>CM029498.1:14567546-15918637 GCA_017140595.1 Eucalyptus curtisii
GCAAGCACCTCGATAATCAATGACTTTGGATCTATTTCACGAGCCCTTAAAACTTGATTCCTGCCGATGGTTAATTTCCCAAGCCAGCTACCCAAGTTCTTCAACAGTGAGCGCTTCTTCTGAACTTGATTTTATGAGCTCAGATCCTAGAAGGACCTAGAAAGTAAAAAAAATCCTGTGTCATCCCACTTGTATCCATCAAATACAGAGCCAACCATATTAGTGGTAACAAACCTTGCAGTTCTCAAAGTTGCTTGAACAATCTCTTTATTTAAGGCCTTTGCATTGACTTTGTCCAAAAACTTCAAGTAGGTCAGTGAAAATTTGGTTCAATGCTTGCTCTGCCAGGAAAATTAGCGAAAAGTAAGGCATGACTAACATAAGTGGAGCCAAACCCCTCATAATATCTCAGGATTACTACACATACAGATGTATCAAAAGAGAGACAATGTCGGAAGACATTCATCCTTCAAATAAAAAAGGATTTTTTTTTAATTTCAGAATGGGGTGGAGGCATCTCCGAAGAGTGGAATAGTAAGAATAGTGCATGTAACTAGACTTCCTCAGTATAAGATTCAAGGTATGAAAATATACTGGTGCATGCAAAAATGCTGAAAAGTACAGCAGTTGTTTAAGTTTAAACCTTTTCATGACCATGTATTGCGCAAACCATGGGTAGAACTGCTCTTTTAAAATTTCAGTGAACTCTTTCGCTTTAGCTTCAATATTCACTGAAATGTTGTTGATAATGAATGATATCTTGTCTTTGAACTTCTGATGCCGGAGCCTGCATACATTATAAACAAAAGAAACAGATTTCCAGGGACAAATGATCCTAATCAAGTAAACCCATTAACTATGTACATAAATGAGAATCAGCAGTAACTCACATACACAGCCCAAGTGGATTCTGACAACCAGCACTCATATATTAAGTCATCACGATATACAAGCCAGTGAGATCAATCAGAATAAAATACAACTTAAAACTAAACTGCTCACAACATATTCTGTACCACAGGCATACAAGATATTATGACCGGCAGACAAGTAGGTGCCCTAATATAAGCAAGAGACAGCTCAATCAGGTTGAGATCACAAACACATTTCAAAACTAACCTGACTGAATGTTCTTCTGATTTAGCACAGGGATCCAACAATTTTGATATACATATAAAAGATAATCCAAGGCAACAAACAAAAAATAGCTTGATGTAAGCCACAGTATATACCATTTGACCGGCCACAGTGTATGCCATTTGACCACCAAAATGTTGTAATATTAACTTCTAACACTAATCATAACGTTCCAACAACATTTATAGGACCATGTGTGCATGTCAAGGCCATGTTCCAAAGCAATGGCCATATTACAAAGTATCATGCTTTTCTACACAAAATAAAATGCTGTTAAAGAAAGAATCTTCAGTATAACACAGTAGTGAGTGATCTTCACCATTGCCTCCAGACCAGATCTACCAACTGTCCAGACCATCAGAAAAATATTCCCTCAACAGATCACAAATTTCAAATCACATTCCACAGAACACATCAGGTTCCATCAGATTACTCAGAAGACATGGGTCAAAACCATGAGAGGAGCACAGTTCCAGGAAAAAGGAGCATAGAATGATTTCGATTCACGTGGTTTTCTGAGACTGAATAATCTCCTCTTGTATGAATGAAAATTAGATGTTTTAACTTTTCGAGCATGCACAATACTATGCTATCTTTGCCCACAAAAGCATTCCCAAGATTTCAGTTCTCGATATAATGATAAAGCAGTCTGGAAGATAGCGAATCGAAGTACCTCTATAGGAGTATCTCTGTTTCTCAGCAGCAGCAATGGAGGGTCTCAATGTTCAAAGCAGAGCCAAATCCTGCATCAAAATAAATCACACGTTTAACATACTCTTCAAGAGTTCAAAAAATCCCTCAAATGTACATGGCCTTGTAGGTGATGGCAACAGTGTAGATAAGGTGAGTATTACCTCACATATCTTTTCGTGCTTTTTCCGTATAAACCAAGCTCAATGAGGAGGCACGGAAATTAAATAGCCTATCAGAGAACAGTCGTATTTCATTTTATAGTGATGGTTCATTGACTTTGACCAGAAGGGTAAGCACAATGCGGTGCTGAGTGTCCCCGATAGAAAATCTGGACATTGGGTTTTCATCTGTTAACAAAACAAGGGGCCTACATTTTATGAATAAACTTAAAAGCGCACAATGTCAATAATAATCAACATCAACTTTGACTTCACAAGGGTCAACATGTGATCCTCATTGTGCATCTCGATCCAGTGGACCATTTCCATGTCAATTCTTGAACGAAGTACGATCATTTCCATGTCAATTCTTGAATGAAGCATTTGTACAAGTCCCTCAAGATATCAAACACAATAACACGTATGATTTACACAGGAGTAGTAGGAACCTACGGGCAGAAGCAGGGAGCCCTGGGAGGACGAACAAAACCAGGTGATGAAGACAATGATACAGCAGTACTCACTGCATTCTGGCTCTGCAACTTACAAAAGCAATTCAGACTTAGATGTCAGTAATGGATATCAACAGAAGGAACGGTAAAATGCAGCCATGGCCTAGTAGCAAGCATACCTTGTGGATATTTGAAGATTCAACTAATGTGCTAGCTGGAGGTTTCCCTGGTGCAGGTACTACAGGTTTCACCTCCATTACTGAAGATGCATGAATCTTATGCCTGTCGCCTAGGGATGCTTCCTGTCTCTGTTGAAGCTGGAGACAAAGGAAGTTGCTGTCCAGCAAGAATGCCTGAAGTGCTATTCGCCTGCAACATTAATCCAAGCCTTTGAGGACGAAATGGATAAGTCAACAACGTGTCAAATAATGATAAGTTCATTAAACAAAAACATAATTTCAGAAGGAAGACACGAGCAAAAATAACTCCACCACAAAATAGACAAAGCTTTGACTATTTAGTCATGAAAGTTCAGACATTCTCCTCATTCAGCAAACACGCTGATCACGTGGAAGCAGCTTTCAAGGGGCTCTAACAGACCGGTTCAGGATTTTATAGCGCATCATCAAACTCTAGACAAAAAGGAAAGAAGGAAAAAAACATACTTTATGCTCTAACATAAGATGTCCTAACATAAAATTCAATGCGACCTTCTGGGTGGACTGGAAATGGCTTGATCAACCCCCCCCCCCCCCAAAAAAAAAACCAGAAGAGAGAGAGAGGACATTGTCCACATACTTACAATAGAAGCATCAGCAATCTCACAAGTATGCGAATAATCCCAATTGCATATGTCTGTATTCTTTTTCTGTGACCTCGAGCTCACATTACGGTATCACAGTTTCCAATAAGGATGATACAGCCAGGTATGTTTTTAGCAGGGAAAAAAACAGAAGCAGGCAGAAACTTCAACGGGAATAAATGTGAAACATGCAACTAGAACGATGAAGGGAAATTTTAAATCCAATGGCATTGGTTGAAGTCACTCAAAACAACTCCTGTAAAGGTAACAGTACCACCAAGAAGAAAAAAAACCCACGGCGGTACATGCAGCATATCCCTGAGGAAAAATAATGAAAACGTTGATCATGCCATTAGCTTAGATGCCTGGAATAGAGGGGCTTACCATGCCACGTGAGACATCTCAAATCAACTTCCAACATACAAACAAAACATTATTCCGATCTCCCCTCCGGTCCCAAAAAATTCAATTTAATCCCCAAAAAAATTATGTCATGCATGCAACATGCCAGAAGACAAACATTGTTCTGACCTCCATATTTTGCAGCGCCACCTTGAGGTGGACCATGATGAACACTGCGGGATTGTTGCCTCCATCAGGATCTGAATGACTTGATGATATTCGCGCAAGAGTTCGCTCAATAAAAGCAACAAGATCTGAGTGAGTGCCCCGAAGATGAGATATTTGTAGAATATGATTGCAATACTGTGGCCATTCTATTAATCGATCCACAAACTGCTCCAATGCCTTGGTTCCAAATACAAACATCTGCATGCAGCCAGGCACATCAGTACAGAAATAAATAAGTGGAACTATATGTCTCAAATAATAACACAAACCTTTGAATCTGGAGGTTTACGGAGTGCATCTAAAACACAACGCAGGGCAATCCCAAGTGACAGATGAGTTGCAAGTTGGTGCTTAATGACAGAGCCTGGACAAGTTTTAGAATAGCAGTGTAAGGAAACAATGAACAAGAAGAAAAGACAAGATTCTTAAAAAATAAAACTGAATGACAAACACCCAAACTACATACAAAAACTGTAAGGACAGGTCAATTTACTTCAAGTGTGCAACCATTATTTTTTCTAGATTGACATAACAACAACAATACCTACTTTCTGGACTATTTAGAATCATGTCAAATACCAGCAGAGTTCCCAGCTACAAACAGATTATGTAGATAGAGCAGGGCTAACAGACAAATGCAAACAGATTATACAGTACATCTTACCAACTTCTGCCATTAAGAAATAAGGAGGATCCCTCAGTGATTTCCAGTCCAAACATCTCCAAAAGTCATGTAAGCATATCAAAAATGTCACTATAACAGGTCATGTCATATTCCAGAAGATTCCACTTGTAATTATTTGAAGAACTTCTAGTTCGCTAACAGTGGAATTTCTTAGTCTAATGTCCATATCTACTCAAATACCAAAAACAGCAAAAGTATACCCGTATTTCACAAGAATATCAAAGAAAGGGTTGACTAAGACCTTTCTGAATTGGCAATACTTCTAAAGGCTTGCCTAACCTATCATGCTTTTTTACTATTCTGCCAATACTTTACTAGCTTCCCAATCCTGCCCCTAATTATTAATTCCAGTTCCACTTACCCCAGTAATCCCACTGTCTGTACTCGGTTAATCTGGGCCATTCAGTGTTAATCAGACTGCTTAAAAAGAGCAATCTCGAGGCCCTCAATGTGTGGCATTGACTGCTTCAAGTGGCAAACATATCAGCTATATGATGCACACATAATCAAACAAAGTGCCATATCAGCATAAGAAACAGAGAAAGGCGGACTAAGAAACTCAGCAGTGAGTTCGTACCAGGAACCAAACCATATCCTCTCATTCATCGTGAGAACTTGACAGAATTTATCCTCATATATTGTTTGATAATGTGTTTCAGTATTCTACTTTCCATAGTTCTTTAATAATTTTAAAAGTAGTTGTATATTTTATCCATAACGTGAAATTCTGAAGCCATTCATAAAGTCAGTGCCACATCATTCCTACGTCATGTCAGCTGCCGCTGCCAGCATTTACCGCTCATACTACCAGTCAGACAACTCTTGAAGGCAGGATTAATGTCCATTCCAATTGAAGGCTTCTAAGCAATTAAGCAAGCCTTCTGTATATTAGAGAATACAACCCCTATATATAAATATATGCAACACAAGTGCTCCCATGTACATTAAGCAATTCCTAAATAGTAGGAGATAGTCATCAAAAGAAATGCTTGACACCAGGGTAGTATACAACATAGGTAAGCATCTCTTAGTCCTAAAATGGATTGCCAACAGCACCTAGCAATGATACCATATTCTTTTGTGCCAAAGAAAATTCCATATTTGGGGATCCTTTTCACAAGACAAATAGACAGACAGAGGATCTACATACACACAGATTCATGGATCAATATATCTAGATCGAAAGAAAATACACAAATTATTTGATCGATATTTATTCGCAAAAATAAGAAAAAGAAATAATAGAACATAAATTATGGATCCTTCTACTATCAACATAGCAACTAAGAAGAATGGTTAGGGCAACAAACCTCCATCTTGTTCAAATTTTGTATACCCACATAACCATCAAGAAATGTAGAAGTTACTGAATCCAGAAAATTATTTTCCATGTAAGTAACCATAAAACGTAACTCTAAATTTACTGTGTGTGTGTATATATATATATACACACGCAAATTTTACACTTTAAGTACGTATGCAGGCTAAGACGGAAAATGTAAGTATGGCAAGCTAACTGTTGGGAGAATGCATCGTCTGTTGGTCTCTATGCATGAGATTTGGATATACCAAGCTCAATCAAATAGTTCATATTATAAATAAAAGAAATGACTACCGTAATAGTGTACAAAAACACATATCAGGCATTCAAAATGAGGAACAGGAATGCATCATGGCTTCTAGGAGAACATATAAGACAGCCATCAACAAAAATTGCCAAATTGACACTCACCAAAGAGTACTGCAGCAATTTTAAGTTGCATTTCTGGATACTTGGGAAAGAACTTATATTCCTCAAATAGGTTGGCAATCATGCACTCATAAATAGACTGCTCCCTGCAGTTATCAAAGTAGCTCAAATCAATATTCACAGCCAATATTTGAACATTACATGAAAAATTTCAAAAAGAGGCTCACCGCAATATTGTATCCATCTAATTATCAAGAACTCATAAAGCAACTACAGGACTTTGGCCACATTAATAAATATACCAAGACACAATCAGCTTCATTCTTTTGCTTTCCTTGCATTCTTGCCCATGCATTAAAGTGATGTCACTCAATTTTAAACTCTCTAATGCTATTCAATCCTTAACAGCCCCATTATGGAAGAACTAATGGAGAGCACATAATAAGTTTAGATACAATATCGAATACGAAATAGCTTTTAGATTATTACAGGATGTTATGATTGCCAAGCCATTCCTGACTGATATCCATTCGCTAAAATATATTGGTCTTAACAAGAAACACATCATATTATAATCGCTGACATTATAAAAGTCTTGGCCAGTGTCCAGTGAGATTCTTTTCTAACTAGGATCTGATCCAAATAAGTCAGTACCCAACTTAGCAGGTCCACATCACGAGAACATGTACTTTTATCTTTCTATGACTAACTTTCATGCTTGACATGGTGGAAGAATGGCTGCATTCTCGATATGCATCAGGATGGCGAGCAGTAAAATTAGCACCATACACATTTGAATGATTTATGCTATTTCTTCCAAACTTGCTGTTTTAAGTTTCACAAGTAACTTATTTGAGAAGATAAAGGTCCAATGGAAGTGGTACATGATGACTAGACTCGACAACAGTGTACCTTTTCACAGAAGATTCCTTGAACCGTGTCAGCATTTGAACCATGGCATCAATCGTTAACTGGCCAGAAAACATTTTCTGGAAATATGAATTAGCTTCTGCCTCTATGTCCTCAGCATATTCCTCAGAGTGATGGAATCTGCAGTCCCACCATTTTGAAGTCTCATAGTTGAGGTTGTAAGTGCTATACGCAATCTCTCCAATTCCCTCCAAATGTTGGTGATGAGATCAAACTTGCATGAGCCACAAGCGTCTGCAAAAACGATGGTAACATGATTGAATTTTACTCAGAGATAAATTTACACATAATTAACCCAGATGTCCGACAAGTGGCAACAGAACCTTGAAGAAGATAGGGATTGCATCCAGATAAAGATTCAAAGACCGCCAGAACGCAGAGAGCCCTTGGCAGTAATATCCACTGATTCACCAGATTCCATAAGCTTTCAGAATTGAAGACACTCCCTAGACAATTATAAATGCATCTCAGTAGGAACAATAGTAGCTCTTAAGAATTAAAATGAAAATGAAAAATCAATTATAGCATCTCAGCATCACTTTTAGAACAATCACTACCACTTCACAGCCAGGGAAAACAAACTACTACCTCAAAGAAAATGTGCTTGTAAGTATTCAGATTATTGCTCAACCAATTTTCAAGGTCTATGAGTTCCTTTCGTGATGCAAGGGCAGCCAGTCTGATGCCAAAGGAAGAAGGAACCATCTCTAGAACTTGAGAAAGTATCTGGCATCATTAGCAAGCCATGTATCAGTGCAACGGAGAAAAGAGCAAATATCGAACAAAAACAGTTTTCTCTGCTAGCATGAAAGACAAAAAGTAGTAAACAGAAAAGAATGAGCCCAATCAACTCAAAGACATCTACTATCTTTCCTACTATAAAGTTGGGATATATGGAACCACTCTCATATTGATTAAAAGAGCTCCACAATCTAATGCAAAAATGAAGACAACAGTGTCGGGGTCTCTGAGCAATACAATACATAAAAAATCCTAAAGAGTAGATCCATATAAACTACCGGCTGTATCTCACCTTAAGCTCTTCGCAGATGTCCAGTATTCTAGTCATGCAGTCTGATCAAGATTCACAGCATCAACAAACCCCCTCAACACAAGAATCGGGTTAATGTGCCAGAGGTAAAGTATCATACCAACACCCCGGCATTTTTCATTATCATGGAAACACAGCAAGGAGACTTCAGACTGCAGGAGATTATATACAGTCTGCAAGCACGAATACATAGATTAATATTCAGGGAAGATTATATCAAGACAAATGATGAAACTTGTCAATGCACTGCCAATGAAGAGGGAGTACATTAATATGTGCCATTGCGAGAAGCAAGACTTCTGGACAGTATTGAAGAGGGTATTCAAGCATTGCACCGAACAGATCCAGCGTAACCAGCTTCAGCAATTTGACACAACACATCTAAGAGGTCAAGGCACAACCAAGCATGATTTGCATGTCCAAGCTGGAGCTTATGACCATTCATCGCATCAACATAAGCCTACACAGAATTTTACCATATAATTAGAACCAAATAAACAAGAAGGGGAAGAATTACAAGTTCTATAGCACATACCAGCTGCCTTCCAGAATGAGCAAAGGTAAATACTTCGGGAGGAGCTGACACAGCATATTTTAAGAATGATATCTGGCCCTCAATATTCTTCCAGACAGACCCGCATATAGCCTTCAGAGGAAAAGGATCCTGCACAACCCAAGTTTAAGATTCTGTAAACTTCAGGAGATATATTGCTAGAGCTCCCAATAGACCTCCATGTCCAGGCAAAATAACTTTCAAACCAGCCAAGACATGCAAACACACCTGACAAGCACATCGATAAATAGACATGAGGAAAGAAAATGCTTCCTCATTAGGCAAGTAGAATCCTTCATGATCCAGGCTTTCGATTACTGATGCCCAATTGATTCCAGGCGCCTGTATTCAAATATGTGATTCTTAGTATGCACTGTACACTTACCATTAAAGCCTAAGATTGAATGAGAAATGTCGAACTCACAAGCTGCTTGATTGAATCTACAAGAACATCAATGTTCCAAGAGCTTGGAGATGGAAGATCAGACCAACTGCCGTTGCCAAGTGCCATAGCAAAACTCGAAGCTGTGCTATGATTATCTTCAAGACCAATACAAGTACGGGCGATAGTACCAATTATTCTAGAGAGTGACTTCAGTTAGTGGAGAAAACAGAGATAAGGTCTTTACACTGCAAGTCATTAACTGTGCAACCATAACCTAACTCCCTCATGACATCCCCATGCCAATCTCCTTCTCCATTTCTGCCAAGATAGCATCAAAATCATCTTCTTTGCAATCATACAGTAGATCCAAGCTCCTGCAGTAGAAAAGTATTAAGCGGACAAACATTTTAGTTCAACAAAATCAAGGCAATGAGTTGAGCATAACTGGCACCTCATTGTATTGACATCACGCAATTCATCCGAAAGCAAAGGGGTTAAAATGAATGAGGCAACATCTTTAGGCTGCACCAAAGACAACATCTGCATGAAAGAATCTACATGCTTGCGTAGGTCGTCCGAGCGCTGAAGGAACAGTATAATTCCTGGATCTGCTCAGCAGCTTTCAAAGGAGCAGGATTTGCAGACAATTCTTCAATCTGAGCCATACAAAGTTCTTCCTGGGAATTATGTCAAAATTATGCTATTGTTCCAACAAAAACATCGCATTAAAGGAAAACCAATAAAGACCACTCATTTAAAAATAAAACTTACCACACTTCCTGATTTCAAGATTTTCAGAGCTTGACAAAGCAAGACCAATGCTAATTTTTTCACACAGGGATAAGCATAATGTATCAGAAAGATTCTCCAGAAAAGCTTCACTCAGCACTCCACTTTTTAATGAGAGACAAAAGACCGTGCTAAAGTTTGGCTTCTCCAAGATGTACTTGAAAATTGACACTAAAGCAGCTTTAACATGCGTAGTTCAACTCTGCCCAGTGAAGATTCATGTAGTCCAGGCAGGTTTGGAGCAGCAAAATGCTTCCTTCAACACCATAGCCAAGAAACTGCATGGAGGACAAGAATGGTGTCAGAAAGAAATGATGCATGCAAAAAAAGCCAACAAATTAGTGACGTTTCCCCATCTGAAGCAGGATGAAGACTTAATGACCATCTTGATGACAGCTGTTATCACTATTATAATTCACGAATGGTTAAATGAGATAATTTGGCTCATTTGGCAAGAAAGAAACAGGAAAAGCCTTTGAAAGAGAAGACTCCTCTTCAGACTCTTTTAGAGCTGAGTGGTTATGCACCCTTCACTTTTGGCATAGTGGACAAGTTCAATATCATTTTTTTTATGGGTAAAAAAAGATGAACTATAGGGCACTAGAAGTGCAAACCCACATACCAAAGAGCTCAAAAGCTACAGCCATATACAAAAGAGCTCTCAAAAACAAAAGGGAGCTCAATTGCAGGACAGATCATCAACTATATCAACCAAGGCATTTACATCCATATGCAAGTTTCCACTCTACCAAGTGTATTAGTTTAAGCCAATTTCAATAAAATCAGAAATGGAAGATTACTCTCCATCAAAAGCAATCTCGTTCCACTCCTCCAAATCAACCAAAAGACAGAGAGAGGAATCTAGGCAATTTTTCTTTTCTTGTTGCACCAGCCAAGCCCAAAGTTCTGTATTATAGAACCTCCAATAACCCAAGCTAATCTAAAGCACAGAAAGCAGTCCAAACCGCACTCGTCCAAGGGCAATGAAGAAAGAGATGCCACACGGTATCAGCGTCCTTTAACCAGTACTTTGCCTCTGTTGTAGGTCATCTAAAGTAAAGATTCACTACAAAATTGCTTCTCAAGCAAAAGAAGAAAAGAAACTCTTGTCGGAACCCTCACTTTTCAAATTGCTTTCCCACTCCAGTCTACCACCAACAACCTCTCTATGTAGCAGCTTGTAGTAAGACTTTCCTAATAGATTCCATCTCTTCCATTGGTCCACACAAAAACATCCTCAGAATTAAGAAAAATCATACAAAACATTAAAAAAAAAAAGGCAAAAGCTCCAAACTCCAATCTTGAGCTTGCCTCATGAAATTGATATCCCATATGATCACACCATCATTTAAACAATAACAATTTTGCTCCCAGCAATGTCAAACAGATTCGAACCAATCTTTTAATGCTAAGCGTCTCCACACCAAACGTCAAGCCAAAACTGTATCCGATTTCTGGTACCTAGTTTAAGCGAAGTAAGAAGAAGGAATTCAATCCATTCAACATTTTGCAACCGCTACTTCCCGTTAAAGATGTTAATTTTCGACCCTAAACAGCCAAAGCCATTTACTGAGAGGAGCTTTCTTGAATAACAAGTGGGCTCAATGGCTAAACCACCCTCGCTTGTCTGCCAGCTTTCCAATCTACCCAACGGAACTTCAAGCCTCCTTGGTGGAAAAGTTCAATATCATACTTATAGCTTACTGGAATGATAGAAATGGTATTTTGTTCCTAAATTTTGTACATGGGAGACATCCCTTTAAAGTTGTTTAAGTTGTTTGTAAAGGGCGGTACCCTTGGTAACTTAATATAATTTGTTTGACCTTCAAAGGAAAGAGGGGGAACAAGAGGATGAATTTCGACTTCAAAAAATGTTTAACTTTTCCCTATCACTGAAGTCACCCCAAACCTTTTCAATTTTTTAAATTAAAATATATGTCTGGTGGGAAATTCTCACATAGCTTATTTGGTCAGCTTAAAGCCAAACCAAACAGCCTGTACTTTTATCATCCTATGCTAAAGCAAACGGGACATTCACTTTGACTACCCGGAATATGGCAACGTACTGAGATGTCTTTGATTCTATGGAATATTCTTTGAAAGAACTACCCAAGGAAAGAATGGATAAACTCTCATCTGCTAAGAGGAAGAACTATTCCAACCACTAGTTATTACTGAAAATAAACACTCGCTGATATACAATTACTGAGGCAACATGCTAAACACATCACCAGAGATGCACGCAAGAATTCATTTTAGCATGACAAATGGGTACTATCTACTCTGTTTTTTTTTTTTTCCCTTGAGAATGTTATTACATGCTTCTGGTTAAGAAAGGAAGTATTGATTGCAGAAGTTATAAGTAATAATAGATGGTTTCCAAGATACTCTAGATGCTGTCAGCTGGAGGCCATTGAGGCTGCTTACAGGGACTTTATCCTGATCAACTCCCGTAGGATACAGTTAAGACGTTCAGCTTCTATTAATGGCAGAAACTCTACTCCCGCTAATTCAGAATTGTTGAAAAAATAGAGGACCTACGATTTATTGGATAATGTTAATTTGGTTCGCTATGGTCGGGTTAGGTTGTCTCACGAACAGAAAGAGGTCATTGGATTACCACAAGATGTCGAGAGGAAGACAAGTTCCACACCAAGACCTCTTCAATCTTACTGAGTTCGCACCACTAAACCAAGCCTTAGTTTACTTCGGGTAATGGAAGTCATCCAACGATCCATCCTCTATAGACGGAAAACAAACCGTAGCACGTTGTTTTGGATAGAGAACTCATAAGGAACGTTACCACTTCATCTTAGGGCTGCTTATTAATGAAATGGCGTCGATGCTAGACGAGAGACCGAGCCTGGCAAACCTCGAACAAACACCGTCTCATGTTCTTTAAATTTTTCCTCCTCATATTTTCCATTTTGCTCTGGCGACCATCACATATACCAGAATTCCCAACCCATACACCATACTCCCACGAGAACTCAGTTCTCGAGGGAGGGGGGGGCGGGGGGAAGAGAGAGAAAGAGAGAGAGAGAACATCAGAGTGACAATCCTATAAACCAATCCAGTAAAAAGAAGTAGACCAACATTCGATCGAACAAGCCGCCAATAGTTAGGGTTCTTCCACGAAAAAAAAAACCAACCTGACAGATACAAACCCCAACACCACCCCCCCCCCAAAAAAAAAAAAAAAGAGCAGACAAGAATCAAAGCGACGTTCGAATGTAAACTCACAGAAGGAGCTTAACCTAAACCGCTCGAATCATCACCGCCAAAAAAGAAAAAAGAACAGAAAAAGCCAGTGCAGGTGGCGGAGAAGCAAGCTAGGGTTACAAACCCCAATCGGCACAGACGCCAATGCTACTCCCTAAATCGCGCGCGTCGAGAGACGAGCACAGTGACAAGCTTCTCGCACAGGCAGCGACTGGGTCCGTTGTAGAGAGAGAGAGAGAGGACGAGACCTGGTAGAGCTCGCGCAGGACGGAGTCGAGGTTGGATTCGTCGACGCTCCCGAGCAGGAAGCGAATCTGCTTCGACACGATGTCCGAGAACTTCAGCATGGTCGGAGCGCCGATCGGGAGCCGCCTAGGGTTTCGCGCAGAGAGATTTGGGGCGAGATGATGAAGGAGGAGGAGGATGACAATGAAGAAGGCGAGGAAGAAGATGATATGAGAAGAGTGAAGGGACTTCCCGATTGCGTCTGTCGAGAAAGAGCGGCGAAATAGAGGAGTCGCGTCAGTGGAGGAAAACGGGCGGGTGACGGGCCGGGTCGCTTTGGCTGGGGGACCGCCGACTCCGATCCGCCACGTGGCGGCGCGGGTGAAATTGGGCCCTTTTACGGAACGAGCCCTAATTTGTTGATCAATTGCGGGGGTCATTGTCTTTGCCGAAAATTCGATAGAGGAGGGCGGAATGGCAATCTCTCACTAAAATTTAGGTCGTGGGAGATTGAGCTATTTCGAAAGTCGAGAATGCTCCGGTGAGGTTTACATCTTAATGATCGGTGGATCGAATTAGAACTTCAATATAACTTTGGTGATGTTTCGAATGTATATTTCACCGCTGATATCAGTAAAAAAAATCTGACACTTAATGAGATTAAACTTATTTGATGGGTTAAGACAATGTCCGGATGAAATGAGTACGGAATGGATTACTTTCATTCATTGAGTAGAAAAAAATAATCGATGGAATTTAAAATCTCGCCGATCATATCGTTGAAACCGTAGATAAAGATCATAATTCCAATCCTAGTAAGAAATTAATATTATTTGGGGCTTGGCTTTGAATTATTGTCAAATCACTTTTCATTTTGATTACAATACTTAAATTTGTCAACACTTAAAAATTCAACATCGACCAATTTAGAAACCTAATTAATGATGGAAACTAAACTTCGACACTAAGGTTGTGTTCGATTGACTCAATGTTTTTATCAAATAAGATAAGATTGAATAGGATAATGATGGGATTTATAATATTGTATGCACATATTATATATGTTCAAAAGTGGATATATGATAGTTAGAGAAACAAGACTCTAGTTCATCACCGCCCCGCCATCTTTATCTTTCCCTGATTTTTCATGAGAGTGTCAATATAAAATTATTTAAAACACGCTCCAAATTTGAAGAAAAAAGTCTCGCACATAGAAAATCTATACTTGATGCTGGAATCTGAAAGAAATTACTAATTTGATTCCTTACTTATTCCGATTCCTTTTATTTTACTTATACCGTCTCAATTCAATCAGTCCAACAAAACCTTAATAATCACTGTCGATATAACCCTTTGTTTCCTAATCCGAGGTTAAAAGGATTGGAATTATGCGAGAGCATGAATTATCACATCTATACATATCAATCGTTGTAATTCTATCAAACGGGCAAGTTTGCCCCGACGAACGAGTTAGAAGCATCTTACGTGACGTCGCATTCAAATTTTCTCTCCGTATTTAAACGTCTCGCCTCGCGTCTTATTTTGCGCGGTGGTGCAAACGGGTTCCGTCGAGCATCGAAAGAGCGAATGAGGAGAGATCTATCTTATATGCAATTCTCATCAGTAATTAGATTTAGCCACAAGACGAGATCACCAAGCCCAACCAAAAGGGCCCGCTACTTCTCCTGACAAAACGCCTGCAAAATGCCTCGTCACAGGCCTCTCCACCAATCAAGCCCATGCCAAGCCCAGCGGGAGTTCGGGCCATACATTTGTCCATCAAGAGTCGAGTTTATGGACGAATCATGTTCGAATTGCATGTGTAATCAAACTCTTCGACCATCTGAATTATTCTCGTTAAATTGAAATATTGTAAATTAGGTAAGCTCGCAAATTAAATGACGTCGAACCCATTTTTACCTATTTGCTTTTCATGTTTCGTTTCCTTTTTATGACACCTCCTCATCTCATTTGATAATTCAACACCACTTGACTTATTTTACCTCCATCGACCACCGCCTTACTCGAGACTCGCAAACACCAGGCAATGTTAGCCATAACATGAAACCGAAATGCTCGACTGGCTTTCCTTTGGAAAAGCAAAGAAACCGAAGAGAAAAGAAACGAGAGAGAGAAAATAAAATAGAGAAAAAAAGGAAAAAAAGAAAAGAAAAAGTGGACGAGCACACATGATAATGCAGCGAGAGAGCAGAAATCCGTCATGCGGAACAGAGCGCCGTCCCAAATCCTCACGTCATCCCCGTAATAACCGCGCCGGCCGGCCACGTCAGCAGACCTCGAAGTCCCGCGGGTGACGATAGCCTTGCCCCCCTCCGCCTTGCGGCTGCTGCGGCTGCTGGTGCTGCTGCGGCGCCTGCGCCTGCCGCGCCTCCTTCTGCCGCCGCAGCTCCATCACCTTCCGGTGCGAGTTCGAGTGCTGGGTCAGCACGAACGTGGGGCTCGCCGCCGGCCTGTACTCCGGCACCAGCCGCCCCGACTTGTACCGCACCCCGCACGCGTTGCACAGCGTCTTCGGCCCCAGCGGCCCCGCCCTCCACTGCGGCGTCCTCTCCGACGCGCAGTGCGCGCACCGCCGCCCGCTCCCTCTCCCGGCCCCGCCCCCCTCCTCCGCCGCCTCCGCGGGCCCCGCGCCCTCGCTCTGGGCCGCCGCGGGAAAGCCCGGCGGCTTCGACCGCTTGCTCCGCGGCCTGCCGCCGGAGAACGCCGCGTCCGGGAGTGCGGCCGGGGCCCCCGCTGGGAACTCGCTAGCGGGGACGTCGGCGAACGAGTCGTCGACGAACCGCGAGAGCCACTCCAGCTCCGCTGCGTAGTCGCTCTGCACAGAGGGGAAAAAGCACCATCAGCGATCGCGCTCCGAGTCGCAGCACGAAACAAGCAAAAAGCAATCAGTCGAAATCGTAGGAAAAAGCCGTCTCCAGAGCGAAGCGGCTCTCAGCAAAAACGCTGGAAGTCGAAGAAAATCCAAAACGGACGCCCAAAAATGCGCACTAATCTAAGCGAGATTCCGGCGAATTTGACTGAAACTACGAATGCGAAACAAAAAAAAAGTCGCGATCCCAGTCTGCCTTTTCCGGAGCGAAATGAGGAAGCCGTTTCGTGCCGAAGCCAAGCTTCTCCCATTCCGCCAGCGCAAAGACGACGACGAAACGCGCGACTCCGCAAAACCGATGGTGAAACTCCAGAAAAATTCTCGAAAAAAAAACTGAAAATCCACGACAGAAAAAAAAAAAAAAAAAAAAAGAGGAGGAAAGCGGAGATTCCGGCGAGAGTGAGCTTACGGGGACGCAGAGCTCGTGCGCGAAGTCGGTGGAGAAGGCGGGGAACGCGGCGGACGACGGCGGGGGCGGGGAGGAGGAGGACGAGGTGGAGGAGGAGGAGTCGGCGCAGGCGCGGTGGTGGCCGGAGGCGGAGGGGTGGGGGTGGTGGTGGAGGTCCGGCGGGGGAGGAGGGGGAGGAGGTGGTCGGAGGGGGAGCAGAAGAGGGCGTCGTTGGAGAGGTCGAGGAGGTCGTCGATGGGGAAGGCGTCGAGCGGCGCGGCGGAGAGCCCGTACAGGTCCATCTCTCGGGAGGCCTTTCCGCCGGCGGGGAGCTCCGCGCCGGTGCAAGCGACGGCGAGATCGAGCGTAGAGAGAGAGAGAGAGAGAGAGAGGGGAAGAGAGAGAGTGTGTTGTACGGTGGAGGAGGGAGGAGGGAGGAGGAAGGCTTTGGGAAGGAAGGGGGATATATCGAGGGAGGGGGAGAGAGGGTGGGGACAGGGGAACGTGCCGAGAGGATATATAATGTGCAATACTAATCCTCGAATTTTCAATGAGTATTCAATCTAGTCTACAAACCGAACGAAGATTTGTAATGTTATCCTTCAATTGATTCGAGTTAACGGGATTTGTTGATTTGGCTTTCAATTTGATAAGTTTGAACGATGGAAAGAAAATTGAGTGAATGACGTGAGTTATCTAGGTAAAATATTAGACTCGAATTGAGGTATGATAGTCCGCATCATCGAATAACACGGATGATTGTTTTACCGTATTGAACAAATTAAACAAATTAAAGGGATTATATATCCTAATTTGAGTTGAGTATCTCGTGTGAATATGAAACGTTTATGGTGTTCATCATTCATAGTACCGGATTGAAAGCCAGATGAATGAATTTTGTTAACTTTAATTAATTGGAGAACAAGATTTAACATTTTCATATAATTTAGAGACTAAAATTGAACATGTACTTGAAATTCAAAGATCACGTCGAACAAATTAAAAATTCAAGGCAATATTGCACATTAAATTAAAATTCAAAGATCACGTCATTTTCCTAAAAAAGAACAAAAGGAAGAGAATGGAGTTTGAGCTTATCCAAATTCTCTTTCTTTCAAAATTTCACGAAGTGAAATAAATGCATAATAATCGGAAGGAAGAAATCATTTCACGTGAATATCTTGTTACTTCTTGTTCATTTATGGAACATTTTGGATTGCTTAGATTTGACTAACTGGGATTAAAATCATGTGGATTGTGTAATAAATGTAAAGTTCTCTACAACCTGATCGCCATATGTGAGACAATATTTAAATCCACCGTGTCACAAAAAATGTCAATAATTCTTACATATCGAGTTAAAGTATTCCGCATTGATTGTCTATTGGGTTATGATAGACATTGAAAAATATCAATATTTCTTACACTCATTCAAAAGCATTTTCTAAATGCGGAGTCTCGACTTCGATATTTCCAAATCCTGTACCAAGAAATTATTTTTGTTGAGAGCAGATTCGATCGTTTATCGAAAACATTTGCAAATATTCACACGTCAAGACACTTTATACCAAACCTGAGATAAAACGCCCGTCGCGATTGAGGACCCGTTTCTCGAGGAATCATAGAATTGCTCTCACGGTGGCGAACGGAAAAGGTGGTTGTCATATGGAAAATTACGTGCTTGAGTTGACTATTGCAAGAAAAGGCAGGGTGATGGAAGCCGCATTTTCACGAGGAATTGCACCTTTTCTTCTTGCAGATTTCCAGGGTCTCAGCCCTTTATTTCCCTTATTGTAATGTTTCGCCAGGCCGAAAGCGAATGCGGTTGCCAATTTTGATCACCATGCCCCTTGGCCAAGCTAATCTCTTTAGGGTCGGCGCACTCGGCAGCGGTACAAATGGACTAGGCGGGGTCGGGACGAGAGAGATTTTTGACATGGCCCAAATGAGCTCAGTCAAGATTTATCTGACAAAAGAGATAGGGAAATTTCCTAATTTTTGTGCTGGACCTTTACGTTGAAATCGTTGTCCCAAATTGCCCGACAACGAGTCATAAATAATCTACATTTATGTATATAGGGTCTTCTTCCACATATTAACTTAAAATTTGAATTGGATTTTCTAATATAATGTCAAAACCAATGCTTATCCATATCTCTCATATGTGTGTTTACCGCCATCAGTCAAATTCCTCACTCCTCTTCAAATATGGTTGTGGGTATGTGACATGGTGGATTGAAATATTGTCTCGCATTATGCGACAACAAATCCTATATGCTTTATTTATGCATATGATCTCCCTCCACCTAAAATCTTAAAATAGCTATAAATGTGCTAGATTATCGTGGAATTCGTTAATGGATGTTCCAAGACACATATTAGGTGACCAATTAAGAAATTTTACAGTTTTTGACGCACATATCATCTTGTGTTACACGTAAATAATATTTCAAAAGTGGACTTTTTCTCATATGGTTCTCCCATTAAGGGTGCTTTGTTTGGGGAAAATTCCATGAAATCATTTTCCAAAAAAAATGATTAGTTTTCCTTTATTTGGTGTATGTGATCGAAAATGTTTTGCGATATTTCGATCACATTTAGAAAATAATTTCAATCTTATGAATAACGTTTGAACCGACATAGAAAATTTGTCAATATGAAGTTAAATTAGGGCAATGGACATGTGAAATTAAGGTAAAGTTCGCCCTAAAAAGTTTGAAATCAAAAGTTGTCGAATGAAATTTCCGGAATGAGGAACTTGTTTCGAAGAACTCAATGAAAGTGCCATCGTCATTGTCAATGGTCGTTGTCGTTGCCATTGCATCGCGTCTCCTCTTCTTTATTGATGAGTGTGATGTTGCCGATTGAGTTGCTTCCTTCGCATCCCATTTCCTTCCTTGAATCATTCTGGTTATCTCCTTAGCCTCTGTTCAAGTTCATCCACTCACATCCCCTTGCTTCGCTCGTTTTCGTCTATCTCCTTCACTCGCCCTTTGTTCAATTTTCAAGTAGAGCGCAACATGGAGTTCATGTCCATAAGAGTGAAGGGGAGAGAGAAAGAGATCTTGTATTGGCGGAAGGCGACAATGGCTAGGAGGGATCAGGCGCCGCTTCGGAGGATCAACCGCACAAGCATAAAGAGAAGAAAGAGATTGCTGTGGCTTTTAGATGAGTTCACGTTCCTAATTTTACCTTTTAGATTTGAGATAGGGAAGAGAGACATATACAAGCACAAAAAAAAAAGAGAGGAGCAATTCTGGAATTCACTTTGCTAACTTTAAGCATAAATGTTTTTGCTGATCGTAAAATATTTTCGATTGATTAGTCATTTTTGGCGAACCCAATAGACGAAAGCTTCAAAAGCTAATTTTCGAAAAATACTTTCAATCAAACAAGGAAGCCTAAGTGTTTTGGAAGGGCCACTAGCTGGCGCTAGTTGTAGCGGAGTAGAGGGAGCAATGAATGACCACCGGCGACGATAAATACAAAAACAATAAACGAGCGCACATGACAAGGGTCAGGAAGCACGAAGCGGGCCGTGCGTACCGGCCCGGTAGGACCCGGGGTCAGGGAAGATTGCAAAATCGTACCCGCTTTTGTACTTTTTTGTTCCGTTCGTCCCTTCTTCCAAATTATCCTGCCCCCACCTCCTTTTTTTCATTTTATTTTCTTTTTTTAGCCATTAATTGATGCTTTATTTATTTATTTATTTATTGTGAGTGAGGCTATCCCGTATAATTCGAGTTTAGTACACAAATTCTTAGCTCTTCGGCTCTAATTAGAATAAAAAACTTAATACCGGACTTTAGTCATAAGTTGATGTGACCTATGAGTACTTATCGCATGCAAGAAGAAGCATATTAAGAAAAAGGGATAAATCCATTGAAAGTTTTATAATTTATCACAAATGTGTAATTGACTATTAAAATTTACAAAAAAAAAAAAAACAAGTAAGTCCAAAACTCGCTGCATTGGTATAATTGAATCATTTCGTTAACTCAGTCCAACTTGACTGACATAAAATTTTGACATGACTTTGTTATTATTACTTTTTCTATCCTTCGTGGCAATAACTTGATTTAAACGATTTTATTTTCTTATATGATATTTACTACAAATTTTATTTAAATTAAATTGAGAGAGAGAACCAACTAATGCCCCACCAATACTAGCAGGGGCCGACGTGGGTGAGGGACGGGTGGTGGGGGTTACCACGCCCCGGCCATTGGCCCAACAACCCTCGGCAACTCAAGGCAAAAATCATGGTCCTCACCAAATCGATCGGCGATTGCTGGCTCTCACCCAAATCTGACTGAAGGCCACCATTGGCGACCATGGTCGACGAGGGTTGTCGACCACAATCGGGGCCTAGAGTGTTAAAAATAAGGTTTGTGTTAGAAATCAAATTTGGACCAAAACAACATCATTTTGGTCTTATATTTCATGTTTTAACCACACTATTGCCACGTAAGAGAGAAAAAGTGTTTAGAAAAAGTAATATTAGCATTTTCCGTTAGCGGATTTGACGAAAGAACTTGATTGCATTAATTGATAAGTTTTAAAACTTGATTATGCTTTTTTGTAAATTTTATAACTTAATTATATTTTCGTTACAAATTTTAAGACTTTCAGTATACTTATTCTCGAAGAAACCAAAGTCAAACTCAACTCAACTTGCCTAACTCCCTCTCTCCCCACCTCAAATTTATCCATCACTACCGCAATGCCCTCCAATTGCAGACTCGACTGGACTCGACTTGCCCCTCTCTCGCGCGCACATTTAGCTATTGCCACCGCGCAGCCCTCCTATTGCGACCGTGATATCGCCACTTACTATCGTCTCTAACTCTCGATCTAATTATCACCCATAATAATGCCCTTCTCCCTCTATCTCTCTTCCTTGCCATTAGGGGACCATGGCCTCGTATCGACCCGAAAAATCGAGATTTGAGGTTATGGACCAAGGCAATCCAAAACCAGAGATAATGGTCGCCATCTTAGATTGGCCTTGATTTGTGATTGCCTTGGCTAATGATTAAACTTGGAGGATCATAGCGGAAAAAGTTCAATTACTTGCCCAAACTCGTTTATCTAAGAAAAAAAAAACTAATCGAACTTCATTCGGTGGATATGTCCAAGGTCATTCTCTAGGCTCACTCATAGAATGAGCAGGGGGCCATCTCGAATCCCATATTTGTTAAGATACCTAAATTACTAATCCACCTTCTTTTAATGGCTTGATCTCTCAAGATTGTTAGCAGCAGTCTTATAAAATTTCATATCCCAACAAAACATAAAGTCCCAAATTTGAATCCTTCAAGGCCTCAACTATACCTCCCCACTCCTATATTTCTACACTTCAATTTTTGCCGAAGTCCAACTCGAGCACGGGGAGAGGGGGAGTACTAAAGTATCCAAATAATAGTAATTAAAAGGTCAAACTTATGAGTTTAAACTTATAAATGAAGGAAAATCACATATATTTAAAGAACATATGAACTACATGTCAAGTGATGTATGATATTTCCATACTTCTTATCATGTGCAAGCCGAATTTAGAGTAGCATGTGGAGTTGGACCAATTGCTAGATGGACGTGCAACAGGAGCCGAACCCGCCCCAATACCATATCAGATAGTCACCCTAAAAGTTCATATTTATAGGCAAATGGAGACCACATATATAAAGAATATATAAACCTTAAGCGAGGTTTGATAATTCAATGATAGTTAATCTAACATATTAAACTTTTCGAATGGCTGTTGATGGTCCAACAAAACTTTGACAGTAGTGTCACTGTCTCCCTCTATATCCTTAAACTTAAAGACAGTCCTTGACCCTGTGGACTCTTGGACAGAATTATACATGGGCGAGACAGAATGATTTTTTTATACGAGTTCTTTTACAAAGAGTGCAGCCGACATACCACATGACCTCTGTGGATAGGGAGCAACGCCTTACCATTCATCAAGATGGTCACTTCCCACAAAGTAAAGGAACAAAGGACTTTGACTATATTTCAGGCGGAGTTGATTTAAAAACATTGCAATCTCACGTGAAATCGCCAGTTTCCTTGTAGCAATCTGGCCATGTCTCGATTCAGTTTTTGCACGCGAAGTTACGTTCGGTGCCTCAATTCTATAAAAGAATATAGATCATTCATTGAGAATCGATTTTATTGGGTTTTTTTTTTTTTAATCTTAAATTGTTGTTCCGACTTACGAGCAGCATAAGGTGATTCCATCTACCAAGTAGTTCAAAGCTAGTCTAGTCTTGTGCAGCAAATTAAAAGGTTCGATTGGGCAATGTCGCTCATGCCTAATTCTACAAAATTTTTGAGTAATTTTAGCAAAATTGTGCTTATGATGTGACTTCCATTGGGCAAATTTTGAAAAATTACTTGAAAATAAAAATTTTAAAAAAATGTATATAAAGAAAACATAAACTGCATTATCCTTGCGCAACATGGGATTAGACGGTCTTGAGGAGAAAGGAATGAGGGACTTCAATGGATGATTAGGGCAACAAAGGGCAAATATTTGGCAACGAGACTCCTCAAAATATCTTTTCTAGCAATCATATATTGCATTTGTATGGAGCATAACCATAGATGGTTTCAAAATAAATCAACCGACATCTATATTATTTTGGCCAAGGTACATAAAAATGTAAGACGTAGAGCTTTACTTCACCAAAAAAATTAAACATTCCTAGTCAAATGTTGTATTGGCTATTATATGGAGACTTCCTGCCTCCACCATCATTATGAATTATTAGCTCTATTTGCCTAAGTTGCTGTATTTCATATGCTCTATAATCTTACATTTTAAATCCAAAAAAAAAAAAGGAAGAAAATGATTTTCCCCCTTCATTTCTTCCGTTAATTAAAAATCTTCCTTCAATAAAAAAAGAAAAAAGAAAAAAGAGGATGAGTGCACTAAAATTCTAAAATTTCTAATCAAAGTGTAATTGAATTCTAAAATTTTCAAAATATGCAATCAAGTCCTAAATTTGTCACGAAAATATAATCGAGTCTTACAACTTTCAAAAAGTACCATCAAGTCTTAAATCTTGCCATGAAAGTGCAATTGAAATCTAAAACTCTTAAAAAACACAATAAACAGAAAAGACTTGATTGGACCAAGTTAGCAAGTTTTAGGACTTTGATTGCATTTTTGACAGTTTATAAACTCGATTACACTTTTGTAACAAATTTTTAAACTTAGTTATATTTTTTGAAAGTTTTATTACTCATTTACATTTTCATGATAAATTTTAGATTTTTTTAATGTGCTTCATTTTTAAAATAAAATGTGGGGTACATTTAATAAGCAGAATTTGGCCGACGGGGCGAAAAAATTGGAAGTGGGAGAGACGAGAAATGGTGGTGGAGAGAATAGTTGATAAAAAATTTGAGAAGATCGATGGAGGTTTCCTTGGGGAGCATCGGCTGGAGAGCAAGGGGAGACCTCGAATCACGTGACGCCTTTGGCAGAGGAAACCTTGGTGATCCCGAAGAGAGCACCGCCCACGTGCGATCGCACGTGCGCTGCCATGTGACCCCCTGCGTTCCCCCACGTCAACCCCCGGGGGATTATATTAAACACAAATCCGAACGCAGGCACGCGGGATGAAGCATAATCCGCGGCATCCATCCATCCATCCATCCATCTTGTTTGATAATTTTCAATGTCCCTTCATCAATATCTATTCTATTTTTCCCCATTTCTTTTTGTGACGAAACTAAATTGGACAAAAAATAAAAAAACAAACAAACAGATGATATCTCGCTTTTCAATTTTTGGTCGGTGTGATCACTTGAAAATTGAGTCACAAGAAAGCGGTTCCTTGCTAATTCTCAATAGCCTACCTTGATTGGACCAGTGGTGGATTTACTTTGGTGCGTGAAAGCCAACTTGAGAAAATACCTAATCCTGATCATAATCCCTAATAACTTTAGGCTATATATAATGTATCTACTCATATTTATGGAAATCAATGCTACTCAATCAAATGGTATAGCTTGCATGTTCCTTTTGTCATGCTCGCTAGCTCACTGCTCATCCTACATAATGCTTTCTTCCGTATCTTGACAATTCTCAACCGTTAATAAGAATCTCATGTCCATAAATCAATGGTTGATATCTATTGAGGCGCTAAAAAAATCACCGCCCAAGGTAGAAGATCCATGTCCAATTTTCTTTTTTCTTTTTTTATTCCTACCATATCACATGCAATCTTTATCTCTATACATAGCCTTTCTCGATCTAGGAGTTGTTTCCAATGTACCAGGTCATCGTGAATTGTCTTGGTCGAGTTTAATGCAATAGAGGTAAGTGACAGTGTATTGAGTCTTTGACTATCTCTAGGTTTTTTGTTCGTTTGAAAAGTCGAGTGTTATTTTATTGCCAAGTCGAGTCAAGGCCGATGTCCCTTCCGCTTAAAGACGAATAGGCAACCCTATATTTTACATTTTGCTTTCAATTCGAGCATGTGGTAGAGCCACCAATTACTCCTAAATAATAAAAAATAAAATCGACCAGTTTTAAGAAACCCCCTAAACAAAGGGAAAGAAGACCTACACGTACTCTCACCGGAGGCACTAAGGTTGACCAGATTTATTTATTTATTCCCCAAAATTAATTAACACAAATTAAGTGAAAATTTTGGGAACACGTCGCACGTGCGAGGCATTTAATGGGCCGTGTCGGTAAGAATGGGCTGCGGGCCCATTGATCACAATTGATGGACAAGTACAATTAATGACACATCACCAGCTGCACATGGTTCATCTCTCCCCTAGCAGACAACTCCGTCAGGCAAAACCCCCGAACATTGCACCTTACACGCAATGGCAATTTCACGTCCGGGGCTTGAGAACCGGACCGAACCGGCCAATTCTAAAAGGATACCTCTCGATTTCCCGATACAACTTATCCATCCAGATACAAAATTTCATGTTAAGTAGATCTCAGATATGGTTATGAGAACATAGTATTGCCCCCACTAGCCTTTTAGAGGGCTGGAGAATTCATCATCAACAAGTTTAATTTGTCGAAAAGTGTCTTCTTGCACAATCTCTAATGTGACAATGTAAATACTAAGTAAACAAATTTGATATTGGTGGGTGAAAAATTGATTGATACTGCACGGGTGCATAAAAAGAAAAACCATAAATAGGTGAACACGTGAATGTGAAGGATGAAAGAGCTTGTGGTTTCTATACCACATTAGATTGAGTTTGTCGTATGTATATGATCGGTTCGTCCTTGTTGCCGTAAGAAAATATCTTTCGCAATGAAGAGACTATGATCGGATAAGTTTTTGGGTACCAATGGAGGACCACATCACTTATTTGCCCAATTTATTGCCGAGTACAAAATGTTTGGTAAACAATTTTTTTTTTAAATGGATAGTATATCGAGTTCCTTCATGGTTGGGTGGAGAAGTCACGAGGTGATTATGATCCGTTGAGTATGAAGAAGTCTTTTCTATTCTTCACGTTAATGTGGTATAATTGGTTCTTGAAATTTTAAAAAAAAAAAAAACTCGATCCTTATCATGATGCCAAAAAAATTGCGATTGATTTAAGAGTTAATATCACGAAAAATCCCAAATCCGATATACTTATAATAAATTTACTTTAAACTAATTTTTAAATTATTAAAAACCCAAAACTGATATATTCATAATAAATTTATTCAAAACTAATTTTTAGATCACAGAAATTGATATGAATTTTCACGTTAACTTGCCATATCAACTGGGGTTTTATCGCGTGCTATCTAAGTCAACAATTTCACGATAAAATTTGACGGAAATGAATGGAATGTAAATATATTATAAATATATCAGTTTGAGATTATTAATAGTCCAAACATTATTTTGGGAGTAAATCTTTCATAAATATACTAATTTTGAGTTTTTTTTTATAATATTAATCCTTGATTAATAAACATCATGTCAAGACACGATAGGGTATTGATGATAAATAACACTTTCGTGTCCCGTCGAGCGTGAGCACCTTGTCCTAAACAAAAGAAACATGGGCTCCCACGGGCCAGCCCGAGAATCCAGCCATTAAATTCCACATTCTATCGACACTAATCAGGCAAATTAGGAGGGGGTCAATGCAATATATCAAAGAGGGCCACGTGAGGCCGTACGATGATCGGCAGAGGCAATGCACGTGCGTGCACGAGCATCATCACATGCCTTTACGGACAATCATTACTTTCCCCAATTTGCATGCCCTAACATGCGGCTACTTCCTCATGCTTCCTGGACTTCGTCCGAGACTACTGTGGTGGATTGGCATGGTTCCTCCACGCCTAGGACGCCGAAATATTGGATCATGAACGAAGAGAAGCGCATTGACTAATGATTACAAGGCCCCAATTCTTGATCCAAGAGGCTTTTCCATCCATGGGATAGATAGGAAAAGAGGGACGAGCTTTTTGGTTTTCCTTTTTTTTTTTTTTTTTGAGATGTCAAAAAGTTGAATAATGAAAATAAATAGCACACGCTTAATCAAAATTGTTGGGTCATGTTGAAATATAATTAAAGTACACCGGTCCATCAGGATGCCTTGACCACGTATATCATTGCACTTCCATTCATTTGAATAAGGATGGGCACGAGATGGGACATGATGAAATGGATGACGAGACAAGGCCGCTTGCATGGAGCAATGGTGCCTTGTCCCGCCATGGGTAAAGTTCCGGGAATCTATTTTTTTTTTTTTAGAATTCACAATTTATACCGATTTTGATATTATTTTAAGTCATAAATCACAAATGGTTGCATATTACATAAAAGCTTGAAAATTCTCTCACAATTGCAATTCCAAATATAAAATAAAGAAATATTTTAAAATGAAAATCTATTTACCATAAAGGTATCTTAATCCATTAAATCTATCAAATTAATCATTGTTTACTCAGTGCACTAATGAGAAAGCAATTATTTACATATTCAACACGCAAACCCTCTTTCTAAATGTCTGAAGGCTAGTTCATAGTATGGAAGAGCAAATTGTGGAAGAAATATTAGTGAATATGGTAAATTTTATTACCTAATTAAGCGAAAAAATTGATTACATGGATAATGGAAATTACATGCTAGAAATATTTGAAAACACAGAAAAAGTATAGCAACCCATACGAAAAGTATTTTATATTTCTTCTTCGTTTGGAATATCTGAAAAAACAGAAGATATTGCAATTTTGTATTGCTCTTTTAATATTTGCAATGCAATTCAATTTTAAAGAGGAAAAATTAGTAAAAATGCAAAAAGGATAAAAAATCAAATTAAAAATATTACTTACCCACTCTCCACTTAAAATTAGAGTCATGTAGGAAAAATAAAAAATAAAAATGGCCAAGTTGGCAATTTCTATTAGTTAAGTTGGATGGAGTTAACGAAAAGACTTATTTGTAACAACTTGACAAGTTTTTTAACTTGATTGTAGTTTATCAAACTCTTAAGACTCAATTGTACTTTCGTAATAAGTTTTACAATTTTTTTTGAGCACTTGTGCTTAAACTTAAAAAATATTAATGTGATACTATATGATAACTAAGTTTGAATTTGGTAACGTCAACTTTTTATAAAAGAGAAAAGTCAAGTAGAGAACTCTAAACTTCGAGTTTCGTTTTTTATTTATTTATTAATTTGCATAATTCACACTTTATTTTTATCAACCCAAATCGCTTAGAAACCATATGGAAATGTTCATATATTGACATGTAGACTGTAGAGCAGCATATAATTTTTTTCTTCAAGATTTTCCAAAACTTATAAGGCATATATTGTTCAAAATTTTTATTTTGAAGAGAAAGACATAAATAGATGTTAGAAGTACTGGAAAACTGCCAGCAAATAGGCTTCATAAGTCTTTGAATTTATTCATATTTATAGCAGCACATCACAGTATTCAAACCAAATATTATCAAGTATCAAGCATGATCAATTTTAAACAAAACTACTATTTGGATTCTTCTATTTTACTTCTATCGTTTTATTTTCATTATCCACATGAGACCACAAATTTTACAAGGATCGGAATTACACGAGAGCTCACCCATACTACCATACTTATAATTCGTCTCGCATCGAACGCCATAATCGAATGAAACCGGTTGAAAATTCAATCGCATGGAGAACGTGCAGAGTTCACGTCCAATGCCTACTACTTATCCTGACGACCTTGTTTCGTCATGGGCCTTTTCCATCAATCAAGCCCATGCTAGGCCCATCGAGAGTTCGAGCCCAAGATCAGTCCGTCGAGAGCCATTTTCGTAATCAAGCTCCCCAACATATGCACAATAGCCTTCATCAGCAGTTCAAACCTTTGTTGTATTGATGGATGGATTTTCCTTTTGCACTTTGAATCCTGTAATCAAAATTAATTTTTCACCATAAAATCAAATAGCACCGAACCCATTTTTAACCATTTTTTTTTTGTTTTGCTTCGATGACGGCGTCGTCATCCTGGATTAATAATTCGAATCGAACTAGAAATCAAAATATTCAATTGGCTTTTCCTTAATAAACCGGCAAAAAAGAGAAAAAGAAAACGATAGAAAGAAAAATAAATCATAGAAAGGTCACCACGTCAGCCGACCTCGAAGTCCTGCGGTCCTCGTCCTTGTTGGCGGTGGTTTTGCTGCCGTCGCGCCTCCTCATGCCGGTGTAGCTCCATCTCCTTCTGGTGCGAGTTCGAGTGATGCATTGACACGAACGTCGGGCTCGTCGCTGGCCTGTACTCCAACACTAGCCACCCCCGACTTGTACTGCACCCCGCACGCGTTGCATAGCGTCTTCAGCCCAAGCAGCCCCCCCCCCCCCCCCCCCCCCCACTACAGCGTCTTCTCCGCGTGCAGTGCGTGCATCGCCGCGTCGCTCCTCCCCTGCCTCCTTCGGCCTCCCCTCGCTTGGAGCTGCCGGGGAAGTCCCGGGCGACCTCGAGTGCTTGTTCCTCGGCTTGTTGTCGGAGAGCATAGCCTTCCCGCACAAGTTCGATTGTTGAGTTGGTAAGAATGTCAGGCTCATCGTCAGACTATGCTTTGGCACCAGCCGCCTCGACTTGTACCGCATCCCGCATGTGTTGCACAGCGTCTTCGGCCCAAGTGGCCCCGTCTTCCACTAGGACATCTTCTCCGATGCACAGTGTGTGCATCACCGCTTCACTCCCCCGCCTCCTTCGGCCTCCGCGGGCCCTGCTCCCTCGCTCGCTGGCGAGTGGATGCGGCTAGGAGCCGTTCGGGAGTGCTTGTTTCGCGGCCTGCTGTCAGAAAGCGCAGCCTTCCCATGTGAGTTTGACTGCTGAGTCAACAAGAATGTTGGGCTCACCACTAGCCTGTACTTCGGCACTTGTCGCCCCGACCTATACTGCACCTTGCACGCGTTGTACAGTGTCCTCCGTCCCAATGGCCCCGTTCTCCACTGTGGCGTCTTCTCCGATGTGTAGTGCGTGCACCGCCGCTTCGCTCTTCCTCTACCTCCTTCGACCTCTGTAGGCCCCGGTCCCTCGTTCAAAGCTGCTGGGGAAGTCCCAAGCCTGCTGCGCGAGAATGCAACGTCTGGGAGGGTAGGAAGGGTACCGAGAGGGACTTGGTGGCCGTCAAAACAGCTTCTCAAGATCGACATAACTAAAAACTCGAACATATTGAAGGAGAAGAAAGAGATATGTGTACCTGATTTGGAATCCATGGTTCTTGATGTACAAGAACGACAATCCGATCCTTCAATGCTAAAGATTTTCTCCTCTATCACTCTTAGGACCCTGATTCGATGAGATTGCCTCCTCACAAGCTTCCTTATGTGAGGTATATGGGTGTGCGTGTTTGAAAAATGACAAAATTGAAGGGACTTTAGCCTATTTATAGAGTTTTGGCCGAACCCTCATCAAGAGTCAGACCATCTCGGCCCACACAAGTCAAGCCCATATTCGACTGTTAAGAAACTTTAACCCCGTAAGACGGTAAATCACAATCTCAATTAATATAGCATATATTAGGAAAATTTTTATATTCTTCCACTTGGGCTATATTAATTGAGATTGTACTATATGTGTGCACCTTTATGTTGGTCTATAGATGATTCTCAATAGTCAATTTGATCTCATAAAGTCTCAAACACTGGATCACGACAGTAGTTGCATGTACACATACATAGCATTCCATGGTCACAAGTGCTTTTAACTTTACTGATATGGATTCAATATAATTGTGTGGCAAATGGATAACACCTCATAAAGAGTGATACCTTATGTGCCATCCCTTTTATCGGTCACTATTCTCTTGCCGTAAGTGTCATAAAAATTGGATGTATCACTAGATAATATCTTTATGATTTTAATGAACCCACACATGTTTTATTTTTATGGTTAAAATTTCTTTATGTGCAATCAAGACATATGTACAAGGTTAATAACTAGATGTCTTTAGCCTTCACTCAAGGTTTACACAATACCTTGAGATTTTCATTAGATATATGTATATAACTCAATAACAATTCATATAAAAGGAGTCGACGTATATCAAAATGTTACCAAATGTAACAAAACACAGATGTCAACTTTGTTAGAGCAAATCTGAAGCAACTCCCATTAAATGATAACATCCAATGATTCTCCCAAGCCCATGTTCATGATCTGCAATCATATCATTTGTGGGAATATGCCCTACTGTAATGTTACCATTATGTACCATTTCTTTTATAGTAAAAAAATTGACCTCCATATGCTTAGATCTCTTGAGACTTCGTTGTTGTTGATTGTCACAAAGATAATTGTATGAGTCTATCCATAAGGTCAAATACGAAATCAATTCCCTAATGAGATTCCGAGTCAAGTAGCTTGAGTAGAGGCTGAAAAACATGCTATAAACTACGCTTGTATGATAGAGTATGATATTATCTCTTGCTAACATAAAGATATATCCTGTTGTCGATTTCCTATTATCCTAACAGTTAGCAAAGTCTGCATTTGGATATGCTACTAGATGCGTATTATGAACATATCTGTAAATTAGGGGTGGCAAATGGGTGGGTCGGGTTGGGTATGGGTTGGGTCGAAAATGGGTCAACTCATATTTGATCCATTTAACCCGTTTTGACTCATATTCTTGTAGTGTAAATCTAATGACCCATACCCGACCCGACCCGACCCGTATTGCTAAAACCTACTTATTGTTAAAATATTTTTATGCAATACAATTTTTTTTTACAATTTTTATGCAATACAAATTTAAAGGAAAATTTTTATAATTCTTTTTAAAATATTTTTAAAAAAAATCGAATTTTTAATTTTTTAAAATAAAATTTTTAATTATTTTTATTTTAAAAATATAATTTTTAATTTTTTTAAAATATCATTTTTAATTTTTAATAATTATTTTTTATTTTTTATTTTTCTCTTTTTTTTTTCTTCTTCTTTCGGCCAAATTGGCCGGGCGACCGGCCACAGGCGAGATTGAGCTCGCCGGCGTCGGTAGGGTTCGATCTCGCCAATCCGGCGAGGCCAAGGCCCCGCCCGATGCCGTCGAGCTTGAGCCTCGCGCCGTCGGCAAGGCCGAGCCATGCCGGAGGCTCGAGCTTCGCCGGCGTCGGGCGAGGGCTCGATCTCGCCGATTTGGCGAGGCCGAGGCCCCGCTCGACGCCGGCGAGCTCGAGCCTCACTCGGTCGTCCGGCAAGGCCGAGCCTCGCCGGATCCGGCAAGACTCGAGCTTGTCGGCGTCGGGAGGGGCCTCGACCTTGCCAGATCGGCGAGATCGAGCCTCGCCGGCCGCCGCGGCTTGCCTCCGCCGCTCCTCGAAGGTCGCCGACGACCGGCGAGGCTCGAGCTCGCCGGCGTCGGGCGGGCTTGATCTCGCCGGATCTAGAGAGGTCGAGGACCCGCCCGACGCGGCGAGCTCGAGCCTCGCCAGATCCAGCGAGTCTTGAGCCTCGCCAGTCGTCGGCGACCTTCGAGGGAGCTGCGGAGGTGAGCCGCGGCGGCGGGCGGCTAGCCACGTCGGCGAGTGGCGAAGGCGGCTCGGAGGCGAGCGGCGGAGGACGAAAGTCGAAAGGCTGTGTCGCTGAGGATTTTCATGTTTTTTTAGGTTTTAAAAATGGGTCGAAAATGGGTCGAATGTGTGACCCATTTTCGACCCATATGAAACTAAACTTAAAATGGGTTGAATGTGGGTCATAGCCCATTACAACTTCATAACCCACATTCGACCCATTTGCGAAAAATATGGGTGCAAAATGGGTCCATGACTCATTTAGCCACCTCTACTGTAAATCAACATATAGTCTTTTGTCCTTTTTTAAGTACCTCAAAACTTTCTTGGCAACAACCTAGTGATCTTTTTTTGGATTTGACTAATATCTACTTGGAAGTCTTGTCACCAAAACGATATTTGGTCTGGTGCAAACTTGAGCATACATGATACTTCCAAGTGCACAAGCATAAGGTATATCATTCATTTGGGTTTTTTCAAAATTTGATTGAGGACATTATGAGAGATTCAATTTATCACCCTTAATGACATGAACAGTTCCAGCGTGCAATGCTGCATGTTGAATTTTTCCAATATATGATCGACGTATTCCTTCGAGATAAATCTAACACATGGCGAGAATGATCCCTATGAATCTCTATGCCAAGAACGAAAGATGCCTTACCAAGGTCTTTCATGTCAAAATTCTTCAACAGCATTTGCTTCATCTCATGCAGTAATCTAATATCACTACCTGCAAGCAAGATGTCATCTACATAAAGTATGAGAAAAATAAATTTTCTTTCGCTGACCTTGCAGTATATGCACTGATCTACTTTGTTTTCAACAAAACAGAAAGAAGTGATGACATTGTGAAACTTCAAGTACTCTTATCTAGAAGATTGTTTGAGACCATAAATAACATTATTTAATTTATATATAAGCTTACCTGAATCATCTATTGCAAAACTTTTGGGTTGCACCATATAAACTTCCTCATCAAAGTCTCCATTTACAAAAGTAGTTTTAACATCCATCTGGTGTAACTTTATATCAAAATGAGCTACTAATGCTATGACCACTTTAAAAGAATCTTTAGAAGAGACTGGAGAAAAAGTTGTTTCATAGTTTATTCATTCTCTTTGAGTGAAGCCCTTGGCCACTAGTTTAGCTTTAAATTTCTCAATTTTTCCTTTAGAATTCATTTGATTCTTATTAACCCATTCTTAACCTAAGGGTTTGCAACCTTCCGGCAATTTAACAAGCTCCCAAACACCATTATGTTTTATAGATTGTATCTCATCTTTCATCACATCCAACCACAAATTTGATTAAAGATAGGAAATAGTGTCTATAAAAGTCATTGGGTCTACAACACGATCAATATCATAGTCATGCTCTCCCAAATAGACTCTATAGTCCGGTGGTATAGCTAAACGCCTTTCCCTAGTGATCTTCTAAGTGGAGCTACTGCAACCTCATTCTGAATCTGAGGAGCTTAATGAATTTCATCGGGGTCGTCTCAACAACAGGATCTTGAGTCTCAACGGGTTCAGTCTGTGATATAGTAGGCTCCATGATCATCTACACAGTAAGGGAAAAGACATAGTAGCACTTGTGATATTGTTTTCCTCAATAATCTGTGAGCAGTTACGCTCTTCGACTAAATCAAATTCTAGAAATTTCTCTATTTGTGATTCCACAATTTTTGTGCCTTCACTGGGATTATAAAATCGATATCCTTTCGAGTAATGTGAGTAAAACACAACGTAGCACTGAGTGGTTTTAGAGTCCAACTTACCTAATATTGGATTGTATAACCTTACTTGTGTAGGATATCCCCAAATCTTGAGATGGTTCAAACTCGATTTGTGTCTAGTCCATAACTCAAAAGGCGTCAATGGAACAGCCTTGGTAGGAACATGATTTAGTATATAAAGCGTTGTTTTTAAAGCCTTGCCCCATAAGAAGCCAGGCAAATTGGTCCTACTCATCATACACCTCATCATATCCATAAGAGTATGATTGCACTTTTTGGCCACACCATTTTGTTCGGGACTCCCAAGCATAGTGAACTGAGCCACTATCTTAAAATCCTTCAAGTATTTGGCAAGTAATCCTTTAATCTGCCCAACATTGCCATGTCTACTAAAATATTCTCCACCTCAATCGGATTTGAGAATCTTCATTATCTTTCCTAATTGCTTCTCGACTTCAGTCCAAAATTTTTTGAACTTGTCAAGAGACTTAGACTTTTCCTTAATCAAGTACAAATAACCACATCGAGAGTAGTCATCAATAAATGTGATGAATTAAAAATTTCTACACAAGGTTGCGACATAGTGTTCACTAATATTAGTGTGAATGATCTCTAATAAGTCAAAACTTCGAACTACGGTTTTCTTCTTTATCATAGTCATCTTTTCTTTACAACAGTTTACGTAAGTCTCTAGGTCACTTCGAGAGTAGGCGGGATATGTGCCTTTACCAGCCTTTCCACTCTTTCTTTAGAAATGTGATCAAGACGTTTATGCCACAATAAATAAGACTATTCCTTAGATAGAGGTCTTTTGGAAGCAACATTTCCAACTGTGTTAGCGACATATATATCATCAGGAGATAAACACAATCTGCACAATCCATTAAATATATTGCAGTATCCAACCTTATTCGAGTTAAAGAGCATAGATATAAAATTGTTCTTCATTTTAAAAGAGTAACCACACATATCCAAACATGAAACAGAAACTAAGTTTCGTCTAAAAGAAGGTACATAAAAGGTATTTTTTTTAATGTTAGATTGAAATTAGAATCTAAAATCAAAATGACATTTCCCACGAACTCAACGTCGATTTTATCGTTGTTTCCCATGGTGAGCTTTGATTCATTCTGATTTGGCGTCCTTCTATTTATGAATCCCTGTATGATAAATGCAACATGATTAGTTGTACCACTATCTAGCCACCAAGAACTGGAAGGGGCTTCAGATTGATTGGATTCACAGATAAATGCCAAAGAATCATTACATTTAGACTCACTCTTAGACGACTAAGTTTTATATTAATCGCAATGTTTCTTTAAGTGTCTTTTATTCCTACAAAAGTAGCAAATGACATCCTCCCTCTTAAAGGGTGCTTTTCTAGGACTCATATTGTTGGAAGGACCAGCAGCTTCAAGATTTTGTTTCTTAGGAGCTATATTGTTAGAAGGGCCTACGCTTTATGATTTTTTTTTATAATTATGATGTACTATCCCTTTATCCTTCCTATTGGTAGAACTGGAGACATACGAGGTGAGTTGTCCTCTTTCTTTCTTTAGTTTCTCTTCTTCTGCCACCACTCTAACTATTAGGTCATTAATTGATCAAGTCTCATTTTATGAGCTATAATTAGTCTGGATAATTCCAAAATCAGGAGAATGGGTATTTAATGCTTGATGCATAATGTAAGTATCATGAATATCAACTTGAAGAGCTTGGAGTTTTGTTTGCGGGTCTATCATCCTAAACACATAATCTCTAACCCCACCTGAACCATCGTACATCATATTGAAGAGTGTTTGCATAAGTATACCAATTTCATCATTGGGCGAGATACTTTACTTGGCCCCCAAGGCTTCCATAATTTGTTTAGCAGTATAGTCAGCTGGTAAGCCACTCATTAAATCTTCTTGAATGGAACGTTTCATAATGAGCAAGCGAATGCTATTGCTCTTTTCCCAAGCAGCAAAGCGTGCTTTATGGGCTTTTGTACTGGTGTCAGTTACATCTGCTGGCTTATCCTCAATAAGAGCAATATAAACATCCGTCAACTCCATCCCAAACAGAAAATCCTCTTTCTACTTTTTAAAGTTTGAACTAGTTAGAACCTCAATCGCAATGGAGTTGCTATTTACAGAGAATGTGATTGATTTGACAAGTAATGCATATAATTAGCATAATGTGAGTACTGTGTAACTTAAAAAACCGTATAAATACCATCTTGAGAGCTACATATATCATCATATAAACATCCTGAGAGCAGAATATATGACATGCAATTGTATACTCTCTACATGATAGCGGCCAAATATATTCCAATATTTTGTGAATTCACCACATTTGGGTGTATGAACCACTAGGATCAGTCACTCCTCAACCATATGCTGTACATGTATCCTTTCATGAACTACTATACAATCACCTCCTTTGCGAGTATGATCACGCATTAGAAGATGAGACATCCTATCACAATATGATACCGATATTTCTCAAATCCAATTAAGTGTACTACTTTGGTGGTCACAACTCAATTGAATCATTGAAACTCTTTCGTACTGAGGATATAAACTTTATGTCCTATATTTACTATATACATGTGATTTTAGACTTGATGACAGGGTAATTTGTCACTAAAAGCACATGTTATGCCAATTACATTGCTCCATTCATTGATATATGTTGAACCTTATATATGTCATTAATGAATCAATTCTCTATACACTCTCTATGTGATAACATACACTTGAGCTTGTAATTGTATTTCCGAAACCATAGAAAAATACACGAGAAATACGTTAAATATACCCCTAAATACACGTATTTAGGATTCCATATGTATTTTCACATCCTTAAAAGTATTAAACATGTAAAATTAATACATCACGTTGTAGAGAATTTCCATACGAGTACGCCAGTATCAAGCACGCATCGAACGAAGCTCGCACTTGCCCTCATGCGCCATTGGAGTGTGCGGCGTGTAAACTGCATGTGCTGGTGTGCATGAGCCGATCTGAAAGTTAGTTCCACCAATACTGATCGGTCCGACCGGTTGACTGGTTCGGTCAGTTTGGTCAACTGATCAACTCGGGTCGAGTCACGGGGTCAACGAATTGGGTCAACCCAATCAACACGGGTTGGTTGGGTGACGTCATTAATGATGTCACATGCCACGTGTTAAGTGAAGGCAAGGCGGTGACACGTGATGTCATCATGACGTCATTAGCGACACACGTCCAATGTTGATGACACGTGTCCACGGATGACATCATGGATGACGTCATCAACACCTAAGGCGTTCTTGCGTTGCGCGCATGAATGCATGATGCCGGCTTCCAGCACCTCCTTGGTGCGTGTAGGCACGTGAGGTGGTGTTTGGCCTTTACCGAAGGCGTGCCACCCACTAAAATCTTCATCTCCACGAGATGAGTCCAAATATGTGATCAAAATTCACTTTTGCCGAAACAAAAAAATCACGAATACGGGCAAAATAGTCCAAAGCCTTGTCAAATCCAAGATATTCAAGGGCGGTGCATTTGGCCTTTTTTAGAGGCACACCACCCACCGAAATGCTTGGATCACCAAGAAGAATCAGAATAAATAATGAAAATCATGTTCCAACAGATAAAATTTCTGAAAACGGGCAAATGCAACAGTTCGAGTTCTAGACTACGTAAGCTTTGATACCACATGTTGGCCATCCAAACAGCTTCCCAATATTGACATAGCTAGAAACTCAAACATATTGAAGGAGAAGAAAGATATTTGTATACCTGATTTGGAATCCATGGTTCTTGATGCACAACAATGACAATCCGATCCTTCGATGCTGAAGATCTTCTCCTTTATTGCCCTTGGGACCCTGGCTCAATGAGATTGTCCCTTCACGAACTTCCTTATGTGAGGTATATGGGTGTGTGTGTTTGAAAAATGACAAAATTGAGGGTTAAAAGAGGGACCTTAGCTTATTTATAGAGTTTTGGCCAGGCTATCTCATCACGGACCAGGTTCAGCTCGGCTCACACAAGCCAGGACCATATTCGACTATTAAGAAACTTTATATCTTACTTTATTAGACTAATTCCGTAAAACGATAAATCATAATATCAATTAATTTAGTCCATATTAGGAAAACTCTTACAGGACTTTGCCCGGATGTCGGCGAAGGAGTTCTCGATGAACAGCAAGAGCCACTCCAGCCTCATCGAGTTGTCGATCTGCATAGAGGAAAACCACCGTTAACAATATTCTATCGTCTCCAAAAATGAAGTGACTCTAAAAAAAATGGATTAAAAATTAAAGCTTGGAGATACACTAAATCTATACATACATACATACATACATACATACACACATATATGATCATTTTGTGCAATTCCAATTGAAGATGGCAATGATTACTTCGGTCACATAAGAAGAGCTTTGACCAAGAAGCACGACAAATTCTTCATTCTTTCTCTCAAAATCCAACTTAGCTTTCGTTTGTCCCTCTCGTCGCAAATCTTCCAGCAGTTTTTCCCTTTTCGACTTCAAGTCCTCCATTTGGTTTTAATTTTCGTAGTAATTTGCAGGAAGATCGAGTGTGCCCGACGTTACTGGAAATCTCACATCCGCATCCTCCCTTAAAATCGATAGTAGGGACAAATGCAGCAGAAGAAGATTTGAGTTATTTTTAGCCAAGTGAAAAAAACAGTCTACCACCCGAAAGTACATACTCTCCCGACACACAAAAATCATCGACCTTCTTCCAATCTAATTATTTATGCTGTGCAAGTATTGACTTACAGTTTGCCTAAAAGCATGTTCGACTTGATATTTTCGGTAATCATGTTCAAGACTCGAGCACGAATACAGTGTCTGTATCGATGTGAACATAAATGATTACGGATGAGCTGATATAACCAAAAAAGCCATCAAGATCAGGAAGCACCCCGAATGGCCACTACTCGCAACATATGAAGAACCGTCACCATCCCATTCCTCATTGGGGTCACTGTACTCCGAAGGTCCACTGCTGCTGCTATCGTTGTCGTCTATGCTGCTGCTGTCACTGTCGTCGAAAAAACGGAGAGGTCCCTTCGGTTCATCTCCTTCTCGAATGAACCAGGCGACAAAATGCATTGAGATCATCTGAATACTATGTCTATCCAAACCGTAAAGTTCTAACGTACAAACACTCGCTTAAACCCTAGAAAAGTAACATCCTCTGAAGTACACTCAAAATAGAACAGCTGTCCATAACATGCTAATGGGGGACGTTCATTTCCTAACTATTTGAAAAATTGTAATACAACAGGAGTAAGCCACAGCTTAGCAAAAGATAAAGACAAATTCATAAATCAAACGATCTAACGCACTCTTAATTCCTAGGACTCACTTATAATGAACATATAGTGCAAGTGACATAGTATTTAGTACCCTTAATGTACTCACAAGCATGTGCAGCACACAAAATGCAATCGAACTCAGCACATGTTCCATTTCCCACGTGTCACATCATTTGGTCCACTCCCATCTCATGGTTTCAACTGATGGCAAGTTGGTACCGTTCGGGTCACTTCCGACCTAACCACTCTGTTGGACTTCTAGGAACCCTTGTGATCCCCAGGCATCTCGCACCCATTCTGACATTGCGAGGACATTTGGGGACTCCTGTTACCCCTCAAGCATCCGAAGGAACCTATTTAGCCTCCACATCCCACTCCAGGGCATCAAGGGAATACACAGCATCCTAGGAAAACCTCCCAACATCTATTCCAGGCCATCATCGGAGAATATTGTCTCACAGGCCTCAAGTACCGGGGAACCCTATCACCCCCAGGTATCCCCATTCACATACGCCATGAGTTGTCATCCGTAGCCTCATTCTCATCCATCATCATACACAGCATGCACATGATGTGACAGCCAGTAATTACAGATTCTGCTACTATAATTAAATGACATCACATCACAGTGACTAATATCTTGTTGGAAAGGTCAGAGTGTGCTGGTTGACTCTCCAGAAGACATCATTTCCAGAATCTCACGTTTTCCCTTCACAAATGCGTCATTTTGAAAACTGGTCAGAATAGAACAGTTTTGCCCAATTTTATAAATTACTTTGATTAAAATAGTAAACCACTTCCAAAAATTCCAAATTTTGGATATGTTACAGCAAAGACCGTGCAAATATTTTTTATGAGTACACTAGGGCAGAATCGACATGCAAACTTGTCATTTATTTGCCTGAATTTTGAGTAAAACAGATCCTCAAAACAGATTTGGTAACGCCTCAGAAATCAGTTTCCACAGAACTCAAACCACCTTAAAAAATTCCCAAATTTTAACATGTTGTAGCCAAAAGAGTTTTGAACAACGTTTGTGAAGAAAGCTCATCAATATTTTAACTTGGAAAATCCGTAGAAAATCGAAAATCAGTGCAAATCATACCTGCAGCAGTACTGGACGGTGAAAAACTGAAGAGAGACATGACCATTTGGCCACCCAAATTGACACAGAAAAACCTGAAATTGAATTGTGTTCTACTTCAAGATATTAGAAGCAACTTTGAAGATGAAGTTTCTCAAGATCTGGCATGGAAAAGTAGCAGCAAAAATGGAAAAACAGAAGGGTACAACATGCACGAATTTTCTGGGCTTGAACCAAGTACACGAATTCAAGTCCTATTGTAATCTCACAACGTCCACACATCAAAGCACCAAGCCATAAGCTAGAACAGCCATGCTATACATCATTTCAACTTCATCTCATATCCACAAGCCATTGGTAACGCATGCAAACCAAAACTTAGCACATAACTCACCGTCAAGGCCATCTGTGGCTATATCACCCACATGCAAGATAAAAAACCACTAGAAAATTGACGTGTATCACTTAAAAAGGACTCGAGCCTCTCTTTCATGCCTCGACTAGAGTCGTTCATTGGCGGATCATCGGCTTCCTTGCTCAAAACATGAAGAAAAACAACAAAATAGCACATGCAACACATCAACATCCACCATGGCTTAATCTAGGCAAAACCAAGAGAATGAGAGATCAAAGGACTTAGGAATGAGTCTCATCTCCTTGCCTTGATATTGAACTTCACTTTTGGGGAGGATTCGAGCAAGAAATGGCGAGGAAAATAGAGGAAATGAAGAGGAGAGGGTTCGGTGATGGTGCTGCCAAGAGAGAAAGGAAGAGAGGAAGAGAAAATGAGAGAGGTCTCTTGTGCCAAAAGTGAGAAAATGAAGAAGGTAGAGACAGGTTCGGTCATGCTTTAAGAGAGAATATTTATTCTAGCTTGCTCAATACCCACGGTGCATGAAAATCTATTGGCCTTATCACTACCCATGATTACTTCTCATGCATAATAAGTAAGGGTAAATTGGGCATTTGGAAATTGAGGGGGCCGGCCAAGGGTGATTAAGGCTTAATAGTAACTTATATCATAATTTAATCATTCATGATATAATATAAGGTATACTTTAGGGTATTATGGCCACAATAATTAAAATGGCCATAAAATTCTAATTTAACACAAGAATATATAATTGTCTAATGAATTTTCCCAATATTCTTGGACTCAAATAGGTCGGATAGATTTTCAAAGGCATTTTGAGAAATTTGTATTTCCACCTTGACCATCGCCGACCTTAGTCTTTACTTAAATTTTCGCTAAATAAGTGGGCAAAAATTCAGGATGTCACAGTACTTTATTGTCTACAAGCTGTTTTGTAATACGGTTACATATAATTGTGTTGGTGAAGGCGACTGATGTTTACTCATCGAGACTCTCATCTTAAATTTTATTTTGTTTAATCTGAAATGTCATGATCATTAGTTGAAGGTGGGTCCTACTGTACTAACGCAATGGTCAAATTAATTAGTACTTGAAGCCTTTTCCCGCTTTATTTTGAGTCGTGTCATATAGACTGATGATGGACATAACCTTAAAAAAAATATAAAATAAAAGGAAAACCAGTTGCCCAAAGTTAATAATTCGTCTAATTTTAAGGTCATAATGGCAAAGATGATGCGGGAGTCGATGGGGAGTCAAACCGACGTATGGTTAGACAGCTATCTCTTTTTGAGTGTTGTAGACGATATATATGGGAAAGTATCACTTTAACCTTGTCAATTTTCGCTCGATTTTCGGTTGGCATTCTTCATTTTTTTAAGTACCATTCTCCATCCTATAACAAGATTTGCGAGGAAAAATCATCAAATTACGTTGGAAAACACCATGAAAACCTCAACTTTGAGATGCAACAAACCTTAGCCCTGAAATGCAAAACCCCAAAAGCCTCTACACCAACATAAGGAGACAAAGAAAATAGAGAGAGAGAGAGAGAGAGAGAGAGAGAGATGAGGCGACGCGGAGCATGGCGTAGGGTAGCGATGGCATCGGATGGAGGCGGTTGGCAGTAGTAAAGGGTGGTGGAAATGAGGTTAGGGTGGCTAGGGTTTGCATTTGCTAGTTGGGGTTTATTTTCAAAGGGTTGAGCCAATTTGGGAAGAAGAATGACATTTTTTGTAAATAACCATAAGATATCACCTGATATGAGATGCAGTGAACTACCTAACATGAAATTTGAGGATGTAATTTGGTCTCAGTTAAAAAAAAATTGGAACGTTAATTGGTATTTTCCTTATATATATATATGTCATGTTGTATGATTAAAGCATGCATCCTTGGTAAGAGTAACTTTTTCAAGAGCAGGACGCAACTAAATTGACTATTTGGGTCATGATTAAAGTTGCCATCACGAGACATCTCACGACGCACATGATATGGTAATGAACATATTAGGGGTGAGCAGCGGTCTAGGGTCGACCCTGGACCAACCCTGGACCGGCCCAACCCTGTCGGTCCTGGTCCGGTTCCCAAGGGGACTGGGTTGGTCCTTGGTCCTGAAATTCCAGGACCGACACTGTGTGGGTTGGTCCTCGGTCCTAAGAATTTTGGGTCGGTCCAACCCTGGACCAACCCTGTATATATATTATATTACATTATATTATTTATAATTCTTTTATATATTCAAACCTAAGTAAAATCTAAGAGTTATGGTGAGATGTTCTATCAATAACACTAATAGTAATTTCAATTTAAAACTTTTGTTGAGTATTAATTATGTGTCGTTTGTTTTGTTTTCGGGTGTTTAGAAGTTCAAGTGAATTAACAAGATGTGAAGTTATATATTCATGGTTTATATTAAGTAGTTTGAACTTTTTATGGTTTAATTGTATTTTACTAATGAATTTCAGCTGCACTTTGCTTTTCAATTTGTGTCAAATGGTAGAACTTTTGAAAAGTAGAGTAGTACTGAGCTTGCTACGGTGATTTGCTAGTCAAGTGGTGTGAATCTCATTTTTTGGTTGAGTGGACTCTACATGATCAAATGCAGGAAAACGCTTTTGCATATGGTGTTATGAATATTAAAGATAAATGATTACAAGAACTTTCCATCTTGTCCCATATCTCGATGAGCGGTTAGCGTGTACGAAATTTCTATTATTGTGTCATCTTAAATTTGCCGAATATGTATTGATATTTATAGTTTAGTTGCACAATGCCGCATTGTTGATGTATGTGTAATTTGAATTGTAGGTTTGCTTTTTTAGGGAGTATAAAAAACAAGACAAAAAAATTATCGATTGGTCCGGGTTGACCACGGAACCGGACCGAACTCATTGGGTTAGTCCGGTCCTTGGTCCCAGAACTCAATAGGGTCGGTCCTCGGTCCTAAAAATTGAGGACCGACAACTTTGTATGGCTTGGTCCTAGGGTTAGGGGTGGCCCGGACCAACCCGGACCATGCTCACCCCTAGAACATATCACCGGCCTTCCCATGCTTTGCTTTTTCTAAAGCAATGCTTGAAGGTGATGCTCTCTTAATGGAGAAAACGAAGCGAGAAAGGGAAAAAGATAGAAAGAAGGAAAGAGAAGAGAAACGCAGAACGAAGCAACTTTTTAGGTGCGGATTAAGCAGAGCGCAATGCATGTTTAAAAAAGCACCAGGGAATGGGGGACCCGGCCATTAAACAAACAGATTAGTTAAGTTGTCCCCAGTTTGATTTAGTCTTTTTGACTTGGAAAATGAATCTTTTGTTGCCTTATAAGTTCTGGAGGCTTGCCAATGTTCGTATTGCTGCAAAATTGATTCGTCACCAAGTGATTGTTTAATAATTGAGAGTTGGGGGCTTATTCATTTTTGGGCTAGTGTCTTAAGGATAGAGAGTGTCGATAAATGTTTGTTGGGATGAGAAAGATGGGATGTATTGTGGTTTTCTATTAAAGTGGGAATTTGCTGGAATTGTGGAATTGAAGCCAAGTGGAGTGTTTTATGGATGAAAATGAAGTTAGGATAGATGTAGCTCACCACCAAGGCCTAAAGGAACAATCCACCAGCCAAGGATAAAGAACTTAAGGCTCACCACCATACAAATGGATAAAGAACCGAAATTTGAAGGAAATGACTCACTTCAAGAGGAAATCTCATGTATTGCATATTAGGTGTGTCCTCCATACGAATTACATCTCTATTTATAGCCATACTAGGACATTGTACTAAGACTCTTACAATAAATGCTAGTGTACTCTACTTTCTTACACTTCGGTCTAGTAGTGAAGACTAGCTCCCCACTCTTTCAAACTTGCAATAAAGATTCTTTGACAATCTAGCCTTGCATTAAAACTCTCTAATGTAAGATGACAAATTAAGCACATCCTACATTCTTATACTTCAGCCTAGTAATGAAGACTAGCTCCCCACTCTTTTAGACTTGCGATAAAAACTTTTTGACATCCTAACCTTGCATTAAAGACTCTCTAATGTAAGAAGACAAAATCAGCATAGTAGAGCAATTAAGACACAATAAGACAAACAAAGCACACCAAACAAAGGAACACATCCATTGCTTTTTCAACCTTGCATTTAAGCCACAAATCATCAGCAAATGCTATCTTGTGTGCCTTGGACCCATTAGATCATGTTAAGTACGAATTTGCCATGTGTTTCCATGATTGCCAAGTTGGCTTGATGGATTGATGAAGCTTGAGTTGGGATGGCCATGTAATCGTTGGAAGATTTAAGTTTTGATGCTCCCGCATCATCTAGACCTCGGAGTAGCTGATTTTTACATAGATTTCTTTTCCTTTTTTTCTTTTTTTTGGTAAAGGTAAGAATATATTGAGCTTTAAACCAGACTATACAAGAGAGTTCGGTGCCACAAACTTACACTCATTAGATTTCTTTTCCTTTTTAGTCTACACATTAGGCAATTACTGGATTACTTTCAAAATGCCTACATTTCGAGCATTGTACATATAGGTATAAGTTGGTTGGTGACCAAGGGGCCTCCAACTATCAACTATTGATTTAAGAATTATAACTATCAACTCTATCAACTTAATGGTGTAAAAAGCCACTTGTACATATGTGACGGCCCGAATTTCGCTCAACTAATTAATTAGTCATGACGAATCTTAATAGTATAGATGATTTAATTTAATGGATGAAATTAGGACCCAAGGCAATTAAATTATGCCTTCTATGATTATTATATGTATCTAAGTCTTACCATAGTACCTAATTTAATCTCTAATGTGCAAAACTTACATGGCCGGTCACCTAGGTCTTATGAACATGAAATTAAGACATATGAATCTATTAAATCCTATATTGCCGCCCCCTCGTCACTTGCAAGCCATGCAAAAATGGCTAAATTTCCAAAATAGGCCTAAAATAGCCTAAACTAGGATAATTATGAAGACTATAGCCCTTGCCCACTAAGATTTCATGTAAGAAGTGTGTTGCACAAGCCAAAAACCTCCATAAATCATTTCCCCTGGGTCGGTAGCCCCCTTCTTCTTCTTCTTCTTCTTCTTCTTCTTCTTCTTCTTCCCCTTAACCAAGCCACTGCCTATGAGTCGCCGGCTTATTCTTCAACAGGCGCGCTGTCGAGTCCTAGTAGTCTCCTCCCCCTTTGCTTGGGAGCTTACGGTTTCATGTTCTATTTCACTCCCCGATGGGGGTTCTTTTCACCCTTCCCTCACGGTACTACTTCGTTATGGGTCACCCAGGAGTATTTAGCCTTGCAAGGTGGGCCCCCTTCTTCTTCTTCTTCTTCTTCTTCTTCTTCTTCTAGCCTAAACTAGGATAATTATGAAGACTATAGCCCTTGCCCACTAATATTTCATGTAAGAAGTGTGTTGCACAAGCCAAAAACCTCCATAAATCATTTCCTCTTCTTCTTCTAGCCTAAACTAGGATAATTATGAAGACTATAGCCCTTGCCCACTAAGATTTCATGTAAGAAGTGTGTTGCACAAGCCAAAAACCTCCATAAATCATTTCCCCTGGGTCGGTAGCCCCCTCATTCTTCTTCTTAGCCCTTGCCCACTAAGATTTCATGTAAGAAGTGTGTTGCACAAGCCAAAAACCTCCATAAATCATTTCTCCTGGGTCGGTAGCCCCCTTCTTCTTCCTCTCTCACTGAGCAACTCTCTCTCCCTTTCACCGTTTCTCTTTCACGCGCGAGCTCTCTCTCTCTTTCTCATTCCCTCCTTCTCACCGAAGTTATCCAGCAAGCTCGAGACATCCTTAAGCTTACCATGAGCCTAGGAGGAGGAGACCGAAGTGCTAGAATCAAAAGGCAAGGAGAAACGACATTCTCCTAACCCCCTTGATCTTCTTTGGGCTTGGTTTGGAAGAATAGGGAGATTAATTGTTGTTCTTGATGTTTGCTTGTCTTTGTGGTGTTGCATGTGTGCTGTGATGGTGAAATAAAGATGCTAAGATGCTGTGAAGTGTGACTTGAGGGAAAGAATAACATGCATGATGGTTTTGAGTTGTGGATGGTGTTGCATGTGGTTTTGGTGCTTGGATTTAGCTTGTAGGAGTTCTTTTATAGTTTATAACTGAAAATATATGTTGTATGTGGCTTAGGACTTTTAGTTTTGGTGTGTCTATGAGCAATGAACTCGTGTGGTGCAAGTGTTACATCTATTCGTATACAGTAGTTGGATTTTCTAGAATTGGAATTGTTAGACCTTATCTGCTTTGTAATTTTGTGGAGTTTGCTGTGGTTTGGATTTGAGGAGACTTTCTACATGAAAGTTGTACAAGACATTTTGATCTACAACATACTTAAATTTCATATTTTTCTGAAGTGATATGATTGGTACGAGGATCTAGTTATTTACCATGTCCAATCTGCCCAGTATAGTAGGAACAGTGATCCTATTGTCTTCCTGAATTTTTATAAAATTTTCCCTATTGATTTTGGACTTACTCCCTTCATAAGGGTTGTAGAGGACATCCATATTTATAACATATCCAAATTTCAAAATGTTTTGATGCATTTTGGGCTATGAGATGACTACATTTTGAAGAGCGGTTGCTCTGTTCCAATGAACCAGATTTTTTTCATTTTTTTGCGAATTACTGCTCTTTATCCAAACTTTTTTGGACTTAGTGCCCCAATGAAAAATGTTTTTTAAGGTCTTCTTTACAGCATATTAAAATTTTAGAATTTTTCGAGTTCATTTATTATGATTTTAGCTTTGATTTCTTGGATTGCGCAGCCCGACCACGAGGCCATCCAATTTCGAGGAGACCTCTGCGGCAATGGCACCGTCTGTACCGTCTCCAAGATTCGGGTTCTACCCGGCACAGACGGTTCTGACCACATACCCGGCTCTGAATCCAGAAATCGCATCCACTTTCACCAAAAACAGCAAGACCGCGCAAGCACAGCAGCAGACAAAGCAGGAAGGAAAAGCCAACCACGAGGCCAAGGAACTCCACATGTTCGTGTGGAGCTCCGGTAACGTCGCCGGTGTCCGGGCTCCACGTGTTCGTTTGAAGGAATTGTGTTTAATTACTAATTTTTCGTTTGGCTCGCATTACTAATTTTTCTTCCCTCTGTAGTTATAAATATCAAAATTTGTACGTTACATGGTTGGGATGATGATGTAAAGCGGTTGCGGAAGGAAGGCTTGGGCGGGGGGGATGACTTCAGCTTCGGTGGGAAAGGCGGGGAGGGCGACGAGGAGAGGGAGAACCACCGGGCTTACCAAGCTCGGGTAGAGCTCCACGGCGGAGCTGCACCCTAAGGCTGTGGGGGCGTCGTCGGTGGCGGCGGCGGCGCGGCGAGGGTGGGAAGCAGATGCCTCCGGTGAGTGTCATGACCCACCTCATCCTCATCATGGTGTGGTGCAAGTACTCCAGCCTCATCGATCTCACATGGTCCCTCGTCGCTTTCCGGTGAGCCTCGAGCCTCAAGTAGAGATTTCTCAAATTCCTGAAATTCGAAATCACATACCACGACGACGATGTTGTTGTTGATGATCTATCGATTGGATTTGTAGGTGGAACTCCGATGCCTCGTCATTTGTTACCCTTGCAGCGTTTATATTCCCATTCCTGTCAAGTTGGGGAACACAAAGCACAGCTCCAGACGATCTTGCGGCTCCTAATGATAAAAAGCTTTCACCAGAAAACTGGAACAATATCCATGCCTCTTTCTCACTGAGCTCTACTCCATCTGTGGTCATTGAAGTTTGGATGATCATTCGATTTTGATTTCAATCACTCAATACTTTAATCTTTGAAATTCTTATTCTTTTTTTTTTTTCAATTGAAGCACGTCAAATGAAATCCGGCCAATTTCCTGGATGAACTACTGACGTGGCTGATATGTGGCCAAATTTTAGAATCCCAAGTCACATGAGCGCACCATGTCAGCATTTTGTTGGAAATAAGTTGGATTCTGGACAAAATGCAACAACTGTAAGAAACTGAAAGTTTGATTCATTTGGTGATCAAATCAAAGTTCAGTAAATTACTTAAAAAATGACTAATGACCACCACTGAAATTTATCCTCTACCTTTGGACGCACAATGAGAGTAAATAAGAGAAAACAGGATGCGGAATGAATACCAATCCAAAACAGGCCAACATAAATTGATCAGAAGAAGCAATGATAAAATCCCTGTTGACACCTAAAAATTTTGACTAATCATTCAGTAATTAATTGCATAAAAAATTAGGGATTAATCTTTAATCCCTAAAAATATATATATATATATATATATAATAATAATAATAATAATAATAATAAATAGTAAAATTGCATTTCATGTAGTCGCATTTGCATCGGTACTAAAAGGCAACAAGAAGCAGGGACTCGCGGTTGATAATATGCACAAAAGGATGATCTCTCTTTGCTGGTCTAAAAAACACAAAAAAAAAAAAAAGCAAAGAAAGAATTCTTCACTGCACACGCGAGAATTCTGGAGAAAGCCTGCAAAAAGATGGGCTCACAATTTTATAATATTTTATAGTGAGTTGTAGCAAGGAATTCTCTCCTTCCCGGAGAGCAAATCGGCTGGAGAAGAAAGTCCAAAGTTGCAGCCATTCTCTTTCACACAAAGGCGGTGGAACACCTATGGAATAGGGGGAACAAGTAGCCAGCGCATAAGAAGCTTCAAGCAAGAAGAAAGAAGTTCCTGCACGTCCATTACCTCTCCCTCATTAATGCATGCACATGCATGCACAAGAATTCGGCGTGAGGAGCCTCGAAGAAGCAAAGGGAAGCCCATAATATATTATAATATACTCTCTCAAGTGTGGGTCGTTAATTTTGGTGAAGCAAGGAGAAGTGTGTTCAAGAAAGAAAGCAAGTAACAAGCAAGGAAAAGTCAACGTTGTGGCTAAATTAATGAATGTCGGGCGGTGGCCTCCTTATTTGAAAAAGAACAAGACATGAACAACAAGGAAAAATTACGGCCGCCTCCTATTCACACTAAAGTCGGTTGGACTTCAAGAGCCCTATAAATAAGCAAAGGGGAGGCCGCACGAAAAGGGGAGGAACGGAAAAAAATTCACTGGAAAGAGGCTAAACGAAAATTTCATTTGAGGGCTTTCTCTTTCGTGGGAGACACACGAGCTGAGAGAAGGGAGGGGAACGAAAAAAATTCATCGGAAGGAGAGTGGAATAAAAAATTCAAGAGAGGGGAGGCTGAATAAAAAATTCATTTGGGAGGAGGCTGAATAAAAAATTCATAATAGAGGGGGTTGAATAAAAAATTCATGAGAGAGGGGGAGGAGATTAAAAAAAAAAAAAAGCAGAGAGAGAGAGAGAGAGAGAGAGACGCAGAAAAGACGATGTGAGGAGAGAGAGAGAGACAAAAAATAAATAAAAGAAAAAGGCGTGCACCGTGCTTCTTCTTCGTGGATTCCTTCTCCGCAAAACCGCACGCCGTTCCGCTGCTGCCCATCGCACGTGCGCCGCACCGCCGCTTCGCCACCTCGCGCCGCCGGTCTCCTCGCACTACCGCGCCTCCGCCCGCCTTCTTGCTGCTGTCGGAACCCTCCTCCGCCCGCGAGCTTGCGTCGCTGCTCCTACCCGAAGCCGCGAAGCCGACGCCGCCTCGCTGCTCTTGTAGCATCGCTGCTCCGCCTCCGCTCCGTATCCCGCTCGTTCGTCCTTCGCGCCACCGTCCCCGTCGCTGCATCTCCGACCGGCGCCGCATCTCCTTCCGGCCGAGCTCCGAGCACGCCACCGTTTCCACTCGCCCCGTCCTCCCGCAACCTTCAGCCACTCAACCCGACGACCCACGAGTTCGCGCCGCCGTTCGTCGCCTCTCTACGTGGTCGCGACGACCCGCGGCGAAGCTTCGCTCCTACGCCGCTCGACCCCGCCCGCGAAGGCCCGCCGCCCGCGACCCGGCCGCACCACCGATCCACCGCCCGGAGACGCCCGCAAGCCGCATCACCCGTCGCTGCGCCCTACCTATCGCCGCACCTCCGCTCGCGCGTCGCTGCGCCTCCTCCGTCTTCGCACGCCGGGAAGCGCACGCTGCGCGCTTCCCTGCGGGTGCACCCGACGACTAGCCGTGTGAAGCACCACCAGCTATAATCTTCCCCGCACCCGACCACGACTGCGGCGCGCGAAGCCCCGATGCCCCCGCTCCGCCTCTGCCGTCGCCGATCTGCTGCGTCTGCCGGCCCCGAGTCCTCCGCCCGAGCGCCCCGCTCCACCGGTCCTTCTTGCTCGGCGTTCCCTTTACTCGCCCGAGTCGGTCTTGCACCAGCAACCGCACGCGACTCTGGCGTGGGTCTTGCCGGAGCTCCTCACCGACGTCTTCCCCCGCGGAGCTCCGACCAATGTTGCCCCTCTCAATTGATTGAGCTGCCAAGCCGTGCATGGGAGCAAAACAAAAAAGAGAAAAACAAAAGGAAAATCAATCGTAGTTTGTTCTATTTACTTTATTCTTTTTTTATGTTATTTATTTACTTTGTTTTTTTAGTAGAATTATTCATGAATGTGTAGTTGGGATTATGGTACGAGATAGCCCGTGAAATTTGTGATTGTCAGTCCGATTTTCGCGCCCGAAATTTGACTCGCAATCATTTGAAAAATCGCTAATCCGATCTCCCGCCCGAGATTCGATTCGCGATTTATGAAAAATTGGCCAACCCGATCTCATGCGCGAGATATGGTTCGTCAATTTGGATATCAATATTGCTTTGATTTGCCGTTGTGCCGTTTAAGTTAATTTCGCTTTCATAAAATAAAAAAATATCCAAAAAAAAAAGTGTAGGTTAGAATTAGGTTTATTCCATGTTTTAGGGTTTACATATTTAGAGTAGGAGTTTTATTTCGAATTTTAAAAATAAAAATTAAAAATAAAAAAAATCAAAAATCAAATCAATTAATTTAAGTTGCTAGTTTTCTTAACCTGAATTGCATGTTTAATTATTTGGCAATTGTTAATTTCGAAAATTAAAAAAAAAAAAAAAAAGTCATCATGCATATGTCATATAGAATTAGGGCATCTTTTGCACATTAATGCATATTAGGGTGAGATTGCATGTTTAATTTTACTTTCTAATTAATTTCAAGTTTCGATAGATTTTTTAGATAGATTGCATTTTAAGATTATTTAGGTTAAGATAATATTTTAGTTTAAATTAGGATTTGGCTCAACCTAATTCCTAATATAAATTGAATAGGATCTTAATCTAGTTAGATAATTTTCACATTTTTCCTAATTCCGAATTTCATAAAAAATATAGAAAAAATGCCTTAGAATAAATTAGTTTTATTTTTTTTAGGATAAATTGCATTCTTTAAAAAAAAAAAAATGTCATATGCACGTCATTTAGTGATTGTCGCTAGGTCCATTTAATTGGAAACAACTGTCATTAGAATTAGGTCATTTTGTTAGTTTAGATTGCACATTTAATTATTGAACAATTTTAATTTCGAATTTCATGGAAAATACCTAAAAAATTGTCTTTGAATAAATTAATTTCATTATTTAGAATAGATTGCATGCTTATTAAGAAAACACAAAAACATCTCATTTGCATCATGTAGCTTAGGCCATGTTATTATGTCATATCATTTCATGTTAGATTAAAAGCATTGCATCGCAGATGGATTATATCCTCATAAAATAAGTGAAAAAAAAAAAGAAAAAGAAATTGCGTGTTAATTAGAAATCATATTTAGACTGTCGATGTGAATTCTGATTTAACATTGCAGATGCTTTCGTTGCTTTGAGGTAAGTTTTGCAATTTATTCATTGTTTATCCGAGTGTTAAATTGATGGTTTGCGCACCTGCATGATCGCCTCACATGTTAAGGAAATAGATTTAAAATCAATCTAAGCTGCCTGCAAAAGCATTTTTTGAAAATAAAAGAATGGTACCGAAAGGGCATTAGAGAAATCTAGTGTAACCAAGTCCCCGTACCCATGATCTCTGGTTCGTAGAAGTAAAGTAAAACTTCCGTTACTTTACTTGGGTTTCTAATCGACCCACCACAAATAGATTAGTGGCGACTCCTAATTGAAAATCAATTGCATGCTAAATATCTGAACCTTAAGTCGCGAATTGGTATGGGCTTGGGAGAGCCCGAGCTAAGTTTAAAAACTTAGTAATCCATTAACCTAGTTTTAAGTGGTCCAACCCACACCCGAAAAATTAGGTCGCGACAGCTTGGCGACTCCGCTGGGGACTTGAGTTAAAACTCTTAATGGACTTAGGCCAATTTTCTTTTTTTGAAAAATGTTTTTGTTTGGCAGCGAGGATCCCGAGTGTACGTCCCTAACATTTAAGGTGTTAAATGTTCTTGCAGGATGGGAGGTATAAGGGGAAGTGTTTGCTAACATTTGTTTTGCAGGAAGGTGTAGGAATGTATGGTTTACTTTCACTTATGAAGTGTTGCTTGATATAAATTGTCGTGCATGCCTTGCATCTAGCACTATACTATTGCACACACAACCCGCCGCCGGACTGGGCCGCATAGGATCATCTAGGATGGTATTGAGATGGATACCACTTCGACCGCATGCCCGCGGTATGAGTCGCCCATCTCAATCCCGAAGTTTCTTTTCTGGTGTCAAGAGTACCCACCTCGGTTCGCATGCCCGCAACCCAAGTCGGCTCTTTGACCAAGCCGAAGTCATGAGGACCCAACTTAGTCCGCACGCCCGCGGCTAGTCTGATCATTCTTGTGGTTTCACTTTGTTAAGCCTTATAGACTAGAAATCGAGCCACTTACCATGCGCATGTCTATGTGATTGCCACTTGTTTATTGGTAAAGTAAGTATTCTAAATTCGCACTCTTGCAATCTACTTACTTTATTATATCATTTTGTTGGTCCATGGCATTAGGATTGTCCCGAGTCTTGATCAATATACAATGGGAATACCGGACATTCGAATTATTCTCCCTCCAAAGGAAGAGCTTAGCACATGGTGTGACAAGTTAGACCAAGCTGGCTGTCAATTTGTAGAATCGCACATTGGTCGACTACTTCCACTGCTGCGTGTCAACATCCATGGCGGCCTCATCCAAGCACTTGCTCATTGTTGGTGCCCCGTGACTTCTACTTTCATCTTCGGCGGTAAGCATGAACTCACGCCCACCTTGGAAGAGTATAACACTGCCATAGGGAAATCTTTGAAATCTGAATTAATTAGCCCACCTATCGGAATAGACCCCGTCGTGGCCTTATCCGATTTTTTGAGAATTAAGGAGGACAATGTAAGAAATGTTTTAAAAGCTCACCGCAATACATGTCATTTCTCTTTTCTAAAAGAATGTTTTGAAAATGGCAATTCATTTCAAATGCGAAGGGTTTTCCTTTTAGCTTTCTTTGGGTTTATAGTTTTCCCTCATTGTAAGAATGCCATTAACCCTTTGATTGCTCAATTAGTTAAACAAGTGTTGGAAGGAAAAAATTTTGTAAACACTGTTCTGACTGAAACTTTTCTTTCCCTCACTCGATTTAAAGAAGGTGGTGATAAGATTTTCCATTCCTCTCTTGAGCTTTTGCAAATTTGGTTTCTTTCTCATATAAAAGGGTTTGGTGGTTTAATGACTATACATGATGTTAATAACTCTAATCACCCTATTATGAGATTTGAGAACAACAAAAAACATGCACCGGATTACCATTATTCTAGATGGCTAGCTTTAATGAAAAAACCAACTTCCAAGGGTTTCCTATGGCATGCTAAGTGGTTCCAAGTTCGTGTGGCGAGACTTTCCTGTGGAAGTGTTGGCCTAATCCCTCTCGGGATTCACCGGAGCAACGGAGTACTATCCAACTAGAGTGACCCGTCGCATCAAGTTGTGCAAGAGCTTCCCCGGCATTGCAAGCAAATCCACTCCAAGCCAACTTCGTTGATGGAGACCGAGACCATGAAGATTCCATTCTCACAATTAAATCAATGTGGGATATGTGCCAGCCACGAAAACTCAAATGGCCCGAGGAGGAGCTGAAGGGCAAAGAAATGAAGTACTATGCCTCAATTAAGTACATTCAACAACACAAGATTCCAGAGGAGTTACTTCCAAAGATACCAGAGGTGCCGCTGAAGATCACCAACCGCGCTGAGAATAAACGCCTCAAAAGGGTTGCTGAAAAAGCTCAAGAGGAGAATAAGCGATTGCGCCGAGTGGTGTCCCGAGTGTATATTGATCAAGCTAGATGAAATGCTTGAATCAATCTTGTTGTTTTCATTTCTAGATTAATGTTTAGGAAGTTGAGTCATTTACTTTCCTAGTTTATTTGTTTAGGGCATTTTAAGCTTCTATTTTGTTATGATTGTCAAAAACTCCATTAATGAATCAAAGTTCTAGACCATTGCCATGGACCGGTGTATTTCATATGAGATACTTATTTTTGTTCTTTTTTTAAATTAGGTGATAACGGATCCTCCACGTTCGCCCATCATTACGCGATCAAGAGCAAAAATGGCCGACCAAACCGAAATGCGTGACCGTATGACCGCTATGGAAAACCAACTCCAGCAGTTGCTCACCTCTATGCAACTTATGACAGATCAAATGCAATCCCTCCAAGTGAATCAGACTCTTGCACCTGCTCTCCCCGAGATAATAGTCCCAAAGAACAAAGCCCAAATGAGTGATGATGACATGCCTGAACTGGAGGATGACCCATTATTCGTCACTACCGAAAAGGCTAAGCCCGACAATGTCCCTAAGGCGGAGCAAGATGAACGCTTTGCCAAACTTGAAGAGAAACTGAAACAATTGCAAGAATCGTGGAATTCACTCCCGTTCGACTTGTCGGTTTATGAAAAGGTCCAAATGCCGAAGAAGTTTAAGATGCCGGAGTTCGAGAAATACGACGGTACTTCCCGCCCAAAAGCTCATTTGCGATGTACCACGTACGCATGACCCAATACGTCAAGAACGAGCCTCTCATGATCCAATCGTTTCATGCAAGCTTGACCGGGCCCGCACTCAACCGGTACATAATGAAGAATGTAAACCTTATCGACACTGGAATGAAGTGGCCGACGCTTTTCTAAAGCGGATAAGTTCAACATGGACATTGCACCTTCCCGAGAGGATCTTGAGCGGATGGAGAAGAAGAAAAGTGAGTCATTTAAGGAGTATGTAAGGTGGCGAAACCAGGCGGCTCAAATCACTCCTGAGCCTACAAACAAGGAGTTGATGAAGTTGTTCGTCAAGACTCTCCCGTATGAATTCCGTAACCGGATGGCTAGCACATATGTTGAGAACTTCAACCAACTTATCCCAGTGGGTGAACAGATCGAGATTGGGCTAAGGGATGGATGGTTCAATGAACCGACTCATCAAGGCAAAAGGTTCACCATGAAGAAAGACAAAGAACCGACCACTGAAGTAAATGTTGCATATGCGCAACCAGCCCCTAGTAAGCCTTCGATGGTTCGTGTCCTCGGAAATCAGCAAGATGGAGGTCGAACATCTACACCGCGGCGCTCACCAAAAGGCGCTTCTCTCCTCTTCCTGGCCCTCTGTCTCAGGTCCTGCCTATACTCCAAAAGAAGGGATTGATCTCCCACGAACCAAAGCGACCCAATGCTGAAAAATTCTTCAACTATGATCCCTCCAAAAAATGTGAGTATCATATGGGAGAGGTAGGCCATTCAACTGATGAATGTATGACTTTGAAGCACAAGATCCAAAATTTATTGGATACCAAGGCATTCTCTTTCCGTACCACCCAACCGAATGTCAAGAAGAATCCATTGCCGGAACATGAAGGAAACGTGAATGCAATCTTTGAGTTTAATGCTGGCAAAAAGACAAACTTGAAGGTTTCTCAAAAGATATCTATAGCGGATTAGTTATAGTTGGTTACTATCCGACGATGAGAATCCTCCCTTGCCTACCATGAAGGAAAGGGTTCAAGAAATGGTTAAGGCTGGCATGATCGTGTATGCCGATCAAGCTGGAATAGTGTCAACTATCTCCGAAGTCATCATTGATTGGGAGAAAGAATTTGCTAAGCTAAGTGCTGAAAAGAATGAACCGGATCCATTGATCGAGGACATGCCCCCACTTGAGGACGCCTCCAACCATGAAGAACTGAAAGTGGAAGTGCCTTCAACTGATGAAGAAATAATTATTGAGATGCCCCAGCTGTATGGGTACAAGGATAACAAAGCAGTCCCCTGGTCATACGAGCTAGATGTTGACCTGATTACAAGGTCTGGTCGGACCTATGCTCAAACTAATACCCAACCCGCAAAGCCGATCGATGAAGAGGCTAAAGAATTTCTGGCTATAATCAAAGCAAGTGAGTATAACGTGGTCGACCGATTCTTGGAAATTGCCTCGCTCAAATCTCTTTACTTGAACTCTTGCAAACGTCTCCCACACATCAAAAGTCTCTAATGAAGGTTTTGAGCGAAGTTCGTGTACCAAAGACGATCGAGGTAAACAGGTTGGAGGAATTTGTAGGATCGATTCTTCTCCAAGATTTAATAGCCTTTTCTGATGAAGAATCCCCTCTCGAGGGAAGGGGACATACTAAGGCGTTATACATATCTGTTAAGTGTAAGGCTTCCCATGTGGCTCGAGTACTCATTGATAATGGGTCTGCCCGAATATCTGTCCATTGGCGACTCTTCACCGCCTTAAAATAGACCCTTCAAAAATAAATGCTGCAAAGACCTCCGTCCGAGCTTTTGATGGTACGAGAAAGGAGGTGATAGGGAGACCCACCTTGATCTCGCAAATAGGGCCGGTGATGTTCAACGTCCTTTTCCGTGATGGACATTCCTACATTCAATTTCCTATTAGGTCGTCCCCGGATTCATACTCTTGGAGCCGTGCCATCAAGTCTCCACCAAAGCGTGAAATTTGTTGTCAAAGGAAAGCTAATCACTTTGTTCATGGCGAGGAGGATCATCGGATTTATCATGAGACGGCCATCCCCTATGTCGAGCTGGAACGTATGGAGGAGTCAAGCTACCAATCGTTTGAGCTCGTATCCACTATCCATGCATCTCGAGGATCGACAAAGACACCATCCCGGATGTGTCGAATGCAGCAGTTATGGTAGCAAGAGTGATGGTTGGAAATGGCTTTATTCCCGGCCGTGGACTTGGTAAAAAGGCACAGGGTATCCGAGAATCCTATTGAAGTCCCTCGAAGGTCTCGTTCCACCGGATTAGGGTACCATGGAAAAGGTGGAGGACATGAACAAGAGAAGAAAAACTCATTACTCCTTGATATCCGCGAGACATTCCCCGGCCCTGCTAGAATGATGCATGATGAAGGAGGAGTGATCGACACCCGAAGTATCGTGCTCGATGGATGGAGTGGCATGGATGACCCGACAACTTCAAAGACAGAGGATCCAGATAATGGGATGGAAGGGATCACAAGCCTATTCGATGATCTCCTCATAGGTGCCATTGACGAAGAACCATCGGAGGAAATGGGTGCTAACCCACAAGAGAGCAACCTTATGGCAGGCAAGGAGGTGAAAATAGTTCAATCCAATGCCATGAGCAGTGACAGTGATGACCCTGAGGACCCGAATGGTGACCCCATTGAAGTACAACATAGTTGGGAGCAACATGAAAAACCCAAAGCTCTCACCTCCGAGCAAACCATCACTATCGATTTGAGTGATGCCGAGGAGCCCAAAGAGATAAAAATCGGGGCAAATCTTCCTAAAGATGAGGCCGAGCACCCGACTCGGTTGCTAAAAGAATATCGGATATCTTTGCTTGGACATACGCTGATATGCCGGTTTAGATCTCATCAATTGTGGAACATTGTTTGCCCACTAATCCGGATGTGCGCCCTAAGAAGCGAAAGCTTCGGAGAACTAAACCGGAGCTCTCAAAGAAGATAGAAGAGGAAGTAATGAAACTCCTCAAAGTGGGATTCATCGAAGTCTCGCAGTACCCCGAATGGGTAGCCAACATAGTACCTGTCATGAAGAAAGACGGTCGAGTCCAAGTGTGTGTTGATTATCGGGATTTGAACAAGGCCAGCCTAAAGGACGATTTCCCATTGCCACATATCGATGTTCTCGTGGATAGTACTGCCGGATTTGAATTATTCTCTTTCATGGATGGTTTTTCTGGGTACAACCAGATAAGAATGAAGGTTGAAGACAAAGAAAAGACAGCATTTATCACCCCATGGGGAACTTTTCATTATAAGGTCATGCCTTTCGGACTAAAAAATGCAGGGGCAACTTACCAGCGAGCCATGGTTACGTTGTTCCATGACATGATACATGAAGAAATTGAGGTATATGTTGACGATATGATTGCAAAAACCCGACTGGGAAAAGTCATGTTGAAACCCTCAAGAAGTTATTTGATCGGCTCCGTGAATTCAAACTCCGTTTAAACCCCGCCAAGTGCGTGTTCGGGCAGCGTCGGAGTAAATTACTTGGCTTCATTGTGAGTAGTAAAGGAATCGAGATTGATCCATCTAAAGCCAAGGCAATATGTGAATTGCAACCTCCATCGACAAAGGAAGGAGGTCCGGAGTCTCCTAGGAGACCGAATTATATTGCACGATTCATTTCCCAACTCTCTGAGACAGCTAAGCCATTCTTCAAACTCTTGAAGAAAAACGTACGAGTTGAGTGGAATGATGAATGTCGAGAGGCGTTCAATAAGCTGAAGCAATATTTGATGAATCCACCAGTTCTTGTCCCACCAATATCGGGGCATCCTTTGATTTTGTATCTCACAATCCATAGTGAGTCACTGGGTGCGATGTTAGCTCAGAAAAGTCCCGTGGATCAGAAGTAACGAGCCATTTATTACTTAAGTAAAAAGTTCACTATCTCAGAGCAAAAATATTCTGATGCTGAAAAAACTTGTGCTGCGTTAGTATGGGTATTGCATAGACTGCGACGACAAGACACATTGCATTACCGAGACGTTTCTCGCGACGAGAACGATCCCATCAAGTATTTATTCAATCAACCAGCTCTGGTGGGCAAGTTAGCTAAATGGCAGGTCTTGATTTCGGAATTCGACGTACAGTTCATGCCACAAAAATCAGTTAAAGGCCGAGTAATTGCTGATATATTGGCTGAGAATCCCATAGCCTCGAATGATGATGATTGTTCTCTGGATGATCGTATTTTGGCCGTAAATGAAGATGCATGGTCCATGTTCTTCGATGGAGCTGTGAACTTGTCCGGTTCGTACCGGGCGATCGATATCCCCGCATGGACTACACTACCCAAGAGCCGCGAAATTAATATTCCCATGCACTAACAATATAGCTGAATACGAAGCTTGTATTCTCGGACTTCAGCCGCAATTGAAATGGGAGTGGCCAAATTGAAAGTATATGGAGATTCTGCACTGATCATACTCCAGACTGTAGGTGAATGGAAGACCAGGGATGCCAAATTACTGCCGTATCACAAGTACCTCGAAGAGTTGGTGAAGGAGTTCGACAAAATCTCGTTTGACTACTTGGCTAGATCTCATAATCAGTTCGCCGATGCCCTGGCAACGTTATCATCTATGTTGCAAGTTACTGATGGTTTAGAAGTTGAGCCTTTGAAAATTGAGGTTCTAGCCAAACCTTCTTATTGTATGGTCGTGAATGAAGAGCTTGATGAGAAGCCATGGTATTACGACATCATGAACTATATTCAAAAACAGGAATTTCCTAAAGGGAGCACTCCAGCTGATAGGAAATACATAATGAAGATGGCCTCAAAATGTCAGTGGTAAGAATTTATACAAGAAATCTTATGATTCAATCTTGTTGAGATGCGTAGATGAAGCATAAGCTACCCAAATCATGCAAGAAGTGCATGAAGGAGTTTGTGGCCCACACATGAATGGGTACATGTTAGCTAAGAAGATCATGAGACTAGGTTACTATTGGCTTGCGCTGGAAGGTGACTGCATACAGCATGTTAGAAGTTGCCATCGTTGCCAAATTCATGGAGATAAAATAAATGTTCCTCCAACGGAGTTGCACCAGCTATCTCGAGCCATGGCCTTTCTCAATGTGGGGGATCGATGTGATTGGCCCGATAAATCCTAAAGCTTCAAATGGGCACCGATTCATATTGGTGCCAATAGATTATTTTTCAAAGTGGATTGAAGCCGCATCATATGCTAATATCACGGCCCGAAATGTTGTGAAGTTTATTAGGCGTGACATAAGCGCCCGTTATGGTGTCCCCGAAGCAATTGTCACTGACAATGGGACAAACCTGAATAACAAGTTCGTTGATGAGTTGTTCAATGAGTTCAAAATCAAGCATTTGAATTCGTCACCTTACCGCCCACAAATGAATGGAGCTGTTGAGGCAGCTAATAAGAACATCAAGAAGATCCTGGCTAAGACAGCCGAGAATTATCGAGATTGGCATGACAGGTTACCCTTTGCTCTAATGGCGTATCGGACATCGATTCGAACATCTACCGGGGCAACCCCTTTCTCCTTAGTTTATGGCATGGAGGCAGTCTTGCCTGTGGAAGTAGAAGTCCCCTCTCTGAGAGTCTTATCCCAAGTGGAATTGTCCGAGGCAGAATGGACACAACAAAGGTTTGAGCAGTTGAACCTGATTGATGAGAAAAGGTTAAAAGCTCTTTGCCATGGTCGATGTATCAACAAAGAGTAGCCAAGTCTTTCAATCGGAAGGTACGGCCGAGACACTTTGAAGTGAATGATCTAGTTCTAAGAAAGGTGTTGCCAATTTTTCCTGATCCTGGAGGCAAATTTGCTCCAAATTATAGCGGCCCGTATGTGGTGAAGAGGGTACTCCCTGGAGGTGCTTTAATCCTTACGGAAATGGATGGTCGTGAGTTTTCTAATCCTGTTAACTTGGATGCTGTGAAGAAGTATTACCCTTGATAGAATTAAAGGTACTCATTTCTTCATTATGTAGGAATGGATTGAATGAGATGAAAAGTAAGCCCTGTTCCATATGCATATCAAATTCATCTAATTTGACCCAGAGTCAGCTCAATTAAATGAAAAAGAAATGCCCTGTGGACACTATCCAGCACCTCGGTCTGGTGGTATGGGGAATGAAGGGGTCCGAGAATGACCAGGGTTCGATCCTTGGAAACGGCAACAAGGTTGCCATAGTTAAAAAAAAAAAATTGTCAATCCTTTTCTTTTTTTTTTGAGCTGCAAACTCTTTGTGCTCAAAGCTGATGAGTTCATGAAGTGATTGTGACCTTTCAAAGGAGAATTTTGCATTATAGTTTTATTTGTTTGAATTACCAATTCCACTGAAGATTATTATCGCAGATCAAGTTAATGAATGATAGGGAATGGATTGAGCATGCTAAATGAGACATGTCAGAATGATGAAAGGCAAGACCTATCCTATACACAGTCCCTTGCTCATACACCAGTAAGATGAGTGTAGGAAGTTCCATGTTTGTGAGGTAAAGAGTTCTCTCGCGAAAGGTACGATGATCGAAATGATGAGAGGCGGTTCATTCTCTATCCCAAACACTGCATGCATAACCATTGTTTAAACCCTTTTGAGCCCACACACGTGGATAATTTTTAAAATTACCCCTGTCAAGAACCACCCCACATTGGGGCGAACTAGAGGTAAGATGACATCATGAAGTGAGGAAATTGATAGGAATATTCTTGCTCTCACTTGCACCAATCTTCAAGTGTTGCAATTACATTGAATTCATACAATAATTTAAGTGTCTCAGGATGATGAAGAGCAATTCTTTCTCTATCCTACATACTTTATCCATTGCGTAGCCCCTTGAGCCTGTAAATTCATTTCATTTAAACCCAATTGGTGATCACCCCCACGCTGGGGCAAGGCAAAAGGCAAATGTTCAAGCAGCAGAGTCCAGAGTGCCGACAAAAAGCGAAGATCCCCCCCAATAACCCAAATGTTAAAACATTATGTGGTTATTCACAAAAAAGAAAAAGAAAAAAAAGGCATGAAAAAGCAGTGTGCCTGGTAAAAGCAAGGCCAATGCCCATAAAAAATGAAAGAAAGAGTCAAGATAAATGGTTATCAGTTGTAGAAGGGTGTATTCCCAATGGAGTGGTACTCAAAGAACTCAAATGCCAAGTTTTTATAGTACTTATGAGGAAAATCCCAATGGTGAAGAAGAAAACCGGTGACGATGCCAAGACGATCACCAATTCTCATCCCCCTATACACATTTTGAGCCTAATGATCCATTCACTTCTCAACCCATGAACTTAACCTACGTTACGTCCCTTACAAAGTCTCTTCAGATTAGGGCACTGAAATTAACGTAGGAATTCATATGCTTAAAAGCATCGCTCGAAGAAGTGCAAGCAAGACCATTTCTATCTCATTCCGCAGGTTCCTTGACTTGTAAACCCGGAGACGATTGTGAAGTATTGTTCTTTCATTAGCCTTGACTCGAAGAGTCCCACTTTGTTGAGCCATTGACCAAGCCGACATTACAGTCCTGATAAAGACCTCTCAGATTGATAAGGTCGTACCGCTTGCGAGAATACTCGAACCCTTGTCGACGTGATGAAAGTAAGATGGAGTGATTCCTGTGATCCCACATTAATGGTCGGGACAAAATAGCCTTATTAATGAGAGTGAGTGAAAGTCCTTTCTAACTGAAAGTCTCTCATTTGGTATTCTTGAAGATCCATGTCATGAGTGAAAATTGTCTTAAGCGATGATTCTCCTCGGTGGAAATTTGGTGGTGCAAATATGGTAAAACCATCATGCATAAATCTTGATCGAATAGATAAAAGCTTCAGTGGACTTTCGAGTGTGCCGAATTGCTTACTTCTTTGGCGAATGCATGTATTCTTGCTCTAATCATGTCTGACAGGTAATGTTTCCTTGAAGACCCAACAGCTCCTGACATTTAGGTTGCCTTTCAAAAGCCTCGAGGTGAGAAAACTCCATGAATATTTGAAGTACATCCTCGATGTTCCTAAACTTCTTTCTGCCAAGAGGTAAGTGACCTTCACGAATATCCCAGGTTTGTCCTAGGTATTCCCAAATTCTTGATATATGTCTCAAAACTCTTTGTTAAGCATTTCATTCTGGATATGAATGCTTTCTGATCTTTTTCGTTATACCTTAGTCTGGATCTAGGTATTTCGAATCCCCTTAATCCAATATTCATCTCACCTAACATTGAATGTCTATTGGTTAAGTTTCGAAATCTTCTTAATCCAATATTCATCTCACCTAACATTGAGTGTCTATTGGTTAAGTTCCCAATCCTCTTAATTCAATATTCATCTCACCTAACATTGAGTGTTTATTGGTTAAGTTCACAAATTCTCGACATCTCAGTCTGGATCTGGATGTCTCAAAAACTTTTTGTTAAGCATTTCATTCTGGATATGAATGCTTTCTGATCTCTTTCGTTATACCTTAGTCTGGATCTAGGTATTTCGAACCCTCTTAATCCAATATTTATCTCACCTAACATTGAGTGTTTATTGGTTAAGTTCACAAATTCTCGACATCTCAGTCTGGATCTGGATGTCTCAAAACTCTTCGTTAAGCATTTCATTCTGGATGTGAATGCTTTCCGATCTTTTTCGTTGTACCTTAGTCTGGATCTAGGTATTTCGAATCCTCTTAATCATTATTCATCTCACCTAACATTGAGTGTCTATTGGTTAAGTTCCCAAATTCTTGACATCTCAGTCTGGATCTGAATGTCTCAAAACTCTTCGTTAAGCATTTCATTCTGGATATGAATGCTTTCCGATCTTTTTCGTTATACCTTAGTCTGGATCTAGGTATTTCGAATCCTCTTAATCCAATATTCATCTCACCTAACATTGAGTGTCTATTGGTTAAGTCCCCAATTTCTTGACATCTCAGTATGGATCTGGATGTCTCAAATCTTGTCAATCTTACTCGCTATACCTTAGCGTGAATCTAGGTATTTCGAATCCTCTTAATCCAATATTCATCTCACCTAACATTGAGCGTCTGTTGGATAAATTCATGTGGACTCTTCAGGGAACCTGGACACTTGCCGAGCAAAGGAAAATTCATCCTGTACTTCATGATGCTCTGACTGGTAAGTAATTACAGGTATGCTCTCCTCTTCAATATCTCACATTTGCATTACCATTTTCATGACATCGCTTCCAAAAAAAAAATCCATGGTCCTGCCAAAATATCATCCATTGCATGTGCATGGTCAAAATTTAGGTATCATATTGTCTTTGAATGCAACCTCTGCGAGCTCACCTTCAAAGATAGGCAGCTGTTGACACCTAAAATTTTTGACTAATCATTCAGTAATTAATTGCATAAAAAATTAGGGATTAATCTTTAATCCCTAAAAATATAATAATAATAATAATAATAATAATAATAATAATAATAATAATAATAATAAAATAGTAAAATTGCATTTCATGTAGTCGCATTTGCATCGGTACTAAAAGGCAACAAGAAGCAGGGACTCGCGGTTGATAATATGCACAAAAGGATGATCTCTCTTTGCTGGTCTAAAAAACACAAAAAAAAAAAAAAAAAAGCAAAGAAAGAATTCTTCACTGCACACGCGAGAATTCTGGAGAAAGCCTGCAAAAAGATGGGCTCACAATTTTATAATATTTTATAGTGAGTTGTAGCAAGGAATTCTCTCCTTCCCCGGAGAGCAAATCGGCTGGAGAAGAAAGTCCAAAGTTGCAGCCATTCTCTTTCACACAAAGGCGGTGGAACACCTATGGAATAGGGGGAACAAGTAGCCGCATAAGAAGCTTCAAGCAAGAAGAAAGAAGTTCCTGCACGTCCATTACCTCTCCCTCATTAATGCATGCACATGCATGCACAAGAATTCGGCGTGAGGAGCCTCGAAGAAGCAAAGGGAAGCCCATAATATATTATAATATACTCTCTCAAGTGTGGGTCGTTAATTTTGGTGAAGCAAGGAGAAGTGTGTTCAAGAAAGAAAGCAAGTAACAAGCAAGGAAAAGTCAACAGTTGTGGCTAAATTAATGAGTGTCAGGCAGTAGCCTCCTTATTTGAAAAAGAACAAGACATGAACAGCAAGGAAAAATTACAGCCGCCTCCTATTCACACTAAAGTCGGTTGGACTTCAAGAGCCCTATAAATAAGCAAAGGGGGAGGCCGCACGAAAAGGGGAGGAACGGAAAAAAATTCACTGGAAAGAGGCTAAACGAAAATTTCATTTGAGGGCTTTCTCTTTCGTGGGAGACACACGAGCTGAGAGAAGGGAGGGGAACGAAAAAAATTCATCGGAAGGAGAGTGGAATAAAAAATTCAAGAGAGGGGAGGCTGAATAAAAAATTCATTTGGGAGGAGGCTGAATAAAAAATTCATAATAGAGGGGGTTGAATAAAAAATTCATGAGAGAGGGGGAGGAGATTAAAAAAAGAAAAAATGCAGAGAGAGAGAGAGAGACTGCAGAAAAGAAGACGTGAGGAGAGAGAGAGAGACAAAAAATAAATAAAAGAAAAAGGCGTGCACTGTGCTTCTTCTTCGTGGATTCCTTCTCCGCAAAACCGCACGCCGTTCCGCTGCTGCCCACCGCGCGTGCGCCGCACCGCCGCTCCGCCACCTCTGCACTGCCGGTCTCCTCGCACTACCGCGCCTCCGCCCGCCGTCTTGCCTGCTGTCGAAACCCTCCTCCGCCCGCGAGCTTGCGTCGCTGCTCCTACCCAGAAGCCGCGAAGCCGACGCCGCCTCTGCTGCTCTTGTAGCACCGCTGCTCCGCCTCCGCTCCGCATCCCTGCTCGTTCATCCTTCGCGCCACCGTCCCCGTCGCTGCATCTCCGACCGGCGCCAGCATCTCCTTCCAGCGAGCTCCGAGCATGCCACCGTTTCCACTCGCCACTGTCCTCCTGCAACCTTCAGCCACTCAACCCGACGACCCACGAGTTCGCGCCGCCGTTCGTAGCCTCTACTGTGGTCGCGACGACCCGCGACGAAGCTTCTGCTCCTACGCCGCTCGACCCCAGCAGCGAAGCTGCTTCTGCCCGCGACCCAGCCGCACCACCAGTCACCGCCCAGACGCCCGCAAGCTGCATCACTCGTCGTTGCGCCCTACCTATCGCCGCACCTCCGCTCGCCCGTCGCTGCGCCTCCTCCGTCTTCGCCTGGCCCGAACTGCGCGCTGCTGCTTCTTCTCTGCAGGTGCACCAGCGACGACTAGCCGTGTGAAGCACCACCAGCTATAATCTTCCCTGCACCCGACCCCGACCTGCAGCGCCAGAAGCCCCGACGCCCTGCTCCGCCTCTGCCGTCGCCGATCTGCTGCGTCTGCCGGCCCTGAGTCCTCCGCCCGAGCGCCCCTGCTCCACCGGTCCTTGCTGCCCGGCGTCCCCTGCTCGCCTGAGTCGGTCTTGCACCAGCAAACCGCACGCGACTCCTGCTGTGGTCTTGCCGGAGCTCCTCACCGACGTCTTCCCCCTGCCAGAGCTCCGACCAGTGTTTCCCCTCTCAATTGATTGAGCTGCCAAGCCGTGCATGGGAGCAAAACAAAAAAGAGAAAAACAAAAAGGAAAATCAATTAGGTAGTTTGTTCTATTTACTTTATTCTTTTTTTATGTTATTTATTTACTTTGTTTTTTTAGTAAAATTATTCATGAATGTGTAGTTGGGATTATGGTACGAGATAGCCCGTGAAATTTGTGATTGTCGATCCGATTTTCGCGCCCGAAATTTGACTCGTAATCATTTGAAAAATCGCTAATCCGATCTCCCGCCCGAGATTCGATTTGCGATTTATGAAAAATTGGCCAACCCGATCTCATGCGCGAGATATGGTTCGTCAATTTGGATATCAATATTGCTTTGATTTGCCGTTGTGCTTGTTTAAGTTAATTTCGCTTTCATAAAATAAAAAAATATCCAAAAAAAAAAAAAGTGTAGGTTAGAATTAGGTTTATTCCATGTTTTAGGATTTACATATTTAGAGTAGGAGTTTTATTTCGAATTTTAAAAATGAAAATGAAAAATAAAAAAAATCAAAAATCAAATCAATTAATTTAAGTTGCTAGTTTTCTTAACCTGAATTGCATGTTTAATTATTTGGCAATTGTTAATTTCGAAAATTAAAAAAAAAAAGTAAAAAAAAAATCATCATGCATATGTCATATAGAATTAGGGCATCTTTTGCACATTAATGCATATTAGGGTGAGATTGCATGTTTAATTTTACTTTCTAATTAATTTTAAGTTTCGATAGATTTTTTAGATAGATTGCATTTTAAGATTATTTAGGTTAAGATAATATTTTAGTTTAAATTAGGATTTGGCTCAACCTAATTCCTAATATAAATTGAATAGGATCTTAATCTAGTTAGATAATTTTCACATTTTTCCTAATTCCGAATTTCATAAAAAATATAGAAAAAATGCCTTAGAATAAATTAGTTTTATTTTTTTTAGGATAAATTGCATTCTTTAAAAAAAAAAATATCATATGCACGTCATTTAGTGATTGTCGCTAGGTCCATTTAATTGGAAACAACCTTTGTCATTAGAATTAGGTCATTTTGTTAGTTTAGATTGCACATTTAATTATTGAACAATTTTAATTTCGAATTTCATGGAAAATACCTAAAAAATTGTCTTTGAATAAATTAATTTCATTATTTAGAATAGATTGCATGCTTATTAAGAAAACACAAAAACATCTCATTTGCATCATGTAGCTTAGGCCATGTTATTATGTCATATCATTTCATGTTAGATTAAAAGCATTGCATCGCAGATGGATTATATCCTCATAAAATAAGTGAAAAAAAAATTGTGTGTTAATTATAAATCATATTTAGACTGTCGATGTGAATTCCGATTTAACATTGCGTATGCTTTCGTTGCTTTGAGGTAAGTTTTGCAATTTATTCATTGTTTATCTGAGTGTTAAATTGATGGTTTGCGCACCCGCATGATCGCCTCACATGTTAAGGAAATAGATTTAAAATCAATCTAAGCTGCCTGCAAAAGCATTTTTTGAAAATAAAAGAATGGTACCGAAAGGGCATTAGAGAAATATAGTGTAACCAAGTCCCCGTACCCATGATCTCTGGTTCGTAAAAGTAAAGTAAAACTCCCGTTACTTTACTTGGGTTTCTAATCGACCCACCACAAATAGATTAGTGGCGACTCCTAATTGAAAATCAATTGCATGCTAAATATCTGAACCTTAAGTCGCGAATTGGTATGGGCTTGGGAGAGCCCGAGCTAAGTTTAAAAACTTAGTAATCCATTAACCTAGTTTTAAGTGGTCCAACCCACACCCAAAAATTAGGTTGCGACAATCCCAGAACAGCACGATCAAATCATACCCTTTATTTAAAACTTAATTTTTGGAACTAGTATATGATAAAACTGATACGATACAACATATTAAATATAAAAATTAGCCACGGGCTCTTGGTTTTCACAATTTTTAACAAATCCAAACAGGAAGATGTTCCCTCTATCCTGCAATTTCCATCTTTACACAGTCCAACAAATAAATCTCACAGTATCAGCTTTTTCCCTCTATCCAGATCCATTTAGTTGTCCAAGGGAGAGAAGGTGTGCGACATATTGCCGCAGCAAAGAAAAACAGAGACCAAATATGAGAAGCAACAAACTTTGCAGTGCGAAGTTGACACTACAGATGCAAGAGTGAGCTTAAGTTGGAATTTGCGAATACAGGGATTAAAACCTTGACCTCTCCAATGAGAACACACTCTTTGGTCTTCATTCCTTCTTTAAAGGTTTATATATAGGTAATTATGTATAACAATGTTTATTGGCATCACAAGCTTCAGTAAGACAATTTTTCAGGATCTTAGATCCTTGATCCGTACTAGAGTCCTATCTTTGCAGACGAAAGAATCAGAACCAACTAAGGATCCTGATCTGCACAACCCTGCCATGCACCAGCAGATTAAATGTGTAATGTCAAGATGCAGTTTCAATTTCAAGTCTTTCATGAAGGTTGCTAAGGGTTTCACTGCACCATTAGGATAAGAGGAGATGACACAGAACGCCTAATCTATGAATGAGAAACTCTTAGTTCTTGACTTTTAATTTGACTTAGTTCGGCAATCACACTAATGTCAAAGCATCTTCCTGAGGGCAACTGTTTTTTTCCTTGAACATCAGTCAAGCCATGAGGCCACAAAGCAAAGTGCCGCATGGTGAGGACGACTAAGATGAGAAACCAAAACCATATGTTTTAAATTAGCAAAGAAAGGGAAAATTATTGTTTCCTCCATCTCCAAATGCTTGGTTTTTTCTGATCTATACATAAACAACAATACAAAAGGGGAAATAAAAAAATTCTTTCAATTGTAACAGTCAACCATTGTGGTTTCAACGCGGTCCATAATAGAACAAGGCACTCTTGAATTGTCCTCTCCATCGATAACAGCACATTCATCATGACAGCAGCAACCTTAAACAAGAGGAATGCAAAACCAAACTGAGTATATCGACATTTGGGAAGCCAGTCACTTACAGCATGATATGCATATGATGCTTTTCCTTGGTGCTCGAAGTGCTTGGACATGATGCAGAATCCAATCGGACCCCACTCTTCCGCTTCAAAGCAATTACCAAGAGCAGCTTTGTACAACTATGACCAAATTCATTAATCAGACATAAGTCGTAAATCATAAACAACCAAGGAAAATGTAGTACAAGGTAGAAAGTGCCGCATGATCACAGCACCCATAGACCTTATCAGAATCACCCAATACCTCGGTTCCGGCTGGGTAAGCCGCATAATGCTGGTCTCCTCTAGAATATCCAGCTCTAGTACTGCAACAATGAGGGCGGAAGTATAAGAATTAGCTTTGGAATCTGAATAGTAAGGGAGAAAATTATTCAACCGAGTGGGAAAAAAAAAAAGGCAAAGACTCACGTGTTGTTGGTGTGGGCATAGCTCAAGACGACAGTGAAGCAGTAGAACACAGAGTACCCCACGAACCTCCTGAACTTCTGAATCTTGAGAATGTCCTTGAACCCTTCATAAACCATCATCTTCAATGATCTAACACTTTAGAAAAATCTTTTTCCTCAAGTGCATTTAATCAAACAGGTGGTGGGCATTCTGAAAAAGCTTCATAACAAGTAAGGAGGAGGAACTTGGGCCCTCCAAAAGTAGGGAGCAAAATGGAGAAAGAGGGTAGAGAAGATGGAGGCGGAGTATACGAAGTTTCAAGGAGGGAGTGAAGATCAAGCTATGAAACCTTGGCCAGTGGAGAAGATGGATGCAAGTTTGAGTAATAAGTGCTCACCGTCGTCGGTACATTTTGCGAAATGCTAGATTTCCTGACCGGATGTAGTCGAAGAGCAGTACAAGCACGCCCGGCCCATGATAGTGAACTCCGGTCCAATTAAAAAGTGAGAACAGGCCTAGCTGATTGATTTCTATTAATTTTTGGGTTAAATACCATGAAGAACCTCAAACTGATACACTTATGATAAATTTAATACAAACTAATCTTTTAACTATGAAAAATCCTAAATTAGTATACCTGCAACAAGTTTACATTTCGCTTGTTTTCTTTAAATTTTACCGTCAAATTGTTGAGCTGGATGATACGTGGCAGTTGACGGGAGTATAAATTTTTACACTCCGTTTGTCATAGATGTAGCAGTTTGTAGTTTTTTGTGATATTAATCTAATTTAAGGAAGGGTAAATTTGTTATAAATATACCGATTTTGGGTTTTTGATGATTAAAAAATTTGTTTGGAGTTTGGGACTTTTCGTGATATTAACACCCCCTTTTTTATACTTATTACTAACCAATGCTTTTGCTGCCCAAGACTTACTATCGAGACTGCTTTTGACCAAGGGGATTCTAAAAGATTCGTGAATCAGAGCAACAGAAAAATCACATGCACTTCAACCGCCCATTCTTACGGCTCATTGTGGCTTCTAAGATGCTCAACATGGAAATCACATGCTTACCGACACTGAAACATGGTCATCCATCCACTCACAATCTGACTCTTGGCATGATAAGCGGAAGATTCGTAAAGCAAAAGACTAAGACTTATATGCTTTTTGAGTTTTTCGTAAAAGACTAGCAATGAAAAGGATTAAGACTTATATTATAACATTTGAGATTTTGACTAGGTCAAAAAATAAGGTGGTGGGACCCCCTTTAAAACATAAAAGAAAAAAGTTTGAAAAGTCAACAAAAGAAAGCAAAAAAGGAAGTGGACGCTTGGGAAAAGAAGGAAAAAGAAGAGAGGGGAAGAAAGAAGAAGAAGAAAAAGAGAAAAGAGAAATGGCTTTGTGTGTACAAGCCGCGATTAGTTTGGAGTTTGAGACTTTTCATGATATTAACCTCCTTTTTTTGTACTTATTACTAACTAATGCTTTTGCTGCCCAAGACTTGCTATCGGGATTGCTTTTGAGCCAGGGGATTCTGAAAAAATTCATGAATTATAGCAACAGAAAAATCACATGCATTTCAACTGTTCGCTCTTTCGGTTCATTGTGACTTTTAAGATGCTCAATACGGAAATCACACGTTGACCAGCATTGAAACATGGTCATCTTACTCACAATCTGACTCTTGGCATGATGAGCGGAAGATTTGTAAAGTAAAAGACTTAAAAAGTCATATGCTTTTTGAGTTTTCCACAGAAGACTTACAAAGCAAAGGACTAAGACTTACATTGCAACATTTGAGATTTTGACTAGGTCAAAAAATAAGGTGGTGGGACCCACTTTAAAACGTGAAGGAAAAAAAAGTGTGAAAAGTCAACAAAAGAAAGCAAAAAGAGGAAGTGGATGCTCGGGAAAAGAAGGAAACAAAAGAGAAAGGGAATGAAAGAAGAGTAAAGAAGAAGAAGAAGAAAAAGAGAAGAGAAAGGGCTTTGCACGTACAAGCCATGATTAGTTTGGAGTTTGAGACTTTCATAATATTAACCCCCTTTTTAATACTTATTACTAACTAATGCTTTTGCTGCCCAAGACTTGCTATTGGGACTGCTTTTGAGCTAGGGGATTCTGAAAGATTCGTGAATCAGAGCAACAAAAAAATCGCATGCACTTCAACTGTCCGCTCCTACAATTCATTGTGACTTTTAAGATGTTCAACATGGAAATCACATGCTTACCAGCATTGAAACATGGTCATCCCACTCATAATCTGACTCTTGGCATGATGTGCGGAAGATTCGTAAAGCAAAAGACTGAGACTCATATGCTTTTTGAGTTTTCCGCATAAGACTCACAAAGCAAAGGACTAAGACTTATATTGTAACATTTTGAGATTTTGACTAGGTCAAAAAATAAGGTGGTGGGACCCACTTTAAAACATAAGAGAATTTTTTTTTGAAAAGTCAACAAAAGAAAGCAAAAAGAGGAAGTAGACGCTCGGCAAAAGAAGGAAAAAGAAGAGAAATGGAAAGAAAGAAGAGGAAAAAAGAAGAAGAAGAAGAAAAAGAGAGAAGAGAAAGGGCTTTGTGCATACAAGCCATGGACACCTCGTCGAGCCTAACGCAACTACATATCGTAACGTTCGGTAAATGCTCACGCCCCTTGTTTATTCGATCGTAGTAGTTTTTGGATTTAGTGCTTAAATTCGGAATATTGGGAAATTTGAGCCATGTAATCCATTTATTGAGTTGTGGAGCTTTGGGCTTCATGGGAATGGTGGTTTTTGGTGTTATGGAGCTATGAGTCATTTTGGCGCAACAGTTAGTCGGAGCAAGATTTTAGGTTCCGAGACCGAGTTCGGCGTTGCGTTTAGGTTTGTGTAATCGCTTCAGGTGAGCGATTTATTAGCATGTAGGAGTCATTTTGTTAGCATTTAGGTGACATTTAGCTGATTCGCAATTGTCATAATATTTTACTTGGTTTTAACATCAATTTTCGTTTAATTGATACGATTGCCAAATTGTCGGCTCTTTTAGTTACACGTTGTTAGGTTTGGACATTTCTAGGTGAGTGGTGCTGTTAGACTATTGGGTACATTTAGGCACAACATGGTCATCGCATGCTTATTAGAGGATTGAGACATAGCCATCTCATTTGCAATCCTACTCTTGGCATTATGCGGAGGATTCATGAAGCAAAGGACTTAGACTCATGCTTTATAAGTTTTTTTGGGAAGACTCATGAAGCAAAGGACTAAGACTCATATGCTTTATGAGTCTTCTGCAGAAGACTCATGAAAAGCAAAGGACTAAGGCTACTGTGCTATGCTTTATGAGTTTTTTGCGGAAGACTCATATGCTTTGCGAGTCTTTTGTGGAAGACTCATAAAGCAAATGACTAAGACTCATATGCTTTATGAGTCTTCTGCATCATGCCAAGAATAGGATTCTGAATGGGATGATCGTGTTTTTAATGAACATCTAGCGGCTGGGGGTTGTGGCCGAAAACTCCATCCATTTCTTAATAGACCGTGTTCAGAGTGTGAGGGGCCAAAAATCTTTCAAGCATGAGTTCTTTCATGTCCTTCTCGATCACTTCTCTCTATCTACTTTCTTTTGTTACATTGGTGGTGCCAATGCCCTATTGTAGAGCAATCTTGATCCCTAGAAACAACAAAACCGATCGAGATGCATTGCTTCAGTTCAAGGATAAGATATTAGACGATCCGTTCGGGGTTTTCAGCACGTGGAATGACTCTATCCATTTCTGCCAGTGGTACGGGATCACATGTGGCCGTCGGCATCCAAGGATAACCCATTTGATACTTAAGTCTAGGAAACTCGTAGGGTCGCTGTCTCCTTTTATTGGAAACCTAAGCTTCCTCCAGATATTGGTTATCCAAAACAACAGTTTCATTGGTGAAATCCCCCTGGAGATTGGTAACTTGTATAGACTCAAATACTTAGGCCTATCGAACAACTCATTCTCTGGTCAAATTCCAGCCAACATCTCAGGCTGCAAAAATCTGGAAGCTTTGAGACTGGGCTATAATATGCTAGTTGGTGAAGTTCCGATAGCAATTGCTTCTATGTCGAAGCTAACATTAGTTTCTATATACTCCAACAATCTCTCTGGAAAGTTCCTTGAATTCTTCGGGAACCTCACATCTTTGGTGTTCCTCTGGGCGACATTTAATAACTTTGCGGGAAGAGTTCCAACCTCGTTGGGCCGTTTGCAAAATTTGGAGTATCTTTATCTTGGTAGAAATAGACTCTATGGCACTCTCCCTTCCTCCTTGTTCAACATATCTTCTCTGGTCAAGTTTAGTTTTGTCAAGAACCAACTTGAAGGGAGTCTTCCACTAGATTTAGGCGTTACTCTTCCTAATCTTGTTTCTTTAAATGTCGCAGACAATCAATTTATTGGGCCCATTCCTGCTTCCATATCAAATGCCACTAAATTAGCGTTGCTAATAATCCCGATGAACAAATTTTCTGGAAACGTGCCTACTATGGAAAAGCTCAATCAGCTACAGTGGATTAGTATTTCGTACAATCAGCTTGGTAGTGGAGTGCAAGGTGACCTGAAATTCCTTGAATCGATCAATTCTACAAGCTTGAAGATCCTGGCAATCAATGACAACAATTTTGGAGGTACTTTGCCTGAATCTATAGGCAACTTATCCTCCCAGTTGAATCTAATATGGATCGATAAAAATCGATTGTTTGGAAATATCCCTTCAAGCATTGGGAACTTGCGGGGCCTAGAACGGTTGAATATGGGCAATAATGAGTTCACGGGCAGCATTCCAAGTACCGTCGGAAATCTCATCAAGCTGAAGACGTTAGTTGTTGAGATGAGTAAACTCACTGGGAATATCCCCTCCACGATTGGGAACCTGACGGAGCTACTGACACTCATATTGAAAAGGAGCAATTTTCAAGGAAGAATTCCTCCGAGTATTGGGAAATGCCAAAACTTGCTAGCAATCGACCTTTCAGGGAATAATCTGAGTGGAATCATACCATCTCAAGCTTTCACTATCTCTTCCCTATCTATCTTTTTTGATTTATCTGAAAACCAATTGAGGGGTTCTTTACCGGAAGAAATAGGTACATTGAAAAACTTAGCTACATTAGACGTACATGGTAACGAGCTATCAGGAAAAATCCCTCGTAGCCTCGGTAGATGCACCAGCTTGGTGGAGCTTCACATTCAAAATAATCTATTTGAAGGGAATATCTCTTCATTCTTAAGTTCCTTGAATGGTCTTCAGTATATAGACCTCTCGAGTAATAATTTATCTGGCCCTGTTCCAACGTTCCTAGAGAAATTTCAATTGCAGTACTTGAATCTATCTTTTAACAACTTCGAGGGTGAGGTACCGAGCAAAGGGGTGTTCCAGAACACTAGTGCGACTTCGCTCAAAGGAAACACTAAGCTCTGTGGCGGTATGCCGATCCTAGCTTTGCCAAATTGTTCGACGAGCCAAGGAAAACGTGGATCATCTACCTCCCGTAATGTTATCATTGCAGTAGTAGCAGCGCTGATTCTTCTGTTGCTATCGATGACGTTGTATTGGCTGAGGAGGAAGAAAAGTGAGGCTTCCCTAGAGACTCCATCAATAAGGGGATTTCAGCAAGTGTCTTATGAAGACATTGTCAAAGCAACGAACGGGTTCAACTCTATCAATTTGATTGGAATGGGTGGTTTCGGCTCCGTGTATAAAGGGACCCTAGTGGCTGAAAACAAATTAATGGCTGTTAAGGTTTTTGACTTAAAGCAACGAGGAGCATCCAAAAGCTTCATGGCTGAATGTGAAGTTCTGAAAAACATTAGGCATCGGAATCTTGTTAAGATTCTAACAGCTTGTTCCAGTGTTGATTTCCAAGGCAATGAGTTTAAGGCTTTGGTCTATGAGTTTATGGAAAATGGTAGCTTGGAAGAGTGGTTGCATCTGAATCTTGCACCAAATGGGACACTAAGGCATATGTTAAGTTTTGTTCAGAGATTGAACATTGCTTTCGACATAGCTTGCGCGGTGGATTATCTCCATCATCAATGCCAAATAGCAGTGATCCATTGTGACCTCAAGCCAAGCAACATTCTTTTGGATGCCAAAATGAACGGACATATCGGCGACTTTGGCTTAGCTAGGATATTCCCCAACGGCACTGGTGATTTGCCTGCAAGTCAAACAAGCTCAATTGGACTTAGAGGAACCATTGGCTATGCTCCTCCAGGTATGTATACTTGCAGTAAATCCAATGTCAATCGTCCTCTTATGAGCTCTTTTCCTGCTAAATGCATGTAGGGAACTTGTTGTTTGAGACTATCTAGGCAGGTTAGACTCATTCATTTTCTATGAAAACTCATCTCAGCTAACTTTCCTAAGCCTTGTGGAGCTAACCAAAACTATAGAAACTTAACAATGTTTAAGTGAAGTCATTTTGGTCATTCATATGATTCAATTGTACATAATATTCATAAAAGTACAACGTTATAAAAGTGAAAAATCTGACTTTGACAAATCATGCTTGACATGCTATGTTACCTGCCGACATTGACCAGAATTCTTAATTGCTTTCCGCCAATAATTTTTTCCCATTGCCTCTATACGTGCCTCCTCTTCCTTGTCCTTATGATTTGATAAGCTGATAAGTTCATGTGTCAAGTAAAATCCAACTGCAGAGTATGGAATGGGAAGCGAAGTGTCAAAAGATGGTGACGTGTACAGCTACGGAATCCTGCTATTGGAGATTTTTACAGGAAAGAGACCCACTCATGACCTATTTAAGGATGCTTTGAACCTTTGCAATTATTGTGCAGCGGCTTTGCCAGAAAGGGTGGCAGATATAGTGGATCAGCAGCTCCTCTTTTGTGAGACAGAAGAATCATCAATTGCAGACACAATGAACAATCAAAGAAGCATGAGTGCTCACGTTCAAGAGTGCTTGGTGATGATATTTGAAATTGGAGTTGCCTGTTCTGCAGAGCTACCCCAAGAGAGAATTAAGATAAGTGATGCGGTGACAAGATTGCGTTCGCTGAAAGAGAGAGTCGACAAAATGGGATTCCGCTAGAAGCGATGGAGAAATATGCACAACATCGGAAGATTAGGAGTAGATTGCTCTCTGTTTCCTCAATTTCTTGTTTGGGAATGTGGGTTTGCGATGTGTTCCATGTTGATTATTTACTGTTTCGGTTGTTTAAGGTTTCACGGGTAGTCGATATTTTTCGACTTGCTAATCCTGATAAAGGACAGTCCTTAAAAAAAAAAAAACACTTCAAAGACCTTGCTCTTTTAACAGCTCTAACTGCGTATTCAATAGTGGCTCTTTTACGCCTTTGTCACAAGAAAGAGAAGAAAAATGCTCATACTGATGAATAAAAAAAACAGGATTCCTCAAACAGTGACTCGGCTCTACCATTGTTTGCCCAGAATCATCTCCGGAGCCGATTTCCTCGAGAAAGGCTAAAATCAAAGAACAAGGGATGAGAAATGTAATGACCGTTTGGAGGCCGGTTTGTGAATAGACGAACGAATAATGGTGGTGGGGGAGAGGAAAGGGGAGCATTCAGGGGAAAACCCTAGAAAAGCCCCAACATCCTTAACCAACCACCATTGAGATTTGGCACAAAACCCCTACTATGATGCCATTTCGATTTTCTTAATGTTCAGGCCTTCGGGTAGCGGACAACCTATAGAGAACCCATAAGTGTTTCAGAGCCATTGATATCGCATCGCTTTGCTCTGCCCTAATTAACTTCCACTGGCCCTCGGCTTTCATTCCTCTCCCTCTCCCTCCCTCGCCACCACACGCCAACCCCTCTTAATCCTGCGCGGGTGACCGGCAACTGAGAGAACCAAAAATTTCTTCACTCATCATTTGTACGTGAAAGTTCTGGGACGAAGAGTGGGACAAAGCACAGTAGGAAAATGGCGGCCCATTCAGGCCCACAAGGCCTGAAGCACAAGTGAAGCCTGCTTAGAATTGGAAGCTTTTGCTTCTTTGATTTTATTCCTTACCTAGATCCAGTGTGTTCTCCATGAAAGGGCCCAGGCAAATGTCAATGACTCTAAATATATACCTATGACAAATTTACTAAAAACTAAACCTAAAATCAGTACACCTGTAACAAATTTACCTTCCATTAGTTTCCATTAAATTTTGCTGTCAAATTACTTAGTTGGATGAGACGTGACAGTTGACGGGTGTACTGGTTTGAGGTTTTACCTTTCATTTGGCACAGATGTACTAATTTGTGATTTTCCACGATATTAATCCAATTTAGCAAAAATTAATGGAGGATATAATTATCATAAATGTATCAATTTGCGGGGTTTTTGGTGGTCATAAAATTAGTTTGTAGTAAATTTTTCATGAGTGTAATAGTTTGAGATTTTTCATGGTATTAATTCAAATTTAAATGCCTTGAAACTTCGTACTCGTGCCACCCTTCACCCTCTACATAAACACCTTGTCAATCTAAAGTGCTGCTCAAAACAACGAAGCATGCTTCTCTCGAGGTACAACATGGGAGGAAAATGAAGTGAATTCCATTTGAGATAATTGGGGCTCTGTGAAGCCTCTTTTAGCTAGCTTGGATTAGAGATCCAACTTTAATGTGGAAAACTATTTATATCATTTCTTTCTTTATCAGACGTCAAATCACAATTCCTAATCAGATACGAAACTTCTATTAGGATCGGATTCTCTTCACAAGCCCAAAATTAAGACATAATGTCAAATTTTTTATTTGGCTATTGTTTTTCTATGTAATTGCTAATTCATAATAATTCAATTTGTTAGGCTGCAAGCTTGGTTTTGTTAGCCCAAAAGGAATTATATATATAAAAGGAACTCGGAATCTTGTCTTTGACGCAGTGATGCTTGACAACATATTGTTTTTTCAATAGCTAGTATTAAGGGGGCGACATCAAAAGCAAAAAGATTGAGGATAATAAAAGAATAAAATAAAACAAAGGTGTAGGATGTTACATTGGTACTAGTCTTCCCTCAACATAGCATGTGAAAAAGTAACCTTGGTCTTGAGAAAGGGTCTGCTTTTATGTTCCAGGGTTCTTGGCTGTAGCATGTTCTTACATTGTTGAGGCTGTGAAGATTGTTGCAGATGCAGACTTGCCCTAGAGATTAATAAGGAGCGAAGTCGTCGGGTGCATCCCTACATAAAGCGGGTCGGTTCAGCTAATCGGGTTTGCTATGCTCATCTACTTCTCTGGCCATTGATTCTTGACTTCCAATGTCAAATCACTTATAGCAGTTAGCAATCAGTCACTGTCCGAAACCTTCAAGATCACTTGCAATCACTGGTGGTGCTTCAAGGATTTTTCCTTTTATTGAGTTGCTCGCTATAGAGACTTGATCCGACTTTTCCTCTTAGCAGATTTTCATTCTATGTTTAGGGCAGAAGTCAGTAACTTCAAAAGAGTTTAAGAGAGGAACTTCTCATTGTTCATTTTTCATTGCGCAGTTCTAGCAATAAGGATTTGATCTTGGATTATTGATCGTCATCCATTTGGGAATTCCCATTTCTTGATTGATTGATAAAAAATCTCAACATCGGTTTCTTTGCAAATTCTGTTTGCCAGCAATTTTCATTTTGAGGCCTACTTACAACTTCTCAACCGAATTTTGAAAATAAAAATACATTTTTTCAGGTTTCGAAATATCTTGAAAAGAAATTAGATTCGATTTTTCATGCCAAAATATCTTGGAAGGATTCTAGTAACTCAAATTAAATTGAAGTCGAAGTGTAAGTCACAGAAAAGTCACAAAAGGTCTAACACTGGAGAATGGAAGCCCTCTGAGACAAGGCCCATGGCATTCTATCCACTTGCAAATTTAAGACTGAATCAAAAGTAGAAGCAGTTCTCCCTCCATTATATCAAGTCGATTTGATTAGTCTTCACCTATTATTAAAACCAATGCTTTTGGTGCCATCGAGACTGCTTTTTAGGAGAGAGGATTCAGAAAGTTGCGTGGAATTGAAACAATAAAAAATCACATACAACTTGGACTGCTCTGCTCCTACGGTTCTCACTCATTTAGCCAGCCATTGCTTTGTCTTTTCTTTTTCTGACGACGGACTAGACTCACATGCTCTGCATCTCCCGCATCATGCGAAGGGTAGGGTCGCAAGAGGGATGGACTGCGCTTTGAATGCACATTTAGCAGCCAAAGGCTGCGGCTGCCGCGGCTGTCGGGAGGACAAAGAAGCCGAGATTTAAAAGCTTGTCACGTTGGTGCATATGTGATCAGAAGCTCCATCCGATTTCCTAACAGGCAGAGTGATTAGACAGCAAGGGGACAAAAAACTCGCAAGCATTAGTTCTTTCATGTCTTTCTCAATCATTACTCTTTGCCTCCTTTCTTTCGTTACATTGCTGATGTGCATCTCTTCTTGTAAAGCAATCTCGTTACCCAGAACTAACGAAATAGATCAAGATGTGTTGCTCCGGTTCAAGGATAAGATGTCCTACAATCCATTCGGGGTTTTCAGTACGTGGAATGACTATTATTTTCTGCTAGTGGCACGGGATCACATGTGGCTATCGACATCTAAGGATAACCCATTTAATACTTTCGTCTCTAAAGCTTGTAGGGTTGCTATCTCCTTTTATTGGAAACCTGAGCTTCCTCCATATATTAGACATCCACAACAATGGCTTCATCAACGAAATCCCCCCGGAGATAGGTAACTTGTATAGACTCATTCTTTGGTCAAATTCCTACCAACATCTCCAGCTCCGCCATGTGTGTGCATGGTTTCAAAGGTAGGTGCCACTGTTGACATTCACGCTGCTGATTACAACGATTGGTATTAGAGCTAAGACTTTGCAATTATGTTTGGAGCAAAAGTAGAAATTCATAAATTTAATGAAAGAAACAACTTTAGGTTATGGAGCGTCAAGATGAAGGCACTATTACCAACTCAAGGTTTAGCCAAGGCATTGGAAGGCAAGGCTAAGTTGCTTGAAACAATGTGAGATGTCAAAAAGGACGAGCTAATGGAGAAAGCAATGAGCATAATCCTATTGAACTTATCGGATGAAGTGCTAATAGAGGTGGTTGAGGAGAAGGATGCCGTGGTATTATGGGCAAAACTTCAGGCCCTTTATATAATGAAGGGTTTCAACAATTGCTTATACATGCTAGAAAGGATGTTTTAGTTCCGATATAGTGAAGGTACATCCATTAGATCCACCTAGATGAGTTTAACAAACTCATGATGGACTTGGAGAATGTCGGTAAGATTTTAGATGATGAAGAATAAGGCATGATGTTGTTGGCGTCTCTACCGAAGTCATGGGAGCACTTTATTGATTCCTTATTATAGGGGCATACTATGATTACCTCAGAAGAGGTCAAATCCGCCTTGTTCTCAAATGAGTGTCAGAAAAAGTTGCTGACAATCTAGTGCATGATGTAGCGTGAGGACTGGTGATTCAAGGTAGAGACCAACATTAGAGGCCTAGTAGCAGAAGCAGAAGCAAGAGCAGGTCAAAATCATGACATAGAAAATGAAAAGGTTGCGTGAAATGTTTTGAGTGCCACGAGGAGGGGCGCATAAGGAGAGATTGTCCAAAGTTAAGAAATAAATGCTGTGGGCATAATGCCACAAGCAGTGTGGCACATGTTGTCGAGGAGAGTATCAATGATGCCGAGGCCGTACTATGTGTGTCTATGAGTTCATTTGGAGATGAATGGGTGCGAAATTTTAGATGTTCCTATTACATGACTCCTCCTAGGAATTGGTTCACTACCTACAAGACTATAGATAGTGGTATAGTTTTTATGGTTATTGACACCTGATTTTTAGTTAACGTGTCATTAAAGGTAGAAAATTTGAGATTAAGGTTTCCGATCGCGACAAAACTCATTTCTCAACCAAGAAGTGTCATTTTTTATTTCTTTCTTTTGCTCTATCATTTTTAAATGATTTCCTATTCATTTCCATTGAAAACCTAAAAAGTCAAACAATTGACTTTTGGATTTATATTTTGGTCAATCATTTGACCAAAATCCGAACCTGGATCAAAACTTGACTTTTTGCACAAAAAGATTCTAAACGGTCTTAATTTCACTTTAGCAAAGTTAATTTTTGAAAATTTCAAAAATTCGACACAAAAATCAACTTTTTAAAAAAAGTCAACTAAATGGTTGACTTTTAGTCAAACACTTGATTAAAAAATTGAAAAAAATCTACAAAACACTTCATTTTAGTTTTAATCTGACTTTAGCATCGAAAATTTTCCAAAAATAAATTACGAATCTTATTTTTCGAATTTTTCGGTTTTAGGTTCGAAATTGGCCAAAATAAAATTACTTTCGTTCTAGTCATAATTAGCCTTAATTCCTTTTACGACATTTGATTTGGGGACCATCACTTATTCACTTGTTCATTCAGTTTCTAGAATGGTCATGTCGAAACATGAATTGTCACTTTTAGCCCTAATTAAGGGGTCCAGGTTGATTTTTTATGATTAGTAAATGGACACTCACTTTCCATTCATTTTCGCGAAGTAAATCTGGATCCAAGATTAATTTTGGAAATTTCACTTAGGAACATTGCGATTTGAGGGATTTAGCTTGCCCGAGCTTAAGAAAACTAAGCTAATGAACTCCGATTGGCAAAATTCAAATTGACCCATTTGAGACTAAGGTTTGATTTCAATAATTGAGATCTAATTTCATCATTGGCCTTCAATCCAATCTTAGCGTATGAATCGCGCCACTTTTTCAAGGTCAATTTGAACGCCATGTAGGGGTGAGCAGCGGTCTAGGGTCGACCCTGGACCGACCCTGGATCGGCCCAAACCCGCCGGTCCTAGTCCGGTTCCCAAGGGGACCGGGTCGGTCCTTGGTCCTGAAATTCCGGACCGACACCGTGCGGGTTGGTCCTCGGTCCTAAGAGTTTTGGGTCGGTCCAACCCCGGACCAACCCCGTATATATATTATATTACATTATATTACTTATAATTCTTTTATATATTCAAACCTAAGTAAAATGTCTGTTATAAAATCTAAGAGTTATGGTGAGATGTTCTATCAATAGCACTAATAGTAATTTCAATTTAAAACTTTTGTTGAGTATTAATTATGTGTCGTTTGTTTTGTTTTAAGGTGTTTAGAAGTTCAAGTGAATTAACAAGATGTGAAGTTATATATTCATGGTTTATATTAAGTATTTTGAACTTTGTATGGTTTAATTGTATTTTACTAATGAATTTCAGCTGCACTTTGCTTTTCAATTTGTGTCAAATGGTAGAAGTTTTTGAAGAGTAGAGTAGTACGCGTTGCTACGGTGATTTGCTAGTCAAGCGGTGTGAAGCTCATTTTTTGGTTGAGTGGACTCTACATGATCAAATGCAGGAAAACGTTTTTGCATATGGTGTTATGAATATTAAAGATAGATGATTACAAGAACTTTCCATCTTGTCCCATATCTCGATGAGCGGTTAGCAGTACGAAATTTCTATTATTGTGTCATCTTAAATTTGCTAAATATGTATTGGTATTTATAGTTTAGTTGCACAATGCCGCATTGTCGATGTATGTGTAATTTGAATTGTAGGTTTGCTTTTTTAGGGAGTATAAAAAACAAGACAAAAAAAATTATCGATCGGTCCGGGTTGACCACAGGAACCGGACCGAACCCATTGGGTCGGTCCGGTCCTTGGTCCCGTGCTCAATAGGGTCGGTCCTCGGTCCTAAAAATTGAGGACCGACACCGTACGGGTTGGTCCTAGGGTTAGGGGGTGGCCCGGACCAACCCGGACCATGCTCACCCCTAACGCCATGGCATGGGTTATTGGATCAATTGGTGCCTTGCCTTGCAACATTAAGTGAATTTAATTTCAATTAATTGACACTTTTGAGTGAGAAATTAGCAAATTGATGCACCTTTGTCTATTATAGACCAAGGTTTCCTTGCAATTAGACCCTTAGGAGGACTAAATTGCACAAACGAAAGAGAGAGAGATAGGATCAGTTGAGACTAGTTCGGACTAACCTTGACTGGTTCGACGATTGTCAGCGCTAGGTGCCAATTTTGTCTCCCTCCGGTGGCCACCATGAGGCGGTCCATCCCATGGCCAATGTTCTCGTGGCCTTAATTTGCGAAATTCTAAATTTTACTCCGGAATTTATAAAATTTGCAAATTAACCCCTCATGTTATGAAAATTGCAAGAAGACCCTAATTACTCCACAATTGATCATAGCCGTTCATTAAGAACGCATCGGGGCCATTGAAATAGGCATGTGCCCAATTAGGGTGCTGTCAACAAATTTAACAAACTAATTAGTTAAGGATATCAAACCTTAGCTTTTTGATTAATCCAGGGGCTAAGATTTGACCTTGCCCTAGACTATATAACGAACTTCCCCTCCAAAATTGAAGGGGCCTTTTTCCAGATTTGCATTCTCTTTACTAAAACTCTCTCTCCGCATCTTTCTCTCTCTCTCCATCTCTCAAAGCTCAGTCGAGCAAGGAAAAAGCGGGGGAATTCTTTGCCCGCGTTCTCGCCCGCAAGAAGGATTCCCGTTCATTCTCTCCACTCATCCTCTCTCTTCCACTCATTCTCTCTCTAGCGCCTCATCTCCACTTATTCTCTCTCCTCCATGGATCCATACGTTGAATACTCTGATGAAGATCGAAGGAGTTCTTCGTTGTTACTTGACCATCAAAATCTCTGAAGATGCTTCGGAATAGTTGATGTGCTGATTTCCGGAAAATCGCAGAATAAAGATTGAGCTAAGTCTTCTCAATCTTTACTTGTACATTTGTTGCGCTTAGATTCCGATTTCAACAGATTCCGTTGACATTTGATTTCACTGATTTTGTTGAAGAAGAAGCTGAGAAAAACGCTTCTAGATTGCAACTCGAAAAGAAGCGTACACCATCTTCAAATCGGCAGCCGAGGCGTTCATTCAATGAGTTCGAGGATCACAAGTTTCATTACTCGGATCCATATCTGAGATCATAGCAGCAAGACCGAAGCGATCTTATGCTACTGCGATGACTTCATCTCGGATTGTACCTTGATTATAATTGGTGCAAAATCAAAGGCCAGCGTTCTTCATTTTCCAGAAGTTCCAATAACAAAATCGAAGCTAAGTATTTGATTTCCTCTTTTCTATTTCGGTAAGGAGTGTTATTAGATTCAGATCCTCCATGATTTCAGTGCATTTTTTGTTAAATAGCAGCTTCATTGTCACTGAATGGTGGACATCTCCAAAGGTCAGTTCTTGGCTGATTCGTTATGGACCAAGGTAGGAGCGTTAAAACTCCTTTTAATAGCATCCGATGAGGCGAGAGCTTCTCGTATCGAATACATGATCGACTACAAAGGTTCGGGGCCAGGATGCACTGCAAATCTAATTAGAATCAATGCTTATATGATCTGGAACTGTTTATAGTTTGATTCTGAAGTTCTGTTTCGAGTCTGGATGAGCATGTTTCTGTTAGTTCTGTTTTGACCTCTTAAATGTGGTTATCTTGCGAAGTCATGAACTAGAAGTTCTATGTACACATTTTAAGTTTCAATATGATATATTATAGGCCCTGATCAAACGCCATTTACTAGCTCAAATCTGCTTCAAAACTTCATGAATTTGCTCTGAAATCTGATTTGCGATCTGTTGTTGTGATAGCTGAACGTACTGTCTGTTGCTAATTTTATACTGATTTTTGTGTTTAGATTTTAGAGATGCTTTCTTCATGGAAATTGTACGAAAATGTCTTGATCATATCATATCTTGTTTTCAGAATTTTTTGAGTTGATTTGATTGGGCAAAACCTTTAAAAATCGTCCTTCAGTCAGTCTGTCCTGTTCTGAGTCCGACCTATGTTTGCTTTGAAATGAGGTCTTAAATGATTCCATTTGAATTCCTATCTTTCAGAAGAGTTGTAGTATTCATTACAAGATTTCTAACTAGGTATAATTCGCACCAAATGATCATCGTTTACTAGGTCAATTTTGCACGCGAAAATGCATTAATGCTGCTGTACTTTACGAAGTCCATTGTACTGTTTTGTTTTGTCATTTTTGTGTAGGCTCATGTGAATCAAATTAGACATAGGTGTCATTATGAAAAATCATCATGACATCGCATTCTACATGTAGAATTTTTCATAAGATGTTAGCATGTTGTTAAGTTATAAAAAATTACTCATGTTTTGTACTAATCTTATTGTGATTAAGGCTGATCACAAACCCATGAAACCATCTTCGTTTGAGATCCTTAAGTGGTCATGCGGTCTTCTAGACATGTTAAGAGCATATCACAAGATTTGCATTGATGTATGACGTGCCCCATTTGAATGTCATTTACCATGTGAAAACCGTGCATCAATTTGGCAAATCATAACTGAAATTATCTTGCATGTTGTCCTTAATGATAAGTCACCCTTTAATGTTAATGAATTCATGTGACTTTTTGCACTTCGATTTAGGGTTAAATGTATTAACCAAACCTTCATTGCATGCAACCTTAGGTCGTGCGTGAATTTCACATCTTTTATGCATTGTTTAGGTGGTTTTACAAACCATTAACTATGCATTATTTTCTTATTTGCTTGTGGCTGATTAGCACGCTTTTGTGATTGTTGCTATTCGACCATGAATTCGACCCTAATTGAACTTGACATCTCTTCGAAAGCCTTAGGGAACGTCTCAATCTTTCCGATGAGACTGATTTTGCATGATTTGCATGTCATTTGAGCTGTTTTCTATTTTTGTCAAATTTGTCTAGAAATTTGTTTCTAGTAAAATTCGGAACCCTTGTTTTGCCCTTGTTGAGTCTGACCTCTTTTTATTTTTGTGTGATTTTCTCGTTAAGGATTTTGAGGTTGGGTCATAACGAAGTTTGTTTTTCTTTCTCTTGTCTTCATTGTGGTAAAATTTTATATTTTTTAGACTTTGTTTACTAGGTCGAATCACTATTGATATGCCATGATACCCTACTGTTTTGTTGCATTTCTAATGTGATGCTATGCGTTCTTGAATTTTTATAAATTCCTACATAACTCACGTTAGAAAACTTTATTCATGAAAGTTGCTCCTTGTCATGTTCTTGATGTTGTGTAATTTTCTTGGAACCAATTATCTGTGGGTTCCTTTTCAATTTGTTGACACCTAAATTTTGGCGATTTAGTTTATTTATTTATTGCATAAAAAAATAGGGATTAATTTTATCCCTGAAAAAAAAATTAATTGCATAGCATATAGTTTTAGGTGCATTTATTTTTTAATTCGCATTTACATTGGGTCGGTGACAGATGAGTTCGAATTGATTGTTCAGAATTTTAATTTGATGAGCTGGGTTAAGCCCACGAAGAGAACAAATCGGCCCAAGCCTGTATCCTCGGAGAGATTTTACAGATTTATTTGTGCGAGATTTCAAATTTATGAAATAATCCTCTTGCAATCCTGAATTATATCAAAAACAAATATTGCATTTGGAAAAGCAAATATTGCGTTCGGAAAAAGGAATTTTCGTGGATATGGATTTGGAAAAATTAAAACCCTAACTCGTGGCCTATAAATAGATTAATACGCGTAGGGTTTTGGGGGGGCCACACATGAAATACACGGCCACATTGAGGGGGTTTCTCTAGGTTTTCTTTGTTGAAGACAAAAGAAAGATTTTTCTTCGGTTTTTTTAGGGTTCTTGGAGAGGGGCTTTCCGTTCGTTCGTTTAAAGAGAACAACCAAAAAAGAAAAGCTCTTTCTTGCGCACAAAAGAAAAGAGAAAAGTCAGCAAAAGCATAAAGTAGCAGAGAGAAAGACGGAGGAGGGAGGGTTGCGTACAGCAAAAGCTGAAAGAAAAAAAGAAAAACAAAAAAAAAGAAGAGAAAAGCAGGGGGGCTGTTCATCTTCTTCTTGGGGCAGCCACATCTGCCGCGCCTCTTCAGCCGCCGGACGTCCCCCGCGTCGGATATCGCCCGCTCGGCCCGTCCGTCCGCGAGCACCGCGCATCGTGCCTGCACTTCCATCGCCGACTCTCTGGGCTCCCCGATCCGCGACATCGGCACTCGCACCGCTCCCCTTGCCGAGCTCCTCGCCGCCCTCGCGAGCACTGCGCCCTCTCCGGGACCGCCACCGCACCGCTAACGCCGCTCCGACCCAAAGAACCTGCCCGGTGATTCGACGCCTCTACCCGAGCCCGAGCCGAGCCACTCCGCCAGCCCGAACCGGATCTGCACCGCCAGCGAACGGCGGTGATTCGACAACTGCAGCTTCGAACCACTACTGCCCCCTACGAACGGCGGCACCACAGCAGCTCGCCGCGCGTCTGCCGCCCTTCTACTGAGCCCCCACGACGCCGATTTTCCCACAGCTCGCGCCGACCCACGATGACTGAGTGACCACCGCGCCTGCGCCCGCCGCTGCAGCACCCCGAGCCCGCTCCGAGCCTCCTCGGAGCGAAGCCGCGGCCACCCCTAACACGAACCTCCGCGCCGCGCGCCTGCCTCGCCACCCGCCGCCGGTCCCTTCGCCGGATTTCCAAACGCCGGCGTCTCCTTGGCCCTCGGCTATTCCTCCGAACCAGCTGCCAAGCTTTGCTTGGAAGAAAAAAAAAAAAAAAAAAAAAGGAAAATCTCATTAGGTAGCCTTTTTCTTCTTTTTATTTGCTTTATTATTTTTTTTATGTTATTTATTTTGTTTTTTTAGTAGAGTTGTTCCTTGATGTATGATTGATATTCTGAAATAGCCCCTCAAATTAGGGATTGATAGTCCGATTTTCGCGGCCGAAATCCGGCTCGCAATCCCTTGCAAAATCGTTAATCCGATCTCACACTCGAGATTCGATTCACGGTTTATTTTAAAATTGGCCAACCCGATCTCATGCGCGAGATATGGTTCGTCAATTTTTGGACGTTAATCTTATCCTACTTGATTTGCTGTCATGGTATTTGAATCAATTTTATTTTCGTAAAAAAAAAAAAAATCCAAAAAATTTGAATTAGGATTATGTTTGTTTTAGAATATTCCTAGTCTTAGGGTTATCTTGCATGTTTAGAATTGCAAGCTTATTTCGAATTTTTAAATAAAAAATAAAAAAAGTGCATTCATTTAGGATATTAGTTTTTTATTTGAGTTGCATGTTTAATTATGTGTTAATTTTAATTTCGAATTTCATAAAGAAAAAGAAAAAAATTAGAATTAGGGCATTCTTTGCACGTCATGGCATATTAGAATAAATTGCATATTTCATTTTAAGTTTAGATTGATTTTTGCATCTTAGGTTAGAGCTTGCTAGGTTAAGATAATATCTTAGTTTAAATTAGGATTTAGTCTGACATGATCCTTAATATAAGCTAGATAGAATCTTAATCTATCTTAGTTATGTTTTGCATTTTCCTTAATTTCGAATTTCATGAAAAAATAAAATTTGTCTTAGGATAAACTAGTTGCAATTTATAGGATAGATTGCATTTTCTTATAATAGAAAAATCATGTGCACGTCATATAGAATTAGGCCCATGAATGCACGTCATTTAGTGATTGTTGCTAGGTTCATTTAATTAGAAATTACCCGTCATTGGAATTAGGTCATTTTGATTAATTTAGATTGCATATTTAATTATTGCATGTTCATTAAGAAATCATTTTTTTTTACTCATTCATATAGGTTAGGACATATTGTCATGTCATATTATTTCATATTAGATTAGAAGCATTGCATTGCATATGGACTATGTTCTTGTTTTAAAAAAAGTGAAAAAAAAATTGAGTAATTGCTTGTTAATTAGAAATCATATCTAAGATTGCTTATATGAATTCTGATTTAACAACGCAGATGCTTTCGTTGCTATGAGGTAAGTCCTGCAATTTATTTACTGCTTTACTTGGGTGTTAAATTGGTGGTTTGCGTACCCGCATGATCACCTCACATGTTAGGGAAGTGAATTAAAATTGATTCAAACTGCTTGCCAAACATTTTTTCAAAAATAAAAGAGAAAGGTACCGAAAGGGCGTTAGAGAAATCTAACGTAACCAAGTCCCCGAACTCATAATCTCTGGTTCGTAGGAGTAAAATAATTCTCCCATTATTTTACTTAGGTGTCTAATCGACCTACCATGAACTGATTAGTGGCGACTCCTAATTGAAAAATCATTTGCATGTTGAGAAATTTAAACTTAAGTCGCGAATTGGTATGGGCTTGGGAGAGCCCGAGTTAAGTTTAGGTTTAGCAATCCATTAGCCTAATTTTAGGTGGTTCACCCCCCGAAAATTTGGTCGCGACACAATTACTTTGATTTTATTTGTCATGTTCTGTGATTTTTGTTGCATTTGTTTGGTGTGATTTTCTTCTAGAATTTTTTAGGACATCTTGCATGCTGAATTGAGATAACTTGTCTTCACAAACTTTGATCCTTACCTTTTGAACGTCATTTTCAAGAATTCTCGAAAAATAAGAAGCACTTTTATCATGCTTTTAAGACCGTTCAATTGTCATGAAACCATATGAAATTTCATGTTCTTGTTAATTTGAATTTGATTTTGGTTCAAGTAATGCTCATGTACAAAACTTTCATGTAATGTTTTGCATTCCAAAATTTCAAATCATGCTTTTGGCTTGACTTTGATGTCGTCTAAGGTTTGCAACATATTTAAGGAGTTTGTGACGCTCAATCAGAGTGCATAGGATGCACCCAAGTTAGCCTTGATGATTAAATTGGTTCCATAACCGTGACACAATTTTATTTTGCCATTAGCATCTTTTTTTATGACTCGATGTTTAATTGTTCTTCAAATGACTTTTGAGCATCATTTGAGCTTTTATAACCTTTGACTTGTTTTCTTTTCTCGAACGTCTGTGATTGTGTTTGGCGCTTGTTGATTGAATAAGTAATCCAATATTAGCTCACTAAAATTGTCCGATTGATTGAGAGCCAGGGCTTGCTTGCATGTTTACTTCCTACTATGTATGTAATTTTTAGATGTATGCATAAGTACGATGCATGATTTTGTGGGATACTCTTGGGATACATTTAGAACTTATCTTAGGGGCTTACAAGTATTGGTTGCCATGCAAGAGTACAAATGGTAACCAATGATTATAATCCATAAAAATGAATTGGGATAGATGTCTAGAGGGATCAACGAATGAATCTCCAAGGCCGATCCTGAGGCCAATTTTAATCAATTGCGCATTTTATTTCAATTACTTGATTGTTTTTGTTTGTTCCATGACCGTGATTGCTGTTTTTGTGATGAATGATTGTTTCTTTCGCATTGCATATACCTAGTCCTAAGTTTTAGATTAGGATTAGAATAGGTCCTCGAGACATAAAGACGATCAATGGTCAATGTCCTATCCAACCTTTGTTTCGTATTCATTTGTACCCGATATATGTTTCTAGTCATTTTGCGGTGTATAAACACTCGGTGAGTTACAGGTTTATTTCTTCCGTTTCATTTTCGTTCATTGCTTAGGATTGCATGTTAGATTTACCACTTCCCCTAAACTGTTCACGTTGGTATTTACTTACCGCCTCATTTTTAAATTTCAATTGTTGCCTTCTTTTTTCTTTTATAAAAATAGAGTTGCATGAAATCAATCATCCACGCATGATCACTTAGTTTCATTGACCCGAAAAAGTAAAAAGACATGAATGGTCACCTTAGGAAACATGACAAACTATTAGGTACCGAAATTGTGCTAATAGAAATATTAGCGTAACCCCCAAATCCCCAAATCTCTCTCGGCAAAAGATTGCTTCAGGTGCCATAAGTTGGCACAAACGGACACTTAAGTGCAAACTTACGAAAGTGAAGTTTGCACTTAAGTGCCACATTCGAAAAGAAATGGATTACTTAAGTGCCACTCCAACCAAAATCCGGCCAAAATGTTAACGTGCGCAATTTTCGGCGAAGTAAGTGCAAAACAACGCCGTTTTGCACACGACGTGGCCAAATAATGCAAAAACGACGTCATTTTGGTGCTGACGTGGTAATAAATTAATATAAAAATTAACTAAATTTAATTTAAAACTAAATTTACTTAAAATATTTAAAAATACAATTACAAATATTTAAAAAATTAATTTTTTAAAAAAAAAGGGTAGGCGGTTGAGGAGCTCTCGGCCGCCGCCGGGAAGGGCCGGCGACGGAGGGGGAGGGTCGGCCAGGGGTCGCCGAGCCCTAGCCGGGGCCGGCGACCTCGGCCGACCAGCGACAAGGGCTCGCGAGCCCTCGCCCGCATCCGGCGAGGGGTCGCCTCGCCGGGTGGTGGCCCTTGGCTCGGCCGGGCGAGGGCCGCTCGGGCGAGGGCCGCCGACCCTCGTTGGATCTAGGCGAGGCCTCACAAGCCCTCACCGCCGGTAAGTCGGGGTCGCCGGCCCCGGCCGTTGCCGGCCCTTCCCGACGGCGGGCCGGGAGGCGACGCCTCCCTCGCCCGCCCCCCCCCGCCCCCCCCCCGCCCCCCCTTTTAATAAATTTAATATATATTTTAATTTTTAAATATTAACAAATTTTATTTTTAAATGTTTTAAATAAATTTAATTTTAAATTAAATTAAATTAAATTAAATTAAATTATATATATTTTTTTTTTCTACGTCGGCACCAAAATGATGCCGTTTTGCACTTGCTTCGCCGGAAAATCGCCATGTCAGCATTTTGGCTGGATTGACACTTAAGTGATCCATTTTGTTCCAATTTTGGCACTTAAGTGTCACTTTCGTAACTTTTGGCATTTAAGTGTCCCTTTGTGCCAACTTATAACACTCCAGGGGTTCGCGCGTCCTAGAATCTCTATTTGCACAGAAAAGGATCGAACCGGTCAATTCTAGAAGAGTACCTGTCGATTTCCCAATACAATTTATCCAATCAGTTTATCCGGATACGAGATGTTGTGTCAAGTAGGCCTTGGATATGGTTATGTGAATGTCGTATCGCACGCATCGGCCTTTTAGAGGGTCGGAGGATCTGTTAAGATGAATCATGTTTGCTAAATAGATTACTTGGCCAACGGACCAATAAGTTTAATTCGTCGGAAAACTTCTTCTTGCACAATCTCTAATGTGACAGTGTAAGCACTAAGTAAGCGAATTCGATATGCGTGGGCGAATTTTTTTTATATATTGTGTGGGTGCATGAAAGGAAAAACCATAAATGGGTGAACACGTGAATGGGAAAGATGAAAGAGCTTGTGGTTTTGATACCGTATTAGATTGAGTTTGTCATATGTATATGATTGGTTCACCCTTGTTGCCGCGAGAAAATATCTTTCGCACTGAAGAGACTATGCTCGGATAAGTTTTTAGGTACTGATGGAAGACCGCATCATCCATATGCCCGATTGATCGCGGAGTACAAAATGGTTGGTGAATAATTTTTTTTTTTGGGAAATGGATTATATATTGAGCTCCTTTTTAGTCGAGTGGAGAAGCCATGAGATGATCATGATCTCGCGAGCATGTGAAAGTCTTTTCTATTCTTCATGTTAATGGGGTATAACCAGTTCTTGAAATCGAAAATCGAAAAAATCTCCATCCTTATCATGTTGCCAAATAAAAAATTGCGATTGATTTAAAAGTTTTTAATATCATGAAAAACCCCAAACCGATACACTTATAACAAATTTAACCCAAACTGTTTTTTAAATCATTAAAAATCTAAAATTAGTATATCTATGATAAATTTACCAAAAAATAATCTTTAGATTGCTAAAACTAATATGAATTTTCACGTAGACTTGTCATGTGCCATCCAGCTCAGTAAATTCACGATAAAATTGGACAGAAGTTAATGGAGGGTAAGTATATCACGAGTGTATCAGTTTGGGATTTTTAATAATCCAAATAATAATTTGAGGTAAATTTTTTATAAATATTTCAATTTTGAGTTTTTTTTATCATATTAACCTCAATTAATAAACATCATGTGGAGAACCACCCGCCTGGGTGGCGCTGCTAGCGGCGAGCTTCTCCCTCTAACGCAAGGGGAGGAGTTCGATTCCCGGGCGTTGCAAGATGACTTACCTGGTGGCACGTGTGTGGTGGCTAGCACGTGTCGCCCCCAGTGATTTACCTCCGGCTGTAGGGGGCCGTGCGCGGGTTCCCTGAGTCACAAAAAAAATAAAAATAAATAAACATCATGTGGAGACGCGATAGGGTATCAATGACAAATAAAACACTTTCTTGTCCCATCGAGCTGGTCCTTGTCCTAAACAAAAGAAACATGGGCTCCCACGGGCCTGCCCGGGAATCCGGCCATTAAATTCCTCATTCTATCGAGACTAATCAGGCAAATTAGGGGGGTGAATGAAATAAATCAAAAGGGCCACGTGAGGCCGTACGATGATCGTCAGAGGCAATGCACGTGCGCGCACGAGCCACATCACATGCCTTTACGGATAATCATTACTTTGCCCAATTTGCATGCCCTGACATGCGGCTACTTGCTCATGCTTCGTCGACTTGGTCCGAGGCTCCAGTAGAGTTTAACCACCTAGTTCGGAATGTATTGACATGATTCCTCCATGCCTCAAACACCGGAATATTGAATCATGAACGAAGAGAAGCACATTGACTAATGATTACGAGGCCCCAATTCTTAATTGAAGAGGACATCAAAGGTCTTTGCTTTTTCATCCCTTAGATGAATAGAAAAGGAGGGCGGAGATTTTTTGTTTTTTTGTAATATCAAAGAGTTGAATAATAAAAATAGATAATGCATGAATGATTGAATTGATTAGTTCATATAGAAACACAATTCAAGTCTATCGGTGTGTTAAGATGCCTTAGCTGCATATATCACTACACTTCCATGCAGCTACTTGCTCATGTTTCATCGACTTTGAGTAGGGATGGGTGTGGGACACGATAGGATGAAATGGAGGACAAGACAAGGCCACTTGCATGGGGTAATGGTGCCCGCCGTTGGGCCTCAACTTGCTGTGCGTAAAATTCCAGCAATTTTTTTTTTTTTACTTTCACAATTTATCCCTATTTTGATATTATTTATTATAAATCACAAAAAGTCACATATTACATAAAAGCTTAAAAATTCTCTTACAATGATAATTTCTAAAATAAAATAGAGGAATATTTTAGAATTAAAATCTATTTACCATATAGGATCTTAATCCATTAAATCTATCGATTTAGTCCGTGCTTAGTCAATGCACTAATGAGAAAGTAATTATTTAAATGTTCAACACGCAAACCCCCTTTCTAAATGTCTAAAGGCTAGTTCATAGTATGGAAAGAGCAAATTGTGGAATAATCTTAGTGAATATGGTATATTTGATTACCTAATTAAGCGGAAAATTGATTGCATGGATAATGGAAATTACATGCTAGAAATATCAGAAAAATCAGAAAAGTATAGCAACCCATACGAAACGTATTTTATATTTCTTCTTTGTTGGAATATTTGAAAAAAAAACCAGAAAAAATTGCAATTTTTTATTTCTCATGTACCTCTCATGTACTTATTCTTTTAATATTTGCAACGCATTTTAACTTTAAAGAGAAAAAATTAGTAAAAATGCAAAAAAGGATGAAAAAATAATATTAAAAATGTTATTTACCTGCTCTCCACTTAATATTTGAGTCATGTAGGAAAAATAAAATAATAAAAATGGCCACGTTGGCATTTTCTATTAATTAAGTTGGATGGAGTTGGTGAAAGGACTTGATTATAACAACTTAATAAGTTTTATAATTTGATTGTAGTTTCTTAAAATCTTAAGACTCAATGGTACTTTCATAATAAGTTTTAGAACTTCTTTCGAATAATTGTGCTTAAACTTAAAAAAGGTTAATATGAATACTATTCGATAACTAAGCTTGAATCTGGCAACTTCAACTTTTTATTAAGAGAAAAGTCAAGTAAAGAACTCTAAATTTCAAGTATCGTTTTTTTTTTTTATTAATTTGCATAACTCATAGTTTATTTTTATTAAACTCGAAACACTTAGAAACCATATGAAAATTTTCAAATATTGACATGTAGGCTGTAAAGCCGCATATAATTTTTTTCTTCAAGATTTTCCAAAACTTATATGGCATATTGTTCAAAATTTTTATTTTGAAGAGAAAGACGTAGATGTTAGAAGTACTGGAAAACTGCCAGCAAATAGGCTTCATAAGTCTTTGAATTTATTCATATTTATAGCAGCACATCACAACATTCAAACCAAATGTTATCAAGTATCAAGCATGGTTGATTGGAAACAAAGCTACTATTTTGGTTCTTCTATTTTACTTCTATCATTTTATTTTCATTATCCACATGAGACCGCAAATTTTACGAGGATCTGAATTACACGAGAGCTCACCCATACTACCATAATTACAATTCGTCTCGCATCAAACTCCATAATCGAATGAAGGCTGAAAATTCAATCGCATGGAGAACGTGCAGGGTTCACGTCCAATGTACGCGTCAGACGTGTCCGAGTGCGTCGTTTTTGAATTTTCTCTCTTAAGGGTCGCCTCCTACTTATCCCAACACCTTGTTTTGTCACGGGCCTTTTCATCGATCAAGCCCATGCCAAGCCCATCGAGAGTTCAGGCCTAAGATCAGTCCGTCAAGAGCCATTTTCCGTAATCATGCTCCCCAGCACATGCACAATAGCCTTCACCAGAAGTTCGAGTCTTTGTTGTATTGATGGATGGATTTTCGTTTTGCATTTTGAATCCTGTAATCAAAATTAATGTTTCACCATGAAATTAAATAGTGTCGAACCCGTTTTGAACCATTTTTCACTTTTTTTTTTTTTTGAACTTTTTGTTTCAATGACGCATTGTCATCCCGAATTAATAATTCGATTTAAAATATTCAATTGGCTTTTCCTGAATAAATTGGCAAAAAAAAAGAGAAAAGAAAATAATAGAAACAGAGATGAATCATAGAAAGGTCGTCACGTCAGCCGACCTTGACGTCGTCCGATCCTTGTTGGCGGTGGTTCTTCCGCCATTGCGCCTCCTTCCGCCGACGCAGCTCCATCACCTTCCGGTGCGAGTTCGAGTGCTGATTCGGCACGAACGTTGGGCTCGCCGCCGGCCTCTACTCCGGCACCAACCGCCCCGACTTGTGCTGCACCCCACACGCATTGCACAGCGTCCTCGGCCCCAGCGCCCCGTTCTCCACAGTGGCGTCTTCTCCGACGCGCGGTGCGTACACCGCCTCCTTCGGCCTCTGCAGGCCTCCGTCCCTCGTTTGAAGCCGCCAGGGAAGTCCCGAGCCTGTTGCGGGAGAATGCAGCGTCTGGGAGGGACTTCGCCCGGATGTCGGCGAAGGAGTTGTTGGCGAACGGCGAGAGCCACTCCAGCCTCATCGAGTCACTGATCTGCACAGAGGAAAAGCAACTAAATCTATACATACATACATATGTGTGTGAATATATATATTTATATATATATGATCATTTTGTGCTATTCCAATTGAAGATGGCAATGATTACCTGGGTCACATAGAAGAGCTGTGAGCAAGAAGCACAACAAATTCTCGCTTCTTTCTCTCAAAATCCAGCTTAGCTTGATCCATCGTTTGTCGCTCTGGTCGCAAATATTCCAGCAGTTTTTCCCTTTTCGACTTCAAGTCCTCCATTTAGTTTTCTGTTTCGTAGTAATTTGAGGGACGATCGGGTGCGCCCGACGTTACTGGAAATCTCACATCCCCATCCCCCCTCAAATTCGATAGCTGGGGCAGATGCAGCAGAAGAAGATTCAAGTTATTTTTAGCTAGGCGAAAGAACAGTCTGCCGCCTGAAAGTACGTACTTTCCTGACGTACAAAAATCATGGACCTTCTTCCAATCTAACTAATCATGCTTTGCAAGTATTGACTTACTGCCGACCTAAAAGCATACTCGACTTGATTTTTCTGAGAATCATGTTCAAGACTCGAGCAGGAAGACAGCATCTACACCGATGTTAAATGATTACAGATGAGCAGATGTAACCAAAGAAGCCACCAGGATTAGGAAGCACCGTGAATGGGCCACTTTTCGCAGCATGTATACATTCCTAATGCACTGTCCCGATGTGAACGAATTGCTCATCGAAATGCAACAGAATTTGTACACAGATGCACATAGTCATTGATAATGGTTAGAGTTGTCTTACCGGTTGCCGAGGGAGTATATGCCAGGAACTCTAATCATTCCACCGTCCAAAGAGATGGCTTTGCTGCCACTAATAAAGGGAAGGGCATGTCGACCATATATGGGCGGTATCCATGTCGACCATATTGATTGCAAAGCCGCAGAAACCAGGCAGACAGTCCCCATTCGGTAATCTGGGCTTTATGAGATCAAGCCTTCTCTGTGGGTCATCAGCCTCGAAATCACCGACGTATGATCTGACCAAAATAAATGAAGCAAATTAGATTCTCCAAAATGTTTAGACTCCCCATGATCCATCAAGGCAGATAAGAACTACACATTATATCTTCTAAGTAGATGGCAAGAAATCTTCCATCCAGAATCCTTCTGATGGAAAGACCAGGCCCATGAAGACCGGCACTTTTATCTATACCGCCTTCTTTATCATATGTTTCCAGAGCCTTGATGCCTTCTCGAGTCTTGCAGACAATGACAAACATGGTCTCCGCTCCTAAATACTCAGAGAGAAGCCTAAACCCCAGTCAAGGAGAGCTGGATTGAGATTAGAGAAAGATCATGAACTAAAACCAAGATGAAGTTCAATCTATGAAATGCACCAGCAAGTCCGAGACCAAAAACAAAAAACATACTACTCCACCCGCAGCCATATCTCATGAGCATTCACAAGACACAGCTCACTACTTCTCTTTCAAAAATCTAAATTATTGGTCTCAACACATCAACAAGGTTGACTTCTAGCAAAAAAGGAGATGATTCAATTACTTCCAACAAAAGGAATTCAGTTCTAATTTCTAACTACCGAGGACAAACTATACAGACCTGCTAAGATTTTCATCATCTACTTTGCCAAGAGTAGCAACTATGCCCACGACATCCTTGTATACATCAAAAAGGGGAGCCGGAGTGCCATCAAGAGTTTTAAGCTGGCACAAAATTCTGGCGGCAGATTTATCATGCATCAATATTTGCTCAGTTGTTTCCTCCTCGCCTTCATTGGAAAAGCTATTAACTTCAGTGCTGGGTGAGGCAGACGAATGATACTTTCCAAGAACGACTGAGAAACGACAAGTCAGCAATAAACATGTTAGAAGATGCCATATCAATCAAAGAAGTGGGCAATGCACTTCTCTTTTCCTTTAAGAAAATCTATGATGACCTCACTCCACTTCATCATGTCCATACTGTGCTAACTAGCATGGCTGATATAAGGCTGTCTTTGAGGTCTTGCCTTACTGATTTATTTTCACTAATGTTCTGAATGATCAGTGGCCATATTTCAAGGGAAGAGCCCAGATTTCAACCGCCATTCAAAAATGTCTCCAAAGGTATAATAGGCATTCATGCCGCAAGCACCAAATATCAGATAACATGCCTTCTTTATCAAGGATAGAGTCATCTAACATGTTTTTCCGAGCCTTTAGAGATTTTATGTCGTCCTCATGCTGCTTGATATTTAGACCGAGAGACTGTAGATCATCTTGAAGTCTTTGTAAAAACACGAGCGAATATTAAGTCCATTTGAATTGTTCAATCTAAAATAAGTTCTCATCCCTGTATTGATATGCGTTAAAGTCAATAGGGACTGAACGGGTACAAATCATTGTGCTTAATAGCCTAAAATGTAGATGAATGTCTGTATTGTATAAGGCCATCAAATGGGTGGGTCTTGAAAATGATCCAACCCATACACCTATTTACATTATATGTAAATTTGATGACCCATATCGACCCATACCCGACTCGACTCATATTATCGAGACACATTAATATTTAACTCAATTTAGGAAAACCCATTCCTACCCATTTAATCCACTTTAAGCTCTTCACACACACACACACACACATAATATTATATAATGTTACTTGAATAAAAACTTCACATCAAATAAAAAAATTAAATTAAACAATAAAAATTAGTAAATAAAATAAAAAAAGTGAAAACCTTATATTGAAATACTTTTGAAAAATTCTTGATAAGAAAAAGTTTGATTAGTTAATAATTGACAGGAAAATAATATTTGTTTGTAAAAAATATTCTAAGATGCGAGAATGTGTAACTTCTTAATTGTGATTTACCAAATTAAAAATTATATTATAATGTTTAGAATTTCTATTTCGATATTGATTGAATTTTGATCTCAATAACATTGAGCTTCCTCTAAAAGTACTTCTTTGGTATGTATATGGATATCTATCTATCAATAATATTAAAAAAATCAAATTTTTAATTATTTTTAAAATTTTGACTTTTTTATTATTATTTCTTTTATTTTCTTTATCCTTCTCTTCTTTTCTTTTCTCTTTTCTTTCTTCTTCTTTCTTCTTCCCCCTTATTCCTCCGCTAGTGGCCACCAGCCTAAGCTTCGTCGCGACCCGAGCTTGTGGCTCGCCAGATCCAAGCGAACCCGAGCTCAGGCAAGGTCGGCGAGCTCATGGCTTGCTAGATCCGAGCGAGCCCGAGCTTCGTTGTGGCCGACAAGCTTGTGGCTCGCTAGATCTAGGTGAGCTTTGGCTTTGCCGAGGCTGGCGAGCTTGCTACTCGCTAGATCTAGGTGAGCTTTGCCCTCGTGGATGACTAGTGAGGCTCGAGCCTCGCCAGTCGTCACTGACCTCGAGCTAGCCTGAGGCTGGCGACTAGAGCCTCGCCTGGTCGGTTGTTGGCCATCGCTGTCCCGGCCACCGGCTAAGGAAGGAGGAAGAAGAAAGAAAAATAAGGAAAGAAAAATAATTATAAAAAATAATTTTAATTTCGATTTTTATAAAAAAATAAGAATTTCATAAAGTTAAAGGGGGAAATTGGGTTGGAAATAGGTTTTTAAGTCCAACCCATTTAAGACCCATTTAACTAGCCTCTTTAAAATGTACATGACTTATATATATATGACCCATTTCAAAATGAAAGAGATCCATATATGACTCATTTATGATTTAAATGGGTCAAATATGGATCTAAGACCCATTTTGACACCAATAGTGAAAATCTTGAGACATTTCAAATAAAAACCTTAGAACTATTCATTAACGTATCTGCCTGTAGAACATCTCCACTCAGTCATTCATTGTTTGCATTAGCGGATCCTTCATTCTAATCAACAACTACCGACGCCAGTGAGTCTTGGCCAGCTAATGCTGTTGCGTTGACGGAAAGCTACAAAGAGGTGGACATCATCAACTAATTCCGTGCATCAGCAAACAAATAAAAAGAAGAATGCAGGGTGTAAACTTGAGCTGCATGTATCAAATGAGTATATAACCATACTCTTACGCAAAGAAATTCCGGAGGACACTGCACGATTAAAAAACGTTTGAACTTTTCCTACTTTATATTGTCAATGGTCCAGTAATGAGTAACAAAAAATGCGCTTTAAATAGATAGCTTCTCATGTAAATAGAGAAATTAAAGAACAAACTTTAGATACCTGAAATCATAATAGTATCCGCCCATTTCCTTCTGATGAAGCCACATATATTGCCATAATCGCCACAACAAACTTTCTTCGTCACATCTAAATCAAAAGTTTGATAAAAAAATGTAGAGCTTATAGCAGTTTTGCAAATTTAGCTTGTGCTCAAACAATAAAATGCGGAATTTTGCATATTGACAGATAACAAAAATTGTGGGCGACAAATCACATCGGCAAGTTTCAAACTTTAAAATGATCTTCCTAGTTCCTATTCAATGAATCTAACTGGCTAGGGGATGTCATCTGCTGTACCCATATTCAAACCAATCGGTCCAACACCCATACATTGAGTGCTCAATTCTTTCAGCACAAAACACATTAAGCATTCCCATCAAGCTCCTAACTTTTTTTTGTTGAGATTATATACATACTTTAGCAACTGCATGTCTAACCGAAATTCATCCGAGAACACCATACAAACTTGAAAGCGCTTTGAAATTTCACAAACACCAAACCGGAATTCTCCCAAGTGATCAACCCACATTGTCTATTTCGAACTCACATTCCCAACCATTGCTCTAATTCCCGACAAATGCCAAAGAAATCGAATATACATGGAATCACCCACATCCAGCCCCACCAAGGTCGCATTAGCATCAAACGCACTTAAAAATCTAAAGCTTTTCTTTTGTTTTTTCTTCTCTCATTGCCCTCCCCTTTGTCAAAGACCATCCTAGGGAAGAGCATGCGACACAAGCAAGCATAAAAAAAGCGCGAGGGAATTTGAGGTGAAGGGGACGAGATTCAGAGAATGTTTGGACGGGCTCGAGGAGCATATCTTTCTCTCCTCCTCTTCTTCATTGGCTTCCCCCCGTTGGACGATGGACCTTTCGCCGGTGCAACGACAAGGATAGACACCGCTCTCTAGAATGGGGTGGTAACTTTACCGTCTTCGGTGAGACAGATTGACAGAAATTGACGGTGGGGGTCGAGATGATAATTGATGATTTCTCTTTTGACATTTTCTTTTTTTATGGTTTACTCTCATTTTATAAAATATTTTTAGGGTTTGTTTTTTAGGGTTTACTTGAAGATGTCGATTTAGGAAGTCATTCACACGAGTGTTTTTCGCAAAGAGTTTTTCCACGGGAATATTTTGAATGGAAAATTAATGCGACGGATTTGGAATTAGAATAAAAATTTGAACGAAAAAATTAAGATAGAATTAGAATTAGAATTGAAGTTCGAGGCTTTCCCTTTTAAATCAATGTGCCTAAATTCGACTAATTGGGTTTGGAGGGGTGGGGGATGGGGGGACATTTGCATGAAATCTCAAATTTTTTTTTTTAAATTTTTATCATCGAAATAAAAGCTTTTTGTCCGGAATATTTGAATCTCAAAAACTAGAAAAAAAAAATGCATTTTAGCCAATGTATGTATTTGGTGATGACATAATACATTGAGAGAAATGAAAGATTTTCACTTGGAATATTTGAATCTCAAAGACCAGAAAATAATGCATTTTAGCCAATGTATGCATTTGGTGATGACATAATATGTTGAGAGAAAACTTATTCAAATTCAAATTATATATCTGGAACAACTTTTAGAGCTAAACTGTATAAGGTTAGTATATATCAATGTCTTTCTAAATGATTTGGTATTAAAGAAAAAAATAAATAGTAATACATTGAGAGAAATGAAAGGTTGTCGTTTGGAATATTTGAATCTTAAAAACCAGAAAAGAATGCATTTTAGCCAATGTATGTATTTGGCGACAACATAATGTGTTGAGAGAAAACTTATTCAAATTCAAATGATATATTTAGGATAACTTTTAGAGCTAAACTGTATGAGGTCAATATACATCAACATCTTTCTAAATGATTTGGTATTAAAGAAAAAAATAAATAGTAATTTTGTTGCTTCTGTCTATTCCATTCCAAGCTCCTATATATTAAATAACTCTTAAGAGGCTCTATCATTCTTAACTCGAATTGAGATTTTCTTTCTTGATATAATTTGGGAGTATTTTATTGTTTTTATATAGTTCTTTTGGTTTATTTTGCTCGCTATTGATGCTCTTTTCTACTCGTTGGGTGTATATTCCACTTCCATCTTAGGAATCGACCTAAGCAAATCCTTCAAACTAAGAAGTTCGACGGGATTTAGGAGGAATACAGTAAATTCATGCTACGGGTGATTGGTTCCCAATTCAGCCCGGTCTCACCTAATAATCAAGAACAAAATCTGTGGAAAAGGTTCCTAGTTTCTGGAACTAAGGATCGGCGTCCGATTTGGTCTAGTTGTTGGATAGTTCAATGAAACTGGTCATGATTGGATATGGAGGTATAACAGGAGTTCAGGATCCAATCATTTGGCTCATTCATTTTAAGCAAACAGAAAGAGAGAGAGAGAGAGGTGTCACAAAAAAATGCCCTTCTCCTGCAGACCATGTTTGAGTCCTCCATGACTGGCAAACCAATGAAGCAAACGCCGGCCTCTCTCGCCACCCCATCACCCAGACTTGCAAGCCCAAGTTCTTGAGCCTCGACATTAAAATCTCTCCTCAAAGCTCCCACGCTACACTGTCGTGGCATGAGAGGCGAGAGGGAAAGAGGCGAAGGCGGCGAGGCATGACCTCGAGCTCATAGTCTATGAAAGCCTATAAGGAACAATTGAAGAGTGAAGAGCATTGACCAAGCTCAACAAGGCATGTCGTGTAAGTTGAGAGAAGATTTTAGAAGTTAGGTTTACATTTCTCCTATTAGTTAAGAAATTAAAAAAAAATAAAAATAAAGTGGTCTGGTCTAGTTCTCACTACAGAATTGGACTGAAAATCATTGGTTCCACAATTGAAATCCGGAATTGGACCGATAGACCCTGAAATTGCTTATAATCAATCGATATGATTACGTCTAGTTAGTTCGTCTTGCTCACTCTTAATTCATGATACACTGAAAGTGGCTATACCACCACTTCTCCAAATTTCAGAAGCTCTCATCTCCCGATTTGAATTTAGATCTGTGAGTTCTTTAAAAGCGTTTTGGTGCTCGTTCAACCTCTCCTGATCTAGATTTAGGAAACTATCTGACTTATTTTTGGTGTTTCTATATGATTATAGTGTTAAGGATCCTAAACCTGGGCATGAATTGCCTAATGGGTAAGTCATAACTAAACGGAAAAGAAGATTACAATGAGACTGATTGGCCATTATTCATTTACGTTTGATATCGAGACATATTTATTTTTGTTGAATGAGAGTGTAATAAATATAACAGCGACTGACAGAGGGGTTGAGATGATAATTGATGATTTCTTCTTTTTACCTTTTCTTTTTTAGGGTTTACTCTTTTTTTTATTTGTCAAATATTTCTAGGGTTTACTTGAAGTTCTCAATTTAGGTGGTCATTCACACAGGTCATTTTTTGAAGAGTTTTTACACGTCAATAACATAAATGCCATGTTGGAAGGCTGACAAATGAGAATTTTTAAAATGAAGGATTAACGGGACGGATTTGGGATCAGAGTGAAAGTTTAGACAAAAAAATCGAGGCAAAATTGAAATTAGACCTCAGGTTCAAGGTTTTTGCTTAAATTTGACTAATTAGGCTTGGGCCGAGGGGGGAGGTGACGTATTCACGAAATCTCAATTTTTTTTTAAATTTTAATCCTCAAAATAGAGAGTTTTCGTCTAGAATATTTGAATCTCAAAAATCAGAAAAGAATGCAATTTAGAGAAAAATTAAATTGCCACCGTATGTATTTGATGATGAAATAATATGTTTAGAAAAAACTTATTCAAATTCGAATTATATATCTTGGACAACTTTTAGAGCTAAATTGTATAAGATTAGTGTACATCAACATCTTTCTAAATGACTTGGTACCAAAGAAAAATAAATAGTAATTTTATTACTTTTTTCTTTTTCATTCCAAGCTCCTTTTACTGAGAAATTACTTTTAGGAGGCTCTATTTTTCTTAATTCGAATCCAGATTTTCTTTTTTGATGTAATTTGAGAGTGTTTTATTGTTTTCATATGCTTTTTTTTTTTTCTGCTATTGATACTCTTATTTACTCAATAGGCATATGCTCCATTTCTATCATGAGGAATCAACCCAAGCAAATTCTCCAAGCCAAGAATTCTGACATGATCTAGGAGGAATACAATAAATTCATGCTAAGGTTAATCGATTCCCAATCTGGTTTGGTCCTACCTAAGAACTGTGAATCAAACTAGTGGAATCGGTTCCCAATTTCTAGAATCGGTGATCTAATGGAATTGATCATGATTGAATTTGGAGGAATAGCTGAAGCTCAAGATCTAATCGTTTGGCTCATTTATTTTTAGCAAACCGAGAGAGATCCTTCATGATTAGCAAACCAAAGAAACAAACTCTAGCCTTTCTCCTCATCCCATTCGCACAACAAGTACCAAGACTCGCAAGCCAAAATTCTTGAGCCTCAGCCATCAAGTCTCTCCTCAAAGCTCCCGCACCGTATTGCCGTTTGAGGGTTGAGTTAGAGGGATGAGAGTGAAAGAGGTGAGGCATAAGAGGCAAGAGGGAAAAAGGTGAAGGCATGACCTCAAGCTGACAGTATATGAGAGCCGAGAGGGAATGATTGAAGAATGAAGAGTATCAAGTGAGCTCAGTGAGGGGTGTGAGCTGAGAGAAAGATTTTAGGATTTAGATGTACATTTTTCCTGTAAGTTAAGAAATTTTTTAAGAAATAGAGCGATCCAATTCCCACCTAGAATTGTGGATTAGACCGAAAATCATTGGTTCCATTTTTTATGGAACTAGGAACTAGATTGGCATCTCCGGAACCATCCAAAACTGGCAGGTTTGATATAATCAGGTGATTCCTTAGTTCAGTTGATCTATCTTGTTCATCCTTAATTCACGTTGCATCAGAAGTGGTTATATCATTTCTCCAAATTTTGGAAACTCTTATCTCTTATTGAAATCTAAATATAAGAGTTTTTTAGAAGAGTTTTTGTACTTGTTCAACTTCTTTTGATATACAAAAGAAAAAAAAAAACCCTCTTCCGATTTAGATTTAGGAGACTATTCAATCTATTTTTGGTGTCTCTATATGGTAATGGTGTTAAGGATGCTAAGGACGCGAATGATTACTATTTTGACTATAACTTAATTTCTGGAAGAGAGATAGATTTTTCTATTTCTATTATTTGATGTATTTTTGAGAAAAAAAATGCGTTTGATAATAATACAAAATTCCATTTTTGAAATAGAAATTCATTTGATAACAACATAAAAGTTCTATTTTCTAAAACAAAATTTTCCTTTTTGTGTAAGTGAAATGTTCCTTCTTAAAAATTTCAAATTTCTTTGCAACCAACTCCTGAAGTGTTCTTTGAAACTTTTTTTTTTTGTTATTTTTTTCAAGTTATTCTCTAATAGAAGAGAATAGACACTATTTAAAAGATGTATTGCCACGGTCAGCAAATTTCAAATGCCTTTGCACCTAACTCCTAAAGTGTTCTTTGGAACTTTTTTTGGTTACTTTTTTTACGTTTTTCTCTAATAGAAGAAAATGGACATTATTTAAAGAATGTATTGCTATGGTCAGTATGTAAGACTTGTCGAGATAAGTATATATTAGAAGTGTCAAAAATTGTGTACGGCGCTCACTTTAATATGAAAAGTTTTCGTCGGCTCACTTAACTGCAAAATCATAGAAAAATAATCACTTAAGTGCCAACGGTGAGAAATTCTGGCCAAATTAATTGCATGTTATTTATAACTAAAATTATAATATGACTTGGCAAATTTTTTAAAAACTCCAATCCACATGGCACTTTCATGTGACATGCTTGGCACTGAAGTGATCGTTTTTTAACAACGATTGACATTGAAGTGATTATTTTAAGCAAAATTTGGCACTTAAATAATCATTATAACTTTTGAACGACGTCGTTTAGAGGTTATATGCTGACTAGGTAAGTTAGTGAGCCACGTAGGACTGAGAAATTAATAAAATATAGTCACGTTGGATTTCTGGCGACTCAGACTAGAGTTGGCACTTAAATGATTTTTTTTTTTGTTAAAGTGATACTTAAGTGATTTGCAAAAAAATTTGGCACTAAAATGGACATTTTACACAACTTTCAGCACTTCTAGTGTATTTATCCTAAGAATTGCCACTTAACAATTTCACATTGTGGACATTGATCGTTTGTCGAGGCAAGAACTTGATGTCCAAAAGACTTTATTATCAATGTTTCAGTGTACCACATACAAACAAATGAAGAAATCATGAAAAACTTATGTTAACATGTTGCGTCGATCGTCGTCGATAGTAGCGGGTCTACTGCACAAGAAGCCGTGATATTCATTCGGCACATGCGTGCTCGATGCATGTCAATCCTAGTTAGTGCGTTGACATTTTAGAAAGAAACAAAACAGAGAGTATCAGGCAATTCACGACAAATTTTACAAAATTAGTAAATTTTGGGAAGTGTGATGTGACTTGTCATAAATGACCATTACAAATAATGAAAATCCTCAAATACATCGCATTACAAGAGCTAAGATAGGAAATCCTCAAATACGAAATAATGGAAATACATTACAAAGGTCGAAAACACAATTGCATGGAATTTCTAGCATATTATGATTTTTTTTGCTATTTTATTTGCAATATTTTTCCTAAGCATGTTCATCTCAATTCCCTCCTCGGTCCATTTATCGCCTGTAACTTGATCTTATGTAGGTCCAAACAGGTGCTTCAGAGCTTTATATAAGGAAAAGTTTTTATCCCTCATGTCTTGATCACGGATGAAATTATGGATAATATGATATGCAATAACAATATATGCTTGTTTCGAATTGTAAATGAGAGCATGTGTCTCAAAATGAAGAAGTGATTCTTTAATACTACAAATGATCTCTTAATGACATTCCTTAATAAAGAATGCCTACAGTTGAATAATTCTTTTTCTATTCTTGGCCATTTCGCCTAGCCTTATGATCATTTAGATGATACGGGTTATTTTTAAAATGTTAAGAATTCTGGAGTTGATGCATAACTAGAATCTACTACGTAGTATTTGCCTATAATAATGTATTTATATATTGGTCATGAGTTGCAACTGTAATACAATCATAAAGAAATTTATTCCTTATAGAACAAGCAAATACTTGGTGGTGGTCGAGAAAATTCTAAGTGAGAAGTCTCGAATGTTGCCAATAGTACACGGCAATCGTTGGTAGATCATTTTCAACTACCATATACAAAAGTAAATTTTATATCAAATGGACATGCACACATTACATTGAGTGGTAATTCTTTTCCTGCCTTTATGGGATCAAATTTGATATAAGTACATAAGTATGAACATAGATACCATTACTAACACCTATGCAATCCTGTCATTTTATCAAGTATCATATAGGATTAGCAACAAAATGAAACCGATGGTGTAAATGAATTTATGAATATCATACCTTGAACCATGTGGGATATATAAGAATCTCATTTGAGACAATATTAAATGAAGGTTGTAGGATAATCTCCTTTATTAATTTGAGAATTGCTTTCAACACTATAGTGAAGTACTTGCTGATAGTTTGTCTTGAATATTAAAATCTCTCATATAAATCTTTATTCAAGTTTTTATGATAAATCATAAATAAGAATATCCCAATTTGTTCATCTACTCTTATATATCAACTATTTTTCAACCAACTTCTTGCCTTCATCAAATCATATAGGTTGAGAAAGACATATTTCTCTATTCTAAAAGTTTCGTGTACTCCATTTAATATCCATGAAGAACCTCTCTCATCCATTTGGGTCTTAATAATATGCTATACCTAATCGGTTCCCTTGTGTGCATAGACATATCCATTGTAATAATGCACAACCATGCTATTAGTACATCAATATCAAAATTATCAAACTTTTGTTCAACTAATTCAACTTCTATTACTTGATCATTATACACGCTACTTTCATCCCGTCCATATTACTTATGCCATCACACGAAATAAGAACATAAACACAACATATAAGTAAGGAATTTAATAACAATCAACAATAGCCACAATACTTTCATAGTTGCATCATAAAAAAAATCAAAGTATTTCAAATACATAAGTCATTGAGTGAAATTAAGCCAAATATAAAACCATAGCATTTTTCTCAACATTTACTTAAAGAGACTTAAGAAGTTCACGTCTCATTTCAGGTAATGATATGATGAAAGCCTCTCTTCAAGTGGCATTAAAGCATAACTAGTTCACAGCTTTGTTGTAAAGATTCTACTCCAAGTTAGGCATGCCATTTAGGATAGCAATCACGGCTCCTATGGAGTATGGGTATATAATGATAGGGCATATGAGGTTATAGAGCCATTTGTTGATTGATCAATCTTGAATTCAATCATTTCTTGAATGACTTTGCAAGTGCCAATAACATCAAATATGTTACTCTTCCTTGGGGTTCTCAAAAACCTGACTCGACCCAACCCGAACATGACCCAAACACAAACCGAACACGAAACAAGTTGAGTACATGTTTAGGATCTTAATATTATTCTGGTAACGATTATAAAACAAGAAAACAAACATGTTTTAGGTCGAGTTAGGGTCGGAACATTGTTCGACCCTTGAACACATTATTGACTCCATGTGTTTGAAACAAACACATTCTCTCTCTCACCCAAATCCAAACACTCATCACCCAAACACACCTCACCCAAACACATTATTGACCCTCAATGACTCTACCTTCTCCTCCCGACAACTGCACCTTCTCCGGTTGTTGTCTTCGCCGCCTTTGTCGACAATAGCACCTTCTCATCGAGTCCACCAACGCCCTCTTCTTTGCTCCTCGCATTCTAGGGTTTCGTAAAGTAACTCTCTTACTTTACAGTAGGAGGAGGAGCAATAACAGCAACATCGGTAGTAGCAACAGCAGTAGGAGGAGGAAGCCTCCTTTCATTACTCTATTCGGAGAGCAATTCTCTTGCTTGATTCGAAGCTGCAATACCTTTATTGGGTCAGTATCATTTCTCTCCCTCCTCCTCCTTTTTCCTCTATCTTTCTCGGATGCATGTTCGATCTCTCTCATCTGAGTTTTGTTCAATGTTCGTTGAAACATGTGGATGTGCATATGGGGCTTTGCTACTCCTCCTTTGATTCATTCATGGTGTGGGGCTACGTCTTCTTTACACATTGGTCTACGTTTGAATTTGTACGGTGATGTAGTTGGATAAAACCTGCATGCGCTTGTGATTTTCTCTTGTTTCTGGATCCTTGTGTTTCTTGTGTTCATTGTGGGATTCAGTCATTTTCCCCAATGTTGATCACAGTTGTTTTTCTAGAGCAAGACTCGCTTTATGTGATTTCTAGGTTCATTTTTTTTTTTTTTTGCCATTTTTGAGGTGATGTCAAATTTGGGAGCTTAGTTTGAAACTGGGTTTGATGTTTGTTTGGAATCCTTCCAATTGTTGTCTATGAACTTTGGTCGGGACACATGTTTTAGTTAGCCTTTGCTTGTTATATTAGCTTCAGATGATCTAGGCCGTGATAGGGTAAAACAAGGCTCTTCTACAATTATCTTGGGCAAATGTTTCAAAATTTGTTATGTCTGCATTCATGTTATAGTGAAGATTTAACCAAACTTTGATTTTTTTTCCCCTTTTAGTAGTTTCAATTTACTTGTGTTCTCATTTTTCATTCACAGACCATATTTCCCTTCTTCCTTGTAATTATGATGTGGCTAATTATCTTACTTCTTTCCATTTCTTATCAAAAGTGCATGGTTGTTTCACATTTCGTCATGTTCTCTCACCTCCATTGTTGAGCCATTCTTGCATTTTGATGTCTGCATAATTGTTGTTTTGGTACATCGTAGTTGCATGTTACTTTTTTGAAATTGAGTGTTGCCCATTTAGAGCGTGTTCGGTAACGATTCTGTTCCCGGGAACAGATTCTAACAAGAAATGATTATTTTTTATTCTGTTCCCGGGAACTGATTCTGAGTAAAATAATGTGTTTGGTAACTGTCCAAAATTTCTTATTCTGGAATAGAATTGCGTTTGGTACCGTGTTAATTGATTATGTTCCAAATCAATTTCTTTTAATTTTTAAATAATTTTTATATTTTTTTCCTTTTTTTTTCTTTTCTTTTTTTTTTTTTTTTTTTCTTTTTTCTCTTATTCGTCTTCTTCTTCAGGCCGGTTACCGGTCCGGCGACCAGCCGACGAGGGCCGACAACCTCACCCGTAACGTCGCCGGCCCTCGGCGAGGCCGGCCCTCGTCGGCCGAGCCTCGCCAGCGCTAGGCGAGGCTCGCCAGTGGCCAGGCCAGCCTCGCCGAGGCTAGGCGAGGCCTGCCTAGCCACCGGCGGGGCTGGGCGAGGCTCTGGCGAGCTCGCCGGACCAGTTGCCGATGACCGGCGGCAGCGGATGGCGGCAACCGGCGGCGGATGATGGCGACCGGCAGCAGCGAACGGTGGCGGGCGGCGGTCGCAGGATGGCGGTCGATGATGAAGAAGAAAATAGAGAAGAGGAGTTTTGATTCTCAATTTTATTCCCGGAACAAGAATCAACTTTTTTTTTTTTATTCTTGATTCTCTTCCCAATTTGTTCCCGGGAACAAATTTGGTCCCAGGAACAAAAATTTTGCCAAATGCGATTCTCGTCCTAAACTGATTCTGGGAACAAAAAATCATAATCATGCACTGTTTGGATGGTTATCAAACAGTGCCTTAGCTTATGGCTTCCTTTATTGTGAAATTAAGTGTCCTTTTTTGTTCAAAGTCGATCGATTGCTTTAAATTTATCTATAGTTCTGTTTTGGACTCCTCTATATCCATTTATGCTCCCTCTTTGTTGGATGTTTGTGGAATTTCCCCTTTCAACCAGGCATGATCTGCTCTTCATTTTGATCGAGATCATTTGTATGCTTTATGGGTTGTGCAATTTGTTCAACCCTTTGAGATGATTTTCTAGTGTTTTTTTTCCTCATTTCCAATCTATACTGATTTAATGATGTTTTGTTGGCGATTTTTTTGAGATTGGCTTATCTTAAATTTTGAAGGAAAAAAGTCAATTTGTCTGCTTTTGTTATTAGTTCTAGACTGTGTAGATGAGAACATTGCACTTTTTTGCTCTTTTTGTAATGTCTCTTTTCACTGAACATGATAAAATGTAGCCATTTGATGCCTTGGCACTTGGAAGGATCTTTTGTGGGAAAGAAGCAAGTGGAGAAGCATCCTAAGAAGCTGGACTTTGTGAGGACATTATTGATCGATAACTATGATAGTCACACATACATCTATCGGGAGTTATCAGTTACCAATGGAGGTAAGTCATTTATGTTCATTGCATACTTGTTCTGGTTCAATAACAATTTCTATCTTTATTCTTTCATGATCCCATTCATACGAGCAGCAAGATCTTTCTTATTTGCTATGTTATTTGCATTTGTTGAATTTGCATTGAGGGTTCTGTTTGAGCTTGTTCCTTCTCAAAGAAAATGAAGGTTTAGCAATTTCAATAAAAAATCTGGAGCTTGGATCAAAAGTCTCATCTTGATGCTGCACTTTATTCTCTTCTCTTTCACAGGTGTGATTCTTGCTACGAATTGCTTAACAAGAACACACGATTAACATTTTGGATTTTGTTATTTTTCGTTCTTTTCTTAATTTCACTCGTATTTATGTTGTGAACATTGTAATGAAATCAGAAAGTTGAATAACAACCTTGTTGTGATTGGGAAAAGTGCTGCCGACATCGATAAAGATGTAGAGAGAAAGTAAATCACTTCTGATATGGTGATGATTAGAAAGTTGGCTTGCATGAAATTGTGCATTATGGATATTGTTTACAAAGCTTTGTTAGATGATGAGGCATCATTGATGCTTTTGAGGGGAATTAATTTGGACATCCAAGCATTAAAAAAGTTAAACCATGAGTATCCTGTTTGATCTTTGTAATCTGCTGATAAAAATGTTTGAACGATCTGTAAATCAAGCTTGAATATTCCTTAAATGGTTGGCTTGTAGAAGGTTTCTGGTGTTTTTTTTTTTAGAAAATAAATAATATATTGAGCTTATACCAACACTGTACAAAGTAGACCGGCACCAAAAACTTACACTCGTAAGGCTAAACTAGTCCGAACAAGTGGAAGGGTGCTGACAAAACAAACAACAGCTGCCATACAAGGCAAACACAAAGCCAGCAAAGGCAGCGCAGCCTAAATAACAGCTACAAAACAAAAGCCAAACAGCCCAGCCCACAAGAGGCGGTTAAACAGAGGAGGAACCAGCCAGCCAGCCACCAGTAGGAACAACATCAAGAGAGTACACACCCACCAGAAGCATACGCCCACACTTGCATCCAGAGGAATAGCGCCAAGCCACCAAAGCAACTAAGAATCAGCATCTTCCAAACCGGAGCAAAGACGCAGAAGAGCAACCGTCGACCGATCAGCAGGAAGTACCAAAGCCCGTAAGGTAAAGAACCCACCAACCCCGTTTTACAGGGTAGATTCAGGCACCACAGGGGAGAAGATAAAAGGGTCAATTCCCCAGCTACGTCGCATCCTCCTATTACGAGTGCCGTCTTCCACATTAGAAAATGTCAAGGCTTTGTCCTTGACGACTCTAATAAGGCGGTTCTTCAAGGCTAGAATAGACAAAGTCTTCTCCCTAAAGAGGATGTCATTCCTCTCTTTCCAGATCAAATGGCACAGGGCACCAAAGGAGAAACGAGCAATGTTACGATGGAAGTCTTTGCCCGTGAGGTACTTCAAGGCCCATCGAAGATTGTCCTGCCAACTATCATTCCTCCAAGGAAGATTGCACCTAGCCGCCCAAAAGGCTGCAAAAAGCTGTAGTGATGAGACAGCCAAAAAACAAATGGTCTCTAAAATCCTGCCTAGAGTTGCAAAAAACACGGGAACCGTCATCAATCCTCCCATAGGACAAAAGAAGAACCTGGGTAGGAAGCTAGTTCTTGATAATGAGCCATAGGTTGAACTGATAGCACGGAGTGAGAGAGCTGCTCCATACAAGAGAGTACCACGGGACCAAAGCTCTTTTCGGTCTAATGGTTTCCCATGCAGACGCAACTGAGAAGGTACCCGTTGTGCTCTTTGTCCAGCGGAAGCGATCTGGCCTCTGTGATATAGGATGAAGGGGAAACTCCCACGCCTCCACCATAATTCTGACCTCACGGCCCTCAAGAAAGAAAATGTCCGCAACCGTGGCCTTCCTAGAAAGACCTGACCGGTAAATGTAGTTGTCTGATAATAACATATTCAAAGGCCCTTTTGGATGCCAGTAATCAAACTAGAGAGAGATAGAGCAACCATCTCCAATACACCATTTGAAGAAAAGGCGAAAATCCCTCCTAAGAAGGAGCATCCTCTTCCAAGTCCACGAGCAAATGGTAGGCTTGTTTACCACCCAAAAGTTTTTCCTCTTCAAGAAATTCGAGTGGATCCACTTACACCATAAGGATTCCTTGTTGGTGAAAAGGATCCATATATGTTTAGCATGTATGCGGTATTACAATCCTGCAGCTTGCGTATGCCTAGCCCCCATTTCTTTCCTAGGAAGACAAACATTATCCCAAGATACTTTCGCTCCTCCTCTTCCCAGCCCAGGGTCTTTCCAAAGGAATTGTCTTAGGATTTGCTCAATGCGATCCAACATAGCTCTAAGAATTGTAAACACACTAGCCCAAAAAGCTTGGATGGCGTGAAGGACTAACTTTATAAGTTGTAACCGGCCTGCGAATGACAGAAATCTTTGAGTCCAAGATTGCACCCTTGCAGTTATATGGTTGACAAGCAATATGCAATCCGCCTTCCCAAGTCTAGTGGTGATGATGGGAACTCCAAGGTAGCGAACTGGAAGCCTCCCCTCCTGAAAACCAAAAATATGGAGTATTTGGGACCGAACGACCTCTGTCCCCCCAGCAAGAAAAACTTCGCTCTTGTTTAGATTGGGTCTCAGCCCACTCCATTCTGAAAAGATTCTCAAACCTTCCTTGAGGAGGGAAACCGAGGCCACATTTGCTTCACAGAAGAGAAAGACGTCATCTGCAAAGAAAATGTGAGATAAGTCCGTGTCTTTACACCTCCAGAAGAATTTAAAGCTTGGTTGTCTGGATTGATGAAGAAGGATCCTAGAAAAAACCTCCATAGCCAAAGTAAACAAATAAGGAGATAAATGTGCAATATGAATAAAGACTAAATAAGTGCAAGTGGCTTTCAAGATCAAATGGCTTTTTTGTGCTTTTTTTCACCTTTTGCGCTTTTTTCTTGTCTTTAACATGCAAATTTAATTTTGGTATTTTAATGTTGCTAAGTAATACTTGTTCCCTAGGGCACCACTCTAGCAGATGCAAGGGGAGGGAGCGCATCAATTAAGCTTTTGGACACTACCACATGGGAACTGATTGTAACCCTCTCGGTTCTTTGTCGAAAACAGCCTAAACCTTCTGATAAAGGCAACGAGAAATTTGTCCTCTCTGTTGCATGGAGTCCTGATGATGGCAAAAGGCTTGCCTGTGACTCAATGGATGTTTATCGATACTTTACAAGATTGTAGAATAGTCAAGGGGCAGTTGTAATTTTATTTTATTATGCACTTAACTTTCTATTCTGTTGTGAATTCAATTAAAATAAGAAAAATGCGTTTGTCTTGCAAAACCTGGGCTGCTGATGTTGTCTTGTCTTGCAAGTTCAAATTGCCAGTCCTTACCGATAGGACTATGATCTTATCACCATTATTTTAAAAAAAAAAATAGACCCAAAACTCGACTCGGCCTAACCCAACTCAGATTTTTTCTTTAGGTCATATGCTTTTCGAGTCGGGTCAGGTCAAGTTAGGTTGGAACACACAACTCTTATGATTTGGGTCAAGTCAGGTAACATCAAAACCCAACTCGACTCGACCCATTGACACCCTTAACTCTTCCCCCTCCTCTTGGAATTTGGAGTCCTAACCAACTTATGCTTCTTACGATCTGGGTTAGTAGTCATTCAAGCGCAAAAGCTTTGATGTCAAGATCACATCAATGTAATGTTCTATGACTATTAATAAAACAAAATGCAAGAAGAAAATTAAAAAAGAACATCATCATCATATAAGATTATACAAGCAACCACATATCTCAAGCAAAAGGAGAGAAAAAGTGACAACCAATTCAAGCAAATGTTTTTGCATTTGAGACATGCACTCAATTGAAACCAGCTAGCAAAATTTGATAGGTAAGATCTAAATAGTTCCTGCATATTAAGAATATGTAGATTTTTATCAAAGAAGTTTCCATTAAGTAACCATAAGCAAAACGAAGTGGAAAAACCAAGAAAAAAATTCACAAGGCACCACGTACTCCAAAAATCTAATAACAACGAGATAGTATTCTGCTCATTGCTGAAAGAGCGAATTTGACATTACAAGGCAAATATGATGCATAATTTAATAGGTATCTTAATTGTCAATCTAAAATAGGGAGAAATACAACCCAAGTGCCAAAATTTGGCACGAAGGGACACTTAAGTGCCAAAAGTTAGGAAAGTAACACTTAAGTGCCAAAATTGGAGCAAAATGGATCACTTAAGTGCTATTCCGGCGAAAATCCGGCCAAAATGCTGACGTGGCGATTTTTCGGCGAAATAAGTGCAAAACGGCGTCGTTTTGCATGCCGACGTGGCTAGACAATACAAAAACGACATCGTTTTGGTGTTGACGTGGTAAAAAATAATAAAAAAAATAATTAAATTAGATTTAAAACTAAATTTATTTAAAAAATTTTAAAATAAAAATTTTAAATTTTAAAAGAAAATTAAAAAAAAAAAAAAAAAAAAACGAAGGGGCGGCCGAGGGTTGAGCCCTCGCCGCCACCTCCTCGCCCGCCGAGAAGGGCCGCGACGGAAGGGGAGGGTTGGTCGGGGTCGCCACCTTTGGTGGCGGCGGCGGCGGCGGCCTTCCCTTTTTTTTTTAAAAAAAATATTTTTTTAATATTTGTATTTGTATTTTTAAATATTTTAAATAAATTTAGTTTTAAATTTAATTTTATTAATTTTTATATTAATTTTTTACCACGTCAGCATCAAAACGACGCTATTTTGCACTTATTTCCTCGAAAAATCGCCACGTCAGCATTTTGGCCGAATTTTCGCCGGAGTAGCACTTAAGTGATCCATTTTGCTTCGATTTTGGTACTTAAGTGTCACTTTCCTAACTTTTGGCACTTAAGTGTCCCTCCGTGCCAAGTTTTGGCACTCCAGGTGTCCGACACTCATCTAAAATATGAACTCAACGATGATCTCCAACATAAATTTCTATAAAAACATGGCAACATGTCATGTGGAGCATATAACACAAAATTGAATATCATCACATAGACATAGGAAGTAACCTAGGGTCGAGAAGTGTCTACAAACAAAGACAAGTATTGAGAGAAGATAGCAATTGAGAGAAAGACAGAGGCGCAAATGGACATTTCTGATGGGCGAGGATGGATTAGGGTAGGTTGGGGTGGGCAATGATAGGACAATATACACTACCATTGGTATATAAATAACCAAAATAACATCCGTTGCGATCCCCATCCTCACTACATGGTGAGGAATCCAAAGTAAAAGGGTCGAAAGTCCAATTTCGTAAAATTAACCATAATTGGTGGAGCACATCACCAAGCAAAAAGCCCTCAACTCTTTCTAGGGCTAACGCAGACGTTATCCTCCTCCAAATATTAGCCAAAAATCCAGATGCGAACAAATGTTATCCACCCAAAATCTGAAACCAATGCAAACCAGAAACACACAGGCAGCATAGCGAGCAATCTGACGAAGAATTTGCTAGGTATTGTCATCACTTTCTCATGATTCATAGATTATGAGATTGAGAATAATGTTATATCTACTAAAAGTTATATTGAGACCAATCGCCGTATGGATTATCAGAACAAGGCAATAACTCAGTATGACGGGCAATAACTCAGTAAGATGGAAGCGTAGGCTTGAACTATAATCAACCACTTGGATCATTAGATTAACTTGGCATATACCGCAATCAACCACTAAACCATAAGTGACTTTCACCAATGTAATCATTCAATCAATTACCTGGAGGCGTCGAGGAGAAAGGTTTGCTGCAGAGAAGCGTAAAGGGCTTGAGGCAAGGGAAGAAGCATCGAGGAGATTCCGCGAAAAACCCGCAACACAAACACAAAATCAAACTTTAGAGCCTTTGGACCACTGCGAGACAAAGTTGAGAGAGAGAGAGAGAGAGAGAGAGTCGTCGTCTTTGACCAAGAGGAGGCCTTTGGACAACTACGAAACTTCATGGCCTTTGGACGGCGCGAGGAGAAGGAGTTGACGCCAGCGAGGGGGACGAAGTCGACAATGATGAGGGTATTGTGAAGTGAGGGTTAAGAAGGAGACGGAGTCAACGGCAAGGGGGACGTCGTCGGAGTCAATGACGGTGTCGAGTTGAGGGAGGTGTCAATCTGAGGGAGGTGTCGAGCTGATATGAGGGTTAAGGAGAGAGTCCTTCGGGTGAGAGGGAGAGAGTAGTTTGGGTGAAAGGGCAATAAAAAATAGAAAATAGGGAGAATTATTTCTTATTTATGTTCCAAAAAATATATAAATAGAAATTTTTTACTTATAATTTATGTTCCAAATCTATTTCTAGAGTGAAAATCTGTTCTAGATATAGAAAAATAAAATTACATTATCAAACGGAAAAATAGTTCTGAAACAAGTCTGGAACAAAAAAATCGTTCCGGAACAACAATAAAATGGTTATCATGCACGCCTTAGACCTGGGCATGCATCGCCTAGTGGGTAAGCTGTAACTAAATAGAAAAGGAGGTTAGGATGTGACCGATTGGCCACAATTCATTTGCTTTTGATGTTTAGATAAATTTATTATTGTGGGATGAGAGTGTGCTTAATATAATAGTTTGTGCTTTATTGTTCTCCTTTATTGATTTTGATTTACTTTACTTTGAACTCTTATGTATCATCTTGAGATATTGAGATATGAATGAATTATTTACTTTTGACAAAAAAAAAAAAATCTAAAGAGTTCACTGGTTTATAAATGGTAACTACCTATATATGTTTAATTTGATATGATTTTAGATACATTGAGAATTGAGAGGGGAAAAGGATGACTTTGATAAGTTCTTAGATTGTAAGTACCGAGATTATAGATGAATTATGAATTATTATCCCACGAATGTTATTTTTCCTTCGTGTAGTACGTGGCTCACCACAAGCATTTCAGTCAATGGAATTTAGAGTAATTTCTTTTTTAAAGGTAGGAATCCGTCTTTGCTTTGTAGTAGTATAAATATAGATATTGATAGAGATGAATCCCCTATCTAGCAAGAGCAGAAGTGAATTAATATAAACTAAATGGAGATTTCTCGATGTAATATAATTTTATACACTTTAAAATGAAAAGCTGTAATCATAATTCTAACAGGATAATTTGCATGTCATGATTTTTATCGGTGCTCTATATTTTTGAAATACTATTTTAAAAAGAGCTCAACTCATGTATGCCGAATAGCTTAGCTTAAACAATAATGTCGTTTATTTCACTTTTGTATTTCTCATTTAGTCCTCATGTATTATTAATTCCTTTAATATTTGTCATGCAATTTAACTTCCAAGAGAAAAGAAAAAGTAAAATCACGCTAAGAAAAGGGATAAAAAGGTGATTTAATGTAATTATTTAATCGTTTTTACAGTGCAACAACCAACTTCATCCTCCTCTTATGAACTCGTGAGTGAAAAAATTAATTCTCTCTTTCAGTCTCATCAATTGGTAATTTTTGTGAAAGCGAACTGAAAATGTCAATGCCTCGTATCGGAGGATTAAAATCCGAAATTTCGTTCGTTTAATTTCTACATTTTCAACGTCCTAAAATCTGACTTTAATGTCCCTTAAACAATTTCTAACTTTATTTTTTCCTCATGCTTTTTTCTGGGCCAGAAGCCTCTGGGCTTCTAAAGTTCATCCATCTCCGGATCATTGCGAGCCTGTTAAATTTGAATCTGAAACTATAAATATTCAGGACGATGGCCCCAGACCGAAAAACCCTAAAATCCCACAAATTGACTGCTTCATCTTTTGCATTGATTAAATAAATTTAATATTTTTAAGCGATTTTTGTTTGTGTTTATTTTTCAAGTCTAATCGCACTCAAATCAAGAAAAGACAATCGAATGTATATATATAATTATTTGGCTCCTTTTGGTGGGGCCATTCTCAATGCGCACGAGTTCCCCCCACTTAAATATGATTACGTGGGGTTAAGCTTGATTAGGGGTCTATTGTGTCATGTTGATATTCCTTGTGGTCGCAATCATCGAAGCAAATCACTCCTATTCGTACGTCGACATGTTGATTTTTGAGGCCAATTCACATTACTTAGAAAGATATGAAGTGATGAGTATAGATCAAGTGAGATGAGAGTGGACTGGACATCACCAAATTGATCGTGTGCTTGCCGCCGTATGCTTACAACGATCGACTTCATGTTTTCAACGTTGTCGTGACCTTTGAATCATGTAAAACTCAATCAAGATCTATTATCATCACTAATTCGTGATGGGTCTTGTCACAATCGTGAACCAAATCGAAGTAAAGGGTGGAGGCATAATTATTATTTGTAGGTGGAACATCATATTCAAGAAAAGAAAGGATGAGTTCATACTTTGTGAAAACTTTAAATTGAGAAGCAATATTAATCATAGGTTTATACGTATTTTGAACATAATAAGCCTTAGAGATGTATTAGAACAAAAATTCCTACCAACATATTGATGATTTAACAAAATCATGAATGGCTCGTCTGATCGGAGTAATTGAATAAAATGTAATGCGATAGCTATCATATTGTAATGTAACTAATTATTAGAGTGTTTGATTTAAGTAAAATCTAACTAATTACGCTGTTTGGTTTGAAAAAAAAATTACATATAGTAAGGACGAATATCATTAGATTCCCGAAACACCCCAAATTCGTGAGTGCAATAAACCATTTGTATTGTTAGATGTTATAATTTATTACAAAATTATTTATTTATGTTCTAAAAATAATCTATTGTGATAATTATAAGTTAAGCATGTAGCATGTCGTAAATTAAAATAATATTATCTTATTTTATCACTCTTATAGCTAATCGTGAGTGTAATACCCCATTAATATCAAGATATCATCGGTTAATATATGTGAATTTTTATCTAGTAATTGAGAACTTATTTATGGCCACCATCCAGAGTTAATTGTACACAATGTTATTATGTATCATTACATTATTAATAGTAAGATTGAAATAATAATTGTATAACAATTTGGGCACTCAATAATATTATTGGCAATTGTATTAGCTTAATTAAGAAAATTAGATAATCATAACTAAAAGCAAGCATCTAACCACTCTTGGTGTGAATTTGCTTCAAAAGAGGAGGAGGAAAATGTGACTTCCCATCTACTTGGGTTATAATTTGCCTAATTTTAAATTGTGCTATAGACTAAGGATGCGTTTGTTTTGTGGAAGATAAACGATTCATATAGTTATGGATGAATCAGTATTAATGTTTTATTACACCGTCTTTTATGAGATGACTCATAATCCTTACATATTTTGGAATTCTATATCATCGATGTTCTTTTTTTTTTCTTAGATTTGAAAACACTTTGTTAAAAATAATCGCTTGTCTCGTTTATAAAAATGAATGAGCGATAGATGTTTTCATTGTTTATAAAATTGTTTAGATATAAATTATTGTCAATAATGAAACTTTTTCCATCAACTAATTTTTTCAAACGATATAAGTAATTATTTTTAGGAAAATATTTTTTAAATCATTCATTTTTTCGCAAAAGCAAAGAGCCAATAGCTAATTATTCGATTCCACTACGATTGTTCTTTTAGTGCAGCCAAAGCTAAATAGTGTCGTGGGTGACGCAATTCCGATGTTTGGTAATAATGTTGTAATATGCAACATCTTCCAACATATTGTGGCAGCTTTCCAAAACTGTTATAAGAGGAGTTGCAATCTGACATTTGCCAAAATGCCTTATCAAAGCTATCACGCCTCTTTTCACAGCACTGTGGAAAAGGTTGTACCAAATGGACTCTAACTACTGCTTTTGGTCGCTACATGCTTCGGTCCTACTACCTCTCTTAATTGGAGAGAAAAATGACTATCGTCGTTGTCATGGCTTCTACCGGTGCGATTCTTCACTGAAATATTAAGTTATTATCCTTCACATCGAAAATTAGAATCTGATCATGAAAAAATTTCGAAATTCTCAAGTCATTGAGATGAACTCACAGACTAAATTTGGCCACAATGATCTTATGAACATGGTTATGGCATGATATAAAGCTAATATCGATTTTCAGCCAGCATAAATACAAATTCCATCAAATCAATTTTTGAAGGTATTCCTGAGGAAGAGTCCAGACATTACTGGAGATCAAAATTGTACGTGAAAATCTGGAGGGAGACCCCAGCCTCTGCTCTCCTGATATCTTGTGGGCCCGCAGAGATCGTTGTGATACACATGCGATGCGGGCCTGGGCCCTATTCCTAAGATGGATGCATTTTTTTTGGGCCCCACACGCAAAAGAAGAGGTTGGAAGCTTTCCCAAAAAAATCATATGCACTTTTCACCCTTGAATCGATTCTGAAAATCTACAATTTGCATCTCCCGAGGAAATCACCGAATCGAAAAGACCAATCTGTCCCTCAAATACAGCCAAACCCTAAAACCCATCATCTCCCCTCCTTTCCCTTCAACTTCAAGGCCGAACCTACACCGATATTCTTACGTCGTCACCGAACTCAGACCAATGCCGTGCCGACCCAACCCGAGCCCCAAGCCCCCCTTCCCTCTCTCTCTCTCTCTCTCTGATGCTCGATGATGAATTGAGCTTGACATCATCGGCGGAGCTCGACCAAGGTTTAGGCTTCTTGACATGGTGAGTGGTGATGTTGTGCGGTGCTTGCGATTGTGGGTGGCGCTAGGGAGGAGGGGGCTAAGCTTGGATTGGGTTGGGGTTTTGACAAGGTGGATTTTATGGTAGGTGGGATTAGGGTGTGCATGACAAAATTTCTAGAACAGAAATTGATTTCTGGCCAAAAATCTCTATTTTAGAAATTGAGAAGTTAAAAATTTTAGCTTCTGATTTCTTCTTCAAATTTATTTCCGGAATAGAAATCTGTTCCAGAAATAAAATAAAATAAAAATCAAATTGCGTTATCAAACTGATTTTTGTTCCAAACTTGTTCCAGAGAACAGAGAAAAAGAAAAATAGAAAAGTAGAAATGCGCGTCCTTAGGCTGCGTTTGGCAGTCGGGATAAAATTCGGGATAGGACATGATTTACCCTATCCTACGTTTGGTGCTCGCTCAAGACAGGATAAAGTCGGATATAAGAGAAATATAGGTTGGATAAAATTATCCTATGGGGGTAGAATAAATGTGGATATGATTTCTAATGTCCATAATAGGAAAGTTATTTTTCTCGAATAACAAACTTATTAAGTTAACAAAATTGAAATTATATTTCAATATAAATAATATTTGAATTCTAATTTAAGAAATTAAAAATAAATAAATAATATAAATTTATTTTTAATTAATCTTATTTTAATTTATATATTCAACTTTAATTCTATCTTATAATAAACATTCAATCTATAAATTAAATATTTATATTTATAATATATTTTAGGTATGTTAGTACAGTTTACTATTTTATAAAATTTTATTAAAGAACGATGAAAGGGGAAAAAAGAAATAAAAAAGAAAATAATATAAAAAAGAGGACAAATAAATTAAGGAATAGTGTTACAAGATATTTTCATCATCTCCGTTTATGAACATTTAGGTTCATTTATAATGACATGCCATTTATATCAAAAAAATGTACATAATATGATATGAATATATCCGACTTTAATACCGAGATTCACCAAACAATGGACATGATATAAAAAAATCACAAGATTTCATATCATGTCCTATCCAGTCTTATCTTGATTAGAAATTCGAACGACCAAACATAACCTTAGGCTGCGTTTGGCAGTTAGGATAAAATTCGGGATATGATATGATTTATCCTATCCTATGCTTGGTGTTTGCTCAGAATATGATAAAGTCGGATATAATGGAGATATAGACTGGATAAAATTATCCCATGGGAGGGGTGAGATAAAGGTAGATAGGATTTCTAATATCCATAATAGAAAAATTATTTTTCTCGAATAACAAACTTATTAAATTAACAAAATTAAAATTATATTTCAATATAAATAATATTTGAATTATAATTTAAGAAACTAAAAATTAAAAATTAAAATTTTTTTAATTTAATATTATTTTAGTTTATAAATTCAAGTTTAATTCTATCTTATAATAAAAATTCAATCTATAAATTATATATTTATATTTATTATATATTTTAGGTATTTTTGTATTTTAGGTATGTTGGTACAATTTACTATTTGATAAAATTTTATTAGAGAATGATTATAGGCGAAAAAAGAAATAATAAAGAAAATAATTTAAAAAAAGAGGAAAATAAAAAAAAAAAAATTAAGGAATAGTGTCACGAGAGATTTCACTATCTCCGTTTATAAATTTTTAGGTTTATTTACAAGGATATGCCATTTATATTAAAATATATATACACACACACACACACACACACATGATATGATATGAATATATCCGACTTTAATCCTACGATTCACCAAATAATGGATAAGATATAGAAAAATCCTGGGATTTTATATCCTATCATATCCTGGTCTTATTCTTTTTAGAAATCCGGACGACCAAACGTAACCTTAGAGAATTGGGAGGGATAACTCTAAAAGGAAAACGACAAATTCGTAAATAGCATTTAAACTCAGATGGAGCTTGAAATGAGATCTCAGAAGTAAGAATGATTGTTGTACGTTTTGCAAACTGGGAAGAAAATTTGACGTGAGAGCGCAAAAATGAGATAGAAATTTTTTATACTTCGTCTAAAAATTGCGTATGCGAGTCTTTCAATAACCTCATGGTCATCATTATGTACACATAAATAAAAACATGTACTATATGTAAATTGTTCAAAGATCTCATTACTATTGTCATATTCGCCCAAAAAGTTACTTACTCGATAATTACAAATATAAAGGCAACTTCACATATATCGTGAAAATTTAAATGACATCAAGATAATTTCGATGGTAAGATAGAATCTAATGATTCATGTACAGCACTACAAGTGATGATGTCCATTGAGAAATTCTTGAGTATGTTTATTCCACTACAATAAACCCATCACATACAAGAAGACAATCGACACATAGATCATTCACACCCCGACTCGGGTTCTTGTTCAAAAGAATCAAAGTATTCAGGCACCTAACCTCGAATATATGCTGTGCAAAGTACTCGTGGAGTCTTTCGTCGGCCTTATGCCATGTACAAAAACCGTCGCCTTCAAAGAGAGATTACCCGTTAAACCGAGCAAGAAAAGAAGACCATGGCTTGAAAAATTAGTTGATGATTAAGGTTTAATCAGTGAATTAACAGATGATTTAACTTGACTCAACGACAATGAGTTTGCCAGATAGTGACGAGTGATGCTATGGGCAGTCGCGATAAAAGCAGGATCGATGGTTTTGTCGTCTTATCATGAGATCCGCCTGGTGGGCAAGTAGAGCAAGTGGTGGTAGCTCCTGCCAACCAAACCAGCCTAAGGCCCCCTCTTCTGAATGTCTCCATCACTCATCATGACTTTCAGTTTTGCCGTCCCACCACGCAGTGTCAATCCGACAACATTTAACGTGGCGTCGTACATGTACTTGAACTCATCCAAGATGGGTTTTTTTATTTTTTTGCCGAGTCATCGAAGATGGGGTTAGATCCATTGAAACTTGGCTAAAAGATTTAGAGTAATATTGATAAAATTAAAAAAATTAAAATTAAATTAATATCCATAAAATAAATTTAAAATTGATTGGATAATTTCTCACTACGATAAAATCTCTAAGGGAAAAACAATTTAAGACGGGTTTCGTAGTTAGAAATTCTAGCGGTGCAATATTCATTAATAACCAAAGTTCATTGATATGCTTTGTAACAAATTATCGCGATGATGTTGAAATAAGTCATTGCTCTCTAGAAGTTCGATTTTGTCGCCAAAAAGAGTTTTTTGACTGACTTCTCCTGCAACAAAATCCATGAGCTTCCACTAGAAGTTATGTAGCAATGAAATTGATTAATAGAAATTTCTCAAAGTTCTAGGAATGATAACAGTCATTTTCATTACTAGAGGGGTCCTATCAGGACGTCTTGGAAAACATTGGGGATGAAATTTCACATTTCTATCTCTCGATTTTGGGATATTGTTATTTGATTTTATCATTCCATATTACCAATTACCCTTTATCAACGAAAAACAGAATTCATCATCATGTGTGGGGGTTTCTAGAGATGAATTCGAGTTTGGTCGCTAAAAGGCGTGTTTCTTGTGGCGCACATACTTTTTAATCATTTTCCAATGAATTAGGCCGTCATAGGTCAACATATCCACTTTTGTCTCAATTCCATGAATGGGTATGTGCGCATGCATGCTCACATATAGTAGAAAGCAAAGAGTGAGGTGCATAGCCTTAGCGGTCCATGATTTTAGTAGTCGCGAATAATAAAAATAATCATGACCCAATAACACCAAATTAATTTTATTTCAGTTGACTACTTCGCCCTAATGGATCCACTAGTTTAGTGCTCCCAGTTACTCTAATCAAACTTTATCATCTCTAAGCACTCATCAAGCCTTTGAAACGAAATTAAATAATTACAATAAAATCCTACACACGAAAAAGCGAAATATCCATTATGAGGATTGCGTCGACTTTATGTTAATTCGAAGGTTTAGATTGACCACCTTCCTTTGTTCCATGCTAAACCTTAAACGGGGAAAGAAGAGGAAAAAGAAAGATCCGATCCCACCACTTTCCTCGTCATCTTTTAATTTCCTGTGTACGTGGCGCACTGCACAGTGGAGTATCTCCATAAGTATTTCAACCGTGCGATTAAGAGATTCTCAATCAATATTTTATTCAAGCACCAAGCTAGAGAGAGTTTTGCCACATTTTTCAACGAGTAATTTAAATATGTATTGATCAGGGAAAGTTATTAGGGATGCTGAAGTGACGATATTAGTTAATCATAACAACATTGGTCATGTACTGAAAAAGTATGACCCGCTAATAGTCATCTTGATTGTATCCAGATAATCACATAACATGAGTATGACTCGCAATTGCATCTTAAAATATCTTATATTGAAAGAACACGGTTTTTTGATTGATATGAATATATTGATACTTATTTTAAGATAGATGTACAAGCTACTAAGATTTTCACAGTTTTCATAAGAGAGATTTCTTTTGTGGTGATTTTGATGTATTATGGAGATAGCTTGCTTTCTAATTTTCTTCCGTCATAGTGAGGGCAATAACACCTTTTAAAAGAAAATGTCATACACACCCCAAACCCTATTGCTATTCATCTACAACTTACTCTAACAATCTAGACTGATTAATTTGATAGTTAAAGGATAAATAAAAATAAATTTAATGACAAAAAATGAGATATATATATATATATAGTGATTTTATATTTGAATGTAATACTTTCTTTAATAAAACAAAAGGAAATTATATCCTCTTATGCATGGGGATCATCACATGCACTTGAAATTAAGATTTCTTTTCCCAAAATCTTAATTCTTGTTTATAATTCTATATCTTATATTGACTTTACAAAATTATAAATATCTATGATTGGAAATAAGTGATGCCTCCAATTTATAAATCTAAGATATTCATGATAAATATTTTGAGCGAAAAAGGACACTAAAAATGTGATAACTTTCACACGGCGCTCATATTTGGATCAAAACATTCGAGCAATCAATTGAATACAAAATTTGTAAGAAAAAACCAATTACTTAAGTATTATCACTGATTTGAGTAGCCAGAAAATTTGATGTGTTGTTATTTTAGAATAAATAGTCCGACGTGGCTCATTGGAAAGAGCCACGTCGTACTTAAATATTATGATGGACTAAATTTTTTGTTCACGTTGGACATCGATTTTTTCCTTAATTCATTTTGCAGAGCATTACAATCAAAAAGAAAAAAAAAAAAAAAAAAAAAAAAAAAAGAAGTAGAAGGCGATGAGTGCTGATGAAGATAAGGAAGGCAATGAAGACCTCAACACAGGTTGATGACGAAGGAGAGGACGAAGATGAATTTTTAAAAGCTAAATAATTACTTTTTGTGAGATTTGTAGGATTATAACTAACTGTTTTAAAAGTTTAAGTTATTAGATGAATACCAGAACACTCCCCTTCATGTTTAATCTAGTCATTTTTTCGTAGTAATAAGCGTTGAAATATTTAATTTGAGAGATAAATAGGGTTTAGAAAGATTCGAATTCAATATTATTAGTTCTAATATCATGTAAGATATTATTGGACTATATTTAATTATTCTAAAAGTTTTAACTATTAGATAAAGACGTAATTTATTATTAAATATTCTAACACTTTTCACATATTTTCCCCAAACTAACGAATTGGGGATAACTTCGTTTTGTTTTACAAATTCTAATCCCTCCATATATCTCTTTTCCTCCATCTTCGGTCATCGTCGGCCTCTATCCTAATTGGATTGCTGTCATCATCATCAACTCCCATCCTTGTGCCGTCGCCCCAGGCAAGTCTAATCTGGGCTCCGACATCCCAGAAATAAGCTTGCCCCAACTTCGTGTGTTGGTCCTTAACCCCACGAATTTCCTTAAGAAAATGTCGAGATCTTGCTCCTTGGACAAAGTGACGACGTCAAGGTTGAAGTCGCAGTACCCAAACTCTGTGCGAACGCAAATTTGTCCTCGCAATTCGGGTAATTACAGATTTGGCCTGTGATTTCGATCGAGAGCTCTCTGCTATAGTGTTGGGTGGTCTTGAAACTCTCCAATTCTAAAAATTAGCTCAAAAGGTAAGGTTTTTGGTCACACTTATAAACCGATCACAAGCCCATTCCACAATTAATGTGAGACAATTTCAATAATCTCTTCCTCACACATTGAGCTTGAGTCAGAGCCGCAACAACTTGTAACTCTGCTGTATGACTCTCGGATTCAAATTTATTGGGAATCTGAATCTTAATCCTCTCTCACCTCAAAAGCTATATAAAAAATGCGAGGCTTTTTTTTTACATTTATAAACAAATCACCAGTCTATTCTACAACTGATATAGGACAATCTCAATATGTTATTCCCTTCTTATTCCTCTCGCTAATTGTCATGGATTTTTGTGTTTGTACCAATTGCTACTTCATCTTTCTGAAATTTTAATTTTTGTTCAAGTCTTCACTTCTCCCAAGTGGATAAATTCTTTGTCAAGTCAATTCGAATTCCAAAATGAATGCCTTTTTTTAGCTAGTCATTATCATTTGCTTTTATAGTGGAAAAATTTTGTTTGCTAATGGTACGCTTAATAACTACTCTAATTTTTGCCAAATCTATTTTTGGACTCCTAGAAATAGGTTTGGAAAAAAAGTTCATTTGGTAATGCAATTTCATTTTTCTATTTCTAAACAAGAAGTAAAAGTAAAAACTCTTCTTATTGTTTGCCCTCTTTACTAATCGACTGGCCATCTGCCCCTACCACCACTTGTTGCTAGTTGCCGTCCTCCCCCGCGCCCCATTATCCACCATCCTCCTCCACCACCTCCTATCGTTGATCACCGTCCTCCGGTTGCCCTTGCCGCGGGTGGCGGTTACTCGAGTTGGAGAAATTTTGTATCGTTATCAAATGAATTTCTATTTTAGGAACATAAATTTTGTGTCATTATCAAATGTGTATTTTGCATAGAAGCTTGTTCAAGGAATAGAAATAGAAAAATCTATTTTTTAGAAATTATGTCCAAAAAGAGGATGATTATTGTAATGACTTCAACCCCATCTCTAGGGTCGCAAGCGATAAGGATTATTTTTGCGACATCCCAGGCTCGTTGCCGTCCCAATTATTTTTATCTTGTTATCATGCACATGCGAAAATGTGAACAATTAACTCCCCGGACAAACAACAGTTGGAAGAATGGGACATATATCAAGCATAACACCCTAATTCATATTATGACAGTACTTTTACAAGCCCTTTATCTATGGGCCCTCTTTTTGCTTTACATCACAGTACAAGTTTTCCACGTAGGCCAAGGGAAATCCTATCTCCTCTAGCGTGACTGCAGCTCTCAACGCTAACATGAGATTTATATGCCTACAAGATTGAAAGATAAGGGAGTGAGTTTTAGGGAAACTCGGAAAGTAAAATTCCTAATTCTTTACTAGGAAACCATCTCATCATCAAAGTTTAGCAAGTACAACATTCGCAAACAGTGTCAATGGCAGATCAATAGTAAACTTGTTGCTACCTTTGACTACATGCAAATGTCCATCGAAACATACTTCAACGCATACTTACCTTTGACTTATCAATAAATATATCAACATATCATACTTATGCATATACCGGCACTCATGCAAATTTATTTAGTGCCGTCTTGGCTCAACTAAGCCCTCCTGGCTTGACTAGGGCTTCCGGCTTCTTGCTAGACTTCCTAACTCGACCAGGGCATCTTAGCTTGACCGAGGCTTCTCAGGGCTAGTTTACTAAGGCTTTCGGGTTCAAAACCCAAGCATCCCAGCTTAATCCGAGCATCTGGGCTCAATCAGGGTATCCAAGTTCAACAGAGACATCTCGTTCAATGAACGAGACATCGTCGCCGACGTTATGTGGCGATGGATGCTTTTTCCTCTTTAAGTGCATGCACAAATGCATCATACAAGCTAGTTCTTATCTTTTTTCTTAGACAACACACGTATGGTCTGAATGCGTGCTCATTCATTCGTGTGTGTCATGAATTCTTATACTTCACTAATACAAATGTTGGGAACGATCTTTGATCTGTAACTTGAATCAATCACTTAGCGCCGATCCCCGCACTAGACAAGGGTTGGAAACGGTACGCCTCAATACCGATCCAAGATCTCAAGGCTTGGGTATACCTCGCTTTAGTGACGATCCCAAGCTTGATGGACCTCGGCTTCGACCCAATGTGAATACACATGCATTGAGAATGACCCTCGGCTCACGGTTTCATTTAAGGCCAAGCACAAAGTCCCCGTGTCCAATTGGACTAAGGAAATCGGCATGCCTTGGTGCCTTACTAAGATCTCGTGGATTTGGGCGATCCCCATACTGATCAATGTATAAGATCGACACGCCTCAATGTCGACTTAGGACCTTGTGGCCTTAGGCGATTCCCGCACCAAGTGAGGCTTGGACCCGACATCCTATTTATGCCGAAACCAAGGCTTTATGGCTTGGGGCGACCTTGCCTTGCGATGAACTCAACTCGGACGAACCCCAGCCTCATTCTGGGCATGAACAACTCAAGCACACGTTCAAGCACAAACATGAGCAAAACCATACAAAAGAATCAATATCCTAGCCACGGCTTGACGGGTGAGCACCTAACTAGACTCGACAATGGAGACTACTACCCTAGAGGAGACTTAGGGATCGTACTTACCTTAGCAAACCTCGAGGACCAACTTATATAGCTTGATGGATTGAGGATGCAAGGCCGAGAGAAAGGAGAAGGAGGAGGAGGGTATTTAAGGAGAAAGAAGGAGGAAATGAGAGGCAAGGTGAAGAAATGAAGAGGGCTCCTCCTAGTTATAGCCCTTGGTACCATCATTACTAAACCAAGCGGTCCATTCCAATGTTTCCAAGTATCCTACCTAAAATCCTTAGTTGGCAAGCCTATGGGTTCAATAATTGTGGCCTAGATAATGAGTTGGAAGGCTAGAACATCTTGCTTGGCAATCTAAGCTCGTAGGCATGATGGCTTGCTTTTCACTCTTCCATGGTCCACCTATACCCCACATTTAATGAGCATTTAAGGAATTTTTACAATAATGGTGCCATAGTTGTCAACTCAGCAATTCTAGAATCTTCGGTCATTAATGATGGCTCATGTATCGTTTTTTGATTGTTCTACAAGTGTGCTACTTTTTCTAAAATTTCCAAGATATTTTGGCCCACCATCATGACCTTTGAAAAGTGAAGGGACACCTCATCTCCTTCATTTAATGAAGAGATTCTAGAATTTTCTTTTACTTTATCCTTTCCTTCCTCAAGAAGGCGGTCTAGAGAATTCTATCATCCAAGTTGATTTTGGGGCCAAGAAAAGGATCATTAGGTACATCTTGAAAAACCGAATCATATACACCGAGGTTCGACCACTATACCCCATGCTCGCTCAAACCGTTCCCTTGGGCGATCGGTCGGCCTAGAGGGTCGGTCATTGATTGGCTCCTTGGTCGACCCTAGGTCAACATGGCTGCGTCTGTCTAGGTCCATTACTGGCCCTCTAGTCGGTCCTTGGCCTATCATCAAGCTTGCCGCGAATGATTTCCTTTATTTTCAGTCCTTGGTCCTTCGGTCGGTTCAAGGCCAATTCTAAGGCATTAATAATCTAACACTAATTCAAGGCACTTATGGACCTTAGAATTAGTGACGGAATAGCCAGATCTATCCCTGGACTCATTCCGGTCGGCACGCGATCTATCCGTATGGCTCATGGTCGATGCATTACCAATCCACGATTGGACATCACCAATTCAAGATTCATTTCTGATCAATAAGAATTAAATAGGAAATGATGTATTTTTGGTCGAAAGATGATTGCATTTGATCGCATCGGATCGTCCGTGTATCGGTACATAGCCAGGCAAAACCACCACGGCCGAGCACTATGACTGATCATGACCATCCGCCGATCCAAGATCATCCCATGACCAATTCTCATTATCCAAAAGTCATCTTATGAGTTGGTGATCCTATCCCATTGGTATGGTCGGTAGAAATTCACGGCCGACACTTCGACCAGTTCGTGACTGGTCGGTCGGTCGGTCGATCGAACCATGACCGATCCGTGATTCTTTACCGATCGAACTAATCAATCCCATGGCAATGGCCCATGGTCAATCCATATAGGACTTTATGGCCAAGCCTTATGGACTCGGAATCAAGGATGTTATAATTATCATTCGTGTCCTAAGTCTGACAAAGAACTTTGATATTTTGAGTTTCACAATTAATGGTCTTTTGAGTTTGAATAAATTGGCCTTCTTTTTTCCATAAGAAAAGTCAAGTAAAAATTAAAATTTTATTAAAAATGCCACATAGGACGAATCAAAGGGATTGTAATCAGATGTACATAAATAATCGTTTTTTCTTTCAATGCAGCACTGAAGTGATTTGGCAAAAAGTTTTAACATTAAAGAGCACCATAAGTTATGATAAATGTCATTTTCTCCATATCTTGGTTTAACAATTATGATATGGAAGAATTTTCTCTTTAAAAATGTAGAAATTCGAACTTTGAACTTGCATAATTCTCACAGCACAAGCGGCCACGTATGCGTGTATCTAGCAAACAAGTCCTTTTCCAAATCTTAATTTTCGTTCAAAATTCTCTATCTTATAATATTGACTTTCTAAAATTATAATTGTCTATGACATAAAATAAGTGATACCTTCAATTTATAAATCTCAAATTTTTTTTGGTAAAGTAAATCTCAATTTCGATTCACAATATATATGGTTGAACAAGTATGATTCGGTGTTTAGATAAGTGATATCCTCGATATAAAAATCCATTTTCTCTTTGATAATGTAGAAATATGAACTTTCAACTTGCATAGTTCTCCCAGCATGAGCGGCCATGTGTGCATGCATCTAGCAAACAGATGCTTGACTAGCATGAATGGCAGATGCTATGATTTGAACACCAAGTTCAACTGCATCTTGATCAGGTGGGTCAATCTGCCCTGTCAACTCCTTCGGATTAGACGTTCCACATGGTCGAATTATTCAAATAATTAATGTGATCTAGTCAAATCTCTAGATAATTGAACTTAGTTAAAAGCATATTGGGATATGTTCAGCATAAGTCCTAAAACTTGTCAAGAAAGTGCAATTGAGTCCTAAAACTTACAAAAAATGCAATCAAGTCCTAAAACTTGTCAAGTTGGTTCAATTGAGTCCTAAAATTAACACCGTTAGCCATTTCCGTTAAAAATGTTGACATGGCATTTTAAATAATTTTTTATTTTCCACGTGGATTTTTTAAATTATTTTTTATTCATTTTTTTTTAAAATAGATTTAAAAACTAAAAAATTAGATTTATTCATTTTATCTTATTTTCACCAAAAACTAAAAAGAACAATTAAAAAAATTATTTTAAAAAATTGTTTAAAAAAATCAGGCTCCTCTCTCCTGCCGTCGGAGATTTTTTTTTAATTGTTTAAAAATCATTTTTTAAAAAATAAAAAATTATTTTAAAATTTTTTTTAAAATGTTTTTTTAAATCTTTTTTAAAATTTTTTATTTTTTTAAAATTATTGTTTAAGAAATTGTTTAAAATTAATATTTTTTAAAATTATTTTATAAAAAAATTTAAAAATTATTTTTTATAATTTTTCTAAAAATATTGTTGAAAGTTATTATTTTTTTAAATTATTGTTTAAATTTTTTTTAAATTGTTTAAAATTTTTTTTTACATTTTTGTTTTTTAAAATAAATTTACATTTTCAGTTTTAGTTTTTAATCTAATTTTTAAAGATTTTGAATAAAAAATAATTTTAAAAACCATTTGAAAAATAAAAAATTCATTTCAAATATGACGTCGTATGCGCGTCAAAGAAATTAGTTAGTAAATCGGCGTTAACTTTATGATTTAATTGAACCAATTTGACAAATTTTAGGACTTGATTGTACTTTTTGTAAGTTTTAGGACTCAATTGCACTTTCTTGACAAGTTTAAGGACTCCTGCCGAACATATCCCAAGCATATTCAACCTCTTTTTTTTTTTTTTTTTTTGGTTAAACAATATTTTCGTACATCCCTTGAGAGTTGAGGTCAAGTAGAGGAGGAGATTTTGTTGTTTTGTCAGAAATGGCCAGGCCAGATCCAGTGGGAGAAGACATTATCAGCTTCTGTACTTTCACAAAAAGAGCGTCCACAGTACCAAATAAACTACTCATGGGGTTATCGAGTGCTGTTGACTCCAAAACAACTGGTCCGCAAACACCCACCACTTCTCTCTCGGGCCATGTTTCCATCAATTCTATCATTCGATAACTGAGGTACAAATTATGAAAATCACTCGAATCCATGTTTTCATGTATGAAAATAAACACGGCCTGAAATTGTCCAAAAAATACCGTTGTATTGACATGAACCAGAATTGGGTCTCAAGCTTTGAGTGCTTATCTTTTCATATAGTCACAAATAGGGATAGGAGTATTAACAATGTTAGTATCAGAAAAGCAACCCTGAAGTGTGATTTTTAATGGCAGAACGTCACCAACCTAATCTCCCAAACCTACTCAATACCCAACCGAACTATACTGAAATCAAGGAGCAATTTCAAATGTTTAACAATAGTGTCCATTTGATGACATCATAGCAACAATCCCCCATTCATCAGGTGAGTTGAAATTCTTTACACCCGATTAGGACATTGCAAATTAATTTCCCCAACTACCCATCTGCCACAGCTGTGTCTTCTTCACCTCTCGTCGATCCTTTTTTCTTTCCAAGGAACAAGGAAAGATAAGAAAAAGAAAAAGAACCCACAAAGCAATAATAGAGGCCCTAGATATATTAAAAAGCCTTCAATGAATTCTGCACAAAAAGAAGAAAAAGAAGGAGCTAGAGCAGCTTTAGGTACTATGAATCCCATGGACGAGAGTAATCCAAGTGCGCATTGAATTCCCCTCATTATATGGCAATTTTCAATCAAGAACCAAACTCTGATAGAGACACCACATGCCTTAGGGGAGACCCTCTTTTGCCATCACCAGCCACCCTATATCATAGTGTTGGTACATCCACATTTATATAGCAAATATTACCCAATATATTTATTAAAAATAATACTGTAGGTATAAATAAAATAATACATAGGTGGCCATTAATTAAGTTAATCCCATTTGATCTTACTTGTTAGCTCGAATATTATACTACAAGTCAGTTCAAACAAGAGGAGACCACAGAGGAGCACAGTGGAGAGACGAAAGAAGAACTCGATTATGACATGAAAACTCGTGCAGTTCACTTGGGTTCTTCTGGATTTACATTGTTTTTCAAGGAAACAACATAGGGAAAACCACAGTAGATCAAACAGTGGTCTCGCCTAAAACAAAGAAAAAACACCATAAGACACTATAGGATATATACTGCTATATGTGTATGCAACTTGGGTAATTTACATTTGAGGGTTGAGATATCTAGTTCATATTTCCCACTAGCACATGACATCCTTGAGAAGCTTGTACCTGCGGGTGGCGGTCCGTGGCGAGGGGTTCTTCCCCTTGTCAGCGGCGGCGGGGGCGGGGGTGGTGCCATCCTCGCGGTCATGCTGCTTGATTATCCGGTCGCCGGAGTACTCAGACTTCAGGACGCCCACGTTGCCGTTCACAGGCCCGGACCCCCGTGACGAAACTCCGTGCGATCTCACGCTTCTCTGCTCACTCTGGCACCAGTCACACTGTGCCATCGGCTCGGAAGCTTCCCCGTAGTAGCTACTGCAATACCTGCGGGACACCAAAGTTTGTGTGTATCATCTCATATTTCTAAGCAAAATCAAAGATAACTGAAGATAGAGAAGTTTCTCAATGTAAATATCGTCGATCAAACATATGCAGATTTGGTTATTACGACTAAGCTATTCTAGCTAGACAAGTACCTAAGACTAGTATGGAGTTTAAGAGCTGCGGATCATCATCTTCAATGTCATGAACTGGAGGACACATGTGCATGATATACATGCCCATAACGCTAGAATCATGTAACACGGACCACGGCGGCGGCAGCGGCGGCGGTTGGTGAGGAGGTGTTTCGAGGAGGCGTTTGGTGAGAAATTCAGTTAAGGATAACTATCAAACATGGATGTGTGAACATGGGTCTAACAGACACAACACATGTGCACACATGTCATGCGTCGTCACGATGATGGGCATGCATGGAACAGGTGCGAGTGGACAACACATACATGGATGCATGCGTATCAGAGATACTCTCATGATGATGATGATGATGATGAGTGGAGTCCGTACGAGTGTTGGAAGCGGTTGCGGCACTTGTTGCAGCGGAAGAGCTTGTCCGGGAACCCAACGTCGCCGCACATGCAGCACACGGCTTGATGATCCACCATCGTCGACCCCGAAATCAGCTCGAAGGGAACATGTATCTGCAGCACAGAAGAGAGAGATAGAGAGAGGGGGGTGGGAGAGGGCGAGAGGAAGAAGACGAGGGAGGGAGGGTGGGAGAGAGAGAAAGAGAGAGAGAGGTATATAAAGAAGATGACTGGCTTTGGGTCTTAGTCCATGAATCTAACGTGATGTACGCGGGTGGTGTGCGTGCGTGTAGGTTCGATATAAATCTGTGGAATGTGTGTTACAGGTAGACCACAGGTTGTTTCGCAGTCGTTTTCGGGTGGAGAGCGAGAGACGTGAACCCTTAAATTTATAATAGATACTATAAACATTTTTCATATTATTCACACCATTGGAATGACGGTTGTGTCCTGCCAATGGGGTTCCCAACCATTTTATTTTATTTAATTTTTCTATTTCCTAGCTTGCAGTCTTTTCTCATGCTTTCAGATGAATATTGAAAAAAAAAGGGTTTGTCCCCATCTGGGTTTTTGGCTTTTGTGTGGTACGCATAATTCGAAGTAAGCACCATCATAATATAATGTGGTAAAACCCCCTCCTCGTTGGGTGTGACAAATCCCATCCGCACACTTTTTTTATTTTATTTTATCGGAATCCACATACCTAAAGGCACATCCTTAATTTAACTGACATCCCGCTTTCAGCTGCATTGGAAAGCGGGAGAACGTGAAATTATTATTTAAATTAATACCACAAAACATTTTAGAGCTTACGTGTCGACATAATAATATTTAAAACTTGTTTCGTATTATTGAAAATTTTAAATTATACCTATTGTGATACTCATATTTAAACATCTTTAGGTTATGAACCCTAAAGTATGTTTGCTACAAGATCAACACTCCAAACTTTTGTGACTTTTTGAGATGTCGATGTTATGATGGGCAAATTGTAGGTTTTTTTTTTTTTTTAATGGTGAATGGAGGTTTTTTTTTTTTGTGTCACATTGATATAAATTTGTAGTTTTGACAATATAATTGGTTTTTTTTGGGCACTTTTAGAGTGCCACGATGGGTATAATTTAAGAAATTTGGCAGTATTTCTTCTTCAAGTGCTGATCATGTTTGGGAATTTTACCATAGGTTTAGTTAACATATTGAATAACTTGAGCCTTTGAAAACCATGATTTTGGTCATTTGCACTTTATTCGGGAAAAGAAAGTAGGAGGGGAAGAAGATAAAGAGATTGAAAATGAAGGTGAACAGATCGGTGGAAAAAAAAAAAAAATTTGGTGTTGTTTGGAAAGATGACAACGAAGATGGAGAAAATGAACGCATAATATTTTTAGTGATTTGTTTATTTTACTATTATTTCCCTTTTGGCTTTTCGCAATTGCTTTGTACTTCCGAGGGCAAAGATGGGGAAATGACAAAGAAGTTCACATTCCAAGCCACTATCTCTCCAAGTTGGAGAGAATTAAGTATTGGGGGACCAGTGAATTTAATTTCTTTTCGAAATCAATCACTTTAGTACTTCCAAACAAGGGATTTTGACTTTTTACCAAGAAGATTCTCCCCACGCTAATCTTACCCTTCCTTGTCCACCTCCCAAATGGTAACTCATCTTTGTGTCAAATCCTTTATATTTTTCAGAGTAAAGATAGGTCTTTTTAAATGTTAGATGTTCGACCAGTTTCGGTTATTATATTACTTTCATGATTATCTCCTATATTTATATTTAGGTAGGTTTGTTTGTGGATAACATGAATCACTTAAGGGAAAATTGTCCAATGTCCAATTAGTCCTAAATTTAGTGAACAATGCCAATTTAGTCTTAAAATTTTTAGATTTTATCAATTTAGCTTTAAACTTTTTAGTAAAATTCTAATATAATCATTTTGTCTAATTTTCATCGAAACCGCTGATGTGGCGACATGTCACATAGGATGCTTGGATCACCATGTCAATCATTTCTAGTAAAATTCTAGAAATACTATATTAGAATTTCATCCAATGATTTAAGATTAGATTAGTAAAATTGAAAAGTTTATTTGTATAATAAGTTTAAGATTGGTTGGGCAATATTCCGAAATAACTTATGACCCACCATTTAAAAAATAGGGCAGGAGGAAATTTCTTCCAACCATGAAAGGAGAAAATAAAACCTTTTTTTGCTACTGAGTATTTATAAACCTACCAATCTATCCCTCGGAAATCAAATGAGTAAGTATCCTTTCGATAGCTATTTTGAGTCGGACTCCGTTTTCTCTTATAAGCTTTTACTTAGAAAGTAGCATGAAACCTATTATTTCCTTCATTAATGTCTGTCCCCTTTCATCACTCGGAATGACAAACCCTAGGTCTTAGTGGGGTTTTGGAGACTCTTTATGAGCTGCTGAGAGTTTTTGTATCATCTACGATGGAAAAATAAGCGCCGCCACAGTCGTTATTGCTACCCAACATCTCGTCCAAGCAGTGAAAGTTTCAGCTGGAGAAGGAAATCTTTGAGATGATGAAGTGTCGTTTCTTGTATCCACTCATTTCTTGCCAAAGGAGCTGTCGAATATCATGATTTTTCCACAACGATCTTTGCTTAAATTGGGTATGTTCATCTTTCTTAAATTTTAATGTTTCTTCGCCCAGATAATCTTTCATTTCGCCAACCATAAATTTATTTATGTCTGTAAGTTTTGGGGTTTGAGGATTTTTGTCGTACCGTTGAGTCTGTCAGTTCTCACGGGTTTGGAGGATTTTCTGATTGCTAGCTACTTTACTCGTCAGTGAATCCGTTGCTCTCATTGCAGGGCACAATGTACCATGGAGGTAGAAAACTTTACGGACTAATAATTGACGGGGCGACGGTCGTGCCATGCCCACCGACAACAATGTAGGCAATTGGTAGAATTCTCAAGGAAGTACTAAGGACCCATACCTTGCCGCTATGACTAATTGCGAGAGACAATCATTCCAAAAATCTTAAATTCATTGTAGGGTGATCAATTTATTTCTAAACTTTTTAATTCTATCAATTCAATTATTAATATTTTGACGAGTATCTAATAGCTCATCCAAGCAATTTTTGCCAGAATTGTTGATGTGGTGATGCAATCGGCGGTGGCTGTCACACGCGACACCATCGGTGTTGACATGGATGATTTTTGTAAATTTTTTGAATTTTCTTTCCTTGGGTGCGGTGCCCTGGCGTAAAAACAAGAAAAAAGAAAAGGAAGAAAAAAGCAAAAAAGTTCAAAAAATTAGAAACAAATTACAAAAATTATTTATGTCAAAACTAGACAAGTTATATAAAATGGCGAGGTCACATCAATAATTTCTAGCTAAAATTAACCGAATGAACTATAATAAATAATAGTAAAAAGAATTAAAAATTAAAATGGCAAAATTAAAAATTAAGGACTGAATAAGTTGTCGTATAATAGATTTATGACTTATTGGATAATTTGTGCTTAATGGTTGTCTTGAGAGACTGACCCGTGTCGACCATCGCAGAAGTTTTCTTTAGTGGGACGTATGAACGGGACAGGCAATTGGTCATGTGCCTTCGCTGACGAACACTAAGGACGGGCTTTTTTCGCTTTTAGAGACGATTATGCCCATCGCCCATTGTGTTTTTCCTAGCATTGAGGATAACGTCTTGATGGGTAGTCATATCGCCTCGCTTTCACTCAGTCTGTCACTCCTAATAATGAGCATTTGCATGCCCTTATTAAGCCAGGAGGGTCTTGAAAATGATTGTCCACATTCCCAAGCATACCGTATGTGGGCAAGATAAAACCTAGGAAGCTTCATAATGAATGGAAAAGGTGGCCCGGAAGCGGCTTCGCTTCATACGCCTCCCTGGATTTTCCTTGTTCATGCCGACTAGGGTTTATAAAGAGAGTCGCGTGTTGCGTTCGTCCACTTCCATACATCCCACACCTCCTCATCCCCTTGCCAAATCGGCCGACCTACACGCCACTCTCGTACACGTTACGTACCCACCATTCCTTAACTACCCACGACGAACCCTCCCCCACAAGCTTGATGTTCCTTGCTTTGTAATTGATGTGACTTTTTGGGAGTGCGAGTTGGAAGGATGATTGTAGCCCACGGATATTATTAATTAATGGTTCAATAACTATTTAAATCGTATTGGTTATGAAAAATGGCAACTCTTCAACTTCACGAAAATATGCAATTCTTATGAGAAGTTATAGTTCCTATAAAAAGATGTCACTTTTTTGAAGATAAAATGTGTCTTGATGGAAAGCTAATATTAAAGTCATTAGTGAGGGTATCTATTAATAGCCTATATAAATATGGTTTGGTCCTCTCTCCATACAAGACAATGAAAAGTTGTATTCTATCATCCAGTCAATAAAATACATTAAAATAAAAGTGCGTTTAGTGAGAGAAATTGGATTTCTTCATTTTTCCCTATCTTAGAAACAACAAGGTTATTGATTTCTCCGACTTATTGTTATTGATAAAGTTATGCTTTCATCTGTCTTATTGTGAATACATCATCAATATCTAAGATTCTTTGATTTTGAATTTTCTATAGTCTTGCGATTATGTCGATTAAAAAGTGTTTGTGAGTGACATTTCTGTCGTCTCGATTTTCGTTTAGTAATTGTTCTCCAAGAATCGATAACTTGAGTCTTTTTATCGCTTGTTCAAGTTTCGATCATTACTTGTTGTATTGAGTCGAGATGAGTTGAGTTTCATGACTAGCATTTATTATAAACAAGGAAATTCAGGTTTTTATTATAGCCATATGGAAAAGGAAAAGAAAGATACCATGGAAAGCTTGGAGGGTAGTACTAAAAAGCTATACGTGGTAAGCCCGTCAAGGTTTTCGTTAAGGACAAGAGTTCTTTATCCATCAAACGTCCCATGTGATCTTCCCAAGAATATCATTTTCTCAGCCCTTGTTTCTTTGGATCTTCCTAAAAGCATCATTTTCCGATTCCTTATCGCTTTGGTGGCTTTTGATGGAGGGTTGAATCACGTCTTTGCGTGAGCGAATCCTTCAGAGATGGCGAGCTATCTTATTCATTTTTTTCTCTTGGTGCCAAGCATGTTAGCAACGTATTCCTTCTTTGTCGAACGGGCCGAGAAGACCCATCTTGCAAGTTGATCTGCTACTTTAGGGAAGGCGTCTTTGGAGGTTTTTTTGCGACTCCGGTGGTCCACAAACTAAATATTCCGTGACGGGGCATTGGTGTGGAGTTCCTATGATAACACTTTGAGAATGCAGTTCCGTGGATCACCTCTTTCCACCCTTTGTATTGAGCTTTGGTTGTCCCCAAAGTTTGTCTTCTCTGTCTAGTGACACGACACTCTGATCCTATTTATTTCGTAAAAATGAATTATTTGAAGAATATATATATATATATATATTTTAAAAATTAGGATAGGATCCTATAAGATCTCCCCCTCAAAATCGGACGTGAAAGTTTCCTTTCATCCGGCTCAAGTAGTTACACCAAATAAAATAAAATAAAAAAGGGTTTTCGCTTTCAAATTCTCGAAAAACCTCCAAAAATCTACTTATTTCCTTTCATCAAACGGAACGAACAGAGCTAGAATCAGACCGATTCTCTAAATGCTTTTATGAAAATAATAGCTTAAAATTATTAACTAGTAAAAAATATTTTCATTATTAACAACAATTCACGTCTAATTATTTTCATAGATTCAAATATTATTTATTTATTTATTTTTGCAGGCGATATATGTTTTCTAAATTAGCTATTTTTCATGAAATAAATACATTTTTTTTTATCTTTGTCTTAGGTGGACAAACTCTCATATCATCGACCCCACGAATGATGTAAGACGTGAACCTAAATCCATATGAATACCCTAGACATGAATTTTCAGAATTTCGTACTTCATGATGTGAGTTTCTTTCTTAATTTGCTTTGGATTTCACGTCTTCTCCTCTCGTTAAAAGGTTCCCTTATCTTTTTCAGGCTGTTCTTTTAATACTTTTAATTTTTCTTCCCTTTGTAATTTCGGCGTGATCTGCAAGTCTTTATTTTTATTTTTGGTAATATGTATGTTTTTACTTTTTTACCATGGACGCGAGTGCAGAAACTCAACTATCCAAAAGCCCATAAAATGATCCCGCAAGTCTCACAAAGAGGTTAGAATTTCATATTTTGGACTTGTGTAGGTGGCCTCGACCCAAAATAATTTATATCCGATCTCGGAGCTGTTATTATACTCTTTCCATAAACAGATCTTTTTTCATTATACGCGGCCTGTGTGGTAGGTTTAACATTGTATTTCACTAGCGGTTACCTCTCAAGTCTTTGTTATGCATCTAGTTACCACCATGTCAATTGATTTATTTAAGAGACTATTTTACTTTCTTTGTTTTTTTTTTTTTTGATAAAATGGAAATTATGTAGAGACGAAAGGCTTCTTAGAACACGAAGAAGTCGACATACCATAATTATTAATTACCAAGTCATGGTCTAAACTCTAGAGAGAGAGAGAGAGAGAGAGAGAGAGAGGATCATTTGGTCTTTTGTTTTTTATGGGAAAGGAGATTCTTTATTGGGCCAAATTGGGCTCAGAGGATTTCTCAGGCCCATTAATCATGAATGAATGCCTTCGTTAAGCTCGTGGTCTAGTACTTCACGAGTCAGGTTGAGCACGTGTGATGGGGAAACATGGCTGTAAGGCGGCAGATGGGACCAACATTAGATTTTCATTAGAATAATTTAACTTGGTGAAATGGATTTCACATCTAACCTTCAAGAAAAGGGATGGCAAAATATCCCGGGTTAGCCGATCATTGTTGAGCATGGTGTCAAGACGGCATTGGGGACATGAAAACCTCAATTAGGTTAGAGGTGATCATTGGGTTGACTCGGATTGGATCAAATGTATTGCCCAACCCAGCCGAATACTTGAAGCTTATACAGAAGTCTTCGGCTGTGGTTGGGCCAAGGTTGGGTGGCAGGGCCTTCTCATGTGAGAATATTACCCAGATCCACCAATTTTCCCTTTTGGACCTAGGCCGACCAGTCGGGCTGCCCTTCTATTGATCACGTTCAATTTAGGGAATGAGATAAATAATTGTTGCAATTTCTAATTCACAAAGACAAAATATAGAAATTTTATATGAAATACTAGAAAATATATCATATATTTGACCAAATTATACTATATCCCAATCAGTGGGGGGATAGCCCTCCTAGCTCCCTTTCCATCATTGGGGATGGACATGAAATTCTTACCCCATGTAACCCGTCAAATGAGGACGGGATTAGAGGTGGCAAACCCCTCCTCCCCTGACGGAATCACTTGAAAACTGATCCAACCCAATTCGAACGGATGAAGAGAAGTCAACAATCCGCATCTCTGACTCAATCCCTGTTCGAAATACCTTGAATTGAATAAGAGCACGAATCACTCAGCCATCTGAACCTAGAGGACTTGAATTATTGAATTGCTAGTACCCGACAGGCCTCGAAACTAACAATAACCGAATCCTAATTGAACCACATCTCGATGTGGGCTGGACCCATGCAAATTAAAACTGAAAGCAAAATGTCATAAATCGAAATGATTCGTACGTGAATAAGACGCAAAAGGAAATTTCACATGCTCAAAGCGGATCCGACTCCCGACTAGCAATGTCTACACCAAACTCGAGCTACATCCACCCAAATTCCCACATGAAAGTTTGTTAACCGAAATGACACGCATCCATATATGACCGGAAGAATCGAAATTAACCGAACCGAAACCGATTTGACCCACCAGTTTGTTACCTGTAGATCAGACTTCGAAAACCTCACCTTGCCCCAGGCCTGCCTCCACCGTTATGTATCGGTTAGGTTCAACCTGATCAATGGATCGGCTTGGCTAGCTGGTCCTACTATGGGCTTAAAAGTCCTTACCCAGACCAGTCGATGAAAATAAAATAAAATTGAACATTATGTATAAAACTTTTTTGATCAAAGTATAAAATTGACAAGGAGTAGTTAAGCTTGGCTGGGTCAAACTTAAGGAGGGAATGACTTTGTCCATACATGCTAATTTTGCCTTTCGGCCAACTGGGCCTAGGCGGGCCCATTAGGCCGCTTGCGAAAGATCAGATCTGGAGTTATATATTCTTTTCCTAATGAAGCAAACTAGTATGCAAACTTCTGTCTTTTCCATTTATAAGCATGCACTATAAACTACCTAAATCATTTTTTAGGTAGGTCTTTTTTATGTTTGATTTTTACGATTTTCACCATTGTAATTGTTTTTTTTAAAACCTATTTGGGAATTTTCTCAATTTGTATTTTTCGTATTCCTTTTGGTTAAATCTATAATTATATATTTTCGTAAACAATTAAATAATTTTTCTCCTTAATTATTTTTGTAAGCAATGTGGATGATCATTTTTAGGAAATTCTTTCCAGATTAAAAAAAAAATGCACCCTAAATCTCATCGAGTAAAATCAAAGGAACCATATGAATTAGATTTATCAAAATGGGTCATACCCCTATTTCTCAACTCATCTTGGATAGATTTAGTTGTCATATGAATTGATTATATTCAATATATGTGTTATAAATGGGTTTGGAATAGTAAAATTCAATACAATACGCGTGTTAAATGGATTTCAATTTAGATTAATTTACCTTTATGACTTTCTCTTTATTAATTCTTACATTTACTCAATTTCATGCTCAATCATTTCACATTCTCATCTCTGTTAATGTATGAATTTTCCTATATTGTGCTAACTATGAAAATGTTTTAGTAATATGTATTAGGTTAAATATGTTGCACTATATATATATCAAAATGGGTTCAAAGAGTTGATTTTGATCGGATAATTTTTGACCGCACCCGAATCATGTTTAACGGTCCAAGGGTAAATCGATCACGCGGAGGGCACGTGAACTGCGGCTGCCCGAATCGGAGCGAATCCGGGATGCAGACCTGCGGGGAACACGAAAGGAGCCGAGGAGAGAGCTCCACGTGCGATCCTTTGAAAAGTCGTCTCTGACTCTCCCCTGTCCCCTCGCTCCTCCATTATCCACTCACCAGTCACTGCCACCACCACCATCTCCACCACCACACCCAGAAAAGATTAAAAAAAAAAAAAAAAAAAAGAAGAAGAAGAAAAAGTTGGCAGTTGCATTCAATGAGATAGAGAGAGAGAGAGAGGCCCTTCGCGCTCGTCCTGAAAAATGATCACGGTCATCATTTTGTCTGCAGTTTTGCATTGAATCGCCTGGGGTTGAGATTGGAGTTCCATTTTCCAACTGATTAGACGGTGGTTTATGTGCATCTTGAACCGTGGAAGGGACAATCTCCTCCGAATCTTGTATGTCAATTATTAAATCATTGAATCGTTTCAGATTGCTACTATCTCCAAATAATATTTGAAATTATATATAGGACGCACATTCTGTGTATGTCCCATGATCTAACAAGACAGTGTGAATGAAGACTCGAGAAGTTGATTGGGTTTCCACGTTAGCATTAAGCATCTTCTATGGAAAATGCTAGTTATGTGGAGATAATACCAACCTTGAGGTGGTGCTCTAGGGGTAAAGGCATTGAGATGATGATAAGTCATTATTGAAATGATTTCTTTGCAATTGTTATGTTCTTAATTCAATAATCCCATGAAGTTATTTGTTCGCACTCAATTATACTTGATCATGATAAATCTTCTCATTCTTAGTAAATTAAAATCTAATTTGTTATGGGTAAACATTCATTTTGATAGGGATTGCAAATTCTCACTGAAGCAATGGTAATAATCAGCGATTGCTCACTGATCATTGGAGAAAGCGACTGGATCTTCTCCGGCAACAACAATAATGAAGGTTGCTTGTGACTCTTTCCATAAATCGGGCAAGGGTCCACGACGATTGTGCCACCCTTACCAGTGATAGCCAGAGGTCGCGTGACCCTTGTCATCACTAGGCGAGGGTCACGTTTGATCCTTGCCATTGCTCCAATTGGGGTTTTGCAAAGAGCTACTATGGCAGGACAATGGTTGCCACCACTGGACTACCTTAGTTTTTTTTAAGCTTTTCCACTTTTACAAATATCTTTTTTGGGTTTCTTTCTAAACGTTTGTAGAGTTAATTTACTTATCTTGTTGTTTTTCTCAACGTGTTAAGTAACCGTATCTATTATTTGGTTTTGTTAACTAATTATTGCCAATATTACACTCATATCTAGTTTAGAAACATCTTTTTTTTTTTCCCTCTTTGAACCAATTTTAATTTTTAATTTAATTACTATGAACAAATGTTTTTACCACCATGAAATATTTTACCACAAATGAGAATTATTTCCTATATAATACATATTATCACTAAATATAAGTGTCTTTTACCAAGAATGATGGGCAACCTAATCAATAAATAAAAAATTGAACCGTCCATACTGATCATAACGTCTTGTAACAACGAGATATGTAGAATGAATGGACAGCTCGAATGGCAAAATACACGTGCCGGCGATGAATTTCTAAAATTCAAAACAAAATCTGCGACAAATCCGCATCTTTTTCACGACTTTGCGCTACAATTAAAATCAGAGACCCCAGGAAAAAAGTTGGGGGCCACCAAAGGCCAAAACTCACTTTGCTTGCATTGAAAGGAAGGGAGGAGAATGGAAGTGGCATGGTTTTTGAGGTGTAAAGGCTGCAGGTCAAATTACCTGCAGCAGATTCGTCCATAAGCGTAAACCAATGACACGAGCCACGAGGGAGGGAGAAAAGGGGACGGAGAAGAAGAAGCCATAACACGAAATGGTGCGTGTGCGTGTGCATGTGCGGGGGCGGGGGCGGGTGTAGGTGTGGGTTGTCTCTCTGCGCGTGGCAGGTGAAAGCATGGCTGAATAACAATAACACATGCTTCCGATTCAGGCACCAAATGACACCAACAGCTGCGATGCGTACCTCAAGTTCCATTCGCCAAGGAGTGACCATAAATGATGGTGGACCATCTGCTGCAAATGTGGGGTTCGTTTCTCGACTTAGGTTAGGGGACATGGGAAAGCCATGTAAAAGTTTTTCTGATGTTGGCTACATTAATTTAATGAGATAAGATATAAAGATTCTTCATTAGTTTAATATGAGACTGACTGATGTGAGGCGAGTATAGTCCAGATTGTGATGCTTGAGTTTTCTCTAACCCGATGTACAAATAACTTCACATAAGGAGCGTTTAATGAATGCTAAGGGTGAGGGGTGATTTCATTGAGCCGATGATATAGAAAACAATAGGGGAGTATCACTTAAGTTTTGGATCGTTAATATTTCACATCAAGAACCATAGATTCAAAATCAAATGTGTAAATTCCCTTTTCTCTTTTTCTCTATTATTGTGTTTTAAATTCCAATTATGGAGATCTTAAGTGTTGTTTTCACAGCAAACAAGTCGGTCTAGTTCGAGCTTGGATAACTGTCTAAAACCGACTTGCTCGATCTAGTTTCGAGATGGCTTTTTTAGAAAGACATGGTTTCATGGTTATGGGATTTGGCCTAAGAATTACCGAAAGAACGGTTGGACTGGGTCATTTCCGGGGTTTGGTCGGTCGGAAACCGATCGGACAGGATACCTTGTTTAAAGTGAATATGGCTTATTTTTCGAAACTTATCGATCTTGATGGAAATCCCTATATTACCGCAGATAGAATCACCAACCCTCTTTATTGTTTTAAAGCGATCCCAAATTCATAAGGGTTTTTGGAGCAATTGAATACATAAAAACCTAGTAGGTGGCATCTAGATCTCAATTTGTTATAAATCAACTATTACGTAAAACCTAAATTACACACTTGATCGAGACCGCCAGGAATATATAGGTCACAACTGCATCGTCTAAACAAAAATAAGGAGAGAGTATGAGATTATTTGCAACATGTAACAAGCACTGAATCACTTTTTAGGTGAATCTAAGTTTAGGGAGATCGGACGTCTCTTATTGTAGATTGATTCTTTCCCTACCTGATACCCTAGAACTAACTAAACTTTACACACCATCAAGAGATTATGCAATGGTTTTCTAATATGAAAGCACATGAAGGGTTATGAAGAATAGTACATCCCTTTGATCTGATGGAGCAAAATGATGAATGATGGACTTAATCTTTCACCGTCTATCACCCTCCAAAGACTCCAAAGTTGCCTAGTAGTCGCACTCATAGCACCTATAAACCACACTTTATAGGGTATTCTCTACATTTCGGTCACGCGTAAGCCGGTCCTCGCATGCGGAGCAATGAAATGGCCACAAACTCATCAATCATACATCGAACGACGAGGACATATAGAAATGAACAACACATGCGCGATGAAGACGCTACGAGAACATCGGGATCGAAGCTCGGGAATCTGCGATCATGATAGGCGCTGTTCGACAAACCTCGTTCCTTCGCGAAAACCTCAAAACCGTCCACATCGCGCCAGATCTCAATGTCACGAGCTGTAGTGACTAGAAAACCTCGATGAGAAAATTCGAAAGGAACAGCAGCAGCAGGAGGAGGATGGAGATTTAGAACAGAGACACGTCAACGTCACGAGGAAATGGAAGCCAGGCAGCGCTCACCGGTGGCCCACGATTGAATTTTCCTCGAAGGTGCAAGGAGGCTTCGGGCGGAGCGTGATAGGAAGGAAGGCCACTACATCCACATGCAAAATTTAGGGCTGGAAGGAACCAGGGCTTCGCAAAAGTCGAAACACCTTCCTAAATCTGCTCAGAAGTCGGCAAAAGATTAAAAAGAAAGGAGCTTTACATAAAGTGGTCGGTCACGAGGAGGTAAATTAGGAATAGGAGGGAGTGAATTTAGATTGTGAGGTGCGATTTTGGATTTTGAACCCTGAGATTTTATAGCCTTTTTCTTTTAAGGAAAAGGTATGTTCGGGCCGCGATCTAACTCGGCAAACTAGATTGGAGAAAGAAAACAGAGAATTTCGACATCATCTTTTGTCGAATTGGAGGGATTGCAACGGCGATAAGCTTTGGATAGGGTGGGGGCGATGGGTGGCAGGCAGAACATTTTTTCGAATGGAGGCTGTCGGGGCGGGGGCTAAGGTTTTCTTGAGAACAAATGAAGCTATATAAGCTTTGAGATGGCACAACTCATTATTCAAGAAACTATTTATTCACTACAAGAAATATTACTATGAGCGTTGGAAGTAATGGCGTTGTGCATACTCATTTGTAGGTTTTAGTGTCCATTCACGTTGGTTATTGGTTAGTAAATGACACCAACTTTCAGGTGCTTTTTCTCAATAAATTGGTTGTTTCTTTGCCTCCCTACTTGGTATAATCTTTGATTTAGCGAGAATCTAGTTTTCACAATACATTAGACATTAGATCAATGTCTATTTGCTATTGCATGTTTCTAAAATCATTTTATTTAGAGATAATGACACAAATGGTCTATAAATTTTGGCCAAATATGTAATGTGGTCCTTCAACTTTAAATTTATTTAATATGGTCCATGAACTTTAGCTAAATTTGTAATATCATTCATGAGCTTTTAATTTGTTTAATATAGTTCTCGAACTTTTGGCACATGTTCAATTTAGTCCATGAACTGTATATAAATGTTCAATATTGTTCTTCTATTAATTCAAGTTTAGGGACAACATTTAACATTTTCATACAATCGATAGATTAAATTGAACAAGTTCTAGATATCAATGGATTATTTTGAACAAATAAAAAGTTTATGTACAATATTGCACATTGAGTTGAAGTTCTTGAATCATATTGAATAAATTTAAAGTTCATGGACTATATTGCATATTAGATCAAGTTTAGGGACTGTTTGTGTAATTTATCCTTATATTTAAATAGTAGATTTTCCCCCTTCGAATTGCTTGGGAAACTTGTACAGGTCGTGCTGCGGCTTATTTTCATTCTTCACCTTAATAAATAAGCAAGATTATACTAGTTTTGCATACTATTCTTGGAAAAATTGTCCTCGATGCATAGCAAGATTACGGAATGGAGTGCGATGGCATCGAATTGACAACCGTGCTTTTCCATTTTCAGCTCGTGTATCTAGAGAACTTATGGACAATGTTGGTGAAATTTTCTGGAAAATAAAAGAGAGGAAATTATCAAAACGTTTCTAAATTTGTTACATTTGTGTCAATTTAGTCCTAGATTTTTAACATTTTACCAATTGAGTCTATCCGACTACTTTTTGCTAGACAATAGATGGAGAGAGAGTGCATGTATGTAAAGAGCATATAAACCCCATAAAAAAGCAATCTGTGATACTTTAACAATGTCTAATACATATAGTTGAAACCACTCCACAGGATCCATAGGTAGAATAGATAAAAATTATCTTGAAGACCAATTTGGAATTCGAATGATTCCTCATTTCATGTTCTTGATCTAGGTGACCATCTTAATTTGGTCAAATTGCATGCAAACACAACGTGAGTGTGAATTTGGCAAGTATAATGCCTTATTTGGTGGTTTTATGGTTGAGTAGTAGATTTTTTAATGTCAAGTTTACATATTGAGTTAGAGACAAAAAAAACATAGCATGAAATGTACAACCCAAGTACAAGAATGTTAACCTAAGTGAAGAGATCCATCATCCCTATCTCCGGATATATCACTTATGAAGGAACATCCATGTGGGGATTGTAGCTCGGATCGAGTTCATTTCATTATGCTATATGTTTTAAATAAAACAAACTCGAAATGGTTAATTTTGCACTAAAATCGAGTTGTATTCTCGTGTCATGGCACATCGTATCAATACATTTTCCCTCACATACGATATATATATATACTACGGATTTATACGCTCTTTCTATACATGTGATTATCGTTTATTTATTAACTTAAGTTTTTGGGTTTGGCATTCTAATTTTATCATGGTATAAGTGTCTATCTCGATTTATATTGTATGTGTGGCGAGAAGGGTATTATAGTATCCCGTGTCCTTTGTTTACGGGATTTATATGCTCTTTATGTGTGTGTGTGTGTGTGTGTGATCTCTCTTCACCTAATTGTTAAAACTTTTGGATTGGAAATTCTCACAATTTTTAATAAGGTCCCATGATATTATTATAGAGTGATTTTTGATAGCCATTTACCATAAATTCCAAGTCATGGAGCACAGTCTTCGTCCTTATTACGTGCCACCGGAAAGTCCGGTAGAATTTGACATGACGCATAAAGGGGGTGTTTGCTTGGGCATTCCCAAGGGGCTTTGGGCCTTCAAAGCCCCTTGGGAAAAATTTTTGGTGTTTGGCAACATTTTTGAAAGCTCCTTTGCCCAAATATGAATTCCAAATGCTTTCGAAATTTGAAAAAGAGAGCGACGTGAAGATTCGGCATTTGGGAAATGCCACGCCTCGTTCATCTTCTTCTTCTTCTTCCCCGTCGTCTTCGAACGAGGCCACCGTTCTTCTTCTTCTCCGGTAGCCACCGCCGCCGCCGCGCCGAGGGTCGCGCGTCGCCGGTGACCACCGTCTCGGGGTGGCGCGACGCGTGACCCGGCGGCGCGGACCTCGGGACGGCGCCACACAGGTCGCGGACCTCGGCGGCGTCGCTTGGGTCGCGTGACCTCGAGCGACGCCGCTAGATCTGGCGGTCCGGAGGCGGATCTGGCCCCGGGACGGCCAGATCTAGCCTCTACGACCTCAAGCGCTTGAGGTCGCGCCTCCGGCCGACGACGGCGTCGCCCGAGGTCGCGCCGCTCGGTCCGCGCGACCTCGGCCGCCAGATCTGGCCGGGCGGGCGCGACCTCGAACCCGCCAGATCTGGCGGTCCGAAGGCGGATCGGCCGCGGACGGCCAGATCTAGCCTCTGCGCCTCCGGGCGCTGAGGTCACGGCGACGACGGCGTCGCTGATCTGGCCGCCGGACGACGGATCCGGCCATCCAAGACTGCCGTCGGCCGCTAGATTTGATTTTCATATTTAAAAAAAAAAAAAAAAAATAAAAGCGAAAGCCCATTTGTAATAAGTTTTGCCAAACGGTATTTTCACACAAGCCACTTTCCAATGCGTAATTTGTCAAACATCCGAAAGCGTTCCCCGAAAACCCCTTTAGCCTAAAGATATTTGCATTTGGCCAAATGCATTCCCCAAAAGCCGAACCAAACGGGCCCAAAGTTTGGTAGGTATATGTGATGATGTTTTGCCAATTTTGCGCTTGCAATTTGGAATGTTTTTGTCAATCACGTTAAGCCACTAGATGCGATATGTTTGGTCCATGATTAGGATTGGACGTGAGATTTTTACGGATTAGAGGGGTGCAAAGGTACCGACCACTTTAAAGTCAAAATTATGATTATTCTCAATTTCTTAACTATATATGTATATAATATTATGATTGTTTTCTTCGAGATCTATCGTGCGTTTCCATCGCTTTCTGTCCAAAGCATTCGTCTCCTCATGAGAAAAATCAAAATTGTCCCATTCTCCTGCATCTTCCTCACACACTTTTTCAATCCAGAATCCTGGAAATTGGATATCCTAACCATTCGAGATAAGATCATTACGAAACAACAGAGTGAATAGTTAGGAGAGCAACTCGATACCTTTTCCCGACCTCCTCCTTCCTGCATGATTTCAAAGCACACAAACGCATACTTTGGCCAGTTGTTAGTGCATTTATTCTCAACGGTACAATAATTCAAGAGGTCTAAAATATCACTGATAGACAAAACAATATCATTTCCAAACGGATGCTTGGATGATTCTGGGGCCTCTGTGTTAGAAGGGAAATCTCCATCTGGATTTTCGAGAAATACCGCCGGGACTTCAGGTAAAGCATTTTGGCGACGATTTCTCGAGAATGATTGGAAGTATTTATTTGTTACTATTCCAGTTTGGTCCACTCTGTTGGTGGACGTGGTCAAGGCGAGTCCTTACTTCAGATACTTCTGATTGGACATTTGAAACCTCGGTATCAATTGAAGCATAGTCATGACCAGTCGACATTAAATGTCCAATTTTCACCCGATTCCCATTTCTTCCATCTCACTCCAGTATAAGACGCACGAAATAAGTATTTGCAATGATGCATGCAACTCTTAACCTAGCAAATTGCATGTCAAGTCACGTACGAGTAATAAGCTGCCGTCCTCACTAATCATCAAGATCTAACGTTGAATCTGGGGAAAAGAGTACGATCATTTGCATATGTTATTGAACGACCAAACATCGAGCATAATATTTTATGGATCCCTTCGCAATGTCGGTTATGTTATGATTGTACCATCTATATAACAAAACAACCTCGGTATTCACTTTACCTTGCAACATGCATTGCCGGAATAGGGTTCAAATCCAAATTGCTGTTTGCAAACGGATCGACACCATTCCTCGGACACTAATGAAAACCTTATTGTGGCTTGTAAGCAGAAGAGAAAAACAAAACCCTAAAAAATAGGGGAGAGAGCCTTTCAACCCGGGCACTGTGTTGGTAACTGGTTGAAAGGTTTGAGCGGAGCTCTACCAACACAATAATGGACCTTTCACTCATTCTCAACTCACTCTAGACTAGCCGATATCGAAATACTGTCGTGGAATTTACCTTTCCAAACTTTTCTTTCGAGTGAGTGGGAATGCAGGAGCGATATTATAGGGTTTTTCACCTCGAGGCGGTTCACTCGCCTGTTCCTTTCCCTGAAGTCTTTTGAAGGATTGGATCAAGTTCAAGAGAGAGAAGTTTTGTAAGATGAAACGAAGTCGCAGTACATACAAATGGGACCCGCGATGAGGAAACACTGGGGGCGGGTGGGGCCTGGTGGCATTGAATGAGGCGGAGGCAAAACCAAGGGGCTGCTGCCTGCCGCTTCTTCTTCTGATTGGGCGCACATTGAAGTCCCCGAAAACCCACACGGCTCTCCTTGCTCCCCTACTTTCGTGGGGCTCCAATCGCCCGATCACTCCCCTCCCTCTCTTCCGAAATCCCCGGATGGAGCCGGATCCGAGGCGATCGCCATCGTCGATTATAAGATTCACATGATTTAACGGTTGAGATCGGTCGAGAGAGCTCGAGACTTATAGATGGAAGGAAGCCATCCTTTCCCCTCACCTTTAGTTACTGCTCTGCTTACTGCCTATGCACTTTTTTGGGTTATTTGTTTTTTACTTCAAACTCTCTCTTTCCTTCACTGAATTCCATTGGAGCTTCGTGTCTCAACTCAAGAGGCTCCCCCCCCTCCACTAAATACGTTGCTTTCAAGGGGGCATCCTCGTCATTCCACCATCCTCCACCTCCCTTTCTCTCTCTCTCTCTAAAGAGATTTCAGACACCAACTCGCGAATATAGAGAGAGAGAGAGAGAGAGAGAGAGAGAGGAGGAGAAAGCTGACCAGCCCCTCGCAGTTCCCACACTTCCTCCCTGTTCCTCTCAGCTCAGACTCTCACACACTGAGACCGAGCTTAGGGAGAGGAGAGAGACACAAGCGTTCAAAAAGATCTGTGGAAAGAAGAGAGAGAGGGAGAGAGGGAGAGAGTGAGGGAAGGACAGAGAAGACAGACATAAAGAACACGCCATTTGCGTGCATAGAAGAGAAAGAAGCAGAGAGCCCAGGCTCTGCAAAATGGCAAGTTAGGGTTCGGGGTGTTCGGATTCATACCCTGCAACTCTACCTCTCTCTCTCTCTCTCTTCCCACCAAAGCCTTTGAAAAAGGAGAAATTCGCACCTTTTGTTTTATGCGCTTCCGGGAATTCTCGCAAAACCCCCGACATGTTCCCAAAAGCCATTCACTCCTCGCACCAACAAAACCCACCGACCAAAATTCTCAATTCATGTAAACCTCCAATGATGATTCCGGCCTAAAAGCCGAGACCTTCCCCCCGAAAGTTCCCATTTTTTTGAAAAAAAAACAAACTCCCTTTTGTCAGCTGAGATAGCTCCGACGCAAGGAGGAGGAGGAGCAGCGGCGATAATGCTGGAGTACGAGTGGGGCCTCGGCGCGAACCCGTCTCAGATTCTGATCTCCGCCGACGACCCGACCCATGACCCGACCCAGACCCACCACCACCATCCCCACCACCACCACCCCATGCTCGACCACTACGCGCTCTCGCCTCACCAGTCCTTCCCCAGCAGCAGCGCCGCCGCCGCCGCCGCCACTCACATTCTGTCCAGCCCCAACGCCTTCTCGCCCTTCGCTCCTCCCCATCACCAGCAACCACCCCCCATCGCCGCCGCCCACAACCACAATGCCCACCACCCGCTCTTCGACCCCCGCGCCTTCGGCGCCGCGTCGTACCCGCCTCCCGCCAACCCCTTCGCCCTCGACTGCTTTGGAGGCGGCGGCGGCGGCGGCGGCGGAGGAGGGAACGGCGGGGGTTCCTGATGGTGCCCAAGAGCGAGGACGCCGCGGGGGCCCGGCCGTCGCCCGCGGCGGAGCTCGCCGCCGCGAGGATAGGGCTGAACCTTGGGGGCGGACGTACTTCGCGTCCTCGGTGGCGGCGGAGGACGACTTCGTGAGCCGGCTCTACCGCCGCCCGTCGGCCGGGAGGGCGGGCGGGGAGGGCGGCGGGGTCGGGTCGGCGGCCGCCAACGCGCCCCGCTGCCAGGCCGAGGGGTGCAACGCCGACCTGACCCACGCCAAGCACTACCACCGGCGGCACAAGGTGTGCGAGTTCCACTCCAAGGCCGCCGCCGTCATCGCCGGCGGGCTGACCCAGCGGTTCTGCCAGCAGTGCAGCAGGTAAAAAAACTCCCCTCTCGCTCTCTTCCAATATCGCATTCCGTTCGCGACGAAACAAATCACGAGGCCCAACCAACGACGGTCGAACGATCGAAGGGGGAGGGAGCAGCCACTACGATCGGGCATTATAATCACGTACAGCGCCACCGCCGCCGGCCACGCTGGAAAAGGACGGGAATGCCCCCGGGGGAGGAAGCTTTCCGGCGGCAAATGATTGGGGGGCTGGGGGCTCGTACGAGCGGGCGGGGGCGATCCCGAGGGGCATTTGCGTCCGGAAATGCCTCGTCCTGGCCCTTTTGGGCTTGCTTAATATAGTAGCCTCCCCGCCCCGACCGTCCTTTAATCAATAATTACTTCATTTTTTTCTCCTCTTCCTAGGAAGGAAAAAAATAAAAAAATTCCACCTTTTTGTCTATTTTTTTGTTAATTAGTTCTCTCTTTTTTTTTTTTAGTTCTTTAATTAGTTCGAATTGCAGAAAAATAATTCTTGGGAAAATTCGTGGGGTTTTGATTTCGTCGAGCCTAAAGAAATGCACCGCGTGCTAACGAGTACGACCGACGAGAAATCTCTATCGTGGTGCAGGTTCCATCTCCTCGCGGAGTTCGACAATGGGAAGCGCAGCTGCCGGAAGCGGCTGGCCGACCACAACCGCCGCCGGAGGAAATCCCATCAGCAGCCGGGCCGCGACAACCTGGCCAAGACGCAGCAGGAGGGCTGCCGGAACTCTTCCGGCGATAACCCATCAAGTGAGTTTCGACCCCTTGCATTCTCTTCCCTTTAGTTTGGCCATCGAGCGACTTGAAATCAGGAATCGGGTCTTCTCAGTTTACGTACTAAATCGAGTTTCTCAGCAGTCTCTTCAAGAACACGATGCATTATGTTTCAAAGGGATCGAGAAGATGAGATCCTTTCTCGCGAAAAAGCGTCGCCTTTACCTTACATAAATCGAGATTTCCATGTCAACCTGCTCAAAAACATACTTTGCAACAAAGGATCAGTCCATTTCTACTCATGACAGCAACGATGAACCCTTGCCCGTTTGTTTTGCGCCACTTTGTAGTCTGCTGCATTCTCAGGTTTAGAGGACATTATCATCACATCCTTCTTTTTCCGTGTGGCTTTGTCTGGCCCGACATGACAGGATCGCCCCCGGACTCGGGAACGCAGTCGGCCTCGTCAGTCACCGTGGCATTGTCCCCTCCAAGGATGTCGCTGGACTGTTTCCGGCAGAGCCACCATCGGGGGTACCAGCCGCCCTCGTCGTCCTCGTCGGCATCGTCGCCCTCGTGCTCTCTCTTCTTCTCCAGCGGATAAAGGAACCAACTGCAGAAGGGCTGTCTCTCTTTCTCTGCTACCTCTGATCACAGGCTTCTCTCTTCCCTCCCTCCCTCCCTCTTCGTAGGCACTTTAGAGAGTAGTAGTAAGGATATTCTTAGGGATTTGATTGTCATTTGTTTAGAGATTATCACGAGAATTTCAAGCTCGCTCCCTCTTCTTGTCTCCTCCGCGTTCGTGGTGGAAAAGTTGATGTTGCGGCCCGAGATGGGCATCGTTGTAGACATCAAGTGAAGCATCTAAATTATTGTTTTCTCATGGCATACGGCATTATAGTCGCACGTGGAACTATGATTAGCTATGGTGCTTGCTAGGTTTTCTTGTGTGTGTGTGTGTTTTTTTTTTTTGGGTGCGATCGAATCGACCGACGGTAAGGAGGCAAGTTCCCATCGGCAACGGACTCGAACTTGAGCTCCCTTATGACTGGGACTGTAATTGAGCTGAGCTCGAATTGGGTTATGTTTGAGTATTATAATTTTCTTGTTGAGTCGAGCTTGAGTTCAGTATTTAATTGAGTTGGAATCGAATTTCGAATGATTGAGCACACAAGTCTAACCGAGCTCGAGCGTGAGTGTCCTAGCGTAGTAACCAAATGCTGAAGATATAGATTATTCGAACAATATATATTTATAAATTGTTCTCTTTTGAAAGGGCCTGATTCCTTTAAAAAAAAAAAAAAAGCTCCCAACTTTCGGTCTAATTCTAGTTCTGTGTCGATTTGCCTAAAAAATGATCACCAACTTTCATACCAGTCTCAAACATCCCGCGTCTAAAAATCGCCACTAGTGTTTCCAAAATTATCCATATCGAGAGGCTATTATTTTTCCACATGAATGTGTGGGTATTAATAAAGATGCGGGTTCTGATGATGAACCTTCTAATCAGTTATGATGTTGATGATTGATTTTCTAGAGAGCGATAATGATTTTTGGATCAAGGGCAAAATTGGTCATAGAGTGAAAGTTTGTGATTTTTTTATAAACGAAAGAAAAATTCGGGCGAACTTAAAGTCGAGGGTCTAATTTTTGTAGGGAATTAAGGCCTGTTCGAGGGTTTTTTTTATTATTATTATTATTATTATTATTATTAGGGAATTAAGCCCTAGTCGAAGTGACCCGGGGGGGGTCCATAGAAGAGAAAAGATGTTATTTTTTGTCGGTTTATGGGATATTTCCAGGCACATGGTGCAAACGTTGTCGCTCCCAATCATGCATTTTATTTTTACGAAAAAGAACAAAAGAGCGGGGAAGGAGGAGGGGAGGAGTTTCGGGCGGTACAAACTTTTGCCGAGGACATTGAAGAGGAACTTGGCTCGCTGTCTCCTCTTCGGATGTAAGGAAGCAACGTGATTGAGATATCACCATCACCCTCTCTCTCTCTCTCTCTCTCTCTCTCTCTCTCTCAAGCTCTCTACGTTGTCGTTTCCATCCTCAACAATCCCAGAATTTCTCAATTTGACCCCTCGGGATGCTATCCTCCCCACGAGGGGACTTAAGTTGATAATCGAACTCTCTGAACTATAATATTTTAGAAAAATTAACTTCTACCCAAAAATTGATTTTTTATTTCTATTCTTCAGACGAGTTTCTGAGCAAAAATACCCGTTTGATAACGATATAAAATTTCCGCTCCTAGTTTAGAAATTCGTTTGATAATAATATAAAATTTCTCCCTCCCGAGTAGCGGTGGGTGGCGGTACTAGAAGCGAGGTGAGAGATGAGAAGAGTCTTTATTTCTCATTTTTGTTCTAAAAATATAAAAGTTAAAAAATTTCACTTCTCATTTTTATTTGAAATCTATTTCTATACTAAAAATTTGTTTCGGAAATAGAAAACTAAAATTGGGCTACTAAAAAAATTTTATTCCAATCCTATTTATGAGAATAGAAAAATAGAAAAATAGAGAAACAAATTAATTATAATGCATCTTCCTACCAACAATGCGAATCGGATGTATAGGCTGCGTCAGGCTGAGATTAGCTTGTTACCCAAGATTCTATAAGGAAACATGCGTGGAATGCGACAGTAGTAGCATTGCCGTGTGATAAGGCCGAACGATTAGGCTTTGTCATGTCAGACGGTGTGGTCTACAATTGACTTTAACAATATATCATCGGAAAATAACTTCGATGCCCTTAGAAATGCATGTTGAACAACTTAAGGCATAAGACAATCCAATGATTCGATGCATGGGGATGATGCGAACGCTGCATGGGCCTTGTGAAACTCAATTAATTACCGGCAAGGCCAAAGCAAATGATAATTACTTTGCTTAATCTTTTGTGCCTTCAATTTGCAAAAAAGAATATATAGGAAGTGGATACAATAAGTGAACCCCAGGCTGAGCGTGCGGGTCCAATTTGAAGCGGATATGTCGATTTCGATACTCGATAACGGTTTCAGTACCAAACGACGATTGGCTAAGTAGTCTCGAAAGTTGTAATTTCGTTTTGGATTATAATTCTCGGAGTACGAAAAACATGCCTAACATTTTGAAAAACGTGTGGCAGTAACCTTAGTTAAAGTGTAGCTACTTATTAGTATATTATAATTTATAAATACTCATAGCGAATTGTCGCAAAAGACCCTTAGCACAAAAATCGATGGAGAACATTTTCCTTCAATTTAAGTTATGTAATTTTGCTATTCCTGTAATTTCAAAATTTGCATTTACTTTCCTAGCCATACGATTTCCGTCAAATATCAACATAGACCCCCTTTTCATAAAAAGCAAAAAAAATCAAAAATCAAAATCTACCCTTCTGATAAAAGATTTTTCACTTTTTGGGTGAAATAATTGGCACGACTTTTGATATTGTTGGGCTGCAGTTTCACACCAATTATTTTTTTATGAGCAGCTATCAGTTGTCTAATAGTAGTTCGGTGATCTAAATAGGTTTGGACTTTATTGGAGAAATTCACTTAAATGCATAAAATCTAACTTTTAGGTGGTCAAAAATTTACTTTTATACTCTTAACTTGAATTCGAACATAAATGTTCCAATTCCAAAACAGTTCTAGAATTTAGTTTGAGTTTTTTTTTTTTTTTTTTTTTTGTGGATTTTGAGGCATGACTCTTTCAGAGAGCAAATCTTAAATGGTTATAATACAAGGAAATGTAAAGTAATGCAAATTATGAGGAAATTGAAGTGTTGAAAATCAAATTGGCTAGAGATGTAGATGTGGCGAAGGTAAATTGAAATTGGAATTGCTAGAAATGTAAAAGGCTTACAAACAATAAAATGAAACAGTAAAAGAAACTCGAAATTTATACTCACTAGAGATATTGAATTGAACACTTAAATATGAAAGTAAAGGCTTGGCTACTTGGAGGTCTACTGAACACCTTGTAATTCCCTTGAACCAATTAACTTGGGTTCTCTGGCTTGTGAAAGGGTTTTGATTATCGTAATTAATATGATTTGATCAAATGACTTCCAATTCTTAAACTGGAAAACTCATGGTATCTCAATCGGTTACTTTAATGGTATCAGGTTGGAATTAAAATATTATAATTGTGCCCAAAAATGAAAGTCTCAAACTCCTAAGTCCTATCTCGAAGGAAGAGAAAGTGGAACTCTTTTTTTTTTTTTTTGGTCGAAAAGTGGAACTCCTTTAAAAAGCACCAAATCATGTACCTCCCAAAAAACAAATATTTACTTGGATTTTTGCTAGTGTAAATATGAAACTTGAGGATTGGACTAAGAGGTTGAGGTTGAAAGCAGGGAAAGTTCTTATTAAAGGGATTGTACATGCTGTTCCTCAATATGATATGTCGATCGCAAGATCCCTATGCCAATTTGTCATGCTATTGAACTAAAAATAGCCAACTTCTGGTGAAAAATAATGATAAACAGGTGAGAATGCATTGAAGGAATGTGATATTTGAAAACTAGGAAAGATAGTGGTGGATTGGGATTTAGAAACTTGATAGTATTCAACAAAGCTATGTTGGAGACAAGCCTAGAGAATAGCTCAACAACCCTCAACTCTCTGGGGTCAACAACTAAAAGTTTTATATGTCCCCATAGTGACTTCTGGCATGCAGGGAAAAGAGTTACACCTTACCGGAGCTTGCAAAGCATCCTAATGGGTAGAGAGCCATAAAATCGTTAGTCATGTGGGCTGTTGGGTATGGGGAAAGTATAAAGATTAGAGAAGACATATGACTAAAAAGAGGTCCGATGGGGGACTTGCTAATATAGGAGAACCACACATGGTTGCTAATATTATTGTATAATGAGGAAGGCCCAAGTTAGATAGGTAAACTCCCTACTCATATAATATCATGTTGGTCTCATGAATTAGCGCAGGTGAATTAAAATTCTTATGAGCGATGAAATCATTATTATTATTATTATTATTATTATTATTATATCTTTGTCATGCCAAATTTTCAAAAGATAAACACATCCTCACTTCTTTTCGCCATGAATTCCGAATAAAGTATTTTATTATTTTTCATGGCTTGTTGCTCGTTGTAGGAATTAAACAACCCACTTTCAACTGGGACTCATGCATCTTAAAATTTCTAGAAGTTAGGATAATCGTTTTTCTTTTCCTCGACCCTTCTCATCAATGGATGGGTTGCATAAAAAGCCTACAGAAATAAAAATTTTGGTAGTTGAATTATAATTTCGTACTTTCTTCCATTACTTCCACTAAACTCTTTGAAATGTTTCTGACAGTAGTGAGATTCACAAGTAGACGAAAATAAATTTTCTATGTCAGGTTAAAAGAATGTGATAATCGTCATTAAAATAAAATAGAAAGCAACATGCGCGATTTATTTGCAAACGTCATACGTCGTACATGCTTCAAGATGATTAATTCACAACGAAAAATTAAGCCTCCATTTTGTGAGAAGCTAAGATTGACTATGAATGTTGCGAAAGCATAATTAGATAAGTGAGATTAAAGTATCATTTATTTCGCGAAAAATATTCTTTCTAAAACCGTTTCTCATTTTTCGGCTTTTGAATCGCCAAGAAAAATGAGTCACAGAAAGTCTTTTCATAGTTAATGGAAAAACTATGCTTAAATTCAATAAAATAATTTTTTTTTTAAATTTAGAAATCCTTTTTTCTAAAGTATCATTAGACATTGGTACTTGAACAAGAGATCTTGACTCTTGGGCAAGAACCTTGACGCCCATACTAGGTTCATTGATGGTCAGTCCCTTGTCCTAAAGGCGGAATCCAAGTTTCTTGAGGTCAGGCTTGAGACACTGACGTCTATGCCACGGCACTAGCAATCATACAACGGTACCTGGCTCCCCCATTCAAGCCACTGGTGCCCACGCTTGAGTCCATTGTGGTGGGCTCCAGTTCCACAAGGGTTGGGCCGTAGGTCCCTCGAGGTTGGGCCTATGACCTCGGTGTTCGTGTGTGTGAACTCACTGCTCATGCTTGGGAACTCGGCAATCATGATTGCGCTACCTAACTCTTGTGCCTAAGTTATTAGCTCTTGAGCTCAGGTCATCGAATCCCGATTCCTTAGTAATTGGGTTCGAGTCCATAAATGTTGGACCTAGGTCCCTTGAGGTTGGGTCTAAGAACTCAATTTTCGTGCTCGAGTCCTTGGCGATTGTGCTCATGTCTCTTGTTACCACGCCCAAGTCACCGACACCTAGGCTCGAGTCCATCATGGTTGGCCTAAGGTCCATAGAGGTGCACCCAAGCTTACAAAGGCAGTTCTCGAGTATTTATCTCCCAGGCCCAAGTTACTAATGCTAGTTGCCCAAGTTCGTGCTCGAGTTTCAGTGGTTGGGCTTGAGAGACCTCAGGACCTGGGCTTGGGGAGCTCGACAGTCAGGTCGAAGTCCCCCGAGCTTCTTGGCACTCAAGTCCAGCGGGTCCGAGGCTCTCGAGGCTAGGCCAAGACCTTGCGCCCATGCCCGTTTCTTCAGTGGTGAAGTGTAAATCCTTGGGACCTCAAAGGCCGAGTTTGGATCTCCCATGGTCAGATCTAGGACCTTAGGATCTCATTTCAACCCAACATCGAACATATCGTCATTTATTTGGAAGCGACTTTTTCGAAAGTAGTTTCCAGATCGCCAAATTTCTAGCAAAACAAAATGGATCCCTAAGACAAAACAAACCAAGGGAGAGGGTCAATGGCAAAGTCAATTTCGTTTTTGTTTTCGTTCTTCCCTCCAAAATTCTTGTCTCCCCACCAAACAAAAGAGCACCACCACATGACTTGCAAGAAAAAGGGCCACGTAAAGACAAGAGGAAGAGGATGGGATCGTATCTCCAACGTACGACGCATCACTAAGGTTTCGTCCGCCTCAACCCCCCAGCTCCCGTCCGGAGGGACCGACCCGCACTTTTCGCGGCGAACGCGCCCGCACGCGCGGCACCTCCAGCGATGTTGCGTGCCTGCCCAACTGGGGACCGTCACGACACGTGGCGCGACGGCGGGGCGAGTGGGGGCGGGCGGGTCAGGAGCGGGCGCGTGGGAATGGGGGTGCGGCAGGCGTCGTACCAAAGGGCGGGGGATCAGAAGGGAGCTGGCATTTGCTGCAAAAGGCTGACATGGAAGTTGACTCTGTTGTACGGAATGTCTCCCCCTGTGGGGTCGGTTGGGGATTAAATAAAAAGGTTGGGGGTGAATATTTTAGTTACTTTAGAGTTAGACCAAAGAAATTATTTTAGTTACTTCATTTACAGCCCCCCTCTGGAAAACACATGTAATATATAAGGCAAAATGCCACGTGCATAACCAAAAAAAAAAAAAAAAGTTTAATATCACAAAAATCTCAAATCGGTAAATTTACACTCCATTAGTTTCTATAAAATTTTATATATTTGTAATTTTTTATGGTATTAATCCAATTTAATAAAAATTAATGGAAGGTAAATTTATCGTAAATGTGTAAATTTAGGGGTCTTTGATGGTTAAAAACTTAATCAGGGTAAATTTGTTACGGAATATATCAATTTGGAGTTTTTCCTATTATTTAATCCTTAAAAAAGTTACTTGTTGGTGTGTCGCACATTCACCTTGGTAGTTTGTAACAACCTAGGTTTAATTCAATAATTTTTTTTAATGGATGCTTCGGACACTTGTTAGGTTTAATTCAATAATTCATAGTTTTTCATTGTACCGATTTTCTTGCTTTATGAGTTAATCTACATTCTAAAGATCGAAGCATTTTAGTCGATGCAGTCGCTTACGAAGTCAATATATCCATACTTCCGTCTAACCAACCAAATGCGCTTTTTGAATGATTGGTTGAATTTATGTTGTCATGTGCAAGAAGACAGTAATTTTTTGTCATATAGAATGCGGGAAGCTTCAAAGATATATCAATGTGGCAATTGTCCACGTGACTTTGTTACTAAAGATCTTATATGGTTTAACATCATGTTAAGCTTTCTAATTAATCGATTTTTTTCCCTTTATCACCCTAAACAATTAGAATTAGAGATGATCAAGAAGCGTAAACGCCGAGTTCCAGGCACATCCTCTTGACAAATTTCGTCTCAAGAGCCTTCACTGGCGCACATCCATTTTGAACCAAATCTATCTTTTGAATTGATTAACAAATTGAATGAGGTGCTTTTTCATATCATGCAAAATTAGGGCACACATCATGTAGTCTCGGCTTTGCCCTAATTTTTGTGCTCCAGATCATCCGACTACATGAAGAAGGCTGAGCGCAAGAAAGAATGGGCCTAACGGGCTCAAGACATTGTGTGGTCGAGCGGACTTGGGCCATCATTCGGGCCCAATACTTTCGGGCCTCACTTGAATTCGTTTTGTCATATGGTGGACCCGATCTTCTTGGGTTTTCAAATCGGGCCTCACTTGAATACGCAAATTTATACATTAAGAAAAAAGTTTCTAAAAATATGTGGTCTATTTTGGGAGACGAATTTTAAAATTTACGAAATTATAAAAAAAAAAAAAAAGTTACATATTAGAAAGATTCAACTTTGAGTTGGGGAAATGGTAAATTGTCAAGGAATAATGAATTCAAACTTTAAAAATTCAGTTGACTTCTGAATTACGATTTTGTCTTATGTTATATTATTATATATCACTCTTGGTATTTTTATGGAATTCTTGGGAAAGACTTGAGGTCGAATGTAATTGTTGGATTCGCTTTATTATATAGAGAGATATATAGACAGATTGTAAAATGAGCAATCATTATAATATCATAATAAATTGCATTCCATGCCTTCAAGTCCTCACTCCTAAGGGTTGTTATACTGATGATTACAAGGATTAGTATAAGGCATGCTCTCTTTTGTTTAAAGACGTAGATGTGTGATTAGGGGGATAATAATATGTTGATATTGCATGTCTTTTGAGTCTATAATATGATACTAGAACTTGGGATGCTTGGTGGAGCTTTGTCTTCAATTTTGGAAACATCAAGCTCGCGGCCATGTCTGCTTGACTAGAATAGGGCGTGCGCAATGTCGCGTTAACACCACAATCCCTAGGCAACTAATACTTGCAAGTCATTATAAATAGTGTAAATCAAGTTGGTCGGACAACCAATCGATGCTCTACACTCGGCGTTCTAGTGATGGACACTCGAGATCTTTCATGTTAGTGTCTTATTAAGAATTTCTCTGCTAGTCAAATCTGATTGATTTTAAGTTAGGTGAAAACGTTCCCGGTTCTTTTTGCTTATAGCGAGATTGTTTCACTCAATAGCATGTATTTTTTCTAGTACTTCTGGACCTCTACAAGGTTTTTTGTTTTTTTTTTTTTTTTTTGGGTATATAGACACAGGGGTGGCTGCGTGATGGAAATAGAAGAAATTTTGCGTCTCCAAAAGCGCGAAACAATCTCAGGTTTCATCGCGAGAGAACGCCACTACTTGGGCGAATCCCCTAGTTCCGGGGCGAATGGTTGGCCTTCGACAGGATTGTGGAGGAACAATCGATTTGGCGTGAGGAATCTGGCCCGAGATATCACTTGATCACCACGCAAAAGAAGTGCTTGAATAAGTCATTTTAGGATTCTGTTTATTTTATGGAAAATATGACAATGAGATATTATTTGATCATTTCACACAAAAAAAGAGCTTAAATAAGTCATTTTAGAGTTTCGTTCGTTTCGCGGAAAATGTAGCGTTTCTAAAAAAATGTTTGCTAGAAAGCCATTTCCTGAAAAATCTTTTCTTCTATGCACTCTTTTCAATATCTTTTTATTATTTTATTTTTTAAAATAATTTTTTTTCTAATTATTTATATTTTTTTTTTTTTATTATTTTATTTTTTAAATGGATTTTTTCTTTTGTTTTTATTTTTTCTTCTTCTTCCTTGGTTGGTTTGCTAGCCGATAACTGGCCATAGGTGAGGCTTGAGCTGCCTCGCCTCGCCACAAGTTGGCAAGGTTTGTTGGTCAACCACTGACCACCATCGTGGTAGGCGACCAACCAAGGAAGAAGAAAAAGTAAAAGACAAAAAAAGGAAAGAATAGAAAAGCATAAAAAATAATTAAAAAACTATATATTTTAAAAAATAAAAATACAATACAATACAATAAAAGGCAAAGGTGTTTAATAAAAGAAAGTGAGGTGAAAGAAGATATGGAAAATTTTTTTCCTCACTTGAAAATTGGAAAACATTTTTTCCTATTTTAGAAGACTTTTTCTGTCGATGAAAAATGTTTTTCTCGGCCAATTCATTTTTTGTGAATCAAACATAAAAAAATCTACTAAATGTTTTTCTTAGAGTTATTTTTTGCGAAATGAACGAAACCTAGTATTATATTCTTCAATGATATTATGATGATCATAGTCATTAGAAATAATGCATGTACCCATACGTGAGCTCAACAAATAGAGACTATAAGTTCATGTAGATGCTAGGCCAAATTCACCAAATTGAATAGTAGACGAGTGCCAAACTAGGCTCCTATGAACTAGGTGCATGTATAAGTTTTTTCCTTGTAATGCCATTGTAAGCAATGCTAGTTAGCCTTACATTTGCTTGGTTTTTTGTTATAATATTTAAATAATAAATCACACATTCATTTAACAGTTTTAAGTTTTTAAAACAGTTGGTAGTATTCCCACAAAATCTTATGATTAGCAATGCTAGTTAGTGTTACATTTGCATGGTCTTCCTTGCTTCCCTCGAAGGTGATTGAAGAATCCTAGGCATGTATACATGAAAATTATCCAAAAAGTCAAAAACTTATAGTACGATAACTAATTTAGTTATAAATCTTTCAACCGCGTCAACTTAGTCCTAAACCTTTCAACTGTGTCAATCTAGTCCTAAATCTTTTGATAATTTACTAATTTAGTCATAGATCTTTCAATTGCTGATTTAGTCCTAAACTTATCGATGATTTGCCACTTTAGTCTTAAACCTTTTGATAGCTGATCTTTTTATTTTGGTAAAGGTAAGAGATATATATATTGACTTAAGCCAAAAGCAACAAGAACGCTATATAGCAAAAACTCGACACCAAGAACTTGCATTCACAAGGACAATAGTCAGAGTGAGTGGAAGGATGCCAAGGTAAAAGAAAACCAACTGCACAGGAGCAGAGGAAAGCCAAACAGTGGCAAATCAAAAACCTACACAGGGATCATAAAAAAATACCGAATCCCAACAACTACACAAGTGCAGGGAGATAAATACAAATGTAGGAATGGTAGGACAGCTCGCCAACTGCACTAAAAAGCTTCCAAAAATTCGAACGAGCACATTCTTCAGCTGCACGAACCGAGGAGGACCTCCGACTAGAACAGGAAAGGAGAAAACCCCCTACTCGAAAAGGTCTACTGACCAACAGGTGGATCATTTCGCCAAAAAGAAGGGTTTACTGACCAGCAATGCAACAATCTATGATTTGTGGTGCTGGGAGGAATCCGGTGAAAAGACAAAGCCTTATATCTGACAATCTTCTCCAACCATATCTTCATGGTAGAAAGGGAGGGCGATCTACCCTCGAAGAGAATATTATTCCGCTTCTTCCAAATGATGTTGCATAAGGCAGCAAAAGCGAACCGAGCAAGGGTGGAATGAAAGGAAGTTCTAGATAAATACTTGATCACCCATTGCAAGTTATCCATCCAAGATTTGTTCGTCCAAGCAAAATTAAATCTAGAAGCCCAGAAAGTGACAAGTGTGGCCGGAATGGAACAACCAAAAAAGAGATGGTCGACCGAGTTCGAACGACAAGAACAAAAGCCACAATTCACAGCTGGGATTCTGCCATAAGAAAGAAGCATCCCCTGAGTTGGCAGCCTATTCCTAGTGATCAATCACATCAGGAATTGATAGCGAGAGACCATCGCTTTGTTCCAAATAAAAGGAGCCCATTGCCAAGCCTGCCCTCTTGGCCAAATAGCTTCCCAAGCAAAAGCAGCAGAAAAGGTACCAAGACGGGTTCCCTAACCATATGAAATGATTAGGTTCATTTTTAAGCTAAGGGAATGGGTCATCCCAGGCGGTAATCTCATTTAAAACACCCGAAGTTTGGTCCAGAGATGACATAAATTCAGCCACAGAAGCTCCCTTGGGGAGCCGAGAATGGTAGATGTTAGTATTGGAGAACAACAAATTAAGCGGCCCTTTGGGATGCCAATTGTTGAACCAGAAGGAGATGGAGGTGCCATCCCCCACTTGCCAGCAAAAAGATCTACGGAATTTGCCTCTAAGGTCAAGGATCTTCTTCCATGACCATGAGCAGAACGTGGGCTTTGAGGCCAACCAAAAATTGACATTTTTTAAGAATACGGAGTGAATTCACCTGCGCCAAAAAGATTCTTTATCTGTAAATAATAACCACAAGTGCTTGAGCACTGTTGCAGTGTTGCTTTCCCAAAGTCTCCTGATTCCTAAGCCTCCTTCAGCTTTCGGAAGGCAAACAACAGTCCACGCAACCTTTGCACCACCCGCACCGAGATCTAGGCCCTTCCACAGGAATTGTCTCAAGATCTGTTCAATTTTGTCCAATACCGATCTCGGTAGGATGAAGATATTAGCCCAATAGACCTGAATAGAATGTAGCACTGACCTAATTAATTGTAGGCGTCTTGCAAACGATAGAAACCGCTGCGTCCAAGTTGAAGTGATGATATTAACTAGAGTAATACAATCATCTTTCCGAAGTCTGGAAGAAATAACCGGAGTCCTAGATAGCGAAAAGGCAAGGATCCTTCCTGAAATCCAAAAAGTGAAGTGTAGGCGCTTCGGGAATCAGGGGAGACCCCTGAAAAATACATATCGTTCTTGTGCAAGTTCGGGTGAAGGCCTGACCACTGAGAGAAGGTATCGATGGTTGCCTTAAATAATGTGAGACTCGGCATATTCGCCTCCGCAAAAAGTATGACATCATCAGCAAAGAATAAGTGGGAGAGCCTAGTCGACTTACATCTCCAGAAAAACGAGGGGTGGCTGGTTTGCATATTCAGAATGCCTGTAAATACCTCCATTACAAACGTAAAAAGATAGGGTGACATGGGATCTCCTTGTCTAATACCCATAGCACTCGGAAAAAAAAAACCATGGAGTTCACCATTCAGGGCCACAGAGAAGTGTGGCGAACGAACACAACTCAGAGAAGTGAGAGGGGAACCGGAAAGCATGAAGTGTTACCTCAAGAAAATCCCAGTTAAGAGTGTCATAGGCCTTTCGAAAATCAACCTTTATGGCACACTTGGGCTTATACGACACATGGTGGAACCCAGCAAATAGCTCTTGGGCTAGAAGGATGTTGTCGCTAATACGCCTCCCCTTAACAAAGGCGTTCTGAGCATGGCTAATGACAATTGATAATTTGTCAATTTAGTCCTAAATCTTTTAACAATTTGCCAATTTTGTCATTCCAGCCAATTTGAGCTGGAAATCGCTTGCGTGATGGTCTAGTAAGTGCCAGTTATCCCATGTGATATGGTTGGCATTGTTGTTGACAATTTTTGTATATTTTTTAAATTTTATGAGGTTTTCTTTTTCCATTTGCCACTCTCAGGTGAGAGCCCCCTTGCTAGATCGGGTAAGGATGAAAGTAGAGGGAAAAAAACAGGAAAAGAAAAAAGAAACTAAAAAAATTGATAAATTGTTAAAAGATTTATGACTAAATTGGCAAATCATCAAATGTTTTAGATAAATTGGTATAATTGAAAGGTTTAAGATTAGATTGACATAATTAAAAAGGTTTATGACTAAATTGGTTGTCACACAATATGTTTATGACTTTTTGACAATTTTCCCACATGTATATGATGCATTTCTTAGACAATATTTAAATAATTCCATTCATGTTCCTGCATGTCTTTTCTAATTTTCACGATTCGGGGGATTTGACCTCAGGTTTCATCCAAACCCCTGGCTCCATCGCACCACTAGATCGATCATTCTCGCGCATGGCGATAAATTCAATTGGACACTTGTGGATGGTAAAACCTAGTAGACTATAATTGGATTCAATTACAATATTTTTTGCATAGTTTTATGATCTACCGGGTTTCCGGATTACAAAATTTTTTGCATAGTTTTATGATCTACCGGGTTTCCGGACTTCAAGTGGTAACATTGATGGTACAAGGTTAAGGTTCCAATGGATATGAAGCCAAGAATGAAGCCATTACTTCGAGAGAGATAATGCTACAGCCTACATCCCTCGTGGTCCGAATAGCTCGGTCAGCCTGTCGTCCACGATGATTTTAGACGACCAACGCTCTCTCATTAGTCATTACTCATCACCGCTTGTCCTCTGGTCTCTTCATAAATTGTCTGCAATTCTATATGTGGACAGCCATTTTTACCTTGTTCTCGTAGTATTCGTATTGTTATTTCAAAATTGTGTGGACAGCCATTTTTACCTTGTTCTCATAGTATTCGTATAGTTATTTCAAAATTGCTTTAACATGCATTCCATACTAATTAGTGAATCTTAATCTCTAATTATTAGCGCGGTCGGTCGGATTTTCAGGTGATTTCTACCTCAATAATTGAATGTCACGTATTCAAATTTCACAAAATGCAAGTAAACGGCTCTCGATCAGAGAGCATCATGGTTCATAAAAGTTAAAGGATGAACTATGATTTTCCGGTAGTCAGATTTCTTGCGCCCATCAAAAGATGAACGGATGAGTCCATTCCCGAACGCACTTGTAAGTCAAAAATCACGAGAAGGTTGCTATTTGCATATCTACCTCCTCCTGCTTTGTCAGATCGGTTAATCAATGTGCAAGGCCAGGCCCTAGCCTGCCCCCGTTCTATTTCCATGGAGGTCAAAGCTTTTCATTGAAACGTTAGCAGAGAGGGCAGCTATGGAATCAGAGAGCTAGTAAAGAAGGAAAGAGAAAGCTTTTGCATTTATTGTTACTCCAAAGAGGTAATTTAGAAAAGGCGGGATTGCGTAAATTTTGGTTTGGTGAGGCTCACATTAAATCCGAACGCCCAGCTTATTGATTCTCCATGAAACCTCTGGCCACCACCACCCACCGGGCGGCCAATCCGAAGCTGCGAGTACCGCCGAGGTGGTTGGCCAGGTCGTAAATAGGCCGGGTGCTTTCCTGGGAGACCGTGAGTACGGTTTGCATTGCGGGCGGATCTCCGAACAGCCCGTGTTGCGTTGCCCGAATGCAGTGCGTTTTGTGTAGTGATGGACCTGACAATCACGGACATTCTGATTAGCCGTGGTGCGGAATAATTATGGCTTCATCTTAGCATGCTGTCTCGTGGGCGAAACCTCATAATAATATTCATAATTGGTTGATAGTATTGAATGCTTCTCCTTGTCTTGTTACCAGTTTAAAAACTTTTCCATGAGTAATTCTCTTACAAGTGACATGACGATGGATATGACTTGATCTGTGAAATTGAGTTATCACTTGTGAAAAGGATAATAACTTGTTGAGGAACAAAAGAATTTATGGAGTAAGGTGCTATGAAGTCAAAGATTGTTAGATTTGACCTAAAAGAAATCAAGACCCATGTTTTCGTCGGAGGAAATGCAATAACATCTTTGATCGATAAATTGAAGATATGGATATCGTCCACATTTATGTTTAGGTTAAGTTTGTACCTTGGTGATGACCACGCTTATAATTAACCAATTAAGGCTTGGTTGGAGGAATTTCTCCAGTCAAAAATGGAGAAAATATAGCAAGCTTTATAATCATTTTCTTATTTAAAAGATCACTTCCAGCCTGACATATCACCTTCGGTATAAAATTTCATCAACTCACTCGAACCGATTATGACTTGATCGTCCCCCTGGTCTTTTCGTGTTCCTTTGGATCTTTTTTTCTTTTTTCTTTTTACCTTCCACTTAGAGAAATCCAAGTACTTTTGTTAAAAGCAGAGTAAAACACTGAATCATATCTTAAAATTAGGGTTAGTCTATGCATCTATAGGCCAAACAAGGCTGCTTAATGATAATAGCAAATGCCATTTCTCATTGTTTCTTGAGATGTAAAAGAAAGTGATTAACCAATGCGTAAGGTTCCATTTATTTTAAGAAAAATGAATGACTTGGAAAATATTTTCTTATAAATAATCCCTCATGTTGCTTGAAATAATTAGTTAATGAAAATATTTATTTATCGACAACAAAACAGACCTAAATATTTTTGTGGATGATGATTTTTTTTTCATTCCCTCATAATTTATAAGTGAAACAAGAGATCATTTTTAGAAAAAATATTTCCTAAATCATTCATTTTTTACGAAAAAAATACACCATAAAACTTTGTCCGGGTGTGTATAAATTCCCTAGGCCCATCTCGAAGTATGTAGTTGAGACTCGAGAGGTTAAGTTCATTAATATTGGCACAACCCTAGATTCCCAAATGAATGAAAATCAGTATCCCTAAAAAGGACCTCAATCATAACATTTTTCAAGATGTCATCTTTTAGTTAGGCTTTGTTTGTTTCATAAAAAATGAATGATTTGACAATTTTTTTCCTAAAAATGATCTATTTTATTACTTACAAAAATGAATAAACGAAAAATATTTTCATTATCCACTAAAGTAATTATATATAAAATGTTATTGATAATGAAATTTTTTTTAATTGACTAGTTATTTCAAATGATATAAGTAATTACTTAAATCATTTAAATTAAAAAGCCAAGATACTACTATATAAATAAGGGCCATGTCAAGGCCACAATCCGTCGCTCACCAGTCTCAAAAGCCGCAACATCAACGCTACCATGGAGATGAAGAGATCGTCGTCGTCCTCGTCCTCGTCGCTTGTTTGCTTAGTGCTGCTCTTGAGCCTCTTTCTTGCATGCAACGTCAATGTCGAGGGAGCTCGGATACTGAAGAGCAAGGACAAGGCCGTCCGCCCTCAGAACATCTACGGAGGCGCCGGTGGGTACTACTTGCCGGGCCCCGGCGCGGGAGGGGCCTTGCCGAACCCTGGATTTGCCGGCGGGGTCGGGTTTGGGCCGTCCGGGTTCTGCACGTTCCCCGGCGGGTGCGTTCCGGCCACTCCCATTTTCCCGGGCTCGTCCTCTGGCGCATCGCCATGAGCCAGGGAGAGAGGTGAACGTTGGCGGTTGACAACGTTGGGCGTGTGAGACCGTGCCTGAGTGTTTTAACGGGTAGTGCGAACTGCTGATTTAGGGCATTTGCAGATGGTTTCTCGTGTTGTTTCTCTAGTTCTCTTCACGTGATTCTTATTTTCCTCGGTCCTGTCTTAGTCGAAAGGTGTGTGGTTTGGATTGGGAGTGTCTTAGCTCGTGTTTGAACGTTTTAGACGGAGAAATGCAGGTGGCCAAAGTAGCGTGCTTTGCAAAATCTGCATTTTGATGATCAGTAGGGTGTTTGTGTGGCTTTCATGTGTGATATTATGTAATAAGTTTAACTGAACATGTTCTCTCCCTCTCTCACTCTCTCATTTGTGGTTTGCCGCCCAGTTTTGCGACCTTGAAGGTCTCATTCTTCAGTTTGTTCGATCAAACAATTCGTTTGATGTAGTGCGCGAAGCAAAGATAGGTTGTTCGTCTGGTTAAGTAATAGAGGTAATAGTATAGTCACAAGAGCGACTGCAAGCGGCATCTTTAGTTTGAAATTATTTCATGTAGTAGTTTCCGTGAAGCGTGCAATAAACGGGGGTTTGGCATGTTTAATCATGTTACAAAGCGGCTGAACCATAGAACATAAGATGATCACTCTTCATCGCGAGTGCTAGAAAGAAGGCGGAATCAACCGAGACAAAAATAGGCCTGTGACTTCTCCTCGATAAGCTCATTTGCCGTGGCATCCATCTTCGCCCTCGAGAACTCATCAATCTTAAGCCCTGCACGTTATAAGTAACCTGTTCCTGTATTAATAAACACATTCAGATTGCCAAAACAGTGTCCTATTGTTAAAATATGTCTCGAGTTTGAGTCCAATGTGAAATTCCGAATATTTCGAATTGGATATGTTGCGAATGTTCGAAATTGAACAAAGAAGATCTGAAGATCAACTTCCCAAAGTTTGAATCTATGTTTGGCCACTAAAATAGGAAAGTTCAACTTTGACTTGGATTTGGATTTTGTTTAAAATATACAGAGATATGTTTTGGATAAAATCGGGTAAGACAGGAAACATAATCCTATGAGAAGTTGGCAAAACAATAAGGTTTTCACTTATATATAGACTTGTGGCCGTGGGTGGTATTTGTGGATCACAAATTGTCTTGAAGCGCCGCGTGAGTGCTTGGTGTTCTACCGTTGATCATGAAGAGTTGGTCTTGAAGCGCCGTCTAGCTGTCGAGTGCTTGGGAGGGATTTTCTTTATTGTTCTTGTCCATGAATTACATCCAAGAAGATTTAGTGTTCAAGCCAATTAAATCTTGTGATAAGATTTGCGTGTAATTCCTTCGTGAGATTGAGAGGAATTCTCGGGGCTAAACACCGTGTGCGTTATTGGGTGTAATTGGGGCTTGGGAAACACCGAGAGAGTGTTTGAGTGACTTGAGTGTGTAATCTCATTGTATCGCTTGATCTATAGTGAAATTCGCTGCTTTCTCCCCGTGGACGTAGGTCTTTATGACTGAACCACGTAAATATGGTGTCCGATTTATTTTCTTCTTCTATCTATATTATTGTTCGATCGCTTACCTTTTTTGCAACAAGTGGTATCGAGCTAGGTTTGGCTGAGTTGAAGCGAATCGATGGCGACGAAGAAGTAAAAGTGAGAATCGACAGATTTGATGGGAAGGATTTTAGTTTCGGAAGACGCAGATTGAAGATTATCTCTATCGATGAAACCGCACTTGCCCTTGTCTGGGAGAAACCGGAGGCAATGAAGCAAGCCGATTGGGATTTGCTTTGGATAGACGAGCTATGGGCGTTATTCGATTGACGTTGGCTCGTAACGTCGCGTTTAACATCCCGAAGGAGAAGACCACCGCTGATTTGATGCAAGCCCCGTCGGATATGTATGAGAAGCCCTCTGCGATTAATAAGGTCTTTTGATGCGACGTCTGTTTAATTTGAAGATGAGCGAAGGTGCGTCGATTGCAGATCATATCAATGAACTCAATGTGATTGTTAGTCAATTGAGTTCGCTTGAGATTGACTTTGAAGATGAGGTACGTGCTTTGATTCTCGTTATCCTCATTGCCTCGATAGTTGGAATACTATCATATCGCTGTTAGTAATTCCTCCGGGTCAACAAGTTTGACGTTTGATGGGGTTCGAGATTTGATTCTAAGCGAGGATATTCGTAGAAGAGAATCGCGAACCTGTATCTCGCTTTAGTATGTGAAAATAGAGGAAGATCTAGAACACGTGTGGGTAACGAGTACTAATATGAACAGTACGTAGTCAATCTAGGACTCGCTAATGTTGTCTCGTTGGAGTTGTGGCAAGAGGGGGCATCTTAGAAGGGATTGCCTTAAGCTGAAGAATGAGAAGGGTAAGGGAATTATAGTTGATTCTGCAGATAATGTTGCAGCAGTAGCCGATAATGCCGATTATGTCTTGTCTATCACTGATTATTCATCGTTTGATGGATGGATTATGGATTCTGGTTGTTCTTTTCATGTCACACCAAATAAAAACCGGTTTATCACTTATCAGTGCACAGGTAGTGGTAAAGTCCAGTTAGGGAACAACGCTGAGTGCGATGTTATGGGTGTTGGTGATGTTAAAATCGAATGCATGATGGTATTGTGAGGACATTGACTGGAGTAAGGCATGTTCCGTGAGTTGAAAAAGAACTTAATTTCCTTGGGTGCCCTAGATTCAGTTGCGGTATTCTTCGAAGATAGAATTCGAAGGTTGTTCGAGGTGCCATGGTAATAATGAAAGGAATCAAGCACGGAGGCCTCGTATAAAATTCAAGGTGAGACAGTTGACAAATTTCGCTGTGAAGACGTCGGATGCATTTTTTCGAGAGTCTATTGACTGCTCGAGGAAGACTCCGGGTGTTTGTGCCAATGCACAAGTTTGATGCTGGTGTCAGGATCTCGCGGTTGAGAGCTTTGATCGAGACGGAGACTAGTAAGTCGATCAAGCATGTGCGGATCGACTATAGCATGGAGTTCGCTCGGAGCTGGCAAATAAATTCTACATGAAAGATGGCATAGTGAAACACCGCACTAGTGCCAATAAATCACAACAATTTGCAGAATTGATGAGCAGAACATTACTAGAGACGGCCCGGAAAATTATCTCTAGTGCTGGTATTGCTAGGAGAATCCTAGCTGATGTGCTTAGTACGATGAGCCGCACGGTGAATAGATCCCCATCAACTTGCTATTGAATGGCGGACTCCCGAAGAAGTGTGGTCGTAACGTTGCTGGTTATTCTATCATTAGAATGTTTCGTTGCCCGTGTTATTTTCGAGTGAGTGATGGTAAGCTCGATGGGAGGGCAAGGTGCATATTCCATGGCTATGCACAAGGTGAGCGGGGTGATCGGTTGTGGTGCCCAGATTTAAATTCACTTGTTAACAGAGAAAGTTACTTTTGACGAGTCTCCAGTATTTCTGGCTATGAGTGATTATAGCAGTGTTCAAACGGATCTGAACGGTGTTCAGCTTGAGGTGGAGTTGCGACCAGAAACTCCTGAGGTAGCAAGTACGAGTACTAGCAAAGTAATCGACACAGATGGTGCTCATAGCGAGGTGGAGCCTATAGAGCCAATGGTTGCTGTAATCGTTGATATTGACAAGGTATGTATTCGATCTCCCGACGTATATGGATGCAACAATGGTTTTGCTTTATCTACGATTAAAGAGGTTGTGTTGGAAAATCCTTGCGGAGCGCTTAAAGGTGCATGTGGAGTTGGTATTCGATGAGGTCCTCGGTTATGGCGAAGTTCAAGCGAGGCTTGGACTTGGATAATATCTCGTGGCGGTTGAACCCATCGGGGGCTATGGAAGAGTAGTAGGAGAGTTTGAATTTTTTGTGAAGCGATTGTGACTTGGCTCAAACGTCGAGCCAAGGTGGAGATTGTTAAAATATGTCTCGAGTTTGAGTCCAATGTGAAATTCCGAATATTCCCAATTGGATATGTTGCGAATGTTCGAAATTGAACAAAGAAGATCTGAAGATCAACTTCCCAAAGTTTGAATCTATGTTTGGCCACTCAAATAGGAAAGTTCAACTTTGACTTGGATTTGGATTTTGTTTAAAATATACAGAGATATGTTTTGGATAAAATCGGGTAAGACAGAAAACAATCCTATGAGAAGTTGGCAAAACAATAAGGTTTTCACTTATATATAGACTTGTGGCCGTGGGTGATATTTGTGGATCACAAATTGTCTTGAAGCGCCGCGTGAGTACTTGGTGTTCTACCGTTGATCATGAAGAGTTGGTCTTGAAGCGCCATCTAGCTGTCGAGTGCTTGGGAGGGATTTTCTTTGTTGTTCTTGTCCGTGAATTACATCCAAGAAGATTTAGTGTTCAAGCCAATTAAATCTTGTGATAAGATTTGCGTGTAATTCCTTCGTGAGATTGAGAGGAATTCGGGGCTAAACACTGTGTGCGTTATTGGGTGTAATTGGGGCTTGGGAAACACCGAGAGAGTGTTTGAGTGACTTGAGTGTGTAATCTCATTGTATCGCTTGATCTATAGTGAAATTCGTTCGCTGCTCCCCGTGGACGTAGGTCTTTACGACTGAACCACGTAAATATGGTGTCCGATTTATTTTCTTCTTCTATCTATATTATTGTTCGATCGCTCACCTTTTTTGCAACACCTATAATTGACAACTAATCACCATGACTATGATAAAGTACAAGATGCGGCTGGCTCTGATGAGGTTTTTGCATGTGGATAGTGATTCTTTATTTGCATGGTCTTTTAATGCCTATATCGAGATCATGAATTGTACGATAACGTGTTGATGTGAGCATTCTTGCTTTTGCACGAGGCACACTACATTCATGTTCGATACAAAATGCCGAAGGACACGATGATGGAACTGTACCTTGAACGATCGACCATTCTCCGTTCTGACATGAGACGGGGAAAGAGTAGATAAGGCCGGGGGGATTCCATATGAACCATCCGAGCAGACTCCCATGGAGACCCATGTTCCCTGTTTGGTGCAGTTTCTAGTGATTGAGCGAACTCATAAAAACGGTACGCAGAGTAAATTGAAGACATCGAGTCATGTTGACCACTTGACAATTTATCGATACCTTGGGTGTGCCGAGCAGCCAATCATGTATATGGTCGCACACGGCGCTTGCAGCAGATAGCACGCTCGAACGCTTCCGAGCCTTGATGATCGCTTCACCGCGCTGTTGAACAGTAGTAATGAACTCCGTATTCAACCTAAGTAAGAAGAATGACAGAAGATTAAAGAGTCACATGAAGATTTCTTCGATTTTGGTGTTTGGAGTGCGATGCTGTCTTGCATTTCAACTGATTGATCAGTGAAGTCATAAACCAAGGAAATGGCAGGCTATAGGTCTATAGTATCGAAAATTGCGCTATCAACAGAAACTTTGAGCTACCATTCATTGTCGGCAATGAGATCTCTGACAGATCTCTGACCACTGCTGGTGGCGACGGTGGCGTGATTAACATCTGGATATTGAGTCGACGAGTGGTTTCCCCAGATGATGATGTTCTTCACATCGCTCACGCGCACCTTCAGCTTTTCGGCTATCTGGCCCAGCGCTCTGTTGTGATCGAGCCTCATTAGGCACGTGATGTTCTTCTCAGGGATCGAAGGAGCAGACTCATTCAAGATCAGCGCGTTCGTGTTTGCAGGATTGGCGACCACTAGAACCTGCCGAATACAAGTAAAAAAAAGAAACATCTTACCAGAGAAAATCAGGAACTCTTCCACGTGTTCCTCTACAGGAAAAAAGAGGAATTTGCCCTTTAACCTGAGAAGTGAAATTTGTCCAATCTGTCTCACCTTGCAATCGGCAGCGGCATGCTGCTCCAAGGCCGACGCTTGAGCCTTGAAAATGGAGACGTTCATAGATATGACATCCTTCCTCTCCATGCCTCTTGGCGCGGTTTGCCACCCAGCATGACAGCTATGTTTACGTCTCTGCAAGCTTCGACAACATCCGTAGTGGCCATGACACCTGATAAGCCACACATGGTAAAGCGACTATTTAGACACTGATTACAGCAATGTTTAAGGTCCGCATGAGATGAGCAATCGGCTTCAAGGGGTTTGCCTCTGAGCAGAGGAAAGGCGCCGTCGATCAGCTCCATCTTCACGCCATTCAAGGCCTCGGCAGCTTTTTGGGTATCGAGCATGTGAATTATCACAGGCTGATCGGGTCCTAACATGACTCCCCTAGCAATCATAGGCATGAGGGCGTAGCCGATTTGTCCTGCGGAAGCAAAATAGGAAACTCTCGGTTAAACATTATGGCAACCGGCATGAATTCAAAGGAGAATCCATGCCGTCGCTGTTAGTCTTGACCTTCTAAATTGACGGAACTGTAACTTCAACTCTAACAACGAATCCATGTAATTGGACATTATGCAAGATTCGACATTGATGAACCATCCGAGCACTGAATCCAATAGCAACCATCTGATAAGAAAAAATAGAGGCGATCAATTGAAGCAAAAACGTGCCTGCTGCGCCGGTAACCAGTACTTTCACTGGCTCCTTCTCCACATTCATGGAACTCCACATATGTTTGATGATCTTCCAGAGCAAAGCAATTGAGGACGAAACGACCATAGCTTTCTCGAAGAGCTTGATGTAATCCATTTCTCATCAGGATAAAGAACAGTTAAGGATCATGCAATATATATAACGGTCCTATCATTAAGTTGTTCCTGTTCAGAATCAACTCCTGAGCCCAAAACAAGAAACAAAAACGAAGTCCCCATGAAACCTAAAGGAATACAATTGAACAGTGTCTTAACTAGGAGGCAAAGAACCTGACCCTTTTCTTGTTGTGAATTGCAAAGTTATTGAATTATTATTTCTCTAAAGTACAATCTTAAAGAAAAAGGATGAAAATGGAGGAGGAAAACCAGCAGCAAAACAACTATTGTAGGAGTGCACATTCCATATAAGAAAAACAGAATAAGTGCACGAGAAGTGTTATAACTTTCATATGATACTCATTTGAGGACTATAATTTCTTGTTTCACTCATTTTAGTAGTACATTGGTGTAAAATCAATTATTTGAGTGTCATTTCCGACAGATCACTTTATGTGGATTTTTTTCTTAATTTTCCATTTCGAAATGGAATTTTTTAAAATAAATTGAAGTCCAACATGTAAATTTTTGTCTAGCTTGGCAAGAGTATAACAAACGTCGTCGTTTTTTGTTTTTTCTTTAAAGTCTTCCACAATTAGACAATGCCGTTTTCAAACTCTCTCTTCCTTGAAAGACGTTTTCAAACTCTCTCTCTTCCTGTCATAAAAAAAAAAATGTGATGAACCTAGGTGTTCACTTCTAAAAATTTATGACTCTGAATTAATCATTCGTGAAGTTATTGGAATTTCTGCTATCCTTCAATTAGACACTCAAGCAATGTTGTTTGCCTCTTCAAGTGCTGACTTCAGCTTTTCGACACACTACGTCGAATGATGTATTATAAATTAATGCTACATCGGCTTTTTCGGTGAGGCAAATTGCCGATGGCAATCAAGCGATCGATTTTTTGAATTGATGACACTCAAGTGAGTGAAAAAAAGTTACGGTGCTATATACGAAAGTTATGACACTCTTAGTGTACTTATTCCTAATAAAAAATATGGACAATGATTCTTCTTTTTTCCGTCAGTTCGCCCCAATAATGATTAGGAATGGTGAAAAACGATTATCGAGGATGGCGATAAAAGATGAGCTTCTAGATCCTACATCTACTCATGATCATGATGCATAATGGGTCTTTTTGTTGAAGAAATTTCCCAAATTAATATTGAAGATTGACAAAACTTATTGGGAATAAAAGACTTTGATTTTGATAATAAGTATTTTTCGAGTGAAAAGTCTGATAGGATATGATCAGATGATATCAATCAAAACCAGAGTTGTGTCTTAATTATTTCCTTATGTGTTCTTAGGAATGAGATAATATCCTCGTGCAACAGCAAGGGTGATTGATTAGATTCCTTGCTTTATTTATAAGGATTTTCAAAAGGAAAGTCTTCCAAATATCTTTTGAAGACCTGACTTTCCTAGAACGATAGACTTGAGGCGAAACATTCTTTCCAAATTAAAACACTCAACTTATGGAAACCCAAACTGTCGTCCAGAATCTATGGGAAGCTTTATTCTCGGCATCTTTGAAGCGATAAGATCTTCTAAGCAAGATCCAGGCCAATAGATAGATTGGCTGAATAATCCTCTAGGAGATATAACCAAACGGTCAGCTTAGATAGAGAGGAGTATAAAAGGAGGTCTCGAAGTTGAAAGGAAAAATGCAACACAAGAGTATGGAAGCTTATAATTCCAAAGTGTAAAGAGTGTTTTACAATCAAATACATTCGTCTCTGTGAGCATCGTTGTGTAACCATTTAGAGGTTGAGAGAGTGTGATGAGTTATACACACGAGCTTGAGTATTCAGAGCTTAGATCTTATAACTTCTGATTGGTTCTTCATAATAGAATCCAGTCAATAGGCTGTAGCGCGGGAGAGTGGACATAGGCTTACAAAAGCCGAACCACTATTATTGTTGTGTGCAATTTTCTCTATCCTTTAATCTCTCATTTATTTAGTTTATTGCACATAGTAAAGTCTAATCACTGCATAGTTCTTCATAAGACATTGCATAAGATCTGATCACTACGGAGTTTTTCATCAGACTTTGTTCTTTTGTGATATTGATTTTGGTTGTTTTAAATTCTGCTTTAATTGTTTATATCACCTATTCACCCCTCCTCCGGGTGATAGTTCTAGCCATGACACTTTCCATCTCGGCATATTACTTTAATTCAAGTTGATAAATTTCTCTTCTGAAATCAAACGATAGGCTAGCTTCAAAACCAACACATTTGCACTTTTTCTTCTCTTCTTCCAGAGTCAAAAGAAAGAAGTGCTCCTGACATTTATGTTTCATCTAGAAAGATTCTACGTGCCCCACAATAAAGCAGTCAAAATTTTCAAACGTAGAATCAAGCTACGCAAAAGCTTTTTTGCACAACCATTAGATTACATGAACTCAATTCAGTCAAACATGGGCTATAGAGTAAATTCGAGCAAAAACTAAATGATGGTTGCTCATGGTTCAAGTTCAATCCTTGGTTCAAACCATCGAATCATAAGTTCAAATGATTGCATAAATGAGCCCAGCCTTAACCAAAATGCGCCACCTTAGTTATTCATTATGCAGCTGTGAGTTGAGGACCCAAAAAAGAGCCACGTTCTCCCTTATGCAGCAATGAAATTGCTACATATGGTGAGACATGAATAGGCAACTAACTTCTCTTTAGTCATTCATTGTGGTGACCGCCTTTGCCCTTGAAAGCTCATCAATCTTGAGCCCTACAGATTGTTGAGAAAACTTCTTAATTCGTTTTGAAGAGTGACAAAACCTTTCATAAGTATCTATTGAATCTAACGAAATATTATTTAGGTGATAGTCATGAAGAAATGGTATTCGGACTCTAGTTATTGTCATCTAGATAGTACGTCTGAAGTTATGAATAATTTACTTCGTGGACTTCATAAATGGATGGATATCATTAGAGTAATATGAGGATATCAGCAGAGCTTGCTCGTGAATATTGACAATATGTTGGGCATCTTCAAATTCTATGAGAAGCCCATTTAGACTCGAGGAATATTCCGACTCAAACAATATCATTTGATCAAAAAGTCTAATTAGACCCAAAAAATGACGTATATCACAATGGCTAGTGATTTCGCTTGGATTTCTTTTGTAGAAAGTGTTGATTATTTTTCAATTTTAAAGATTGTTTTGCAACGGACATACAAAAAGCAACGAATTTTTTATTGATTGGCAATCATCCAAAGACAAGGTATTCTTTTCAAACGAAGAACTCTATTTATGGAAACCTAGCTCAATTGTAAGGGCGATTGAATTAATGAGAGATTTTGATCTCATTACTTAATGGCTATTTAATCTTTTTGAAACATGTGTTTCCAACGGATTGATTGGAGAACGATCCCTGAGGACTGTCCAACAACTAGATTGGAATTGGAGGAATATAAAAGGAGATTTTGGCGTGGAAGAAAAAATCAAGATCGTGAACTTAAAATTCCAAAGTTCAATAGAGCTTTCACCTTACATGTCTTTGTAAGCAGCAATTGTAATATTTGAGAGGCAATTGTTAGAGCAATTGTGTGAGTTAGAGTAATCAATTGCACACCCTTGAGAAGTGAATACTCAGATTTTGTAACCTCTCATGAATCAACTAGTGCAATCTAGCCACTAGGCTGTTAGCATGAATGAGTGAATGTAGGTTTGCAATAAGCCGAACAACTATAATTTTCGCGTGCAATTGCCTTCGTCCCTTGAACTCTTTATCATTATCCTTGACAGTACATTGCACGCAAGTGAAGGAGCAATTTTCCTTGGCCCCACTTCAATCACGTAATTGGGCCGAGACACCTTGATTCTAATGGGCCTACTACTGTTGGGTCACAATTGGGCCTGAAGCAGACGGTGACGGGGTTGAAGATTTACCTCCTCTTGTCGATTGCGAAGAAGGAAACGATGACAAGCAGCGCAGCGAGGTCGAGCAGTTCATCCATGGCTTCCGCAGCACGAACTTCGATTTGAGCCCTCTTCTCCTGAGCCCATCTCTCTCTCTCTCTCTCTCTCTCTCTCTCTCTCTCTCCGTCGCGCCGCCGATTGCAGGGAGCGCAACCGCCATCCCTGGTATCAGGTAAAAATCTCGACTTTTCCGAAATTTTGTAAAGAGTTCGAATCATTCCGGCGATTACCGACGATGATGATTGTCAAGCGGCGATTTTTGCCGCTGACGCCGATGCTAGGGTTTCTGGGTTGCTCTTCGATTCTTCTTTATGGTTCATGAATTGCTTGTGGCCATCGATCGTTGAATGGTAATGCCGATCGTTGGTTTAGCAGCCCTAATCGCGAAGTTGCTTGTCTTGAGAAATGATCCCAATTTTTGCCTCAGATTCCAGCTCGCAATGCTATAAAAGTCTTAAAAAATTGATAGAGAGCCCGCCCCTGCACTCGAATTAGCTCTTGCCTTCTTCCCCTGATCTAGGGTTTCGATCGTTTTTCGTCCGTGTCTTCCTTCCATCACAACTCGCCGGTTGAACGCTCGCGAGTCGCGGGTTCGTGGGTGATTTGGGTAACCCTGTTGTTGATTGTTGTGCACATCTTTTGATGAAAGGGGAGGACTTTGCTCAATGAGTCTGCACCTGATCTGATTGGTGCATCGATCGGATCTAAATGTAGTTGAACGGCGTGCTAACCGCTTCTAAATTATGAATGCACGACTGACCTTTGATTTAGTTTTGGGTATTCCAGTTTTTCTTACTCGCATTAGGATTTGGATTCGCCCCTCCCCCTGGAGGGAAATAAGGTTTGCATGCTGAATTATCCCCTGGATATTTACATATTTTCTCTTTCATTGTGCACAGAACAGCTCCAATTGCGGCATAACTTGGTCCTGGAGGAGTAATAGCACAAAGTGGTCTGCTGGTCATAAATTTTTTTTTCCCTCGTTCATTTTGTGTCATACAACATATACAACAATGTCGGTGACAGCGGGAGTGAGTGACACTGTAATTGCCGTAAGGGATAAACTTAGGGGTAAAATTGGACAGACTAAGGTCAAACGGTATTGGCCCGGTAAAGTTCCTGAGTGGGCAGATGAAGCTGATGAAGATGGGGATATCAGGATGGCAAGGGCAGTTGCCCTGGATAAAGCTTTTCCTGCTCATGAAGATTCAGGTATTGGCAAGAAAGATGATCCCAGGTTGCGGCGTTTGGCCGAGAGCAGGATAGACAACCGTGATGAAATCAGAGCTGATCATCGTCGCATTCGACAAGCTGAGATCGTTTCTACCATTGAAGAGGAAAACAGAAGACAGGAGGGTCTGGAAGCAGAAGAAGAGGATGCAGAGGCTTTAGAAGAACGGAGAAGAAAGATAAGGGAGAAGTTGCTTCTGAGGGAACAGGAAGAGGCGGCACTCCTTCCCGAAGAGGAGGAGGAGGAGGAAGAGGAGGAGGAAGAAGAGGAATCTGAGTATGAGACGGACTCAGAAGAAGAGACGAAAGGTATTGCCATGGTGAAGCCAGTCTTTGTCGTTAAGTCGGAGAGGGATACTATAGCTGAAAGACAGCGGCTTGAGGCGGAAGAAAGAGCCATTGAGGAGCTAATGAAGAGGAGACAAGAGGAGAGAAAGGTTGAGACGAAGCAGATTGTGGTTGAGGAGATCCGAAAAGACGAAGAAATCCAAAAGAATCTGGAAATGGAGGCGAACATTGCTGACGTGGATACTGATGATGAGCTCAATGAGGCTGAAGAGTATGAAGCTTGGAAAGCAAGAGAGATTGCAAGGATCAAGAGGGATAGAGAGGACCGTGAAGCGATGTTAAAGGCGAAGGAAGAGATTGAGAAGGTGAGAAACATGACAGAGGAGGAAAGGAGGGAGTGGGAAAGGAAGAATCCCAGACCTTCTTCAGCACCAAAGCAGAAATGGAGGTTCATGCAGAAGTATTACCACAAGGGTGCCTTCTTCCAGTCAGAAGTCGATGACCATGCTGGAACAGCTGGATCGGATTACATTTACAGCCGTGATTTCTCTGCTCCAACTGGCGAGGATAAAATGGATAAAACTATTTTGCCGAAAGTCATGCAAGTCAAGCACTTTGGTCGGAGTGGAAGGACGAAGTGGACTCATCTTGTTAATGAAGATACAACTGATTGGAACAATCCGTAAGTCTTTCTTATCTATTGATTTTTTCACTCTGATACAGCTCTCCTATTTCTCTTCCTTACGCATCCGCACCTTGTGTGCTCCTCTCTTGTTTGCATAATTGAGATTGAAGTGCTTTAACAGTAATTTGATGGCTATGGAGGGTGTTTACAACAATGTTAACTGGACATTATGCTTGTTGTGATTATTAATTTATATTGTCATTGTTTTATGAAATAACTTGCAGCTGTTGATATGACACATGGTGAATTTACTCATTGGTCTGCTTAATTTTATTACAAAATATTTAGGTTTTAGAATGTTGTTCGAGTGGAATTGTATGCGAGAACTCAGTTCTCATTCCTGAGTCCTTCATGGAAGAAAAGAAGTGCCTTTATTTGGTTTGGACATTTGAAAAATCATTAATCCATAGAGAAGTTTGTTTTGATTCTATCGATGCCATCTTTCTATGAACATGGCATTCCGTCTTGTTTCCAGTATGTTACCTGGGACAGGAAGTTCAAAGAGTTAACAATTTATTACGGATTCATGATGACGATAGGAGGAACTTAATTTGATGTTTGCTTGTGATGCAGTTGGACCTACAATGACCCTCTCAGGGCGAAGTACAATGCGAAGATGGCCGGACTGAATGCTCCAATAGAGAAACCCAAAGGAAGCAAGAAATTGAAGGACTGGGAGTCTCGATGAATTGTCAAAGTGCTGAGGAGTTACCCATAGGCCAGATATCCTTCTTAGGTGTTCTGTAGCAGAGACCATATGTATCTTGGCTGGGGCAGCACTGGATAATGTTGAGGGGTTGACTGCCCCAAAGATGCAGATATTGATGCGATCTCGACGGTCAGAAGAAGTCCAGTGCGTTAGATATTGGATTTAATTAGTTACTTGTCAGTCCCGACACATCTATTTTCCGGCATTACATTTGTATGATCGCCAATTTTCAGTGCCTTCCCCAGTATGTTTGTACATGCTAGTTCGCTGGAGATCCAGGGGAGAGGCCTAGGAAGCATATCACATGGAGAGCTTCTGACTGTTGCAAGGATAAGTGAGAATGGTTTCGGTTTATTTCGACATGTGATTATCTTGATGGATTCTGTTTCTGACTTGGAAAAACGGCAAATCATGGAGAGAGACAATGCTAACAGCAAAAAGAAAAAGAGAAGCACTTCCGATACTGTTTGATGATTGTCTCAGAAATGTTTCATCTTAATTTATTTTTTTGGTCAGAGTATCAGAAATGTTCAATGGAAACATTTTTGATACGCTTTAGTATGTTAATCGAAGGAAAGTAAGACTTTGTAAAATAGAAAATATAATAAAAGTATAGCACCGTACCAATTAACATAATCGGATTATACTGCAAAAATTACAAACGTACCTCTGATAAGGCATCGTTAAAATTGCTCATCCTTTCCCCCGCCATGGCAAGATCACCTGGTACCGGAGCTTCCTCATCCCGAGCGACGGTGCTCTCACTTGCATCTGGCTCAGCATTCGCTTTTTGCTGTAGTCTTCTCTTTCTCGAAGAAATTCAAGGGGCAGCTCAAGGATCCATGTCCATTCCCAAGGACCCTTCTACAACCGGATTTTTGCCTCTCTTAAGTCTAAATATGGCCAAGAGAGGCTGTGCCCTTCGTCAGGGTTCATCAACTTGTTTGGTTTCCATTCCCTCTTTTGGAAATGCTATGTTCATTTCCAGTTTAATTGGACCCTTGGAATCTGCAGAATCAGCCTTGTCTGTGCTAGTTTTAGCAACAGGAACAATATCAATGGGGAAAAGAAGGCAGCAGATCACTCGTGTTCGATCTAGGAACACAATCCAGATCAGGAACAACTTCTCCAGGGGAACAAACGACCCCATGAGCCACCTGAGGGAAGCCTTTTGAATGTGAGAGTAATGGTTCTGTTCAGCTATTTAATTGGTCCAGTTCAGCCAAGGGGAAAAGAAAACAAAGGGAAGGAGTAACAGATAGAGAGAGCCAACTGGAATAGAGAACCAGAAAGAAAACTGTATTGCATGAGGGATTGATTGTTAACAGCCAAACCCTGGAGGGATGTGCTGGAGAAAGGTACGCTATGAAATGCTTCTCTATTGAACTTCTATTTTATTGGTCTAAAGTCTTTTACCTTCTTCTTCTTCTTCTTTTTTTGTCCGAAGTCTTTTCTGGCTCATACATCCACCTAGTATGTCATAGCAAAACCTCAAAATTGAAATGGTCCAATTAATGTAACAACATATACAATCGTCATCAACCATGCCAAAGACTTGAAGCAAGGTTCACCTCACTACTCGCTATTGTCCCAATCAATTTAGTACGGAGGGAATTGATACATGAACGACAGAAAGATGAGCAAAGCTAGACATGAAGTAAGACAACTCCAGGAAAGCAAGAATCAGCTTTCGTATGGCAAAGCATTGTATATACACCATCCAAGAGAACAGCAATGAAATGGATTAGCTAGAGTGAAACTTTCAAAAAATTTTAGCAGCTTATCATAGGCTATGGAAAAATCTTTATAGGAAAAGACAATAAAAGGTGGGCATCGAAGTTCATTTCATCTAGAAACTTATTCAATGGAAGAATGGAAAGTCAGAAGCAATACCGTTGAGCTCAGCATAAACAGAAAGGATGGGGTCCTATAAAGATCAAGAGACGCGCCACTGGTTGTGAAAAACCATCAGCATGATTATTCTCCATAGTTGGCTCATTTTCACATGCAGAAGCCACAACAGGAGAGTAATCATCCACAGTGGTGCCACTGGATTGTACTACTCCATGAAGAAGAGGTCCAAGCTTAGCTGCACGGCTGGTGATGACCCTCTCTCCAAGCTTCCAACACGAAGTTGCGACATTCTAAATGACATTATACACCCCATTAAAAACTAAAGCAAACAGAAACCACACTGAAATGGCAGAACAGAACAAGACAATCACTTATTTTCTTTTAGATCTCTAGCAAGAAGGGAACTGAGGAGCCCCAAGGAGATATCCTCACTTTCACCGACAATGTCCTGTCATAATTTGCTCCACAGCCCACGATAGGACATCTGCGGGATTCGACCTTGACCAAGAAGAGATCATAAAAAACAACGTCAAGAACTACAATTTAATTCAAATAAGCCATCAAATGGGAGCATCGACAGAGTTTCCTATCGAATAAGCGTTGATAAATAGGATCACTACCTAATGCACAATTTACTGCAAAATCCTCCGGGACTGTTTCTTTTCACAAACATTCTACTCGTATCTTCTTCATGCTCACAACATCTTACTAGTTAAAGCACGTACTCGTCTTGCCAAAGAAGACAAAAAGTTTCATGCAGAAACCGTAGAGATTGACCCAGTTTCACACTAGTGAAAGATGAATTTAATTTTTCAATGTTAGCATCAAGAAAAACACACGTGAAAATAAGAGCCAATATACGACAGAGAAACAGGAAGACAGAATAACTAAATGAAGAGGGCTCTGACAGATGGATCCTAGAATCCACGTTCTCTATCCAAAGAGGTTTTGTTCTTAAGACCTCTTTGTCACTACTATCTCTTGTGCTTCAAAATTCTGATTTTAGGATAACCCAGCAACCACAGTCATTTACAATGGAATTTGTGGTCATAATCAGCCTGAGGCCAAGTGCTTAGTGCAGACCCCCCTTAATTGAGTTTAGCATGAGAATCTATGCCTATATTACCAAGCAGAAGAAGGTCCTAGGTACCGAGGAAAAAATTGTCTAAACATTTCGTAGACAATGAAAATATTTTTCGTTTGTTCATTTCTATAAGTGGTAGAAGAGATTATTTTAAAAAAATATATATTTTCCGAATCACTCATTTTCAGCAAAACAAATGCACTTCGTCAAAGTATGTGTGTAAACCCTTTGGGCCACTTGGAAATATATAGTTGAGAGACTAAGTTCATTAATTTTGGCGCAACCATAGATTTCCAAATGAATGAACGTCGTTATTCCTGAAAAAGGACCCCACCCATAACATTTTTGAAGATATCCTCTCTTACTTGAATTAGAATGCCAAGATACTACTATATAAACAAGGGCCATGTTAAGTCCTTTCTTCTGAAGCAAATTGCTCACGTCGGATTCTCAATCAGACACACAATGCCACAAACCGTCGTTCACTAGTGCCATGGAGAAGAAGAGATCGTCGTCGTCACTTGTTTGCTAAGCATTGCTCTTGTGCCTCTCTCTTGCATGCAACGTCAATGTTGAGGGATCTCGGATGCTGAAGTGCAAGGACAAGGTCGTTCACCCTCAGAACATCTACGGAGACGTTGGTGGGCACTACTTCCCGGGCCCAGGCATGGGAGGCACCTCGCCGAGCCCTGAATTCTTTGGCGGGATCAGGTTTGGGCTGTCTGGGTTTTTCACGCTCTCCAGCGAGTGTATTCTGGCCGGTCCCATTGTCTAGAGTTCGCCATGAGCCAGGGGAGAGGAATGTTGATGTTGGACAACGTTGGGTGTGTAAGATCTTCCTATAGGGTTTTAACGGCAGTGTGCGAACCTCTGATTTAGGTGGATTCAGGCATATTTTTAGATGGTTTCTCGTGTTGTTTCTGTAGTTATCTTTATGTGATTCATATTTTCCTTAGTCCTGTCTTAGCTCGTGTTTGAACGTCTTAGACACAAACGTAGATGGCAAAAGTAGTGTGTTTTGCAAGATCTGCATTTTGATGATCAATAGTGTGTTTGTGTGGCTTTCATGTGTGATCTTATGTAACAAGTTTAACTGAACATGCTCTCTCTCTCTCTCTCTCTCTCTCTCTCTCTCTCTCTCTCATTTGTGGTTCCTGGCCGGTTTTGTGATCTCGGAGGTCGCACATGCAATCGCTTTTGTGTATGAACGATGGTCTCACTCTTCAGTTTTTTCAATCAAACAATCGGTAGATATAGTATGCGAAGCAAAGATCAGTTGTTCATCCAGTTTAGTAACAAAGATCATAGAATAGTGACAAGGGCGATCACAAGGGGCAACTTCAATTTGAAAGCATTTCGTGTACTAATTTCAGTGAACTGTGCAATTAACGGGAGTTTGGCATGTTTAGTCATGGTACAAAGCAGCTGAACTATAGAAGATAAGATGATCACACTTCATCACGTGCTAGAAAGGATGCGGAATCAGCCGAGACATGAATTGGCCAACGACTTCTCCTCAAGAAGCTCATTTGCCGTGGCATCCATCTTTGCCCTCGAGAACTCATCAATCTTAAGCCCTGCACGTTATAATTAACCGGTTTCTGTATAAGTACTAAACATATTCAAATTGCCAAAACAGTGTCTCGCAACTAACAACTCATAACCATGATTTTGATAAGGTACAAGATGCGGTTGGCTCTGATGAGGTTTCTGCATGTGTATAGTGGTTCTTTATTTGCATGCTCTTTTAATGCCTATCTTGAAATCGCGAATTGTATGATGATGCGTCGATGTGAGCAAATGTGCCCTTGCGTGAGGCACACTACATTCGTGTTCGATATAAAATGCTGAGGAAGAGGACGATGGAACTGTACCTTGAACGATAGACCATTGTCCATTCCGACATGTGACGGGAAAAGAGTAGATGAGGCCTGGTGTGATTCCATAAGAACCATATGAGCAGACTCCCATGGAAACCCATGTTCTCTGTTTCATACAATTTCAAGAGATTGAACGAACTCATAAAACAGTATGCAAAATAGATTCAAGACATCGAATCGTGTTGACCACTTGACAATTTGTGGATACCTCTGGTGTGCCGAGCACCCAGTCATGTATATGGTCACACACGGCGCTCGCAGCAGAAAGTGCGCTCGAAAGTTTCCGAGCCTTGATGATTGCAGCGCCCCGCTGTTGAACGGTAGTAATGAACTCCGTATTCAACCTAAGTAAAAAATGATGACGGAAGATCGAAGAGTCACATTAAGAGATCTTCAATTTTGGCAAATGCTATGCACGTGGAGTGAGCTACAAATCTAACAGAGTGGAGCAAAATCAGGTACTACGAGCGCAACGCTGTCTAGCATACATAGCCTGTTTTCATTTCAACTAATCGACTGGTCATGTATTGGCAATGCATGGAGACAAACCAGAATGAGGCTAATTGCAGAGAAATGTGACTTGATGACAGGCTATAGGTCTGTAGCATCGAAAATTGCGCTATCAATAGAACTTGAGCTACCATTTGTCGTCGGCAATGAGATCTCTGACAGATATCTCGCCACTGCTGGTGGTGACAGTGGCGTGATTAACGTCTGGATATTGAGTCGACGAGTGGTTTCCCCAGATGATGACATTCTTCACATCGCTCACGTGCATCTGCAGCTTTTCAGCTATTTGGCCCAGCGCTCTGTTGTGATCGAGCCTCGTGAGACAGGTGATGTTCTTCTCCGGGATCGAAGGAGCAAACTCTTTCAGGATCAGCGCATTCGTGTTCGCAGGGTTGGCAACCACTAGAACCTGCCGAATACAAGCGAAAAAGAAACTTCGTACTAGAGAAAAGCAAGAACTTTTACGTGTCCCTCTATAGGAAAGGAGAGGAATTTGCCCTTTAACCTGAGAAGTGAAATTAGTCCAATCTGTCTCACCTTGCAATCAGCAGCAGCATGCTGCTCCAAGGCCAACGCTTGAGCCTTGTAAATCGAGACGTTCCTAGACATGACATCCTTCCTCTCCATGCCTTCTGTCCGTGGTATGCCGGCCAGCATGATAGCTATATTTACGTCGCTGCAAGCTTCGGCGACATCCGTGGTGGCCACGACACCTGATAAACGACGCATGGTAAAGCAACTATTTAGATACTGATTACAACAAAATTCCTGGTCCACATAAGATGAGCAATCGACTTCAAGAGATTTGCCTCTGAGCAGAGGAAAGGCGCCGTCGATCAGCTCCATCTCCACGCCATGCAAGGCCTCAGCTGCTTGTTCGATATCAAGCATGTGAATAATAACAGGCTGATCAGGTCCTAACATAAGTCCCCTAGCAATCATAGGTATGAGGGCATAGCCGATTTGTCCTGTGGAAGCAAAATGGGAAACTCGGTTAAAATCATGGCAACTGGCATGAATTCAAAGGAGAACCCATGCTTTCACTGTTAGTCTCGACCTTCTGAATTGATGGAACTGTAACTTCAACTCTTAACAACAAGTCCATGCAATTGAACATTATGCAAGATTCGACATTGACGAACCATCTGAGCACTAAATCTGATAGCGACCATCTGATAAGAGAAAATGGAGGTGATCAATTGAAGTGAAAACGTGCCTGCCGCGCCGGTAACCAGTACTTTAACTGGCTCCTTTTCTACTTTCGTGAAACTCCAAATATGTTCGATGACCTTGCAGAACAAAGCAACAGAGGACGAAACGACGATAGCTTTCTCCAAGAGCTCGGTGTAATCCATTTCTTATCAGGATAAAGAACACTTTATTTAAAGGATCATGCTATATATATATATCACGGTCCTATCATTAAGTTGTGCCCGTTCAGAAGCAACTTCGAGAAGCCCAAAACAAGAAACAGAAATGAAGTCCACAAGAAACCTAAAGGAATACAATTGAATGGCGTCTTAGCTAGGAAGCAAAGAACCTAAATGACCCTTTCTTGTTGTAAAGTACAACCTTATTGAATTATTTTTTATCTATAGTAAAAGAAAAAGATGAAATAGAGGAGGATTACCAGCAGCTTAGGGGCTAGAACTGAAATTGCTTGTTTAGCCATTGAAAATTTTTTTGATCACTAAAAACTCTAAATTGATACATTTGTAACAGTTTCATCCTCTATTAATTTCAGTTAAATTAGCGACAAATTGGTACTAGTGCATTCGTCAACTGTCATATGCCATCTAACTCATCAATTTGATGGTAAAATTCAATAAAAACTAACAGAGAGTAAATTTATCACAAATATATCAATTTGGAGTTTTTTATAGTAAAAAAATTCGTCACATATGTATCAATTTGTGATTTTTTCATGATATCAACCCAAAATACTATTTAGAAGTTAGAAGTAATATTATTCTAAAAATGATTATTTGTATCATTCATGGAAATTAAAAAATTGAAAAAAAAATTTCATAGAAAAAAAAAAGATGTTGAGACTTGTAATTATTTCAAATGATATGTGCATTGGAAATCCTAAAACTTGTCGTGAAAGTGTGCAATTGAGTCCTAAAATTTATAAAAAGTACAATTAAGTTTTAAAACTTGTTAAATTAGTATAATTTCGTTAACTTCGTCCATTTAAACTAACGGAAAATACCGACATGGCTTTTTAAAATATTTTTTCTCTCAACATGGCGATGACATGGCTTGGATTATAATTTATTTAATCAAATATTAATTAAATAAAAAGAAAAAGGTATTTCAAAAAGCACAAAGTAGGGAAAAAAATTAAACTAAAAGGCAAGGCTTTGTCGCTCCCACTGTTGCCAGGGCCTTAGCTAGGGCTGGTAACCCTCGCCGATCACAAGTGAGGGTGGCAGGCCCATGTAGAGGGTTGTCAACCCTTGTCGAGGGCCACCACGGTTGGGCGAGGGTTGTTGGCCCTAAGTGAGGCATCGATGACCCTTGCTAACCCTTGCCAAGCCCTTGTCGACCCTTTCTGGCGACGAGGTAAGCAGCGGCGAGGGCCTTAGCCCAGTGCCTTTGCTACTTTTTTGCGTTTTTTTATTAAAAATATTTTTTATTTTATTTAATTAATTTTATGGTTAAAAATTAGAATTAAATTCAAAATAATGTTGTTTTAACCCAATGATTCATGTTTTAGCCATGTTATTGCCACCTAGGAAAGAAAATATTAAAAAAATTCACATCAGCATTTATTCTTAGTTTAATTGGACAACGTTAACGAAATGACTTGATTATACTATTTTAATAACTTGACTGCACCTTTTATAAATTTTATGATTTAATTGTATATTCGTGATAAGTTTCCTTATTCCAAATTATACAAGATTTATTTTTTGAAAAATAAAATAATTTTCATGCGAAATCGAATTTTCAGGACAGAACCGGAAAAAAACACGGACGAGGATGACGTGGCAGGAACCGTGGGCCCCACCAGTCCTAGTCAGCGTCGTCATCCTCACGAGCAGGAGACCGGCTGAAACGAATTTGTTCTCATTCTTCAGTGGCCGAGCAGGAAGCAGGCAGGAGGCAACAAGGAAGGAAGGAAGGAAGGAAGGAAAGCTCGCAGCAGCGAGGCCAAAGCCCAAGATGCGTCGCTTCAGAGCAGCCGCGTCGCTCGCCGGCGATCCTCGCGGCCCCCGCTTCCGCTTCCTCCGCCATTGCAGGAGCTTCTGCCGCTCTTCTTCCCTGCCGGACGCCGCCGCCGCGCCGGCCGACGGTCTCGAAAGCCAAGTCGGTATATCGATCATCGATTCTTGGGTTTTCACTTTTCGTGCGTTTCGATGGCGATTCTGCGAAGTCGAGGCCGGGCTCCGGGTGAAACGGGTTCCCTCTCCTTTGGTGGGCAGGTGCTGGTCGAGGGAAGCGGTTCTTCGAGGACGGCCATTCTCAATCGGCCTTCGGTTCTCAACGCTTTCAGCACGGCAATGGTGCGTTCGTATGTTCAAAATCTCATTTTTTTTTGCGGTGTATATGCCGAGTCGCTTCGTTGACGATTCGTTTCGATGGATGTAGTGACGTGTGCTTTTCTGGGTATTCAGGGTGCGAAATTGCAGAAGCTGTACAAGAACTGGGAAGATGATCCGGACATTGGTTTCGTGATGATGAAGGTAGTGATCTCTTTTCATGCCCCACAGACTACGAATTCTCATTGATGCTGTGGTGTTCCTCAAAGGAAATGATATTGTTTGGATGTCGAACTCGTGAAGGGCAGTGGCAGGGCATTTTGTGCTGGGGGCGATATTGTTAGCCTCTACCACTTGATAAATAGAGGTAATGCCCGTTTCGATGTTTTAGTACTATGCCCGCTTCGAGTTACATCTGCTTCGAAGTTCTTTCTGTATGATCATTTCTTCCTTAGAGAAAACAAACGAAATATGCTTACATTTGCCTAAAATGAAGCTGAGGGAAAGGTTAATATTGACATCAGTAATTGAGGGACTCTTGAGCAACGAGTGAATGCTTTACGAACTAAAATGTTGAATCTCAAACTATCCGAGCTGCAGTGCACAACTATCTAAACAACAGAAGACTATTTAGGGTTTTCCCAAGAAAAGGCTAAACATTTTATTTAGGTGCTCTATTCTATAGATGAGAAAGTGAAAGATTTGGGTGTCACCTGGATTATGTATCTGGAAAACTTAAAAAATGGTGCCAACTTATTGCTTGGTTCTTAGCCAAGAACATGTGCGCTTAAAAAAAATTGTCTTGCTGAGATTTCATGGACATTAGGTAGGTATGTCACTAATTAGCTCAAGTGTCAGGTGCACCTGGCAATTGCCCTTGACAACATTGGCTGCAAGATTTGTGATTCACCCTTTGGCATATTTTAGAATCTCACTTGAGGGGGACGGTATAGATACAATGGGAACTTTTTGTGATATCTACATTTTGCAGTTTATTCTCTTGTTATCTGTATATTTATTGTACTTTGAAGTGATATCTTTAACAAATTTTCCTATTACATATGGTTTTTTCTCTTGTTTATTTCTATAACCATTCTTTAAAAAAGTAGTCTTTCATGATGATGCTACTTCCTGATAATTTCATCGACTACTTTGAACTTGATGCAGGAAAAATAGAGGACTGCAAGGACTTCTTTAGGACAATATATAGTTTTATATATTTTGTAGGTACATATTTGAAGCCACATGTAAGTACTGAACGTCTTTGAAGTCTTTCGTGATTATCATTATGATTTTAGGGTTGTGTCTTGATCTACTACTTATCCTCTGGTTGTTTATATAGATTATCCATGTGAGATGCTTGAATACTGTTTCTTGCTCGGGTACTTCATAAACAAGGGTAAAATATGCTCACTGCGGGAACATGGATGTGTCACTTTTTCAACTAACTACTGGCTCTTTTGATTTGGATTATTGGAAATTTTGATTCCTTGGGCTTGGACACCTGTCATATAGTGTAAAAAAGTTGCAGGTGTTACATGTTTAAGAGGGAGCAGTTTAATTTAGTCATCCTTTCTTAGCTAATTTTTGTGCTTTAAGAAAGTGGGAACATTAGACACGAAATTCCAAGGATTACTGCCTGCTTGAGGGGTGTATTATCCAATTGAATAAGGAATAAAATCATAAAGCATAACATGTGTGATGTGAATTTAGCAAAAGAAGCAAGAGAATGGAAGTAATAATTGGAAATCAAGAACTAAAAAGTTAAATACCTGTCTAAAAAGAACAAAGAATTTAGATGATTTTCACAATTGTGGTCGACGGAAGAAATGATGAAGTCTCTCATGGGGATATCAGCTGGACGAATGTGATGAAGATTTGCAAAGGAAGTTTCTGTTGAGGAGAGGAGGAGCCTGCTTATGTCGTGTAGGACAAAGCATTGGTTAGTAAGATACCAACATTTATATAAATATGACTGAACTTGAGATAAGGATGCTTTGTGAGAGTATTCAAGGGAAGACAACCTTAGTAGAATGCTTAAGGGGAAAATATTAAGGATGAGATGATTTGGGTACTAAAAATTGGTGGGCTTATGTGCAGAAGGGTTGGGAATAATTTGAAATAAGGTGATTGCGAATATGTGCTAAGATTTAAGTATACAATAGTGGAGGTCTTGTGCTAGTGTCAATGCAAGGAAAAAAGCTAAAGTACTTTTGTTATACTGTAGGCATCATTTATTGAGCAAGGGAAGAAAGGTTTTCAGCGATGCAGTATGCAAAGTTATCAATCATGTGATGTGACTATGGTTTGGTTGGGTGCAAATATCTTTGCTAGCTCTTCTGTTTATCCTTCAATTCATGTTCTCCCTTATACAAGTGTTTCAAGTCTACTGCTTGACTGGTAACGATTGGGGGGACTTTTGAGAGAATGCATTCTGTATTAAGATTATCTGTTGAGCAACTTCTGCGAGCAGCACCAAGAGGATTACCCACCCATTAAATATAATAATTTGAAGTTGAGAAAGTTTTGTGTCACTGAATGCCATTATGTCAGCATACCATCTGATATTCATGTGATCATAGCTTATGAATCATACATAAGTCATCTTATGTGATTTTCCTAATCATATTGATGCTTCACTAATCTAAGATATGATGGCCAAGATTGTATTAAGAGCTATATATATATATAATGAAAAAAAAGATCATGTTGAGGGGTGTGCCAAGAGGCAACCGAACTGTATAGTGTATGGTGAAGTACAGGTCATGATTACACATTCATTATGTCAACGACCCTGTTAATTCTAGGATTAACATATAATTTATTTTGTTTTCTCTTGTTAAAAATGTGCTTAAATATTGTACTATATTATTTGAAGCATTGCCAGTCTGAAGTTTTTCATTTATTTTGTTTTCTCTTGTTAAAAATGTGCTTAACTATTGTATTATATTATTTGAAGCATTGCCAGTCTTAAAGAAGTTTTTTATGTTAACAGAAGACTACTTATTGACTTTCTTATTGAGGATTTTGGGATCTGTATCAGTTCCCCTCAATAGATATAGTTGAGAAGCTTCAGGCATATGTCATTGGTTCATGCATAGTTTCTTGTCATATCTGGCTTTTGCTATGCTCACAGTTTTGGTGATTATAATTGCACTAACAGACTGAAGTGGATTAATACATTAACTCATCTTGAAGTTGGAGCTACTCTTGTTTAAATTGTATAAAATATAGTAGTTGCATCGTGTGCCTAATTCTTCCCCATGCAAATGACCTTGTTGCATTCTATACATGAGTTTGACGATCTATTCAGTTAGTTGTTATTTTTGCACCATTGGCTAGCGGCTCAATGAGTTCTTGGGTTTGTATTTCCTCTTTCCGTTGCTATTATTAATATTAATTTGCCTTTGATGTACCAAAAGTAGGGTGGATATGCTAGATCCAGAATTTGCTTGCCCAGTAGTTTAGTCTTAGTTCAATTGTGAGAAGTTTTTGTGCTTGAACTTATCCGTTAATCCCATTTAGGTGGCTCTGCTAAATGGCATCACAATGGGAGGTGGTGCTGGAGTTTCAATTCCAGGGACATTTCGAGTTGCGACCGATAAAACCGTATATCTTTGGGAGCTCTTAGCTGTTTATTTCCACTTCATATTGTGTATTTTTAACATTGTTCTGATTTATGCTTTTTTCCATCTTTTGAATATCATAGTCATGTTCACAATCTATGCTTGCTTTCTCTCTTGAATGTCCATGTCCTTGGAATGTTTTATTTGAATTTCTTTTTAAGTAATTGATGTTCCAAATGTTATCCTGATGAGTTGTATGGATGATGTACTTCTGAGAAGGATTTACTGGAGTTTTATGTCCCCCTTGCAATTCTTTTTCAAAATAAAATAAATCATGGAACTAGCTTTCTTGATGCTTTGTGTCTGATTGAGCTGGAATATGTACATGAGCATGACCGTTTTAGGAAATCTTGAAGCTTTGGTCACTTCATCTTAATTTTCTTAATTTACCAGGAGAGGAATTTGCTTAGTGTAATGTTGGCAGGTTCACTTTTTTGTGTTGCTGACATGAGTGTTATAATTATTAAATACACTTTTTTTTTCACTTTCTGAAGCTGGCAGATGCACATAGCGTCTGATTTTGCAACGATCACTGGGTTGCAATGGCCTCTACAACATGTATTAGCAAAAAGATGTTTGTGGTTTGTAGGCATAGCGTTTATCAATGTGTTAGTGGAATTTTGAGGCTTGACACATGCATAAAGCTTCAAGTTGCACTTTTCAGAATTCAGATTGAGACGGTTTTGGCTGGTTTTACTGCATTTCAGTCAATGCCAGGGTATTACAGCCTTTAATTGTCTGAAAAGGTCAACCTGGAGTATACTGGGAGCAAGTTTCCTGTCTAAATGGTTGAACCAGCTTGCCTGGTTTGGTGATTAGAACATTGGTTGGAAGAAATTACTTGTAATATTCTTTAGGATGAATCCTTGCACAAGGATTGCAAAAATGGTTGGTTTTGCATGGAATAGTATTCGGTGGATGATCGGCATAGTATAATGGGAAATGGGTGCTATACTGCAAAGTAGTTGAAGTCTGCACAAGCTTCCATACCAGGCTCTGTCCTTTGGATCTTCTGCACATTTATGACTCTTAAGGATCTGTTAGATCTATTTATATTCCGTACACAACTTAATGACCCAATTTTTCTGTAGCTACTTTCATTGAGCTCCCAAAAGTATCATGCCATAGGACATTGATGCCAACACTGGAATCTCACATGGTATTTGACTAAAGCTGTAGCCAGTGATGTTTCAGGAAGTTTGCTAAAGAGTTGGGTGGCAACAAACAAAGATAAACTGGAGGTCTACATTGTCCATGCAGTTAAAAAAAAGTTGATTAGTTGCTCTTCTCGAGGATTGACATTTTCTTGTCCATATTCAATGGCCAAGGAAGATGATGTGCCATAATTCTTACTAGTGTTGGAGTGAACTGAATACTTGCACTTTTGACCAAAATCTATTTTTTCCTTACTTAATTCTAGGGGTGATCGGATCCCGGTCCATTCCAGTCCAATGGAAATGGTTACTTTTTTTTTTTTTTTTGGCCACTACTTTTTTTCCCACTACTTGAAACCGGACCAAAATAGTGTTTTAGTTCATATTTTACTATATTTTTTGAAGAAATAATAAGATAAAAAGTATATTTAGTCGGTCTCGTCCGGTTTGGTTTGGTCCGATTCCCCTTTTGGACTGGGAACCGGACTGCCCGGACACTAGTTCTACTTTTAGGAATCTGGAACCGGACCAAAACTTTCGGGAACTGGACCAAATCGGTCAGTTTGGTTTGGTTCAGGTGGCTTCCGGTTCGGGTGGTCCGTTTTGCACACCCTTACTTAATCCCTCTAATTCTTGCTGAGTAGAATGAATATTCTGTATCTAGCATACAAAATTGTCATGAGTGCTCTATCTACTTTCGTGGTATATTTGTGGTTCACGTGTTCCTGGATGTTGAATTAGCTTATATTGCAGGTCTTTGCCACACCAGAGACTCTTATTGGGTTCCACCCCGATGCTGGAGCCTCCTTTTACCTCTCACGTTTACCTGGTCATTTAGGTATTTTGCAGTAGCTTCCATTCTTCTCGCAAATTCAACCCTTAAGTGAAGACAATATTTGACATCGTATAGCACTATCTATATCCCCTTCAAGGAAATCCAGTGTTTTTTTTACTATGTTTTGTGGAAGAATCTTTCCTTTGGTCATTTAATAATTTGATAGGTGCCTACCACTGTTTACCTTCTATTCTTAAATAAAATGCACTTGTTTTTGTAGGAGAATATTTGGGTCTCACGGGAGAGAAACTTACTGGCGCTGAAATGATTACCTGCGGCCTTGCTACCCACTATACCCTTGATGCGGTTAATCACCTTTACACCTCATTACTCATTGGTGGCTCCTCCATTTAGGACCTATTGCCGAATTAAGTTCTGTTCTCCATGTCATGCTGCAGAGACTTCCCTTAATAGAAGAACAACTGGGGAAATTAGTTACAGATGATCCATCAGTGATTGAGAGTATGCTGGAAAAATATGGAGACCTTGTCTGTCCAGATAAGATGAGTGTAGTTCACAAGTTGGTGCTCTTTCCACCGAAGATAATATGATATGTCTACTTAAAAACACTTGGGACTTGTGTTATACTTCTGTTTTCTCATTCATTTCTTAATCTTTTGATCCTGTGAATTTTACATACTGATGTCAATATTCTGCTTAATCTTCTCTTGTTTAATGTTGAAGGATAGAGTTGGTTGATAAATGTTTTGGTCACGAGACGGTTGAAGAGATTATTGATGCCTTAGTAAGACACTATGCCTGATGGATGATTAATGATTATGAGCTTACTACAGGATAATTATCTGCATGCTGCATTAGCGTGATCCATATATGTTAACTTTGCCTTCACATGCATAAGCAGTCCTGGGATTATTTATGCATACTCTACTGAATGAGTGTTCTAATATGCTGGTTTAGTCCTTCTTCCTGGATAAGTGGGTTCTGACCAAATCTTTTACATTACTCATTAAGCCAGCTTCAATTTGAAAAAAAAAATAAAAAATAAATTAACTCCTTTTGCAAAGTAATTGGACAATTACTTTCCCTTTCTTGGTGTGCTTAATGTAGGAGACTCTAAATCGCTAAGGTGCCACATTGTCATTCAGGAAAGCCAAACAGCTGGACTGAAGGATTCATGGTGCAATTCTGCCCTTAGGAGACTTAAAGAAGCTTCTCCATTGAGCTTGAAGGTTTCGTTGAGATCTGTGAGTCCTCTTAAGCATCTTAGTTGTCTTTCCTGTTTGCAAGCATTTCTTCATCTGATCCCTAAAGTAGTCTAGTGCTTCAGGTACGAGAAGGGAGGTTCCAAACACTTGACCAGTGCTTGGCTCGTGAGTACCGCATGTCCCTACAAGGAATATCTAAGCAAATTTCTCATGACTTTTGTGAGGTGAGGTGAAGATTGTCTTTCTCCACGTCTGAACACATGATCTTTAAGGAGTTGCTTTTGTGATGGTTTCCTTTCAGGGGGTTCGGGCACGAGTGGTGGATAAGGACTTAGCACCGAAGGTATTTTTTTCCATCCTGCATTTTTAAATGTTTCACCTGTGGAGCTAAGTGGGTTGATTAGATTCCATTTAACTCAACAATTGAACATACTGATACTAGAACATGCATGTAACTTTGATGTCATCTGGTAATTGTGGGTTAAACATCAAAATCTATAATTTTTGGCCTAGTTATCTCATTAGGTGTAATTCCTTCTGGATTGTGAAATTGCAGTGGGATCCTCCGAGCTTGGATAAAGTTTCGGAAGACATGGTGGATCGATACTTTGAACCTCTCAGTGAACTTGAACCCAACCTAGACCTCCCAACAAAAGTGCGAGAAGCCTTCACCTGAATCTGATTACTTCCATCTTTTTCCATCTCCGATAAGTTATGTGTTGTGAAGTGGCAATAACTGGGATTCTAAACGAGACTACCCATGGTGGCGGCTGAAATTAGTCAGAAAATGTCATTCTCTATTGGAATATGAAGGCTTCACCAAATTGTTGAGGTCCATTCTTTGACTCAAGTTTTAGATGGACAGAATCACCTACAGCGTTCGTGCTAGTTGGGGTTTTATCTAGTTTTGGCTAGTGTTATGAAAGTGTGATGTTTCTACTGATGGTCAAGTCATATTTAAATTATCTTTAGATCCATTTACGTGCGGTTGCTGCTTGTTTGTCTGGTGGTAGTGGCTGGCATTGACTAATGAAACCGCGGCATGACGGACTTGGACCGACGAGAGAAATTACCTTTTCCCATTTTCGATTTTCCCAGTTAGGAACATCAATCTGTGTTTCCATAACTAGCAATTTATACTAGTGTGGACAGTGGATATAGCATGGCAACAAAACACCTGGAAGTCTAAAGCAGAAAGGCTAGCAAATGCATTCCCAAAACCAAGAATACGTTCATATCCAGTATTGATGAATATGGGATTACAGTGTATGTACAGGTCAACTGTTGACGTCCCAGAAACCGTGAAATCCCAGAGGGAAGTTAAACTCTTTAGGCACTTCGAGTCGCGCTGCCAGAGCGTCAGCTTCTCCGATCCTCTTTGGATTCAAAATGACTAGATAGCATCTCTGAATCGAGACTGCATACTGCAACACATAAGCGGAACAGGTTACACGACTCTCGTTAGCAATAGCAACGATTGTAATGCACTAAATATGCCGTAGTTGTGTTAAGTCATATACCTCGACCACAAGAATGTACCCATCATCTTCTCCGGTTCCTTTGGGGACGAAAATCGGCTCGCCAATGAATCTGCGGTTCCCGGTCGACCATGTGCTGCTGGACCCATCGGACAAATTGAGCTTCACGACAGAGTCGAACGGGAAATGCGGCAGTGCAGGACGGGTACCGGAGGTTGTGCCGCCGTATATGTACTTGTTTTTCCTCCCTGAAAAATCCGGATTTATCACGGGGAAATCCGTAGGCCGCGTCCAGTTGTTGAGCGGCTCCACGGAGCACTTTCGGCAATCCCCTTCGGCGTCGATGTCGATGGACACCTGCATTATACAAGCCCTGAAGTAGTGAGAGTACGTACAGAACCCCAAAATTCATCCTTTTTTCCTCTTATAGGAAGATTGATACTACAACATAGATGCAACAGCAAGTACATGCAATGATGCAAGTAGTATGTGTTGGGTAATAAGAGATCACCTCAACCAGATGAGGCAACAAGGCCTTCCCATCTTGTTTGACATTCATGATGGAAGGATCCAATTTACCACTCTGCCAATTGTATCCTGTCATGGTCAAAAATATAAATTAAATCCTGCCCAGATATACTAGGACGAAATTGAAACGTATAACTAGAACAAACTTAATGTTCAAGTCTAGCAAATGATCTTTTATCAACTAGGGATGACCTGTGACTCCAATTCCAAAAGATTAGAATTGGAAACCAGACAGATTCTGGAACCGTCAGTTTCTGAAATGGTCAGTTTTGGCGATTCAACTATTGATGAGATCAAACTTTCTTCATTTTTTATTTTTTATCTTTTTAGAAAGAGGCTTCAAAATTTGTTTTTGGGTATAACTGACAATTCTCCCTGAAATTGGGAACCCAACTAGTCCCAGCCCAATTCTAGGTTTGCGGGACCTAGAACCAAAATGGGTCTTGCTAGAAACCGCCTTCAACAATCAGTCCGGTCCGGTTTTTCGGTTTAAACCGGACCCAGTGCTCACCCTTAAGACCAACCGATGATAAGGGGGAAGAAGGAGCATTTTTTGCACCCACTACCACATGATTATGCAAGAATTGCAATAAACATACTGACTAGGGTTCAGCTACTTTAGTTCAAGCGATTGCACCAACACATATATATCATCACTCCTTGATTAATTCATATCTATTACCCACCAAAGAGCTTGTGGAAATTGAACCATTCGTAGGAACAGACGCAGGCCTGCAAGCGTATCTCCCTCGTCCCTCCCTCCTCGTCGTCCACGGCCTCGAAGGCGTTGCCGAAATGCAGGAGCCAAAGCTGCGCAGGCACTTCAATGGCGGACCTCCAATCTCTTCCCTTCTGGCCCTCGTGCTGTGATCTTGGAAGAAGATAGATCGGGGACGTCGATTTGCTAGGGTCCACTGATAGTGCCGATATCATCGGTGATATTCCGCACACTGCACTTATCGACCCTGCACGAAATTCCAATTTAAACAGAAAAAAAAAAAAATTGTCATTTTGCCCAAAAATAGCAAATTATCATCTTATGATCATCAACTCAATTTATGGTGGCCTTTTACAAAGCAGAAAAATTACTATTGCTCACGAAGTGACGAACCCACTTTTTCTTTTTGATGGAAATCGTAAAAACTTAATTGGGAGCATGACAAATTATCTTAAAAACTAAGCATTGAAATATATAATAAGGGAGGCAAATAAGGAGTCCGAAATGATTTGAACTCAAGACCCTGCTCTGCTCTGATACAATATAAAATTTTTTACTCTACTATTTATTATTCTCAAAATGAAAATTATTAGATGAATGCATAATTCAATATTTAAATTCTTATAACATTACCTGGAATGTCAAGCTTGATGCGATTTCCAAATAATATGTAGTGAGTATCCGTGAAAGCCCAATCATGAATCATTAGATGATCAGGGATGTTGAATTCCTTCTTCTGTAGCAGTTTGAAATTCGAGTCGAATTCTGCGGTTGCAAAAAGAGTTCATGTTATTCGCAATGAAAAGGGTATACTTTTGTTTAGCCTTCGGGTCAATTAAGACAATTCCGTTTCATTTTTTTTTTTTTGTAATGCGGCATATTCAAAATTTTTTACTCGACTAATGTTCGTGAATGGACATGGAATCAAATGAGAATTAATTACCATAAAAGGTGAAGTTACTACGGGGCAACAGCATGTCCTCTGCGTTGCACGACAAAGTGAGAAGCCTATCTTTCCTTGCGTCCACTTTGTAATGTGACAACATTCTCTTCGCCGGCATCTTGAATACTCCTGCATTTCAAAACTTACGTTAAAACATGAAAAGCAACTCACCTAGAGAAAAATAACATAGTCCACGAATATATTTGACGTGCCATATAAGATGGGCTTCAAAAAGCTAGCGGCGACGTCCCACACATCACCGACACCGCCGTGCTCCGGCTCGCCTTGGCCGTCGATCATCTCGAGCTTCCCTACCGTGTTCAATGACCCGGGCTCGATCTCGTACGGGTCACCGCCCTCCCAGAGGCACAGCAGCTTCCTTCCCCACTTCACCACGCTGGTGTTGGCGACGTTCTTCATCACTTTGGTGTTGCCGACCTTCCTCCCGCCCTTGAGCACTGAGAAGGGGCCCCGGTGCGTGAACCGCCATGTGTCGCTCACCGGGTCGTGCTCCTCGACCTGGGCCTCGGTCTTCACGTACCGGGCCATGAACCCAACCTCCTTACCCTTGGGCGACCCGCCGAAGACGAAGCCCCTCAGGTAGCCATGCCCGTCAAGAGGGTGTACCGTGGACCCGTGGTCGTCGGCGAAGAGCCCTGGGCCGATCAGGTAATACGTCCCTGAGGGGAAGTCGGGCGGCACCGCCCCGTCCACCGCCTGGAGCACGACGGGCTTGGCGGCCTCAGATCGCTGTGACACGAAGAGGAACTGGTAGTCCCAGAACGCGGCCACCCGATCTTCTTCCACCTCTGTCATGGAGACACCCATGGAGCGACCCTCCAAGGTGGAGATCGAGATTGCTTGGGGGACATGGCTGGCGGCCGCGGCGAGGGCTTGGCCCGCCGGAATCCGGTCATGCCTTGGGGATATAGGGAGTAATTTGGTTGGACTTATGTGGCATGTCGTATTGGCTTGCATAATGCTTTGCAAGTGACAAGCTTTGGAACTAGCGCTTGCTTGGGGCCGGGGGATACAAAATTACAAACTATGGTGAGGAAGACAATGTGGAATTGATCGGGCTTATATATACATATATATATAACAATGAAGGGAAATGAATATTTGGCTTAGTGCTTGGGCTTGAAATTACGGATTCGCCATTGCATGTTCTTCTTTTTGTCTTTCTTTCATATATTTGGTGTGCATGGTGGGGTCGATGTATGCCGACATATGGCACGTGAGGTAGGCACCTACACAAATTACTGCTTCCCCGTTAGTTAATTAGGCAATGGAGGAGATCGGTGGCAGACATATTCACTTCACTTTCTCTAATTAAATATATTAATTTAACTATTTAGGTTATGAAGTTCTAGTGGCAAGGGATATTTCTTGTCGATCGTGTGAATCCAATTATTAAAAATTAAAAAGGAAATGGAGTAGGAGTCAATCAATCGACTAAATGGCATTTGCCCATGAATATATACATATACACGCACATATATATTTATATTTATTTGAATTTCTAACTTAGGCACCGACAGATTAAATCGATTTCTATTTTCGTGTTTAGTGCTGATAAGCCCATACTAATGATGCGGGCTCACGCTACTGAATTCATGCTCAAAGCCTTAACTTGATTTGGCATATCTGACCCAATTAGTTAGGCGTATTGTTTAAGCTGGACGCGGGTGGTGGGGGGTTCACTTCAACTACCGGAAAGTCTTAATCTAGTCCGACGTGTGAAATTTGTTAAGAACACTATCGATCACAGCGGCAGACTATTTGATAAGACGTCGGACGCTTTATTTCATTTGATATGATGGCACCTAAATAATTTTAATTTCATCTAGTGCTATAAGGGAAAAAATTATGGAGAACCACCTATTAGAAAAATAGGTTAAAATTGAGGAGGAGCACTAATTAGACAATGATGATTACGATGATGAGTTTGATGCCAAGGGGGGGTTGTTGGGATGATGCTGCCGGAGTAATGACAAGAGATCTATTAGGGGGAAGTCAAAAGAATTATTCCTCGGCCGTCTAATGCGGAATCTCATGACTTCATTCTCCAACTTCGATTTTTAAAATGATGTTCTAATTGGCCACTTGTGTATGTCTTTGTATACAGAGAATAAACAAGAGGAAGTGTACCATTTCCCAAAGTCACTTGAGGCTTTTGTCTCATCTTTGTCCAACCAAATGTCCCCAACCAGGACTTCATGATTAGATGGCTTGGATCTAGATTCTCCTTATTCCTTATTTTTCCTCTTCTATCGTACCGATGAATATTTCGAACTACTCATTACCCGTACTAAATGGATAGCAAATTTCATTTTTAAGGTGTCGAGCGCATTTAAGAGAAGGATAATCGGATCTCTTGAAGATTTCTAATTTCATTCCCTCATTGACAAAGATTTCTGGGGAGGGGACAAGTACCTTGGGCGTTCTTGTCGATTCCTAGTATATTCTTCTCTTACCTCTTCTCTTCTCTTTTAGAACAGCATCCTGTTTTGAGCTTTGAAGATTGTTAAAAGAAAATTTTTGGGTATCCATACCTCGCACCAAATCCGCCCTCGCCGGAAAGGACATCTCTGCTTATGTCGGGATAGTCGAAGGTCATGCAACTGTCACGGGCTGAAAGCTTTCCTCGCCAAGGACAAGTTCATGCAATGCTTAATGAGTCGAAACACAAAGCCAATCTTCCCTCAATTGATCGTCCCCAAGAACTGAGTATCGAGTCACTCGAACAAGACTAAGTCAGTCAAATAGGTGGGTTCAAATCGAAAATTGTCCAATCCAAATTGACTTATTTTTATGCAATACAATTTTAGTAATTCATACCCGACCCAACTTGGGCTCTAAATTTTCTCCATAAATTGTTACCTTTAAAGAATGGGCGACTTAATGGATTGGCTCGCTGAGTAGGCGAGGGAGTTTGGGTTGGATTGTGGGCTAGGAATTTGCGTGGCACACGACCAATGTGGAGAGGTGGGTGAGTGCCACACAGACATACCTAAATGGATGGGCTCAGTGTTCAGTTATGGACAAGAGTACCAAATTTTTAGGCATTTATATTAAAAATCTTCCTCAATATTCAAATTCGCAAAAATTGTCCTAAAACCAACCTAATTTAAATTCTTTTCACATAAAAAGCGTGTGTTTTTTGGCTAGCACTATACAATAAGAGGAGCAAAAAGAAGAATTATCGGTACACAAACTTAGACTGAGACTGATTGGAGCAAAAACTTTTTTTTTTCTCTTAATGTTTTCTAGCATGAAAAAAAAACATTAAAAAAAAAAAAAAATTCACACCTATCCACAACCACAATCTCCCAAATTTCCAATGGGCCATAATCAAACCCTAAAGCCCAAAAAATTCACACCTATTCACACCTTCTTCTTCTTCTTCTGACACGCACACACTATAGCTTCGGCTTCGAGACAAACTTCGTCGTTGACAGGGTTTTCTTTTGGAGGAATGCTTAGGGCTAACTTCTATATATGGAAATCATTACTCTTATTTCATTGAAAATTAAAACGTAACATACTAATTTAGGATTTACTTCAAAAAAAAAATCACTTGCTCTCGATTTTTCTTTCTCGCTTTTGCTCTCTAATTTGTTGTGTTTATGTGTTTAATCCTAATAATTAAAGCAAAAATTGCGTGCATATGCATAATTAAAGTAAATGCACATTTTATTTATGGTGTGCTGCTCTCGTGCTGATTTTTTGACTTTCCGAATCGGGGCAAGAGCCTGTGAAAGGTCAACTATTTGTTCACAAGTGGGAGTGGGAGAGGCAAAGAAGCAAATAATGCCACGTGATGGTGGGGTTCAAAAAGTTGATAATAGAAAATGTTGGGTCCGAAAAGTTAATAATATAAATAATTCTTTGTCCAGAAGTCGACGAGGACGGGAAAGAATTATACGTATGGATGGCATGGTCGATGTGGTGCAACGACTTGACCACTATTCAGTATGCTGTTATGCATCTCAATCAATTTTATTATTTGATCTTATAGCTTTCCATTTTTTGCTAGTGTCCTCGTCAACATGTCACTGTCATGGCTTGCACGCAAAATACCTTTTGATACGTGTGGGGGTGATGAAAGTCATTTAGTTTCTTGAGAATGAGGAGTTAATGGAAAATCATTCACAGTAAAAGAATCAAGAAAAAAAAAAAGGAAAACATTTTTTTGGAAAATAATTTCTCATAAATCATTTTCCGTTAACATAAAATTTTTCCTGAAACAAACACGTCCTAATATAAGCCTTAACAAAGAAGGAAAAGGAAAACCGATCAAAATTGGCAAAAAAGGGAAAATTATAAAAAAAATCATAAACTTATTTAGTTTTAAGCTTTTTAATTGTATTAATTTAGTTTTAAACCTTTTTTTACATTTTACCAATTGAGTCAATTTAGTCAATTTTGACTGGAAATCACTAACGTGGACATTGTCCTTCCTACGTAGCATGGCCAACGTGAGGTGGATTTTTTTTCAATAATATTTGAATTAGATGCCAAATTCAAGAGTTTGCTTTATGATAATTATAGACTCTAAAAAATCCGAATTAACTTCTTTGGCGAGTCATGCAAACTAAGCAGCCATTGAAGAGGAAAAGCCTAAAACCCAATGAGTTGGGATTTCTAATGTTCACACTTTGCATTTTGTGCGGTATTATTGAATTTTTGCATATTTTTATCGGGTTAAACAATGATACTATAGAGAAAAAAAAAAGAGAGCATTTATCTAACAGGGGAATATATACATTTTAGGTATCTTTTCTTATATTATGGTAGGAGAATTTCGAATTATCCAAGAAATGCTTGAATTATCCAATTGCATACCGTGAGTGCTTATTGTCTTACCTGGTAAAGCAAGTGTGCAGTTCAATCGAGATCCGTGAAATAAATGTAACAAAAAAAAAAAAAAATCCAATAATTATACAGTAGCTGAATATGAATATAAGCAAGTTAATTAATAGGAAAATGCTTAGCTAACTACACCGTTACTCTTCAGCGACCCATGATTTCCCAAGGAAATCGGATGAGTTTTGTGGCCGTTTTCCTTGGGAAATGAAAATCCCACGCGTTGGAAATTGAATCCCATAAATACAAAATTTTGCCAAAAATAAGTTTGAGGGGAAAAAAAACCTAGAATTATTATTGACTAAAATTCAAATAATCACGAATATGAGATGATAGTTGTTTTAATTCTTCTATTGCATTTTAAGGTGATTTATCTTTTATTTTGTTTACACCAATCTTCAATCACATTTTAAATAATCATACTATCATCAATATTTATCGTCTTATACGAGTTTAAAAATTTAAGCTAGTAATCCTTTGGTTTTCACTACATTGAACTATTTTTACAACAAACCTAATTTTAATAGAACTTACTAAGTATAAAAATTATTGACAAAACCAAGTTTATACAAACAATTTTGGTTAATTCAGGTTACCTGCAAGAACTACGATTTTTTCTATTGCAAGTATTGAAGGCTATTTTTTTTATTAAGTTTTCTAATTATCTATGTCAATCATATCGCAAATATGTGGCGGTAAATTAGTTTTAGACATGCGACGGGAGTATGATTTATTTTTACTTTTAGGGCTGCCAAATAAATTTTGGATTATATGACAAGAGTGACTTGGCTCGATCATGTGCAAGATAGTGTTCTCTTTTTGATGCAAACACGTGTCGTAGACAAAAAAATCATATAATTGGAAAAGATTTAGGGACTAAAATATCAATTTTCAAATGCCTCAAATTTTTTACAAAATTAACCAAAATTTAATATGGAGTAACTGTGGATGTAATTTTCTTCATATTGAAATAACTCCATAATTTTCTTTTGTTCACTGGTAAAGAGTCCTAAGTCTGGGTGGCGATCAAAATATGTTATTTGTAGTTTATATGAAACTAGTGTAAGATGTTTGCAATTGGAAGTTAATATATGATAAAAAGCTAATTACAATATTAATTATTGCCGGTTGCCCATCATTTGGAAAAGAATGTTGGTGGTCCGAAATGCTCCGTTATTCCTAGAGAATAACGGTGCTGTTATCTTAGCATGGCCCGAATTACTATTCATTCAATTTCGAATTTTTCATTTACTAACTCAAAAAATATCATAATCTAACCATCGATATAAACCCGCTTCAAGGGGACACTTGACACATATCTCCCACGGTTACCTCTAATAATCAAGCCCAAGTTTCCTCTCTGTAATCCTAAAAAACTCTAAACACAATCATACCTCAAACAATCAATTTGTCATACTTGGAAATGGAGAAGGATCAAGCCAAGCCTAGTGCATCGGACATTTTATTGGTGATTGCATCTAGTAGGTATCTCTCATCTCTCATTTATTATAATTATTATTTATAAATGTAGAACTGCACTGATGAATTTTCCAAACTACCTTTTTTTAAGGTCTTTGTTGTCTTACAAGCTGCAGAAGAACGAGGTGCTTGTATTCCAGAGATGTGTCCTCCAAGATTTCGTCTCGTCTATGTACACGGTAAATGTAAATGTGCCCCGCCCTATGTATCAGAGTAGTGTCCTATTGGGTCTCATAAGCTCTACACGCACGGCAAATGTTTCTGCATTCCATCAAAGCGCCAGAATATCTCGGATAGTCTGATCGAAGGAGGCGCTCGTATTCCAGATATGTGTCCTCCAAGGTTTCGTCACGTATGTGTATGCGGCAAATGCAAATGTGCCCCGCCTCGTACATCAAACCGATGTCCTATTGGGTCTCAAAAGCTCTGCTTGGAGCCCGGCACATGTTTCTGTATTCCATCAAAGCGCCAGGGTGTCCCTGATGGTCAGGTTGGAGGAGGCCCTTGTGTTCCAAGAAATGTCCCGACAGGTCTCGTCCGATCTATGTACACGATAAATGAATATGTGTTCGACCGGAGCGCAAACATTGATTGATGTGTGTTGTGAGTGTGTTCGTGAGATGGAGAGGAAGCAAGAATAAGAGGGAATAAGAGAGAGGTGGGTTGCATGTGTCGGAGATTTTTACGAATCAAATTTTGCTCTTATTAAAAAGGGTTGATGATGCTAATGCATATAAGTCCGTTTTAATTTACAGGAGTTTTTGCATTACTCTGAAGTAATTAAAGCAAAAGTTACGTGCATATACATAATTAAAGTAAACGCAAATTTAATTATTAGAGGACTGCAGCGCTCATGGCGCATGAATCTGACGCTTGTGGTACAATTAACTGTTCGATGGAGTGTTTATCTCGTGCTGATTTTTTATTTTTGTTTTTAACCTTTCAAATCGAGATCGGGCCAAGAGCCTGTGTAAGGTCAACTATTTGTTCACAGAAGGGAATGAAAAAATAACGCCACGGTGATGGCGTGGCTCGAAAAGCAAATAAAAGAAAAATGTTTGGTCTGACAAGTTAATTACAGAAATGATTATCTGTCCAACAATCGACGAGGGCGAGAAAGAATCGTACGTATGGCTGCCGTGGTCGATGTGGTGCAACGATTCGATCACTATTTAAGTATGTTATGCATCTTAATCAATTTTCGTCCTTCAATTTATAGCTCTCAATTTTTAGCCAATGTACTTATCGACATGTCATCGTGACATGGCTAGCATATGAAATAACTCTTGATGTGTACGGTGCTAGTGGGGATATCCACATTAGAACTAACCAACCGAATTAAAAGAAAGGGTGTGTTTATATTTATTTTTATTAAAAGAAAATTGTATTCATTATTCAAAAAGATACATGAGAAGTACGTAGATTTTCATAGCAAAGTAAATCGAAGCATAATAAAGGCCAAAATACTACAAAATATGGGGGTATCAAATCCTCGAAAATATTATTAAACTCCTAAATTTAAACCGGCAATGAAGAACTCTTAGCACTAAAATTAAATTAGGAGAGTTTGAACTCTCAAATTTATAATTATACCATGAGAAAAGAGCTCTCATATCAAGATCAAAAGGAAAGTAAAAAGAAGAAAAAACAAGAAAGCTCCAATAAAATCAATATCAGATGGAGGGGTGGGTGAGACTAGCTCAAACCCTCCCCATAGCTGAAGGTTGAAGAAGACAATGGAGAGAAAAAGACTTTTGGTTGCTTTTTTGGGAGTTGTTAAAGAGAGATCTCTCATATTCAAATGGCTTTAGAGTGTCTTTGTTCAAGTGAAAAAAATTTCCGTGAATTAGTTTTTGAACTTTTATGAGTTTGGCTTGCTAAAAATGGTTAATCAAGAAAAAACTATTTACAATAAAAAGAAAATAGGCATGCTTAAAATTAGGAAAATGAATTGTCTAATCTGAAATCCGTAAAACATTTTCCATTATCATAACAAAATTTCCCGAAACAAAACACATTCTAATATAAACGTTGATAAAGAAAACAAAAAAAAAAAAAGGATAATCGATCAAAACTTGAAAAAAAGAAAACAACTATTTCACTTGAATCATCCGTGATTTGAATGCCCAAACTTTTTTCCTAACAAATTTTCAAGTTCAAAACAAAATGGCGTTTTGAATTGAAAAAAAAAAAATATCATTTAAGATGTATGATTGATGAAAAAGAATACCCTCTTGCAAAGAAATGCATCAGTTGCTCCATATCCTTCTCCCTTTCGTGGGGCTAGACCATGAATCATGTGCAATTTTTCAACACCAATAAAGGGGAAAAAAAGGTAAATCACATGGTTGCACTTGCAAATTCTTTTATATACAGTATCGCGCACCTAACGGCCTCATGGGATTTCTGGGTCCTCATGCACATGTACAATAACAACCAATTCGCAATCGACACGTGACACCTCCTGCTTTCAATATTTATGTCCTAGGATGTCTTGTCACTTCTTTTGGTAACATGGTACAAGAAGACCAATTTCATGACATTGGATTCCCCAATTTTCTGACTTCTCTCTTCGTGTCCTTTCTGAATTTTCCAGGCCGAACAGGTTTTTTCCTTTTAAAATAAGCAATTTGCCCTCTTCGAGGAAAACCTTTCTGACGTCTGAATCTTTAAGTGCAAAAAAGTGGCAAAACTCTACAACGCAATGGTGGTATTTGGTCAATTATTAAGAGAAAGAGAAAGAGGGAGAGAGAGATTATGAGTTTTTGGGCCATTATATTATTAAGGGAAAGCTTATTCCACTCTTTTCCAGCACAGGCTCTTTAGTATTCGTCCCCTATTCATTCTTTATTGGTACAATTGACCCATTCTTTTTTCTCCACTTTCTCTTTCTTGATAAGTTTTTAAATTAATACAAAACAAAAAATAATGGATTATATGCAGAAAGAAGATTCAAAAACAGGTATTCTGTCCCTTAATGACGATAAAAACATGCTTTAAGTTCTACTTTACCTACAGAAGATGCTACTATCCACCCATTTCAACCTACTGGTGAGATATTCTCTAAGAAATTCCTTTGGATCGAGCTTTATTGTCTTATTAGTTTTGCTGACTATCGAGTCTAATGAGCCATTGTTAGATTGGTGGGTGTTTATGGAGATACACGATTATTTTGCATTCTAGCCCTCGGTTTTCAATTCTATTTTGGATGAGATTGTCGAAGAGTTGCACAAGCCTTGGAATAGAATAATATACTAGGTACTTGATTATTTTTCTTTTTCTTTTTTCGACATAACTTTAATATCTAGGTGTTTGAAGATATTCGTGAATGTTCGTATGATAGTCTTTATATGGCCTTTCACTATTAAGATTTAGATATCAATCAATCGCCAACGTTAAGAGATTATCAATCAGCAATATAGAAGTACAAAAATCAGTTTGATTGCTTCATAGCCAATCGAGTTCAATTAGCTATTGCTAGTCCTAAGCTCCTGCTCGTGAATAGGCCGAGCATGGTGACAATATTCTGCAATCTTGTCTGAAAATACTAGTTGTTGGCCACCTATTAAATTTCCTAAGTCATACGATTCAAACTAAACAAGCAGCTCACTGGAATTTTCGTATGTAGAAGAATCAATCTTCAACCAACATTCAACAGCATAATTTCCATGATTTAAGGATATCTAGCTCTTGGTTGGACCATGATATCTTTGATTTAGAATATATTTATCAATCAAGTGTTGGGATTCGGATTTGATCATCCAAGATTCAATGTATGATTTGGAAAAGGCAAGTTCTTTACGGCACAGCCTCCTCCTATATACAACACTTGTGCTTTCGTCATTACTTGTGATTGTTTACCTGAAACCTACCTAGAAGTAATGTAATGGCATAACCATGTAAATCGCCCCCAACAATTTCGTGAAATAGGGGGTATCATCGAGACAGATTGAGTCGATACAACTTAGTACATGAGCCTTATTTGAAATTATGTACAAGAAAACCTGATTTATTAACCAATATGAGAATTTACATAATCAAATCACCTTTTATGGTAAGTAATTTGCACAAAGCATTGATTCTAATAAGCTGATAATGACATGGACAGAGAAATTCCCAACGAACATACCCAATTTTTCAAAATTAAAAAATCTTAGCTTTTCAAGATTTATTCATGACAAGAGAGATGAAAACATATATTGATCTAGAACAACTTTGAGAACATTATTGTTGCAGACATAAGATAAATGAAAAAATATAATTTCTCTCCCTTAACTCACTTTAGTCTTGAAGTATTCTATCTCATGGAGGATAACTTACAATATTTTGTTATCTTGTGTAGAGGAAGGACTAGATTCTTTATACAGGTTAATAACAAGTATCTTGCATCAAAGCACATTATATTTTTACAACAGTCACGTATTTTTATAAGAATTGCACACCTTTATAAAGTTGTGTTTTTTCATAGCCAATAAGTTTTTTTTAGCATTTAAATAATTATTAAATCATTAATGAATAATAACATGTGGACCACAATTATTCTTACATGTTTTAGGCAATATTTTGTGTGGATGAATACGGCAAAATGCATTAGGTTACGGTGTTTTTAGAACAATGGATCTTTCTCTCGAAGGATGATGTAAACCCCTGTAAACTGAACTGATTTTTTTTTTTTAACTTTATTTCTTAAAAAATCACAATCATAAAATGAGCTATACAACATCTTCTCGCAAATGGTGATTCTCTTGGTGCAGCAACGATTTCAGCTATTGATAAATAACCCATTTTCATTATTTAGGGTCCACCGAAGAGACTGCTGTGCGAAATAATATAAAAGGAAAAAAAAAAAAACTCATCTGACTTTACGAAAATTGAACGGACCCAAATGATCTTCACGGGCCCTTCAAGTTGAATTAATTAAGGAAGTGGCTGTGTGATCGGCCTTCGGAGGCCCAAGAAGCATCGCGTCCTTTGGGCAGCCTCTCTTGATTGCATGAGGAGAATTTGGGTGTCAATTAAGAAGACTAGTCAACAAAGGGTAAAGCAGTGCATCGCACACTTGTGAAGGTGTACTCAACATTGTACCAATTGCGAATGTTGACTACACGTCGTTAAAGAAAGAAGTCCTACATTGGATGTGTAAAGTCAAAGGAGCAACCGGTAACACCCAGTCGACTCATATCTCAATAACAAAAGGTTTCTGATAAACCCAAGTTCAACAAGATATGTCAACGAGTTCAAGTTATGTGCGGCCTTGGATCTCCCATTGAAGGTACTGGAGTTCTACCGTGCTTTTCCCAACACATATGGATGCTCGATCATCTTATCCCACTAGTTCTAGCCAAGATATGTGAAGCTAATCAAATGAGTATTTGTTATGAATTGTCTGAAGTGACAAATTACACCCTTCAAAAAAGAACATATTATGTATCATCACAAGAGAGTATGTAGTAGGATTTTTTCATTGTTGCCAAATCTGACAAGTAATTTTTGATCTTGTACACAATATCCTTATTGATGAATTATCGCGCCTCGAAGTTTTTGTAAGAAGTCAAAAGATATCCTATATTGTTTCACATATCCTTAGATGAAACTATGCAAACATCTACAGAAAAGGAAAAAGGAGTTCAGAGAACATTATCTACCTCCACGTACAACTCATGCACGAACGAAAAGGAAACAATGTTTTGTATCTTAACATCATCATTATTTACATAGCATATCAGCGAATCTCATTATCTCGCATGATATGCACTATGATAAATTCTTACGTTTGATTTTGGAAAAATCGAATTTTATATATACAATTGAACAAAAAAGGGAAAAGCCTTCTCTCATGAAAAGGCATTAGTTTCTCTATTTAAGGGAAGAGATTCTTCTCCCTTCCCTCAGGCTAAGCCATGAATCATGTGCATCTTTAAACACCATGAAACAAAATATGGCGAATCACATGTTTGCACCTGCAAATTCTTTTGTCAACAGCATTGCCCACCTAATACACTCATGCAATTTCTGGGCCCTTATATGTATAGATACAATAATAACCAACCGGCGATCCCCATGTCATCCTATTGAATTTTTATATCCTATGATATCATGTCACATCGCTTGGCAACATGGTAGCAAAGACTAATTCATGACATTGGATTCCCCCAATTTTCGGATTTCTTCCCGTCCTTTCTGACTTTTTCCATGCAATTTCCTTGAGTGGGGTTTTTCTTTTTAATAAGCAATTTGCCCTCCACAAGGAAAACCTTTGTGATGTCTGCATCTTTAGGTGCAACAAAGTTGCAAACTTTTTCAAAACAATAGTGACATTTGCTTTAATTTAATTATTAAAAGAGAGAGGGTGAGAGAGAGAGAGAGAGAGAGAGAGAGAGAGAGAGAGAGAGATTGTGAATTTTAAGGCATTAATATTAATTAGGAAAAAGCATATTCTACTCTTTTTCCAGCACATGCTCTTTAGTATTTGTGCCCTATTTCATTCTTTATTCATACATTCTTTTCTCTCCACTTTCTCTTTCTTGATAATTTCTTTTAATTAATCTAAAAAAAATAATGGATTATATGCAGAAAGAAGATCCAAAGACAGGTATTCTGTCCCTCAATGACGATAAAAACATGCTTTAAGCGCAACTTTAGCTTCAGAAGATGCTACTTCCACACAATTCGACGTAATGGGAAGAGATTCTATAAGATATTCCTCGGGTCTAATTTATATTTTCTCATTACATGTGGCTAATTATTTAGTTGGTTAGATCACTTTTGATTGAGTGATTATGAGTACGTTTTGTTTATTTTTTATTTTTTGTATTCTAGTCCGTTGTGATTTTTACTTTTTCCATGCGTGTAGTTCGGTTTTGGATTTCTGACGTGGACGCGATTGTTGAAGAGTTTCACAAGCGTCTTGATGAAAAGAAGTCAAATAGGCAAGCTCAACAGGACAATATACAATGATAGGCCTCTTTTCCCAATTTAGGTGTTTGAATTTTTTTCGACATTCTGTGGATGATTCACTAGTTTATGTATGAGCAAGCATAAATATAACCATTGGGGATTAAGATCTCTTACCTAATTGTTAGGATGCATGCATTGGTGATTTATGTTAGAGAAATCCCACATTTAAGAATTTGTATTGTGTAAAACAATTAATATATCATAGTTAGCTCATAACTCTTTAATTTAAGTTTTTGAGTGAATGTAAGTCCATTGAATAGGCTTGGACTTGAACTCTGTCTTAGCCATCTCCTTGGAAGAAGGTGTTGAGCTTCTATTGTGCACTCCTAACAACTCTTATTAGGGCCACGGTCATGACTTGAGATAAGATGAGCTCACACGTAGCGTGGAGCGGTTAATATTATCCTAGTTGGCCCATGACTCATTAACTTAAGTTTTTGTGTAAGAGTAGGTCTAACTAAATAAGTTGACAGTTCGGACTTAGGATCCCTCTTGGCAATCTCACAAGAAGAATGTATCAGATTTTTGCTGCATGCTCCCAACACTAATATTGTTTTGGCATCTCTTCTCTTCTCTTGCAATCTGAATTATATATTTGAGAAGCTGGGGACCTTTTGTTCAACGGTCCTATAAAAAGAATCAGGCAATTAATCAATCACCAATATCAAGAGATTTTCAATCAGCATGTACGAGTACAAATAAGCTTGATTGCTTCATATCCAATCGAATTCAATCAGCTATTGCTAGTCCTGGGGCTCCTGCTCGTGAATAGGCCAAGCATAGTGATGATCTTCCACAATTTTGGCTGAAAATACTAGTTGTTCGTCACCTATTAAGTTTTTTTAGTTGAAAAATCTTCTAATTTGCTCACTAAATATATATATATATATATATATATGTATGTATGTATGTATGTATGTATGTATGTATGTATAAAATTATCAAATTATCAACCAACATTCAACTCAATCATTTCCATAATTAAAGGATACCTAGTTCTTGATTTGTACTATGATATCTTTGATTTAGTATAAATTTATCAATAAACTGTTGGGTCTTCAGATTTGATCATCCAATTTTCAATGTATGATTTTGAAAAGACAAGTTCTTTAAAGCACATCCTTCACCTACATATTAAACTTGTGCTTTCGTCATTACTTATGATTGTTTATATGAAACTAACCTGGATATAATGTAATGGCATTACCACGTAAATCACCCCCCAACAATTTCCTGACCCAAATGGGGGTGTCATCGAGACAGATTGAGTCGACACAACTTAATACACAAGCCTCGCTCTAAATTATGTACCAAAAGAACCCGATCTATTCACCAATAAGAGATTGTATAATCAAATCAGTTTAAGCCAAACTCTAGGTATCGATTCAACCAACGTACAGAGTCAGATCTGGCCATCAAGTCAACACACCGAGGCTTCCTCGGCACCCATATGCAAGTCCAACATCGAGCCCTCAGCACCGTTTACTTTGTCGAAATGGAGTAAACTGGCTACTAATTTTTCTTATTGTTCATTTCACATTTGACAATTTGGCTCTCACTCTAATATCGGGCATGAATCTCCCTTAGTTAGGTCCGAACTCTGCATCAAACCAGTCATTATCACCACAATCATTCTCATCATCATTGTCGATAATCATGCTTTTCATGATTTGCTAGCTTGTCTCCCTAGTTAATTAGGCTTCCAGCTAATTTTTCGATAGAGCCCACTTTTCCCATCGCTCAAGGTTCGGTCCATGGTGACGTCAACGTTTTTTTGTGTGATTATTAGTTTACAAATTATATCTCACCAGGCTCGATTTCTCTTCTTTTGGCTTGATGTGATGAGATCTTTAGGCAATTATTACTTAATTGGTGGTGGGATCTTATTATTGGGGCGATCATTAGATATGCCACTCAACTTGGGAGCAAGTGGCGCCGAGCAATATTTGGTTGCTTTTTGATTATTATTATTATTTTATAAAAATTAATTTCTCCATTGAATGCATTTATCAATCAAATATCAGAGTATTATCTTTCTAATTTATTAATCGTGTCTTGTTATATTTTGGAACTTTCCTCACGGCATTTTGGGTCCTTTCTTCTTTTTGTTTTTTTCCTCTTTTATTTTTGCCCCTTATATACTTGGGAATGGAATTTTGGGCACCCCACAAGTGACGCTGACCTATTAAAAGAAACTTACAAAGCTGATAATTCAACTTCATAGATAAGTTAAAATCAATGAGTGCTCCGCGCGTCGCGTAATTTGTAAAATGAATAGGAGTAGTTTCGAATTTTTATTTAGTTGGTAGTTTGGCATTAAATCTAAAAAAGTATTAGGCAATTATCCATTCTCGATAGTTTCGCGATTTTAGTCTTAGAATGAAATTGAAATACAATATTGAAGTTTTAATGTATGATCACATGGAGAGCATTAGAAGGAGATCTCCCTTACACTATATTACAGCCTTGGAAGAGTTCTGAATTGCACTCAAAAGTACAGGTGCCATTTATGCAAAACAACAATGTTGGAGGAACCATCGTGGCTTTGTCCTAATGATAACCACTTTATTAAAGAAGATGCTAACCCATGTTTTGCCTTTAGGTTGTGTCTGGTTAAGCTGATCTTGTTCTAGCTTTTAACTCTTATTTTACTTTGCATGTCATGTCTCCTTATGTCTAGGTATGCTCAACATTTCTAACCTACTTCATCACACGCCAGTCAAATAGGTCAAAATCAAATCTAATCCCAAAACCTAGTAGCGCAAAGCTTCCTATTCAGGCTATCCTCTGGATCCTATGTCCCCCCACGAAACGAAGCGTAGAAATATCCCACAAAATGAAAGGACCAAGTTAATTCCCTGCCATGCATGCACCTTCCTAGATATAGAATCTAGCTTTGCCAATGTCATAATCAGTTGGGTTAATACTGCTCCTTTTGAAAGGTCACTATCAAGGAAGAGAAAAAGCACTCTGTGTACCATCTTATCAAAGCTTTCGATGCCATTATGTAGCTGTAAAGAAACCCTAATTTCATATATGATACTCCCTTGTCTTTTCGTTTGTCACATTCTTCACAACTTCTTTCATGAATTTCTTGGATTATCCCTACCCGTCCTTCTAGTGCTTTCAATTTTTGTTTTTTGGCCCTAAAAAGGGTGTCCAAAATCAATCGGGTGCCTTGTGGGACCCCCCAACACAATTATATCCTGTATAAGGGTGTAGATTGAAGGATCTGTTGGTATGGGGGTAGCTCCAAAATGATGGTTCCCATTGAATAAGGGAAAGATAATGATAGTGAGGTCACTTGCTACAATTGAGCTAAAGTGGTTTGAACAGGTCTCGTCACTTTTGGGTGCACGAATGAAGAGGCGCCTTGTTTTTTTGGCCTTGCTAAATTGCATGCATTTGGAATCGGGACCAATAACTTTTTTTTCCACAATTCCATGGCTTTGTCTCCTTCGTTGATCTTCATCACATCTTTTAGAAGGTTGATATGGAAGAAGGAATGCATTACAAGCGAGTATGTTTGCTAACAAATGCATTAAATATATGACACTTCTCTTTGCTTACTTTGATACCGACGTTAGATAACGTGTCAAATCAAGTTCTCGTACATCAGACTAAATTTATCGATGCGCCGCATTTAAGAACGCATTAGGGATCACTTTCCTCCAGATAAATAAGTTTCACCGAGTGAATTTGATTTAAGATCTCGTGTTTCATTAAATCAAATGTTCGAATCTTATTACTGGCCAGCTTGGGCTAATCTCTTATGGGATTATGCAGTAATTAATCCATTATCTTTAGATCGGTGAGTCCACGTCAGTCACTTGTGCATAACTCCTCCTTCTACAGTAATCAATTCGTAATCGCTGTGTATCAATTCTCTGCCGGTACGCAAAGATGTCCTAGTCGTAAGTACCGCAATCTGTTTTCCTTCTTGGTCAAAAAGATGGAAAATCGCACTAGCCCTCGATGAACTAGTACATATACAAAACGATAGAAAATGGGATAGGCTCGCACGGAATAGTAATGCCTAATCTCCATCCACATGTCCTGCATGTGATGTCACTATTTACGTAATATCACGCGAGGATCATATATTAGGGTTGAGTGATGGGGAGGTTTCCTGGTCAATAATACTATAGACAACATCTTTATTATTTCTTTCTTGGTGGGTCTAGAAAAAGCAAGATTGGTACAAAGGCGATTGGCAAATTGCCAATCAGCTGCACGAAACCCCATTTTTTCGTTATGTATATAGGATCCAAATCAACACTCGCATTTAAGTAATCACTCGAAATTAATTTCTGGTGGTGTGTGCTCGTATGTTACAGCTAGATCTGAGCAAAACCCCTCGTCTTGCAAGAAACTCAAACCATCTCTCTCTCTCTCTCTCTCTCTCTCTCTCTAGAAATTTGCTGCGTTGAAACCAAACTCCGAAGTGACCCCACGCTTTCTTGAGCAACAGAAACTCGACATTTTCCCAAGTGGGTGTTCTTACATTCAGAAATCGGGAAGGACGAGAGGTCTCCATCGAACGAGAGGGTTGGAAAATCTGGTCTGAACCTCAGATCACGGTGAATCGAGCGGCCTGAGCAAGTCCCGTACGTAGTTGCGAAGTGGATTTTACAGAGCTCGACGAATCACGTCGCTCGACTCACGGTGGACCGGGTTCAGACAAGATTTCACCCTCGGCAAGGACATGGCGGAACATGTGTACGAGCAAGCAAATTGATCTATAGCACAAAATGAATATACGCTTCAATGGTCTAGAACTAGAAGTAATCCCATGCCAGGTACGGCTCCTCGAGCCGAGACCCCGAATCCGCCGCGCAAACCTGCCACGAGAGGGAAGGACAGAATCCGAAGCCATTCGGTTGATCCACGCACAGATCAGGTAGATCGAACAAGGCATCTTCGTTGTCATTTGAGCTACAGTTCGTCGATTCCTGTGAAGAATTTGTGTCGGACAAGGACCTTTCGGAAGTGTCCCGCCTCGGTTCGGCTCCCGTGCCATCCTCGGCTCCACGCTCCGACGGGAGCGGCGCGAACGCCGTGGCGGCCTTCGCGGCGGCCTCTTGGATGTCCTTCTGGGAAGTCGAGGTCGGGCGCGGGAGCTCCGGCGCCAGCTCGGGGAAGTTGAGGACGGCCGAGCTGCCCTTTATGGCCAATGCCGCCACGTCGTGGGCCCGGGCGGCCATCTCGGCCGTGGGGTACGTCCCGAGCCAGATTCTCGACTTCTTCCTCGGCTCCCGGATCTCGGACACCCACTTGCCCCAGTTCCGCATTCGGACCCCCCGGTACGTCGGGTGCTCGCCGGAGCCCCCGGCCTTGTGCCTCTTGCCGGCCGGCTCCTCCCGGTGGGCGCCCGAGTTCGGGGACTTCCCCGGGCCCTTTTGAGAAGTGCAATCCTCGCTCCTTTTGCTCGGTTCTAGCGCCGGATCCGACCCGGTCGAGGAGGTGGAGGAGGAGGAGGTTGTTGCGGCGACCGCCACGGCGGAGGAACAGGAGGAGGATGAGGTGGTTGCGGCGGCGGCGGGGGCGGTGGTGGTGGTGAGTGAAGATGAGCTAGGGGAACTCTCCTGGGCACCACTCTCAATGTTGATATGTTGTGCCATTAGAGGAGGCTGGTTCTCATCACACTCAACGGACGCTGTAGGGGCTTTTTATGATGCCTCCCCTCCGTAAATTGGAAAATAAAATGTTTTATATAAAGAGAAAAAGCAAAAGGAGAAAAGAAAATTAAATAAAGGAAAAGAAGAAGGAGAGAAAAAAAGGAAAAGGACATAAAAGAGGGGTGGGGCCCAATGGCACTAATATGGGAAGAAGGGGAGGAGGGAGAGATCTCATGATACTCGGTCATCAGCTATTTTGTTCCCCATGTGGGCAATGAATAGCATGCATTTGCCCCTTGCCTTCGGCCTTCGCCTTGGCAATGATGCTATATGCTTTTTTACTTGCATGCAATTTGTTACTTGGCTTTGGCCTTTTCTTGTGTCAATGCATTGTCCCTAGTTTGAATCCTTTAAAATACTTTGCTCTTTTCGCGTGTAAGTGCACTTGGGTACATTGGGTCGTCCCTTTTTCGTCCCTCCATGACAAACTCCCCAATTTCGGATGCAATCAAAGTCTCGCACGGATCTTCCGATTTCTTGGCGATAATCTGTCTCTAATCAAATTTGAGACAGATCGACATTTAAGGTCATTTTGTAACTTGATATAATCTATTTACAATTTTTTGAGTGAAATGATCTAATCAATCCTAAACCTATTATACAGATGTCAATTCAGTTCTAAATTTTTCAATTTTATTACTTTAGTCTCAAAACTTTGTATGGAATTTCAATATAATCCTTCTTTCTAGCCAGTTTTCGTTGGATATTTAGCATTCATGACAATTCAGTAATCATCGTCCTATGTGGCATATGGCCACGTCATCTATATTCGCGAAAATTGACCGAAAGAAAGAACTATATTGGAATCTTACACAAAAATTGAGGACTAAATTAATTTGGAAGACTTATGATTGAATTAACATTTCGACAATAGTTTTAGGATTAATTGGACAATATTTCCCAATTTCGTTTTCAATCGGCACTTATTGGATGCTAGGGCCAAATGGGTTTACGCATGACCACGCACAAAACCTAATTTGGACGTGCTCGATTTCAGAAGGGATACATAACCCGCATTAAGCTGAGGTTAATTAAACGGAGGGGATCTGCTAGACGCATATTATGCCAATTGTCCTTCCAATTTGATGCATCATGTTTGATTAAGTTCCTCAGGAACGAGCTTCATAAACCACATGCCAATCAATTAAGAAGAAATTATCAGAAGAAAAACGGTAGGCCGAAGCGGGTCGGTGCCCCCACCCAACCCATGATTTTAATGTGATATCGATCTTTTCAGCCTTAAATGGGTCCTCCATTCGCCTGTTGTCGGATACGCAGCATCTAATTAAATCGATTTCTTTATCTTTTTGAAATTTACCAAAAAAAAAAAAAGGAAAAAAGAAGAAGGAAACTTTTTTTCTTCTGTAGTTTCATTTTCATATCCCCCGTTCAAAGGACGCATGCACATGCCGCCGATCTGCACACCAAAGCACCAAAATCAAGTATCCCACGTTTTGACCCCATAATTTTCTCGACATGTTTTCTTCATGAAATCACATTTTCAAGAAGAAAATAAAGATAAATTGATGATCGTTTCCTCCATGGATTGAACTCGTCGAACACGACCTCTTGACCGTATGAGAAGGAAAGCGAAATTCTCGATTTGTATTGGACCGTAATCAAGCATCATGAGACCTAGAATTGTGCGAGCACATGAAATCAGAGGACGGTAACAAACTTAGGTGACCCGCAAACCTAGAGAGAGCATGGGCTCTCAACGGATCGAAGGCGGCACGAGTGGGGGTGAGCAGTTCGAGATTTTGTATAGGTTCCATCTAGAACCTGAAACCTATGCATTTGAATGGGTTCCTCATTATTTTTAGAACTTGAAACCTATCTATTGGAGTAGGTTCCTTATTTTTTGAAATCTGAAACCCATCCTTATTTTTTGAAATCTAAAACTCACCCAGCATACTTTAGAAGTTGGAACTTGTTAAAATATTTAAATAAGAAACCACACATTCATATAATATTTTAACTTTTTTAAATAGTTAGTAGTGATCTAACAAAATCTTACTTGGTATCAAAGCTGGAGGTCCCAAGTTTGAATCTTTTTAGGCCCCATTTGTTTTCCTAATTTAATTTTCATGCTTAGTACTAGGCAAAAGACTAGACTAAATGTAAAGAGGAGAGTTAGAATATTTAAATAATAAACTACACATTCATTTAACAATTTAAGCTTTTAGAACTGTTGGAAATGGTCTCATAAAATCATATTAAACCTATCATGTCACGGGCTTCAAAGTCAATTCCAAGGTCTACGCAGATTTCACTTATATTATTAATTGAATGATTATAGTGAATGACTACCGTTTGTTGTTATAATTCACTTATTACAACTTATTAGAATATGAAAGTCTTAGTTATAAAATAAAAACTTAGACTAATGGTTATAAATTATATACTCATCATTGGACGTCATGTAATACCGCATGATCGAGTGAATACATAGACCAAGAAAAACAAAATAAACTTATTTTAGATTCCGGGTTTCATTTACCTAAAATCTGGAATCTACCCGTTAAAATAGGTTTTCCAATTTTTGGAACCTGGAACCTACCCTACATATTTTGAAACTTAGAATTGAATAGATTCCCACCAATTTAGTCTCAAGTTCCAGGTTCTATCTTGGAACCATGGCCATCCCTAGGCACAAGGATAATGACTTTCAATTGGTCCAATTTACTCTTGCAACCACCCAGCTCTTAATATCTAGCTGGTTCAATGCCCAACAGATGGGCAGTAGACAAAAGACGAGAATATAGTTCGTTGTGAAACACACGACCTGGGAAAAAAACAAGTTACAAATGAAGTTGGGCAAGAGAAGGAAGGGCCTTCGGAAGGAAAACCAATGAGGAAGTTCCCACGTGGAGGGCTTCGGCCACTGTCGGGAAGAAGACAAAGCGAGTCGACGTAAAAGACAAGTGAGTCACCAGTCCCGAGTCGTTTTTCGCCTACGTCCGAATATTTATTTAGCAAGAATGCCTACTGGCCGTCGATTTAAAATATTAATTGAAGTAGATCTCGATTTAATTCTTTTTCTCCTTTTATTTTCATCTGGGTTGTTCAAACACATGCTGATCCATGATTTGCGACAATCTTGACGGCGCTACGGTGGATCTAGAACCGCCTAAGGTAGATAGATAGATAGATAGAGAGAGAGAGAGAGAGACCTTTGCGAGATGGTAACACATGGCCACATGAGTGGGGCCCGATCCAATTCAACATCGAGGTGGGGCCCAATCACGTTTCTGGCCGAATGAGTCAACTGCATGATAATCAACCCCCCCCCCTTTTTTTCTAATTCTTTTTTTTTTTTGTATTTTATTTCTTCTTTTTGCCCTTTTGCACATTTATTCTCCGGGGTCTTTCTCAAAGTACAAGGCTTTGCTGAGAATTATTGGTTGGCTATGGTAATTTTGTTGATAAGGGAATCAAATCACACATATTGGCATGTGTGCAAGTTGTTCTTGGACTAGCTTTATATGGGCTTTGCTTTGCTTTTTCATTTTTGGGTCCTTTTCTTTGTCTTGAGCTTATTACTAAACTTAATTCTCAAGATGGGGAAAAATTGAGCTGCTTTTCTTTATTACCTTCCCACGTCTTCGGGCGATCGGTGGGTGTTGGCATGTTGAGCTGAATTGGAAGACTCTACGGCAACCAAAGGCGAGGAATAAGAGGAGGAGGAGTATGAGAAAGAAAAGGAAAGAAAAGGGTTCGGATACCTAAAGCTCGCATACATTTTGTGGGTTAATCCTTCATAATATATTAGATGATTACAGAAAAGATGGCAATGATGAAAAAGCGAAGATGCTACTAGAAAAGTAATAAAAATGGTCATGTTTTCCATATCAACATAAATAATCTCATAATAAATAGATAAAATGATAAAAAAGCCAATGACTTTTTCTCTTTTTACTTTTTCCTAGGGGATAGTTGTACTAGCCCCGGTTAAAATTCAGTAACATCCCGATCTTTTTTGTGACATTTTTTGTGACTATCAACAACTATTCTAAAAGTTTTAAGTTAATGGGTAGATGGAAACCACATATGTTTAAAAAGCATAAAAACCTCACTGTTAAGCGATATGAGATATTTCAACACTCATTCTCATGTGCAAATCAGATGTGGAATTTGACTAATGGGTGTAGACATATATATGAAAGGAGTAGTTGACTCTGATATCATATTAAAAGGTAAAATCCAAAAGCACAAATTGTTAGATTAATTATTAATTTAATATTTAAAATATTCTAACATATTCTATGCCTCGTGAAAAGTGACGATGTTTAAATGTGAGGATTTGAACTTGCTACAATTAACCATGAGAACCGATTTCTCAAGGATTTGACACAATTTGCTTCAATTGCTACTTTTTTGTCCATTTATCGCCTCGTTGTTGCTCAATGTTCATAGCTGTCATCCCGTGCATCGAGTGAGAAGCGAAGAGGCGCATATTAGAGGAGTTGACCTTTTTTTCACCCTCTTGGATATGAGGGTTAATTTCTCAACACTACACCTTTATCCTGTTCGATTGAGAATGAGGAATTGAGAGGAGAAAAGGGATTTTAGGGTTCCGCTTTATGTTCCATCATATAGCAATCAACACACATTTGTGTATGGTTATGGAAATATGGAATTTTTATTAATAAAGAGTGGTGATTCTGTCTCGTCCATCGGACTGGATAGGACTAATAACAACCCCACTTGTGAAAGAATCCGTAAAGTTCGTTGATCCTGGCCCCCATCCTTGGTTACGGTTCTGCTCTGTTAGATTATGGATGTTAGATTATGGATTTCACTGTGTTAATTTCATCGGATACACTAAACTTTCGCGAGCTTCTAATATTTGAGAATCAACTCTTTTCTGTATTCCTAGCACCTAGAAAAGACTACATATATGAACTCATTTAACGTCAGTTGAGGTAATCTAGTGTTAACCTATTATAAGTTCAGCAACATTTGTTCTTTTCATGCTTGAATGATGAATTTTATTTGATAGCAGATGCCTCGAATCTTTGCAAATTCATAAATTTCAACGCACAAGGTCTCTTCGAATTTTTACACGTTTTCATCCTTTCAAAGAAGTCAAAACATTTCCATAGTGACAGAGAAAGATCACCATCATCACCAAGATGCCATTATAAACCCCAAGGAGCACAGCGCCTGCATTCTCAAAACGCCCGCATATATCATATGCTAAATGACATAATTTGCACGAAGAGTCAACCTAATTAAACAAGCGAGATCAATCGGTCTCACCTGAAATGGATTATCTTCCTTCTTGCTCGCTCTCGGCAGCACGAATCCTAACCAATGTTCGAGCATCTCGTGTGGGAGGATGACAAAGGGAGTTAACCTAATTAAACAATAGAGGTTGATCGGTTTCACCTAAAATAAATTATCTTCTATCTTGCTCCCTCTTTGCTTTTCGACGAATTCTTTTAACAGGTGGTAACATGTGCAACGAGAAGGGGGCACGATGTTCGAGCGTCCGTAGCGTGTGCGGGAAGGTGACAAGGGATCGTCCTCCTTGTAACCGCCGAAGCCTTGTCCTATCGAGGAGCCCGACATTTTGTACCCTCCTAAAGACTCCAACTTGACGTTTTCTACTCTCAACTTCCACCGAAGATCCTTCTCGGAAACTACCCATCAGGAAAAGAAGGGAAAAAGAGGAGAAAAGCGACCACAATAATTGCAATTAAAATCCAAAACCCTAAACCATTAGGAACATCTAATGCCCAAGCACGCACGCAACGTAAAATAATGGGTCTATCTCGCAAGCACGAGTCGCTTTTGGGGCCAGGTACTTTGGCTTTTCCATCCGATTACCTTTGCTTTTTACGGCATTACTTGTGGTACTTAGGTTGTTTATGCACACAAGAAACGAGGCGACGCTAACTCTGATTCGAGTTGAGTCAAACCATTGGCGAAATTCCGATGTAGGACTTCAAGATGAGAAGTATCTTCAATTCGCATATTTCTCGTCCAACCAAACTTCTTACTTCTTATGCAATGTGTATAACCATGAATGTGACACATAATTGTTTTATGTTCGCCCACCGGTCTTTCTAGGGTTTGGTAATTCATGTTATAGTATCAGAATCGTATTAATAATTTGTGCCGCGTCAAGTTACCATTAAAACGTGAAATATAACCTTTATTCAAAAAGGTAAATCATTGATAAATGACCAAAACATGCTATAATCACACGTGAGCATCTAGATTTTTTTCTGTCTAGTACCCTGTAAAAGAATGGTGTTGAGGGTATTCCCAGCGTTGCAAAGCCTAAACATTTTTGTTGACAATAAAAATTTGACAATAAAAATATCTTCAGTTAACATATTTGTCTATAGTGATAAGAACGGTTACAGTTAAAGTAAATATTTTTTGCATTTCATTTGTTTCAACGAAAATGAATAAGTACAATGATTGCAAATGCGATTTAGAGGAGCGTTTTAATCTTGAGAATGGTTTGTAACATAAAGCAAGGGTAGGTTGCAAAATGTATAAACTAAACGATGGCTTTTAAAACAAGTAGCCCAAAATATATTGATATCCAAAAAAAATCAACCACAACGCTTGGTATATCAATTTTGTAAATTTGTCCTAACTCACTGTTGTCGTTTTAACACGTCTTCTGTGCTAGAAATGGCGCTTAGTATGTTCTTTCTTGTGACCTATCGCAATCGACAAGAGTTGTGTCAAATGTTTAGGTCAAATGTAATGTCTCCAAGTAACCGCATAATGCACGAAAGGAACTAACATCAGTTAGGACATTGACATCTTCTCTTTATAACAACATAGTTGATCAAGCAGCGACGCTCTCCATCTCTTATTGCCATCCTAGAGAATTAGAGGATTCCTGAGGAAGAAAGACTAGTTAAAACATCCATTTATTTGCATTCTGGAATGCTTATTTTTTTCTCTCTCTTCTTTGGTGTTTGTTTTTGGGGAAAATTACGAAAGAAGTTTTAAACTTAATGTACTTGCGTCAATTGAGTCCCAAACCTTTTTATTTGGCAAATTTAGTCATAAACTTTTTTTACACTTTGTCAATTTAGTTATAAATGTTTTAATGATTCGCCACATAAACCTTTTAACGATTTACTAGTTTAGTCCTTTAGGAAACACTGATATGGCGGTCTTGTCAGCATTAGTTGTTGTACGTGGTATGGCCAAGGCGAAGTTTTTCCTAACGGTTCGGTTTTTCAAAAAGACCGAACCGAACCGAACTGTTGACACCCCTACTTTTTATATAGCCCATCTAGTACATTTACAATGTGAGTCATTAGTAATAGAACTTAGTAGGCATATAGGGGAAATTGACCGATATGATACATTGTCTATAGATGACTCTCTCCATGTAGATTGATAAGTCCGAACATCTCTTAAATTCGTTCACCAAAAGATGCGATGGGTCTTTATCGATTGTTTGAATAGGCCTACTAATTTCAATGACTACTTACGAAATGTGACGTCGCTGGAATCGTCTTGTTCATTGTTGTAGCACATTTTCCGGGGGGATATCCCAATATTGTGAAGGTGTTGTTAAGGGCCACGCAAGTCAAGCATTATGTAGAAAGATGAGCCCGGCCCGACTATAGTTGGGCAGGAGAACATGAGAGTTGGCCCAAACTGAAATTAAGGAAGTCCATGTCCAGACAACAAGAGAGTTAGCCCAAACCGAATTACATTCCGGTTCGGTCTAACCGGTGCAGAAGCCCAAATTTTAAAATTTGCTCTCGATTCTAACCCTTTAATTTAATTAACCAAATTCTAAAATATCTAAACATACAAATCCTCTTTAATATTGCATTCGTTTCCCCAAAAATGAGTGATTTGGAAAAAAAATTAGAAACATAATTGCCTAAATTGTTTACAAAATAAATGTATGGAAAATCTTTTCATTACCCACGAAAATAGCTAGGCATATATTGTTATTGATGATAAAAATATTTTCCATCGATTTCTTTTTTAAATAATATAAGCAATTATTTTTTTTGGAAAATGTTTTCCGAATCACTCATTTTTCATTTTTCATGAAATGAATGCATCATAAAATAACTCTAAATATTTTACTTTCTAACCGTCTAATTTGAATCATTACATTTCAAAGATCTAAACATGCAAATTCTTTCACCGATGAAGCATGGTAATTTGTTAATCAAGAAAGCTTTTACGACGGGCAAGAGAAAGATCTGGTAAAGGGAAACAAGAGAAAGTGTGGTCGGGAGACATGTTCCGATGATGTTTTTATGTTATTACTTTTCTCATTTTATTTTCTTTTTTTTTATTGCACGCCATATTAATGTGTTTAATGCAATGTGGTCTACTATATCTATGTATATGTCACGCAAATTGATGTTCAAATGGAACTTGATGGTGAAGTGTCCACTGTGATTAGCCCATTATCGTCTAATGTATAGGCTTCAGTTTTATAAATATTCTCAAATTAAAGAGAGCCTCTTTTCTGCCTTTTCTTAGGGGCCAAGTAATCAAGTACTTTTATACCTAGCAAAAGTGCGCACATATGTTGCACGAACGTAAAAAATTGATAGTTAGATAATTTTTTGTGGAAAAGAAAAATAATTTAAGATTAGACTTCTTTTTGTTAAGTTTATTTGTAAAATAGAATAGATTCAAATAGATAGGGTAATGACAATGGAAGTCCTAAAACTTATGTCAGTTCATCACTACAGTCCTAAAGCTTCTTTTGGTCCTTCCATTAATTCTGTGATTTTTCTTGGACAGAAAATCCATGCGGCACTTTTGTATTTATTTTCCTTTTATTTTTTGTATGAATGGCATTCATGCGGCACCAAATAGGCAAAGATTAAAAATAGATAGAACAATGAATAAAACTCAAAAAGAGAGAGAAAAAAAAATTCAGAGAACAGAGAGAAAACCCTTTGTTGCTAGTAAGGTTTAGGAACCCTCACCGAGGGTGAGCAATGAGCCCTAGCTGGTGGCCCGGGGAGGGGCCACCGCCCTTGTTTGAGGAGGTGAGGGCAGGGGCCCTTGATTGATGGCCACGACGACCGTCGCCACACCGGGCCACCAGCAAAGGTCCCTGATCCTCACCGGCGACGAAGGGAGCGGCACCTGCCTCATCGTCCTTCACGACCCCCTCCCTCCTAGATGGAATAGAATACAAAATAAAAAGAAGAAGCCAGCTTAGATTTTTTTTTTTTTTGTTCTTCAAAAGTTAACGGAGGTAATGGAATGGACAAGTTGTTAGATTTAAATGAGCAAAAGAAAGTTTAGGAACTAAAATCACAGATGGATGCAACTTTAGAACTTTCGTCATTATCCCAAATACTCAAGAGAAAAAAATAGAAGTTTAATTCACGCGTCATTGAATTCTTAATAAACTAAGAAACGATATATCGAGGAAGGGGGAAAAGGATTGTGACTCCTTATAAAATAGGAGGTTCTTTGCTTTTTATACTAGTAAATATGTTCACGCATGTGCAAGAAATTGACATTCAAATCATTAAGCAAAATCACTTTGTATATATGTATTTGTTGAATAATTTGAAGAAATTATTGATAACAATATATAGGACAAAGAAATTGTATAAATATATGTGGGAAGAGAAAAATATTGCAAGATATTAATTTTTTTTAGAAAAGTTGTTCAAAATTTTAACATGGAAACATGTGTGAGATAAAATGGAAATATGCGCAAAATGTTTGCAAATAGGTATTAAGAGTATGTCAGAAAAGAAAAAAAAATTGAAATCCCTTAAAAAAAAAAGGGGATATTTTTTACTTTATACAATTAATAAGGAAGAACATGCTAGATAGCTTCTTTGTTTTGTTCACCTTTTTTTATTTCATTGTACATTATTAGCAACGGACGTTACTATGGGAAAGCGCCCTGTGGACCACAAATTGCCATTCAATGATAATGGTCAACCGTAACTATAACGCGCAACAAATTTGGAAAATAAATCTTAATAGAAAATTTTCGGATTTTGGACAATAATTATTTTTTCTATAACGAAAATGAAACTACCAAAAAGGAAATTTACTTGATGCTTGTGAACTTCTTTAATACTTTCAATAACTACTAAAATGTAAAAGTAATTTTTTTTTTTTTTTTTTTTTTTTTTGCGGTGTACTCTTGAAAACATTTTCTCCAATTCCAGATACAATGAAAATCAAATTAGTAACCCACACATGCATTTTACCTAATTAAATGAGATTTAAGATAATTACCAAAAAAGTGAAAAAATTTGAAAGTTGGGTAGCATGGTAAAAAAGTGAAGTTGTACAAAAAAAAATGACAATGAGGGAAAACAATTTAATCAAAGAAATTTTATGTAGTTTATGGTTTTGTCTGTTTCATGAAAAATAAATCATTTGAAAAATATTTTCCAAAAAAATGATCACTTATATTAATTGAAATAATTAATCTAAAAATATTTTTATTAAATATAATAATTTATATCTAAACATCTTTGTGGCTGATGAAAATATTTATCGTTAATTCATTTGTGTGAGTAATATAAACGATCATTATTTGGAACTTTTTTCAAATTATTTTTTTTTTCGCAAAACAAACAAAACCTAAATTTTAAATTTAATTTCACCTTTAGTTAGTCATGAGACGAACAAATTTTGATTTCGAGTTAATTTTGGATTGCCATGACTCAAGTAGAGTTTATTGATGCTTTAATTTGCATAAAGTAGTTTTCGAGTTTAATTTTTATAATTGTACTCATTTTGCTAAACGATGGATAATTTCTTTCACAATTACCAGCGTGAAAAATGTTTTATAGTGGAGATGCGACTAGCAGAAATCTTACGTCTATTTTGTCCTGTAATAAAAAAAAATGTATAAAACGTTCTTTTTTACATTGAATGTAGAGATGTAATATATTTTTCTTTTGATGATGTTTTTAATAAGTTTCTTTTTTCATTTTTTTTTTATGTTTTACTTTATTTATTTTATTGTGGTGGGGGCAGCACCGTTAGTCTCCAAGGACCTCTCATTTGCCTTGAATCTTCCACTACAGTTTCTTGGGTACTACCGTCAATTCTACTGGTTACTTCTTACGGCCGAAAGAGCATCATCCCTTCTTCGCACGTTCATAGCGCATAAGAAATTTCCCATCGATATGCAGAGAGCCTCAGCCGCGTAAGCTTTTTATCTGCGCGTAGAAGAACTTGTTCGGAAAGCCCAGATGAGAGAACACGGTATCCCTCTTTGTATATATACAAAATTTGTGCTGAGAACTCCCAATCTCTCTCTCTCTCTCTCACTAAGTTCCTCTCTCGTTCCCTCACCGTTTTTTTCTGCTGTGGACATGGCCGCCACGAGATTTGAGCAACCTCACCACCATCAACAGCACATTGTCGTCATGCGCCATGGCGACCGCCTCGACAGCGTCGACCGGTCGTGGCCAGCCACGGCCCCCAAGCGGTGGGACCCCCCATTGGCCGAGGTCGGATGGGCCAGGGCGCGAGAGACGGCCAAGCAACTCCCCTACCAGCTCGGGTTCCCGATCCACCGGATTGTGGTGTCTCCATTCCGGAGGTGCATTGACACCGCCCTTGGATTGATTGCCGGTCTCTCGGCCCCAGGCGAGGACCCCAATGCAGTGACAGGCGACGACGACATCCACTCATCAAAAGTCAAGGTACATCTGTCTCTCTTTCACATTCATTTGAAATTGTTTTGCTCCTGTCTGCATTTATTAATGGTGCCTAGGTCTTTAGTCCTTAAAATTTTGTTTATAATAATATCTTAAGACATTCTCTTTTTGCAGGTATCTATAGAGTATGGATTGAGTGAGCTGTTCAATGACGTGGCAATCAAATATCCTCCTCCTAATCCTGTGGATCATGCGGATTGGAAATTCAATAATCCCGAGATCGAAGCTTTGATTCCAAAAGACACTTTGGATTGTACAGTGAAATCAGTGTTTAATGAGGTACAAAAGATTTTTCATGTTCATTTTGTGGGATTAGACTTTATGACACCAATTATAATGAGATCCACTTGCTAAACTCTTCCACCTTAAAATTTCTTGCCATAGGACTAGGTCAGGCAGGACTAATGGACAAATTTTTTGACCGTTTGCATGACTTTTGGTCTTCGTTTCTTGCTTAATTTATGTTCGAGAATTTCGTATTGTTTTCTCAAGCATAAGGACGAGAAGGGAAAAGATCAAACTTTTATCAGTGTTTTACCTAACTTGAGAGATCCCTACCCTTGTCTAGTAAATAATGGGCTTCTTTTTATTTCGTGGATGCATATAATGAACTGATTTGAATTTGATTTTTTTATAGCTGCCGCACTGGGGAGAGTCTGAGCCAAAGGCAAGAGATAGATATCTCCACACTATTCATTCTCTTGCCGATAGATACCCTTCGGAAAATTTGCTGCTCATCACTCACGGTAAGCTTCAACTACTATGCAATCGGATTGAAAGCTATAAAGCTCAGGTGCATTACCCCAGCAACTTCATGCGACATAAGATCTTATTCAATGATGATATATTACTTGAACAATTTCCAATGATAAGTTCTTAGTATTTCCTTAGCACACTCGATGAATCATCAGGCTTCACGTACCAAAATCATCCCTTCACGTTTATGCAGGGGAAGCAGTGAAGGTCACGGTCTCGACACATTTGGAGGATGGTGCGAGCTTCAAGATTAGGATGGATTACTGTGGATATGCACAACTTACAAGACAACTCACTCAAAATGGCGATGAGTTAGATGCTAGCGAATTCGAGCTTTTGGGGAACTATGGCCAAACCGGCATACGCTGCTTGCCGAGGGTGCCGATTTGATCAATAGCCTCGTGTGGAATGTTCCGTGATTTGCCATAGTATATATGATGGATGGCAAAAGAGCTTGCTTTTATGATTTTTTTTTGTCAATTCTTTTATATATTAAGTGGATTCTTTTGCTAATTAGGACAGACAATTACCGAATGTGTTATTCTTTTTATGATTCAACATTGAATGTGATATGTTCTTTTCTCTAAATTTTTTTTATCGGTTTTATATTATCAAGTCAAACTGAAAAATCAGTTTTGAATAAGATCGCCAATCAAAAACATTGTTCTATTTTTCTAAAGGGTATATGTTCTATGTCAGGAGTTGTATATTGGTCTTTTCTAGTACTGGGAAATAATGTATATTCGTCCTAAAAGAGGGGAAAGATTTTGCCTAGATTTGATTTTCAGCCGTGGATCCGGTGAATTTCATGAATAGGGTTTTTATGATCAATGATTATGATATACAAAAGACCTTGTCATAATTACCCGATTTGTCATAGCACCGGGCCACCAGCAAAAACAGGCAGACGAAGGGAGCGGTACCTGCCTCATAACGAGTCCCTTTCTCGTGGATGGGATAGAATACAAAAAGAGAAGCCAGCTTAGATTATTTTTCTCCATCAAAAGTCAACGGATGTAATGGAATGGCTAATTCAAAGTACGACGACCAGTCGTTGGATTTAAATGAGCAAAAGAAAGTTTTGGAATTAAAATCACGGATGGATGCGACTTTTAGAACCTTCTCCATTATCCCAAATACTTAAGAGAGAAAATAGAAGTATAATTTACGCATCATTGAATTCTTAATAAAATAAGAAAATATATATCGAGGAAGGGGGAAAAAGATCATCACTTCTTTATAGTAGGAGGTTCTCTGTTTTTTATACTAGCAAATGAGTACACGCATGTCCAAGAACTTGACATTCAAATCATTAAGCAAAATCACTTTGTCAATAAATAATTAAATATATTGAATAATTTAAAGAAATTAGTGATAACAACATATGGAACAAAGAAATCGTATAAATATTTGTGGGAAGAGACAAATATTGCAAGATATTAATTTTTTTAGAAAAGTTGTTCAAGATAGAAAAATATCAAAATTTTAACATGAAAACATGTGTGGGATAAAATGGAAATATGCGCTAAACGTTTGCAAAATAGGTATTAAGCATATGTCAGAAAAGAAAAGAAAAAACAATTAAAATCCCTTTAAAAACGAAGATTTTTTTCATAATTAATAAGGAAGAAGAACATGCTAGATAGCTTCTTTGTTATGTTCACCTTGTTTTATGTATTGTGCATTATATTAGCAACGGACGTTACTTGGGAAAGCGCCTTGTGGACCACAAATTGCCATCCAATGATAATGGTCGACCGACACTATAACGCGGAACAAATTTGGAAAATTAATCTTAATAGAAAATTAGGATATGTGTACTGGAAGTAAAAATTGTCATGAAAGTGTAATTAAATCTTAAAACTTAAAAAAAGTGCAATCAAATTCCAAAATTTATCAAATTGATACAATCAAATCATTTCGTTAATCTGATCATTTAGACTAATGGGAAATGTTGGCGTGGCTTTTTGTTTTTTTTTTTTCTCTCCGACATGACGATGGTGTGGTCAAAACATGAATCACTAGGCTAAAACAACATCATTTTGGATTTAAATCTATTTTTTTTAACAATAAGCTTAATTAAATAAAACAACAAATATTTTAAAAAACACACACACAAAAAACGGTGCAAAGGCAAGGGCGGAGGCTCTTGAATAATTTAAGGAAATTAGTGATAACAATATATAGAACAAAGAAATTGTACAAATATATGCGGGAAGAGAAAAATATTGCAAGATATTATTTTTTTTTCGGAGAAGTTGTTCAAGATAGAAAAATATCAAAATTATAACATGGAAACGTGTGTGGGTTAAAATGGAAATATGCGCAAAATGCTAGCAAAATAGGTATGAAGCATATGTCAGAAAAGGAAAAAAAAAACAATTGAAATCCCTTAAAAACAGGAGTTTATTTTATTTTTATTTTTTTTACTTTATACAATTAATTAGGAAGAAGAACATGCTAGATAGCGTCTTTGTTATGTTCCCCTTGTTTTATTTCATTCTACATTGTTAGCAACGGACGTTACTATGGAAAGCCTTTCGTGGACCACATTTTGCCATTCAATGATAATGGTCAACCGGAACCATAACGCGGAACAAATTTTTGGAGACTAAATCTTAGTGGAAAATTTTCAGATTTTCATCAATAATTCTTTTTTTTTTAAAACGAAAATGAAATCAACAAGAAGGAAATTTACTTGTTGCTCGTGAACTTTTCTAATAATTTGAATAAGTACTAAAATTTAGAAGTAAATTCTTTTGCGGTGCAATCACGAAAACAATTTCAGCAATGAGATTTTAGATAATTACCAAACAAGTGAAAAAATTTAAAAGTTGGTGAGCATGGTCAAAAAGTGGTGTTGTATGAAAAAAAATAAAAATAAAGACAATGAGATAAAAAATTTTAATCAAAGAAATTCGATGTACTTTAATAGTCCATTTATTTTGTAGAAAATGAATGATCTCAAAAAATGATCACTTGCATTACTTAAAATAATTAGTCAATAAAAAATATTTTTATTATCGATAACAATTTATGTCTAAATATTTTCATGAATGATGAAAATATTTATCATTTACTCATTTTTGAGTAATATGAATGATCATCTATTTGGAAAATGGTTTCCAAATTATTCATTTTTTACGAAATGAATGGAGCTTGAAGTTTATAATAAGTTTCACTTTTGGTTAATGATGAGATGATCATGATTTTGATTTTTGAGTTAACTTGGATTGCCATGAATCGAGCAGAGTTTATAGATGCGTAAATTAAGTGTTTGAGTTTTAATTTTGACATTTGTACTAATTTTGCTAAACGGTGAAAATTTTCTTTCACGATTATCAGTGCAAAAAATGTTTTATAGTGGAGACATTGTTATAATATATTTATCATATTATTCTAAATATGATCCCAATATTTTATTCCCAATTAGTTCCGATTTATTACCTAATTTATCACCCACATCTATTATGTAATATTTGTCCATTAATATACTACAATAATGGTCTTGATGGAAGATGTTAGTAACATACGAAACAGAATAAAACGTTAGGTCGTCTAGTTCAAACCCCATCACTACAGAAAACACACCATTTGAGAGGTATTGGCTAGTAGAATAGGACGTATAGATATGATGTTCCCTATATTGCAAATCGATCGTGCTACGTGGATCCGTCCGAGGTTTTGAGGTTTTCCGCTTTTGCAAATTTCATCAATGGCTAGAGGTATGTTGATATTTACGTTTTCGCAAATCGATCCCGAATTCTGTATGAATTTATCCGTAATTGATAAATCGGGATCGTCGGGTTTTAATTTATATTTAATCTAACAGACATGGCTAATAGAAATCTTATATCTTTTTTGTCCTGTAATAAAAAATGTTTGAGCCGTTTCTTTTTTACATTGAATAGAGAGATATATATATATTTTTCTATTGATGATGTTTTTAATAAGTATTTTATTATTATTATTGTTATTTTTACTGTGGTGGGGGCAGCACCGTTACTCTCCAAGGAGTAAGGGTACCGTTACCTCTCATTTTCCACGAATCCTCCACTGCAGTTTCCTGGGTACTTCTGTTGATTTTTACGGGTTGCGGTTCACAGCCGAAAGAGCGTCCCCTCACCATCCGTTCTTCACGCGTTCGCACCGCATGGGAAACTTCCCAACGATGTGCCGAGAAGCGAGGCTCAGGTCGCGTGAGCTTATTGCCTCAGCGTAGAAGAACTCGTTACGAAAGCCCGTATCGGAGAACACGGTCTCCCTCTTTGTATATGTACTGATCTCTCGTCCTACTACGATCGAGAGAAAAAAATTTGTGCTGAGAACTCCCAATCTCTCTCTAACAGCGTTCCTCCCTCATTCCCTCACCGCTTTTTCCTGCTGTGACCATGGCCACCACGAGGCTCGAGCAACCTCACCACCACCATCTCCCCCACCGCCAACAGCACCTTGTCGTCATGCGCCATGGCGACCGCCTCGACAGTGTCGACCGGTCGTGGCCTGCCACCGCCCCGAGGCGGTGGGACCCGCCACTGGCCGAGGTCGGGTGGGCCAGGGCGCGCGAGACGGCCAAGCAACTCCCCTCCCAGCTCGGGTTCTCGATCCACCGGATTGTGGTGTCTCCATTCCGGAGGTGCGTCGACACTGCTCTTGGATTGATTGCCGGTCTCTCGACCCCGGGCGAGGAACCCAATGTAGTGACGGGAGACAATGGCATCAACCCATCGAAAGTCAAGGTACATCGATCTCTTTTTCACAATCATCTGAAATTGTTTTCTCCTGTATGCATTTATTAATGGTGCCTAGGTTTTTAGTCCTTAAAATTATGTTTATAATGTCTTAACACATTCTCTTTTTGTAGGTATCTATAGAGTATGGATTGGGTGAGCTGTTCAACAATATGGCAATCAAATATCCTCATCCTAATCCTGTGGACAATGCGGATTGGGAGTTCAATATTCCTGAGATCGAAGCCTTGATTCCACCAAACATTTTAGATCGTACAGTAAAGCCAGTATTCAATGAGGTACAATAAATTATTCATGTTTGAATCCTCAAAAATAAGAAAAAGACAAAAAACCATCAATTCATTTTATGAAATTAGACTTTGCGACACCAAATTATAAGAAGAGTCACTTGCTAAGTTCATCCATCTTAAATTTTTTTGCCATAGGACTAGGTCAACCAGCACTAATGGACAAATTTTTTGACCGTTTCCATGACTTTTGGTCTTCGTTTCTCGCTTAATTCACGCTCGAGAATTTCGTTTAATTGTTTTATCAAGCATAAAGACGAGAAAAGAAAAGACAAAATTTCATGGATGTTTTACCTAACTTGAGAGATCCCTAACCTTGTCTGGTAAATAGTGGGTTTCCTTTCTCTCTCGTGGACACACATAGTGAACTAATGTAAAATTGATTTTTTTTTTTATAGCTGCCGCACTGGGGAGAGACTGAGACAAAAGCAAGAGATAGATATCTCCACACTTTTCGTTCTCTTGCAGATAGCTACCCTTCAGAAAATTTGCTGCTCATTACTCATGGTAAGCTTCAACTAACATGCAATCAGATTGAAAAGTATTTGGCCTGCTTACACATCAATTTTTTTTTTTTTTTGAAAAGGATCTTATTCAATGATGATATATTACTTGAACAATTTGGAATGATAAATTCTTAGTATTTCCTTAGCACACTCAATCAATCATTAGGCTTCACGTACTGGAATCATCCCTTTACGTTTATGTAGGAGAGGCAGTGAAGGTCGTGATCTCGACACATTTGGAGGATAGTGCGAGCTTCAAGATTAGGATGGATTATTGCGGATATGCACAACTTACAAGACAAGTCATTCAAAAGGGTGACGAGTTAGATGGTAGCGAGTTCGAGCTTCTGGGGAACTATGGGCAAACTGGCATTTGTTGCTTGCCTAGGATGCCAATGTGATGGATAGCCTCATGTTGAATGTTGCACGATTTGTCATAGTACATATGATGAATGGCAAAAGAGCTTGCTTTTATGATTTTTTGTTTTCATTAATTCTTCCATATAGTAGGAGGATCCTCTTGCTCATAGGACAGACGATTACTGAATGTGTCATTCTTTTTATGATTCAACATTGAATGTGATATGTTCTTTTATCTAATTTCCTTTTTCAATCCGTTTATATCATTAAGTCAAACTAAAATATCAGTTTTGAATTAGATCACCAATCAAAAAGATTGTTCTCTTTTTCTAAATGTTATGTGTTTTATGTCAGAGAGTTGTGTATTGACCTTTTCTAGTAATAGGGAATGAGGTATATACATCCTAATAGAGGGGAAAGTTTTCGTTTGGGTTTGACTTTCAACCGTCGATCAGGTGAATTTCATGAACAAAAGTTATATGATCAACGATTATATATACCCAATTTAATGAATGAGGGCCCTTATCAAAATCCTCTCTAATAGAAACAATAATAGAGTAAAAGCTTAGTTTATGGAAATCATTAAGTTAAGTTACGCGTAAATAGATTGCTACCCTACTATTTTCTATGATCAAATAGCCACCATTGAAGGGTCTATACACCACTAAGTACGTTGCATTTCCCATCTCTTTGCTTCATTTGGCAATACTCGTCGTACCTTGGCTGTATGGGTACAAGAAACAAGGCTCGTTCACTTTGGCTAAGCCATTTTCGCTGCCCAACCATACTTTTTTTCACAAATGAATTTGCGATTTTAGGATTGGTAATTCGTATCATCTCGTAATTATGTTTATGATTCGTGCTAGGTCAAATTAGCATTAAAATATGAAATATGACTTTCTTCTGAGAAGCTAAATGATCGATAATAGACCAAAACATGTGGTAACTCACGTGAATGTCTAGATTTCTCTGTCTCATACCATGTAGACAAATGGTGTTGAGGGTATTGCAAGTCCTGCGCAACCTAAACATTCTTGTTGGTAACAATAATATTTTTGGGTAACACATTTGTTTCAAGTGGTAAGAATGACTGAAGTTAAGAATTTTTTTTTTTTTTTCCGGAAAACAAACGCGTCCTAAATTTTTAACCTTTTATTGGTACATACCTAGGATTTATACATTAAAAAACATTTGCTAAGGAAAGTCACCCTCATTGTACTTAACCAATTTCGCATATTGGTTTCCTTTATCAAAAGCCTTCACACATCACCCGAGTATTTTACATAATCCATAGGAAGCTATGTGTCTTGCGAAATCATTTCCTAGATTATTGTAAATGACCAATGTTCCAATACACACACTGGTTCACCCTAAAACTGTAAAAATTATTTTCAACCGACACACCGTAAATAAATCAAAACGTGTAGTTATTTTATGCGTAAATTCTTAGAAACTACGATCGGAAAAACTTCTAGCTAGATGAACAATGTAAAGAAGTTTTGATTTGAGAATGGTATTTTTTTTATATAAAGCAATATTAGTTTACGAAATTAAAAAAATATTAACGGGAGGTTAGTGCGAGTATACTTCGAAAACAAGTACCCCATAATCATTGATATTCAATAAAAGTCTGCCGTGACACTTATTATATCAATTTTGTAAATCAGTCTTTGAACTCATTGCTATCCTTTTAACATGTCTTCTGCACTTATTATAATCTTTCATGAGAGTTATCTCAATCAAGAACAATCGTCTTCAAGTAACCATAAATGCACAAAAGGAACTAAAATCAGTTAGGACGTAGTATCTTCTCTCTACAAAGTATATGGTTGTCGTATTACCATCCCAGGGAATTAGAGGATTCCTTAGAAAGGAAGACTAACTGATATATTCCATTTATTTTCTTTCTTGAACGCTTAAGTTTAAGTTAAATTTATAGATGGAAAGAGACCATATGTATATAAAGAACATATAAACTCCATTGTCAATAATGATATGTTATCTATAGATGATTCTCTATCCATGTTGATCAATATATATATATATATATATATATATATATATATATATATATATATATTTGGGGCAGTGAATATCCACTAAATTGGTTCACCAATAGATGTGACATATCCTTTTTGGTTGTTTATATAGGCCTACTGATTTCAATGACCACTTACGGAATGTCACGTCGCTAGAATAGTTTTGTTAGTCATTGTTGTAACGCATTTTCTAGGGGAATATCCGATAACCATGAAAGGTTTGTTAAAGGCCAGGCAAGTCGGGCATAATGCCAAGAGATAAGCCCGGCCCGACCTTAGTTGGCCGGAGTTTCCAAGAGAAATGGCAAGAGAGTTGGCCCAAACTGAATGCAATTCCGCTTCGGTCTAACCGGTGCACAGGCCCAGATATTAAAAATTTGCTCTCAATTCTAGCCCCTTAATTGAATTACCGAATTTTCAGAGATCTAAACATGCACATGCTCTTTCAAATGACTCCAAATTTTTTACTTTCTAACCATCTATTTTGATTCGTCACATTTCAAAAATCCAAACATGCAAATCCTTTCACTTATGAAGCATTGAAATTTGTGAATCAAGAAAGCTTTTAAGGACGAGCAACTCAATGGTGATGACGAGTAACTCCTTCACAAATAAAGGCATGACCATACGATTTGTCAATTTCGCAGAAAATACATTGAAATATGAGCAAACAAGGCAATGGAATTTTTCTTGCCAAAAAAATTTACTTATTAATGAGTATGGTGTAGAGTATTGGGTTTCTGTTACACGCTCTGACCATAGTGATAAAAATATACAAAACAACGAAATTGTATTAAATCTCTTTAGGAAAATTGCTCAAGATAGGAAAATATTAAATTTTTAACATTGAAACATGCGTGGGATGAAATAATAGTATGTACAAAATGTTTGCAAAATAAGTAACTAAGAATACGTCGGAAAAGAAAAACAATTGAGAACTCTTAAAAAATAGGCGATTTTGTTGTTTTTTTTTTTTTTTTAACTTTATACAATTAATAATGAAGAGAAACCTGCTAGATAGCTTCTTTGGAAAGTTCACCTTGTTTTACTTATTTATTTTCTGCTCTGTACCTTGTTCAATTTCATTTTGCGTTTATTAACAACGTTGTATAACCCGAGAGTCAACGCTCATTTGGCAAACCCAAACTGCTTAGAATCTTCCATCACAATTTCTTGGGTACTACTGTCAATTCTGTTGGTTACTTTTCACAGCCAAATGAGCATCTCCTAATCATCCCTTCTTCTTCACACGTTCATACGCAAACGAAATTTCCCATCGATATGCAGAGAGCCTCGTGCCGCCTGAACTGTTTTATCAAGCGTAGAAGACATTGTTGGGAAGGCCCAAATCGAGAAATGAGATCAGAGAACACGGTCTCCCTCTTTATATATACACTGATCTGTGCTTGTCCTACAATCAAGAGACCAAATTTGTGCTGAGAAGTCCCATTCTCTCTCTAGCAGCGTTCCTCTCTCATTCCCTCGCCGTTTTTCCTTCTGTGAGCATGGCCACCAAGAGACTCGAGCGACCTCATCACCACCACCACCGCCAACAGCACATTGTCGTCATGCGCCATGGTGACTGCCTCGACAACGGCCCCCAGGCGGTGGGACTCGCCATTAGCTAAGGCCGGTTGGGCCAGGGCACGTGAGACAGCCAAGCAACTCCCCTCCCAGCTTGGGTTCCCGATCCACCAGATTGCGCTGTCTCCCTTCCGAAGGTGTGTCGACACCGCCCTTGGACTGATTGCCAATCTCTCGGCCTAGGGCGAGGACCCCAATGCAGTGACAGGCGATGGCGGTATCGACCCATCAAAAGTCAAGATACATCAGTCTCTCTTTCAGATTCATTTAAAATTGTTTGGTCCTTAATATTTTGTTTATCGTAATGTCTTAACACATTTTCTTTTTGCAGGTATATATCCTCCTCCTAGTCTTGCAGATCATGCGGATTTGGATTCAATATTCTTGAGATTGAATCCTTGATTTCATCGGACAATTTGGATCGTACAGTGAAGCCAATGTTCAATGAGATACGAAAGAGTTTTCATGTTCGAAGCCCAACATAACGAAAAAAACCATCGATTCATTTAAAGATTAGGCTTTGCGACACCGAATAATAACGAGAATCACTTGGTAAGCTCTTCCACCTCAGAAATTTAAGCAACCTCAATGTTTTACCTATATTGGGAGATCCCTAACCTTTGCTAGTAAATAAAGGGCTTCCTATCTCTCTCGTGGATAGATATAAAGAACTGATTTGAATTTGCTCTTTTTTTATAGCTGCCGCACTGGGAAGAGACAGAGCCGAAGGCAAGAGATAGATATCTTCACACTTTTCATTCTCTTGCAGATAGCTACCCTTCAGAATATTTGCTGCTCATCACTGATGGTAAGCTTCAACCCAATATGCAATCAGATTGAAAGCTACAAAGCTCAGGTGCATTAGACCAAGAACTTCATGCGACATAAGCTTAAGTTTTTGACCTGCTTACACATCCATTTTTTTTTTGAAAAAATGATATTCAATTGTGATATATTATTTGAACAATTTCATGGCATAAGTTTATAGTATTTCTTGCAGGGGAAGCAGTGAAGATTGCGGTTCCGACACATTTGGAGGATGGTGCGAGATTCTAGATTAGGATGGATTATTGTGGATACGCACAACTTACAAGACAAGTCATTCAAAGTGGCTCGAGATTCCATATTAGATGTCAGCAAGTTCGAGCTTTTGGGGAACTATGACCAAACCAGTGTTTGCTGCTTGTTGAGGATGCCGATGTGATCGATAACCTCATGTTGAATTTTGCACGATTTGCCATAGTATATATGATGGATGGCAAAAGAGCTTGCTTTTATGATTTTTTTTTTGTTAATTCTTTCATATATTAGGTGGATTCTTTTGCAAATTAGGACAGATAATTATGGTGCATTTGGTAATATTTCTATTTCAAAGAACAATTTCTTTTTGGAAATATTTTTTTTTCTATTTTTATTCCCTAGAACAATTTCTGAGTAAAACAACTCATTTGACAACTATAAAAATTTCTATTCTTGAAATAAAATTATAAATGCATTTGGTATAATCCACAAATTTTTTTTGTGCCATAATATTTTTTTTAAATATTTTAATACTTTTTTATATTTTTCTTTTTTTTCCTTTTTTTTTTTCCTCTCTTCTTTCTCCTCCTCTAGCTGGCAGCCGGCAATAGCGGTGAATGGCAAGTCTCCACTGACCGATTAGAAGAGGAAGAAGAAGAAAAGAGAAAAAAAAAAACTTATTTTTAGAAATTATTCTCGGGAACAAGAAGTTACTTTTTTCTACTTCTTGTTTCTGTTCAAAATCTATTCCTTAGTCACTTTTCTATTTCAGAAAGTTAACTAACATTACCAAATGGATTTCTATTATTTTTCTATTCTAGAGAACAAAAGAACAAAAGAATAGAAAAATTGGAGTGTTATCATGTAGACCCTTACTGAATGTGTTATTTTTTTTTGATTCAACATTGAATACGATATCTTATTTTCTCTAATTTTCTTTTTCAATCGGTTTATGTTATTAAGTCAAACTAAAAAATCAATTTTGAATTAGATCACCAATCAAAAACATTGTTCTATTTTTCTAAATGGTATATGTTCCATGTCAAGAGTTGTGTATTGGTCTTTTCTAGTACTGGGAAATAATGTATATACATCCTAAAAGAGGGGAAAGTTTTTGCCTAGATTTGATTTTCAGCCGTTGATCGGGTGAATCTCATGAACAGGATTTATACGATCAACGATTATGATATACAAAAGAGCTTGTCATAGTTGCCCGACTTATCATAGCTGCGGGCCACCAGCAAAAGTCCGCAGTCCTCATCATCCTTCACGACGACCAGTTGTTGGATTTAAATGAGCAAAAGAAAGTTTTGGAACTAAAATCACAGATGGATGCAAGTTTTAGAACTTTTGTCATTATCCCAAATACTTAAGAGAGAAAATAGAAGTATAATTTACATCATGGAATTCTTAATAAAATAATAAAAGATATATCGAGGAAGGGGGAAAAAAAGGATTGTGACTCCCTATAAATGGAAGGTTCTCTGTTTTTTACACTAGCAAATGTATGAGCAAGAAATTGACATTTAATCATTAAGCGAAATCACTTTTTCATATAATATTTGAATTTATTGAATAATTTAAAGAAATTAGTGATTACACTATATTGAACAAAGAAATTGTATAAACATATGTGGGAAGAGAAAAATATTGCAAGATATTAAATTTTTTTAGAAAAGTTGTTCAAGATAGAAAAATTTCAAGATTTTAACATGAAATCATGTGTGGGATAAAATGAAAATATGCACAAAATGTTTGCAAAATAGGTATTAAGCATATGTGGGGAAAAAAAACAATTGAAATCTCTTTAAAAAGGAGATTTTTTTACTTTATAAAATTAATAAGGAAGAAGAACATGCTAGATAGCTTCTTTGTTCAGTCCACCTTGTTTATTTCATTCTTCATTATTAGCAACCGTGCGAATCACAAATTGCCATTCAACGATAATGGAAACCAGAACCATAATGCGTAACAAATTTGGAAAATAAATATTAATAGAAAATTTTCAGATTTTGGTAAATAATTTTTTTTATAACAAAAATGAAACCAACAAGAAGCAAATTTACTTGATGCTTTTAAACTTCTTTAATACTTTGAATAACTACTTAAATGCAAAACTAAATTAGTTTCGGTATACTTGCGAGAACATTTTCACCAGTTCTAGGTGCAATGAAAGTCAAATTAGCAACCCACACATGCATTTTAACTAAATTTCATGAGATTTTAGAAAATTACCGAGCAAGTAAAAAAATTTGAAAGTTGGGTAGCATCATCAAAAAGTGGAGTTGTACCAAAAAAAAAAAAAAAAAAACGACAGTGAGGTAAAAAATTTTATTATAAAATCCGATGTACTTTAAATTTTTAGATAAATTACATTTTTAGATAGTCATAAGACAATCACATTTTTGATTTTTGAGTTGACTTGGACTGCCATGACTCACTTTAAGTTGCATAAATTAAGTATTCGAGTTTTAATTTTGACAAAGGTATTCGTTTTGCTGAATGATGATTTTTTTTTTCATGACCGCTGGTGCAGAAAGTTTTTCATTATAAAGATGTAGCTAATAAAAATCCTATATTTATATTGTCTTGTAATGAAAAAAGTCTAAGCCGTTCTTTTTTACATTGAATGTCAAGATATTTTTTTATTGATGATGTTTTTAGTAAGCTTTTTTTTTTTTTTTTCCTTCTTTCTTGTTTGATTTACTGTCTAATGTCCCACTTGTGGTGGGGACAGCACCGTTAGTCTCCAAGAAGTTTGCACGGTCACCCTCTCACTTTCCATGAATCTTCCACTACAATTTCTTGGGTACTTCTGTCAATTCTATTGGTTAATTTTTACAGCCAAAAGAGCATCTCCTCACCATCCCTTCTTCTTCGCCCATTCATACCGCGAAGGAAATTTCCCATCGATATGCAGAGAGACTCAAGCCGCGTGAGCTTTTCATCAGGTGTAGAAGAAATTGTGAGGAACGCCCAGATGGAGAAAGAGATCGGAGAACACGGTCTCACTCTTTATATATCCACTGATCTATGCTTGTCCCACGATCAAGAGAGAAAATTTGTGCTGAGAACTCCCAATCTCTCTTTAACAAAGTTCCTCTCTTATTCCCTCACCTTTTCTTCTTCTGTGAACATGGCCACCACAAGACTCGAGCAACCTCACCACCACCACCAGCACCAACAGCACATCGTCGTCATGCGCCACGGCGACTGCCTCAACAGTGTCGACCAGTCGTGGCCGGCCACACCCCCTAGGCGGTGGGACCCACCACTGGCCAAGGATGGTTGGGACAGGGCACGCGAGATGGCCAAGCAACTCCCCTCACAGCTCGGGTTCCCGATCCACCGGATTGTGGTGTCTCCGTTTCGGAGGTGCATCGACACGACTCTTGGACTGATTGCTGGTCTCTTGGCCCCAAGCAAGGACTCCAATGTAGTGACAGGCGACGGTGACCCATCAAAAGTCAAGGTACATCGGTCTCTCTTTCACATTCATCTAAAATTGTTTGTTCCTGTGCATATGTTAATGATGCCTAGAATTTTGGTGTTTATAATAATGCGCAACGCATTTTCTTTTTGTAGGTATGTATAGAGTATGGATTGAGCGAGCTGTTCAATGACGTGGCAATTAAATATCCTCCTCTTAACCCTGTGGACCATGCGGATTGGGGATTCTACATTCCTGAGATCGAAGCCTTAATTCCACCAGACATTTTGGATCGTACAATAAAGCCAGTATTCAATGAGGTACAATAGAATTTTCATGTTTGAACCCAAAAAATAGAAAAAAGCAAAAAAATGTTGATTTGTTTTATGAGATTAGACTCTACGATATCGAACTATAACGATAATTACTTGCTAAGCTCTTCCACCTTAAAAATTTTAGCAACCTCAAAAGTTTTAGCTATGTTTTACCTAAATTGGGAGATCACTAATCTTGTCTAGTAAATAACGGGCTTCTCTTTATCTAGTGGATACATAAAATGAACTAATTTGAATTTGCTTTTTTCTTGTTATAGCTGCCGCACTGGGGAGAGACTGAGCCAAAGGCAAGAGATAGATATCTCCACACCATTCATTCTCTTGCAGATAAATACCCTTCAGAAAATTTGCTGCTCATCTCTCATGGTAAGCTTCATCTAACATGCAATCAGATTGAAAGCTATAAGGCTCAGGTGTATTACCCCCAAGAACTTCATGGGACATAACCCTATGTATTGGCCTGCTTACCCATCCAATTTTTTGAAAAAAAAATATATCTTATTTAATGATGATATATTACTTGAACAATTTTGAACGATAAGTTCCTAGCATTTTCTTAGCGCACTCAATCAATCATTAGACTTCATGACCCGGAATCATCCCTTCATGTTTATGTAGGGGAAGCAGTGAAGGTTGCGGTCTCGACACATTTGGAGAATGGTGCGAGCTTCAGGATTAGGATGGATTATTGCGGTTATGCACAACTTACAAGACAAGTCATTCAAGATGGCGACGAGTTAGATGTCAGTGAGTTCAATCTTCTGGGGAACTATGGCCAAACCGGCATCCGTTGCTTGTCGAGGTTGCCCATGTGATGGATAACCTCATGTCCAATGTTGCGTGATTTGGCATAGTACATACGATGGATGGCAAAAGAGCTTAGTTTTAAGGATTTTTTTTTTCATTAATCCTATCATATATTCGAGTGATTATTTTGCTAATTAGGACAGACTATTACTAAATGATATTCATTTTACGATTCAACATTTATATGATATGTTCTTCTCTTTAATTTCTTTTTCAATCAGTCTTATGTTATTAAGGGAATGAATGATAACCATTCTGTTTCATAAATCAATTTCTATTACAAAAATAGAATTTTCTATTTCTACTCCTCCAACGAGTTTCTAAAAAAAATACACATTTGATAACGACGCAAAATTTTTTGTTCTTGAAATAGAAATTTATTTAATAATTATACAAAATTTTTACCTATTGGGTGGTGGCAATAGCCGACGAATAGCAACCACTCATCGATAGACGTTAATGGTGGATGGTGAATGGCCACCAGTAGCCGAGACCAATAGACGGTGACCAATGGTGGCAAATAACATATGGCCATAGGTGGGTGGCTACCTAGTAACAAAGACGAGAGATAAGAAAAGTTTTTATTTCTTATTTCTATTTCAGAAATAAAGAAATAGAAAAATTTTACTTTTTATTTATGATCCAAACATATTTCTGAAATAAAAATTTGTTCCATAAAAAAAAAAATCAAATTGTATTATTAAATGGAGTCTGTTCCAAATATGACGGAAATTAGAAAAATAGTTCTTCTAAAAATAGAATGGTTATCATATGCACTCTAAATCAAATCAAAAAATTAGTTTTGAATTAGATAGCCAATTGAAAATTTGTTCTAATCTTTCAAAGGGTGTGCATTCTATGTTTGGGAATCTATGCATTGGTTCCTTCTATTACTAGGAAAGTATGTAAAAAACATCCTAAAGAGGGGAAGTTTTTTGCTGGAATTCAAATTTCATCAGTTCATCGGGTGAATTTTATGCGTAAAGGTTGACGATTAGTGTTCTGCATATCACCATGTACTTCGCCTTTACCATCCAATTTTTTTTTTTTTTTTGCTTTATTTGGCAAAACTTGTACTTTGGTTGTATGAGAACAAGAAACAAGGCTCGTTCCCTTTGGTTAAGCCAATTTCGCTGCCCAACCATACTTTCTTTCGCAAATGAGTTTGCTCGTCTAGAATTGGTAATTCGTATACTAGGTCGAATTAGTGGTAAAACATGAAATATGACTTTCATCTGAGAAGCTAAATGATTGATAATGAAACCATGTTATAACTCACGTGAGATATTTCTTTTAGGTCTCGCACCATGTAGATGAATGGCGGTGAGGGGATTGCAAGTCCTACGCACCCTAAACATTCTTATTAATGTTTTTGGGTAGCACATTTGTCTAAAGTGAAAAGTACGATTAAAGTTAAAAAATACATATTTCCTTTGGAAAACAAGCAGAGTGTAAATAGTGTATTTGTTTCGTGTAAAATTTATGACAAATGAAAACACTTTCCATGGTAATTATTTTCAAGAACAATGATTATTTTTTATTTGTTTGCTGATATATTGTAAACGTGTGACTAAAATCATCTTACGGTGTTTGGATCAGTTGACACCTAATCTTTTAGAAAATAAAATTAGAGGATAATAAATAAAATAAAACATTTGATTGTGGAGGGAGATTTTAAAAATCTTTGAATAATGAAGCATTTTTCTTGTTGAAAATATATCATCATTTCAAAATTCAAAAAATTTAGTTGTTGTTGGATTTTGGAGCCATTTTTTTTTTGAGTAAATATCTTACTTGCAAATATACCTTCGAATTTTACTCTATAAATAGAGAAGGCGAGGCTTCGTTTAGGAGGGGGGAGGTTGTTTTTTCTCTTGATCGAAAAAAGAGAAAAGCCAAAAACAGAGAAAAATGGGCTGCGGTTCTTGAGGGAAAAAGAAGAAAAGTCAAAAGGGAAAGGAAAAGAGAAAAAAAAAATAAAGAAAAAGTTGACAAGACCCCTACTGTTCACCTTCTTCCCCCCATCCGCATCTGCTCGGCCGATCATCCGCTTCTGCTCTGCAAGGCGTCGCCGCTCGTCCGCCACCGCACCACCACCATGCGAACACCGCCGTAGCAGCAAGCCCGAGCCGATCGTCGCCAGTAGCTGCCACGTCCCCTGCTCGACTCCTCCACGCTCGCGACCACCGCGCGCCTCCAGCCCGAGCTCCGCCACCGCGTCCCCTGCCCGAAGTGACGCCACTCCACCCGACGACCCGCGAGCACTGAACCCGCTCTCCACCCGCGACACTGCACCAGCCCGTGAGCCCTCCACGCCGAGCTTCCGCCTCCGCCTCCGACGCACCAGCCCGCGAGCCCTCCTCGCCGATCCAGCCGCCGGACACCTCGCTCCAGCTCCATCCCCCTGCACGAAGCCACCCCCGCGCGCCTCCAGTCCCTACCAACCGAGCCCGTCGCCTCGAGCCCCTGCCGCCGCCGCTCCTGATCCGAGCTTGCTGCCGCGCCCACGACGACGACGCCCTTCTTCTCGCCGACCCACTTGCTGCCTCCCCTGTTTTGCTGCAGGTCCGGTTACTACCCGAACCTCGCCGGAGCTCCGACGAACAGCCCCTGTTCCGAACGGCGACCCATCACCGAACCACCATCACGGCTCGGTCACCGTTGATTTCTCACCATTCCTGAAGCCGGCTCTGAGTTAGACTAGGTAAATTTTTAGATTAAATTTAGTTCGAGAATTCGAACTCATAGTTTTTTTTTTTTTTTTTAAACTTGATTTGTTCTGATTTATTTTTATTATTATCCAATTAAAAAATTTGTCATATTAAGTTACAATAATAAAAAATATTGAGCCGCGAGATGTCGGGTTAGATTTTTGATTATTTAGACTTTTCATGACAAATTCTTGAATTGCTTTGCATTATTGATGCCCATTAAAATAAATCAATGGATTTTTCAATAGGACATATTTTGGTGCATTATCGTTAGTTGCTCATTACATATCATGCATCAAATGTCATATCTAGAATTTAAATATTTAGGTCCATACACATTTCATATTTAAAGCAAGGCATTTTTAAGATTCATATAGAATTAGGATAATTTTCCTTTAATAAAACCGAAAACAAAAAAACAAAAAAAATGTTATTTAAATCATATAGATTTTGCGCTTTAGTTAGTGAGTCATAGTTCAATATTTTAGTATTCCTATCGTGTCGTTTTTTTATAAAAAAATGTCAAAAGATTAGCGTTGCATCATTAGGTTACTTTCTTTTCAATAAAAATTATTAAGTTATTTTCAAAAAAAAAAACACAAAAGTCATTTATTTGGTTAGATAATAGGTTAGTTCATAATTAATCCCATTTCATATCATCATTGTTTAGTGTAGGTTGCATATATATAAAGTATAATTTATCAGGGTTGCATTATTTTAAAAGGAAAAATCATAAAGAGAACATGCATATAGAATTACTACGTCATCTATCCCATGTCATGTAGCACATGCATATTTAGGATTATGTAAATTAGATTGCATACATATGGTGATAGTTCAAATTATGCCATATAAATCGCATTTCATATATCATTAAAGTAAAATTCATGCATATTAAGTTTAGATTAAGATTGCATAATAATAAAAATTAGGTGTCATGTCATTTAGAAAATCATATTTAGGACATGCATTTTTAGAGAATAAACCATAATAAAGTTATAGTTTATAATTTTTTTACAATCTATCATTTCGATTTATTGAATGTTATTTCATTGATTGTGTACCCGTATGACCAACATTTGCATGTTAGTATCTTAGATTAAATTTAATCAATAATGTCTGCAAAATATTTTGAAATTAAAAATAAAAAATGTACCGAAAGGGCGTTAGATTAATCTAGCATAACCATGTCCCCGGACCTATTGAATCTCTAGTTTGCAAAAGTAAAGTAATCTTCCATACTTTTCTTGGGTTTCTAATCAACCCTAATTGGTTAGTGGCGGCTCCAAATTGAAATATAATTGCATGCTTTAATGGGTCAATTTCTTAGTGTCAAGTCGCGATTGGTAGGACTTGGGAGAATCCGTGCCAAGTCTTCGGACTTAGTAATCCATTAGCTTTCTTTGAATAATTCACCCTCGGGAAGGTCGCGACAGGATCTCATTTAGAATAATAGGTATTGAAGAAGGTGAATAAAGTGAGCATGTGTTAAGAAATTTGTTACGATTGGGAAAATGATTTCTTCTATTTAGAAACGACAATTCCTTTTCCAAATGTTAAGTACGGGTGCTTGCCTTGACTGTAATTGTTTTTTTTTTTTCATTAACCAACTATTTTCAGCGAATCAAACATGTCATTGTTTGGAAAACTAATTCGTGGAAAGCGTTTTCATTGAGACAAATGAACTTAAATTTTAAACCTTTTTCTGGTACTTACCTAGGGTTAAAATAATTGTTTAGGGAAAGTTTAGCCAATTCTACCCATTGGTTTCTTTTAGGTATAAGTGTATTAGAAGTTCTAATACTTAGTACAATTGAGTTTTAAAATTTTTAAAAAGTGAAATCAACTCTTAAAACTTGTTATTAAATCCCAAAAATTTCAAAAAGTGCAATTAAATCATAAAACTTGTCACAAAAGTACAATCGAATCCTAAAACTTTAAAAAAGTGTAATCAATAAGTTTTAAGACTTGATTGTATTTCTTGAAAGTTTTAGAACTTAATTGTGCTTTCTTGACAAATTTCAGGACTTGATTTCACTTTTTTAAAAATTTTAAGACTCAATTGTATTTTTGTAATAAGTTTTAAGACTTTTAATGCACTTATCATTTTCTTTTAGCAAAAGCTTTCACATGTTTACGCAAGCATTTTACATATGGAAAAATTGCTATGTGTTTTGTGAAATCATTAACCTAGATTATAGTATATGGCCGATGTTCCCAACGCATTGTAAAGATGTAACATTTTGTGAAATTATTGTCAACTGTTTTAAAAGTTTATACCGTTAGATAAATGTATAATACATTATTTAAATATTCTAACACTTCTCCTCACTCGTGGGCTACAATTTGGCTTTACACTAAAGCGTGGAAATATTTGATTGTGAAGGCAAATAGGGGCTTAGAAAATTTGAACTCAAGTCATCCTAACTTTGATATCATGTGAGGTTTTATGAAACCACCGCCAATTATTCTAAAACTTTAAGCTATTGAATGCAAATGTGGTTTATTATTTAAATATTCTCGTAAAATAAATAAAAAAATGTTTACTTATTTTACACGTAAATACTCCAAAAGAAGCAATTATAATCAAAAAAACTTCTAGCCAGCTGAACAATGCGAAGAAGTTTTGATCTTGAGAATGGTTTTTTATATAAAGCAATATTAGTTTACGAAATTAACAAATTATCGATGTGAGGTTGGCGACAATACACTTCTAAACCAGTACCCCATAATTATTGATTGAACAAGATGCAAAGTGAAACTGGGATAATTGATCTGAACATAGAACTGTTTGTAATTTGTGGTGTTAATAATGATTTCTTCATGGCTTTCGGCTTTTGTCTTATCGCTCTCACTCTAATCTAACATTTCATTATTTCTAACCGTAGTTAAAGGTTTCGACTTTATATATAGTCCACCTAGCACCGCATTTACAATGTAAGTTTTTAATAGTAGAACTTGGCCAGCATCCGAGGGAAATTCACAGACGATGATACGTTGCCTATTAACGACTCTCTCCCCCCTCTCTCTCTCTCTCCATGTAGATTGATATGTTAGAATAATGCTAGGAATGCTAAAAAATTTCCACCACATTTATTTATCGAGAGATACGACAGATCTTTATGGGAAAAGACCACAAAAAACCCCAAACTTCGCCCAAAATGACAAATTTACCCCAATTTTTTTTGTGACATGAAAAACTCCAAACTTTGCAAATTGTGACACATTTACCAAATTAAGGACATTTTCATCTTATTCTTTCTGTTTTTTCTTTTTCTTTTATTTTTTTATTTTTTTCTTCTTTTCTCTTCCCTCCGCCGGCCATGGCAGCCGGCGTCCGGCGAGGGCTGCCCTTGCTGGCGTCGGTTGGGCGAGGGTCGCCCTCCCTAGATCTAGCGAGGGAGGCCCTAGCCAGCCCTAGCGAGGGCGACCCTCGCCGGATGCCGGCTTCCTTCCGCCGGTAGAGGAAAGAAAGTAGAAGAAGAAAAAAAGAAAAAGAGAAAAGAAAAAAGTTTTTTAAAAGTAAAAAGACCAAAATGCCCCTATGATTTAGGGTAAATGTGTCACACAAATGAAAGTTCAGGGTTTTTTGTGTCACAAAAAAAAGTTTGGGGTAAATGTATCACGGTTTGTAAATTTCGAAGTTTTTTTTGTCAAAAAAAAAATTTAAGGTAAATTTGTCACTTGGGGCAAAATTTGGGATTTTTGGGGATCTTTTTCCGATAAATGGGCCAATCTATTTCAATAACTACTCATGAAATGTCACATCAATAAAATCGTTTACTCAGTCATAGTCTTAATTGTAGTATAGAAAAGAGAGCTGGCCCAAGATGAACACGTCCGGAATCGGTCTAATTGAGGCAGAGGCCAAGATTTCAAAATTTTCTCTAAATTGACACTTTCTAGCCATCTGCTTTAATTTATCAAAATTTCAAAAGTCTAAACATGCAAATCCTCCTCTAAATAACCCTAAATACTTACTTTCTAACCGTCTAACTTCAAATCATCCCATTCCAGAAGATGTGAAGATAACAAATCCTTTCGCCTACGAAGCATATACACATGTTAATCAAGAAAGCTTTTAAGGATGAACGACTCGACAGTGACGAGTAACTCCTTCCACACGAAGGAGTACTGAATTTTTGTAGAATATGTATTGAATACGAGCACATAAGGGCAACCGAAATTCTTTCTTTGCCAATAAAATTCAATTTCTACAAATAATAAACGATAATAAAAAGAAAATTCAATCTAAGCATCTTCTTTGAACACACAAGGTCAAAAGTCTACGCAAGGTCGATTAAAGTGTAGATGACTTCTCAAACAAGCTTTCAAATGTCTTTCCACGAAAGAGGGGAAGAAGGTGAGAAAAAAAGGGGCATTTGGTCAAATACGTCAAGGTTGACCCAGGGGAAATCGGGTGAAACTTAACGGCGAAGTTTCCGCTGTAATTAGCACGTACGTAATCCAAAATTTGAAGGGTTTGATTTTCAAATCAAAGAGATAGTTTTTTTTTGTGCTTTTTTTATTTTTATTCTTTTTGCGAAGCATTCGAGTATTTTTCTTTTTTTTTTTTTAATCTATACTTACCAAAAAAGTTCACATACTTTATGCGTATGTAAGAAATCAATTTCTAAGAGAATTTTGTGGAAATGAAAAATTTCTTATGATTGGCCTTGTTTTGGTAAAGCTGTTCCTGAGATAGAAAAGATTCAAATTTTAGGAGATTGAATCATGTAAGGATAAGGACGGTGGAAATCCTAAAAAAAAAAAAAAAAAATTTGGGTTATTTTAGTGATAAAACTCGTGGCCAATCCAAAGAAACAAGTAATAAAAATATACAAAAAAAAAAGAATTTGTATAAATACATGTGGGAAGAGAAAAATATTTGAAGATTTTAAGTATTTTAAGAAAAGTAGTTCTAGGTTAAAAAAATCATCAATATTTTGATGATGAAACATGTGAGGAGTCGAATAAAATTATGTATTAACTCATATTGCCATCTATACAATGTTTGCAAAATAAGTATCTAAGAATACATAGACAAAGAAAAAAACGATTGAGATCTCTCAAAAAATTTAAGATTCTTTTTTTACTTCATATAATGTAGATAACGAAGGAGAACGTATAGCTTCTTTGTTTAGTTCACCTTGTTTAATTATTTTGCTTTATGCTATTAAAAAAATTATGAACCCAAAAATCAGCACTTATTTGGTTCATTTTCACAGCTAACGCTTAACCGAGTTATAAGCTGAAGAAATTTCTAATCAATATCCGGAGAGACTCATTCCGCGTGAATTCTTTGTGAATTGTGTTGAAGAAATTGCTCAGAAGGCACAAACAGATCGTGATGAAAAAAACGATTAACATCAATATTTTAATAACAACACATGTGGGGGATCGAATAGAATTACATATTAACTCATATTTCCTTGTACACAATCTTTGCAAAATAAGTATATCGTGGTGAAAAAGAAAAAAAAAACGATTGACATATTTTAAAAAATTTTCTTTTTCACTCCGTATAATGTAAATAACGAAGGAGAACATTTAGATAGCTTCTTTGTTAAGTTCACCTTCTTCTTATTTTGCTTTATGCTATCAAAAAAATCTGAATAACCCCGAAAATCAACACTCATCTGGCAACCCAAATTTGTTAAATTATGAAAATATTGCACCTTACATATAAAGTAAAAAGGAGAATTGGAGAATTTTCTATATAATTCGATATATAAAAAAGAGTATATAAATAGCCTATTTATAAGCTTAATTACATAACTATATAAAGTAACATATATATATGGAGATATCTAAACAATCTTAAGAGATACAAAAAGTCAACAGAAATATTCAAATTATTTTTAATATAAGAAAATATCATAATTATCTCTAACACGACGACGGTGCCTCTTCCACTGCGATATCTCTGCTGCTCAGTCAATTATTTCGGTTCTATTTCACAGCCAACGTTCTTCCCGAGTTACACGTGAAGAAATTTCCAATCAATATCCAGAGCGACTCATGCCGCGTGGATCCTTTGTATATTCTGTAGAAGAAATTGCTCAGAAAAGCACGAACAGATGGCCAATGGTTAAGAGGTTGTCTATAAATGCCGATTTGTGCATCTCCAAAGAGACCATATTCATGCTAAGCACTCTCGGTTTTTCCCTAAAGAAGTTCCGCTCTCGTTCCCTTACCCCTTCCTCCGCTGCGAGCATGGCCACCATGATCCATGAGCGACCTCACCACCACCGCTGCCGCCACCAGCACGTCGTTGTCATGCGGCATGGCGACCGCCTCGACAACGTCAACCCGTCATGGCTGTCCACGGCCCTCAGGCCATGGGACCCTCCACTGGCCGAGGCTGGGTGGGACACAGCTCGCAAGACGGCCAAGCAACTCCCCGCTCGGCTCGGCTTCCCGATCCACCGGGTGATCGTGTCTCCCTACCGGAGGTGCGTCGACACTGCTCTGGGGCTGTTTGCCGGTCTTTTGACCCCGGACGAGGACCCCAATGCGGCAACAGGGGATGACGGCCTTGACCCATCAAAAGTCAAGGTCCCGTACTCCCTCGCTCACGTTAATTTAAAATTGCTTCAGTCTTATATGCATAAATCAATGATGCCTAGCTTGTGGTGCTTGACATGAAAGGACACATTTTCTTTTTTGCAGGTATCTATAGAATACGGATTGAGCGAGATGTTCAACCACACAGCAATCAGACATCCTCCTCCAAGTCCTGCAAATCATGCGGATTGGGGTTTCAACATTCCTGATATCGAAGCCTTGATTCCACTAGATGCATTGGACAATACAGTGATTCCAGTGTTCAGAGAGGTACAAAGATTTTTGATGTTTCGTGCAACAAAGAAATCGTCAACAATGGATTTTCTTTTTTCTTGGTTATATACATATGATTGAACCAATTTGAGTTCGATTTTTGTAGCTGCCGCAATGGGAAGAGACTGAGCCAAACGCGAGAGATAGATATCTCCACACCATTCAATCTCTTGCCGACAGATACCCTTCAGAAAACTTGCTGTTGATCACTCATGGTATGCTTCAAATCTAAGTTTAATTTTTCAGAAATTTCTAATCCATATTGTAGCATGCAATTAGATCGAAAGCCATAAAGCTTAGGTATATTGCACCAAGAACTTCCAGCTGACATAAACTCAAAGTGTTTGGCATGCTTATACATCCATATTACTACTGTTTATCCACTAATGATATATTATGCGAATAACTTCGTACTAGAAGATCTTAGTAAAGCTAACATAATAACGGTTGGGCTTCATGCATCACAAATCATCCCTTCACATTTATGCAGGGGAAGCAGTGAAGGTCACAGTCTCGACACATTTGGAGGACCTACTGGATTCCGCATTAGGATGGACTACTGCGGATATGCGCAGCTCAAAAGACAAGTCATTTGTAACAGCAACGCGTTTGAGACTGGCCAGTTTGAGCTGCTCGCGAACCACGGCCAGACCGGCATCCACTGCTCGCCAAGGACGCCGATGTGATCGATACCCTCGCATCAAGCATTAAAACAATTTGTCATAGTACGTACGATGCAAGGGCAAAGGAGATTGGTTTTACGATTGTATTTCTTTGTTAATTCTTTCCCACGTTTGGGCAATTCTTTTGCCAATAAGGACGGACTTTTAGTGGGTGTATTACTTGTTCTATGATTCAATATTGAATTTGATATGTTCTTTCCTTTAATTCTATTTTTCAACCAGTCTATGTTAGTCTCAGTTCGATCCAAAAAAAAAAAAAAAAATGTTAGTCTCACGTTCCCATTAAGTCAAAACTTAAAAAAAAAAAATCAGTTTTTTTATTAGATTGCCAGTAGGACCGTCTCTTCCCCTTTTTATGTATTTCTCGGGACTTTCAGCTCTTTGAACAACTCAAACTATCTTGGAAACGAAATTGCTTGGACCAATTTTTGAATTGTGGTTCCAATAGCCATCATCGATGTCATCTTAGCTGAATCACTTCACAAGTTTAAAGAAGACTCACAAGATTACCAGGTCCAGCTCTCATATAACAAGTCTTAAATCACATCTTTATCATCTAATGTTTCATATATTCATCCTAACAATTTTTGGACTAAAGTGATGGATTGACGCAATTTTTAGGACTTCCAGTCATTATCCCAAATATGTTAGAGATATACTAAAAGTATTAATTTACATAATTTGACATCAGTACTTTATAAAATAACTCCTTGAGAATATATGAAAGAGGAAAAAAATGAGTTGTGACCCCTTAAAAGTAGGAGGTTGTCTTACATTATATTTATGCTAGCAAATATGTAGACGTCTTACGTGTGTGCAAGAAACTGTCGTTTAAATCATTGAGCAAAATCACTTTTGTCACAAATTATTTGAATCATCGAATAATGATTTAGTGATAAAAATACGCAGAACAAAGAAATGGTACAAATATATGTGGGAAGAGAAAAATATTTCAAGATTTTAAATTTTAGGAAAGGTTTACGATAGAAAAAAATATCAAAATTTAAACATGAAAACGTGTGAGGAATGAAATACACTTAGGCACATTCACTCGTTTGTCCATTTACATTTTGTAAAATAGGTAATTAAGAAGATGGTGGCAGAAAAGAACGATTGAGATCATGTAAAAAGAAGGTGATTTTATTTACTTTATATAATATAAGCGAATTGGAAGAATCTTTTTTTTTTTTGGTCATAGAAGTGGAAGAATCTGCTAGGCAGCTTCTTCGTTAAATTCAATTTGTTTCATTTCATTTCACATTATCGTAAGTCCGCAAGTCAAGACTCGTAAAGAAATATTACGTGACGATGAATCTTCCGCCACAATTTCTTGGAGACTCATGTCGAGAGTCAAGTTCTGATCGATTGCGAGGAAATTGTTGGGAAGGCACGAGCAGATTGTAAAGAAACTTCCTGCGGACTCAAAGTAAGGAAGTCAAGACCAAACAGTCCCTCGCCTTCTAGATAAATATATGTGCATATATCTCCTAGGATCGAGAGAGAGATCGTGTGCTACGAACTGCCATTCTCTCTCCGAGAAAGCTTCCCCCTCTCTTTCGCTCAAACCATTTTTTCTCTTGTGAACATGGCCACCACGAGACTCGAGCCACCTCCCCACCACCAGCATGTTATCGTCATGCGCCACGGGCACCGCCTTGACAGCATCGACCGGTCGTGGCCATTGACGGCCCCCAGGCCATGGGACCCTCCATTGGCTGAGGCCGGCTGGGCCAGGGCACTCGAGTTAGCTGAGCAACTCCCCACCCAGCTCGGCTTCCCAATCCATCGGATCGTCGTGTCTCCCTTCCAGAGGTGCATCGACACCGCTCTCGGGCTGATTGGCGACCGCCCGGCCCCAGACAAGGACCCCAATGCAGTGACAGGGACGGGTGGCGGCATCAACCCATCAAAAGTCAAGGTCCATTGAGATGTCTCTTAAATTCATCTAAAATTGTTTAGTCATGTGTGCACGTACCAATGATGCCTAGGGTTTTGGTCCTTAGTATTTGCTAATGATAAGGTTTTAATACCTTTTTGTCTTTTGCAGATATCTATAGAGTATGGATTGGGCGAGTTATTCAACGACAAAGCATTCAGACATGCTCCTCCTAGTCCTGAAAATCACGGGGATTGGGGATTCAACATTCATGAGATTGAAGCCTTAATTCCATTAGACACTTTGGATCGTGCAGTGAAGCCAGTATTCAATGAGGTATACTAAATTTTTCATGTTTGAGGTCTCAAATAAAATTTTTAAAAATTGTCGATTTCATTTTACGAGACTTGCCTAGGTAAATATACAGGCTTGGGCCAAGGGAGCCAAGTCCTGGTTGAGCCTAAACTCACCGCCACGAGTTCAAGAAAGCCAGCCTGCAAAGGCTGTGGCCAAAAGCCACAATGGAAGCCACTCGTTAAGCTCTTTCACCTAAGAAAATTCTGCCACAGGATTTGAAAAGCAGGATCAGCAGGAAAATTTTTCGACCGTTTCCGAGACTTTTTTGATTTTCGGGTCTCGCTTCATTTGTTCTCGGGAATTTCGTTTCTTGTTTTCTTGAGCAGAAAGTCGAGAAGGAAAAATAGAAAATTTTCCTAATGTTTTAACTAAATCGAGTGGATCTTCGATCTTGTCTAGTAAATAATGTCTTTTTTTTTTTTTCCTGGATTGGATACAGATAATGAACTTATAACTAATTTGAGTTTGTTCTTTGTAGCTGCCGCACTGGGGAGAGACTGAGGCAAAGGCAAGAGATAGATATCTCCACACTATTCGTTCTCTTGCCAATAGCTACCCGTCAGAAAATTTGCTGCTCATCACTCATGGTAAGCTCCATCTAACATGTAATCAGATTGAAAGCTATAAAGTTCAGGGTGTACTACACCTAGAACTTCATGCGACGTAAGCTAAAGTATTTGGCTTGCTTACACATCCATTTTTTTTCTTTATTTGTGATGATATATTACTTGAACAATTTCGAACGATGAGTTCTTAGTAATATTTTAGCTCGCTCAATCAATCATTAGGCTTCACATATTGGAATCATCCCTTTCATGTTTATGTAGCGGAAGCAGTGAAGGTTGTGCTCTCGACACATTTAGAGGACGCTGCGAGATTCGAGATTAAAGTTGCTTACTGCGGATACATACAGCTTAGAAGACAAATCGTTCAGAACAGCGAGGCATCTGGCGAGTTCGAGCTTCTCGCGAGCCATGGCCAATCCGGCGTCAACTGCTTGCCGAGGACGAATGTGTGATTGATATCCTCATGTTCGCATGACTTGTCGTAGGACATATGATCTAAAAGAGCTTGGTCTTATGAGTTTTGTTTCTTTGTCAACGTTTCCTTCTACTAGGGGGACTGCTTGTATGGACGGGCTGTCAATAAATGTGATTATGGTCTTTTCTCTTAGTTTCTTTACTTGAAAAAGAGAACCCATTAGGAATCAAGCTGGAAATTCCAATATATTGAATATTATGGAATGAGAAATTTAAGTGGAAGTTCTCTGTGACTGAATGGAATGACATAAAATACCGTGTCAATATTTTTAGGCTTTTTTTCTATAATGGGTCAAGTGATATTCGGAACAACTTTCACATAATCGATTCACTTCCAAAACAGTCTAAAAGGAGCCCTCCCTCGTATCGATTTGGTGCGTTCGTAGATTTCACTTCCAGAGTGCTTTCAACTTAAGATCACAAGAAAATGAGCAAACTTCTTCGTCACGTAAATCAACATCTCATTAATCAACTCCTAGTATAACATTATCTTCAGTAAAAGACCCTCATTGCTTGGAAACCGCCGGTTCTCTTCGCTTTTCCTTCAGGCTTGCAAAAGACAAAGACTGAGGAAAAGGAGTCAATGCCTCGACAGGCTACAGCCTTTGTCCAATTGAGTGCGGAGGGTTTGGTAAGAAAAGAAAGAACTCTTTCTGCGAACAAGAGAATGTAAAACCGTGTTGATGTCATCTGTTCCTTTTCAAAACCCTTTGTCTATGTCCTTTCATTTGGTATGACAATGCTCTTTAAAATGGTATTTTGCAACACCCCTGTCGCGACCTAATTTTTGGATGCGCCACCTAAAACTAGGTTAATGGACTACTAAGTCTTTAAGCCTAGCTCGGGCTCTCCCAAGCCCATACCAAATCGCGACTTAAAGTTTTAACATGCAAAAGATTATTATCTAGGAGTCGCCACTAATCGGTTTAGGGTAGGTCGATTAGACACCTAAGTAAAATAATGGGAGAATTATTTTACTCCTACGACTGAGACTAAGGGTACGGGGACTTGGTTACACAAGACTATCCTAGTGCCCTTTCGGTACCATTTCTTTTTTAATTTTCAAAAATGTTTTTGCAAGCAGCTTGATTTGATTTTAATTCACTTTCCTAACGTGTGAGGTGATCATACAGGTGTGCATACCACCAATTTAACACTCAAGAAAAGCAATTAAATAATGCAAAACATACCTCAAAGCAACGAAAGCATCTGCGATGTTAGATCAGAATTCACATCAACAATCCTAGATATGATTCCTAATTAACAAGCAATCAATTTTTTTTTTGTTTTCACTTTATTTAATGAAAGTCATGTGATGCATGTTTCTAATCTAATATGAAATAATATGGCATGGCAAAATGTGATTTTCTTAAGGAACGTGCAATAATTAAATATGCAATCTATATTGATTAAAATGACCTAATTCTAATGACGTGCAATGCAATGCAATGACGTACAAAATTATCTCAACTAAAATGACATGCAACATGTAATTTAATATGTGAGCTATATGTCACGCGACATTTATTAAATTAACTAGTCTAATGATGAGGAAATTCTAATTAAATGAACCTAATAAAAACTAGATGACATGCATTTGACATTTCTATTTTTTTTAAATGCAATCTATCCTAAGATTGAAACTTAATTTATGCAAAGACAAATTTTGTATTTTTTTTTTATGAAATTCGAAATTTAAGAAAAATGCAAAATGATCTAGCTAGATTAAGATTCTATCTAATTTAAGCTAAGGATTAAGTCATATTAAATCCTAATTTAAACTAAGACATTATCTTAATCTAAGATGCAATTTATCTAAAAGATGATCTAAATTTAATATGAGACATGCAATTCTAACCTAATATGCACAATGATTTTTTTTTTTATGAAATTCGAAATTAAAACTAACACATAATTAAACATGCAATTCAAAAAAAAAAAACTAACAACCTAAATGAATGCATTTTTTTTAAATTTTTCTAAATTCGAAATAAAATCCTTATTCTAGATATGCAAGATAACAAGAAATATTCTAAAACAAACTGAATCCTAATTCAAATATTTTTTTATTTTTCTTAATGATTTTCTAAAACAAGCAATTATCAACTAAATCTTAAATTTAAACAAACAAGATATTCAACAAAATAAATGATTAAACTAAACGAAAAAATAACCTGTTATCTCACAGGTCAAATTAACGATTACTTTTAACCCCGAACATCACGACAAGAAATCAAAATAATTGAAAATCTGATCCGAAATCTTACGGATCAAATTAATAATTATATTGATTCAACAATTAATATGCTATCAACAAACCCCAAGAATTAATATAATTAAAAAAATGACCCGACATCTTACGGGTCAAATTAATAATTACAATAATTTTAGGAAAAATCCCCTAAGGATAATTCCTACAAGATTTATGCGCATTGACATCCAATATTCCAATTTAAATAACTAAACTTAAAAATATAAAAAAAAAATAAAGCAAAATAAATAAAAAATAAAAGCTACCTAATTGATTTTTCTTTTTTTCTTTTCCTTTTTCTTTTTCTTCTTTCACACACAAAGACGTGCACGCCCAAGGGTAGCCGTGATGGGTCGCCGGGGTTTGGGTCGGCGCGTTCGGGCTCCGGCGGGCACTCCGGCGAGGGGCGCGCGCGTGGTGAGGACTCGGTGACGACGAGATCTGCGCCGGACAGTCCACGGAGGAGGGCTGCTCGGCTCCGGCGGCGTCCGGTTGAGCGAGGATGGCGCGCGCGGCGTCGGACGGGGTCGTGGACAGAAGCGTGGCTATGAGAGCGTCGGGTTGGAAGAGGCAGCAATCCAGCTCGATCTGGCTTTGGCGAAGGATCGGCGATGCTCGGGCGGCCACAGGTCTCCGGATCGGGGCTCGGGGACGGCAAGCGTCGGGCGCGCGACGGAGGTCGCGAGCGGCAAATGAGTCACGGCGCTCGGCGGCCGCGGTCGGGAGCGCGGGGGCTCCGGTGTCGGGCTTCGTGCGGCAAATGGCGGAGGATCGGCGCCGGGCCGTGACTTCGTTAAGCCGGTGGAGTCGGGTCGTCGATGCGGAGGAGTCGGGTACCGGCGATGGTGCAGATGCTGCAAGAGGGAGGCACAGCAGTGTGAGCGCGGCTGCGCGGGCACGATCGTCAGAGGAGGCAGGTGGAGGCGTCAGCACAAGGGTGCGGTGGCGCGGCTGGGTGAACCTGATGGCGAAGGTGCGGGCACGGTGGTGCGCCGGTGAGGAGAATTCCACGGAGAAGAAGCACAGTAAATTTGCTTTTTACTGTGTCTTCTCTCTCCTCTGCTGACTTGTCCTTTTTGCTTCTGCTTTTTTTGCTCTTTTTTTATCGAAAAGAAGCCCCCCCTAAAGCACGAACATTCTTTTCCCCTTGTGTGGATTTTGACTTCGAAAAAACCAAAAAGCCCCCCGCCTACAAACTCCGTACGCATCCTTTTTATAGACGAAACAAAACGTGATCTTTTTTGTTAATATTTCATCTCACGAATATTGCTTATAACCTCTTGATCACAAAAATCCTTATCTCATGAGTATTCTCCCCAATTTCCTCATCTATTGATAAAGATAAGATTATAAAGCAATTTTCTTAATTTCCAAAAATCATCATAATATCGCATCAAATCTCAATTTTTCACAAGATAATTAATTAAAAATAACGACGGGCTTGGGTCAATTTTCTCCTTTCGTGGGCCTAGCCCGGCCTGCCGAATTAGAGCTCGAAATATTAATTCAAACCCATCCACCATCGGTCCTATAAATAAATAAAAATAATAATAAAAAAATGCAAAACATGTAAATTAAAAATAAATGCACCTAAAAATTATATGCTATGCAATTGAATTATAATATTTTTTCTTAGGGGTTAAAAATTAATCCCTAATTTTTATGCAATAAATGACTAAATGGGTTGCCCAAAATTTAGGTGTCGACAACCCCTTTTCGATCCACACAAATCAACAATGGATTTAGAACTAAAACTTGAGGTTTCTGACAATTTTTAAAATCAGAATATGATTTAGATCTAAATGGAAAAATAAAATGAGACTTTTTAAAGTTCTTATAAAACAACAAATGTGCTCTAAAGAAAATCTCATTTTGTATCTACTATTTTCGATGCACTCACACCGATCCTTTGAAGTCGGTTGGTGATGATTAGGACCTGATAACTACCTGAGAATCACATGTTTGGTGTGAAAAACCGATCTATGATATCAATCATCTCGATCGAAGAAGATGCCCTCAAGCTAAGAGACGCCAAACAAGAGAAACTATTACATTTTTATTATAAGGTGATATCAGAAAAATCATAGACATGCTATATCTTTTCTTCAATTTTGTTTCCTTGTGCTGCAAACGTTGCAATAAAGTCGGTTTTGTCAAATGCACACAAATATGATGAACTTAAATTCCTATTAATGTACCGACCAAAAAAAAAAATCCTATTAATGCTTAACCTACATAAAGTTATCTTTTATTGAGCGGAGAAAACGAAAACGGATTTGATGGTAAACACATCCCATTTTCCTTCCCCTTTTGTAATTTTTAAACATCTTATTTGGTCTACTACTGCTGCAAACAACATCTTACATATGAGCTAATAATAATCTTAATTATGAAAAGAAAAATAGTAAAAGAATTCACGATGAAGATGACAATCTCACTTTGACAACCTCAAAAAAAAGTAACTATAAAAATTTCTTGGCTCTGTTGACCCTCCTCGACAATTGCTCTTTCCCGGAAAGAACTAAGAAGGCCACGCATGTAAAGACAGACGGATGGCCTTATCTCCTTCGTCCCTAGAAGGAAAAACAAAGATTGAGGTTTTCATCCTTTCTTGTCGATTTACGTCTATATCCCTGTAAGAATGGCGGAGTATTGAACCGTTTCAAGGGATTTAAATTTTCATTTTTACCATAAAAATATCTAATGTAAAAAGAAAAATTAATTTCTGATTCTACCCTCGATACATCAAAAAATTGTTGGATGTTTAAAAATCTCAATTTTATCCTAATGATGTCTATTCTAATTTAAGACGGGATCAGAAAACTGTTAAAAATTTTGAACTTCGTCTTGCAGGCATCTATTCTAGTATAAACCGTTTACACATCTAATTTAGAACGTTGCGCTATAAGGAACTAATCTTCATTTTGCCAAAAAAATACTTTCAAGATGCAAAGGTTTGACATGCCATATCAATTTTTACTATCGCCATATAATTTCACAATAGTCTAGATTTATTAGATCTTTCGAAGCCCAATAGCTTTGTAGAAAAATGGTTTATTCCAATTGACAATTTGATGAATGCGACGGGGCATTGGGAGGGTATGAGTTGCTTTCTGTGTTGGTTTTGTCGTGTGTAGGCTTTCTCGGATCATTTTGATGTTTGGGAGAGTTTATGTTGTTCCGACAAGCTTCGACGGCTTTATTTGATGGTTGAACGTTGAGATTTGATGATGTTCGCTAATGTAAATTCCCATCCGTTGTAAGATTTTGAATGCAGGCTTCCTCTCCGAATCATGACTAATGTAAAAACCACTAAACGTTGGAAATATATGGAAAGCCAAGGGTTTCATACCGCTGCTACGCATGAAGAACCAGATGTGTCTCGTACAAGGAAATTCTTTAATCTAATCTGAATGCAAAGAACTAACAGGGACGATGATTGATTTGTCACTGAATCTGTCGAACCGCGGAAGCTAGACAAACTAAAAAATTCTTGTTGAACATGTCCAGAATTGAGTGTAACCATGAGAGCATTGTTACTGCAATGTACTTCAAAAAGAAAAACTGATTCTGAATTTGGCGGATGACTTCCTTAGTTTCAAAATTATGGAATAAGAGATTTAAGTGGAAGTGCTTTCCAACCAAATGAAGTGACATAAAATATCGTGTCAGGATCACTCTTATACTCTTTTTTTGAGCGGGTGATGTAATGTCCAAACCAAATTCCAAACACCTCAATTGGATTCATTTTATTGGGCGATCTTCAGGGCATATTCCTCCATGTCGTCCCAATGCATTTAGGTTTTCCACTCTTGGAATGCTCTCAAAAAGACCTAGTGCATTTGGGGCACACCCCCATATCGACTCGGTAATACTCTGAAAAATCTTGAACCGAAAATCACAAGGAGATAGCAAACACTCTTACATTTAGGCCTTCAAGAAGACCATCTTATTCTTTGAAAATTGATCGATTTAAACCCTCTAATTGTTTCTGCTAGATCAACATATTTCGCTGGGGAACCCGTAAATAAGGCGATCAATGAATCCATTCTGCAGTAGTAGGGATCAACCAAGATGAGCCAATAAGTCCATGTCTTGCTCTCATTGCTTGGAAACCGCCGGTTCCCTTTGCTTGTCTTTTTATCCTTGCAAAAGACGAAGACTAGGAAAAGGAGGTCAATGGTACGACAGACTGTCCAACTTTTCCCAGCCGAGTAACTCGACAGCTCCGTGCGAATGGTTTGGTAAGAAAAGAAAGAACTCTCTCTCTCTCTCTCTCTGCGAAGAGGAGGATGCTGTGAAACCGTGTTGATGTCACATGTTCTTGCGTATTCTCACTTAAGCATTGAGGACCTGGGCTATTCTCGATAAGATATCTCAACGAATATACTTTCTCGCGATTAGACCCTTCACTTATGTCGCGTCGCTACCGTATTTGCTAAATCCAAATTCTTTCTGTCATTTTGTATAACGATGCTTTTTAAAGTAGTGCTTTTTGTCGCACCCCTTTTCGTTCCACTCAAATTGATAATGGATCATTGGGCTAAAATAAGTGAGGTGAGTGGGGCTCGAGCCTTTCGTTGACCTTCAATCTTTATGCATTTTTTAGGCTCGAATGGCCTCTCCTCACTCCTTCATGTGGCTTTTTTTCCCAATCCTTTCCTCGTTAATCTATGTCTATACCACCTATAAACAATACCAAGAATCAGCTATTTTCAGAGATTTGAATTTCTAATTTTTACCCCTCTCCTCCTCTCTACATTGAAAAAATCATTTAAGAGTTTTAATATTATAACTGTTATCCTAAAGACATGCATTGTTCAACTCGTAGAATTTTCATTTCGTGTTGAAGACATCTATTCTAATTTAAACCGTCACACCTCTCATTTGAAAAGTTGCCCTGAGCAAAACTAATAAAATCCTACTAAAACAACTTTCAAGATGCAGAGGTTTGACACGCCATATCAATCATGTCAATTGCCGTATAATTTCACAATAGTCAAAAGGCATGTTTATCTCTTCAGAACCCCAATAGCATCGCAAAAAAGAGAAATTATTAGGTGTATTAAATATAGCATGTAGGATATGTATTAAACCATACAACAATGGACACGTGGCAAATCAGTCCACCTGTAATTTTTTTTTTCTCTCCCCTCTCTCTCTCTCTCTCTCATGGGAAAATGGTTCGTTACAATTGACAATCTCATCCATACGACATAACTTGGACAATTAAAGCATTGGAGCTTAGGATTGGACACATCGAGAGGTGTTGTGTTGTCACGATTTGCAAGATTATATATTCTAAGATAAATTATCTCATCCCTTGACAACTTGTAATTTGAAATAGATTCCTAATTTAGAAGAAAGTGATTAACCATCAATCTTAAAGATTATCTACACATAAGAAATCAATCTCACATGAAATCTTGGTTGATTGACAATCATTCTGAATGCAAGATTCTTTATAAAGCAAAGCTACTCTATTTCTGGAAACCAAAGATTTGATTGTATCAATGACCAAATCTACAAAAATCTTATTTATACACCTCAATGGTTAATTGATCTACTCAACAAATCGTTCAACAATTAGTTTGGAGTTTGATCTTCTTGAAGATTAGATTGTATGCTAGGGAGTATAAATGGAGATGAAGATGTTGAGGAGAATGAGAATCAAGAGTGCAACTTCCGAAGTTAGAAAAAGCTTTACATTTTATATTGTGCTATGAGTGCACCATTTTGTAATCTTGTGAGAAGTGTTGGCAATGTTGTAGTCTGTGTTAGATGCATGATAATGAGATCTATAAGCTTAGGTGTAAGCAACACCAACTTTAGGAAAAAAAGTACTTGAGTACAAGCAACACATTTTATTCCACTTTCTCAAGGATTGACTAGTGGAATTTAGTTAATAGCATGTTAGTATAGGAGAATGGATGTAAGCTTCCACCAAGCTGAAGCACTTGTAGCTCTGTGCGCATCGTTCTTCATCTCCTTGCTTATATTTAATTATTGCCCAATATAAACGCATTGCATCGCACTACTTATATTAATAATTTGTTTCACCCGGTTGTGTTTATATTAAACTTAACACTTTTAATTCTGCTATACTTTGTCAAGTTTCTTGAAATTGCCTATTCATCCCCTTCTCGTTGATATTGTTAGCCAACATTAGCGACATTAAGTGCATTGTCCGTGTCGCTTCCATTTTTCGAGTCTAATTCATAACAACCCCAGTTGCATCAACATCTATATTTCTCAATGGTGGTTGTCATGACGCTAGTCACATAGCCCGCATCGCTCCAACTTCTCCACTCCACAACTTCAATTGTTGTTTGATACTCTTTCATTGCTCATTTCAAAAGTAGACACCACCATCAGGTGAGCCAAATCCTAAATTTCGTGGACGATAGGCTACTGCACCCATATCAACATAAGAACTGCCTCGGCAATATTGATAGACATTTTTTCACATCTTAATTATCCAAACTCAAGTCAACTTCTTCAACTCACCTGGAGTTTGAAGGTTATTAGAGACATTTAAGATTTTCTTTAGAATATTTTTCTATGTTAAAGATAATTATTTTATTTTTGTTGATTCTTTACATCTCTCAAAATTACCTATATATCTCCATTTGATTATTTATATCTTAATTGATGAGTTATCTTAGATATCTATCAGATAAAGGCCTTTAAATAGGCTTGTCTAGTCTTCTTCTATATATGTCAAATTATATAAAAGATTCTACAATTCACTTCTCTGCATTATTATTTCTCAACTCCACTCAATCAAAGCACCCATGGGAAAATTCCAAATAAGGGCTTGAAGTGTCATTGTTTTCTTCAATAAGGGTCTGAAGTGGACCTTGTTGCAAAAGAGGGCTTGAAGTGGCCATATCAATCTTAAAGAAGAGTTTGAAATTAAAATTTAAGAAAGAAATATTTTTAAAAAAATCAAAACCAGAGGCGAGAGGGAGGACGTCGCCCCATCAGTAATGGGGCGGCAACAATAGTCGGCTCGCCAAAGACAAGAGAGGGCGACAACCCTATCCTAGATCTAAGCGAAGGCCACCCACCCTCACCCAGGTCTAGGTGAAGGTCGCCGGCCTTTACTTAGACCCCTAATGCGTGATCATACTCGCAAAGGAGGTGATTGTATAGTAGTTCATGAAAGGATACATGTACAAGCATATGGTTGAGGAGTGATGATCCTAGTGGTTCATACACCCAAATGTGGTGAATTCACAAAATATTGGAATATATTTGGCCGCTATCATGTAGAGAGTATACAATTGCATGTCATATATTCTGCTCTCGGGATGTTTATATGATGATATATGTAGCTCTCAAGATGGTATTTATACGGTTTTTTAAGTTACACAGTACTCACATTATGCTAATTATATGCATTACTTGTCAAATCAATCACATTCTCTGTAAATAGCAACTCCATTGCGATTGAGGTTCTAACTAGTTCAAACTTTAAAAAGTAGAAAGAGGATTTTCTGTTTGGGATGGAGTTGACGGATGTTTATATTGCTCTTATTGAGGATAAGCCGGCGGATGTAACGACACCGGTACAAAAGCCCATAAAGCACGCTTTGCTTTTGGGAAAAGAGCAATAGCATTCGCTTGCTCATTATGAAACGTTCCATTCAAGAAGATTTAATGAGTGGCTTACCAGTGACTATCTTTGCTAAACAAATTATGGAAGCCTTGGGGGCCAAGTAAAGTATCTCGCCCAATGATGAAATTGGTATACTTATGCAAACACTCTTCAATATGATGTACGATGGTTCAGGTGGGGTTAGAGATTATGTGTTTAGGATGATAGACCTGCAAACAAAACTCCAAGCTCTTCAAGTTGATATTCATGATACTTACATTATGCATCAAGCATTAAATACCCATTCTCCTGATTTTGGAATTATCCAGACTAATTATAGCTCATAAAATGAGACTTGATCAATTAATGACCTAATAGTTAGAGTGGTGGCGGAAAGAAGAGAAACTAAAGAAAGAAAGAGGACAACTCACCTCGTATGTCTCCAGTTCTACCAATAGGAAGGATAAAGGGATAGTACATCATAATTATAAAAAAAAAAATCATAAAGCGTAGGCCCTTCTAACAATATAGCTCCTAAGAAACAAAATCTTGAAGCTGCTGGTCCTTCCAACAATATGAGTCCTAGAAAAGCACCCTTTAAGAGGGAGGATGTCATTTGCTACTTTTGTAGGAATAAAAGACACTTAAAGAAACATTGCGATTAATATAAAACTTAGTCGTCTAAGAGTGAGTCTAAATGTAATGATTCTTTGGCATTTATCTGTGAATCCAATCAATCTGAAGCCCCTTCCAGTTCTTGGTGGCTAGATAGTGGTACAACTAATCATGTTGCATTTATCATACGGGATTCATAAATAGAAGGACGCCAAATCAGAATGAATCAAAGCTCACCATGGGAAACAACGATAAAATCGACGTTGAGTTCGTGGGAAATGTCATTTTGATTTTAGATTCTAATTTCAATCTAACATTAAAAAAATACCTTTTATGTACCTTCTTTTAGACGAAACTTAGTTTCTGTTTCATGTTTGGATATGTATGGTTACTCTTTTAAAATGAAGAACAATTTTATATCTATGCTCTTTAACTCGAATAAGGTTGGATACTGCAATATATTTAATGGATTGTGCAGATTGTGTTTATCTCCTGATGATATATATGTCGCTAACACGGTTGGAAATGTTGCTTCCAAAAGACCTCTATCTAAGGAATAGTCTTATTTATTGTGGCATAAACGTCTTGATCACATTTCTAAAGAAAGAGTGGAAAGGCTGGTAAAGGCACATATCCTGCCTACTCTCAGAAGTGACCTAGAGACTTACGTAAACTGTTGTAAAGAAAAGATGACTATGATAAAGAAGAAAACCGTAGTTCGAAGTTTTGACTTATTAGAGATCATTCACACTAATATTAGTGAACACTATGTCGCAACCTTGTGTAGAAATTTTTAATTCATCACATTTATTGATGACTACTCTCGATGTGGTTATTTGTACTTGATTAAGGAAAAGTCTAAGTCTCTTGACAAGTTCAAAAAATTTTGGACTGAAGTCGAGAAGCAATTAGGAAAGATAATGAAGATTCTCAAATCCGATTGAGGTGGAGAATATTTTAGTAGACATGGCAATGTTGGGCAGATTAAAGGATTACTTGCCAAATACTTGAAGGATTTTAAGATAGTGGCTCGAGTTCACTATGCTTGGGAGTCCCGAACAAAATGGTGTGGCCAAAAAGTGCAATCATACTCTTATGGATATGATGAGGTGTATGATGAGTAGGACCAATTTGCCTGGCTTCTTATGGGGCAAGGCTTTAAAAACAACGCTTTATATACTAAATCATGTTCCTACCAAGGCTGTTCCATTGACGCCTTTTGAGTTATGGACTAGACACAAATCGAGTTTGAACCATCTCAAGATTTGGGGATATCCTACACAAGTAAGGTTATACAATCCAATATTAGGTAAGTTGGACTCTAAAACCACTCGGTGCTACGTTGTGTTTTACTCACATTACTCGAAAGGATATCGATTTTATAATCCCGTGAAGGCACAAAAATTGTGGAATCACAAATAGAGAAATTTCTAGAATTTGATTTAGTCGAAGAGCGTAACTGCTCACAGATTATTGAGGAAAACAATATCACAAGTGCTACTATGTCTTTTCCCTTACCTGTGTAGATGATCATGGAGCCTACTATATCACAGACTGAACCCGTTGAGACTCAAGATCCTGTTGTTGAGACGACCCCGATGAAATTCATTAAGCTCCTCAGATTCAGAATGAGGTTGCAGTAGCTCCACTTAGAAGATCACTAGGGAAAGGCGTTTAGCTATACCACCGGACTATAGAGTCTATTTGGGAGAGCATGACTATGATATTGACTGTGTTGTAGACCCAATGACTTTTATAGACACTATTTCCTATCTTTAATCAAATTTGTGGTTGGATGTGATGAAAGATGAGATACAATCTATAAAACATAATGGTGTTTGGGAGCTTGTTAAATTGCCGGAAGGTTGCAAACCCTTAGGTTAAGAATGGGTTAATAAGAATCAAATGAATTCTAAAGGAAAAATTGAGAAATTTAAAGCTAAACTAGTGGCCAAGGGCTTCACTCAAAGAGAATGAATAAACTATGAAACAACTTTTTCTCCAGTCTCTTCTAAAGATTCTTTTAAAGTGGTCATAGCATTAGTAGCTCATTTTGATATAAAGTTACACCAGATGGATGTTAAAACTACTTTTGTAAATGGAGACTTTGATGAGGAAGTTTATATGGTGCAACCCAAAAGTTTTGCAATAGATGATTCAGGTAAGCTTATATATAAATTAAATAATGTTATTTATGGTCTCAAACAATCTTCTAGATAAGAGTACTTGAAGTTTCACAATGTCATCACTTCTTTCTGTTTTGTTGAAAACAAAGTAGATCGGTGCATATACTGCAAGGTCAGCGAAAGAAAATTTATTTTTCTCATACTTTATGTAGATGACATCTTGCTTGCAGGTAGTGATATTAGATTACTGCATGAGATGAAGCAAATGCTGTTGAAGAATTTTGACATGAAAGACCTTGGTAAGGCATCTTTCGTTCTTGGCATAGAGATTCATAGGGATCATTCTCGCCATGTGTTAGATTTATCTCAGAAGGAATACGTCGATCATATATTGGAAAAATTCAACATGCAGCATTGCACGCCTGGAACTGTTCATGTCATTAAGGGTGATAAATTGAATCTCTCATAATGTCCTCAATCAAATTTTGAAAAAACCCAAATGAATGATATACCTTATGCTTGTGCACTTGGAAGTATCATGTATGCTCAAGTTTGCACCCGACCAAATATCGTTTTGGTGACAAGACTTCCAAGTAGATATTAGTCAAATCCAAAAAAAGATCACTAGGTTGTTGCCAAGAAAGTTTTGAGGTACTTAAAAAAGGACAAAAGACTATATGTTGATTTACAGTAGAGGTGGCTAAATGAGTCATGGACCCATTTTGCACCCATATTTTTCGCAAATGGGTCGAATGTGGGTTATGAAGTTGTAATGGGCTATGACCCACATTCAACCCATTTTAAGTTTAGTTTCATATGGGTCGAAAATGGGTCACACATTCTGACCCATTTTCGACCCATTTTTAAAACCTAAAAAAACATGAAAATCCTCAGCGACACAGCCTTTCGACTTTCGTCCTCCGCCGCTCGCCTCCGAGCCGCCTTCGCCACTCGCCGACGCGTGGCTAGCCGCCGCCGCCGCGACTCACCTCCGCAGCTCCTCGAAGGTCGCCGACGACGGCGGCGAGGCTCGAGACTCGGCGGATCGCGCGAGGCTCGAGCTCGCCGGCGTCGGGCGGGTCCTCGACCTCTCTAGATCTGGCGAGATCAAGCCCCGCCCGACGCCGGCGAGCTCGAGCCTCGCCGGTCGTCGGCGACCTTCGAGGAGCGGCGGAGGCAAGCCGCGGCGGCCGGCGAGGCTCGATCTCGCCGATCCGCAAGGTCGAGGCCCCTCCCGACGCCGACAAGCTCGAGTCTTGCCGGATCCGGCGAGGCTCGGCCTTGCCGACGGCCCGGTGAGGCTCGAGCTCGCCGGCGTCGAGCGGGGCCTCGGCCTCGCCAAATCGGCGAGATCGAGCCTCGCCCGACGCCGGCGAGCTCGAGCCTCCGGCATGGCTCGGCCTTGCCGACGGCGGCGAGGCTCAAGCTCGACGGTATCGGGCGGGGCCTTGGCCTCGCCGGATTGGCGAGATCGAACCCTACCCGACGCCGGCGAGCTCAATCTCGCCTGTGGCCGGTCGCCGGCCGGCAGCTGGCCGAAGAAGAAGAAAAAAAAAAGAGAAAAATAAAAAATAAAAAATAATTATTAAAAATTAAAAATGATATTTTAAAAAAATTAAAAATTATATTTTTAAAATAAAAATAATTAAAAATTTTATTTTAAAAAATTAAAAATTCGATTTTTTTTTAAAATATTTTAAAAAGAATTATAAAAATTTTCCTTTAAATTTGTATTGCATAAAAATTGTAAAAAAAAATTGTATTGCATAAAAATATTTTAACAATAAGTAGGTTTTAGCAATACGGGTCGGGTCGGGTCGGGTATGGGTCATTAGATTTACACTACAAGAATATGAGTCAAAACGGGTTAAATGGATCAAATATGAGTTGACCCATTTTCGACCCAACCCGACCCACCCATTTGCCACCCCTAATTTACGATATGTTCATAATCGCATCTAGTAGCATATCCAAATGCGAGACTTTGCTAACTCGTTAGGATAATAGGAAATCGACAACGGGATATATCTTTATGTTAGCAAGAGATAATATCATACTCTATCATACAAGCGTAGTTTATAGCATGTTTTTCAGCCTCTACTCAAGCTACTTGACTCTGGAATCTCATTAGGGAATTGACTGTATTTGACCTTATGGATAGACTCATACAATTATACTGTGACAATCAACAACAACAGAAGTCTCAAGAGATCTAAGCATATGGAGGTCAATTTTTTTACTATAAAAGAAATGGTACATAATGGTAACATTACAGTAGGGCATATTCCCACAAATGATATGATTGCGATCATGAACATGGGCTTGGGAGAATCATTGGATGTTATCATTTAATGGGAGTTGCTTGATTTGCTCTAACAAAGTTGACATCTGTGTTTTGTTACATTTGGTAACATTTTGATATACGTCGACTCCTTTTATATGAATTGTTATTGAGTTATATACATATATCTAATGAAAATCTCAAGGTATTGTGTAAACCTTGAGTGAAGGCTAAAGACATCTAGTTATTAACCTTGTACATATGTCTTGATTGCACATAAAGAAATTTTAACCATAAAAATAAAACATGTGTGGGTTCATTAAAATCATAAAGATATTATCTAGTGATACATCCAATTTTTATGACACTTACGGCAAGAGAATAGTGACCGATAAAAGGGATGGCACATAAGGTATCACTCTTTATGAGGTGTTATCCATTTGCCACACAATTATATTGAATCCATATCAAGTAAAGTTAAAAGCACTTGTGACCATGGAATGCTATGTATGTGTACATGCAACTACTGTCGTGATCCAGTGTTTGAGACTTTATGAGATCAAATTGACTATTGAGAATCATCTATAGACCAACATAAAGGTGCACACATATAGTACAATCTCAATTAATATAGCCCAAGTGGAAGAATATAAAAATTTTCCTAATATATGCTATATTAATTGAGATTGTGATTTACCGTCTTACGGGGTTAAAGTTTCTTAACAGTCGAATATGGGCTTGACTTGTGTGGGCCGAGATGGTCTGACTCTTGATGAGAGGGTTCGGCCAAAACTCTATAAATAGGCTAAAGTCCCCTTCAATTTTGTCATTTTTCAAACACGCACACCCATATACCTCACATAAGGAAGCTTGTGAGGAGGCAATCTCATCGAATCAGGGTCCTAAGAGTGATAGAGGAGAAAATCTTTAGCATTGAAGGATCGGATTGTCGTTCTTGTACATCAAGAACCATGGATTCCAAATCAGGTACACATATCTCTTTCTTCTCCTTCAATATGTTCGAGTTTTTAGTTATGTCGATCTTGAGAAGCTGTTTTGACGGCCACCAAGTCCCTCTCGGTACCCTTCCTACCCTCCCAGACGTTTCATTCTCGCGCAGCAGGCTTGGGACTTCCCCAGCAGCTTTGAACGAGGGACCGGGGCCTACAGAGGTCGAAGGAGGTAGAGGAAGAGCGAAGCGGCGGTGCACGCACTACACATCGGAGAAGACGCCACAGTGGAGAACGGGGCCATTGGGACGGAGGACACTGTACAACGCGTGCAAGGTGCAGTATAGGTCGGGGCGACAAGTGCCGAAGTACAGGCTAGTGGTGAGCCCAACATTCTTGTTGACTCAGCAGTCAAACTCACATGGGAAGGCTGCGCTTTCTGACAGCAGGCCGCGAAACAAGCACTCCCGAACGGCTCCTAGCCGCATCCACTCGCCAGCGAGCGAGGGAGCAGGGCCCGCGGAGGCCGAAGGAGGCGGGGGGGGGAGTGAAGCGGTGATGCACACACTGTGCATCGGAGAAGATGTCCTAGTGGAAGGCGGGGCCACTTGGGCCGAAGACGCTGTGCAACACATGCGGGATGCGGTACAAGTCGAGGCGGCTGGTGCCAAAGCATAGTCTGACGATGAGCCTGACATTTTTACCAACTCAACAATCGAACTTGTGCGGGAAGGCTATGCTCTCCGACAACAAGCCGAGGAACAAGCACTCGAGGTCGCCCGGGACTTCCCCGGCAGCTCCAAGCGAGGGGAGGCCGAAGGAGGCAGGGGAGGAGCGACGCGGCGATGCACGCACTGCACGCGGAGAAGACGCTGTAGTGGGGGGGGGGGGGGGCTGCTTGGGCTGAAGACGCTATGCAACGCGTGCGGGGTGCAGTACAAGTCGGGGGTGGCTAGTGTTGGAGTACAGGCCAGCGACGAGCCCGACGTTCGTGTCAATGCATCACTCGAACTCGCACCAGAAGGAGATGGAGCTACACCGGCATGAGGAGGCGCGACGGCAGCAAAACCACCGCCAACAAGGACGAGGACCGCAGGACTTCGAGGTCGGCTGACGTGGTGACCTTTCTATGATTTATTTTTCTTTCTATCGTTTTCTTTTCTCTCTTTTTTGCCGGTTTATTAAGGAAAAGCCAATTGAATATTTTGATTTCTAGTTCGATTCGAATTATTAATCCAGGATGACGACGCCGTCATCGAAGCAAAACAAAAAAAAAATGGTTAAAAATGGGTTCGGTGCTATTTGATTTTATGGTGAAAAATTAATTTTGATTACAGGATTCAAAGTGCAAAAGGAAAATCCATCCATCAATACAACAAAGGTTTGAACTGCTGATGAAGGCTATTGTGCATATGTTGGGGAGCTTGATTACGAAAATGGCTCTCGACGGACTGATCTTGGGCTCGAACTCTCGATGGGCCTAGCATGGGCTTGATTGATGGAAAAGGCCCATGACGAAACAAGGTCGTCAGGATAAGTAGTAGGCATTGGACGTGAACTCTGCACGTTCTCCATGCGATTGAATTTTCAACCGGTTTCATTCGATTATGGCGTTCGATGCGAGACGAATTATAAGTATGGTAGTATGGGTGAGCTCTCGTGTAATTCCGATCCTTGTAAAATTTGTGGTCTCATGTGGATAATGAAAATAAAACGATAGAAGTAAAATAGAAGAATCCAAATAGTAGTTTTGTTTAAAATTGATCATGCTTGATACTTGATAATATTTGGTTTGAATACTGTGATGTGCTGCTATAAATATGAATAAATTCAAAGACTTATGAAGCCTATTTGCTGGCAGTTTTCCAGTACTTCTAACATCTATTTATGTCTTTCTCTTCAAAATAAAAATTTTGAACAATATATGCCTTATAAGTTTTGGAAAATCTTGAAGAAAAAAATTATATGCTGCTCTACAGTCTACATGTCAATATATGAACATTTCCATATGGTTTCTAAGCGATTTGGGTTGATAAAAATAAAGTGTGAATTATGCAAATTAATAAATAAATAAAAAACGAAACTCGAAGTTTAGAGTTCTCTACTTGACTTTTCTCTTTTATAAAAAGTTGACGTTACCAAATTCAAACTTAGTTATCATATAGTATCACATTAATATTTTTTAAGTTTAAGCACAAGTGCTCAAAAAAATTGTAAAACTTATTACGAAAGTACAATTGAGTCTTAAGAGTTTGATAAACTACAATCAAGTTAAAAAACTTGTCAAGTTGTTACAAATAAGTCTTTTCGTTAACTCCATCCAACTTAACTAATAGAAATTGCCAACTTGGCCATTTTTATTTTTTATTTTTCCTACATGACTCTAATTTTAAGTGGAGAGTGGGTAAGTAATATTTTTAATTTGATTTTTTATCCTTTTTGCATTTTTACTAATTTTTCCTCTTTAAAATTGAATTGCATTGCAAATATTAAAAGAGCAATACAAAATTGCAATATCTTCTGTTTTTTCAGATATTCCAAACGAAGAAGAAATATAAAATACTTTTCGTATGGGTTGCTATACTTTTTCTGTGTTTTCAAATATTTCTAGCATGTAATTTCCATTATCCATGTAATCAATTTTTTCGCTTAATTAGGTAATAAAATTTACCATATTCACTAATATTTCTTCCACAATTTGCTCTTCCATACTATGAACTAGCCTTCAGACATTTAGAAAGAGGGTTTGCGTGTTGAATATGTAAATAATTGCTTTCTCATTAGTGCACTGAGTAAACAATGATTAATTTGATAGATTTAATGGATTAAGATACCTTTATGGTAAATAGATTTTCATTTTAAAATATTTCTTTATTTTATATTTGGAATTGCAATTGTGAGAGAATTTTCAAGCTTTTATGTAATATGCAACCATTTGTGATTTATGACTTAAAATAATATCAAAATCGGTATAAATTGTGAATTCTAAAAAAAAAAAAAAAAAAAAAAAATAGATTCCCGGAACTTTACCCATGGCGGGACAAGGCACCATTGCTCCATGCAAGCGGCCTTGTCTCGTCATCCATTTCATCATGTCCCATCTCGTGCCCATCCTTATTCAAATGAATGGAAGTGCAATGATATACGTGGTCAAGGCATCCTGATGGACCGGTGTACTTTAATTATATTTCAACATGACCCAACAATTTTGATTAAGCGTGTGCTATTTATTTTCATTATTCAACTTTTTGACATCTCAACAAAAAAAAAAAAAGGAAAACCAAAAAGCTCGTCCCTCTTTTCCTATCTATCCCATGGATGGAAAAGCCTCTTGGATCAAGAATTGGGGCCTTGTAATCATTAGTCAATGCGCTTCTCTTCGTTCATGATCCAATATTTCGGCGTCCTAGGCGTGGAGGAACCATGCCAATCCACCACAGTAGTCTCGGACGAAGTCCAGGAAGCATGAGGAAGTAGCCGCATGTTAGGGCATGCAAATTGGGGAAAGTAATGATTGTCCGTAAAGGCATGTGATGATGCTCGTGCACGCACGTGCATTGCCTCTGCCGATCATCGTACGGCCTCACGTGGCCCTCTTTGATATATTGCATTGACCCCCTCCTAATTTGCCTGATTAGTGTCGATAGAATGTGGAATTTAATGGCTGGATTCTCGGGCTGGCCCGTGGGAGCCCATGTTTCTTTTGTTTAGGACAAGGTGCTCACGCTCGACGGGACACGAAAGTGTTATTTATCATCAATACCCTATCGTGTCTTGACATGATGTTTATTAATCAAGGATTAATATTATAAAAAAAAAAACTCAAAATTAGTATATTTATGAAAGATTTACTCCCAAAATAATGTTTGGACTATTAATAATCTCAAACTGATATATTTATAATATATTTACATTCCATTCATTTCCGTCAAATTTTATCGTGAAATTGTTGACTTAGATAAAGACGCGATAAAACCCCAATTGATATGGCAAGTTAACGTGAAAATTCATATCAATTTCTGTGATCTAAAAATTAGTTTTGAATAAATTTATTATGAATATATCAGTTTTGGGTTTTTAATAATTTAAAAATTAGTTTAAAGTAAATTTATTATAAGTATATCAGTTTGGGATTTTTCGTGATATTAACTCTTAAATCAATCGCAATTTTTTTTGGCATCATGATAAGGATCGAGTTTTTTTTTTTTTTTAAATTTCAAGAACCAATTATACCACATTAACGTGAAGAATAGAAAAGACTTCTTCATACTCAACGGATCATAATCACCTCGTGACTTCTCCACCCAACCATGAAGGAACTCGATATACTATCCATTTAAAAAAAAAATTGTTTACCAAACATTTTGTACTCGGCAATAAATTGGGCAAATAAGTGATGTGGTCCTCCATTGGTACCCAAAAACTTATCCGATCATAGTCTCTTCATTGCGAAAGATATTTTCTTACGGCAACAAGGACGAACCGATCATATACATACGACAAACTCAATCTAATGTGGTATAGAAACCACAAGCTCTTTCATCCTTCACATTCACGTGTTCACCTATTTATGGTTTTTCTTTTTATGCACCCGTGCAGTATCAATCAATTTTTCACCCACCAATATCAAATTTGTTTACTTAGTATTTACATTGTCACATTAGAGATTGTGCAAGAAGACACTTTTCGACAAATTAAACTTGTTGATGATGAATTCTCCAGCCCTCTAAAAGGCTAGTGGGGGCAATACTATGTTCTCATAACCATATCTGAGATCTACTTAACATGAAATTTTGTATCTGGATGGATAAGTTGTATCGGGAAATCGAGAGGTATCCTTTTAGAATTGGCCGGTTCGGTCCGGTTCTCAAGCCCCGGACGTGAAATTGCCATTGCGTGTAAGGTGCAATGTTCGGGGGTTTTGCCTGACGGAGTTGTCTGCTAGGGGAGAGATGAACCATGTGCAGCTGGTGATGTGTCATTAATTGTACTTGTCCATCAATTGTGATCAATGGGCCCGCAGCCCATTCTTACCGACACGGCCCATTAAATGCCTCGCACGTGCGACGTGTTCCCAAAATTTTCACTTAATTTGTGTTAATTAATTTTGGGGAATAAATAAATAAATCTGGTCAACCTTAGTGCCTCCGGTGAGAGTACGTGTAGGTCTTCTTTCCCTTTGTTTAGGGGGTTTCTTAAAACTGGTCGATTTTATTTTTTATTATTTAGGAGTAATTGGTGGCTCTACCACATGCTCGAATTGAAAGCAAAATGTAAAATATAGGGTTGCCTATTCGTCTTTAAGCGGAAGGGACATCGGCCTTGACTCGACTTGGCAATAAAATAACACTCGACTTTTCAAACGAACAAAAAACCTAGAGATAGTCAAAGACTCAATACACTGTCACTTACCTCTATTGCATTAAACTCGACCAAGACAATTCACGATGACCTGGTACATTGGAAACAACTCCTAGATCGAGAAAGGCTATGTATAGAGATAAAGATTGCATGTGATATGGTAGGAATAAAAAAAGAAAAAAGAAAATTGGACATGGATCTTCTACCTTGGGCGGTGATTTTTTTAGCGCCTCAATAGATATCAACCATTGATTTATGGACATGAGATTCTTATTAACGGTTGAGAATTGTCAAGATACGGAAGAAAGCATTATGTAGGATGAGCAGTGAGCTAGCGAGCATGACAAAAGGAACATGCAAGCTATACCATTTGATTGAGTAGCATTGATTTCCATAAATATGAGTAGATACATTATATATAGCCTAAAGTTATTAGGGATTATGATCAGGATTAGGTATTTTCTCAAGTTGGCTTTCACGCACCAAAGTAAATCCACCACTCTGGTCCAATCAAGGTAGGCTATTGAGAATTAGCAAGGAACCGCTTTCTTGTGACTCAATTTTCAAGTGATCACACCGACCAAAAATTGAAAAGCGAGATATCATCTGTTTGTTTGTTTTTTTATTTTTTGTCCAATTTAGTTTCGTTACAAAAAGAAATGGGGGAAAAATAGAATAGATATTGATGAAGGGACATTGAAAATTATCAAACAAGATGGATGGATGGATGGATGGATGCCGCGGATTATGCTTCATCCCGCGTGCCTGCGTTCGGATTTGTGTTTAATATAATCCCCCGGGGGTTGACGTGGGGGACGCAGGGGGTCACATGGCAGCGCACGTGCGATCGCACGTGGGCGGTGCTCTCTTCGGGATCACCAAGGTTTCCTCTGCCAAAGGCGTCACGTGATTCGAGGTCTCCCCTTGCTCTCCAGCCGATGCTCCCCAAGGAAACCTCCATCGATCTTCTCAAATTTTTTATCAACTATTCTCTCCACCACCATTTCTCGTCTCTCCCACTTCCAATTTTTTCGCCCCGTCGGCCAAATTCTGCTTATTAAATGTACCCCACATTTTATTTTAAAAATGAAGCACATTAAAAAAATCTAAAATTTATCATGAAAATGTAAATGAGTAATAAAACTTTCAAAAAATATAACTAAGTTTAAAAATTTGTTACAAAAGTGTAATCGAGTTTATAAACTGTCAAAAATGCAATCAAAGTCCTAAAACTTGCTAACTTGGTCCAATCAAGTCTTTTCTGTTTATTGTGTTTTTTAAGAGTTTTAGATTTCAATTGCACTTTCATGGCAAGATTTAAGACTTGATGGTACTTTTTGAAAGTTGTAAGACTCGATTATATTTTCGTGACAAATTTAGGACTTGATTGCATATTTTGAAAATTTTAGAATTCAATTACACTTTGATTAGAAATTTTAGAATTTTAGTGCACTCATCCTCTTTTTTTCTTTTTTCTTTTTTTATTGAAGGAAGATTTTTAATTAACGGAAGAAATGAAGGGGGAAAATCATTTTCTTCCTTTTTTTTTTTTTGGATTTAAAATGTAAGATTATAGAGCATATGAAATACAGCAACTTAGGCAAATAGAGCTAATAATTCATAATGATGGTGGAGGCAGGAAGTCTCCATATAATAGCCAATACAACATTTGACTAGGAATGTTTAATTTTTTTGGTGAAGTAAAGCTCTACGTCTTACATTTTTATGTACCTTGGCCAAAATAATATAGATGTCGGTTGATTTATTTTGAAACCATCTATGGTTATGCTCCATACAAATGCAATATATGATTGCTAGAAAAGATATTTTGAGGAGTCTCGTTGCCAAATATTTGCCCTTTGTTGCCCTAATCATCCATTGAAGTCCCTCATTCCTTTCTCCTCAAGACCGTCTAATCCCATGTTGCGCAAGGATAATGCAGTTTATGTTTTCTTTATATACATTTTTTTAAAATTTTTATTTTCAAGTAATTTTTCAAAATTTGCCCAATGGAAGTCACATCATAAGCACAATTTTGCTAAAATTACTCAAAAATTTTGTAGAATTAGGCATGAGCGACATTGCCCAATCGAACCTTTTAATTTGCTGCACAAGACTAGACTAGCTTTGAACTACTTGGTAGATGGAATCACCTTATGCTGCTCGTAAGTCGGAACAACAATTTAAGATTAAAAAAAAAAAAAAAAAAAAACCCAATAAAATCGATTCTCAATGAATGATCTATATTCTTTTATAGAATTGAGGCACCGAACGTAACTTCGCGTGCAAAAACTGAATCGAGACATGGCCAGATTGCTACAAGGAAACTGGCGATTTCACGTGAGATTGCAATGTTTTTAAATCAACTCCGCCTGAAATATAGTCAAAGTCCTTTGTTCCTTTACTTTGTGGGAAGTGACCATCTTGATGAATGGTAAGGCGTTGCTCCCTATCCACAGAGGTCATGTGGTATGTCGGCTGCACTCTTTGTAAAAGAACTCGTATAAAAAAATCATTCTGTCTCGCCCATGTATAATTCTGTCCAAGAGTCCACAGGGTCAAGGACTGTCTTTAAGTTTAAGGATATAGAGGGAGACAGTGACACTACTGTCAAAGTTTTGTTGGACCATCAACAGCCATTCGAAAAGTTTAATATGTTAGATTAACTATCATTGAATTATCAAACCTCGCTTAAGGTTTATATATTCTTTATATATGTGGTCTCCATTTGCCTATAAATATGAACTTTTAGGGTGACTATCTGATATGGTATTGGGGCCGGGTTCGGCTCCTGTTGCACGTCCATCTAGCAATTGGTCCAACTCCACATGCTACTCTAAATTCGGCTTGCACATGATAAGAAGTATGGAAATATCATACATCACTTGACATGTAGTTCATATGTTCTTTAAATATATGTGATTTTCCTTCATTTATAAGTTTAAACTCATAAGTTTGACCTTTTAATTACTATTATTTGGATACTTTAGTACTCCCCTCTCCCGTGCTCGAGTTGGACTTCGGCAAAAATTGAAGTGTAGAAATATAGGAGTGGGGAGGTATAGTTGAGGCCTTGAAGGATTCAAATTTGGGACTTTATGTTTTGTTGGGATATGAAATTTTATAAGACTGCTGCTAACAATCTTGAGAGATCAAGCCATTAAAAGAAGGTGGATTAGTAATTTAGGTATCTTAACAAATATGGGATTCGAGATGGCCCCTGCTCATTCTATGAGTGAGCCTAGAGAATGACCTTGGACATATCCACCGAATGAAGTTCGATTAGTTTTTTTTTTCTTAGATAAACGAGTTTGGGCAAGTAATTGAACTTTTTCTGCTATGATCCTCCAAGTTTAATCATTAGCCAAGGCAATCACAAATCAAGGCCAATCTAAGATGGCGACCATTATCTCTGGTTTTGGATTGCCTTGGTCCATAACCTCAAATCTCGATTTTTCGGGTCGATACGAGGCCATGGTCCCCTAATGGCAAGGAAGAGAGATAGAGGGAGAAGGGCATTATTATGGGTGATAATTAGATCGAGAGTTAGAGACGATAGTAAGTGGCGATATCACGGTCGCAATAGGAGGGCACTGCAGTGGCAATAGCTAAATGTGCGCGCGAGAGAGAGGGGCAAGTCGAGTCCAGTCGAGTCTGCAATTGGAGGGCATTGCGGTAGTGATGGATAAATTTGAGGTGGGGAGAGAGGGGAGTTAGGCAAGTTGAGTTGAGTTTGACTTTGGTTTCTTCTGAGAATAAGTATACTGAAAGTCTTAAAATTTGTAACGAAAATATAATTAAGTTATAAAATTTACAAAAAAGCATAATCAAGTTTTAAAACTTATCAATTAATGCAATCAAGTTCTTTCGTCAAATCCGCTAACGGAAAATGCTAATATTACTTTTTCTAAACACTTTTTCTCTCTTACGTGGCAATAGTGTGGTTAAAACATGAAATATAAGACCAAAATGATGTTGTTTTGGTCCAAATTTGATTTCTAACACAAACCTTATTTTTAACACTCTAGGCCCCGATTGTGGTCGACAACCCTCGTCGACCATGGTCGCCAATGGTGGCCTTCAGTCAGATTTGGGTGAGAGCCAGCAATCGCCGATCGATTTGGTGAGGACCATGATTTTTGCCTTGAGTTGCCGAGGGTTGTTGGGCCAATGGCCGGGGCGTGGTAACCCCCACCACCCGTCCCTCACCCACGTCGGCCCCTGCTAGTATTGGTGGGGCATTAGTTGGTTCTCTCTCTCAATTTAATTTAAATAAAATTTGTAGTAAATATCATATAAGAAAATAAAATCGTTTAAATCAAGTTATTGCCACGAAGGATAGAAAAAGTAATAATAACAAAGTCATGTCAAAATTTTATGTCAGTCAAGTTGGACTGAGTTAACGAAATGATTCAATTATACCAATGCAGCGAGTTTTGGACTTACTTGTTTTTTTTTTTTTTTTTTTGTAAATTTTAATAGTCAATTACACATTTGTGATAAATTATAAAACTTTCAATGGATTTATCCCTTTTTCTTAATATGCTTCTTCTTGCATGCGATAAGTACTCATAGGTCACATCAACTTATGACTAAAGTCCGGTATTAAGTTTTTTATTCTAATTAGAGCCGAAGAGCTAAGAATTTGTGTACTAAACTCGAATTATACGGGATAGCCTCACTCACAATAAATAAATAAATAAATAAAGCATCAATTAATGGCTAAAAAAGAAAATAAAATGAAAAAAAGGAGGTGGGGGCAGGATAATTTGGAAGAAGGGACGAACGGAACAAAAAAGTACAAAAGCGGGTACGATTTTGCAATCTTCCCCTGACCCCGGGTCCTACCGGGCCGGTACGCACGGCCCGCTTCGTGCTTCCTGACCCTTGTCATGTGCGCTCGTTTATTGTTTTTGTATTTATCGTCGCCGGTGGTCATTCATTGCTCTCTCTACTCCGCTACAACTAGCGCCAGCTAGTGGCCCTTCCAAAACACTTAGGCTTCCTTGTTTGATTGAAAGTATTTTTCGAAAATTAGCTTTTGAAGCTTTCGTCTATTGGGTTCGCCAAAAATGACTAATCAATCGAAAATATTTTACGATCAGCAAAAACATTTATGCTTAAAGTTAGCAAAGTGAATTCCAGAATTGCTCCTCTCTTTTTTTTTGTGCTTGTATATGTCTCTCTTCCCTATCTCAAATCTAAAAGGTAAAATTAGGAACGTGAACTCATCTAAAAGCCACAGCAATCTCTTTCTTCTCTTTATGCTTGTGCGGTTGATCCTCCGAAGCGGCGCCTGATCCCTCCTAGCCATTGTCGCCTTCCGCCAATACAAGATCTCTTTCTCTCTCCCCTTCACTCTTATGGACATGAACTCCATGTTGCGCTCTACTTGAAAATTGAACAAAGGGCGAGTGAAGGAGATAGACGAAAACGAGCGAAGCAAGGGGATGTGAGTGGATGAACTTGAACAGAGGCTAAGGAGATAACCAGAATGATTCAAGGAAGGAAATGGGATGCGAAGGGAAGCAACTCAATCGGCAACATCACACTCATCAATAAAGAAGAGGAGACGCGATGCAATGGCAACGACAACGACCATTGACAATGACGATGGCACTTTCATTGAGTTCTTCGAAACAAGTTCCTCATTCCGGAAATTTCATTCGACAACTTTTGATTTCAAACTTTTTAGGGCGAACTTTACCTTAATTTCACATGTCCATTGCCCTAATTTAACTTCATATTGACAAATTTTCTATGTCAGTTCAAACGTTATTCATAAGATTGAAATTATTTTCTAAATGTGATCGAAATATCGCAAAACATTTTCGATCACATACACCAAATAAAGGAAAACTAATCATTTTTTTTTGGAAAATGATTTCCCGATGGAATTTTCCCCAAACAAACGCACCCTTAATGGGAGAACCATATGAGAAAAAGTCCACTTTTGAAATATTATTTACGTGTAACACAAGATGATATGTGCGTCAAAAACTGTAAAATTTCTTAATTGGTCACCTAATATGTGTCTTGGAACATCCATTAACGGAATTCCACGATAATCTAGCACATTTATAGCTATTTTAAGATTTTAGGTGGAGGGAGATCATATGCATAAATAAAGCATATAGGATTTGTTGTCGCATAATGCGAGACAATATTTCAATCCACCATGTCACATACCCACAACCATATTTGAAGAGGAGTGAGGAATTTGACTGATGGCGGTAAACACACATATGAGAGATATGGATAAGCATTGGTTTTGACATTATATTAGAAAATCCAATTCAAATTTTAAGTTAATATGTGGAAGAAGACCCTATATACATAAATGTAGATTATTTATGACTCGTTGTCGGGCAATTTGGGACAACGATTTCAACGTAAAGGTCCAGCACAAAAATTAGGAAATTTCCCTATCTCTTTTGTCAGATAAATCTTGACTGAGCTCATTTGGGCCATGTCAAAAATCTCTCTCGTCCCGACCCCGCCTAGTCCATTTGTACCGCTGCCGAGTGCGCCGACCCTAAAGAGATTAGCTTGGCCAAGGGGCATGGTGATCAAAATTGGCAACCGCATTCGCTTTCGGCCTGGCGAAACATTACAATAAGGGAAATAAAGGGCTGAGACCCTGGAAATCTGCAAGAAGAAAAGGTGCAATTCCTCGTGAAAATGCGGCTTCCATCACCCTGCCTTTTCTTGCAATAGTCAACTCAAGCACGTAATTTTCCATATGACAACCACCTTTTCCGTTCGCCACCGTGAGAGCAATTCTATGATTCCTCGAGAAACGGGTCCTCAATCGCGACGGGCGTTTTATCTCAGGTTTGGTATAAAGTGTCTTGACGTGTGAATATTTGCAAATGTTTTCGATAAACGATCGAATCTGCTCTCAACAAAAATAATTTCTTGGTACAGGATTTGGAAATATCGAAGTCGAGACTCCGCATTTAGAAAATGCTTTTGAATGAGTGTAAGAAATATTGATATTTTTCAATGTCTATCATAACCCAATAGACAATCAATGCGGAATACTTTAACTCGATATGTAAGAATTATTGACATTTTTTGTGACACGGTGGATTTAAATATTGTCTCACATATGGCGATCAGGTTGTAGAGAACTTTACATTTATTACACAATCCACATGATTTTAATCCCAGTTAGTCAAATCTAAGCAATCCAAAATGTTCCATAAATGAACAAGAAGTAACAAGATATTCACGTGAAATGATTTCTTCCTTCCGATTATTATGCATTTATTTCACTTCGTGAAATTTTGAAAGAAAGAGAATTTGGATAAGCTCAAACTCCATTCTCTTCCTTTTGTTCTTTTTTAGGAAAATGACGTGATCTTTGAATTTTAATTTAATGTGCAATATTGCCTTCGAATTTTTAATTTGTTCGACGTGATCTTTGAATTTCAAGTACATGTTCAATTTTAGTCTCTAAATTATATGAAAATGTTAAATCTTGTTCTCCAATTAATTAAAGTTAACAAAATTCATTCATCTGGCTTTCAATCCGGTACTATGAATGATGAACACCATAAACGTTTCATATTCACACGAGATACTCAACTCAAATTAGGATATATAATCCCTTTAATTTGTTTAATTTGTTCAATACGGTAAAACAATCATCCGTGTTATTCGATGATGCGGACTATCATACCTCAATTCGAGTCTAATATTTTACCTAGATAACTCACGTCATTCACTCAATTTTTCTTTCCATCGTTCAAACTTATCAAATTGAAAGCCAAATCAACAAATCCCGTTAACTCGAATCAATTGAAGGATAACATTACAAATCTTCGTTCGGTTTGTAGACTAGATTGAATACTCATTGAAAATTCGAGGATTAGTATTGCACATTATATATCCTCTCGGCACGTTCCCCTGTCCCCACCCTCTCTCCCCCTCCCTCGATATATCCCCCTTCCTTCCCAAAGCCTTCCTCCTCCCTCCTCCCTCCTCCACCGTACAACACACTCTCTCTCTTCCCCTCTCTCTCTCTCTCTCTCTCTCTACGCTCGATCTCGCCGTCGCTTGCACCGGCGCGGAGCTCCCCGCCGGCGGAAAGGCCTCCCGAGAGATGGACCTGTACGGGCTCTCCGCCGCGCCGCTCGACGCCTTCCCCATCGACGACCTCCTCGACCTCTCCAACGACGCCCTCTTCTGCTCCCCCTCCGACCACCTCCTCCCCCCTCCTCCCCCGCCGGACCTCCACCACCACCCCCACCCCTCCGCCTCCGGCCACCACCGCGCCTGCGCCGACTCCTCCTCCTCCACCTCGTCCTCCTCCTCCCCGCCCCCGCCGTCGTCCGCCGCGTTCCCCGCCTTCTCCACCGACTTCGCGCACGAGCTCTGCGTCCCCGTAAGCTCACTCTCGCCGGAATCTCCGCTTTCCTCCTCTTTTTTTTTTTTTTTTTCTGTCGTGGATTTTCAGTTTTTTTTCGAGAATTTTTCTGGAGTTTCACCATCGGTTTTGCGGAGTCGCGCGTTTCGTCGTCGTCTTTGCGCTGGCGGAATGGGAGAAGCTTGGCTTCGGCACGAAACGGCTTCCTCATTTCGCTCCGGAAAAGGCAGACTGGGATCGCGACTTTTTTTTGTTTCGCATTCGTAGTTTCAGTCAAATTCGCCGGAATCTCGCTTAGATTAGTGCGCATTTTTGGGCGTCCGTTTTGGATTTTCTTCGACTTCCAGCGTTTTTGCTGAGAGCCGCTTCGCTCTGGAGACGGCTTTTTCCTACGATTTCGACTGATTGCTTTTTGCTTGTTTCGTGCTGCGACTCGGAGCGCGATCGCTGATGGTGCTTTTTCCCCTCTGTGCAGAGCGACTACGCAGCGGAGCTGGAGTGGCTCTCGCGGTTCGTCGACGACTCGTTCGCCGACGTCCCCGCTAGCGAGTTCCCAGCGGGGGCCCCGGCCGCACTCCCGGACGCGGCGTTCTCCGGCGGCAGGCCGCGGAGCAAGCGGTCGAAGCCGCCGGGCTTTCCCGCGGCGGCCCAGAGCGAGGGCGCGGGGCCCGCGGAGGCGGCGGAGGAGGGGGCGGGGCCGGGAGAGGGAGCGGGCGGCGGTGCGCGCACTGCGCGTCGGAGAGGACGCCGCAGTGGAGGGCGGGGCCGCTGGGGCCGAAGACGCTGTGCAACGCGTGCGGGGTGCGGTACAAGTCGGGGCGGCTGGTGCCGGAGTACAGGCCGGCGGCGAGCCCCACGTTCGTGCTGACCCAGCACTCGAACTCGCACCGGAAGGTGATGGAGCTGCGGCGGCAGAAGGAGGCGCGGCAGGCGCAGGCGCCGCAGCAGCACCAGCAGCCGCAGCAGCCGCAAGGCGGAGGGGGCAAGGCTATCGTCACCCGCGGGACTTCGAGGTCTGCTGACGTGGCCGGCCGGCGCGGTTATTACGGGGATGACGTGAGGATTTGGGACGGCGCTCTGTTCCGCATGACGGATTTCTGCTCTCTCGCTGCATTATCATGTGTGCTCGTCCACTTTTTCTTTTCTTTTTTTCCTTTTTTTCTCTATTTTATTTTCTCTCTCTCGTTTCTTTTCTCTTCGGTTTCTTTGCTTTTCCAAAGGAAAGCCAGTCGAGCATTTCGGTTTCATGTTATGGCTAACATTGCCTGGTGTTTGCGAGTCTCGAGTAAGGCGGTGGTCGATGGAGGTAAAATAAGTCAAGTGGTGTTGAATTATCAAATGAGATGAGGAGGTGTCATAAAAAGGAAACGAAACATGAAAAGCAAATAGGTAAAAATGGGTTCGACGTCATTTAATTTGCGAGCTTACCTAATTTACAATATTTCAATTTAACGAGAATAATTCAGATGGTCGAAGAGTTTGATTACACATGCAATTCGAACATGATTCGTCCATAAACTCGACTCTTGATGGACAAATGTATGGCCCGAACTCCCGCTGGGCTTGGCATGGGCTTGATTGGTGGAGAGGCCTGTGACGAGGCATTTTGCAGGCGTTTTGTCAGGAGAAGTAGCGGGCCCTTTTGGTTGGGCTTGGTGATCTCGTCTTGTGGCTAAATCTAATTACTGATGAGAATTGCATATAAGATAGATCTCTCCTCATTCGCTCTTTCGATGCTCGACGGAACCCGTTTGCACCACCGCGCAAAATAAGACGCGAGGCGAGACGTTTAAATACGGAGAGAAAATTTGAATGCGACGTCACGTAAGATGCTTCTAACTCGTTCGTCGGGGCAAACTTGCCCGTTTGATAGAATTACAACGATTGATATGTATAGATGTGATAATTCATGCTCTCGCATAATTCCAATCCTTTTAACCTCGGATTAGGAAACAAAGGGTTATATCGACAGTGATTATTAAGGTTTTGTTGGACTGATTGAATTGAGACGGTATAAGTAAAATAAAAGGAATCGGAATAAGTAAGGAATCAAATTAGTAATTTCTTTTCAGATTCCAGCATCAAGTATAGATTTTCTATGTGCGAGACTTTTTTTCTTCAAATTTGGAGCGTGTTTTAAATAATTTTATATTGACACTCTCTCATGAAAAATCAGGGAAAGATAAAGATGGCGGGGCGGTGATGAACTAGAGTCTTGTTTCTCTAACTATCATATATCCACTTTTGAACATATATAATATGTGCATACAATATTATAAATCCCATCATTATCCTATTCAATCTTATCTTATTTGATAAAAACATTGAGTCAATCGAACACAACCTTAGTGTCGAAGTTTAGTTTCCATCATTAATTAGGTTTCTAAATTGGTCGATGTTGAATTTTTAAGTGTTGACAAATTTAAGTATTGTAATCAAAATGAAAAGTGATTTGACAATAATTCAAAGCCAAGCCCCAAATAATATTAATTTCTTACTAGGATTGGAATTATGATCTTTATCTACGGTTTCAACGATATGATCGGCGAGATTTTAAATTCCATCGATTATTTTTTTCTACTCAATGAATGAAAGTAATCCATTCCGTACTCATTTCATCCGGACATTGTCCGGCTTAACCCATCAAATAAGTTTAATCTCATTAAGTGTCCGATTTTTTTATACAATATCTAGCGGTGAAATATCTGTCGAAACATGCACCAAAGTTATATTGAAGTTCTAATTCGATCCACCGATCATTAAGATGTAAACCTCACCGGAGCATTCTCGACTTTCGAAATAGCTCAATCTCCCACGACCTAAATTTTAGTGAGAGATTGCCATTCCGCCCTCCTCTATCGAATTTTCGGCAAAGACAATGACCCCCGCAATTGATCAACAAATTAGGGCTCGTTCCGTAAAAGGGCCCAATTTCACCCGCGCCGCCACGTGGCGGATCGGGAGTCGGCGGTCCCCCAGCCAAAGCGACCCGGCCCGTCACCCGCCCGTTTTCCTCCACTGACGCGACTCCTCTATTTCGCCGCTCTTTCTCGACAGACGCAATCGGGAAGTCCCTTCACTCTTCTCATATCATCTTCTTCCTCTCCTTCTTCATTGTCATCCTCCTCCTCCTTCATCATCTCGCCCCAAATCTCTCTGCGCGAAACCCTAGGCGGCTCCCGATCGGCGCTCCGACCATGCTGAAGTTCTCGGACATCGTGTCGAAGCAGATTCGCTTCCTGCTCGGGAGCGTCGACGAATCCAACCTCGACTCCGTCCTGCGCGAGCTCTACCAGGTCTCGTCCTCTCTCTCTCTCTCTCTACAACGGACCCAGTCGCTGCCTGTGCGAGAAGCTTGTCACTGTCCTCGTCTGTCGACGCGCGCGCGATTTAGGGAGTAGCATTGGCGTCTGTGCCGATTGGGGTTTGTAACCCTAGCTTGCTTCTCCGCCACCTGCACTGGCTTTTTCTCTTCTTTTTTCTTTTTTGGCGGTGATGATTCGAGCGGTTTAGGTTAAGCTCCTTCTGTGAGTTTACATTCGAACGTCGCTTTGATTCTTGTCTGCTCTTTTTTTTTTTTGGGGGGGGGTGGTGTTGGGGTTTGTATCTGTCAGGTTGGGTTTTTTTTCGTGGAAGAACCCTAACTATTGGCGGCTTGTTCGATCGAATGTTGGTCTACTTCTTTTTACTGGATTGGTTTATAGGATTGTCACTCTGATGTTCTCTCTCTCTCTTTCTCTCTCTTCCCCCCCCCCCCTCCCTCGAGAACTGAGTTCTCGTGGGAGTATGGTGTATGGGTTGGGAATTCTGGTATATGTGATGGTCGCCAGAGCAAAATGGAAAATATGAGGAGGAAAAATTTAAAGAACATGAGACGGTGTTTGTTCCGAGGTTGCCAGGCTCGGTCTCTCGTCTAGCATCGACGCCATTTCATTAATAAGCAGCCCTAAGATGAAGTGGTAACGTTCCTTATGAGTTCTCTATCCAAAACAACGTGCTACGGTTTGTTTTTCCGTCTATAGAGGATGGATCGTTGGATGACTTCCATTACCCGAAGTAAACTAAGGCTTGGTTTAGTGGTGCGAACTCAGTAAGATTGAAGAGGTCTTGGTGTGGAACTTGTCTTCCTCTCGACATCTTGTGGTAATCCAATGACCTCTTTCTGTTCGTGAGACAACCTAACCCCGACCATAGCGAACCAAATTAACATTATCCAATAAATCGTAGGTCCTCTATTTTTCAACAATTCTGAATTAGCGGGAGTAGAGTTTCTGCCATTAATAGAAGCTGAACGTCTTAACTGTATCCTACGGGAGTTGATCAGGATAAAGTCCCTGTAAGCAGCCTCAATGGCCTCCAGCTGACAGCATCTAGAGTATCTTGGAAACCATCTATTATTACTTATAACTTCTGCAATCAATACTTCCTTTCTTAACCAGAAGCATGTAATAACATTCTCAAGGGAAAAAAAAAAAGAGTAGATAGTACCCATTTGTCATGCTAAAATGAATTCTTGCGTGCATCTCTGGTGATGTGTTTAGCATGTTGCCTCAGTAATTGTATATCAGCGAGTGTTTATTTTCAGTAATAACTAGTGGTTGGAATAGTTCTTCCTCTTAGCAGATGAGAGTTTATCCATTCTTTCCTTGGGTAGTTCTTTCAAAGAATATTCCATAGAATCAAAGACATCTCAGTACGTTGCCATATTCCGGGTAGTCAAAGTGAATGTCCCGTTTGCTTTAGCATAGGATGATAAAAGTACAGGCTGTTTGGTTTGGCTTTAAGCTGACCAAATAAGCTATGTGAGAATTTCCCACCAGACATATATTTTAATTTAAAAAATTGAAAAGGTTTGGGGTGACTTCAGTGATAGGGAAAAGTTAAACATTTTTGAAGTCGAAATTCATCCTCTTGTTCCCCCTCTTTCCTTTGAAGGTCAAACAAATTATATTAAGTTACCAAGGGGTACCGCCCTTTACAAACAACTTAAACAACTTTAAAGGGATGTCTCCCATGTACAAAATTTAGGAACAAAATACCATTTCTATCATTCCAGTAAGCTATAAGTATGATATTGAACTTTTCCACCAAGGAGGCTTGAAGTTCCGTTGGGTAGATTGGAAAGCTGGCAGACAAGCGAGGGTGGTTTAGCCATTGAGCCCACTTGTTATTCAAGAAAGCTCCTCTCAGTAAATGGCTTTGGCTGTTTAGGGTCGAAAATTAACATCTTTAACGGGAAGTAGCGGTTGCAAAATGTTGAATGGATTGAATTCCTTCTTCTTACTTCGCTTAAACTAGGTACCAGAAATCGGATACAGTTTTGGCTTGACGTTTGGTGTGGAGACGCAGCATTAAAAGATTGGTTCGAATCTGTTTGACATTGCTGGGAGCAAAATTGTTATTGTTTAAATGATGGTGTGATCATATGGGATATCAATTTCATGAGGCAAGCTCAAGATTGGAGTTTGGAGCTTTTGCCTTTTTTTTTTTAATGTTTTGTATGATTTTTCTTAATTCTGAGGATGTTTTTGTGTGGACCAATGGAAGAGATGGAATCTATTAGAAAGTCTTACTACAAGCTGCTACATAGAGAGGTTGTTGGTGGTAGACTGGAGTGGGAAAGCAATTTGAAAAGTGAGGGTTCCGACAAGAGTTTCTTTTCTTCTTTTGCTTGAGAAGCAATTTTGTAGTGAATCTTTACTTTAGATGACCTACAACAGAGGCAAAGTACTGGTTAAAGGACGCTGATACCGTGTGGCATCTCTTTCTTCATTGCCCTTGGACGAGTGCGGTTTGGACTGCTTTCTGTGCTTGCACTAGATTAGCTTGGGTTATTGGAGGTTCTATAATACAGAACTTTGGGCTTGGCTGGTGCAACAAGAAAAGAAAAATTGCCTAGATTCCTCTCTCTGTCTTTTGGTTGATTTGGAGGAGTGGAACGAGATTGCTTTTGATGGAGAGTAATCTTCCATTTCTGATTTTATTGGAAATTGGCTTAAACTAATACACTTGGTAGAGTGGAAACTTGCATATGGATGTAAATGCCTTGGTTGATATAGTTGATGATCTGTCCTGCAATTGAGCTCCCTTTTGTTTTTGAGAGCTCTTTTGTATATGGCTGTAGCTTTTGAGCTCTTTGGTATGTGGGTTTGCACTTCTAGTGCCCTATAGTTCATCTTTTTTACCCATAAAAAAAATGATATTGAACTTGTCCACTATGCCAAAAGTGAAGGGTGCATAACCACTCAGCTCTAAAAGAGTCTGAAGAGGAGTCTTCTCTTTCAAAGGCTTTTCCTGTTTCTTTCTTGCCAAATGAGCCAAATTATCTCATTTAACCATTCGTGAATTATAATAGTGATAACAGCTGTCATCAAGATGGTCATTAAGTCTTCATCCTGCTTCAGATGGGGAAACGTCACTAATTTGTTGGCTTTTTGCATGCATCATTTCTTTCTGACACCATTCTTGTCCTCCATGCAGTTTCTTGGCTATGGTGTTGAAGGAAGCATTTTGCTGCTCCAAACCTGCCTGGACTACATGAATCTTCACTGGGCAGAGTTGAACTCGCATGTTAAAGCTGCTTTAGTGTCAATTTTCAAGTACATCTTGGAGAAGCCAAACTTTAGCACGGTCTTTTGTCTCTCATTAAAAAGTGGAGTGCTGAGTGAAGCTTTTCTGGAGAATCTTTCTGATACATTATGCTTATCCCTGTGTGAAAAAATTAGCATTGGTCTTGCTTTGTCAAGCTCTGAAAATCTTGAAATCAGGAAGTGTGGTAAGTTTTATTTTTAAATGAGTGGTCTTTATTGGTTTTCCTTTAATGCGATGTTTTGTTGCTGAACAATAGCATAATTTTGACATAATTCCCAGGGAAGAACTTTTGTATGGCTCAGATTGAAGAATTGTCTGCAAATCCTGCTCCTTTGAAAGCTGCTGAGCAGATCCAGGGAATTATACTGTTCCTTCAGCGCTCGGACGACCTACGCAAGCATGTAGATTCTTTCATGCAGATGTTGTCTTTGGTGCAGCCTAAAGATGTTGCCTCATTCATTTTAACCCCTTTGCTTTCGGATGAATTGCGTGATGTCAATACAATGAGGTGCCAGTTATGCTCAACTCATTGCCTTGATTTTGTTGAACTAAAATGTTTGTCCGCTTAATACTTTTCTACTGCAGGAGCTTGGATCTACTGTATGATTGCAAAGAAGATGATTTTGATGCTATCTTGGCAGAAATGGAGAAGGAGATTGGCATGGGGGATGTCATGAGGGAGTTAGGTTATGGTTGCACAGTTAATGACTTGCAGTGTAAAGAGACCTTATCTCTGTTTTCTCCACTAACTGAAGTCACACTCTCTAGAATAATTGGTACTATCGCCCGTACTTGTATTGGTCTTGAAGATAATCATAGCACAGCTTCGAGTTTTGCTATGGCACTTGGCAACGGCAGTTGGTCTGATCTTCCATCTCCAAGCTCTTGGAACATTGATGTTCTTGTAGATTCAATCAAGCAGCTTGTGAGTTCGACATTTCTCATTCAATCTTAGGCTTTAATGGTAAGTGTACAGTGCATACTAAGAATCACATATTTGAATACAGGCGCCTGGAATCAATTGGGCATCAGTAATCGAAAGCCTGGATCATGAAGGATTCTACTTGCCTAATGAGGAAGCATTTTCTTTCCTCATGTCTATTTATCGATGTGCTTGTCAGGTGTGTTTGCATGTCTTGGCTGGTTTTTGAAAGTTATTTTGCCTGGACATGGAGGTCTATTGGGAGCTCTAGCAATATATCTCCTGAAGTTTACAGAATCTTAAACTTGGGTTGTGCAGGATCCTTTTCCTCTGAAGGCTATATGCGGGTCTGTCTGGAAGAATATTGAGGGCCAGATATCATTCTTAAAATATGCTGTGTCAGCTCCTCCCGAAGTATTTACCTTTGCTCATTCTGGAAGGCAGCTGGTATGTGCTATAGAACTTGTAATTCTTCCCCTTCTTGTTTATTTGGTTCTAATTATATGGTAAAATTCTGTGTAGGCTTATGTTGATGCGATGAATGGTCATAAGCTCCAGCTTGGACATGCAAATCATGCTTGGTTGTGCCTTGACCTCTTAGATGTGTTGTGTCAAATTGCTGAAGCTGGTTACGCTGGATCTGTTCGTGCAATGCTTGAATACCCTCTTCAATACTGTCCAGAAGTCTTGCTTCTCGCAATGGCACATATTAATGTACTCCCTCTTCATTGGCAGTGCATTGACAAGTTTCATCATTTGTCTTGATATAATCTTCCCTGAATATTAATCTATGTATTCTCGTGCTTGCAGACTGTATATAATCTCCTGCAGTCTGAAGTCTCCCTTGCTGTGTTTCCCATGATAATGAAAAATGCCGGGGGTGTTGGTATGATACTTTACCTCTGGCACATTAACCCGATTCTTGTGTTGAGGGGGTTTGTTGATGCTGTGAATCTTGATCCAGACTGCATGACTAGAATACTGGACATCTGCGAAGAGCTTAAGGTGAGATACAGCCGGTAGTTTATATGGATCTACTCTTTAGGATTTTTTTATGTATTGTATTGCTCAGAGACCCCGACACTGTTGTCTTCATTTTGCATTAGATTGTGGAGCTCTTTTTAATCAATATGAGAGTGGTTCCATATATCCCAACTTTATAGTAGGAAAGATAGTAGATGTCTTTGAGTTGATTGGGCTCATTCTTTTCTGTTTACTACTTTTGTCTTTCATGCTAGCAGAGAAAACTGTTTTTGTTCCGATATTTGCTCTTTTCTCCGTTGCACTGATACATGGCTTGCTAATGATGCCAGATACTTTCTCAAGTTCTAGAGATGGTTCCTTCTTCCTTTGGCATCAGACTGGCTGCCCTTGCATCACGAAAGGAACTCATAGACCTTGAAAATTGGTTGAGCAATAATCTGAATACTTACAAGCACATTTTCTTTGAGGTAGTAGTTTGTTTTCCCTGGCTGTGAAGTGGTAGTGATTGTTCTAAAAAGTGATGCTGAGATGCTATAATTGATTTTTCATTTTTCATTTTAATTCTTAAGAGCTACTATTGTTCCTACTGAGATGCATTTATAATTGTCTAGGAGTGTCTTCAATTCCTGAAGCTTATGGAATCTGGTGAATCAGTGGATATTACTGCCAAGGGCTCTCTGCGTTCTGGCGGTCTTTTGAATCTTTATCTGGATGCAATCCCTATCTTCTTCAAGGTTCTGTTGCCACTTGTCGGACATCTGGGTTAATTATGTGTAAATTTATCTCTGAGTAAAATTCAATCATGTTACCATCGTTTTTGCAGACGCTTGTGGCTCATGCAAGTTTGATCTCATCCCACCAACATTTGGAGGAATTGGAGAGATTGCGTATAGCACTTACAACCTCAACTATGAGACTTCAAAATGGTGGGACTGCAGATTCAGCATCCTCTGAGGAATATGCTGAGGACATAGAGGCAGAAGCTAATTCATATTTCCAGCAAATGTTTTCTGGCCAGTTAACGATTGATGCCATGGTTCAAATGCTGACACGGTTCAAGGAATCTTCTGTGAAAAGGTACACTGTTGTCGAGTCTAGTCATCATGTACCACTTCCATTGGACCTTTATCTTCTCAAATAAGTTACTTGTGAAACTTAAAAACAGCAAGTTTGGAAGAAATAGCATAAATCATTCAAATGTGTATGGTGCTAATTTTACTGCTCGCCATCCTGATGCATATCGAGAATGCAGCCATTCTTCCACCATGTCAAGCATGAAAGTTAGTCATAGAAAGATAAAATTACATGTTCTACGTGATGTAGACCTGCTAAGTTGGGTACTGACTTATTTGGATCAGATCCTAGTTAGAAAAGAATCTCACTGGACACTGGCCAAGACTTTTATAATGTCAGCGATTATAATATGATGTGTTTCTTGTTAAGACCAATATATTTCGCGAATGGATATCAGTCAGGAATGGCTTGGCAATCATAACATCCTGTAATAATCTAAAAGCTATTTCGTATTCGATATTGTATCTAAACTTATTATGTGCTCTCCATTAGTTCTTCCATAATGGGGCTGTTAAGGATTGAATAGCATTAGAGAGCGAAAATTGAGTGACATCACTTTGATGCATGTGCAAGAATGTGAGGAAAGCTAAAGCATGAAGCCGATTGTTTCTTGGTATATTTATTAATGCGGCCAAAGTCCTGTAGTTGCTTTATGAGTTCTTGATAATTAGATGGATACAATATTGCGGTGAGCCTCTTTTGAAATTTTTCATGTAATGTTCAAATATTGGCTGTGAATATTGATTTGAGCTACTTTGATAACTGCAGGGAGCAGTCTATTTATGAGTGCATGATTGCCAACCTATTTGAGGAATATAAGTTCTTTCCCAAGTATCCAGAAATGCAACTTAAAATTGCTGCAGTACTCTTTGGTGAGTGTCAATTTGGCAATTTTTGTTGATGGCTGTCTTATATGTTCTCCTAGAAGCCATGATGCATTCCTGTTCCTCATTTTGAATGCCTGATATGTGTTTTTGTACACTATTACGGTAGTCATTTCTTTTATTTATAATATGAACTATTTGATTGAGCTTGGTATATCCAAATCTCATGCATAGAGACCAACAGACGATGCATTCTCCCAACAGTTAGCTTGCCATACTTACATTTTCCGTCTTAGCCTGCATACGTACTTAAAGTGTAAAATTTGCGTGTGTATATATATATATACACACACACAGTAAATTTAGAGTTACGTTTTATGGTTACTTACATGGAAAATAATTTTCTGGATTCAGTAACTTCTACATTTCTTGATGGTTATGTGGGTATACAAAATTTGAACAAGATGGAGGTTTGTTGCCCTAACCATTCTTCTTAGTTGCTATGTTGATAGTAGAGGATCCATAATTTATGTTCTATTATTTCTTTCTTATTTTTTGCGAATAAATATCGATCAAATAATTTGTGTATTTTCTTTCGATCTAGATATATTGATCCATGAATCTGTGTGTATGTAGATCCTCTGTCTGTCTATTTGTCTTGTGAAAAGGATCCCCAATATATGGAATTTTCTTTGGCACAAAAGAATATGGTATCATTGCTAGGTGCTGTTGGCAATCCATTTTAGGACTAGAGATGCTTACCTATGTTGTATACTACCCTGGTGTCAAGCATTTCTTTGATGACTATCTCCTACTATTTAGGAATTGCTTAATGTACATGGGAGCACTTGTGTTGCATATATTTATATATAGGGGTTGTATTCTCCTAATATACAGAAGGCTTGCTTAATTGCTTAGAAGCCTTCAATTGGAATGACATTAATCCTGCCTTCAAGAGTTGTCTGACTGGTAGTATGAGCGGTAAATGCTGGCAGCGGCAGCTGACATGACGTAGGAATGATGTGGCACTGACTTTATGAATGGCTTCAGAATTTCACGTTATGGATAAAATGTACAACTACTTTTAAAATTATTAAAGAACTATGGAAAGTAGAATACTGAAACACATTATCAAACAATATATGAGGATAAATTCTGTCAAGTTCTCACGATGAATGAGAGGATATGGTTTGGTTCCTGGTACGAACTCACTGCTGAGTTTCTTAGTCACGCCTTTCTCTGTTTCTTATGCTGATATGGCACTTTGTTTGATTATGTGTGCATCATATAGCTGATATGTTTGCCACTTGAAGCAGTCAATGCCACATTGAGGGCCTCGAGATTGCTCTTTTTAAGCAGTCTGATTAACACTGAATGGCCCAGATTAACCGAGTACAGACAGTGGGATTACTGGGGTAGAATTGGAACTGGAATTAATATTTAGGGGCAGGATTGGAAGCTAGTAAAGTATTGGCAGAATAGTAAAAAAGCATGATAGGTTAGGCAAGCCTTTAGAAGTATTGCCAATTCAGAAGGTCTTGGTCAACCCTTTCTTTGATATTCTTGTGAAATACGGGTATACTTTGCTGTTTTGGTATTTGAGTAGATATGGACATTAGACTAAGAAATTCCACTGTTAAGCGAACTAGAAGTTCTTCAAATAATTACAAGTGGAATCTTCTGAATTATGACATGACCTGTTATAGTGACATTTTTGATATGCTTACATGACTTTTGGAGATGTTTGGACTGGAAATCACTGAGGGATCCTCCTTATTTCTTAATGAAGAAGTTGGTAAGATGTACTGTATAATCTGTTTGCATTTGTCTGTTAGCCCTGCTCTATCTACATAATCTGTTTGTAGCTGGGAACTCTGCTGGTATTTGACATGATTCTAAATAGTCCAGAAAGTAGGTATTGTTGTTGTTATGTCAATCTAGAAAAATAATGGTTGCACACTTGAAGTAAATTGACCTGTCCTTACAGTTTTTGTATGTAGTTTGGGTGTTTGTCATTCAGTTTTATTTTTTTAAGAATCTTGTCTTTTCTTCTTGTTCATTTGTTTCCTTACACTGCTATTCTAAAACTTGTCCAGGCTCTGTCATTAAGCACCAACTTGTAACTCATCTGTCACTTGGGATTGCCCTGCGTTGTGTTTTAGATGCACTCCGTAAGCCTCCAGATTCAAAGGTTTGTGTTATTATTTGAGACATATAGTTCCACTTATTTATTTCTGTACTGATGTGCCTGGCTGCATGCAGATGTTTGTATTTGGAACCAAGGCATTGGAGCAGTTTGTGGATCGATTAATAGAATGGCCACAGTATTGCAATCATATTCTACAAATATCTCATCTTCGGGGCACTCACTCAGATCTTGTTGCTTTTATTGAGCGAACTCTTGCGCGAATATCATCAAGTCATTCAGATCCTGATGGAGGCAACAATCCCGCGAGTGTTCATCATGGTCCACCTCAAGGTGGCGCTGCAAATATGGAGGTCAGAACAATGTTTGTCTTCTGGCATGTTGCATGCATGACATAATTTTTTTGGGGATTAGAATTGAATTTTTTTGGGACCGGAGGGGGAGATCGGAATAATGTTTTGTTTGTATGTTGGAAGTTGATTTGAGATGTCTCCGTGGCATGGTAAGCCTCCTATTCCAGGCATCCTAAGCTAATGGCATGATCAACGTTTTCATTATTTTCCTCAGGGATATGCTGCATGTACCGCCGTGGGTTTTTTTTCTTCTTGGTGGTACTGTTACCTTTACAGGAGTTGTTTTGAGTGACTTCAACCAATGCCATTGGATTTAAAATTTCCCTTCATCGTTCTAGTTGCATGTTTCACATTTATTCCCGTTGAAGTTTCTGCCTGCTTCTGTTTTTTTCCCTGCTAAAAACATACCTGGCTGTATCATCCTTATTGGAAACTGTGATACCGTAATGTGAGCTCGAGGTCACAGAAAGAATACAGACATATGCAATTGGGATTATTCGCATACTTGTGAGATTGCTGATGCTTCTATTGTAAAGTATGTGGACAATGTCCTCTCTCTCTCTCTTCTGGTTTTTTTTTTTTTTGGGGGGGGGGTTGATCAAGCCATTTCAGTCCACCAGAAGGTCGCATTGAATTTTATGTTAGGACATCTTATGTTAGAGCATAAAGTATGTTTTTTTCCCTTCTTTCCTTTTTGTCTAGAGTTTGATGATGCGCTATAAAATCCTGAACCGGTCTGTTAGAGCCCCTTGAAGCTGCTTCCACGTGATCAGCGTGTTGCTGAATGAGGAGAATGTCTGAACTTTCATGACTAAATAGTCAAAGCTTTGTCTATTTTGTGGTGGAGTTATTTTTGCTCGTGTCTTCCTTCTGAAATTATGTTTTTGTTTAATGAACTTATCATTATTTGACACGTTGTTGACTTATCCATTTCGTCCTCAAAGGCTTGGATTAATGTTGCAGGCGAATAGCACTTCAGGCATTCTTGCTGGACAGCAACTTCCTTTGTCATTCCAGCTTCAACAGAGACAGGAAGCATCCCTAGACGACAGGCATAAGATTCATGCATCTTCAGTAATGGAGGTGAAACCTGTGGTACCTGCACCAGGGAAACCTCCAGCTAGCACATTAGTTGAATCTTCAAATATCCACAAGGTATGCTTGCTACTAGGCCATGGCTGCATTTTACCGTTCCTTCTGTTGATATCCATTACTGACATCTAAGTCTGAATTGCTTTTGTAAGTTGCAGAGCCAGAATGCAGTGAGTACTGCTGTATCATTGTCTTCATCACCTGGTTTTGTTCGTCCTCCCAGGGCTCCTGCTTCTGCCCGTAGGTTCCTACTACTCCTGTGTAAATCATACGTGTTATTGTGTTTGATATCTTGAGGGACTTGTACAAATGCTTCATTCAAGAATTGACATGGAAATGATCGTACTTCGTTCAAGAATTGACATGGAAATGGTCCACTGGATCGAGATGCACAATGAGGATCACATGTTGACCCTTGTGAAGTCAAAGTTGATGTTGATTATTGACATTGTGCGCTTTTAAGTTTATTCATAAAATGTAGGCCCTTGTTTTGTTAACAGATGAAAACCAATGTCCAGATTTTCTGTCGAGGACACTCAGCACACCGCATTGTGCTTACCCTTCTGGTCAAAAGTCAATGAACCATCACTATAAAATGAAATACGACTGTTCTCTGATAGGCTAGTAAATTTCGTGCCTCCTCATTGAGCTTGGTTTATACGGAAAAAGCACGAAAAGATATATGAGGGTAATACTCACCTTATCTACACTGTTGCCATCACCTACAAGGCCATGTACATTTGAGGGATTTTTTTGAACTCTTGAAGAGTATGTTAAACGTGTGATTTATTTTGATGCAGGATTTGGCTCTGCTTTGAACATTGAGACCCTCATTGCTGCTGCTGAGAAACGAGATACTCCTATAGAGGTACTTCCGGTCGCTATCTTCCAGACTGCTTTATCATTATATCGAGAACTGAAATCTTGGGAATGCTTTTGTGGGCAAAGATAGCATAGTATTGCATGCTCGAAAAGTTAAAACATCTAATTTTCATTCATACAAGAGGGAGATTATTCAGTCTCAGAAAACCACGTGAATCGAAATCATTCTATGCTCCTTTTTCCTGGAACTGTTACTCCCTCTCATGGTCTTGTTATGTCTTCTGAGTAATCTGATGGAACCTGATGTGTTCTGTGTGGAATGTGATTTGAAATTTGTGATCTGTTGAGGGAATATTTTTCTGATGGTCTGGACAGTTGGTAGATCTGGTCTGGAGGCAATGGTGAAGATCACTCACTACTGTGTGTTATACTGAAGATTCTTTCTTTAACAGCATTTATTTTGTGTAGAAAAGCATGATACTTTGTAATATGGCCATTGCTTTGGAACATGGCCTTGACATGCACACATGGTCCTATAAATGTTGTTGGAACGTTATGATTAGTGTTAGAAGTTAATATTACAACATTTTGGTGGTCAAATGGCATACACTGTGGCGGTCAAATGGTATATACTGTGGCTTACATCAAGCTATTTTGTTTGTTGCCTTGGATTATCTTTTATATGTATATCAAAATTGTTGGATCCCTGTGCTAAATCAGAGAACATTCAGTCAGGTTAGTTTTGAAATGTGTTTGTGATCTCAACCTGATTGAGCTGTCTCTTGCTTATATTAGGGCACCTACTTGTCTGCCGGTCATAATATCTTGTATGCCTGTGGTACAGAATATGTTGTGAGCAGTTTAGTTTTAAGTTGTATTTTATTCTGATTGATCTCACTGGCTTGTATATCGTGATGACTTAATATATGAGTGCTGGTTGTCAGAATCCACTTGGGCTGTGTATGTGAGTTACTGCTGATTCTCATTTATGTACATAGTTAATGGGTTTCGCTTACTGATTAGGATCATTTGTCCCTGAAATCTGTTTCTTTTTGTTTACTTAATGTATGCAGGCTCCGGCATCAGAAGTTCAAGACAAGATATCATTCATTATCAACAACATTTCAGTGACGAATATTGAAGCTAAAGCGAAAGAGTTCACTGAAATTTTTAAAGAGCAGTTCTACCCATGGTTTGCGCAATACATGGTCATGAAAAGGTTTAAACTTAAACAACTGCTGTACTTTTCAGCATTTTTTGCATGCACCAGTATATTTTCATACCTTGAATCTTATACTGAGGAAGTCTAGTTACATGCACTATTCTTACTATTCCACTCTTCGGAGATGCCTCCACACCCCATTCTGAAATTAAAAAAAAATCCTTTTATTTGAAGGATGAATGTCTTCCGACATTGTCTCTCTTTTTGATACATCTGTATGTGTAGTAATCCTGAGATATTATGAGGGGTTTGGCTCCACTTATGTTAGTCATGCCTTACTTTTCGCTAATTTTCCTGGCAGAGCAAGCATTGAACCAAATTTTCATGACCTATACTTGAAGTTTTTGGACAAAGTCAATGCAAAGGCCTTAAATAAAGAGATTGTTCAAGCAACTTATGAGAACTGCAAGGTTTGTTACCACTAATATGGTTGGCTCTGTATTTGATGGATACAAGTGGGATGACACAGGATTTTTTTTACTTTCTAGGTCCTTCTAGGATCTGAGCTCATAAAATCAAGTTCAGAAGAGCGCTCACTGTTGAAGAACTTGGGTAGCTGGCTTGGGAAATTAACCATCGGCAGGAATCAAGTTTTAAGGGCTCGTGAAATAGATCCAAAGTCATTGATTATCGAGGTGCTTGCACTTCAGGGAAATTTCTTTGTGTATATTGTGAACATCATTGCCTTTTAACGTCTTATGCATTGTTTTCTTCACTTTATTCTTTTGTTTAATTGCATAATGTCTTTTGTTCGTCTCTTCCTGTATCCGATTATGAGAATCAACCCATTAAGGATTTGAGTTTTTATTTATTTAAATCCTTATATTTTGCAGGCGTATGAGAAGGGTAAAATGATTGCAGTTATCCCATTTACTTCAAAGGTAGGGTTGTAAATCTGCTCCACTAGTGGATATTACCTCTGCCCTCGACTTTTTATCGCTAACTCTACTCTTTCTGCAGGTTCTTGAACCCTGCCAAAACAGTCTGGCGTACCAACCACCTAATCCATGGACCATGGGGATTCTTGGATTACTGGCTGAAATTTATCTGATGCCGAACTTGAAAATGAACCTCAAATTTGATATTGAGGTACATGAAAACCATGTTAGACAAAGACAGGAAAAATCTTTCCTTCCATTTTGTCTTGCCTGATATAAAATGCTAGATTTCTTCTTATACAGCCCTTTTGATCACAGGTCCTGTTCAAAAATCTTGGGGTGGATTTGAAGGACATGACGCCTACGTCACTTCTGAAGGATCGTGTAAGAGAAGTTGAAGGAAACCCTGATTTTTCAAACAAAGATGTTGCCGCAACCCAACCACAGATACTTGCGGATGTTAAATCTGGAATAATATCACCAATAAATCAAGTAGAATTACCTCTGAAGATTGCAAGTCCACCTGATTCTAGTGGACATACACACTTATTGTCTCAGGTATGCATAGTATTATTGTCTTGTTGGGGCATGAAGTGGTACTTATATGCTGTAATATGACATGATGTGGATCTTCAGTTTGCTGCTCCTCTTCAACTATCATCTGGTGCACTGATCGAGGATGAGAAGTTAGCAGCTTTGGGTCTGTCTGATCCACTCCCCTCTGCTCAAGGACTCTTACAGGCTGCCCAGTCCCAGTCTTCATTCTCTGTTAGTCAGGTGGCTGCGTATGTTTGCTATTTCAGTTGTGGATGATAACTGTTTTTATGCTTATTAACAAGTCCAGTTTCCTGTTGTTTTCAGCTGCCTTCTCCAATTCTTAACATTGGAACTCATGTTGTAATCAACCAAAAGTTAACTGGTCTTGGCTTGCATTTGCATTTCCAGAGGTAATGTTGCTGTTCTAATTCCTTCACACATTTAATATTACATTTTGTCTCTTTCAACCCCGCCTGTTTTCAAGAAAATTGTGAATATATTTTATGCGCCTGCACATGCACACATACTCAGGCACGTGAACGGTGTATATGAACCATCCACCCAGCTATCCATCCACGAGCTTCCTGGAAAGATGAATCCGTAATATTCCAAATGTATATCTTTGAATATTGCTGAATAAATTATTTTGCGCATATTGCAGGGTGGTCCCAATAGCAATGGACAGAGCTATCAAGGAGATAGTACCTGGGATTGTGCAACGTAGCGTTTCCATAGCAACTCAAACAACAAAGGAACTTGTTTTAAAGGTGATATTTTAAGGCTTTGCTTTTTTCAAAACACAGAGTCTAACCTATTGCTATGAATTTGACCTTGTACCATGTAGGATGTGTTTTCATTGTTTCCCCTGCGTATTTTTGAAATGGTAAAATTGTCCAAAGTGGCTAAATGTCAGCCAAAACAGTTTTCATGTGGAGATGATAATACTTCCTTTCTTAATACATCCCTGCCATAGCTCTACCCTTTTGATTTTGGCCAGTACCATGGCTCAACTCTTCAGTCACAGCCGACTTCGCCTTAATTTTGTCTAACCTGTTTTAGATCATTATAGGAACTTGTTTACTATCAATCACATGTAACGCGTCTACCTTTGACTACTATATATTTAAGTGGTATTGCCTGTTCACCTGATTGCCTTGCCTGTTGTTTTTTTGAAGCCATTACTATTTGCACGTGCTATGTTGCATCATTTTCGGAGAAACTCTACACCTGATGCTTCATATATCTTGTGCTCACATCAGTTTATATCGCCTATCCCTTCAGTTTGTTCAATAATAGTGGAGAGAGAAATCTTTCGGCATTTACAAACTAGAAATCTAGGATCGATTTTCTGAAAAATTAATGAGCACAGGTTCTAAGTTTTAGATTCACATAAAAAGAAATTCGTATGGGTGCTATCCCTTGGCCTGTGAATTTTAACTTATTAGTGAGTAGAAAAGAAAAGGCTCTAGTTATGGCAAGATGCTCGAGCTGGGGATATGTTTGCACTTGGCAGTCCACATTGTCAAATTAGTCATTTCTGGCTGGGAATAATTCTTCTTTGTGTTGAGTAAACTTATTGTGGTTCACACTTATTGGATGGGATGATAGGATTATGCTCTGGAGTCAGATGAGACAAGAATATACAAAGCAGCGCGAAAAATGGTTGCCAGCCTTGCTGGAAGTCTAGCTCATGTGACATGCAAGGTAATGTTATTCATTGTAGAAGTTAAATGTACTTACATTCTCATTTTTGGTTTTCAGAAGAGCTGAATACTTTCTCCTCCAAGGAGTGACCTCTATGATCTGGCATTTGACAGCAGGAACCTTTGCGTGCTTCAATATCAAATCAGCTAAAAAATTCGCTTCAGGGCTTGAATCTATCTGCTGAACTTCTAGACCAGGCTGTTCAACTGGCTACCAATGATAATCTTGACCTTGGCTGTGCAGTCATTGAACGGGCTGCAGCTGATAAGGTTAGAAATCCAGTTCTTATTAGCTTATAACTTATCGTTTTCTTCCCCTCTGTATGCTCTTCTTTTTTTTAATGATGATATCTGAGCATAAGATGATTGGCACGATATTTACTGGTGGTGCACATAATTTAGATAGACTATGCATCAGTAAATTTATGTGTGAAGCTTATGCAGGATCTATCAAGTTTAGAATTCAGCTCCCGTATGTTTGACCTTGTTAGGATGAGTCTTTGATGGGTTCCAGCATCTGCTTCTTGTGTTGTTTTTGCTTTAATCTTGTTGATAATTAATATTTGGTGAGATAAATGGACTGACATGTGCTTGCTTTCTGTGCATCTTTAAATGAGTGGATTGCACAATCTAAGTTAATAAATAGGTTTCTTTCTGTGCAGCATTATTGGAAAGTTCTTTAAGCAACCATAACTTTTATCCACTTGCTTTTGAACAGTACATGTTTAACGTTGGTGTGGCAACATAATTATACGGTAGTATATTTGTAAAACAGACTAAAATTAATGTTTGAGCTTGCAAATTCATCTATTGAATTAGGATAATGCTAGTTATGCATCTCTTACAGAATTGATGATAGAGGGATTTGCTTTCCTGATTCATATTGGGGTGTGGGTTGCTTAGAACTTCTATTTCCCGACGGAATTAGGATCAATTACTGTTTAAATACTTAATGGTTCTTTTTGCTAGTTAAGATTTTTCTAGGACTTGCATGGGCAGGGTTCTTGCACTGGGTGCTTAGCTAAATTTAAATAGTGGCAGTAGGATTGAGAATAATTATACCATAATGGGGAGTTGGCAGTACATAGTGTAGATCCAAATATTTAACCTCATTTGTATAGCTGATGGTCCATAACATGTTTGAGATAAGTGCCTTTTGGATCTCTCCTTTGAATTGTCACTCGGATGAGGGTTCTGTGTTTTCTTGTAGGCAATTCAAACCATCGATGGTGAAATATCTCAACAACTTAACCTAAAGAAACATAGGGAGGGTGTTGCTCCAGCATTTTTTGAAGCCACTGTATTTGGTCAAGGTTCAATGGGCATTCTCCCAGAGGCTCTTCGCCCCAAACCCGGTCACTTGTCCCTTTCTCAACAACGGGTTTATGAGGTATCACTGTTGGGCTGTTTTGAGAAGTCATGATTTGATGTTAGATTATGCCTCTTTGAGCCTCTCTTTTCAACTATTCCATGCAGGACTTTGATAGGCTTCCTTGGCAAAACCATTCGAATCAAAGTTCACATACACTGCCTTCGGGACATTCAGCTTCATCCGGAGGTTCTCTATCTTCTATTAATCTTAATCTGGTGTCTGGACAACTATCTAGCTATGCTCCGTCCTACATTAACTCAGGAGCTGAAACAGTTTCTCGTCAATTGGATCTTCCTACTGAAGGAATAGAGGCTAATTCAGCTCCATTTCTCAGGTTCCTGCTTTTTTCTTTGGAAAGGTTTCCATTCATGGTTTCATTAAAATTGAAGTTTGGGATTTAGGGTTTCTGGCTAATCGGTTTTTCTGTGATTTCAGTGTGTCCTCTACTCATATTGGCACAGTGGATGGGGCTACTCATAGTTCTGACAAAAATGCAGTTACCGCTTCACTGCCTTTGTCTGCTCCCGTATCTGAATTGAATTCAGTAGAAACCTCCACTGCTATGAAGGTTAGACTACTACTTTTGTGTTGATACTTCTATAACACAGATAAGTTCTGTTGCTTAGCTGTGCTTTCTTGAACTTTGCAAGGACACTGCTCCTCCACAGCCATTGCCCTCGCCCGTGCCCTCTGAGCGCATTGGAAATGGCATATCAGAACCTTCATTGCAGCCAAGGGATGCATTAGACAAATACCAAATTGTTGCACAGAAGGTTCTAAATAATTTCATTCTGAAGTTTGTGCCCCCCCCCCCCCCCCCCCCCTCCTCTCTCTCTCTCTCTCCTTTTTTCTCCTCTTTTTCTTTTTTCCTTTTCTTTGGTGAACTTTCTTGGAAGCATTTAGCTTTTTAATTCAGAGTGTCATAAATTTCATGGAACTCTGTTTGTATGGGATGGAGGATGGACAATAAACTGAATGCAGTTTAACCATCCATTGGATTTTCCTTTAAAACTGGCTTCTCAGGGACAACCATCACTAAAATCAATGTAAACTGTATCCATATGGACTGGATATGATCTTGCTGTCTTGGATTCCATACAAATGGATTTCTTAATGTCTCCTTTGCTAAACTATTCAAGTTAAGATTGCGCTTCTGTCTAGTCGAAAAATATGGATTTCATCATATAAAGGAAGTCATTTTCTTCATTTTCTGTTTTGGTTTTTGTCTTGGGAGTTGACAGATATGCTATTCCTTTTCCTGCATATAATAATTGTCAATTATTTGCTTTTGTTAATTTTCTATTTAGTTGGTGTTGGAGTGGTTCTTGTATATGAGGGTGCTCTTAAACCCCGCTCACTTATCTTAATACCTGAAGAACTATCTACTGATCTTTTGCTCCTAACTTCTTGTAAGTTATTCATATTTTTTCTGTATCATCGTTGTGGCTCTTTAACAATTGTCTGTTTTAATTCCAGTTGGAAGATTTGATGACTAATGATGCTAGAGATGTAGAAGTTCAGGTATTATTCTTCTGGTGTCTCCTTGTGTTCATTGTATTCTTTTGTTCATTGCATATTTTTTCCTTATTTTTGTGGAACTCGTGGTGTGTCATGAGGTATGTTAAATTGCTATTGTTTCCTCTTCTCCTGTGGGGATATGTGGTCTGAGTTTATTCTGTATATGTCTTGCGCTCCCCTCTGATATGTCTCTGCTAGACACTATGTTAAACGTAGTTTCTGTTACTTTGTTAATTATTCTTCACTGTATTTTGGAAGTGGCTTCTCTTGGTTGTATGTTTTTCTACATCTATTCAATTGAAATATTTGTGCACTAGTCTTGTGGACATATATTTGATAGAGGAAATGATCACTGATGTTGTTGTGACTTGTTTCAGAGAATAATTGCTGAAGTTCCTGAGATCATACTACGCTGCAGAGGTCGAGATGAGGCTGCTTTGGCAGTAGCTCAAAAGGTTCCTTGTGTTCTATAATGAGTATTATTATACGCAGTATTACCTTTGAACTTTCTTTTGCTTCCTATATTGCTCATTGGCTGATGCTGGATACTATGCAGGTTTTCAAGGGTTTGTATGAAAACCCATCAAATAACTTTCATGTCAGTGCTCATCTTGCAATTTTGGCTGCCATCAGAGATGTTTGTAAGCTCGTGGTTAAGGAGGTTACAAGCTGGGTATGGATGCGTGTTTCAATTATGTTAATTTTCGGTAGTTTCAGCAGTTTGGAGTACTTTGAGTGTGCAATATTGTTTTCCTTAATATCATACAAGCTTGGAAATGCTTCTATGATGTGATTCTTGTGCTTTATCTTTTTCTCATATGTTCCTTCTGCTTTCTTACCATGTGTAGTTCAACTTTATGCAGAGTAGAATTTCTTTTGTCCATGAATAAAGCATGTGATTTGCGGACTGTAATTTCTAGCCTTTTGGTTCTTTGGGATGCTTGTATTGTTCCATAAAGTATCCCTGGTGAAGCTTCAAACTTTGCTTGGTTTTCCGTGGAGGATTGCACCGGCATCAAACTCCCCTCTGTTGAACATTTGAATAATGTTAAAGCATATTTTTCACATTTATATCTTCTTGTGATCAATTTTTTTAATATGTAGCACTATGGAGTAATTGGCATTGGAAACTTGGTAGGCTGTAGAATTAACTTTGACATAGACCATTAGCCAGGGCTATGATCTATTTTCTAACTTGGTTTAATGCAGTTCAACTCTTTTTATGATGTATGATGATAATTTTTTTGTTTTTTTGGCTTAACCTTCTATGTATTGGTTTTTCATAGATAATGTGTCTATCATTGATTATGTCTTTCTTCTCTCTATTTCAGCACTCCCTGCATTCTTTTTAGATTTAATCTAATAATAGCATGGTTGGTGAACCCTTACCTTCAAGCCGAGGGTAATTACTTAATCGTTGTCTTGTCATAGGTAATATACTCAGATGAGGAGCGGAAGTTCAATAAAGATATCATTCTGGGACTAATCCACAGTGAATTGCTAAACCTTGCTGAGTACAATGTTCATATGGCAAAGCTGATAGATGGGGGCAGGAATAGTACGTAGCACAAAGATTTATTTTATTTTGGGATCTATTCTGTAGCATTTTCAACTTACCAGCCCATGTTCAAATCTGCAGAGGTGGCTACAGAGTTTGCTGTTTCTCTTCTGCAAATTCTAGCAGTTGAAGAACCTAGTGTTGTTTCTGAGCTCCATAGTCTTGTTGAAGCATTGGCAAAGGTTTGTTCCACTTTGTGAGTAATTTCTGTCTTATGTTTCCTATTTTTTGATGAATCTTGTTTTGTAGCATGCGGCAAAGCCTGGAATGTCCGAGTCATTACAGCAGCTGGTTGAGGTTTTGAAGAATCCTGGTGCTAATGCGAATGCTTTAGCTAGCGTCACTATTGGAAAGGAGGATAAGACCAAGCAATTGAAGGACAAAAAGGTTGGGGGAATTGCCATAATAAGATCTTTGCTTGTTGTGATCTCTTGTAACCTGTTGTCTCATTCTTTATGTGGAAATAGGCTCCTGGCCCTACCGCCATTGGTAGAGATGACTACAACAATGTCGATATTGTGGAGCCCGATCCTGCTGGCTTTAGTGAGCAGGTAAATGGATCATCATGCACCTGCCAATTGATTTTTGTACTGAGCAGGAGTAAGATCGGAGGTGTAGGTTTGAAGTATTGTTTTCATATGAAGTCATAGCTAATGAAAATACTGTTAGAAAGGTCATCAGCTAGGGAGGCTACTTGTTTCTCTATGTAACCTTACTCAAGGTATTGAGGGCAGCCAGCAGCTTCCTTTGTAGCTTTCTGTATTTATTTTTAGTACCTGGATAAGGAGACATCATTATCTGACTGGGTCTAGCGGTGTTAGGTGTGTCTGGAAAATCCGGCTTCAAGCATTGTGTATATATTGGAAGTGGAGAATGTTTGAATTTGCTGGGCTTACACCAGTCATTCAGTAATTTGCACATGCACCAACAATTTCTGACAAACTTGCTGTTGAATGTTCTGCAGGCATCTTTGCGTTTTGGAGAATGGTACAGGATATGTGAACTTCCTGGTTCAAATGATGCTGCCTGTTCACATTACATCTTACAGTTGCATCAAAGTGGACTTCTTAAAGTTGATGACATGACAGATCGGTTTTTCCGTGCTCTAACGGTGACGATTTTAATACTACATAAAAATTTGGATTGATAATGGAGTTGCAATCCTTCTTCTTACCATTGGCTTTTATTTCCTAATGTCAGCATATTGCTGTTTCTCATTGCGTTTCCACTGAAGTGATCAATTCAAACACTACACAGTCACCTCAGCAATTACAAACTCTTTCATTCCTTGCAATCGACACATATGCAAAACTTGTCTTTTCAGCCGTTAAGGTAATTCAAGCTCCCTGGTCATGGTATTTCCATTTCTTGTTTTGGTTGACCGATTGTATTTTTTTAATTTCTTCCTGTATTTGTTCGAAAGTATTGTCCCATGGACCAAGGATCCAGCAAGCATGCACTTTTTTCGCGGGTGAGACATTTTTATATATGTAACTGCAGTTTATAATTATGTATGATATTCAAATTCTCTCTGTCTCCCCTTTTGCTAGAATGATAAAAAGATCTGCTTTGTTGTAGATACTGGCTGTTACTGTCAGATATATCCAAAAAGATGCAGAGGAGAAGAAAGCTTCGTTTAATCCGAGACCGTATTTCAGATTGTTTATCAATTGGCTGCTAGACTTCAATTCCGCAGATTCTGCTATTGATAGTGCACATTTTCAGGTACTCCTGTCAAAGGGTATTGTTTGATGGATTATGCTCCGACCTAATTGACTTAACATTTAGTGCATGATTCAGATCTTAACATTTAGTGCATGATTCAGATTTTGACAGCATTTGCGAATGCATTCCATGCTTTGCAACCTCTGAAAGTTCCAGCGTTCAGGTTAGCATGACACCACTTCCAAAGCTTGCAAATGGAGAAATCGTTATGTATTTTTTTTTTTTTTTGGGCTTAATTGCATGTAGACCATCAATTGCTGCTTTCTGTAGAATTTCATCAAAGTTTCTTTAACAGACATTAAATGATTCTGTCGGGCAATTAGGTCCATTGAATAAATAACTTAGTTGGGTGGTAAGTGGATAGTGTTTAGATTAGTTGAGGCGAAAAATAGTGATTTTGTTTCATGGCATCGTGTATTGTGGAATGTGCTGCAAGTTTTGACGTGCAGGTGTATCATTTGGGCTTTTGGTTTTGAAATGAGCGATTATTTCAATGACTTGGCAAATTTGCGCTGACCCAGAACTTGTGCTTCGTGCATTGATGTGATCCAAAAGTTTCTTGCATTGGGTTGCACTTATGTGCAGGTCAAGAAACTTCTATGTGGCTAGGACCACTACTTGCCTTTGGCCACAAACAATCACCCTTGTACAGCTGCTGGCCCTGTGAATGAACACCTACTAATAAAAGCTGAAAAAACACGGTGCCCATAGGGTACTGTCCCCCGTACTAGCAACTGATTCCATGATGAGTTGCAATTACCGGCAGTACTAAAACAAAAAGGATTGGCATGTTAAAGAACATATAACTTGCTCATGGTTTTTGGTGCCAAGAATCAAGAGTCATTATCTATCCATTTGTGTTGGAGATTTGTGGAGTTTCTTTGAATGTTTGCTGAATAACTTTCGCGTGGATCATTTTTTTCGGGATAACTTCCATGTGGATCATGACTATGCTTGCATGCACTTTACAGCTTTGCATGGCTCGAGCTGGTTAGTCACAGGAGTTTCATGCCGAAGATTCTCTCAGGGAACTCTCAGAAAGGTTGGCCTTACTTCCAGCGCCTGCTGGTTGACTTGTTTCAGTACATGGAACCATTCTTGAGGAATGCTGAACTTGGTTTGCCGGTGGGCTAAATCTTTCTCTATCATTTTTAATTAGTCATCTTTATGGTTCTCAGATTTAACCTGCTTGATTGGCAATTAACGGTTCTAATATTCTTGTTTCCCTTTACTTGCACAGGTTCATTTTCTGTATAAGGGAACACTTAGAGTGCTGCTTGTGCTGCTTCATGATTTTCCAGAGTTCCTTTGTGATTATCATTTTACATTTTGTGATGTGATTCCCCCTAGCTGCATCCAAATGCGAAATATCATCCTTAGCGCATTTCCTCGCAATATGAGGCTTCCTGATCCATCTACTCCCAACTTAAAGGTCTCTATTGTTGATATTCCTCATGACTTCTTATTGCAGGTGATGGATATTAAAACTAAGATCTTTTCTGCTTTTGTAGATTGATTTGCTGGCGGAGATCACTCAATCACCTCGCATCCTTTCTGAAGTTGATGCTGCTGTAAAACTAAAGCAGATGAAGGCTGATATTGATGAGTATCTTAAGGTATACATGCATGATTTTCTCTTTGATACTGGCCCGCCTGCTACAGTAGGATTTAGGATTTTTTTTTTTGGTTGTGGAATTGTTCTGTAGCATACAGTACGAGAATTGGAAATTTCGCATGGACTATGGAACCTTCTTTTTTTTCAAAAAAAAAAAACTTTTTCAGTGCCTTCTCCCATATGACATATCTTGTCATACTTTTGTGTACTTTGAGCAGACAAGGCCACAAGGATCGTCATTTTTGACTGAACTGAAACAGAGATTACTGCTTCCACCAAGTGAAGCCTCAGTCTCTGGCACCAGATATGATGTGCCGTTGATAAATTCTCTAGTTCTTTATGTCGGGATGCAGGTAACTTCCTTTCTGGTATTGAGTGGATTTCCTGTTATTTGGGGGTTTTGGGGGCCTCTTGGTTTCTCGAGACACCCTAACAATCTCTAGTCTAAGCTGTTGTGCTGAGCTATCTCTTTCCTTTATAACATGCTTCATTCATGAAAATGAGAATTTTCCAGGGGAATAAAAATTGCGATTAATTAATTTGTTACCAGTTTACATCACATTGATTTGATTTCATGTCAGGCTTCAACCTTCTTATGCTAGCTCATGTATTTTTTAATTTATTGGCTATCAGCTCATACTTATTGATGAAAGAACTAAGCGTATAGAGTAAGAATAACCATGCTACGTAACATGTAATTTCTTGGTAGTAGAGTTACATGTACACGTTACTTTATTGGCTAATAAAGTTTGTAAGACTTGTTAAATTAATCACCCCTTACTGTTGCAAGTGATTAATTGACACACTAATTATGCCAATTTCAGTGACAGACGCTTATACCATATCTTATTTTCTAGCATTCCCTTCCTAAATTTTGGTAGCCTTTTCTTTTTCTTATTATTCGATTACAGTTCGATAGTTCAAATGAAACTTCCTTGGAAGTTGTAAAAGATTTGATCTAAAAGAAAATTAAAAAAAAAAAATCCTTATTTTCTAGCATTCCCTTCAAAATTTTGGTAACTTTTTCTTTTTCTTATTATTCGATTACAGTTCGGTAGTTCAAATGAAACTTCCTTGGAAGTCGTAAAAGATTTGATCCAAAAGAAAATAAAAAAACACCATGAAGCTTTTGGATTATAAAATAAGAAGATGCAGTCCCAAATGTGATTGGTGTTTAGCTGTTTAAGTCTGGGGTTTGGTGAAGCCTGAGACTAGAGAGGGATGCAAACCGAGAATTGGGAGAGCGAAGGTGCCGTAGATTGAGCTGAGTTGAGGCTTTTTCTTTCTCCTATGCTAGTCCTCTGTTTTGGTCAAAAGGAAAACCCTGGAAACTATCAAAATCAATTGAGTTTCTATCTATGAAAAATTGGAAATAGAATACCTACATTTCCATTTTTGATCTTGTTTCTAAAGTTCCGCCAGAAGTGTTTCCTCTGCTCGTTTTCATTTTAAATGGAAATGCTGTGGAAGAACTTGTTTTCTCCAGATACTAAAACCACCCTTTTTTTTTATGATTCTATTTAATTAGTTGACGTTGAATAGTTCTGTTCTTTGTTATCTTGGGTGAAATTTACTCTCGTCTTTTTCTTTTATAGAACTGGCAATTTGTTTATTCCTTTTATGTCTTCTCTGTCTTAAACATGGGAGGGCTAACATTATGGTGTTGAGGCGAAGACATCTCTATATTTTAGGAATAAAACATCATTTAACTTTTTCCCCTATTACGCAGAAAGATTTTGGCAGAAAAATAAAGTCTCATGGGATAAAACGACGTCTGATTTAGTTTTTTAATGTTTCCTTCATCCTCCCAATTGAATATGTACAATTTTCTTTCTCTCTGGAGAGTGGAGTTATGTGGGTAACAATTTTTAAAATGCTTACTCCGAACATTAGATTCTTTGAGAAGCGTTCTCTCAGTTGCTCTGTGACATATGGCTGTTCACTTCTATATCTATATTTCAGGCCATTCAGCAGCTACAGTCGAGGACAGCTCATGCACAAACACCCGTAAATCCTGCTTCTTTGGCTGTTTTCTTGATCAGTGCAGCACTGGATATTTTTCAGACCCTGATAGTGGAGTTGGATACTGAAGGACGCTATCTCTTTCTGAATGCAATTGCTAATCAACTACGTTACCCAAATACCCATACACACTATTTCTCTTTTGTCCTCCTCTACTTATTTGCAGAAGCGAATCAGGTAATTGCGCTGCCACTCATTTTCCTTAATTTGGGTGGTGTTACGTGTGTTAGAATGTCATTGTAGTTGGTAGAATATGTTTGATGTTTCCAACGAGTTATTTCTGAGCAAGAAGAAAACAGTGAAGCTCATAGCTTCCATGTTGTTTGGTTATATATTGGACTGACACATTGTTCTTAAGAATGCAAAGAATCACATGGTAAGTAGATGCTTAGTTGGCATATAGTTAATAGCTGTCTTTCTGGGGTTGAAGGATTCTAATTTGTATTGAGTTGCCATACTTTGATAGTTTTGACACTCTTGAGATTTTGGCCACAATCTTGAATTTCACTTTTGGAAGCTGTGTTCCAAACTTTGTAAATTTTCATTTGCGAAATATGTCTATGCTAGCTCTATGGCTGCTTACAACCAACAGCATAGGTGCTGTAATTTCTATGCTAGCTTTCTCCTTTCAGCTTTCAATGCTTCCGTTTTTGTCTGTATAAAACGTTAATTAGTGCTCAAGACATCAGTTTTTATGCGGTTCTCATTGGTGTTGGCTCATGCGGTCAAAACAATTTTTTTTATATCGAGTCTTACCATTTATTTTTCGTGGTGCCTTTCTCTTTTATCCAATCTTTCGTATGCTTCAATGAGGTTATTGATATATTGGTGCCTTAAAGCAGGAGATTGTCCAAGAGCAGATTACAAGAGTGTTGTTCGAACGCCTAATTGTGAACCGCCCTCATCCCTGGGGTCTCCTTATAACCTTTATCGAACTCATCAAGGTATACCGTCTTTCGGAAATGTTACTGTAGTGAGATGCCTGCCATTTACATGGTTTCGTTAAAATTGTTGGATCTACGATTTGCAGAATCCGCGATACAACTTTTGGAACCGATCCTTCATACGCTGCGCTCCCGAGATTGAGAAGCTTTTTGAATCCGTGGCAAGATCATGCGGGGGTCCGAAAACTGTGGACGAGAGCGTGGTCTCCGGTTGGATATCCGACAGCGCCCACTGACTGTAACTTTGTGGCCGTAGTTTCCTTTTTTTTTACCTTCAATGTTTCCTGTATAGACCTTGTCTGTCTATTTGTTTTCGGCCGAAACTTGGACATTGTAATTGGCCTTTGTACATTGTAGGACCAACTCAAACTCAGAAAATTCCAGAGCCCATTTTTTTTCTATGGGGACCTTTGGCACAGCGGTTATTGCAATGTCGCATGATGATCAAAGTGAAGAAATTGGTTGAGATTGTTTTGGCTAAGATTGTTTGGTAACACTCCTAGGAACAAGTAATTCTATTCTTTTATCCCCTGAACAAAAAAAGAATGAATAGGTAAATTTTTTATACCCAAGAATAAAAATCTATTCTTTCCTGAGATTGGATTTGGAATGGAATCGAGACGTAAAAAAAAGTTGCTTTTTTTTTTTCTTGGAAATAATTCTTAGAATGAAGTCTAAATTTTTTCCTTTTTTCTTTCCTTTTCTTCTTTTTGGCTGGTCGTCGGCCTCGGCCATGGTCGGCCATCAGCCAGACGAGGGCTGGTGACGTCGTTGGAGTGTCATCGGGCACTGGCGATGTCAAGCCACGGGGAGGCTTGGTGTCACTAGTCGGCATGAGGTTGGGCCTCACTAGGTTAGGCGAGGCCGACCTCGCTTCACCTGGCCAAGGTAGAGTCTCCCATGAGGTCGAGTCTCAGGTTAGGTGAGCCTCGGCAAGCTTGTCGGATCTTGACATCCGTCGGACCTTGACAATGGCTGGCAATCGGCCACATGGAAGAAGAAGAGAAAATGAAAAGAAAAAAAGAAAACAAAAAAAGAAAAAAAGAAATAAAAATTAAAAGAAACGAAAAATTTTGAGAGTTTTACTAAATATATTTTTATTTTGGGAATCCGACAATGGCTGGCAATCGGCCACATGGAAGAAGAAGAGAAAATGAAAAGAAAAAAAGAAAAGAAAAAAAGAAAAAAATAATAAAAAATTAAAAGAAACGAAAAATTTTGAGAGTTTTACTAAATATATTTTTATTTTGGGAATAAAAATCTCGGATAGTTATCAAATATCTTCAAATGTTCAGGAACAAAATTAAAAAAAAAATCATTTATGAGCAAATGTGCCCTTGGTTTCTTGCTCATGTTTACTAGTGCAGACGGCATACAAAAGAAAGAACAATTTCAAAACAATGCATCAACTTGTACCCCTCAGGAGAAAAGGGAAGATCGTCCATATGCCCGACCATGCCAGCTCTTCCTCTACAAGCGCATTCACCTAGTCGCACGTTCTAGCCTCTTCCTATTGACCACAGTTAATCCGACATGGTAGTTGAAAATTTCCTTTTTCTTCTGAATTGATCTGATGAACTCGGTTTCAATTTCGAAATCGACTTGGAAAACTAAGTGTCAGACATGGAGAAAAAGGAACTCGATTCAAGAATTCAAGCTCTTTCGATTTCCGGGGTCTCATTTTTTGTTCTCTTTGATTTAGATGACTAATGACGTTGATTTCCAGTTGCGAGAGACTGCGATGTTCGACCTTACCAGCACGCCTGTTGTGTAGCTACATCAAACTTAACGGCTAGAAATTTGGTGTATCTATTTGGGGGGGGCATGTTGATTTCGCGGGTTCAAGCTGATGCGTCTTTTGAGAATTTGGCTATAGAAGGAAAGTCGCGAAATAAAGGGAGCTAACATACGGCGGTTCGTTGGAGGTAGCAAATCTCTTTCGCTTCCAATTGATTTTCTTTCTTTCTCGGGGGACCGAGGAAATCAAATGATAGCGGCTACAAATACGCTGGTCTTTCAGGTGACGACTAATGACTCCTTACATACCAAATACTTCTCTTAATTACAATGTACGCTACATTTACTGTCAAAATCTTATATCTAAATTAGTTCATTTACTTCAATTGGGCACTTGTAATAATCCGAAACCAATGTCTTGAATTATAAGCAAATTACAGCAAAAACTCCCATGTAGCAAAACAGCGGATTCATCTGGAGATGATGCTCGGTGAAATTGCAGAACACCTGAAGGCATAGTAAACAAAGTATAAATCCGAAGGATTAGTTCATGCGTCATCGTCGAAAACAAATTTCCTTAATGTAGACCGCTTTGTTAAAAGTCGATTCATATGTTTCTTCACTTTAACGATTGATGGACTTACTTTTTCTTCACGTGTATCATGCTATTCCATCTCCGTGAAGTACTTCTGCCGGGCGGAGACAACAAGCCACCACAACATTTAGGCGCAGAAAAGGTTCGTACGAGTCGGCACTCGATATTTATGCTTCATGTCAGAGGAGGGATCGCGCAAATAATTGTGTCAAAATCCCTCAAGCTCACCGATACGAGATCTTGGTATCTTTGGTGGACCAATTTGCTTTCACGTGGAAATTGTCACATAAGTACAACGTTATTTGCAGCACCCGAATCACATAGACCTGCAGCGTATCCGAGCCGTGAGCCCCATGATATTCAACGCTCACATGCGCCGAGCTAACCGCATTGGGCGCGCCCTGTAACTTCCATATGTCGGTACTATCGAGAGCCCGATCGATCCGGCGGTTTACTCGCCCCCATTTCGCTCTTCAAACTGGTCCAATCTACTACTAACGATATCTGCTGTGTACTCCTTCGCACATTTAGTCTTTTTGTGCCGAAGAAGTTGCCCGTTCCTAACCCCATTCAACATTGCAGAGTTCACAAATCCGACCGGCTCGCGAGATCGTTCCGGCACGTCCAAATAGGCGAGCCCCGGATACACCTAGACGTTTCTAAAATTCTTTAAATTGAATTGGGCGACATTTAAGGCGGAGAACCTGGACACAAGCTCATTCAATACTACTGTCCCTAGGAGCCGGCCAGAAAGAAAACTACAAAAAAAAAAGGGAAAAGGGCAGTGAATCTCTCCGTACGGAAGGGAGGAAATGGGAAGGGAAGTTTCATTTTTCCATCTGAGATTTGAGAGGAGTGTGTTGGGGCTGGATCTGGTTCAGGAGTGAGTCAACTCAGTGCGCACGTGTAACTGGTCACTCGCTCTCTCACTTCCGACGACACAAATGTCGAGACCATAGTCGTACCTCCATTATTGCCGTCTCCATATCTCCATTTTTATTGATTTTGATCATTTTTTTTTATAAATTTATTTCTCTCTCACCCTCTCTTTTTCTTTTTTATAATGTTTTTTTTTTCTGATTTGCTGCAAGTTTATTTTGTTTATGTTATTTAATGTGGGTCCATACCCTTCTTCCAAGCGCCATACGAACTGTCGGCGGCGATTTTTAATTTTCGGAAAAAATCGACCAAGAAAATCTTTCCCGAGATTTGTATGGGTTAATTCATATATAAAGACAAACACTTGTTAGATCCATTTTTTCAATTTGATCAGATAGTTTCTATTTACATCAAAAAATTTTTGCCGGACGATTTACCACTATCATGAAGATCTAAATTATTGCTCATCAAGTGAATTTATAATGTAAAAATGTCCTTTACGTAAGTCATGGAGAATCCCACGAGTTTCATATGAGGATTTGAAAATCACATATCATGAAATTCGACTTTCTGACCAATTCAACTGTGAAAAATCGTAATAACCAATCCTTGTTATGATAAAAATGAGTGGACCAAGCTAATTAAATAGGAGAAAGGGGGTTATTATTTGAGCTCCCTCAGATTTTTGCGGTCTCATTTACATTCTGCTCTTCTAAATGTACATAAATAGACTTGTGATCTTATTCAAATGGTCGTCTAAATTCTGAAAATCAAACGCAACCCAAGTAATCAATGGAGTCCTTACTAATCACTCTAACCCACATTTCAAAAACTACAGATACAAGAAATCGGTTTTGAATGAACGGCACGCTCTCTATATAGATTCAAGAACCACTCAATGCTCATCCCAAGATGAGAAAATAAAAGAAGAGTCAAAGCTCAAGTCGGCCTTAGACACTGAAGAAGAGGAGGACAATCTGCCCTCAATGAACTACTCTTCCTGCCATTTTATGTCCCATATCAGACTGTCGGTGAGCTGTCAAGGTCTCCCAACGTGTGAAACCCTTCCTAAGTGGCAAATCTAAATTAGGTCAAATCCAATGAAATCAAAGCAGCTTAGAGCCCCATGCATTATACAATTCGCTTAGCTGAGCTGTTGTGTCTGTACACCGTACTTTCAATGCACAATCTTTAATATTATCTTTGCTTCCACCCACCTTCCAAAAGATGGAAAGGAAAGATAAAAAAACCCTATTTTTCTTGATTCATTGTTGTTTCCTTTCCCTCTATTCCATTCACCCTCCTTAGTACCTACTCATTGGGGTCCCTATATAAAAACCCCCTCCCCCTCAAAACCTTCCCAATCATCTCAACTCAACATCAACACCACCAAGAATTTTCAAATTTACTCCCCCAAACCAAGCGCAAGAGCCTCCCCACAAACGCTCTCCAATTCGAAATTCTCCCTGGGCGATACGTTTCGAGAAATGGGTTCGTCTTCTCTTGCGACGATCTCGCCAAGGACGCTCCGGTCTGACCTCTACTCGTTCACCTACCGGCAGGACTCGAAGACCCCGCTCGTCGTCTCGGTCCTCGCCTCACTCATCGAGCGAACCATGTCCCGGAACGAGAGGATCGCGCGGAGCTGCTCGTGGGCTCTGTCGAAGGACGTGAAGACGCGCGTCTTCGACTGCCATGAGTCGCCGGACATGACGATACAGAGCTACCTCGAGAGGATTTTTCGGTACACGAAGGCCAGCCCGTCGGTCTACGTGGTGGCGTACGTGTACATAGACCGGTTCTGCCAGGCCAACCCGGGGTTCAGGATCAATGCCAGGAATGTCCATAGGCTCCTCATCACGACCATGATGGTGGCTTCCAAATATGTGGAGGACATGTGAGTCTTCTACCTTCTTTCTCCTTTTCCCTTCTCGAATCTTTTTTCTCGATGGTTGAATTCGAGTGAAACTTGGGTTTTCCCTTGGCATTACCAAGAAACGTGGTCCCGAAAAGCCAAATAAAAAAAATGCCATTCTTGAACTTTCTATTCCATTTCTGAAAATCATTTCGAATTATGACAAATGGTTAAGGTGACTCAAATGTCTTGCGATGCGTTACCGACATTACCATCATTTTCGCTTTCACCCTCGAAACAAAAAATTCCAAAAAACCATTAATTTCAAACGACCCTTTCAAACACAATCATTAAATTCTCCAAAAATCTGATGATCTAAGGCACCCAATGTCTAATTCTCGATTCCCTCTTTCTTGGAACAGGAATTACAGAAACTCCTACTTCGCGCGAGTCGGGGGACTGGGGACGGAGGAAATCAACAGGTTGGAGCTGGAGTTTCTGTTCCTGATGGGGTTCAAGCTGCACGTGAACCTGAGCGTGTTCGAGAGCTACTGCTGTCACCTGGAGAGAGAGGTGGGCATCGGAGGCGGCTACCAGATCGAGAGAGCTCTCCGGTGTGCAGAGGAGATCAAGTTCTCGAGGCAGAGGGCGGGGGATCCGAGGCTCAATCATCATCACGTCGCCCGAATCATGCTCTAGAAAACCCTTGATCATAGACGACACAAATTTCGAGAAAAAATCGAAAGAAGGAAAAAAAAATGGAAAGGGAAAATGAGTGTACAGATGTGGTGATTGATGTACAGGTGGTTTTATCTTTCTGGGGGGTTGAGTACGGCCATTGTACTGTGATGTTACTCTCTCTCCTTCTCTTTTTGCAATGAATATATGGAGAAATTCAATTTTTTTTTTTACTGAGGTAAAAGGGATAATTTATCGTTTGCGAATTAACAGAAAATTGCTTTATGCAGCGGTATGCATTGAAGTCTTGAAGATGTGCGATTTTGATTTATATTATGTTGTTTTATCTCTTAAGATGCAATATTTTACACAATTAAATGACTTCTATATACATTGACTAGTTGATATGTCTTTAAGTATATGGCGTTAGCTTATTTCAAGGCTATCTAGGTCCCCTCCCGTGCCCCTATTTTGTAAATTTTGATTAGCTGCCGCGAAGTTTAAATTATGTTCACAGGTGAAATTTGCAAATAAAGAAATCGGCGAGGGAATCTAATGAGTGGATGTGAGAGTTTAAAACTAGGTCGTTTGGAGTTAAACAATGCTGTCTAAATTGTACAATTTAGATAAATAAGAAGAATCTCACTCCGCGTGCAAATAGTAAATGAGGCTCTTAAAAGCAATTGGCTTTACAGCTCGTTGGAATTTAGTTTATGCAGCAATCTTCCTTACTACTTGAGAATGCTTTGCCCCCCTTTTTTAACCCTTTGTTTTTGGTAGGAGTAGAAGCACGATATGTTCTTTTTCTTAATTCTGTGGCACGATCGTAGAGTGCCTCTGCCATTTGGAGGCTTGTGAAGCATCATGCAACGCCAGTAAGCCAGGGTAAGTACACAGCTTTGTCTCGTACAAAAGGTCCAGATCTAGAACAGTTCACGCATAATTTATAGAGTTTGAACAAGTGTGGCCTTCCGTTCTTAAGCTGAAAAATTCAATTGAGGTTACCATCTACGTCGGACACTTTTAAACAACTAAATACATCCATGCACGAAAAGACCTTTTGCCAAGAATAATAAGATATTATTATTGAGACATGCTCTGTTTTTCTGCATAATCGTTTGTGAATTACATAAAGAGAGAAAGAAATGATTTTTTTCAAAAGGAATTGAGCAATCGGCTAATTGAGTGGATTTGTAAAGGATGATAATTAAACATGTGTAAGTTGAATGGTAGCTCTATGAAAGACAGAGTAGTGAGTGATTTTTATTTTTAGACTCTATTTATCTCGTACAAAATTCAATTGTTTGAAAATATTTTCCTAAAAATAATTGTTTGTAATATAAAATTTAGTCAATGAGAATCATTCTAATCATCAATAATAAATTATATCTGAATATTTTTATGAACAATGAAAATACTTTTCTTTCATCTATATTTGTAAATGATATAACTCATTTTTATTAAAATATTTTTCAAATAATTTATTTTCTACTAAATAAATGGAGCCTTAATGGGAGAATAAATTAAAAAATAACAGAAAAATGAGATAAAAGCCAGTTCTAATCTAAAAACATCGATATGCAAATCACACAGAGACAAGATTCATTCATAATAGTGTGACGGTTCTCGCTTTTAACTCAAGGAGATTGAGGTGTCCCTTTTGTATAATGATTGAAGTCTACACCTTAGGTTGAGATGGCCGAATAATTCCCTGATCAAGGTGGAACTTGATATGACTCGACTTTTGTAGTTTTTGTTAATTTTTTCTCGAGATATGTTTTAACTTGAACCTTATCTTAATACGTGGGCCGAAAGTTTATGCTCGCAGCAATATGATAAATAGGTGCGGAATGTTGACATTTTATATACATACTGATTCTCTAAACTCAGTTCATAGATACTTACATGGTAATTTAGATATGCGTGAGATTTTGTTGAATCACTAATAACTTTTCTAAAAAACTTAACTTGTAAAATGAAGCAATTATTTAATATATAAATATTCTAACACTTTCCCTCAAGCATAGACTAAATTTAGGTCAGTGTACAAATTTGTAATTCCATCCAAATTGTGGAAATTCACAATGACTCCAAGTTTTAAAACAATTTTAATAAGGTCCATATACTATCAATGGCCATCTTTAATAGATTATACAATGAACTTTTGTGTAATTTTGCTCATCTTATGATTGTAATTGAATTCATGGGCAACACTCGATAAGAGTTTAGTTAGGTGCTCAAAAAAACCTTAAATACCACAATCAATATTCTGAAAAATAAAAGAAAAATCACGTGCAACTTAGTTATCAAAGTGCTCATAATCGAGAAAACGTGCGTAAGTCAACCGAAATCAAAGTGAAAAGAGAGAATGAGGAGAAAAGGACACTTGTCAAAGTGTGCGAAGCACAGAGATGCAAAATGAGACCACCTCCATTGAACATCTTATGAACTTCCTAAACATAGAATTTTAAATTCTAATTTGTCGACAGAATTAATTTGAAGAAAAATCATCAAAGAGCTTTCTCGGATCTGGATGATCTCGTATTGCCAAAAGAAGACAAAACGAAAGAACGTGGAAAGTGGCCACAAGACAAGCACCTAACACAAATAAAAGGACAATTTTCACCTATTTTAATAAGGTTCGTATATGAATTATATTCCCAATTAATCAGAATGATTAGATCAAAGAGAGTTTAATTATATACTAGTTATCTTATTGTGTTTTGCTCATCGTGATTCTCGCGAGACAAGCACCTAACGGTCTGCTCAAACCTATGACCACATATGTCCCATATGCATCATCATCCAACCAAAGAATTGTTTAAAATGAGCAGGCAATTTTTCAATTTGGTACCATTGTACCTTGACATTGTCTATCGGGTCACCTTTTTCAAGGCCATTTTATGTTCTAATTTGGGCCAAATCGCAATTATAAGAAACATTCACAAGCGCACTGTTCCCCACCTTCCCCTTTTTAGCTGACCTTTTCCTTTCCTCCTTAACTGGCAAACAAAAAAATGACTCCAATAAAGGAATAACTGTCATTTTTTAGAAGAACAATTATTATAATCATGATATTTATTTTTCCGCATGAGTATGGTAGGCTTACTTCCTATACCATCTATTAAAGAGATGTCATCATTTGCTTATATCTTTGTAAATTAGTAACTATTATAATGTTTGCTTACCAAAAACATTCTTGACGTTCACTCGTGTGCTTTCTAGCTATTACTAGGATATCAAATAAACTAGTTTCTTGCCCCATAATTAAGATTTCGATTCGCGGGTCTATGTAATTGAAAAAGTACAAAAAAATAAAAGTCGAGATCTAAAAATATTGATTGAACTATAAAATAATTAGGATTGTTGCGTTTCAAGAAGTGTGGGGTTTTGGTTTTAACTAGTTGATGTCGCCACTTGGGATCTACACGACAAGGGGATAATCCCGTGTGAATTCCACACTGCTGCTAGTGCCAATGGCCTGTCTTCTACATTTATGGGAATTAGTATATGCTGCAATCTTCCTTGCTACTCCAGAATGCTTTTTTTTTTTCCTCTCATTTTTTTAACCCTTTATTTTTGGTGGGAGTAGAAGCACGATATTTTCCATTTCCGAATTCCACCTGCACGGTCGTGAAGTGCCCCCGCCTTTCGGAGGCTAGTGAAGCATCATGCGAGGGCAGCAAGAGAGAGTAGGTTCAGGGAATTGGCTCGTGCAAACGGTTCAGATCCAATATGATTCAGGCGTAATTTATAGTGTGTGAACAAGTGTGGCCTTCCGTTCCTAAATACGTTCACGCATGCAAAGGCCTATTGTCTATAGTAATAAGAAATTAGTGTTAAGGCATACGCTGCTCATATGCGTGATCGTCTGTGAAATATGTGAATTACGTATGGGAGAAAGGAATTTAACAATAAGTTAATTGAGAGGATCTGTAAAGGATAACTATTAAACATGTTTGAGTTTTTTTTTTGGTCATAAACATGTGTGAGTTGAGTAGTAACTCAATTAAAGAGATTTAATGGGAGAATAATTTCGGAATTAGTAGCAAATAGAATAAAAAGCTGATTCTAATTTAAATACATCAATATACAAATCACATAGGAACAAGATTTACAATCAGATGAGAGTCGTTTTAGGATTAGTCTCGATTCTATCTAAAACCTGGAACCTAACTTGTTTGAGCTGGTTTCCGAATTTTTGAAACATAAAACCTACACTGCATACCCTAGAATCTATAACTTATCTTGTCAATCAGTTTCGGTAATTACACGAGAACCTATCAATTTTTTTTTTTTCATGTTCTTTTTTTTTTTTTTTTTTGATTTCATTTTTAGTTAAGCAAAATAAAGTGAATATTATAACAAAAATTCCCATTTATCAACAGCAAAAATTCATGAAACACTAATACATTATCTCGTTAATGAGTCATAATATCCTCCCTTCTTCCGTAATAGTTTTTCGTCATCGCTGGGCGTATGCAATAGCTTCTGGTGGTGCAATCTCTCCTCCTTACAGGAACAATATTAAAAGCTCACCCTTCACTTTAGACCACAAGTGCACGGAGACAAATACAAGATCACAGAAAAATCATAATCATGCTGGTAACAGTAGCAGCAGTTTGCGCATTATTATATTTTAACGAATGCGAGATGAAAGAGAAGAGAACCGTAATCTGTAGAAGGGTTTGAAGCATCCGACCAGGCCAAAGTGGGCAACTTCTGCTTCGAAAATGACTCGAGTTTGTTCTGGATGCTTTCATTCTTCTCCGGACAATAGGAACATACCACAGGATTCAGATCGAGAACATGCATAAAAAGACTGAGTGATAATTAAATGATTGATATGTAGGTTTGTGGTTTGGTTCTTGATCTGATTCCCGATCTAGTTCTTTGGTTCTTAGTTTCCGGTCCAGTTAAAAAAACGTGAAGGAAAATTGTTAAAAAAAAAAACTAAAGCTATTACATTGGTGTCAATTCAGTTCTAAACTTTTTAATGTTGCTAATTGAGTTATAAATCTTTTAAATGAGTGCTAACTTAATCATAAACGTTTTGACTTGGTGCCAATTGAATTTTTTGGCTAATTTTGGCCAGACATTGCTTAAGTGGAAGCTAGCCTACTTACGTGGTAGCATTGTCGGCACTAATATAGATAATTATTGATAATATTTTAATTTTTTTTTCGAATTTTTTAATTATTTTCTATTATTTTCTTTATTTCTCTCTCCTTTCTTCTTCATTTTGCCGGTGATTGGCCACTGGCCATAGGCGATGACCAACCATCGACCACAGCTGGGATGAGCTAACCTTTCTTGGCCATGGTGAGGTTGAGCTTCGGCAAGGGTCGGCCTTGCCGGATCTTACCAGAATTTGGAACCGGACCGGCTCCTATCGATGTAGTTCTGTGGTTCTTGATTTTACCTTAAAACCATATTCACCTTTATTCACAATAAGGTAGCAGTTCCTACTTTTAACTCAAGTGAATTGAGGTGCCCCTTCCGCGCAATGACTGAAGTGACACATTTACACCTTAGGTTGATACGTTTGAATTATCCCGGAATCGAGGTTGAATTTGATATGACTTGACTTTTGTATTTTTTGCTATTTTTTTTTCTCAACATATGCCTTAATTTGAATCTTATCTTAATATTTGGGCCGTAAATTTACCCCGCCAAAAATATCATAAATAGGTGCCGAATGTTGACATTTCATATATGAATTAATTCTCTAAACTCTGTTGATAGATATTTATATAATAACTTAGATACGTATGAGATTTCATGTGATCATTGTCAACTATTTTTAATAATTAAATAATTTAATATTTCCCATCAAGTGTAGGCTCGATTTAGGTCAAGCCTAGAGTGTGCAAATATGTAATTCCATCCAAATTGAGGAAATTCATGACGTCTCCAAGTTTTAAGGTCCATATACTATCACTAGTGATCTTTAGTAGACGACAAAATGAAGTTTTGTTCTTTATGAAAATTAACCTTTGTGTAATTTTGATTGTATTGTGATTGTAATTAAAACTGTGCGAAACACTCGATAATAATTTAGTCAGGTGTTCAAAAATTCCAAATACCAATAAAAGAAAAATCACGGGCGACTTAATTATCAAAGTGCTCATGATGAGAAAACGTACGTAATTCAACCGAAATCAAAGTGAAAAGAGAGAATGAGGAGAAAGCGACACTTGTCAAAGAGTGTGAAACATAGAGAAGCAAAATGAGACCACCTCCATTGACCATCTTATGAACTTCCCAAAAATAGAATTTTAAATTCTAATTTGTCAACGGAATTAATTTGAAGAAAAATCATCAAAGAGCTTCCTCAGATCTGGATAATCTTGTATCGCCAACAGAAGACAAAACGAAAGAACGTGGAAAGTGGCCACAAGACAAGCTCCTAACACGAAGTTAAAAGGAGAATTTTCACCTATTTTAGTAAGGTCCATGTATAAATTATATTCCAATTAATCAGAATGATAAGATCATAGAGTTTAATTAAATACTAGTTATTTTGTTATGTTTTTCTCATCGTGATTCTCGCGAGACAAGCACCTAACACTTGGCTCAAACCTACGACCACATTTGTCCCATATGCATCATCATCCAACCTAAGAATTATTTAAAAATTTGGGCTGGCAATTCTTCAATTTGGTGTACCTTGACATTGTTAACGGGGTCACCTTTTTCAAGGCCATTTTATTTTCTAATTTGGGCCAAACAACAATTATAAGATATACACCTTCACAAGCGCACTAAGACTGTTCCCCACCTTCCCCTTTCTTAGCTGACCTTTTCATTTTCTCTTTAAGTAGCAAACAAAAAAAATGACTCGAGTAATATAATAATTCCTTTCTCTTTCCTCTAGGAATAATTCTCATTTTTCAGAAGTATAATTAATTTAATCATTACTTTAATTTTTTGAGTATGTATAGTAGGCTCACTTCCTATACCATCTATTAAAAAGATGAAAGTCATCGTTTACTTATATCATTGTAAATTAGTAACCATTATAATGCTTGCCTACCAAAAACATTCTTGAGAGTCATTTGTATGCTTTCCAACTATTACTAGGATATTGAATAAACCAGTTTCTTTTCCTCATAATTATGATTTCGATTCGCAAGGTCTATGTAATAAAATAACTATAGAAATAAAAGTCGAGACCTAAAAGTGTTGATCCAGCAATAAAACAACAAGGATTGTTGTGTTTCAACAAGCATGAAGTCTCGGGTTCGATTACTTGATACGACCTTTTGGGGTCCATGCCAAAAGGGGATAATCTCGTTTTAGTGTCGCAGTGCTGCTAGTACGGATTGCTTGTCTTTTACCAGATCTGAGAGGTGGATTTAATCTGGTGCATGAGGACTGTTCGAGAATATATACCGTCTCTCGCTTTTAAATGAAAATAGGAAAGAAAAATTGTAAAATGTGAATCAAACTATGGGCAAGATCCGGAATATTTTAGTGCCACTTCCCTAAGCATTAATTATAATTTCCTAGAGTACCAGCAAGCACAAACTGCTGCTGCGTCCGTTCTGAATACCACCTTTTTCCAGCAGAAGACAGTATCTCAGGAGGAAACACCCAAGAAAGGGCCTTGGCATGGCTAAACGACAAAATCAATTACAAATTAAAAAACTAGTTTCTTAATGGAATCAGTGCTTATTAGTTTATTGACCATCGATTAGCACTGTTCAAACATGTTCTCTAATTGTCATTTCCAGTCTTAATCCACCAAGACAGGCAACTAACCACTTGGCCCAATCGAGGCAGAACAAATTGTGATCTGCTATCATGAGATCTCATGATTCCTAGGCATGTTCTGATGGCAAATCGAACCAGATTATCTTTGGCAAATCAAACCTGTTTATTTCTGTCTGTCCTATAAAGAAGCTAATTTCTGTTTCAACTAATTAAAAGGCTAACTACTTAATGATGGATGGTAGGGAGATTTGGTAATGGACATTGGACATGAATATCAAAAGGGCAGCTGACAAATTATTTTTGTCGTTTTTTTTATTGGTATATAACCATTTAGTACAACGATAAAAATTTAGCTTTGGAAAGTTCAAAGAAGACATATCAATTTATAATGCAAGAAATAAGATAGTATTATAAAATACTCAAAATATGAGAATGTGCCTGAAAGAAGGCGCTTTCTGGTAGTTTTTTTTTTTGATCGGTCCTACTTTATTCCTATTCTAATGCTCACTTCTCGTATTTTTGCACCGTTTCCTTTGCGGGCGTGGGAGTTAAAACCCACTCCCCAAACTACACGTCCCCACCCCCAATCCCCCCTGAGAAGGTGGGGATTCGAACTCCCCACCTCCCCCTTCCAAGTTGGAAATGTGGCCACTGGAGCAAACTCCAGTGGTTGCTCTCTCTCTGGTAGTTTGAAAAGGTAGGAAATTACCAAGTACTTAAATAGTTATTAATGTTCTAATTACCCAAAGAAAAAGGGGGTAATGAGTGTATTGGTGGTTGCTCACTGATTAGAAAAAAGGCAGTTGAAACGCTCCCTTTGCGCCGTTCTTTTAGACGATAGTGATGATGATGGGGGCACAACGATTGAAAGTGGAGCTTCCTGGTTTGTTACGTTATTACATAAATAAGACTATTTGAACCGAGCTGTAATCATTAAACATCTCAAGTGGAGATTGAAATCCTTCAAGAAAATTTAATATTCAATTGACAAAATTTAAAAAGTTTAGGATTGAATTGATTTTTTCCAGGAGAAGTGAGATGACTAATTAAGATCTGAGCTTTGATTTCATGGTCCAACAAGTTGGAATCCTTTGCGCTGGGCGTGCCTTGAACCCTTGTGTTTCACTTTAGCAATCCCTTCGTCCTTGGTTGGTATTTTCTCTAATAAGCTCGCGTTACGCCGTTTAGGTTGATTTGTTTATATATTACTTATATGACGACAAAAGAAGTTCAAAATGATGAGCTCTCTTTAGAGGATTAAATTGAGTCCGGTTCGTGATTTCTCATACTCGATTCGAAATGCCTTCACTCAGATGACAGGATTTCCCAGTTCCCAACACAAATGATTAATATGGGAAAGAGGTAGGACAACCAGACCGGGGCGGTCATTGTGGGGATCGAAATTAGGCTTCGATCGAGCCTTCGGTCGAATCATACGATGATAACATTAAATTTGTATTATGAATCTCTACGAACGTATTGAGGACGAGAGGCTAAGGTATTGCGACCCCTGGCCCCTCCACACGCTCCCGTTGCCATCCCCATGAACATTTCGTTTCCTCTGTGATTTATATGTCTTGAAAATGTTAGAAGTGGAAGCTGTTGAATCGAAAAGGATCAAATGTTCCCACTATAGGACATCAGAAAAATATAAAAAAAGTTCTAAATTCGTTGCATTTCTGTCAATTCAGTTCTAAATCTTTCAATTGGACTTATTTAATCTTTAACTTTTTATATTTATGCCAATTGAGTTTATCCGGTCAAATTTTTGATTCACTAAATTTTTAATTGAGTTATCACTCCTCTAATTACTAGCTCTTTTTAAAGATTACCAACCTAATTTAGAGTGAGTTACCAACCTTTTCCATCTGCTTAGTTTTTTTTTGGTCGGTTCCATTTACTTAGTTAACCTTTTTTTTTTAAATCTTTCTTGCTAACACCTCAATATCTACCAACTCTTATATGAAATTACTAACTCCTGTTCGAGTGCTTATAGATTGTTCCTTCAATTTCTTCCTTTTTTGAAATTGCTCCATGATACAACTTTAAAAGTTTGTGATTCTTATTCAAAAGAAAACATTGTATGAAGGATTTCTACGTCATTCATACTATGATTGATGGATACTGTGAGAATGAGGACACAGGTTTGTAGTAAATGACCAGATAACGAAGACCAGATTCAGTTACAGTAAGTATGTTGGCAATGTACAACATCAATCTTACTCTGCTCATTTCTTCCATAATTGACCCTCAACATAAGTGGGACTATGTGAGACATTTAATCAAAGATGTTTATGAAAGTTAACGTTACAAGATAAAACAACATCTCCAACGTTGCCATTTGAGCAATACCAAATTGGTGTGCCTTCGAAGCAACAAGTGAGGGTTGAGGTAAAAAGGTATAAGGATGATATGCGTGTCAAAGACTCCTCTAGTTGGTAGTGGCATTGTGACTGCGAAGTGCCTTTGCCAAACGGGACAATACAATCCGAAAGAAAAATCTGAATTGGATAGTATTTAGATGATGCATGTGAACGTCACAGCCTTGACTTTGATATGTGGAATTGGTGGAAAGTAAATTCTTCAAGATATCCTACTTCTCTTCCATTGCTCCAGACATTTTGGTCGCACCGCCTGGGATTTTGTTTTAATGAGAAATGGGATTTGATTCTCTGTTTAAGCTCTTCCTTTTCCTGATATCATATCCAAAGAAGACGACTTCAGAGCTATGTCCATCAGTCATCACTAAAAAAATCGAAACAAGGCACTGTTCTCAAAGTATGGCAACTGACAGTTTTCTGGTTCCAAGTATCTAAAGAGCCAGTGTTCATCGAGCAAGTCTTTAACCCACTGTGGAAACACATGTGCAAACCATTGAAGATAACCGACAATAAATGGTGATACAGAAATACTAATGAAAGCAAATGACCATAGTCCGCCAGTTTACCTTGAACCAAGAACTAAATTCATAATAAAAATAAGAAATGGGATTAAATGTACCAATCCGCAACTTCATTAGTCATCAAGAGAAACTACCATCGAGTTTGGCTCCATGATCGGAGTTGAGAACTCTGCATTGAATTGAAAACTAAAGTAACCATCATGATATAGAAGGGAATAAACACTCTATAAAACTTATTTTTACCTGATTCGTTCAAGTTCTTCCAAGTCATCCTCAATTGAAAGTGAATGGCTTATATTATATATAATCTTGAACACATATAGAGTTCTACCATACTCAGTCTCAAGGAGCTACATAAAAACCTCTCGTACTAATGTGGCCTCTGATGCTACAGTTGACGGGCACATCCAATATGTCTCGAGCAGTGAAAGAGAGAATAGGATATCTTGACGCATTCACTTTCAACTAATTTAAGATATCAAAGTTGGGCCTATAACTTCTCTTGCTTTCTTTGAACAATTATCAAATTCAGATTTTTTTTTTCCAAACTTTGTCGTCCCATTTGGATACAGTACTTCGCCGTCACAATGTCATCACCAACTACAAGAAACCTTGATAGGCTTATAATCCTCGTACTTTTTGACCTCAACCCCTTATTTGTTGCTTTGGGGGCATATACTAGTACGGTATTACTTGAACAATTACTTTTATCTCCTAACTTCTCTGCCTGCTTACTTTCATATCAATCATCTTACATATTTCCACTCTGTCGAGGGTCAAGTACGCAAGCAATGAATAAACTAAGATTAATGTTGTTCACATTACCAAAATACTTATTGAATTTGGTCTTCATTCTCTTGGCCATTTTGTGCATTCTTTATTCCTCAATCTCACAATGTCCATCAATCATCAATCCTATAGACATGCAATCATTACTAGTGACATTACTTTTGCCTTGGAAAGGTCTGCAAGTTTGCTATCTTGAATTTGCAATACGCCAAATCTGGCTCCAACATCATATGTGTTGAGTTCCAACAGTCTCAACATCCAAACATACAAAACTCTTGTACTCAACATTCTCTAGCTCAACGCAACTCCTGAGCCATCTCATCTGAGCATGAGAAGACCTCACACACCACACAATGTTCTAACCATGGAATCATTTCTATCTTTCGTCTCTTCTCTTACAATCAAACTCAATACATGAGCACAGCACCTCGAGGAGTAACTCACCTCTCAATACTAGAGAGTTTCAAGAGTTTAAGTCTCTTTTTTCACATATTGAATCCCAAGATATTTGAGCTCGCATTATCCATGATGATTGAAAAAACCCTCTGAATCCCCGACCAATTAAGCACTTCTCAACTGTTTTTCCTATAACCTCTCAGCAAAGTGACTAGAGATCTGACTTTTTAACTGCTGCTTCCAATCAGCATCTACGATATGAGAAGTGAGAGACATAGCATATGTTAGTGGTAAGACAACCTCTAGAAGATGTATCGGAAAAATAATTCTTCAATTTACTTCTTTCTTCCACATATAACTCATAACAATCATGTCTCAAGTGTTATGTGACAGATCAAGAACTTTGAGTGGATTCTTTTCACCAATAGCCGAAATCTATCATCGAAGACATCTAGCAATCCTGAAAAAATATTTCACATTCATGTTTACATAAGAGAAATTCATGGCTACCACCGCTACTCTATGCAGCTAGCAAAAATTTAATAAACAATCTTGCATAAGTTCAGTAAAACTCTAAGCTGTGATCCTGTAATTCTCTGGTAACTAAGCACCTCATTAGGCATTCATATAGGCAAAAGATCTTTGATGTGTCAGGGCATGGCATATTTTGGACTTCATAGCAACCCATTCAATGATACAACAAGACATAACAAGATAAAACAGCATTACTTGCCCAAAATACGCTCAGGTTCAGAAACGGTCACGGCAGAGTACTCAATTTAGAGCTCGAAAAATGGAAAACCAAAACATAAATGGGTAGTAAACATATTGAAGAATGGGTGCAGCATCTAACGACAGAAAAAGTTTGATTATATGAACATTCATGTTGAGTGATAAAAGGAAAAATCTGGAAAATTGCAAGAGCACTCTAGTTGGTAAGCAGAGGATCTCTAAAGTCAATCGCAAATAGACAAAAAACGACATGCTGGTAAGCCCATCAAAGCTACAATTCAACCTAGAACAAGCAGTTTACTTTGAAGAGAGAGAGAGAGAGAGAGTACCCTACCTCGTACTTCACAGAGTCAACAGAGATGATCGATGATGGAGGTACAACACGGACATCAGCGACGGGGCGACAACATAAACAAGGGCAGAGGCAATGGGGATGACGGCAGGGACCACGGCCACAATAGACTCGGCAGAATAACCGGACAAAGTTCCCCATCGAGGGGACGCTGTTCCAAAGGGTGCGCGACCGCAGGCCGCCTGGAGAAGCTGGAGGAGGGCTGATGGGGGAGGGAATTCCGATCGGCGAGGCTGCTGGCGAATGCAGGCGAGATGGTTGCGGAGACGGGCGAGGGGAGGAGGCGGAGGTGGAGGAGTGGACGGCGGCGGAGATGTTTTTAGGTTTTCCTCCTTTATGCGTTGATAGGTTTGGAAACAAGTTGAATGTGTTCTTCTGTACTTTCCGCCCGAACCGAAATAAAACCCGCATCGAAAATACACGGAATTTTTATTTATTTATTCGGTTTCAACTTCAGTTTGGATTATCTTTTTAACTCCACCGATATACTTAAGTGTGAATTTTCCGGCTTTCAATGATGGTTAACGCGATATTTTTTAGAGGTATGTAAAGGAGTTGGGAATGACTCGGAAGCGGACCAAATTAGCCTAGAATTGGCGTTTTTCATGGGGACTAGTCTAATCTTCAATTCTAAGTATATATATATAGCGTGTATAAAATTTTAGCTCACTTTCTTTTACGCCTTTTGCAACTCTCTTGTCCACTTCTTAAGTTGCTCTGTTTCTGTCTTGTTCATATGATGCGGAGGACCATGTTAAATAGCTCTGCACGGCTTTGTACATATTGAGCCTTTAGTTTTAGTTATCAGATGGAAGGCTTCAAAGGTGCATCAAACACTGTAGTCTTCGCTTCCATCAATAATTAGTGTCCCTAATTCTAATGGCAGTTGTTTATTATTCAAATCTTAACACGTGCTCCTTTGTTTATATAGTTCCCTTTGGTGTTTTGGCAATTTTGTAGTGAGTGTGATGGTACAAATTGATAAATGCAATTTTATATGGATCGATGACCCGTTTTATGGATTTACTCGACAACTTAACCGAACCGACAATCCAGTTCTCAGGTAGGTCTAAGGAACCAACGGGTAGTTCTGGATTCCAATTTTTTGGACCTGTTCTTGATGGGCAGTTTTCGGTTCCCGCCTACTTAGACCATACTCATCCCTAGTTTTTATCCATGACCGATACAAGTAACTCTCTTAAAGAAGATGGAAGGTTAACCACCCAATCAAGACAGGATAGGACGTCCTTCTCTAGTATTGCAAAGCCACCCGATGGTTGCCTTCGCCAAGGAACAAATCTGAAATCCAAACTCGGGAAGTGGTCTCGCTCATTTCATGTATCTTCGATACTCTCTGCCTATACTTATAGTTCTGTAAACCACTGCTCCAATATGGAACTCTTTGATCAGACCATCAGTGACGATGAGGATCGCCAGTCTATCTCACCATACTGATAAATGATTTGTATGTTCCAATGAGCTGTTGTGGCATCCATGTCGGTATAAAATGTCATGCCCTGCCTAGTCAACATTAGCTTTAGTTTGCTTTGCAGATTGCTTCTTTGGAAGTGCTCTCCACCCAATGTCATGCTGGCAGAATCCTCCGGGCAAGTTGATAGCTTCAACTGCTTGGTAAGCTATTTCGCGCGCTTCTTCCAGTTTCATCCCCTGGCGGTGAGTGACCCAGGAACATGACCTCCGGTTGCGACAAAATTGCCACCTAAGACGAAAGCAGTTCCGGCATGAAATATTTTGATAGACGGAGCAACAAGGTCCGGTTCTTCAAGATTCCAGATCACACTCCCCTTTCCATAGGCTCCCGGATAGCCCGTACTTGCCCATTACCAACACATTGGCAGATCCAAGCAACCAATTCAGTGTCACTTGGTGCAGCTCTCCCCTGCACGCTGACAGCAACACTAGCGCCGAGTCTGAAAGTGAGATATCAACACCTATATGTAAGAGGGAGCACAAGAGGGTGAGTAAACCCACTCTCAATGTCAACTTGTCAGCACATTATAGGGATTCCATAAAGTAAGTACAAACTTCAAGATGACACAATAAAAGGACCAAGGTTGAGCGACAAAGAACTGGCTGAGAGGTAGGAGCATTAAGGCCAAGGATGAAATCCTTACGTCATTACCGGATTGTCTTCTCTGTTCGCTGATTATGATCACTTATCTCACACTGATAAACAATCATCTCATACATCAAAGCTACATGAACTTCCATATTTGCTGATCATTCACATTAGTATCTTTTAATTTTTTTGCAGCACACGTGCTCACGGTGTTGAATTCTCACCTACAGGGGAGGGGGAACTGCTGCTGAAGGGGATTGGATGTGAAAAACTGAAGATTACCATGCACCGACGTGAACTACCCTATCAATCTCTAGTGGCATCTTTTCTACATAGTTATAGGATAATTTGGTACATCCATAAGTACCCAGCATTGTCACGCCCCGAACCTCGAGCGTGCCAACATCCCACCATGGTCATTCAAATGCGACGTTCCCAGGTTAAGTCGCCGACTCAATCAGTTCTTTAATGCACATGCGGAAGCGTGTTATAAAACCCCTAACTTCAAAATACGGGATAGAAAAGTAGTAAGCAATTTCACCACAATACACTTTCATAAATCAACAAAGTTTACAAACAGAGGTCTACAGCCAAAAGTCTACAAAAGACTGGCTCTTAAAAAGAAACTGTCCTACGACTTACAAGTTGAACAGGATCTCCAATCCAACAGACTTCACCTCTGCAACTCCACAAGGCCAACCATAACGAACTGGTCTCTTCGTCCACTAAGGACCTGAAAATGTAAGCCCATAACGGGGTGAGACATTGTCTCAGCAAGTTCAACCCCCTAAACCCTTAGTAGAAAGAAAATACACCAAATGATGGCCTAGCCACACCACATAGAGGACTTACCTCGCCTCAGTTCCTTCCTGCAGGTTAGCACAATTCAAATCACTCAATCATGTTCATATCACTCAATCACAGATAGTATTAGGAACTTAAACCACTGGAACGCCAACAATATCATTTTCAACGATCACAAGAGTCTGGATTATAAGACCAAACCGTTATGACACGTCCCATATCATGTCACACGATTCCGTTCCATAATCCGACCTATCAGCAACACTCAGCGTGCGTTCCAATTGTTATTCGATGCCACACAAGGGCATAGCCTACTCGCAGTTCGGCTATCTACTAACATTAATGCCAGGCATCGCTTCCCCACCTTGGAGCGCGGCTTTGTCACTACGTCGACGATGTTCCCAAAGGAGCATAGGTCCAGTTGGCCTAGCCTCTACTGCGACCCGAGCCTTGTCACTATGTTCTAAAGGAATATAGGTCTAGTTGGCCTAGCTACTACTACGACCGAGTCTTTCAACCAGCACACGACAATTCAATACTAATCCCCGGACACTTTGCATTTCACTCAAATGCTCCCATTACAATAGTAATCCTTAAAAATCCAATTTCAATGCCAAACCCGACACCCGGGATTTTTCTGAATAAATCCATATTTTTCACAATTAATATTCAATTTGCAAAATCCAACCATCAAATCAATAATCTGAATACATAGCAGCGATCAGCGCGAAATTCTAAGAAAATAAGGTCGAAATAATTTTTCGAATTTTTTTTTTTTATAAATAATAATATTTTAATAATTTCGTAATATAATATATTATTAAATAATCCAATAATTTCGAAACATTTATTTAAATCAGAAATAAATTCCTTTAAGTCAAATCAAGGCTTATATTAAAATAAACCTACTTAGCTTTAAACTAAACACACTTTAACTTAATTAAACACCTTAATCTAATCCACAACTAAATAAACTAATCTAACCACCTAAGCTTGCTTAACTTAAATTAAGAACACCTAAGTATCATTAACCCTCTAATCAAGGTTTAGTGAGCCAAACTCACCCCATTAACGAACCGATCGGACCAAAACGACGGGGTCGTCGTGGGGATCGACTTTTCTCAAGGCGGGCCAAGCATTCGGCGCCGGGAAGCAGGCCAAAACGGGCTGCAATACCCATTTTTGCTTGCTGCTGGTTGAGGCTGAAGGAGGGGGAAACGTTGGTTGGTTGAGGCGAAGGAGAATCGGCGGCGGCAGCAACTGGTCCCGGCGGCTGCAGGCGGTGACTCCGGCGGCCTTGGCGACGGCGAACGGTAGCCGGCGACGCTGAACGCAGCTTTGGACGTCGGCCAAGCCAGGGACGACGTGGCTAAAGGTGGAGATGTGCGGGGACGGCAGCACGGCGGTGAGTGGCGGCGTGCGGCGGCGGCGAGCGGCGGCATCGAGTGGGCAAAGGGCGGTTGGGCTACTGGCTGTTGCACGGTGCTTCTCATTCCTCCCAATTCCAAGAAGAAAAAAATTCAAATGAAGAAGATGATGGAGATAGGTGGAAGTGACATCCCCACTTTTTGAGAGTTAATCCCAACCCTCCACTTGTCACAATCTCCTTCCTTTTGGCCCCAACCACCATGACATTAGGTGACATCATAATCCACTAACCCAAATCCTCCACAACATCTTCCAATAGGTTCAATCTCATTTTCCGCCGAGGCATGAAATTCAAATCTTGCAATTTCATTCAATTCTCTTCTAATTGAACCAAATTGAAGTCCATAAAATTAATCCAATGTCACCACACTTTAATTCACATCTTTACTTGACCATAGTACCATCTTAGATCCCAAAAGCACGACCAAAACGGGCCTACCAATTTCTCGAGCAAAATTAACCATACTTTGATTAATTTGCCGAAAAACTCGGCTTGCATGAAAAATCTTCCGAAGATGAGTCAATGTTCCTAAAAATGATTTGTGACACACTCGGACTTCCAATTTCTGAATTCAATCTCAATTCACGGTTAATTTCACTCTGGCACGATATTAACGCGTCTTAATCTACTGGGTAGTTTTTAGAAATTTTCGTGCATTTGACCTATGGTTGATCAAGCCACAATGTACATCTTTGACACATTGGCGACTCTTGGTTGTCGTGAAAATCTCAAGGTTTCAAATACGGACACGGGGTATCCAAACGACAGAAAAGCCGATCCAGTGCCGACCGATAAGAATTGTGCGATCTGGTGGAATCACCCACACTCGATCACATGTCTCTATCGAGTCGACCTATCTCTGGTTTCTAATCGATTTTTAACTGTGCCGTAATGACCCTTGCAGATTAGCTCGGTCGAAAGGTCGCTTCCTCGTCAAATTCTCGAGTCTGATGCATTAGAATCTCTTACCGGCTTCACCTGATATACTAGTTTTCACATGAGTGGCCGACTCAAGGAAAGAACTATATGTGCAAAGATGAAATGTCCATCTCAATTTACTGAAAATAGAATTGGAAAATCGGGATGTCACAAGCACTCTGCACTATATTCACTATAAAAATCCCATGTTCAAATCGTAGAAAATAGAGACCAGAGATCTTAGCCCAAGAAAAAGAAGACAGAGATTGCTAGTGATAACTAAAATTGAAGCATTAAGCAGCCAGAACTTGGTACTTCAATACAAAATTGGTCATTATTGTTGAAGGTGGACTCTTGATAGCATTACAGAGTCATAAATAAATACTAATAAAAGACGCGTCGGAACCTGGTGTTTCAGATCTCCAAATCAGTTAGTTTAGGCATCCAAGATTTCTTCTCTATCATGAGTCCAGCATAGAGATTGCCAACAAACTTGCAACCTTCAACTACTGTCCCTTCAATAGTAGGGAGAATGATGGGCCACAAGACTAAGATTGAAATTGTGGAGTCAAGATATGTGCCGGAGAGTACCCACCCGTTCACCAGTATCGGGCCTCGTATCCCCATCCCCAACTCGTTTATGGTCTTGAGCAGAATCAAGAGCAATGGCATTTTCCCCATCCACCAGTGCAAACGAAGAAGCTTCCTCTCCTACGAGATACTCCTCAACCATGACCTTGCAACAAGCAGCACCAAAAATCCCCTCTACAAGACGTCGAGTTAACAGCTTCATATACTTCCTCCGATGTTATGGCAATAATAACTCCTTTCCCAACAGCCGAGCCATCCGATTTTATAACAATGGGTGCCCCCCTGCTCCCAGATGTATAGCTTCACTGTAGATGCGTCTGTAAAAGTCTTATACTGCACCAATTATTCGTAAACATCGTGAGGAACTAAGTCTTTTCCATGAAGCATGCGATGGAGTATGAATAATTCAGCAAACGGCAAAATGCCCATTCCTTAATTGTCCCATGTGATGGTCACCAACATCTAGTGGCGTTCGACATATCATAATCGATATTGGTTTCAGAGTAAAATTTTTTTGGTTTGATGATAAGTTTGTAAATCAAATGGAGGAAAAGATAATGCTACATGTCCAACTAGGAAACTACTTGACTAGGAATGTCACACTTGTCCCACAAATTCTTCATGAAGCTCTTGGAACCCTTTAAAACAGCAACTTCTGATGAAGGACCAAAGGCAGGGATTCCAGCCTTCAACTAAATTATTTACCAAACTCGCAACAAGAAGAGCCTGTGGTCCAACCACAACTAGTCCAATTTGCTGCTTCCAAAAATAAAGAAATAACAGTTGTACTATCAAGAACGTTAATCTGGAATGCAAGCGGCATCCTGTGTCATGCCCCGATCTTCGAGCACGCGCCCATTCCTCACTGGTCGATTAAATAGCGACGTCCTAGGACGCATCGCCGACCCTTTCATTTTAATACGTATGCGGAAGCATATAAATAATGCATAGACAATAAAACAATGGGATAGGAAAGTAGGACCAAAATTTCAAACTTGAACAACCATCACACTAATTTACATATATAACAACTGAGTCATATATATACATACAGTACTCCAACAAGTCAGGTTTTATTCAAGCCAGTTCGAAACACAAGTCTAGCAAACTAGGGTGGGGGTTTTCATCTACTCTTCTGGATCCTCCTTTGGATCCTCCTCCGGTTCCTCCTCCTCGACAATTTCCCCTTCTTCTTCGCTCTAGCTGGAGCCCACCGGCTGAGTACACCGGAGAGTCAGAATCGCCCTCGAGCTTGGGATCTTTTGCATCCACCACTGATCTACCCTTAGGATCTGCTATACCCTTCCCGAACGCAACCTCCAAAACGTACTGAGGTACATCACATTTCGATATAGGGCCACCCTTCGTCCATCATTGTAATGGTGATACCACGACCAGTATTTATGGGGCACCTTTTGGGGTTTACCCACATTATTCCAGACGGTGGACTTCACCAGTACATATTCCAATACTTCGAGGTGGTGGTGTATCGGAATGTGATAACCTATTTTTGTGCTTTCTTTCGGTATACCAAAATGCTCGGGAGGAGTTGGAGGTGTTGCCATCTATGGACCTGAAATGTTATCCCACAACGGGGTGAGACGACGTCTCAGCGAGTTCTACCCCTAAGAGTCGATTAGGCAGAAAATACACCGTAAGGGCTGCCTAAGCACAACACGGGTTAGAGGACTTATCTTGGCTTTAGTTCCTTCTTGTAAGATAATATAATTTAAACAATTATTCAAAACAGATCGAATCATCGATCAATCGATTCAGTCGATTACATGTCACCACGACCTTCCCTTTGTCGGTACATTCAATGCTATCTATAAAGTCCTATCAACTCACGACTGCTCACCTAAAGTTGATAAATAGATAGTATAGCTCACCCAAAGCTAATAATAAAATATACTTTATATGCTCACCCAAAACTGATAAATTAGGGCCCCAAGGCCAATATAGTGTGCTATATATGCTTACCCAAAGCTGATAATAAATTGCTCGCCCAAAGCTGATAAATTAAGGCCCCTGGGCCATTATAGTATAACATTCCCACCATACTACCAATTCATCATTTTTATCATACCCGATAAAAATATTCGTGTGTGGGTACACGGTCGGCCCTAACCAAAATATAATAATTTCACTTTTGATCCTCCCACTTCTTTCAACAGTCCAAAATTAGATTTTTGGCGCTGTAGACCGACGCCTAGTAATTTTCCAATTAATTACCAAAGTTAATTAATTTAGGAATAAAATCTTAAAATCACAATCATGCAAAATTAGCACAAATTAAAGCTCAATTATATAAATAGATTGCACCATAATAATCAGCATAAAATTCCGATCACCGACTTTCCCGATCTAATTTCCGAAAAATAAAAAATTAATTAAATAATTACGGAAAATATTAAATAAATGCCAAAAATCCAACTTAGGCCCATAATGCCTAATTGAACACCGAAACGGACCCGGAAAAATTCCGAGGTTCTTTAAATAAGTACTAGAACCTATTTACTCGCTAATTGCATTAAACTAACCACCTAACATACATCGGTAATTATCTAATTCACTAAACCGTTCTAATTATCCACTAAACCAATCTTAGTCTAAACTAATAAACCCCTAATCATCATTAACCTACTAAGCGAAGATTAGTGAGTTAAACTCACTTGTTTTGCAATCCGATTGGCTCAAATCGTCGGGAACGCACTGGGGCTCACTTTTCTCCAAAGTGGGCCTAGCTTTTGAGGTCGGGAAGTGGGCCAAAACAGGCCTAAAGCACCACTGGAAACCCACTATTTTCTACTTTGTTCTTGGCTGAAAAGAGAGAAAACAAGGGCTGGTTAACGCGAGCGAGACCGGTGGAGGCAATGGTGAGGTCGAGCAGCCAATGGCGGGGACTCACGGTGGCTTCGGCGACTCCTGCGGCCACACACGATGGCTGAACAGCCTCCTAAAACGGTGAGCTGGACGGGACGGAGTGGCTGGAGCGGCGAGGATGCACGGTGAGGCGCGAGCGGATGGCGGCGCGTTGTGGGCAGACGCGGGCGGTCCGACGGCGATCCTGGCTCCGGCGGTGGCTGCAACGATTGGCTTTTGCTTCTGGTGTTCTCGAACAACAAAGGGTGAGGGGAGATGGAGATGGTCGGCCGGTCTTAAAGGGGAAGAGAGGATGGAGGAGAGAAGAGGGGATAAGGGGTCCACTTAGCCTTGTTTTCTCCTCAATTGTCCCCTTGTGCTTATCCTTTCACCAGCTGGCTTTCCTCAGCAAAAATCAACCACAATTACCTCTTCTAGAGGACTTGAGATGGTCCAAAAGTCATGGTGGTGGGTAACATACGAATTTCATGTGTTTTCCCCTCAATTGGACCTTCAATCATTCTCAACTCAATACAATTTGGCCTCAATAAAATCAACCGACATCTTATTGATCAAGTTGGTATTTTTCCTCACCAATTGGTCCTACTTGCTTCCCAATTTTGCGATAAAAAACGGTCCTTGAGTTTTTCTAGGCAAAAATGGCCGTATGACAACTTTTTCCCAAAAAGTCTCGATTTGCAGAAAAATTTTCTGAGATTGAATTGACGCTTCTAGAATTAATCGTGACATGAAAAAATTTTCAATTTCTGAAATCGAACTCAAATTCACGATTAATTTCAATTCGGCGCGATTTTAGCATGACCTAGGCTACCGGGTAGCTTTCAAAAAATTTTAGTGCAAATCACCCGTGATCGATTTTCTTCGAGCCACAATAAATGCACTCGACACATTGGTGACTCTCGGTTGTCGTGAAAATCTCGAGGATTCAAATACGAACATAGGGTACCAAAACAATAGGAAAATCAATCTAGTACCGGCCGACGATAATTTTCCAATTTAGTGGAATCACTCACAATTAACCACACCTCTCAGTCGAACCGACCTATCTTTGATCTCAAATCGATTTTTAACTGTGCCGTAATGACCTCTAAAGATGAGCACGGTCGAATAGCCGATTCTTGGTCGAATTCTCAAGTTTATTACATTAAAATTAATTAATGGTTTCCCCAGATAGTCTAGTTATCTCGAGAGTGATCAGCTCTAAGAACAACTCTATAGACGCGTTGATGAAATGCCCGATTTATTTAATTGAAAGCAGAATCGAAAAATTTAGGATGTCACGTCCTGCGAGCTGGAAGTGCCGGCATTTCCTGGCGCACAGAAGACCGCGTCACAACATGGAGACTGTTGCAATGCAAAGCAAAGTACATGTTTCTTTCCTCCACCGCCAATGACAAGCAACACCTCTCTCTCTTGGGTAGAATATTAGGAAAAGGATATAAATGAATAACAGAAAACTTTAGAAATGTACACATTACGGAAAGAAGGCAAATTATAAGTTTAAAATACCCTCAAGACAAAACTATAAACACAATCAATGAAAGCAAAACAAAAGCGAATCATTGCAAACATAATTTTTCTCTTCACATATGTTCTATACCACATAGATACCTTTATAAATCAATTTCTTGGTCATATAACGATTAATTCACCATGTTAATAACTATCAAAAATAAAAATAAATGAAATGTCTGTTATTAAGGTGCAACCGGAAGTAGAAATTTAACATAAGTACCCAAAGCAAGCCACAATTAGCATGACAGACAGGATTAGATTTCTCATAATAAGCTTAAGTTCCAATGTGAATAGCTGACAATCAGATAGAGGAACGGCATAACATCCTATGGATAATGCCAATATAACCCGCCAACAGTCTATGAGGCTTGCGCTGCTTTGCATCTATAGTTCCTAAAATGTTTTCATTACCCATGGTTAGCAAAACAAAATGAGCTGATGAAGAACATCGAATTGTAGTGAGGACAATCACTTGGAAATTTGAGGATCCGTGACAACAAAACAAAGGGATAGACACACTATGCATACAAATACTAATCCCTGTTCACAAAACCAAGAGCGCACCAGAGTAAATCCACAAAAATCGCTAATCACATCATCAGAAGCACAGTTACTTTGAGATAAATCAATGAAGACCGATTGATCTAATGTCCCGCCGACACACTTGAAAATAACTTGAGAATTTAATCTGATCAAAGGTAAACATTGTTCACAAAACAAAAGCGCTCCATGTACTTACATTCGAAATGTTTCTAAAATGAGATGGTATATCTAAGGTGATGATAAAAAAACGAACACTAGTTTTTAAATGACAAGAAAAGTTGGCAAGTTAAAAAATAAGAATTAACATCAATAAGTAACTTAATTGAGACCTAGTAATCCAATATTAGGTTGTGAATTGATAGGATAAAAGGCGGTGAGTCACAATAATTTACATTGGTAAACTCTAAAAAGATAGTAAATTTTTGAGGTGTTGCTGACCGAAACAAATAAAGTTTGGTAACTTAATAAAAATAATTAATAAAGTAAAATAAGAACGTTGGCAATTTACTCAAATAAGACTAGGTAGCTCAATAACTAGTTAATAATTGACTATGCCAAAATTTGTCAGTTAATCTAATTTAGATTGATAAATTCATATAAGAGCTAATACATTCGAAATGTTTGAAATTTATGCAAGTATAAATTGATAAGTTGGCACAGAAATTGAAACTTACCGACTACAAAAAATTATCGATTTCATGAAATTGTTAGTAAGGTAGGTACTCACCAACACTTTTTTTCACGTTAATCGCCACATGCTCTCCCTCATCATTAATTTGTGTAAACGGATCCCTACCGCATTAAGAAGCATGTAGAATGGACCCCACGCTAATTCAACTCTTATTAAGCATCGATCGATTTCAACAACTAGTTTTGCATTAATACTTCTTATTTGAGAAAGTAACCTTTTTTCTTTGATTAACCAACTTCTCTTATCTTACGGAAAAAAGAAGAAGAAGCTCTCATCTCGTTTGGATCTTTTTTTACCTTTTTTATCGACATCTTTAATTTACCAACTACTACATAAAATGACTTTACCAACTTTGTTACCGACACTAAATGCAACTCTTATTAAGCACTGATCCATCTCAATAAGATGGTGCAAACTTGGCATCTACAAATAAATGGCAATAGACAACTAAGCATTGGGTTTGGCAGGTATATTTTCCCGGCAAACCACAAGGCAATTGCAAAGCTGCTGGCTGGTTCCTTTTGGTGTACAGATGCACTTCTGCGGCATCGCGCTGGCCCCAAAATCGTTCAGGAACTGAGAGCGCACTGGAAGCTCTCGTCTTCGCTGCACGCACCGTCGTACGTCTTCTCTTTCCGGCAGAAATTTGGATCTCCTGGATAATCGAACGAACATAAGAAAAAACCAGAGTCAAATTGAACAGGTTTTGTCCCTTAAGGGTTGCGAAAATTATCCTTTTCATCCATGTGCTTGTAACGAGCTTTCACTTCGCAAAATGGGCAAATGAGATTTATCAATTTTCTCTGAAAATTTGAGATAAAAAACGATGAATATACCTTTCGAAAGATCGATCAAACCGGAGATAAGAACCAGGGCGAACACAGTAAGGAGGACGGACTTCCTCATGATGTTTCTCTTTCTTGGGGCCTCCTTTTCTAGCGTATTGTAAAGGGCCAATGTATCGCTCACTTGCTCACCAGTCTAGTCGGAAAGTTCTAGGTGAGAATGTAAGGAGAGAGCACCCTATTTATACATAAGGCATTTCAATTGCTACCATTGATCATTTCTTGATCAAACGATGGAGATCCACTCTCCACAACTAATATCTATACACCACCATCAATCCTATTAAATACAAGAAATACTTTGAATGCAAATATACATCTCCAAAACCATCACTAGAATTTCTAGAATCCTCATCAAAACCGTGAGCCAAAAACATTTCAAGTCTTGTTGATCATCTAGGTTATCTCTTCGATTTTGGTTGGGTTTAGAAATCTCTCGTTTGTGACAATATGCTATGTGATTGTGACAAATTGCCCTAGAATTCTGAAATGTTCATGAAACAAGACAGGTATATATGAGGGCTTATGTGACCTCAATGGGAAGAACAAACGTGGCTATAAGAGGTGAAATTTATTTTGTTACTTGTTTGTTAATATCTTGGACTTTGCTTTCTTATGCAAGGTGTTAAATTTCTTGAATTTTTTCTATAGAATCATTGATTGTGGACGAAATTGATACGCGAGCGACCCTCTCTTTCGTGACACCACACATGTTTCAATCGTTGCACAAGATAAGTGACAATTAAATCAATTGTTGCGGCGGAGAGTCAGCTTCTAAAGCAATCCCATTTATTGGCATATAAAAAAGAAGAAGAAATTCTATGTTATTGTCCTCCCAAATTTAAGGGACTCAACTTGGTTACGGTCCTAGGTGACGTGCACGTGTACGAAATTGCCCCTTTAAAAGTTTGAGATGCTACCTCGATATGATTAGTCAATTAAATAAAAATGCAATGAAAAAAAATTTAGTCTGCTTTTGGCTTAAGAAAATAATTTTAGTTGCATTTTCATAAAATATCAAGGCCTTATTTAGAAAAGAAATTTTCTTTTAGAATGAAAAAAAGATTTCATACGACAAATGTACTTCACCGTAACAATAAATATACGACTAGGTAACCTTGTTATTCTCGAAATTCTTTTCCTGATAAAATTAGTTATATATACAAGTTAGAGAAAAATATTTGTTGTCCTAATATTTAGGGAGTTTCAGGTTGAAATTGCAAATATCACGCTTTGATTATGTAGGATCTCTTTTGAAACTACATATTGTGACTGCTTTATTTGGGGAGAATTGCCAAAAAAGTCCTAAACCTGTTGTGTTTGTGCCAGTTTAGTCCTAAACCTTTTTTTGTGCCAATTTAGTCTTAAACCTTTTTACTTAGTGTCAATTCAGTCCTTTTGGCCGGATTTTGCTGACTGGACGCCGGCGGTGACGTGGACAATTTTTAATAATTTTTTAATAATTCTTTATTCTTTTTTCTATTTTTTCTTTTATAAAAAAATAACAAGAATAATGTAAAGATGCTTATCGAAGCTCTCATTGATATATCCTTCCTCGTGACGGACTCATGTCTTCAACGCACGCATTTCCTCCCCCTTTTATTTCTTCTAGACCGTTTCTTCGCAAAAGCGTTTGTATTTCTCGACTTTAACGGACCCTTATTAGTTCATGGACTGCCGTTTCGACATCCATAAATCCTTCGGTAGTTTTCTCTAAAATTCCCATAATTCGCAATTTAAAGTCTTTTAAGTGCATTAAAATCAATTATCTTACACCAAAACTGCCTCTTGAACATTAAATGCATTCAATTTAAGGAAAGGATTCCTTTTAAAAAAAAAGTTTTAACATTCTTCCCATGAAAAGTAAAATTTACCGGAAAATCTCTTGAAAGCTTCAATCTTATTACGAATATTTGATTATATTGTGACAAAAGTTTCAGTCTAATCACAAAGAGTTTATTATATTATGATATTTTGTATGAGGAGGGGAATAGACTATGTACACCAACTATGTGATGAAGATGATTGTTTTCTTTTACAAAAAAAATTTCAAGAGAAGAAGAATATCATAAGTATAGTATATATCTAATTATATTGAAAGTGATGAGAAATAAAAGTAAGTCCATGAGAATGAAATTATATATATTTACAAATTCTAGTTTGATTCTAGTAGGGAGGACATGTGATGTTGTAGAACGAAAATATGCACAAAAACATCTATACAATAAAAGAGGAGAAAAATTGATTTGTTGCACGCAATAAAAGTTGTAGCAAAATAGACTTACGCCATGTAAAACACAATATAAAGAATTAGACCAATCTATAACAATATAGTTGATATACTGTACACAATGTATTATGTATACAAAAAAAAGGTAATTATTATCATGCATCAATGATAATTACATATATAACGTTAAAAATTATTTTTAACTAATCCAAAAAAAATGTAGTAGAATAAAATATTACGGTTAATTTTACTTAATTAAAGATTGATAATTGCTTAAAAATTTCGACTAATAGTGTCAAATCAAAACAAAATTAGTCCATGATAAACTCAATTATAGTAAAACACGACATATTAAGGCATTTTATCTAATAAACAATAAGTATTGTTTTTGTGTGGTATTTTCTCTAACTATTTAAATTTTATGGCCATTGTCATTGTTATAACTCTAAAAAATTTACTATTATATTTTCAAATGAGTTGAGTGTGAAAAAGTAGAAGAGGAGTTTTTAATGGCTTTTTGAAATATAAAATCAATGCAAAGCATGAGCAAGTACACTATTTAATTTATCAAATTTCTAATCATCACCAATAGGTAAGAACAAGCCTTTGACAAATGGTCCCCTCTTGGACCAAACCGTGGTGGCAAACTGTGCTTGGCAACATTGTAGATGCATAAAATTCCGTGTTGAGTATAGGATACCAATATACATTCGGGGTTCACCAATCAGTTATGGGCTTTAATCCTGCTACTGGGTTGTAGCACCGTATAACTGCAATACCTTCATAATGGGGAGATCTATGGCGGGGCTCATACCTTGAGCCCATTGACTACTAAATAAACTTAAACAATTGAGTTGGGTTGATCAGGTGTTATCAATTGTTTCTTTGACCTCTAGGCATCTAGTTGGACCCATCTAATGTGATTTTACAAGAGTTTTCTCTATTCCATTTCCCCGTTTGTGAGCCAAAATCGCCTCAATGCTAGCTTTTTATTTTTTGGTCAAAGGAAACTTTATTGAATTTGAAAGTACTCAAACATCAAAGCCAACATCCGAGGCATCATAAAAAAGTAGATCCCAAAGGATTTGAAAGGGATAAGCTACCCAGTTAGAAGGTAAAGTTTTCAATCTATGGGCCTCATTGATCCAATTTGCTACTCTATTCGATTTCTTGAGCAGTATACTAAAGTAATATGCTTGAACTGACCCAAAGCATTGAGAGCTTCTATGATAAGGGCTTCCACTTCCCACAAAGACTGATATGAATTGTTAACTATGTTCACCAAGGTCAAATAGTCAAACTTGGGTACAATTAGGGGTGGCAAATGGGTGTGTCGAGGTCGGGTATGGGTCGGGTCGAAATGGGTCGACCCATATTTGACCCATTTAACTCGCTTTGACCCATATTCTTTGTAGTGTAAATCTAGTGATCCGTACCCGACCCGGCCCGTATTACTAAAACCTATTAATATTCGAGGAAAACCCACTTCTACTATATGCTAATTGAATTAAAACTTCAAATTAAATTAATAATAATAAATAAAATAATTTAAAAAAAAATATAAATTGAAATATTTATAAAAAATTAGACTATGCACATGCTTCTCTTATTTGAAGTGAGTATACAATTGAATAACTAAATATTTTAACATGAATTTTTTTTTAACTAAACCTAAAAAAACTCATTTTTATGATTTTTTTTATAAAAAAAGTATTGTTAAAACATTATTATGCAATACAAATTTTGATGGAAAATTTTTATAATTCTTTTTGAAATATTTTTTAAAAAATCAAAATTTTAAAATTTTAAATATAATTTTTAATTATTTTTATTTTTAAAAACATACTTTTTATTTTTTAAAATATAAATTTTAATTGTTAATAATTATTTTTCCTTTTTCTCTTCTCTCTTTTCTTTTTCTTCTTCTTCGGCTGGCCGCCGCCACGACGACGACGGCCGGGCGACCGGACCACTGAGTGAGATCGAGCTCGCCGGCGTCGGGAGGGGCTCGATCTCGCCAATTCGGCGAGGTCGAGGCCCCGCCCGACGCCGGGAGCTCGAGTCCCGCCGGCTCGGCGAGGCTCGATCTTGCCGATTTGGCGAGGCCGAGGCCCCGCTTGACGCCGACGAGCTCGAGCCTCGCTAGTCGTTGGCGAGGCCGAGCCTCGGTAGTCGTTGACGACCTGCGGCGAGCTCGAGCCTCGCCCGGCTCGTCGCCGGCCGACGGCCGGCCGTTGCCCCGTCGACCGCCGGCTAAGGAAGGAAGAAAAAGAAAGAAAAAAGAAAAAGAAAAAAGAAAAGAAAAAAAGTGAAATATAAAAAATAATTATAATTTCTATTTTTTATTAAAAAAACATTTTTATAAAGTTAAAAAAGGCCATGGGTTTAAACTTTAAAGTGGGTTTCCTTTCCTAATAAGTTAATAACCCATTTAGACCCATTTCTTTTTGTGTTTTACTTTCTCAGACCCATTTCTGACCCATATTTAACTTTCACTTGACCAATTTTTGACCCATATTTAACGTTCACTTGACCCATATATGACCTATTTAACTAAAAATGGGTCATAATATGAGTTTATGACCCATTTTGCCAGCTCTAGGTATAATTACTTCCATCTTCTTTGCTTCGAGGAGAGAGTGCCGCAACCAAGCCTAAAGTTTCAGTTTGGATCGCAGAAGATATCGATGCTGATTTTGCCACTCCGTCGACCAAAGCTCTCGACGCATCTCAACGCAAGCGAAATATCTAGAATTTGATCCTTCAATGAAGAAGCCATCAAAAATTGGCTTTTAAAGCTTGGTCCTTCGGAGGTTTCCATCTCTGAGGTAGGGTTTCTCTTCTGATATGGCTTCCTTTTCTCTAAGTTTCCACTTCCTCTAGTTTTTGAGCATGCTGTGTGTTGATTCAACAAGAAAATATGGATTTGGGTGTCTATTTCGAAAGATAAAGTCGATTCTCGCTCTCTATACAAACCACGAAACCTTGCGACCATCTCAAAAGGAGGTATGTTTATTGCTTTCTCCTTGAATTTCAGCAGCCATTCTTCAATCCTCAACAGTCCCACTCGTGAGATCTGAATTTGCAATGTAGGGTTTGCCCAGATCAGTGAGGTCCAAGGACAGAGCAAGAACCAGTGCTCTATTGTTTCTGGTTCTAAGTTGCAAAATGGGCACAAAGCATTAGGTATTATGTTTCTCCTGCATAAATTAGCCTTGGTTGGAATTGCATTTTGACATAAACTCTAAATAAAGATTCTTACTTTTGTTGAGGGGGGATGTAACGACCCGGGCCCCACTGTGTAATATTGTCCGCTTTGGACACTGAGTTCTCACGGCTTTAAAACGCGTCACACAGATTAGAGGGACCCAAGCCTTATAAACGAGCCTAAGACTCCCCCCCTAAGTGATGTGGGACTAGAGAGGACCCGTTCCCCTTCCCTGAGCTGTCACACTCTCCACCCCTTAAGAGCACAACGTCCTCGCTGTGGAGCCACACGTAGTCGGGAGTCGGCTCCAATATCATTTGTAACGACCCGGGCCCCACTGTGTAATATTGTCCGCTTTGGACACTGAGTCCTCACAACTTTAAAACGCATCACACAAATTAGAGGGACCCAAGCCTTATAAACTAGCCCAGGACTCCCCCCTAAGCGATGTGGGATTGGAGAGGACCCATTCCCCTTCCCTGGGCTGTCACAGGGGGGGGAAGGGTTTCTATATGCTAGATTTTGTTCCATGACTCTTGGGCTGGCTAGAATGATGTTGATATTTCCTCTCCCGTGTTTTGCGAAACAGCTTTTCGGTCTTTATTATAGGCTATTTACTGTGAAGTCACCTGATTCAATACCTGTCCACACCAACTTGTCTCGTGCATGTTGAGTTTTTAGAGGGATAGTTAGTATATCACTAATAAGTTGCTCATCAAAAAGTTTACAAAGAGTTTGTTCATCCCATTTATCTTTTGCTTTTAGAATTAATTTAGCAACTCGAGTGGGTTCGCTGTAGTTCACTAGTCCACCAATAATATCTCTTTTTAGCCATCTATCTTCTCGTATGTTAATATTCTCCCCATTACCTACTAACCACATAACTGAAGATGAAATCACTTCTCTGCCCATCAAGATACTTTACCAAACCTAAGAGGGTCGGGATCCTTTTTTGGCCTTCCAAAATGAACCATTGGGGAATTAGATCCCTTTTAAAATTTCACACCATAAAGAAGGTGTTTCTTGAGAAATTCTCCAGGCTTGTTTTCCAAGCAAGCCTTATTAAAAGATATTAGGTCTCTAAAGTCCATTCCTCTTGAATCTTTCCTCAATTTCAATATCTCCCATCTTCTCTAGTGCAACCTTGATTTAGATTCACTATTTTTCCATCAAACGGAAGCTATTCATCTTTCAATATATTTGCATATAGAAACCAAGATTTTAAAAATAGACATGGCATGTTGAGGCAATGCTTGAACCACCGTCTTGAGGAGGATTTCTTTTCCAACTTTTGAAATCAAGTTTCCTTCTAGCCCTCTAATTTCATATTCATTCTAGCTAATAACCACACAAAACATTTGCTATTTTGAAGCTCCCCATTCAGATGGAATTACCAAATACTTTCTAGTCTTCTTGACTATAGGGACTCTCAGTTCATTTGCTATGTTTCTTATCCAAATTTGTGGACACCCTTTATTAAATGAAACGCCTACTTTATTCAAATCGATAACTTGTCCAAAAACATAGCAATATTGATTTAGAATTATAGCTAGGTTTTGACACTCTCTTACTATTCCATTTAGTAAGAAAATAGAATCATCTGCAAATAATAGGTGAGAGTGTTGGGTAGTGCCTATTTAATTTTATCCCAGTAATAGTGCCCTACTCAATTGCCGTTTTAATTAAAAATGACAATGAATTTACCATTAGTATAAAAAGATATATGGGAAGATATGATCACCTTGTCGAAGCCCTCTAGAGGGCTAGAAGAAAGGTAAAGGCTTTCCGTTGAATTTTACATTGAGTGAAATAGTTGTGGCACAAGTCATCACCCCATTAACCCACATCTCACCAAACCATTTTTTCTGCATACATGCCTCCAAGAAATTCTATTCCACTTTGTCATATGCCTTCTTCATATCAAGTTTTAGGACAGCCTAAAACTTCTTTTTTCGATCACATATTCTCAATTGATGAAGGACCTCCTGAACTATTAGAATATTATCTTGTATTTGTCTTCCTCCCACAAAAGCACTTTACTCAGCACCTATGATCTCAGGTAGCCATGGTTTTAATCGATTTGCCAAGACTTTCAAAAAAAAAAAAAATTGTACACAAAGTTGCACAAACTGATGGGTCGAAACTAATCCAAACTCTTGGGGTTAGGCAATTTCGAGATCAATGTAATGTGGGTTTTATTAATCTCTTGATTAAGATACCCAGTCTCAAAGAAGTTCCTCATTTTTTTTTTGGTCGAAAGAAAACATATATTAGATTAAACAGTATTACAAGCATACGCTAAAGCTTCCGAAGCGATGATATCCAAAACAAAGGGAGGGAAAAGAAGCCGCTTGCGCAGATGATCTCGGTGGGCTTTAGAAGCCCGATCGGTGCTAGGTTTGCTGTTCGGTGAACATGGTGAAGAGAGAGATTAGGGCATCGAGAATACACTAGAATCGCAAAAAGATGACGCTCTGTCCATGGCGGTGCTGCTGCTGGTGAACGATTTCCACCAAGAACATATAGTCGATTCAATCACGATGTGTTGAAGATGAAGCCCCCGCTGATCGATGTTGGATAGCCGATATGAGAGCGTAGATTTCAGCTTGGAAGGCCGATTGTGCTGGAACAGCATGGTAATCACATCGGTAAGCACTCCCTTACAATCTCTGTAGATACACGCAATTGATCCATCCTCCGACCCCGGTCGAAAAGCCCCATCAACATTACACTTAAGGCATCCCTTTTCGGCGGTTTCCATCTCTCATCTGAACACTGGTTGTTGTTGATCCGTTGTACAGAGGGGGTTTAAAAGCATGATGATTCGGTTGTGAGCGAAGGCGTTGTCCACGGCTGCTAGTTTGTGTTGCCGAAAAACTGCGTTGTTTCTTTGTCGCCATCTCCCACAGCAAACTTGCTATCACTTGGAATCAGGGGGACGCCTTTGGGAGTGAAGCTCGTGCGGCAACCTGCATCAAAATGTCGATGAGGTAGGTGAAATCTTAACTTCTTCATGAGTCCGATTTGGTGTCCAAGGGCGGAAAAAGAAGAGATGTTCGATGGGTTGAGGTTAGAGATATAAAATGAAAAGATTAGCTTTTGTAGCAATGGCGTTTTTACAAAGCAACCACGTGCTTAGGAACAGTTCGCATATGCCATATTTTCCTCCATAACTGAGTAGGGGTGGTATAAGAGGATGAAGCTACATTGATTGGGGTATTTTGGGTCGAAGAGATATAATGAAAACAGCTTTTCACACTAATTAATTGATCATGCGGAGCGAAGGGTTGAGAGGTGTATTCAAAATAGCAAAGACCGACTGGGCATCAAAGAAAGTGGTAACAAGAGAGGTCTTCCATTCCGATCTTGGTAAGTCTATTAGTTCAAGAATCGCATCGTTCGCCCTCCTCTCGCTACTCCTCCTATCTCGACCAAGTGGTAGCCAGGTATCCTCTCTTATCCGAATCAGTGAGCCATCCCCAACGAGCCAACAAATTTTAGGAGTAATAGTGTCTCGACCTTTTAACATACTCTGCCACCCCCATGAAGGGCGATAGCCTGATTGGGCATTTTGGAAAGAGGAATACCTAAAATATAATCCCTTGAAAAGCTGACTCCAAATAGCATTAGGCTGTTGGAAAAGACGCCAAGCTTGCTTACCACGCATTGCTTTATTGAAGTTAATCAAACCTCTGAATCCCATCCCCCCTGATGCTTTTGACTGTTTCAATTCTGACCACCGTTGCCAATGAATTCCGATTGACTGTTGTGTTTGCTCCACCGAATGCCGATATCTTCCTCTCTATTAATCTGCAGAGCGACAAGGGAAGCTTAAAGATGAACATGGCATACCGAGGTAAGGCCCGAATTACGATTTCAGCAGGATTTCCTTGCCACTTTTTGATAAGAATTTTTCCTTCCAACCAGCTAATTTAGTATTGACTCTTGCCAGGATCCAAGAGAACATCTCACGTTTGGAACGACCCCAATCAGAGGGGATGCCCAGGTACTTACCATATTTACTGACCACTGGTATTCTCAGTTCATTAGCTAAATTGGTTTGTAAGGAGATAGGGCAGTGTTTGCTGAAGAATAAACCTGATTTGTTCCGGTTTATGAGTTGGCCCGTAGCTAGGCAATATTGGTTTAGGATATTAGCAAGATTTTGGCATTCAGAAACCGTGGCTTTTAGGAAGAATACTGAGTCGTCAGCAAAAAACAAGTGGGATAACTTAGGACAGCTCGATTGAATTGAATCCCCTGTAGATGGCCCATATCCACAGCTTGGCTGATAGTAGTTGACAGAGCATTAGCAAGGAGAATGAAAATATATGGGGATAGGGGGTCACCTTGGCGAAGCCCTCTAGTAGGCTGAAAGTAAGGGAGCTGTTCCCCATTAAAGCGAATACTAAAGGAAACCGTAGTAATGCAAGCCATAACCATAGTAACCCAGCTGTCATTAAAGCCCAATTGCTGCAAATAGGCTTCCAAGAAATCCCATTCAACCCTATCATAGGCCTTCTGCATATCTGTTTTCAAAATAAGATTGAATCTTTTCTTGCATGTTCGCACTTTAAACTGATGAAGTACTTCTTGCACCACCATGATATTGTCTTGTATCTGTCTGTCACCGACAAATGCTGCCTGTTCTCTTGAAATCAAAAGTTCCTCATTGTTTGAAACAACCCTATCTTGATATCTTTCCAACATAGTTTATAAAATCGACCATTAAGATCATCTAGACCTGGTGCTTTCGAGGCTCCCATCTCAAATACAACCTTTTTAGCTCCTCTGTTGTTATCCCGAGGTTAGCTTTTGGTTAATCTCCTCCGTAAGAAGGACAGGGCAATTTTGTATGCACAGGATCTAAATATCGCATGCCCACGGTATATATAACTCTTCGAAAAATTATGCTGTCATCTTCTTAAGTTCTCTAGGCTCACGAATCTAGCTATTTTCTGACTTTTTCAATGTTGAAATTCTATTCCCCTTCCTTTTTTGTATTGTTGTGGCGTGAAAATACCTAGTGTTCTTATCTCCCCATTTTAGCCCGTTGATTCTTGAACGCAAGCCTCAATACATTTCCTCCTGTCTCTAACATTGCTCAATTTTTTCAGTTAATTGTTTCACCTTGTTTCTTGCAAATTTCAAATTTTGTGCATTAAGCACATGCTGGTTTTCCCCTTTTAAAACATCAATCTCCTCAATATTATTAGGGAAAAGCTTCTTGCTCCACTTATCCAGCTCTTTAGATAAAGCTTTCAACTTACGGGCTAAAATCAAATTACCAAAGGGTGGAGAGTTTCATTCCTGCTTTACAATTTTTCCACACACTTCATTTTCGGTTCAGAATGCTTCAAACTTGAACAACTTGATTCTCTTCATTGGTGTAGTAGAGAATAGCAGTAAAATAGGGCTACGATATAAACCGATCCTTCCTCTCTTAGACATATTCCTCTCCTTCGCGATTATTAGCCCAAGTGAATACAAGCATTTAGAAAGTCTCTAAAGGCATTTAATGAATATGTTTCGGCCATTCTTTTACCCACTCCCAATAATACAAAATCTCATTGAAATCCCTTAACCATAGCCAAGGTAATTTTTCCAGTGAATTTAATCCCTGAATGTTCTCCCATAAAGCCAATTATGCTAGCTTAACTTGCATAAAAATAAGCATAAATTAGAACATATTTTTCAGGCTCCAAACAAGTGCATTGTTTATTTAGCACGATGAAGAACAAGAGCAAAAGTCAGACCTCAGATTTTTATTCGTTAAAGACGCTAGATATATTGTATAATATCACGTCCATCACATGCAGTTCACCAACCGCCACTAAATGTATTCAACTTCAGGTCCTAATCCGAAAGCTTGTACTTATACAAAAGCTTTGTACTACCATAATACGGATGAACTATTTTTCTATATCATGTTCCTAGATCAAAGAGTTTCCATCGTTAATCAAGAAGAAAATTCGATTCAGTGTAAATAGGACAAATACATAGCTCGATGACAAACGATTCAAACCCGATGTGTGTGTGTGTGTGTGTGTGTGTGTGTGAGAGAGAGAGAGAGAGAGAGAGAGAGAGAGAGAGAGAGAGAGAGGATAATTAGGGTGGGCTGGACAAAATGCAAAGATTAGGCGCGAGTCAAATGTTTCCCTTTGAATTGCATTAGCGTCGCGCTTTCCGCATAACGTCTTTCATTGCGGTTCCGGATTGATCGCAGCTCCAGAGTCGTGGAAGTGGCGGCTTCCTAAAATCGCGATGAGCAAAGGGTAGGCATATCCACACTTTGTTGTAGCGTAACAATGACAAGCAATAGCAAGGTAAAGATGAAAGTCATAGAGACAAAATAGAAGGTTTGAATCACGTACGACGATGTTAAAAGTTGAGTAAAAGTCGTCTTATTTAGAAATTAAATTGCTTAGAGGATGGTACAATCTCCATACTCTTCCATACGGAGGCTGATATAATGAGGAAAGCCTAACGTATGTGAACCTAATATTTGCGACTTGTGGACAGAGGATCATCGAAATTCCACCCCCTCCTCTCCTCCCACCACCAACCCACCCCCCCCCCCAAAAAAAAAAAAAGGAGTACATGAACGGAGAATATGAGGGATCTAAGTAGACATGACTCTCAGATATGATTTGTTCTCGGGCAAAAGCTTTGATATTGTGATGAACGATAAAAGATGGGTGTTTCTAATTTGCATCACAATATCAAATTTGAAAGGTATTTATATTACAAGAGGATTATTGAACATATGTTATTTGATTTATAGTCTATAACCTATAATCTTTGTTCTTTGTTGTTCATGATGTATGTTAGTCCAGTGCCTCACCATGAAATCACATGATTGGAAAGGTTATCAAATTTATCCTTGGCGTACTAATCTAATGTACAGAGGAGAAGTAGATCACATTTAACGTAAAATATATCAATTTCACAAACTAATCTTAATCCGCTTGAATGTTATTTTCTCTTAAAATTCTCTCTTCTCCATTGCGAAAATCATGTTGACTGGGAAGGAGTCAGCATTTCTTCGATTAGAAACTTATGAACAATAAATTTTCTCCCCTCTGAAAGCGACCACCACGTGGCACCAACCCAGTAACCTGTCAAGAATCAACATCTTAATCCTGTTTATATCCGGCTGATGGCGATACCCACGTGGACGTTTTCCATCACTTTTGAAATATGAGGATTTGAAAGTGAAATCGAATCCATGGAAAAAATCGAACCACTGTCGTGCAACTTCTCGAATGGAGAAAATTTTTCCCCTCGATCGCCGACCAATGATAATAATTACACTTATTACATCCAATTGTTGTCAAGTTTGTTGATTTAAAAGGAAAAGAATTGGACAACCTCGAATTAAGACAAAACGAGCGTAGATGCTCCGGATCTGAGCTTTTGTCATCGACGGGTTAAACGATGCCCGCAAATTCAGCCTGCGAACAAACCCTAATTCTCGCCACTCATTGCGTAGGCGGGAGTCGCTCTTTTTCTTCAAAAAGGTCGAGCGGAAATTGATAAAGTAAACCTGAAGTGACGGTGCGAGGACGATCTTCAACGGCCCATAACCTCCATTAACGGCTGCATCAACGAACATGTCTCGCTTTCGTGACGAGGGTTTTGCCCTGTTTTTGTCTCGTAGGCAGTCCTTAAATGCTGGTGACTCGTAGAAACCCTAGTGACTCTACATCGAGTCATTCGCGACAGGATCGCCTGATTTCGTGGGAGTATGTATGTGCGGCGTGGAATAACTTGCTTCTCTTCTTACTATCATTTATTTATTTATTTCAGATACAATCATACATTAATGAGTCAATTCTCGCAATATACTATATCAACCTCACAATTCTTGTTAAATACATATATTATCGACACCATGACCGGACATTTCAGCTTAGGAGATTTTTGAATTTAACCCGTGACACTTATATTCACCTTTGAATGTATATAGTAACTTGATCAATTAATAAATTCGAGAGCTAATCTCTTTTTCCCCTAGAACATGTGTGCCTATTTTGTCTTAATCAATCAATTGGAGGAACGTGTTGGCCAAAAGAAATTGTTGGTAAAATGTCAACTTTGATCGTCTGCTCGAGACGTTGGACAATAATATAAACGAAGCAGTCCCTATCGCATGGGACGATATTTATTCGGGTGGATAACTGCTTTTTAGACTTAGCCGCTTGGACGAACCCCAAAAATTCGTATGCCCGGACAAACTTGAGGACATTTGATGTCCAATCAGAGAGATTTCCGCTCTATCACCTCCAAAATTTTTGACAATAAACAATTTCGTTCATAGTCTTCTCAAGGTACATGTGCGCAAGTTTCAATTGCATTAAGAAAAATTCCGTAAACATACATAGGTCGGTTCATGACCACCGCATTCTTATAAATAAGATTTTTTTCCCCAACATATACTTTTATTTTCTGTATTTTCTAACAGTAATTATTAACCTTCTGGTTCCTCAACATTACATAGAATACATAAAAAAAGACCAACTATGCCTAAATTCTGGATTTGCAGTTGTGGCCGTGCTTCTCAATGATAAAGTTGGACGGTGGACCTAGACCTTCCAACAGAAAATTCTACGGGTAACAGTTTCTTGTGTCAAAGAATTGGACAACTTTAGTTTGGTAATCCTAGAATTATGGTTATAGAGAGAGAGAGAGAGAGAGAGAGAGAGAGAGAGAGAGAGAGAGAGAGAGAGGAGCATACAAGCCTAACAACCTAGAGGCCAACCGAACACTTTGTATGCCCCATGAATAAGTTAAATCTAAACATGTGGCTTGTGCAAAATGGCCTTGCCCTAGAGTAGTTTACACACATTTTGTGGGATTTTAAAAAATTAATTCTAGCTTTTGAGCTGAAAATCCCTAAATGCCTCAATTAACTATGCAAATCTCGAGCAATCTTTTCGATAATGTTATGCAAATAGTATAGAGATAGATGAATTTTTTTCTCATATCTTACTCCTTATAGTCATGTAAAATTTTGTCGGCATGAAAATTAAAAAAGACTAAGATTAAATGTTCCAAATTATATTTTCTATATTCGTGGAATTATGTTATGGAGCCGGAAGTGCCTCTTGCCATATTTTGATAAACCTTCTCCTAGCCTAAGAAGCATGCCTGGTTCTCTAATCTCAAAGCAAAAGAGGAGCTAGATCTCGCCTTTAGAATGATTTGAAGTAATTTCAGTTAGCTTAAAGACATTCGTAGATGTCGATTGATCAATGCTTTTGGAAGTACTAAGAGATGCGCACGCATACGTGCGATATCCAACCTATTTCCGTTGACCCTCATGAAAATCTGCGTACAGACCCTTGTTGCTAATTCTTTATTTGCCGTAAAATCTGCATGAATCCATACTTCAACGATTCAAACATCCCACGATCCGTCGCCGATATAGTTACGGAGATCATTGCGTCAGATTATTCAGCTTGCAAGAAAAGTTATAGCGCGAGCAAACCATATAAAATAACAATAAATAATGGCAAAAAACTATCGCCGAAAATTCTCCAATGACGACAAGGACTCCGATTTAGTGGAATTTTGTGCTCTCAATTTGACTATAAATACCCGCCCGTTGTGCTCCCAAATTGAGTGCAAGAAATCAAACTCCTGACCAAAGTGTCTCGAGAATCACATGGCGCTTCTTCAATCTCCATCGATTTGCTTCCCTCTCGCCCTTCTCCTTTCTCTCCTCATAAACTCGTCTCACTGCTTCAAACCCAAATCGCTTAACATCTCGAAAGTTCAGTCCAACGGTGATTGGTCGCCGGCAGGTGCGACGTGGTACGGGAGTCCCAACGGCGCTGGAAGCGATGGTAATGGAATGACAATATATTTTTATTTGGTCAATTCACCTGGAGTAAAGATCTTTTTATGCAAGCGCCGTTGGTCTCATCACACGCCTTTCAGTAATTTTGACTTATCAAGTCTTTCGAGTATAAATCCGTTCGGACATATGAGTAGCTAAGGTCAATCGCTTAATCGTGATTGATTTTGGCTTTGTACCAAACACATATAGACTTAGAGGTCAAACTGGAATCAAGTACAACGTTAGACAATACTACTCTAGTAATTACACATTTCACCTGATCTGCAAATATACATATATATTTATACATACATATATAATATATTATATATAATATGCTTTGTATGATATTTTGTACGTAGGTGGTGCATGTGGGTATGGGAGTGGGGTCGACCAAGCTCCATTCTCTTCAATGGTGTCCGCAGGAGGGCCTTCTCTTTTCAAATCAGGCAAAGGATGTGGAGCTTGTTACCAGGTTTCTCTCTTGCTAGAAAAGTGTTTCTCGAATTATTTTTATATTCGCCGTCATCGGAGAAAATTTGCCACGGACAAAGTTAATATATGTTCACGAGATATGCTTTTCCTAAATTAACAATCGTGGAATAGAATTCATGAAAACATCTACTGCGGCAAGCTTTCTAGACTCCCATTAAAAGTAGTTTAAATTCTTCGTATTTAAATAGATTATTTGACTCGGTACATATTGTCCTATTCAAACAGATTATTTAGTAGTAGTTAGGAAGTGCAGTCTTTTAAGCTCTTGTTGATTAAATTTCAGGTGAAATGCACTGAAAACGCGGCTTGTTCCGGGAACCCGGTGACGGTCGTTATAACTGATGAATGCCCTGGTGGCCCTTGTGTCGCTGAATCTGCTCACTTCGATTTGAGCGGCACGGCTTTTGGAGCCATGGCGAGCTCCGGCAAGGCCGATGAACTTCGCAACGCTGGGGTGCTGCAAATTCAATACCAAAAGTCCGTACGGTTGATCCTTTCTCTATGGATCCTTTCGAGTGAATTCCAATTTTAACAGACGCGCAGAGGGAAAAAAGGAAGATAAAACGCATTGAAAAGTGCTTTAAATTAACGAGAAACTTTGCTTTCACCAGACTTATACTAATCAGCAAATAGTCTAACTTGCTTATTAAAAGTCTATTTATGTGCACATATTTACAATGTCAAGCAGAGTAAAGTGCAATTTCCCCGGCGCGAAGGTGGCATTCCACGTTGACTCCGGCTCGAACCCCAACTATTTCGCTGCGCTAATTGAGTACGAGGATGGGGATGGCGAGCTCGGCGCCGTCAACCTGAAGCAGGCTCTAGACTCTGACTCTTGGCTTCCGATGCAACAGTCGTGGGGCGCGGTTTGGAAGTTGGATGGCGCAGGCCAGCTGCGCGCCCCATTCTCGATCAAGCTCACCTCTCTTGACTCCGCTAAGACTCTGGTTGCCAACAACGTGATCCCCGCTGGGTGGCAGCCCGGACAGACGTACCGGTCGGTCGTCAACTTTGCTGTCTAAGGTTTGTGCGTGGTTTGCTTGGGAGACGAAGAAATGGAGATTGATCGTCCGTTAATTTGGCTCTGTGTGTTTTATGTGATAGGCAAAAATTAAATATTGGATGGTGTGGAAAAAGAAAGTATTTTGCTTTTTCCACTCTGTGTAATCTAGTCAGCTATGAGCTACCTCTTGGAAAAGAGAGTAGTAGTGAGAAATGAATGGTATTGTCCTTTGAAAATCAAGAATGATTTAGGTATTTTTGTTCCTTTTTTCAAGCCAATCTATTGTATTTGATGCTTGAAAGCTTTTATGTTTTGCACCAATATATGTACCACTTCCAAAATGGATGGTTATAAATCGTGTCAATCTATATGCAAATGGGTATTTTCTTCACTTTGAAAAAAATGAAATTTCTCAATGAAAATAAAATTCCTTAGAAACCATTTTTAATACATATTCATAAATAAAACTAACGAACCCGACCTTTCAACATATTCCTATCACTCCCAACTATCAGAACTTTGATTCATTTCTAGGAAATCAACCTCTTGTGCGTCGAGTTTGTACTTAATACTAGCTCCGATAATATATGTGAAAAGAAACATCATCATTGAATTTTCAGTTCACTCCCGATAAAAATATTGACTAAAATTTAAGTTCAATCTCCATCAAGGTACTCTTGGACTACGTAGGACGGTCGATGTTCACGTCAATAATTTCTAGCTAAAATTGACTTGAAGGACTACATTAACAAATCGTCAAAAGGTTTAGATGATAAAATTTCGAGATTTTGAATTGAAGTGACATTCATGTTGACACCTAATTTTTTTTTTCAAATACAAAAAAAGAAGAAAAATATATATATTAGAGAAAAAGAGAAAAATAAAAGAAAAAAGAAAAATAACAAAAAAAAAAAAAAAAAGAAAAGAAAAAGAAAAAATGCCTCTTTTTCCCTTGCGTGGCCCAGGCCTGTTTTTCCTTTGGCCTGGCCCACGCCAGTCTTCTCCCTCCTCCATCTTCGCGTAAGAAACCCTAGAGAAGGGGAAGCGAGAGAAAAGCACAGAGAGGGATAGAGGAGGGAGAGCGCGAGAAACGGATAGGGAGCTCGAGGAAGACCATAATAGAGGGAGAGAGAGAGACCGAGAAAGGAGATCGGAGGAGAAACTGAGAAAACCAGAGAATAGGAAAATAAGAGACAACACGGAGAGCAGAGAGGAGAAGAGGTGAGAGAAGATGTGAGGAGACGGGGGAGAGGGGGAAGACTGTTTCATCTTCCTCGCCGCTCCTCTCTCCCAACCGCGACACTTCCGCCTCGCCGGGCCTCCGCTACGCCAATCGCCACCGCTGTTCCGCCGCCTCCACGCTGCACCTCCATCATCCGTGAGTGTCGACACTGCTGCTTCTCCTCCGCCGGCCCGTGCCTCCTCCGTTGCTCGTGCCACGACAGCACTGCTGTCCTGATTTTCCCGCTCGAGCGCCCCGACGACGGTAGATCTGAGCCGGTTGTCGCTCCACCGCCAGCGAGCCCCGCACCGGCTCGCGCCTCCTCTGCTGTTCGTGCCGCCCCACCACCGGGCTTCCCCTCCCCCGCGAGCTCATACCATCCTCCAACGTCAGTAGATTTGAGCCGGTCGCAACGTCACCGCTTCCCCGCAGGCCGTCCGAAGCTCCGCCCGTCTCCGCCGGCCTCTCGCGCTCCTTCGGCTAGATTCGACGCCCGCAACACCCTCGACCGCGACCCGACGCCGCTTACCCGTTAACCCGCTCGCCGCTACTCGGCCTCCGCCGTTGCTGCCCTAGCACCTCCAACCCACGTCCCCTGTCCTCGCGACCCGCCGCCGCCCGACGCCGCACCGCACCTCCGCCCATCCCTACACCGACCCCGCCGCCGCTGCCATCGTCTCCGTTCGACACCAGTCCGAACCTGTGATGCCAGCAGCCGAGCCCATCGACGAGCCTCCTCGCCACGCGACCCGCAACACCCGTTGATGCTGCGCTCGTCGCCGTCGCTGCCACCTGTCGTGTCGCCATCGCCGTCCATGCTACCGTCCGTCGCCGCCGTTGCCAACGCCACCAAGAAACCCTAGGGTTTCGGTCAAAAACGGGTCGACGCGGGTAGCGAACCGGGTAGGGTTTTTGAGCTATTTGGGTTGGTTTTGGGCTTAGGGACTTATGGACTTGTGGGCTTGTTGTGGGCTCTTTTTTTTTTTTTTTTAAATAAAAGAGATTGGACCGATTGAGCCCGCCGGTTGGGCCCAATCCGAATCAAAGAAAGGCCTAACCAAGGCTGGTCGGGCCTTGTCCTTCGGACGGGCCGGTTTGGCTAGCCCCCTCCATTTGGACCGAACTGGGTCCGGTCGGAGACCGGACCAGATCCGAGCTGACGGGTCGGGTCAAACCGGACCGGACCGGACCCGGTTCGCCTTTTTTTTTTTTTTTTTTTAAAATTAAAAATTTTTTTAATAAAATTTTAAAAGTTTTATTTTATTTTTTAAATTTCGAAAATTAAAAAAATGTGGGGGTTGGTTAGGAATTGCCATGTATTGCCTTTTTTTTGGTATAATTAGGCCTTTATTTACTCGTATATTGATTATATTGCATGTTTAGTTTGCATATTTAATTATGTTGAATTGCACATGTTTAATTTTACTACAATGAAGATTTTGGTAGTTACGATTGTTACTTTAATAATTGCGTGCATGCATGATCGCCTCATATGTTAGTGGATAGGTATAAAAATCAATCCAAATTGCTTGACAAAAATTTTCCTTTTAAAATGAACAAGATTAGGTACCGAAAGGGCACTAATTGGTTAATTAGTGAAATCAAGTCCCTGACCCTAGATTCTCTGGTTGCGTAGGAAGTGAGGTATACTCCCATACCTCACTTGGTTTCTAGCCGACCCCAATAGGCTAGTGGCGACTCCTTTTTTGTGAAATTCTTTAGAACACCCAATGTCACGCGAGGTATGGGCTTGGGAGAGCCTGTGCCTAATAATGGGCCTTAGGCCCATTCTTTAGGCAATACCCCTAAACCTGTTCCCTCCTCCCGAGGGTAGGTCGCGACAGCTTGACCCGGTGGGCTTTCTATAGCCCGGAGTCCTTCTCCCTCTTTCTATGAACCGGTGGACTTTCCGTAACCCGGAGTCCTTCTCCTCCTTCTTATGACCCGGTGGGTTTTCCGTAGCCCGGAGTCCTTTTACCCATTCTTATGACCCGGTGGGCTTTCCGTAACCCTAAGTCCTTCTCTCTCTTCCTATGACCCAGTGGGTTTTCCGTAGCCCGGAGTCATTCTCCCTCTTCCTATGACTCGGTGGGCTTTCCGTAACCCGGAGTCCTTCTCCTCATTCTTATGACCCGGTGGGCTTTCCGTAGTCAGGAGTCCTTCTCCCTCTTCCTATGACCCGGTGGGCTTTCCGTAGCCCGGAGTCCTTTTACCCTTCTTATGACCCGGTGGGCTTTCCGTAGCCTGGAGTCATTCTCCTCCTTTTATGACCAGGTGGGCTTTCCGTAACCCGGAGTCCATCTCATTCTTCTTATGACCCGGTGTGCTTATGTAGCTCGGAGTCTTTCTTCCTCTTATTGACAAGACGCGCTTCCATAGTTATGAGTCATTTCCGTCGACCTGACGTGTGCCTATGCACTTAGGATCTCTCTATTGTCGAAATAATTTAGGTGTCTTCTGTCTTTGAAAGCAACCTCTTCGAGCTCCCATTCAAAGAGGGGCAGCTGTTGACATCTAAATTTTCCTATTTTCATTTAGGATTTAATTGTGTACGGAATTAGGAATTAGTTTTTTTTTTTTAAAAAAAAAAACAAAACAAAAAAAAGAAGAAAAAAAGGAAAAAGAAAAAAGAAAAAAAAAACAGCAAAAAAGAGAAAAAGAAAATGTGGAAGGGGGCCGGGCCGGATCTCGCCTTGGCCCGGCCCATCCGCCTTCTCCCTCCTCCATCTTTGGCGAAACCCTAGCAACCAAAAAGAAGATGGGAGTTTGAGATGGAAGGGAGGAAGGGAGCAACACAGAGAACAAGGAGAGAAGCATAGAGAGAGAGAGAGAGAGAGAGAGAGAGAGAGCTCGAGACGCAGTGGGAGAGCTCGAAGGGGAGAAGGAAAAATTTGGGGGGAAGATGACGACGGCTGAGGAGAGAGGAAGCTTCACCGCCTCAACCCGACACCGTCCGAGCCGCCGCCCCCTGCCCAACGTTGTCCTAGCCACCGCCGCCTCCGTCCTAGCTAGATCGCCGCCGTCACCACTCGCTCTGCCACGCTGGAACGCTGACCCCGAGCCACTGCTGCTCGCGATCCCGTCTATGTTGCCGTTGCTGCCCAGGAGCCGCAACGCTGCCGCAGCTTCAGCCTCTGCCCGACCGTTGTCTCCTTGCGACGCCACCGCGCCCTCCAAAACGCCGATCCACAGCACCCGCCGCCGTTGCTCCCGACGCCGAATAAGCCAAAGACGACCAGAGGAGAGAGCAGGCCACGAACCGCACGAGTTGGCCAGATCTGGAGGGAGGAAGCTCGCCGTAGCCATTCCTGCTGTTGCTGCCGTTGCCCGACGCCGTCCCTGCGCCAAACCGTACCGCCCCGGCCATCCCCGACACTGTCGTTGCTATATCAGGTGAGCCTCTCCATCGTCGTCTCTTTTTTGGAGAAGCCGGCAGCCGCCAAACGAGTCGTCACCGCCGCTTTTCGCCGCCCGGAACCCAAGCCGCCGTCGACGTTCCAGCCAACCCTTTGGCGCTGTTGATCGCCAGACTCGAGGGCTCTAGAATCCGGGTCTATGAAGAGGAAACCGGGTCGGATCCGGGTAGGGTTTTCTTAGGAATCGGGCTTGGGGTCGCGGATCCGAGTCGGGCCTTCACTAACTCGGGCCAAGTGGGCCCAGTCATCCATGGGCTTGCGGAGGGTAGCCTCATTTGTGAAATGGGGGTTGGGCCCGTCGAACGAGCTCAACCCCAATTTGAGAAATGGCCCGACCACCTCGGGTCGGGCCAAGTCTTTTTGGAGCAGGGCGACCCAGCCCGCCCGCCGGACCGGAACCGAACCCGGTCCGGTCGGAGACGGACTCGACTTCCGCAGACCGGGCCGAACCGGGTCGGGTGAGACCGGACCGGACCCGGTCCGACCCAAATTTTTTTTTTTAATTTTAAAATAATTATTTAAAAAAAATTTTAAAAACTAAAAAAAATTTAAAATTAAAATTTTTGAAAATCCAATAAATGTAGGGCTTGATTAGGAATGGCCATGTATTATCTTTATAGTGTATTTTAGGTCTTTAATTGCTCGTATATTGATTATATTGCATGTTTAATTTACTCGTTTAATTTAACTATGTTTGCAATTGTTTAGTTGTTTGTTTTTATTACAATTAGGATCTTGGGAGTTATGGTTATTATTTTAATGATTGTGCACCCACTTGATCACCTCACATGTTAGTGGATAGGTATGAAATCAATCCAAACTGCCTAACAAAAAAAAATCATTTTGTTAAAATGAACAAGATTAGGTACCGAAATGGCATTAATTAGTCAATTAGTGTAATCAAGTCTCCGACCCTAGATTCTCTGGTTGCGTAGGAAGTGAGGTACGCTCCCATGCCTCACTTGGTTTCTAGCCGACCCCAATAGGCTAATGGCGACTCCTTTTTGTGCAAAATTCCTAGAAATATCCCAATGTCACGCGGGGTATAGGCTTGGGAGAGCCCGCGCCTAATCATGGGCCTTATGACCCGTCCTTTAGGCAATACCCCTAAACTTGTTCCCTCTCCCCGAGTCGCTGTCACGACCTACCTCGCGTGACATTGGGTGTTCTAAAGAATTTCGCAAAAAAGGAGTCGCCACTAGCCTATTGGGGTCGGCTAGAAACCAAGTGAGGTATGGGAGTTTACCTCACTTCCTATGCAACCAGAGAATCTAGGGTCGGGGACTTGATTACACTAATTAACCAATTAGTGCCATTTCGGTACATAATATTGTTCATTTTAAAAGAAAAAATTTTGTTAGGCAATTTGGATTGATTTTTTTATAACTATCCACTAACATATGAGGCGATCATGCATGTACGCAATCATTAAAATAACAATCATAACTACCAAAATCTTCATTGCAGTAAAATTAAACACGTGCAATTCAACATAATTAAATATGCAAACTAAACATGCAATATAATCAATATATGAGTATATAAAGGCCTAATTATACTAAAAAAGGAAATACATGGCAATTCTTAACCAACCCCCACATTTTTTTAACTTTCGAAATTTTAAAATTTTTTAAAATTTTTATATTAATTTTTTTAAATAAATTTTAATTTTAAAAAAAGGTGAACCGGGTCGGGTCCTGTTTGACCTGACCCTGTCAGCGCGGAGACCGGACCCGGTTCGGTCCAAATGGAGGGGTCCGGCCGAACCGGCCCGTTCGAAGGACAAGGCCCGACCAGCCTTGGTTGGGCCTTTCTTTGATTCGGATTGGGCCCAACCAGCGGTCCCAATCTGGTCCAATCTCTTTTATTTAAAAAAGAAGAAGCCCACAACAAGCCCACAAGTCCCTAAGCCCACAAGTCCATAACTCCCTAAGCCCAAAACCGGCCCGAATAGCTCAAAAACCCTACCCGGTTCGTGACCCGTGTCTGACCCTTTTTTGGTTGAAACCCTAGGGTTTCTTGGTGGCGTTGGCAACGGCGGCGATGGACGGTAGCATGGACGGTGGCGGTGACATGACGGGTGGCAGCGACGGCGACGGGCAGCAACATCGGCAGGTGTTGCAGGTCGTGTGGCGAGGAGGCTCATCGATGGGCTCAGCTGTTGGCGTCACGGGTTCGGACTAGTGTCGAACAGAGACGGCGGCAGTGGCGGCGGCGTCGCTGTAGGGACGGGCGGAGCTGTGGTACTGGCGTCGGGCGGCAACAGGTCGCGAGGACAGGGGACGTGGGTTGGAGGCGCTGGAGCAGCAACGACGGAGGCCGAGTAGGGCGCAAACGGGTTAGCGCGGTTATGGCGGCGTCGGGTCGCGGGTCGAGGGTGCTGCAGGCGTCGGATCTAGCTGCAGGAGCGGTAGAGGCCGGTGGAGACAGGGCGGAGCTTCGGACGGCTGTAGGGCGGCAACGGCGTTGCCACCGGCTCAGATCTACTAGCGTCGGAGGATGGTATGAGCTCGCGGGCGAGGGGAAGCTCGGTGGTGGGGCGGCACGAGCAGCAGAGGAGGCGCGAGTCGGTGTGGGGCTCGCTCGGCGGTGGAGAGACGACCGGCTTAGATTTGCCGTCGTCGGGGCACTCGAGCGGGAAGATCAGGACAGCAATGCTTTCGTGGCACGAGCAACGGAGGAGGCATGGGCCGGCGGAGGAGAAGTAGCAGCGTCGACACTCGCAGATGATGGAGGTGCAGCGCAGAGGCGGCGGAACGGCGGTGGCAGTTGGCGCAGCGGAGGCCAGCAGTTGGAAGTGTCGCGGCTGGGAAAGGAGCAGTGAGGAAGATGAACAGTCTTCCCCCTCTCCCCCCGTCTCCTCACATCTTCTCTCACCTCTTCTCCTCTCCGCTCTCTGTGTTGTCTCCCCTTTTCCTCTTCTCTGGTTTTCTCAGTTTCTCCTCTGGTCTCCTTTCTCGGTCTCTCTCTCTCCCTCTATTCTGGTCTTCCTCGAGCTCCCTATCCATTTCTCGCGCTCTCCGTCCTCTATCCCCTCTGTGTTTTTCTCTCGCTTCCCCTTCTTTAGGGTTTCTTGAGCGAAGATGGAGGAGGGAGAAGGCTGGCATGGGCCAGGCCAAAGGGGAAGCAGGCCTGGGCCGCGCAAGGGAAAAAGAGGCATTTTTTCTTTTTCTTTTCTTTTTTTTTTTCTTTTTTTCGTTGTTTTTCTTTTTTCTTTTATTTTTCTCTTTTTCTCTAATATATATATTTTTTTGTATTCGAAAACAAAAAATTAGGTGTCAATAGCTGCCCCTCTTTGAATGTAACCTCGAAGAGGTTGCATTCAAAGACAGAAGACACCTAAATTATTTCGGCGGTAGAGAGACCTTGGGTGCATAGGCACGCGTCAGGTCGACGGAAATGACTCATTACAATGGAAGCACGTCTTATCAATAAGAGGAAGAAAGACTCCGAGCTATAGAAGCCCACCGCGTCATAAGAAGAGAGAGACTCCGGGCTACGGAAAGCCCACCGGGTCATAAGAAGAGAGAGACTCCGGGCTACGGAAAGCCCACCGGGCATAAGAAGAGAGAGACTCCGGACTACGGAAAGTCTACTAGGTTATAAGAAGAGAGGAAGACTCCGGGCTACGGAAAGCCCATCGGGTCATAAGAAGAGAGAGACTCCGAGTTATGGAAAGCCCACCGGGTCATAAGAAGAGAGAAAGACTCCGGGCTACGGAAAGCCCACCGAGTCATAAGAAGAAAGAGACTCCAGGTTACGGAAAGTCCACCGGGTTATAAGAAGAGAGAAAGACTCTAGGGCTGCGGAAAACCCACTGAGTTATAAGAAGAGAGAGACTTTGGGCTACGGAAAGCCCATCGGGTCATAAGAATAGAGGAAGACTCGGGCTACGGAAAGCCCACCGGGTCGTAAGAAGAGAGGGACTCCGGGTTACGGAAAGCCCATCGGGTCATAAGAAGTGGGAAAGACTCCGGGCTACAGAAAGCCCACCGGGTCATAAGAAGAGAGAGACGGACTCCGAGTTACGGAAAGCCCACCGGGTCATAAGAAGGAGGAGAAGGACTCCGGGCTACGGAAATCCCACCGGGTCATAGGAAGATGGAGAATGACTCCGGGCTATGGAAAGCTCACCGGGTCATAAGAAGGGGGAGAAGGACTCCGGGCTACGGAAAGCCCACCGGGTCATAGGAAGAGGGAGAAGGACTCTGGGCTACGGAAAGTCCACCGGGTCATAAGAAGGGGTAAAAGGACTCCGGGCTACGGAAAGCCCACCGGGTCATAGGAAGAAGGAGAAGGACTCCGGGCTACGGAAAGCCCACCGGGTCATAGGAAGAGGGAGAAGGACTCCGGGTTATGAAAAGCCCACCCAGTCATAAGAAGGGGTAAAAGGACTCCGGGTTACGGAAAGCCCACCGGGTCATAGGAAGGGGGAGAAGAACTCTGGGCTACGAAAAGCCTACTAGATCATAGGAAGGGGGAATGAGGTCTCACCGTGTAACAACGGGTTTTGATCGGGATGAAGGTCTCATCGTGTACGAATGAGTTTCGATTGGGATAAAGGTCTCACCATGTAAAAACGGGTTTCGACCGGATGTGGTAGTCTCACCGTATACAAACGAGTTTCCACCGGATATGATAGTCTCACCGTGTACATACGGGATTCGACTGGGAAGAAGGTCTCACCGTGTACAACGGGTTTCGACCGGATGTGATAGTCTCATCGTGTACAAACGTGTTTCGACTAGGAGGAAGGTCTCACCGTGTACAAACGGATTTCGACCGGATGTGATAGTCTCACCGTGTACAAACGGGTTTCGACTGGGAAGAAGGTCTCACCGTGTACAAACGGGTTTCGATCGGATTGGAAATACATTATTTAAGGAAAACCAATGAACCTTTGTAGATGACATGGTTTAAGGTTGACCATGAACCTTTGGAGATGGCATGGTTTAAGGCTAACCATGAACCTTTGGTTTTTAGGGAAGCACCTGTTACCCCCTTGAAATCTGCATGGCTTCACTGAGAAATCTTGTCAAATTCAACTTGAGCAAATGTCATTAGAGGCGTCATCAAGAGACGTATTGACAATATTACAGTATTAATTGAACAAGCTAATCAAGCTAAGTTCAACTGCTTTAGAAAAATATTTGATGTCAATCAGTATCATGTGGCACAAAATTGTTATCTTGCTTGGGGATGTATCATTAATCATCAAATTCTCTAGGAGTCAAGTTCTTATCAGAATGGCCACGGCTCGTGAAAAAGGCTCATTAAACATGCCAAACTAGAGCTTCTTAGTCAGAAGGGGCTTCTCACACACTCTTGGTAAAATGGCTACTTGATCACATCTATTCGCATGGGAAGTCATTGATTACTGAGGGCATCTCACATAACCTATGTCGAAGGCTTTCGGAAACATTCGCAATGAGTACAATCTAATTGATCAAAAAGGTCTTTTGAAAGGACAGCAATATACGCTCGGTTAGGGCTTACACAAAGGGATCATAGCTTTGAGGCTAATAAAGGAACATTTGTCGCTATCTTCATCGGGTTTACAAGTCGAGAACTTGGAAGATAAGACAAGATAGAATTACTTCGACTCCTTCAAGCAATAACTTCTTTGTGGCATTCTCATTTTCACTCAAACCATCCCAATCAGAAGAGACTTCGGAAGAGGGTTGTAATGTTGGTTTGGGAGAGGCTCAAAAGGCTTACAATTTTCAAGAGGGTTTTGTAAGAGTCGGTGATCATCATGGCATCGTGACCAAGTCACTCGACCTTTCGAAAGAATTTGGCTTTTGAAACACTGCACATCTCGAAAGTCCCTTGACTAATCATTTCTGCATGGGAGCTTTGCTCTTCTCTAATTTCCTTCGTCCTTGCGATGATTTTTTACGCAGGCACTTGGACTTTGATAATTTTTTTTCACATAAGATGCAACTTTTTTTTTTTTTACGGGCATTGGCCTTGCTTTTACCAGGCACACTGCTTTTTCATGCCCCCTAGTTTTTCGAACTTTTGCTCTTTGAACTTTTGTAGCTCTTGTGACTTTTGAGATGTTTTTTTTTTCCACATTTTCTCGTGACTGTCAATTATATTCGATCAATTCTTATGCCTTGCCCCAATGAAGGGAGATGATCACTGCTCGGGGTTCAGAATTGAATAATCAGGCCCAAATTGGTTAAAGCAACGGGTATCGGTGTTTTGGTAGAGAAGGAAATGCTCTTCTTCACCTTGGGATGAGTCAAGCTCTGATGAGAATTCCTCTGAAGCTATCACCAAAAGATTGATGCAAGTGAAAGTAATAGAATCTTTCTCAATCCATCGCTCTACAACACGACTGTAACCTCCTATGCTGCCCCAATGTAGGATCGTTTTCGATATGGGTACTTTGAAGGGTCATCTTTATTCGGCCCAAAGGGTTGGCAAGAGATCAGTGTAACGCCTGGGATTGATGAATGAAACGCCTTTATCATTTCAATCTTTGTGCTCAATGCAAATGAATCATTCGTCTTAAGAGAATGTCGTTTTTCACTCAACTCTCTAAAGTGTTTGAATGACACTCAACTCTCAAGAGTGTTTGAATGACGTGTTTAGAAATGTGCTTGCCTTTCTTCATCCTAAGCACTTCTTGTTTGGCATGGCTAACGTCTCAATCTCACTCTGTCGAGATCATCTGAGTAGATCAATCTCCATAGGGAAATTTGATTTTAAATGAATAACCCATAAAACGAGAAAATAATTTTGAGATAAAAATGATGCTCAAAAAGTTTGAAGAAATGATTTTTTCAATTTTTCATTTTTGTGCTTATCTCTAAAAAGCGGTAAAGGTTTTTTTTTTTTTTTTGGTAATGGAAATTCTTTTTTTTTTTACTTAAAAAAAAACTTGAGAAGAAAGGTACTTACCTGCGGCGTGGTGACCCGGTAACCTTGTAAAGAATGTGAAAGAATATGTTAGTGCAAAAATCTTTAGGGATTGAAATGTTGGAAACGATACATTATTACCCTTCATTCGCTTTCATCCTTTGGGTGCTAACATCTCTTGGATTCATCTTTATGGATATTTGGTAACTTGACAATACTCTTCCCTTGCATTCACCTTTAAGTGTTTGATGTTTTCTTGATTCCTTGGTAGAAGGCGCCGCTTCTACGGTCAAGATGCAACTTTTTATCACCCTGTAAGAAGGGAAGATGAAATGAGTTATCTCTATTCTTAGTTAGGTTCAAGTTTGTCATGTACCAAAGAAAAGGATATGTCATTTTTTTTATGCTGAAGATGATCAAATTTAGGAACGAGATACATCATTTTCAAAGTTGAGCGATCAACGTCTCGAGGTGTCTCTCATGGAGGAAGGGATAATGTTGCCCCTCTGTTTCATTTGAATCTTGTTTTGTTTAAAATGAACCTGGCTTAATAATACTCCATCACATTTGTTGGAACGTTACAAGCCTTGGTACTCTTGATGTCTTCTTGACAATGAAAAGAAAGTCGTGTCAGAAACGGTATCAAAAATAGATAATTGAAATCGATACAATTTACTCTTCCTTCAAATTCGCCTTTTTGGATACTTGGTAACTCCCTTCATTTGTCTCATCATGCAAAGTGAACGAGATCAATGGGCTATTTTGGCACCTAAGGCATTTGCGAATAACGAAATTCCCAGAACATAATTCAACTTCGTTTCGCCTCTATGGAAAATTGGCACCGACGATGCCTCGACGCATGCTTACTCCTCAAGTTCCGTGAGCCTACACTTTTATCTTTTAGAATGGGCAGATGGCGATCTCAAATAAACTCTTCATTCTTCCTAAAAAAGCGACCACGTGAAGAGAGGGCCTTAAGCAAAGCTTTCTTGAAATTCATTTTGGAAGGTAGACGTAAAGATTCGCTTGAAACACTTCTGAATTCGTTGTTTTTTTTTTTTTTTTTTGAAGGGATGATTTTCATGAAATTGAATTCCATCATAAAAAAAATGAGACGCATGATTTACAAAAACATAAATTGGATTCGCAATCAAAACACAAGAATAAGAACAAATGATAGAATACAAGAAACTCTTGTATAGATAATGGTAAAAATCAACTCTTGTCCTAACTCTAAAATTCACTTCTCTATGTGGTCAAACACGAGAATGTCAAGGAGCATCACGCATAACCTGCAAAAAGATGACAATGTTAATATGTGGAGTATGTGAAAATAATCTATCAATGAGTTCGCTTCTTACAGCAAAATCGAGCGACGGTACATGCCCCATAGTCCTTATTACGGGATTTCAGTATTTTGCCAAGATTTTATCATGAGAGAAGGGGCATCCTTAAAAGATCGATCGACGGCTATCAATCAAACGTCCACTCTTATTCTAAAAGTTTCATATGCAAAAGTGGCATTGATTTTTTTTTTTTGAAGAGATTGATTTTCTGATTTTACTCTTGCAAAAAATGAAGTGACTTCTATTTTGAGAAATTTGTAAACAAAATGATTTGCATTTTAGTCCCAAAATGTGAGAATATGAGAATTTGATAAAAAATACAATTTCAATTTTGGTGTCCCCAATATAAAATTCACAACTTTACAAGTTTTTTTTTTTTTTTTTTTTTTTTTTTTTTTTTTTTTTTTTTTTAGCTGATTTCGAGCCCATAACTAGAAATTTAAACAAAACCATGTGTGAGATAGGGCCAAATCAAAGTGTTTAAAACTTGCATTCAAGAATGATTGCCAACTTTTTTTTTTAATCAAAAGCCTATAACACCGAGGGCATTCGATTGATTTTCGCGAATTTCAAGATGAAAATGCAATACAAAATGAGCAAATAAAAATAAAAATGATACTCACAATGGGTGCCGACCTTTGTCTCTCTCTTTTTTTTTTACATAGACATGCACATGAGAGGTGGTTCGATTTCTACTCTATTCGGCTCAAAATAGAGCCATGGGATCACCGGACTAAACCAGCAAGATTGCGGTTAGGTCGGGTTACCCATGACTCCGGCTTTGTCAAAGAACCGACCCGTGTCGTTGCAGACCGGGGTGGGTACCTTCGACATGAAAGAAATTTCGGGGTAGAGATGGGCGACTCGTACTACATGCTTGTAGTCGGAGTGGTATCCACCTCAACACCATCCTATTTGATCCTATGTGGCCCAGGTCCGGCGGCAGGTTGTGTGCTATGGTGTAGTGCAATGCAGAGAACACATGTATGACAATTTATAAGCAATCGGCACTTCATACATGAAAAACAAACCATACATTCCTACATCTCCCTGCAAGACAAAGGTGAGCAAACATTCCCCTTATACCTCCCATTCTGCAAAAACATTTAACACCTTTAATGTTAGGGGCATCTTTAATGTTAGGGGAGTACCTCGAATCCACGCTGCCAAACAAAAATATTTTTGAACAAGATTAATTTTGGCCTAAGTCCTCTAAGGTTTAAAATCAATTCCCCAGTGGAGTCGCCAAGCTGTCGCGACCTACCCTCGGGGAGAGGGAACATGTTTAGGGGTATTGCCTAAAGGACGGGCCATAAGGCCCATGATTAGGCGCGGGTTCTCCCAAGCCCATACCCCGCGTGATATTGGGATATTTCTAGGAATTTTGCACAAAAAGGAGTCGCCACTAGCCTATTGGGGTCGGCTAGAAACCAAGTGAGGCATGGGAGCGTACCTCACTTCCTACGCAACCAGAGAATCTTGGGTCGGGGACTTGATTACACTAATTGACTAATTAGTGCCCTTTCAGTACCTAATCTTGTTCATTTTAACAAAATGACTTTTTTTTTTTGTTAGGCAGTTTGGATTGATTTCATACCTATCCACTAACATGTGAGGTGATCCAGCGGGTACACAATCATTAAAATAACAACCATAACTACCAATATCCTAATTGCAATAAAAACAAACAACTAAACAATTGCAAACATAGTTAAATTAAACGAGTAAATTAAACATGCAATATAATCAATATACGAGCAATTAAAGACCTAAATACACTATAAAGACAATACATGGCCATTCCTAATCAAACCCTACATTTTTTGGATTTTCGAAAATTTTAATTTTAAAATTTTTTTAGTTTTTTTTTTTTAAAAAAAATTATTTTAAAATTTAATTTTTTTTTTGGGTCGACGGGTCGGGTCTGGTCTAACACGGCCCGGTTCGGCCCCCGTTTACGGAAGTCGGGTCCCGTCTCCGATCGGACCCGGTTCGGTCCGGCTAGGGTGGGCCGGGTCGGCCTGCTCCGAAAAGAGACTTGGCCCGACCTCTCGGGTCGGGCCATTTCTCAAATTGGGGTTGGGCCTGTCGATGGGCCCAACCCCCCATTTCGCAAATGAGGCTACCCTCCACAAGCCCATGGATGACTGGGCCCACTTGGCCTAAGTTAGTGAAGGCTCGACTAGGATTCGCGACCCCGGGCCCGATTCCTAAGAAAACCCTACCCGGATCCGACCCAGTTTCCTCTTCGCGGACTCGGATTCTGGAGCCCTCGAGTCCGGCGATCCGTGGCGCCAGGGGGTTGGTTGGAACGTCGATGGCGGCTAGGGTTCCGAGCGGCGAAAGCGGCGGCGACAACTAGTCTGGCGGCTGCCGGCTTCTCCGAAAAAGAGACGGCTACAGAGAGGCTCACCTGATATAGCAATGACAGCGTCGGGGATGGCCGGGGCGGTACGGTTCGGCGCAGGGAAGGCGTCGGGCGACGGGAGCAACAGCAGGAATGGTGACGGCGAGCTTCCTCCCTCCGTGATCCGGCCAACTTGTGTGGTTCGCGGCCTGCTCTCTCCTCTGGTTGTCTTTGGCTGATTCGGCGTTGGGAGCAGCGGTGGCGGGTGCTGTGGGTCGGCGTTTTGGAAGGCAACGACGGCGTCGTAGGGAGACAACGGTCGGGCAGAGGCTGAAGCTACAGCAGCGTTGCGGCTCCTGGGCAACAACGGCGACACAACGGGATCGCGAGCGGTAGTGGCTCGGGGTCAGTGTTCCGGCGCGGCAAAGCGGGTGGTGACGGCGGCGGTCCGGGCTGGGACGGAGGCGGCGGTGGCTAGGACAGCGTCGGGCAGGGGGGCGGCGGCTCGGATGGTGTTGGGTTGAGGCGGCGAAGCTTCCTCTCTCCTCAGCTGCCGTCCTCTTCCCCCCAAAATTTTCCTTCTCCCCTTCGAGCTCTCCCTCTGTGTCTTGAGCTCTCTCTCTCTTTGTGCTTCTCTACTTGTTCTCTGTGTTGCTCCCTTCCCCCTTCCCTCTCGAACTCCCCTCTTCTTTTTGGTTGCTAGGGTTTCACCGAAGATGGAGGAGGGAGAAGGCGGATGGGCCGGGCCAAGGCGAGATCCGGCCCGGCCCCCTTCCACATTTTCTTTTTCTCTTTTTTGCTGTTTTTTTTTGTTTTTGTTTTCTCTTTTGTTTTTCTTTTTTTTTCTTCTTTTTGTTTTGTTTTGTTTGTTTGTTTGTTTGTTTTTTATAATAAAAAAAACTAATTCCTAATTCCGTACACAATTAAATCCTAAATGAAAATGGGAAAATTTAGGTGTCAACAATTCATGTAATAGATTTAGATTCTTTTTTTTTTTAAGTCAAATGAACATCATTGACATGGACAAAGAAGAGCTAGGTATTGATGCATCTCAATTTCTTGCGACCATTAAAAGGGTAAGTGACTTAAGGCGTGCATGATAACCATTCTATTTTTCTGTTACTCAGAATAAATTTGAAACAGAATTTCATTTGGTGATATAATTTCATTTTTTTAAATTATTTCTAGAACAACTTTCTACTTCAGAAATAGATTTCGATCAGAAATCAGAAGTTAAAATATTTACCTTTTCTATTTCTAGAACAAAAGTGAGTAATGAAAACTCTTCTTGTTGTTTATTCTCATCACTACCCTCCACCCACCCATCACTTGTGGGACGTCGGATGCCTGCCGTTGACCACTGTATGTCAGATGCTTGCCGCCGGTCGCTCACTGCCAATTGCCGGACACCCATCCCTAGCCCTTGGACTCCGGCCATCTGCTACCGATTGTTGATCGTTCACCACTGGTTACCCGCTGGTTGCTGGCTGCTGCCTGCATGCCTCCTGCCGCTGATTGCCGGTCACCGGTGACCCCCCTGCGATTGTTGGCCGTCAGAAGCCAAACGCCTCCCACCACTACTTTGGGAGGGGGGGGGAGAAATTTTGTGTCATTATTAAACGAATTTATATTTCAAGAGCATAAATTTTATAAGGTTATCAAATGGATGTTTCTGCTCAGAAACTTATCTAGAGAATAAAAATAGGAAAATTAATTTCTAGTCAGAAATTGATTTCTAGAATGAAATGGTTTTCATACATGCCCTTAATGTCCATTATTAGCAAATTTTGTTCTTTGATAGTTGACCTCGGTGTAGACGCGAAGTGCATCATCAGTATCCTCAGAAGTCGTTCAAGAATTCCGGGCCAAAGATGAACAAAGTCAGCGAGTTCATGAAGGATGTTATGCTGCATTTGCGGTTCTTCATCCGAAGCCTACGTAAGGCATTTGGAGGCTTTTGCCTTCTTTTTGTTTTTTGTTATTTTTTAATCATGTATTGCAATCCCTTCTGGCTTCTCCTGCTCTTCAATTTCTTATACCTTCACTATCCTGCAGCGTTAATACAATGTTGTTAAACCCAAACTTTATACTTAAGCTCGCTTGCCTTCAATTTTGAAGGTACCCAATCGAGCGATCGAATCGTTCTAGACATCAACTCAAAAACCCCAGATCTAGTTTGCGTTCCTTTCTCGAACGTCCGTCAGCTGTTTAACACACAAGGACTGTGGCTGTGCCGAAATTTCTGATCTGTTGAAGTCAAGTGACAATGAAAGTGGTGCGTTTCACATGTTACTGCCGCGTGGTATGATTGTCATATAAAATACCCTCTCTGGTCTTTAGTTGCGAAGCACTTTTGGTACTTGGGGCCCAAAGGCTTAGGCTATATTTGACTATTTCTCGTTTCCCTTAAGATGGATTAATGGGTTTGATATGGGACCACGTATTTGGGCTCATTTGGATCCAAATGGGGCTCGTAGAGGTGTGCAACTGGACCGGGTATACCCAGCAACCGAACTGCCCCACCTGAAAAATAGGGCCGGGAATTGGTTCCCAAAATTTGGAATCGGTTTGAACTGGTCTGGGAACTGATTTCGAGCAAATACCCACCCGGGAACTGGATGGACCAGACTGATTTGGGAAACGGGTTTGTAAACCCAAAAGACCAAAACCCTATCTTTTTTCCCCTAATTTCTAATCTTAGAATTGCATTTTTCCTCTCACACAATGCTCCCCCTTCATTGTTTCTCTTCTTTGCTTGCTTCCCTCCCTTGCTGGCTCACTGTCGCACCATTCATCGCAGCTTAGATCAATCTCAATCTAACATCAGTAACAATCTTTCTGGATACATCATTTACATCCAACGCAGTTCCACCATTATGTAATCTCCAGTAGCAGACCAAGCAAGTTTAAACAGCAATGCCTGAAAAGAAGCACCCCTTGACATTTTTTAATCCAATGAAACCCAAAGTTCACACATCGCGCATCCTATTTGTACCAAAAAGATCCAGCACTCTCCTCCAAACTAAAGATGAAAAACTACATTCGAAGATTAGATGATTGTTTCTCATTCACGAGGCCGCATAAAATGCGGCTAGCTGAAGACATAGAAACACAACTTAGCGTCCCATCTCAACTAGCAAGCCTAATCAGAACAAGCATCCATGAAATAAAACAATGCTTGGGAATAGATGGGTTAAACCGGATACGTCTGTGCCAATCAACATGCTGGCCCTTCACTCTAATAGTCCTCCAAGAACAAGCAGTATAGTAAGAACCAGAAGAGTAAGGAATCCAAAACAACTAAAAATCAGCTGCCACATTGGGGAACAACACACCAGATATATCAGTTTGAATCTGCACCATAGCATCAGATCTTGCACGGGACCAGCATCATCCAAGATTATTTATAACCCGGGATACTTTGCAATTTAAAGAATCATTAGAGACCACTCTTATTGAGAATTTATCTAAAAATGACCCAAAAGGATGCCTGGACTAGCTAAGGTTCTTTGAAAGGTTATAACTTCTTAGTCGATGATCGCTTTATGCCACAACGCATAATCCCAATAGAAACATTATGCTTTTGAATCGGGAAAATAAGTGAAAATTTGATAACATATTATGTTACAAGAACATAAATATGCATCTAAAGTCCAAACATCACATTTGAATCTAACATTCAACTGGTTTTGTCAACGGCTTATTTGGGTCAACAATATTAGAAGATGTATAATTTAATCTTGGGTTAATACCACGAAAAACCATAAATTGGTATACGTGATAAATTTGCTCTAAACTAAAATCTCAAATTGATAGTCATGTAACAGATTTACTCAAAACTAACTTTTTAACCACCAAAAAGGGAAAATTGTCAAAAAAATCATAAACCTATAACATTTTTGTCAATTTAATTCAAAACTTTTCAATTTAGATATAAATTTTTTCACGCTTTGCTAATTGAGTTCATCCAGCTAATCTTGGCAAGAAATTACCGATGTGGACACTAACCGTCTTATGTGTTACGATCGGTGTTGACAATTTTGTCAATAATATTTTAATATTTTTCCGATTGTTTAGTTAATTTTTTTTTTTCTTTCTTCCTTTTTTTTTCCCTTTTGTCTTATTTTCATTTTCTTCTTTCTTTTTCCCTTTTTCTCATTGTCGGCCACTCTCGGGCCTCATCGATGGCCAATGAGTTGCTGGCCTCAGCTGAGGACCACCCTTGTCGGCCTCAGCCTCAGCCATGGCTATCGGCGGTGATTGGGATTTGGAGCTCGTGACTGCCATAGCCACTTGAGCTCGAGCTTTGGCTCGTGGCCATGGTCGAATTATGGAGCTCATATATCTTGAGCTCGTCGCCTCATGGCCATAGTCGAGATGGATAGTGGCAAGGAGTCTATTGCCGGCAATCAGTCGATGTTTACCTTCCATATTCCTCTCGACGGTGGGACCCAAACAATTAGTGAATTCTGCTTCCTTTTGGCTCGTTTCTCTGTAAGAGGGTTCCATCTCAAGTAGTCCTTATTCATTGCCATGGCCTCCTCCACTATTTGTCTTAGATCTATGTGCTACTAACGGAACACAATTTTTTTTTTTCTATTTTTCCATATATTGTAGAGCACTCCAGCGACAACCATGGTTGTGATGGTGGACGGGATCTAGAGCTCTAGATCCTAGCCATCGCTGCGAGGCCACGAGCTCAAGATATGTGAAACTGGCCATGGCTGTGAGGCGATGAGCTCCAGATCCCGGCCATAGCCGCAAGCCTAGAGCTCGAGTTCAAGGGGCCATGGTGGCCACAAGCTCCACATCTTGATAACCATCAACATCCATGACCACGAGCCAAAGCTTGAGCTCAAGTGGCCATAATGGCCACAATCTCTAGGTCGCAACCACCATTGATAGTCGTTGGTCAGGCTGAGGCCGAGGGTGGCAACTTGCTGGCCATTGACAAGGCGTGGTGGTGGTTGGCGGAGGGCATGGCAGTGGCTGGCGGAGGGAAAAAGGGAAAATGAAAAGAAGAGAAAAGTAAAAAGAAAAAAAAAAAAAAAAATAAAAATAAAAAGAGAGAAGGAAAAAAGTCAGAGGTGGCCGATGGAGGGAAAAAGGGAAAAAGAAAAGAAGAGAAAAGGAAAAAAAAAAAAAGAAGAGAAGGAAAAGAGAAAAAAAGAAAAAGAAAAAGATCCCAAAATATTGAAGTACTATTAAAATTGTCCACGTCACAAACCGATCATGCAATGTAGGATGGTTGATGTCCATATCAGCAATTTTCAACCAAAATTGACAGGATGGTTTCAATTGGCAAAACGTAAAAATTTTTAGAACTCAATTAGTAGTTAAGGTTAAAGAATAAAGTCTATGACAAAATAATTTTCTATAAAAAGTCTAGTATATTTGAATTTTTAAAAATCAAAATTTTCTCTCATAAAAAAAACCTAAAATGGTACATCCACTACTTGTCATGTATCATCTAATTCGGCAATTTTACAATAAAATTCATGGAAACTAATAGATGGTAAATTTATCACATGAGTACCAGTTTGTGATTTTTTGTGGTGAAAAAATTAGTTTAGGAAAAATATATTACACATTTACTTGTTTGAGATTTTTTGTAATATAACCCTTTAATCTATTGAATTGACCAAACATAAAAGCATGTCCAAGTGGGAGAAACCAATGAAGTAGAGAATTGCCATAGGATAACAAGTATATTACTGACACTAATAAAATGCCACCGATGATATTGAAAATTGCTGCTAATAATCTTTAAAATATCGCTAAATGCATCTTGTCGTGCCAATTTCAGAAATGATGCTAATGGAGTGTAAAAAACGTTCGATATTGTTGTAGCGAGTTGGTTTGAGAGATAGTTCTCAATGATAGGGAAACTTTAGTTTCTTTGCCATTTACTGTAGTGAGTAGGAGCAAATTTATTGTTAACAAAAAATATAACCAACATACAAGTGAGACGAAACTCACTTTTGACTTAAACGTATAGAATATGGATAGATAAATTTGTAACTTCTTTATATATGGTAGTCAGTATTTTTGGTTTAGAAAAGTAATTTCCAATATATTGTTAAATCGAACGAATAAATTATACTGCGTTTGATTGCTTTTTTTTTTTTTTTTTCCCATTGGAAAAGTAAACACCCACTTATTAGTAACTATAAATTTGTTCACACACTTAGTTGATTTTTCAATAAGGAAAAGTAACTTTCAACCTATAATGAAAATGGAAAAAAAAATAATATTCCACTAGTTATACGAAAAAGTAAATTATTCAAGGGCTGATGCTACAAAAATTCTAAATTGATACAACTGTGACTAATTTACCACAAGTTAATTTGTTAATTACCAAAAAAATTAAGCTAGTATACTTATGACAAATTTAATCCAAACTAATTTTTTGATAATCAAAAATCCAAAATTGATACTTTTTTTTTATAATTTTTTTCTCCGTTAGTTTCTCTTAAATTGAATTAATATCACAAAAAATCATAAATCGATACACATGTGACAAATGAAAGGTAAAATTCTAAACTAGTATACTCGTCAATTGATATGTGTCACCAAATTCAGCAATTTGACATTAAAGTTTAATGAAAATTAACAAAGGGTAAATTTGTTATCAGTGTACCAATTTGAGATTTTTTTAAGGTATTAATCCTAACTCTAATTATCAACTTCTATATCTATATTTGATTAATGATATTCTCAATCAAAAGAGAGAGAGAGAGAGAGAGAGCAAAGAGAGAGAGAGAGAGAGAGAGAGGCAAATTTCGATTTAAAAAAAGTAGTGAAAATAACTAAAATGGAATGCGCGACTCCTTCGGTTGTCTAGAGAACATAACGTGCACATGGCCAGTTGTGCAGGTCACTTGGGGAAGAGATTGGTCACTTAATTTTAGCATTCCTTGCCAACTCCTTCGCCGAACATTCTTGCGCTCCTCGTGGAAAACGACAAATCGAAACACAAGAGCGAGATATAGGAATCTGTGGAAAATATTCCTGACATTGTTATTTATCAAGTCGGCTGACTGATTCTCCTCTTACTGTTATTTATTTATTTCAGATACAATCATACATTAATGAGTTAATTCTCACAATATACTATATCAACCTCACAATTCTTGTTAAATACATATATTATCGACACCATGACTGGACATTTCAGCTTAGGAGATTATCGAATTTAACCCTTGACCCTTATATTCACCTTTGACTGTATATAGTAACTTGATCAATTAATAAATTCGAGAACTAATCTCTTTTTCCCCTAGAACATGTGTACCTACTTTGTCTTAATCAATCAATTGGAGGAACGTGTTGGCCAAAAGAAATTGTTGGTAAAATGTCAACTTTAATCGTCTGCTCGAGGACGTTGGACATTAATATAAACGAAGCAGTCTCTATCGCAAGGAACCATATTTATTCGGGAGGATAACTGCTTTTTACACTTAAGGCACGTTTGGTAACGTTTTTGTTCAAAAATTGTTCCAGGGAAGAGAAATAGTTTTTCTATTTCTATTCCCTGGAACAATTTTTTAACAAGAACGTGTTTGGTAACTACACAAAATTTCTGTTCCTGGAATAAAAAAAGAATAGAAACATGTTTGGTAAACTTGTATAATTTTTTTGTTTCTTTTAATTTTTTAATTTTTTTTAATTTTTTAATTTTATTTTTCCTTTTTTCTTCCTTTTGGTTGGTCGGCGGCCTCGGCCATGGCCGACGACCGGCCGACGAGGGCCGACGGCCTCGCCTAGCCACTGCGAGGCCGAGCTCGCCCGCCACCACCGGTGAGGCTCGGCCTCGCTAGGCCACCGCCAGGTGACGCCTCGTCGGTGGCTGGGCGAGCTCGACCTCGTCGGATCTGGGCGAGGCCGAGCCTCGCCGGTCGGCGCGAGGTCGACCTCGCCTTGGCCGGGCGAGCTCGAGCTCGCCCGGATCCGGCGAGGCCGAGCTCGCCTAGCCACCGATGAGGCTCGGCCTCGCTGGATCTGGGTAAGCTCGAGCTCGCCTAGCCAAGGCGAGGCCTAGCCTCACCGAGGGCCAGCGACGCTTCGATGAGGTCGCCGGCCCTCAATGGCCGGTGGCCGGCCATGGCTAAGGCCGGCGACCGGCCAAAGAAAAAAAAGAAGAAAAATGAGAAAAAAAAAAGTATTTCTCGGAATTGTTCCCGAGAACAAGAAACAAGGTTTTTTTCTACTTTTTTGTTTCTGTTCCAAATCTGTTCCCAGGAACAAAAGTGTAAATAAACGTATTTCTATTCTTTTTTTGTTCCCCGGAACAAAAGAACAAAAATTTGTGTTCCGAGGAACAGAAACAGATTTAAACAAGCAGGGCCTTAGCCGCTAGGACGAACCCCAAAAATTCATATGCCTGGACAAACGTGAGGACATTGGATGTCCAATCAGAGAGATTTCCGCTCTATCACCTCCAAAATTTTTTACAATAAAAAATTTCGTTCATGGTCTTGTCAAGGTACATGTGCGCAAGTTTCAATTGCATTAAGAAAAATTCCGTAAACATACATAGGTCGGTTCATGACCACCTCATTCTTATAGATAAGATTGTGTTTTTTCCCTATATATACTTTTATTTTCTGTATTCTAACAGTTACATCGTAATTATTAACCTTCTGGTTCCTCAACATTACATATAATACATAAAAAAAAGACCAACTATGCCTAAATTCTTGATTTGCAGTTGTGGCTGTGCTTCTCAATGATAAAGTTGGACGGTGGACCTAGACCTTCCAACAGAAAATTCTAAGGGTAACAGTTTCTTGTGTCAAAGAATTGGACAACTTTAGTTTGGTTTTGGTAATCCTAGAATTATGGTTAGAGAGAGAGAGAGAGAGAGAGACCTTCCAACAGAAAATTCTAAGGGTAACAGTTTCTTGTGTCAAAGAATTGGACAACTTTAGTTTGGTTTTGGTAATCCTAGAATTATGGTTAGAGAGAGAGAGAAATACGAGCCTAACCACCTAGAGGCCAACCGAACACTTTGTATGCCCCATGACGAGCCTAACAACAACCTAGAGGCCAACCGAACACTTTGTATGCCCCATGAATAAGTTAAATCTAAACATGTGGCTTGTGCAAATTGGCCTTGCCTAGAGTAGTTTTGTCACGCCCCGAACTCCGAGCGTGTGCACATCCCACTGCGGTCGATCAAACATGCAACATCCCAGGATACGTCGCCGACCCATTCATTTTATTACACATGCGGAAGCGAAACAAATCCCCTGACAACATTTAACTTGGGATAGAAAAGCAGGCAATCAATCACAATACCAAACACTCGCTTATAAACACATTGGTTTAAATACAATACTGGACCGATTCCAAAATAGACCAACTCGATAAAAGGGGAACTATCCTAAGACCACTAGCAGGGCACGTTCACCGATCCTTCAGTTTTCACCTTTCCAGACTCCATGGCTTCGGGTCCTCCACGACCACCATCTAGGGACCTGAAATTTTGGCCCACAACGGGGTGAGACATTGTCTTAGCAAGTTCAACCCCCTAAACCCCTATTAGAAAGAAAATACACCCCGGGTGGCCTAGTCACATCACACAGAAGACTTACCTCGTCTTAATCCTTTCCTGCAGGTTAGCACAATTTGTATCTCACAAACTCAGGAAATAATAAGAATTCAAACAATTGGAATGCCAACACTTTCATAGGAACCACAAACACACTCAGCACGCATTCCAATTATTATTCACTGCCACACAAGGGCATAGCCTACTCGCAGCCGGCTATCTACGACATTAATGCCGCATCGCCTCCCCCCCCCCTTGGAGCGCGGCTTCGTCACTACGTCGACGGCATTCCCGAAGGAGCATAGGTCCAGTTGGCCTAGCCTCTACAACGACTCGAGCCTCGTCACTAAGTTTAGAATCGAGTCCAGTTGGCTTAGCCTCTACTGTGACCCGAGTCTCATCACTAAGTTGATGACGATTCTAAAGGAATACAGGTCTAGTTGGCTTAGCCTCTACTCGCGACCGAGTCTTTCAACCAGCACACGACAATTCAAAACTGACCTCCGGACAATTTACATTTCACTCAAATACTCCAATTGCAATTGTAAACCTTAAATATCCAATTTCGGTGCCAAACTCGACACTTGAGATTTTCTCAATAAAATCCACATTTTCCACAATCGACACTCAATTTGCAATATCCACTCATCGAATTCAAAATCTAAATACACAAAGCGATCAGCATGAAATTCTAAGAATTTAGGGTCCCGAAATAATTTTCGGAATTTAATAAATAATTAAATTTATTTCGAAAATTAATTAAATAATAATATCCATATTTTTCACAATCCACGCTCAATTTGTAATATCCAACCATCAATTTCAAAATCCGAATACACGGCAACGATCAGCTCGAAATTATGAGAATTTAGGGTCCCGACAAAATTTTCAGAATTTATTAAATAATTAAATTTATTCCGAAAATTAATTAAATAATAATATTTTAATAATTTTCGTAATATAATATATTATTAAATAATCCAATGATTTCGAAACATTTATTTAAATCAAAAATAAATTCCTTTAAGTCACATCAAGGCTTATCATAAAATAAACCTTCTTAACCCTAATTAAACACACTTTAAATTAAAACACCTCCTTAATCTAATCCACTCTTAAATAACTTAAACTAACCACCTAATAACACTTAACATAAACTAAACCTTCCTAAGCATAATTAACCCTCTAAGAAAGGTTTAGTGAGCTAAACTCACCCGACTAGCGAGTCGAGCGGACCAAAACGACGAGGGCGACGAGGGGATCGACTTTCCAAAGGCGAACGTAAATTCCGGGGCCGGGAAGCCGGCCAAAATGGGCCAAAACCTAGCTGCCATACCCATTTCTTGCAGCTGTTGTTTGAGGCCGACGGAGGGGGCTTCGGCGACGGTTTGGGCGCGAAACTAGCGAAGAGGGAAGGCGGCTGCTCGGGTGGCGACCGGCGGTGGCTCCGGCGGTCTTGGCTGGCTCCGACGGACGGCGAGAAGCCGCTGGGGACGCCGGACGAAGCAGGGACGGAAGGCGGAGTAGCTCGCGCATGGGACGGCGTGCATGCGGACCGACGGCGGCTGCGATGGGCTCCGGCGACGGGCGAGCTAGCGGCGTCGAGCGGCGGACGGGCGGACGGAGGGCGGCCGGCTGGTTCGGTCGTAGCTTTTCTCTCTCTCTCTTCCCCCATTCAAAAACACAACCAAGGAAGAAGATGATGGAGATAGGTGGAAGTGACATCCCACCTTTCCAAGAGCCAATCCCCACCATCCACTTGTCAAGATCTTATGCACTCTTGCCCCACACCATGACATCACTTGTGATGTCACAATCCACTAACTCCAACCTCCCACAACCTTAATCCAATAGGTTCAATTTCATTTTCCGCGGGGCATAAAATTCAAAGTCTTCAATTCTCCTCTAATTGAACCAAATTGAAGTCCATAAAATTAATCCAATGTCACCACACTTCAATTCACATATTTACTTGACCATAGAACCCTCTTAGATCTCAAAAGTACAACCAAAAGCGGGCCTACCAATTTTCCGAACCAAATTAGCCATACCTTGATTAATTTGCTGAAAAACTCAGTTTTTATGAAAAAATCCTCCGAGTATGAGTCAATATTCCTAAAATGATTTGTGACACACCGGGACTTCCAATTTCTAAATTCGATCTTAATTTCACGGTTAATTTCACTCGGCACGATATTAGCGCGTCGATCCACCGGGTAGCTTTTAGAAATTTTCGTGCATTTGACTGTGGTTGATCAATTCAAGCCACAATGTACATCTTTGACACATTGGCGACTCTCGGTTGTCGAGATAATCTCAAGGTTTCAAACACGGACACGGGTACCCAAACGACGTAAAAGCCGGTCTAGTGCCGATCGACAAGAATTGTGCGATTTGGTGGAATCACCCACACTCGATCACATGCCTCGTCGAGTCGACCTATCTCCGGTCTCTAATCGATTTTTAACGTGCCGTAATGACCCTTGCAGATTAACTCGGTTGAAAGGTCGTTTCCTGGTCAAATTCTCAAGTCCGATGCATTAGAATTTGTTAACGGCTTCACCTAGTAGACTAGTTATCCCACGAGTGATCAGTTAAGGGAAAATAACTATATGTGCACAGATGAAATGCCCATTTCAATTTATTGAAAATAGAATTGGAAAATCGGGATGTCACAAGTTTACATGCACTTTGTGGGATTTTAAAAATCAATTCTAGCTTTTGAGCTAGAAATCCCTAAATGCCTCAATTTTTTATCTATTTTTTTTTTTTGTAAAGGTAAGTATAATATAGATTTTGCCAAATGAATATACAAAGAGAGGAAGCCCGGCACCAACAAAACAAACACTCAAAAGACAAAGGAGTCAAGAGAGTGTAGGGGTGCCGTGGTACCACAATAAAAAAGAGTCAAACAACCACTAGAGGCAAAACAACAACAAGAAGGGGAAGAACACAATCAATCAAAGATTGACGACGGCAATTCCCAACTTTGGTGTAGTCTTCTATTCCGGGGAATGTCTAGGGACGTGATTGAAGGATAAGGCTTTATCCTTAATCACCTTATGAAGACACATCTTCAACGCCGGCAAGAAAAGGGAGCCGTTGCGAAAGATAATCTCATTATGTTCCTTCCAAATAAGATAGCATAAAGCTCCAAAAGTGAAGCGAGCCAAGGATTGGTGGAAACTATTATCAGCAAAATGTTTGGTAACCCAAGCAATATTATCAACCCAGCATTTGTTTTGCCAGGCTAAATTACACTTAGCCGCCCAATAACGCGCAAGGGTACCAGTTTGATAAAAAAATCTCTTTGATAATGTTATGCAAATAGTATAAAGATAGATGAATTTTTTTCTTATATCTTACTCCCCATAGTCATGTAAGATTTTGTCGGCATGAAAATTAAAAAAGACTCAGATTAAATGTTCCAAATTATATTTTCTATAAACGTGGAATTATGTTATGGAGCCGGAAGTGCCTCTTGCCATATTTTGATAAACCTTCTCCCAGCCTAAGAAGCATGCCTGGTTCTCTAATCTCAAAGAAAAAGAGGAGCTAGGTCTCGCCTTTAGAATGATATAAAGTAATTGCAGTTAGCTTAAAGACATTCGTAGATGTCGATTGATCAATGCTTTTGGAAGTACTAAGAGATGCGCACGCATACGTGCGACATCTAAACTATTTCCGTTGACCCTCACGAAAATCTGCGTACAGACCCTTGTTGCTAATTCTTTATTTGGCATAAAACCTGCATGAATCCATACTTCAATGATTCAAACGTGACGCAGAGGAAGTTATGCTTGCAAATAATTCCAAAAGATAGCATTTATTTTGAATAATGAAGTGCGGATTACAATATCTTAGACGCTTATTTAAAGGGAGGTCACCATCTAGAAAATAATCAAGTAACTGAAATCGAATAACAAAATTAAGAAAAATATATTGCTATAAGGGAAAGTTATCGAAACACAACTAGAAAATTTGTAAAATGCATTTGAAATCTATGACATCTCGGATTTGTGGGACTGTCTGCTCTTATGACATTCTAATATTTCCATAAAGATATTTGCATGTTGTTCTACATCAAAACGTCCCATGATCCATCGCCGATATAGTCATGGAGATCATTGCGTCGGATTATTCAGCTTGCAAGAAAAGTTATAGTGCGAGCAAACCATATAAAATAATAATAAATAATGGCAAAAACTATCGCCGAAAATTCTCCAATGACGACAAGGACTCCGATTTAGTGGAATTTTGTGCTCTCAATTTGACTATAAAAACCCGCCTGTTGTGCTCCCAAATTGAGTGCAAGAAATCAAACTCCTAACCAAAGTGTCTCAAGAATCACATGGCGCTTCTTCAATCTCCATCGATTTGCTTCCCTCTCACCCTTCTCCTTTCTCTCCTCATAAACTCGTCTCACTGCTTCAAACCCAAATCGCTTAACATCTCGAAGGTTCAGTCCAACGGTGATTGGTCGCCGGCAACGCGCCAAAAACTTGTTCGTAAAATTCTAAACGCAAGTGCACGTGTCGAACAAGTAATATAATGATGAGAAAAAGTATCGTCCCACGGAGATTGATGATTAATAAACCAATTAAATACTAAAATAGACTAATTCTAAAATTTATCTAACAAATCAAAATACAATTAAGAATAAATTAAAAATGAAATTTGTAGACTAAATGCATTAAATCAATCAAATAAATATGTTAGAGCATCCGATTTCACCATAACCACTAGATATGAATTTCAGATTGTTGTGAATACAAGAACGATATCAAACATGTGATAGCAGAATTTCCTAATCTATTTACTATCCTATCTCTAGGTATAGCAAACCTACTCAATTTATTAATCCACTTTATCTCTATATAAATTAAAATAAACATGAATGCATTAAAAACTATGAATATTCCCGGCTTACAATGAGTTTTTTGAAAACTTTATCACCGAAAGCTATACAAATAATGTGGTATATCTCTATCCACATATAATTCATGGTGATATATTATAATGAGTAATTGCATATTATCACTTTTTAGTCTCAAATATGTGCATCAAATCATTCAAGTGGTGGCCAGTTACTCAAAAGCATTACGCTCAATAAAATATAACTCACATGAATGAAATCAATTGTAAAACATAAAAATCATGAAATTCACATCATCATGGTTAGGCTACATCGTAGCCCTAACAAAAGAAAATTAGAACATAGTAGAATAAGAAATAAAAATATAAATCAAATCCAGCATCTTGAATCAAAGAGCAAGAATTCTATCACCACTTTTGTCTTCCTCTTCAAAATACTTGAAAAACTCTTAGAACAATAAAAAACGATCTAACAAAAACCTAACTTCTCCCTCTGGCTCTTAATGTTCTCCTCTTCAAAAGATATATCCCAGATATCTATCTCCCAACGCTTACAGATAACATTAGGGAACAAAATCAAGAATTTCCTAATTTGATATCCATCTTCCACTGCTTTTTTTATTTGATTTCCTAATATTTGCCCTTCTTTTCCTTATCTTCTCCATATTTCATTATTCTGCATAAATAAGGAAAATTCGAATAATTAGAAGGAAATTCAAATATTTTCTCATAAATATTGCATTAATTGTTGCCTAAAATAGGTAAAATAACTCTATTTTTATAGAATTATCAAATTTTGTGCTCTCAATTTGATTATAAAAACCCGCCCATTGTCCTCCCAAATTGAGTGCAAGAAATCAAACTCCTAACCAAAGTGTCTCAAGAATCACATGGCGCTTCTTCAATCTCCATCGATTTGCTTCCCTCTTGCCCTTCTCCTTTCTCTCCTCATAAACTCGTCTTACTGCTTCAAACCCAAATCGCTTAACATCTCGAAGGTTCAGTCCAACGGTGATTGGTCGCCGGCAGGTGCGACGTGGTACGGGAGTCCCAATGGCGCTGGAAGCGATGGTAATGGAATGACATTATATTTTTATATGGTCAATTCACTTGGAGTAAAGATCTTTTTACGCAATCACCGTTGGTCTCATGACACGCCTTTCAGTAATTTTGACTTATCAAGTCTTTTGAGTATAAATCAGTTCGGACATATGAGTAGCTTAGGTCAATCACCTAATCGTGATTGATTTTGGCTTTGTACCAAACACATATAGACTTAGAGGTCAAACTGGAATCAAGTACAACGCTAGACAATAATACTCTAGTAATTACACATTTCACCTGATCTGCAAATATACATATATATTTATACATACATATATAATATTTTATATATAATATGCTTTGTATGATATTTTGTACGTAGGTGGTGCATGTGGGTATGGGAGTGGGGTCGCCCAAGCTCCATTCTCTTCAATGGTGTCCGCAGGAGGGCCTTCTCTTTTCAAATCAGGCAAATGATGTGGAGCTTGTTACCAGGTTTCTCTCTTGCTAGAAAAGTGTTTCTCGAATTATTTTTATATTCGCCGTCATCGGAGAAAATTTGCCACGGACAAAGTTAATATATGTTCACGAGATATGCTTTTCCTAAATTAACAATCGTGGAATAGAATTCATGAAAACATCTACTGCGGCAAGCCTTCTAGACTCCCATTAAAAGTAGCTTGACTTCTTCGTATTTGAACAGATTATTTGACTCGGTACATATTGTCCTATTAAAACAGATTATTTAGTAGTAGTTAGGAAGTGCAGTCTTTTGAGCTCTTGTTGATTAAATTTCAGGTGAAATGCACCGAAAACGCGGCTTGTTCTGGGAACCCAGTGACGATCGTTATATCTGATGAATGCCCTGGTGGCCCTTGTGTTGCTGAATCTGCTCACTTCGATTTGAGCGGCACGGCTTTTGGAGCCATGGCGAGCTCTGGCAAGGCCGATGAACTTCGCAACGCTGGGGTGCTGCAAATTCAATACCAAAAGTCCGTACGGTCGATCCTTTCTCTATGGATCCTTTCGAGTGAATTTCAATTTTAACAGACGCGCAGAGGGAAAAAAGGAAGATAAAACGCATTGAAAAGTGCTTTAAATTAACGAGAAACTTTGCTTTCACCAGACTTATACTAATCAGCAAATAGTCTAACTTGCTTATTAAAAGTCTATTTATGTGCACATATTTACAATGCCAAGCAGAGTAGAGTGCAATTTCCCCGGCGCGAAGGTGGCATTCCACGTTGACTCCGGCTCGAACCCCAACTATTTCGCTGTGCTAATTGAGTACGAGAATGGGGATGGCGAGCTCGGCGCCGTCAACCTGAAGCAGGCTCTAGACTCTGACTCTTGGCTTCCGATGCAACAGTCGTGGGGCGCGGTTTGGAAGCTGGATGGCGCGGGCCAGCTGCGCGCCCCATTCTCGATCAAGCTCACCTCTCTTGACTCCGGCAAGACCCTGGTTGCCAACAACGTGATCCCCGCTGGGTGGCAGCCCGGACAGACGTACCGGTCCGTCGTCAACTTTGCTGTCTGAGGGTTGTGTGTGGTTTGCTTGGGAGACGAAGAAATGGAGATTGATCGTCCGTGAATTTGGTTGTGTGTTTTATGTGATTGGCAAAAATAAAATATAGGATGGTGTTGGTAAAAGAAAGTATTTTGCCTTTTCCACTCTGTGTAATCTAGTCAGCTATGAGCTACCTCTTGGAAAAGAGAGACTAGTAGGGAGTAGGGGTGTGCGTGGTCCGGGCGGGTGGTTCCTAACCTAGAACTGAGAACCGCCCGCTAAGAACCGGTCCGAAAAATTGGAACCAAGAACCGCTTGCTAGTTGCATGGATTTACCCAGGATCCGGACCACCGGTCCAGTCCGGTACCGGGTGGATCCATAGAACCGGTCCAACCTCCGCGCCTTCCCCTTTTCGCCTCCCCACATCTGCTTATTTTGGCTCTCCCGATCATTGTAACTTTATTCTCCTCAAGTACTAGCGCTGCGACGGTGTCCACGGCGGTGGCAGTCGCGACCCTCACTCCGCTTCCGTCTCGGCCACCACCACCATCTTCGCCACCGCCTCCGCCGTCTCCCACTCCTCCCTTGAGACCAACAATGAGGAGGACAACGGGGATGATGAGCCATTCTTAGACCTAGAGTTCGCCTGTCACCGAAGATGAGGATGATGAGGAGAAGCTTGAGGAGGGGGAGGAGGAAGAGGGGAGGTAGAAGTAGGACGAGCCAAACAACAAAGAGGACGATAGTGACAGTGAATGCGGAGGTGGCGGTAACATGGAGAGAGAGTTCAAGTTTGAGGGAGGAAAAGAGAATCAACTCACTGTTTCGCCGAGTTTGGACTAGGACTTGAAGGGAGATGAGTAGATCCGGAGGTGAATCGGAGAGGAAGAGGGAGCTCGGGAAGATTTTAAACTGAGAGAGATGAGATGGAGTAGGAAAGTAGTAAATTGAGACAAGAGGGTGATTGGAGCTCTAAATTTTAGATTTGCTAATTTCGAATGTTTTTAATATTAAAAATTAATATATTGTTATAATATAACCGGTCCGGTCCGGGTGGGCAAGTGGGCGGATCCACCCATGGACTCGGGAATTGGACTGGTACCCACTGGTTCCCATAGATTGGAACCGGGAACCGGACCGGTTCCCTTAAGAACCACCGGTTCCGGGCGGTCCGGGCGGTCCGGGCGGGTCCCGGTTCTTTTGCACACCCCTAGTTGGGAGAAATGAATGATATTGTCCTTTCTAAATTAAGAATGATTTGAGTATTTTTGTTCTTTATCTTTGTGCTAATCTATTGTATCTGAAGCTTGAAAGCTTTTATGTTGTACCACTTCTAAAGGGGATGGTCGTAAATTGTGTCAATCTATATGCGAATGGGTACGTTCTTCATTATGAAAAAATGAAACTTCTGAATGAGAATTATAATTCCAAAGAAAACATTTTCGATACATATTCATAAATAAAACTAACGAACCCGACCTTTCAACATATTCCTATCACTCCCAACCATCACTACTTTGATTCATTTCTAGGAAATCAACCTCTCGTGCGTTGAGTTTGTACTTAATACTAGCTCCAATAATATACGTGAAAAGAAACATCATCATTGAATTTTCAGTTCAATACCGATCAAACTATTGACTAAAATTTAAGTTCAATCTCCATCAAGGTACTCTTGGACTACGTAGGACGGTCGATGTTCACGTCAATAATTTCTAGCTAAAATTGACTCGAATGACAACAAATCATCAAAAGGTTTAAGTGGTAAAATTTTGAGATTTTGAACTGAAGTGACATTCATGTAATAGATTTAGATTCTTTTTCTTTTGTTAATCAAGTCAGATGAACGTCATTGACATGGACAAAGAAGAGCTGGGTATTGATGCAAATCAGTTTCTTGCCACCATTAAAAAGGTAAGTGACTTAAGGTGCGCATGATAACCATTATATTTTTCTATTTCTCTATTTTTCTGTTCCTTGGAATAGATTTGGAATAGAAATTTGTTTGGTGACACAATTTCATTTTTTTTTAATTATTTCTAGAACAACTTTCTACTTCAGAAATAGATTTGGATCATAAATCAGAAGTTAAAATATTTATCTTTTCTATTTCTAGAACAAAAGTGAGTAATGAAAACTCTTCTCATTGTTTACTCTCATCACTGCCCTCCACCCACCCATCGCCCGTGGGATGTCGGATGGCTGCCGTTGACCACCATATGTTAGATGCCTGCCGCCAGTCGCTCACCGCCGGTTGTCGGACACCCATCGCCGGCCCTCGGACTCTGGCCATCTACTACCGATTGTTGATCGTTCACCACCGACTGCCCGCTGGTTGCTGGCTGTTGCCTGCGTGCCTCCTACAGCCAATTGCTGGTCACCGATGACCCCCTTGCGGTTGTTGGCCATCAGAAGCCAAACGCCTCCCACCACTACTCGGGAAGGGGAGGAGAAATTTTGTATCATTATTAAACGAATTTCTATTTTAAGAGCATAAATTTTATAAGGATATCAAATGCATATTTCTGCTCAAAAACTTATTTAGAGAATAAAAATAGAAAATTAATTTATAGTCAGAAATTGATTTCTAGAATGGAATGGTTATCATACATGCCCTTAGTGTCCCTTATAAGCGAATTTCGTTCTTTGATAGTTGACCTCGGTGTAGGCGCGAAGTGCATCATCAGTATCCTCAGAAGTCGTTCAAGAATTCCGGGCCAAAGATGAAGAAAGTCAGCGAGTTCATGAAGGATGTTATGCTGCATTTGCGGTTCTTCATCCAAAGCCTACGTAAGGCATTTGGAGGCTTTTGCCTTCTTTTTGTTTTTTGTTATTTTTTAATCATGTATTGCAATCCCTTCTAGCTTCTCCTGCTCTTCAATTTCTTATACCTTCACTATCCTGCAGCGTTAATACAATGTTGTTAAACCCAAACTTTATACTTAAGCTCGCTTGCCTTCAATTTTGAAGATACCTATCGCGACCAATTTTTCGGGTGTGAACCACCTAGGGTTTGGCTAATGGATTATTAAGTCTAGACTTAACTCGGGCTCTCCCAAGCCCATACCAATTCGCGACTTAGGTTCAAGTTCTTAACATGCAAATGATATTTCAGTTAGGAGTCGCCACTAATCTATTTTTGGTGGGTTGATTAGAAACCCAAGTAAAGTAACGGGAGATTTACTTTACTCCTACGAACCAGAGATTTATGAGTTCGGGGACTTGGTTACGCTAGATTTCTCTAACGCCCTTTCGGTACCTTTTTCTTTTATTTTGAAAAATGTTTGGCAAGCAGCTTGAATTAATTTTAAGCTATTTCCCTAACATGTGAGGTTATCATACGGGTCGCAAACCATCAATTTAACACCCAGATAAAGCAATGAATAAATTGCAAGAACTTACCTCAAAGCAACGAAAGCATCTGCAATGTTAAATTAAAATCCATATCAATAATCCTAGATATGGTTTCTAATTAACACGCAATTTCTTTTTTTTTTGTTTTCACTTAATTAATGAAAATAATGCAATATGCAATGCGATGTTAACTAAATGACCTAATTCTAACGACATACAATTTCTAATTAAATGGGCCAAGCAAAAATACTAAATGACATGCATTTCAATGAATCTAACCCTAATGACGTGCATATGACATTTTTTGTATTTTCTAAAAGAATGCATTTTATCCTAAAAAATAAACTAATTTAACCTATGACATTTTCTGTATTTTTCATGAAATTTGAAATTTGGTGAAATGTGAAAATTACCTAATTAGATTAAGATTCTATTTAATTTATATTAGGAATTAGGTTGAGCCAAATCCTAATTTAAACTAAAATATTATCTTAACCTAAATAATCATAAAATGCAATATATCTAAAAAAAAAACCTAAACTTGTAATAAATTAAGAAATTATCTAAATTAAACTAAGTGCAATTTTTATCCTAATATGCAATGACGTGCAAAATATACCCTAACTCTACATGATATATGCATGATGATTTTTTGTGTTTTTGTTTTGTTTTTTTTTTTTAAATTTCGAAATTAATAATTGCCAAATACTTAAACAGGAAATCCAAGTTAAAAAATGAACTAGCAACCTAAATTAATTGATTTGATTTTTTTTTATTTTTAAAAATTCGAAATAAAATTCCTATTATGAGCATGCAAACCCTAAAACTACATTTTTTTTTTTTATTTTTCTTTTAAGAAAACTAATTTAAGTAACACCACAGCAAATCAAGCCATATTGATACCCAAATTGACGAACCATATCTCGCGCATGAGATCGGGTTGGCCAATTTCACATAAATCACGAATCGGATCTCGGGCGGGAGATCGGATTGGCAATTTTTTAAGTAATTGCGAGTCGGATTTCGGGCGCGAAAATCGGACTGACAATCACTAATCTCAAGGCAATTTCATATCATGGAATTTCAATTTCACATTAAAGGAATAATTACACTAAAAAGATAAAATAAAATAGCGAAAATAATAAAACAAAAATAAGATAAAGGTAATACCTAAATTTTCTTTTGCTTTTCTCTTTTTTTTTTTTTTTTTTTTTTTTTTTTTTGAAAAAAGAAAAAGAAAAATAAAGCTGGTGGCCGGTCCGGCGAGGGGAGATCGCCGGCTAGGGTTCCGGCGAGGGGGAATCACGTCGGTTAGCGTTCCGGCGAGGGCTCCGGCGAGGCGGCGCGGCGGCAGAGCCGGAATCGGCCCGGCGACGCCGGACAGCGACGCGCGTGACCACGGGCTCGGCGATGCGTCGGAGCAGCCGAGCGATCGGCGACGAGCGGTGGCGTTGCGGGAGCAGCGCGGCGAGATCTCGGTCGGCGTCGCGGGCGCAGTGCTCGACTCCGACGGCGGGCGCCGAGTGGGGACCGCAACTCGGGCAATCTGGGTCGCGGTGTCGCGGTGAGCTCGGATCTGCAGGCGGAGAGGTTTCAAGCGTCGTGGTCACGATCTTCAGCGGAGCAGCTTCGCGGGCGGATCGGGGACAGGCGACGCAAGGCGGGCCTCAGCGTCGGGGCCGCGTGGGTCAATCGGCGACGGTGTTGCGGGCAAGGCCGGGGGCTTGGATCTGGACCGGCTACCGTCGGGGCCTCGATCTGCAGTGCGGTGGTCTTCGGGCGAGGCGGAACGCAGCGAGACCCGGAGGGAGAAGCGCAGCGTCGGGGAAGGGCAGCGGCGTGTGGACCGGCGCCGGGTCACGGCTTCACGGAGAAGGCAACGGGGCGTCGAGGTGTTGGCAGCGAGTCGCGGGCCAAAGCAGACGGCGGCGTGTCGTCGAGGCTCCGGGGGTTCAGTGTCGGGGCGGCGTGGGTCGTCGGAGCTCGCGGGTAGAGACCGGCGGCTTGAGCGCTCGCGGACGAAGATCGGCGACGCCGACGGCAGGGTTCGACGGCGAGACGGGGCCGGCGAAGGCCTCGCCCTTGCGGGGAAGACGAACGTCGCGAAAAGTGGGGGGGCTTTTTTTTTTTTTTTTTTTTTTTGCTTTTTCTCTCTCTTACCTCACTTTTTCACTTTTTGCCTTTTTTGTGCTTTGTCCACCGACGGAAAAAGAACCCCCCCTTGGACTTACCGTACGTGACCCCTTTTATAAGCCAAAAAATTGTATCTTGGGGATATATTTCATTTCTAATTTTGCTTGAGCACGATACTCCTAAATATATCGCTGAAATATTTTTCGCATATTCCATCAAGAAAATTCCGTTTTTGTGCGAAGTGCATCTCCCAATGTATATTACCTAAATATGTGAAAAAATCTTAACGAAATATAACAAAATAAAATAAAATTTTCCTAAACTATATGCCATGTGATTATGATTTTTTTATTATTTTTTATTTAGCGAAAAAAATAACCCCAAAAATTTAGGTGTCAACAATACTCAATCGAGCGATCGAATCGTTCTAGACATCAACTCAAAACCCCAGATCTAGTTTGCGTTCCTTTCTCGAACGTCCGTCAGCTTTTTAACACACAAGGATTGTGGCTGTGCCGAAATTTCTGATCTGTTGAAGTCAAGCGACAATGAATGTGGTACGTTTCACAATTCTCCGACTCCTGTAATTTTAACATAAATAACATGTTACTGCCGCGTGGTATGATTGTCTATAAATTACCCTCTCTGGTCTTTAGTTGCGAAGCACTTTTGGTACTTGGGGCCCAAAGGCTTAGGCTATATTTGACTATTTCTCGTTTCCCTTAAGATGGATTAATAGGTTTGATATAAGACCATGTATTTGAGCTCATTTGGATCCAAATGGGGCTCGTAAGGGTGTGCAATCGGACCAGGTATACCCAGAAACCGGACCGGCCCACCCGAAAAATAGGGCTGGGAATTGGTTACCAAAATTCAGAACTGGTTTGAACTGGTTTGGGAACCGATTATGAGCAAATACCCACCCGGGAACCGAATCGACCGGACTGATTTGGGAACTGGTTTTGTAAACCCAAAAGACCAAAACCCTATCTTTTTTCCCCTAATTTCTAATCTTAGAATTGCATTTTTCCTCTCACACGGTACTCCCCCTTCATCGTTTCTCTTCTTCGCTTGCTTCCCTCCCTCGCTGGCTCACTATCGCACCATTCATCGCATAGGATTTTTTATTTGCCTTATGATGTTTGTTTACGATGATTAACCTTGTGAATCCTTAGTTTTGTTTAGTCAAAAAGTTCATGTACTTACTGATTATATGTTCTTAATGTTTCAATATAAATGAGGAGGATTTCGTTATTTTCTCACATATTAATGTAAAATTCAAAACCGTATAGGATATTGGGCGGTTGCAAAATAGGTTCCAGTGGAAACGGGGTTGACTTTGGAACCGGACAGGAAAAATAGGGTGATTCCAAAATAGGGTCCAGTACAAATAGGTTCGGGTACAAGATTCAGGTCTGCAAACTACTCACCCTAGACCCCATCACCCTAGGGGCTCGTAGTATCCTTTGCCCAGTTTAATGAATCCACAGTAGGGCCGCTGCTTTTTAGCAGCTGCCGGTTCAGTCTAATGCCTGGTCCAGGATCTCAAGACGTACAAGCAAAATGTTGCTCTTTACAGACTTGCAACCAATCAATCTCAATCTAACATCAGTAACAATCTTTCTGTATACATTATTTACATCCAACGCAGTTCCACCATTATGTAATCTCCAGTAGCAGACCAAGCAAGTTTAAACAGCAATGCCTGAAAAGAAGCACCCCTTGACATTTTTTAATCCAATGAAACCCAAAGTCCACACATCGCGCATCCTATTTGTACAAAAAAGATCCAGCAATCTCCTCCAAACTAAACATGAAAAACTACATTCAAAGATTAGATGATTGTTTCTCATTCACGAGGCCACATAAAATGCGGCTAGCTGAAGACATAGAAACACAACTTAGCGTCCCATCTCAACTAGCAAGCCTAATCAGAACAAGCATCCATGAAATAAAACAGTGCTTGGGAATAGATGGGTTAAACCAAATACGTCTGTGCCAATCAACATGCTGGCCCTTCACTCTAATAGTCCTCCAAGAACAAGCAGTAGAGTAAGAACCAGATGAGTAAGGAATCCAAAACAACTAAAAATCAGCTGCCACACTGGGGAACAACACACCAGATATATCAGTTTGAATCTGCACCATAGCATCAGATCTTGCACGGGGCCAGCACCATCCAAGATCATTTATAACCCGGGATACTTTGCAATTTAAAGAATCATTAGAGATCACTCTTATTGAGAATTTATCTAAAAATGACCCAAAAGGATGCCTGGACTAGCTAAGGTTCTTTGAAAGGTTATAACTTCTTAGTCGATGATCGCTATATGCCACAACGCTTAATCCCAATAGAAACATCATGCTTCTGAATCGGGAAAAATAAGTGAAGATTTGATAACATATTATGTTACAAGAACATAAATCTGCATCTAAAGTCCAAACATCACATTTGAATCTAACGTTCAACTGGATTTGTCAACAGCTTATTTGGGTCAACAATATCAGAAGATGTATAATTTAATCTTGGGTTAATACCACGAAAAACCATAAATTGGTACACATATGACAAATTTACTCTAAACTAAAATCTCAAATTGATAGCCATGTAATGAATTTACTCAAAACTAACTTTTTAACCACCAAAAAATGAAAATTGTCCAAAAAATCATAAACCTATAACATCTTTATCAATTTAGTTCAAAACTTTTCAATTCAAACGTAAATTTTTTCACGTTTTGCTAATTGAGTTCAACCAGCAAATTTTGGTCAAAAATTACTGATGTGGACACTGACTGTCTTATGTGTTACGATCAGTGTTGACAATTTTGTCAATAATATTTTAATATTTTTCAGATTTTTTAGTTAATTTTTTTCTTTTCTTTTTTTCCTTTCTGCCCTTTTGTCTTATTTTCATTTTCTTCTTTCTTTTTTCCCCTTTTCTCATTGTTGGCCACACTCGGGCCTCATCAATAGCCAATGAGTTGCTGGCCTCAGGCGAGGACCACCCTCGCCGGCCTCGGCCTTGGCCATGGCTGTCGGCGGTGATTAGGATTTGGAGCTCGTGGCTGCCATAGCCACTTGAGCTCGAGCTTTGGCTTGTCGCCATGGTCGGGATATGGAGCTCACATATCTTGAGCTCATCTTCTCATGGCCATAGTCGAGATGGATAGTGGCAAGGAGTCTATTGCCGGTAATTAGTCGATGTTTACCTTCCATATTCCTCTCGACGGTGGGATCCAAACAATAAGTGAGTTCTGCTTCCTTTTGGCTCGTTTCTCTGTAAGAGGGTTCCATCTCAAGTAGTCCTTATTCATTGCCATGGCCTCCTCCACTATTTGTCTTAGATCTATATGCTACTAACGGAACACAATTTTTTTTTTCTATTTTTCCATATATTGTAGAGCACTCCAGCGACAACCATGGTTGTGATGGTGGACGGGATCTAGAGCTCTAGATCCTAGCCATCGCTGCAAGGCCACGAACTCAAGATATGTGAAACTGGCCATGGCTGTGAGGCGATGAGCTCTAGATCTCGGCTATAGCCGTAAGCCTAGAGCTCGAGTTCAAGTGGCCATGGTGGCCACAAGCTCCACATCTTGACAACCATCGACATCCATGACCACGAGCCAGAGCTTGAGCTCGAGTGGCCATGGTGGACACAATCTCTAGGTCCCAACCACCATTGATAGCTGCGGCTCAGGCTGAGGCTGAGGGTGGCAACTTGCTGGCCATTGACAAGGCCTAGTGGTGGAAAAAAAAAAACAGAAGAGAAGGGAAAAAGTCAGAGGTGGCCAATGGAGGGGAAAAGGGAAAAGGAAAAGAAGAGAAAAGTAAAAAGAAAAAAAAAAGAGAAGGAAAAAAGTCAGAGGTGGCCGATGGAGGAAAAAGAAAAGAAGAAAAAGGAAAAGAAGAAGAAGAAGAAGAAAAGGAAAGAAGAAGAAGAAGAAGAAGAAGAAGAAGAAGAAGAAGAGAAGGAAAAGAGAAAAAAGAAAAAAAAAAGAAAAAAATAAATAAAATCCTAAAGATATTGAAATATTATTAAAATTGTCCACGTCAAAAACCGATCATGCTATGTAGGATGGCTGATGTCCACATCAGCAATTTTCAACCAAAATTGGCCGGATGGTCTCAATTGGGAAAACGTAAAAATATTTAGAAAAACTCATTAGTAGGTTAAGACTGAATTGACAAGAATGCAATAAATTTATGAATTTTTAAATAATTTTTTCTTATAAAAAGCCCTAAACTAGTATATTCGTGATAAGTTTATCATTCGAAAAATCACAAATTAGTACATTTGTGGTAAACGGAGGGTAAAACCCTAAAATGGTACATTCACTACTTGCCATGTATCATCCAACTCGGCAATTTTATAATAAAATTCATGGAAACTAATAGATGGTAAATTTATCACATGTGTACCAATTTGGGATTTTTTGTGGTTAAAAAATTAGTTTAGGAAAAACATATCACACATTTATCTATTTGAGATTTTTTATAATATAACCCTTTAATCTATTGAATTGACCAAACATAAAAGCATGTCCAAGTGGGAGAAACCAATGAAGTAGAGAATTGCCATAGGATAACAAGTATATTATTGACACTAATTAAATGCCACCGATGATATTGAAAATTGCTGCTAATAATCTTTAAAATATCACTATATGCATCTTATCGTGCCAATTTCAGAAATGATGCTAATGTAGTGTAAAAAACGTTCGATATTGTTGTAGTGAGTTGGTTTGAGAGATAGTTCTCAATGATAGGGAAACTTTAGTTCTTTGCCATTTACAGTATTGAGTAGGAGCAAATTTATTATTAACAAAAAATATAACCAACATACAAGTGAGACGAAACTCATTTTTGACTTAAACGTATAGAATATGGATAGATATATTTGTAACTTCTTTATATATGGTAGTCAGTATTTTTGGTTTAGAAAAGTAATTTCCAATATATTGTTAAATCGAATGAATAAATTATACTGCGTTCGATAGCTTTTTTTTTTTTCCCATTGGAAAAGTAAGCACACACTTATTAGTAACTATTAATTTGTTCACACACTTTAAGGGTTGATGCTACAAAATATCCTAAATTGATACAACTATGACTAATTTACCACAAGTTAATTTGTTAATCACCAAAAACTTTAAGCTAGTACATTTATGACAAATTTAATCCAAACTAATTTTTTGATCATCAAAAATCTAAAATTGATACATTTTTTTTATATATAAATTTACCCTCCACTAGTTTCTCTTAAATTGAATTAATATCACAAAAATCATAAATTGATACACCTATGACAAATGAAGGGTAAAATTCTAAACTAGTATACTCGTCAATTGATATGTGTCACCAAATTCAGCAATTTGACATTAAAGTTTAATGAAAATTAACAAAGGGTAAATTTGTCAAATATAGAGTTTTAAATGGTCAAAAATTAATTTATGGTAAATTTGTTATCGGTGTACCAATTTGAGAATTTTTAAGGTATTAATCCAAACTCTAATTAGCAATTTCTATATCTATATTTGATTAATGATATTCTCAATCAATTTCGATTAAAAAAAAGTAGTGAAAATAACTAAAATGGAATGCCCGACTCCTTCGGTTGTCTGGAGAACATAACGTGCACATGGCCAGTTGTGCAGGTCACTTGGGGAAGAGATTGGTCACTTAATTTTAGCATTCCTTGCCAACTCCTTCGCCGAACATTCTTGCGCTCCTCGTGGAAAATGACAAATCGAAACCCAAGAGCGAGATATAGGAATCTGTGGAAAATATTCCTGACATTGTTATTTATCAAGTCGGCTGACTGCTTCTGAATAAGAAAATCGAAACCCACAGGTGGGATTCATTAATTCGTGGGGTTTTTCTTTTTCTCTTCGTTTCCGAGCGCAAGGAGAAATACGTTGGGGCGAACAGTGACCATACCATAGCCTGTTTGACAGTGCATTCATGCGAGATACTTGGGAGGAAGCATGTACGCCGTCTGCATTGCTTATTGTCCTTTTCTATCGCCTAACTCGATGAAATGTTACTATGGAAAATATTAAAAGTGAGATGAATGCTGTTGACAGTAGAGATAACATTGTAGAGGATTCGTGATCAATTTTAACAAGCCTAAAAACAAGTTCTCATAAAAAAGACAAAGATCTCTTTTTTCTTATAAGTAAGACAAGGTAGAGAGGCGTGATAGTGCATATACCTTTCTGGGTGTTAACATGAGAGTTTCACACTCCTTACGAAAGATTTTGTTTAAGTCATTACTACTTAAGCTACGTTTGGAGGACCAAATATAATTTTGGATAGGATAATATCTGGTGTTTGGGAGAACACTAGATTTGAATGTATCTGGACATAATTTGGACAAAAAATCCCCACCTTATGGAAAATCTAAGGAAAATAGAAACAGAAAAAGGAGAAAAACCCGATGGACTGGCTTTGCTACTCACCGCTCGACTTCGTCCACACCAGATGAACACCTCTTAGTCGATCTTTCTTCTTGTTGTCGGCTCAACATCACCGTCCTCGACCTCAAATGCCCTTGTCTTAAACTGTTGCTTCTAGCTTCGTCACGCGCAGCCATCCAAAGAGTTGACTTCCTCCAACAAGTTTTAGATTTCTTTTTTTTCCTCGCAGAAGAACCCATTCCATTTGTGAAAAATTTTTGGCGCCTATCATCGAGAATTTCGATGAACGTTGCTCTTATTTTCAATCATCCTCCGCTCTCGCTTTCAGATGGTGGTGATGGGTTAAATTGATGGGCTCATCAGGGACGGTTCGTCTTTACAACCCATTAATTTGGTGATGATGGGTCATCGACACGGGGTTGTTTAATGTAATCTAGGTTCTATTTGCCGGGACTTTATGGGTCTATGTCCGTCCTTTTTCAGTACTTTGTTCTGCGTTGTCAACAAGTTCTTGAGGCAACCAAGTCGCGAGTTCTATATTTTCCTTTGATTTTCAATTTTGGGTGATGGTATGTTTTAACTTTATTTCGGAGCAGAATCTCAGAGAAGAAACAAAGGATTTGAGTTCAGTTGTGGACTCAAGTATTGATTCCAGAGTACTAATCCAAAAGGCGACTTGCAAAGAAGGAACATTGAGCATCTAGAGCGAGAAAACAGGGAATTGCAGTAGTGCACACCAGATGTGGAATCCTTAACCTCCTGCCCTTACTAAAGGATGAAGATGATGATGGTCTGTGATGTCTCATTTTCCTTGACCACTAACCATGAAAGCGAAAAAGCGAGAGAGGTGAGTTGAGTGAGAATGTCAACGTTTTTCAAACGCTCAGTTGGGTAATATTTATTTGGATTTTTTTTTTATTTTTTTTTATTTTATATCTAGACGTTATCAAACACCACGTAGAAGATTTCAAATTTTATCATATCCTTATCCTATCTGACCTTATCCTATTTGGTAAAAATGTGTGGAAGACCAAATGTAGCCTTAGTCTGTATGAGCCGGTGACCGCAGCGCTTGCCAAAAGTTAGGAAACATGTTCACATGTGGTAGCAAATACACAAGGCACAAAATGACTAGAGGTTTGTTCACGATATGCGTCGAACTGGTGACCTCTTTACCACCATACCTAAGCATATAGCAAAACCAGTATGTAATACACAAAGCTGCAAGTTAATCGGGACATATTTTTACATGAGGTAGCAAATGCAAAAGTCACAAGCTGACTAAAAATCTATTCATAACATGCCTCGAACTTGTAATCTATTGGAAGACCGTGTGAACTCTATAACCACCATAGCTGATGATATGGCAAAAGCAATATGTAATACTTGTAAGTTAATCAGGACAAAATTAACGGGGGATATGTTCTATGGAATTATGGAATCAATATTAAGGAAACACATCTTCTACACGTATGTTGTATGTACGATAATAAGGTATATGAAGCTATGAAAAAGACAAGTAGACTCTATAATCATGTTTCTTTTTTCCGCCGCTGGAGCGGAAGACCTATTTATCAATTGCTGGACCAAAAAAACGGGGTGAACTTTGTGGTCAGAAAATAGGTGACTTGACATGTTTCTTTTCCTGGAATTAATATTTGACTGTGAGTAAAACCCTAGACGAAGAACGTTTTCCTCTTAGTTTACTGACACACTCTTCAATTAATTCTTGTTTTGAATCATTCAAATTATTTGGGTTGTGAACAGCAAGTTGAAAAGCGAGGACAATGAGCTGTCTGACGCACTCCACATGTTCCTTGGCACAAAATTGGCGCACATTTCCGGAAATCCTAATTCTATATGCTTAAAAATGACTACGTCTCAACCCTTAGTATTGGAGTAGCTCATTCAATGGAACCTACACATGGGTGTTCCAACCTATATATATGCCGGTATGCATCATAATGGCAATACTAAAGACGCTCTTCCTATTTTCAGCTCTGTCACGCATTAGTCCTAAGTCCTACACAAACACCTACAAACAGAGAGAATTCGAATCGCCGACCCCAACCGCAGAATCAGGAATGGCGAGCCCAGAAATTTTAGAGAAGAGCATGGACCAACTTACAGAGGCCACTTAGAGTCTACAAGAGCTTATCTCGAACCGCATCAGTAGGACTCAGGAATTCATGAATCTGTACTTCGTCTTCCAAGGTATTGTTTTTTCTTCTATGCTGACGTCCTCGGAAACGATCAGGTGTAAACTGAAATGGACTTTTTACGCCCTCTCTTTACTGGCCTCCATTTACAACTCCCTTGCGGTATTGGTAAACATCCGTATTTCATTGATGTACTACGAAAATATGGCCCTCAACTGGGATCTACCTTGCCAATCTGAGGGGGCAACAACGGAACAATGCTAATGCCCAAGCAGCGGTAGAGCAACAGAACAATGCTAACGCTGAAGCGGTGCCGCAGCAACAGAACAATGCTAATGCCCAAGCGACGGGGCAGCAACGGAACAATCCCTATAGATTTAGAATCAATCAAGGCTACACCATGTGTTATTTGACACTGCTGCTGCTTTTGATATTTTCGGCTGCAATGCTATATGGTTTCTCCCAAATTCACTGTTGTCACCGATGCAGTTACGGATGATTAGTGTGATTTTTACATTATGTTACACTAGATCACATGTCAATATGTGAGGCATGTAGACTAGTAATTCGATCATGTTGGGGTCAAGCTACGTAGATGTCGCCCAGTTGATTTTCCGTTTGAAAGTGCTTCTTGCATGTATTGAATAAATATTATGTGGACCTTAAACTATGCTTCCATTTTTAAAGAAGTAGGTTTGCATTGTGTAATGGAAAAATTGTCCAAAAATTAGCCAATTCAGTTATAAATATTCAGTTTTGCCAATTGAGAACTAAATTTTTTTACATTTTATCAATTGAGTCCATTTGGCCTATTTTAATTGGAAATCAGTGACGTGGACTCCCATGGTGCCACATAGGATTCTTGGTGTTGACGTGGACAAATGTTTGTAAATTTTCTCTATAAAATTTGAATTTTTGAATTTTTTTTCTTTTTTTCTTATTTTTTTCCTACCAAATCCGATGAGGGATGCTGGCGTGGTCACAAGCGAGGGTTGGCGACTGGGCGAGGCCCGTGAAGCCCTCGCCTAGTGACCAATGAGGGTCGGCTAGCCCTTGCCGAGCTTGGAAGAAAAAAGAAAGAAAAAGAAGGAAAGAAAAAAGAAGAAAAAATTATAAAAATTCAAAATTCATAAGGAATTTTTTAAAATTTTTTACATTAGTATTAGCCATGCCACATAAAACAACCGGCAACATATTAGCGATTTCTAACTAAAATCGACCGAGTGTACTCAATTGAAAAAATGTAAAAATATTTTTGACCCAATTGGTAAAATTGAAAGACTTAGAATTGAATTGACCAAAGTGTAATAAATTTAAGACTTTTTGAACAATTTTCCCATTGTGTAAGATATGAAATGCTTGGCAATGGAAAAAATCGAAGGATTTTTAATCTTGTACATGGAGTTCGTAAAGTTTAGATTACCCAAGTTGATGTTCTAGATCATGGTCAAAAGACGTCGTCTAAATTTTACTTTTGGAAACGATATCAACTTTGTTTAACATTCAAATGCACAAATAATATTAGTTTTGATTCACTGGTGTAAACAAACCTTATATCTTATGTAACTAGTGTATGGTATGTAAAATTTCGAAATAAAATCTTGAATAATACTTTGGCTAAGAGCAAAAGTATTAACGTCTCATGTCATCCTCATTTGCATTCTGAGTCGTTTCTTTTTTGGCTAGATTTAAAATGTGCAAGAGGAATGAACATTGCTCCCTTTTGTTTTAGTTTGCTCTTTGATCATTAATTTTGAAAGGGCATATTTTCCAGCATCTCTGATTGAAAGAACCTAGTTTCTAGTTGATGAGTTGTAAACATGGACATAACGAATATTTACTTTTAGTTTATTTATGTATATGTGATGCTTCTGTCTATAGCTTATCCATTATAGGCCTCCAATCAGAAGCAGTGGAAGGAGACGTCCAAATACTACTTCCGAGATCAATGAAAATGTACATTTTATTGGGATACATACACTAAAAGTTTTACAACTTGTCATGTAAATACAATTGAATTCTAAAACTTTTATAAAATGTAATCAAATCATAAAACTTATTACAAAAGTGTAATGGAATTATTTTCTAAATGTGGTTATGCAATGCCAATCAAGTCTTTTTGAAAGCATCATCAGTTTGCATATAACTATAATATCCATAAATACAAATTATATAACTCTCACTAACAAAACAAATCAAAAGAATCCAAAACACCCATATTCTTTACATGTTCTTTAAACAAAATGGGTCGTAAGCCTTTTATTAGAGGATCGGCCAACATTGACTCAGTTATGATATTCTTGATCATAATATCTCCCTTTTTGACCAAGTCTTTAATAATATAATATTTGATTTAGTTAATATTTCAACCGTGGCAATATTATTGCTTACAGCAGAGGTAACTGTTTGTCACACATACTACGATAAGATCAATTATGGGCATTAAGCAATTCAACAAAAATAATTAGTACATTATAAACTTCCATTTGGGCTGAGTGTACAATGCACCATTATTTTCCATAGCATGAAGTTTATAAAGAAACAAGGAGAATTACATATAATTGTCAAGAATCCATCCCCTTTGGACAGACAAATCATTTAAATTATACATCTACATAATATCAACATAGAGGGGAATTACATATAATTTTCAAAAAATTTATCCCCTCTAGGCAAATAAATATTTTTCAATTATATATCCCCATATTTTAAATTGAGAATTAATCTTCATGCAATTTTCCAAATTAATATACATAATAATCATCTTTTGGCGAGTAATTGTATATACTAATTTTTATTAATAGGGAACTCTAAAAATTTATGCCAAAAATTCATCTAACAATATGAAGCACTTTACAACATGTGCTTCCCAAGATTATATTGCATTTATCAAACAACAATTTTCGCCACAATTTTTTAAAATTATTATTTTAGTATTATTTTAATATTTCGGACTCCCGCGGGCCTAGGACCCGTGAGCAGCCCAAATCGGACTGCGGGCCAGACCCACGAGGCCTAAACCCAGCACGATCCTAAACCTTCACACGGCCCACACAAAATAATATTGGACTTGGAAATAGCGGGCCAGAAAATTGCTGCAAAAATGGCCCATATGCACATGAGCTTATGGCCCAAAATTCTAGGCCGGCCCGCAGAAGTCCATGTCCCTTTTAATTAAAATTGCCCCACGAATTGGGCTATAGAATGGGCTGGGCATGAGCCCAGAACCCCCAGAACCCTTTTTTATTTTGGGTTCTACAATCATATATGATTCACTTTGATACACATGACGAAATATTATTCACATAAACAACTAATCAATCAATAATAATCGGATGCATATATGACTGAAAAACACCGAAATTAATAAGCATGGCGGAATTAAAGCATACCTATTTGAGCCATTGTTTCACTTGAAGCAAAAATAGATCACTCTGATACTAGCGATCTATTAGAATGCCAAATCTTCATCTCTATGACCTATTTCAGTATAGCAGTTTTCAATGGGATTAAAGCAACCGATAAGTATAACCTACCCTTTTATAGGCTAGAGAGGAGATTTAGCAAATCCTAATCAACAACGTGTCAACTGGGCTTTTCCCATTACGGGCTTCAGTTAAATACAATTGCCTATACCTTGCTGCTCAACTAAATCCGTTATTAATAGATGTCAAAACCTAATTCAATAAGATCACTGTAAGATTTAACAAATATTGGAATATCCATTAACTCGAATATTTAAAATAGAAAATTAATTAATTAATGTAAGCCCATATTATAAGAAATTTCCAACATTACAAACATAATTTTTCTCTTCACATATGTTCTATACCACATAGGGCCCGTTTGGTTTAACTTTGGGGAAATGGCTTTGCATTTCCCCAAGTATCTTTATAAGAATGGGCATTTGGTGAATGCTGAAGTGTTTGGAACTCTTATTTTGGTGCAGCATTTTGCAAAGTAGCTTTGAGGTGAAAAGAAAAAGGTAAAAAAGAAAAGGAAAAAAGAGGAGGAGATGTTGACGCAGAGGAGGGGAACGAGTGAGAGGCAATCGGAGTTGGTGGGGAAGGCGGCTGGTGGCCGTGGTGGGGGAGGCGGCGGGTCGCGTGACCCACGCACCGCCGTCGCATGGGTCGCCGCCTCGGCGGCGTGGGTCGCGCGACCCACGCACCGCCGTCCCGTGGGTTGCGCGCCCTCGGGCGACGCGCGCCTAGGGCCATGCGACCCACGCACGGCCGTCGTGTGGGTCGTGCGGCCTTAGGGCGACGCCGCCTGGGGCCGCGCGACCCACGCACCAGCGGTGCGTGGCGATGGCGGTGCGTGGCGACCGGATCTGGCCGGCTGAGCACCACTTAGCCTGTCGCGTGGGTCGCACTTAGCCCATCGCGTGGGTCGCGCGACGCCGCCTGAGGCCGCGACCCACGCGACGGCTGTGCGCGGCGACCGGATCTGGTCGGCTGAGCACCGCTCAGCCCGTCGTGTGGGTCGCGCGACGCCACCTAAGGCTGCGACCCACGCGACGGCGGTGCGTGGCGACCGGATCCGGCCGGCCGAGCACCACTCGCCTCTTCGCGTGGGTCACGCGACCTAGGCGACGCCGCCTGAGGCCGCAACCCACACGACGGTGGTGCGTGGCGACGGCGGTGTGTGGCGATGGCGGTGCCTGGGCGACCAGCTCCGGCTGGCTGAGCTCCGCCGGCTGAGCTTTGGTCTTGAAGAAACAAGGAAGATGAGAAAGACGATGAACAGTTGTTTTTTAGGGTAAAATAGGAAAACGCAATTATCAGTGAGGGCAATATTGGAAGAAAAAAATCATTAAACCCCCCTTCAGCATTCCAAATGCTAGCATTCCCCCAAGTATACCTCCAAATGTTGAACCAAACGCCTGAAATTTTTCTCAAGGGGCTTTCGGGGTTGAAAGCCCCTTGGGAATGCTGAACCAAACAGGGCCATAGATACCTTTATAAATAAATTTCCTAGTCGTATAACGATTAATTCACCATGTTAAAAACTATCAAAGATAAAAAAAAATAAATGAAATGTCTGTTATTAAGGTGCAACCAGATGTAGAAATTTAACATAAGTACCCAAAGCAAGCCACATTAGCATGACAGACAGGATTGGATTTCTCATAATAAGCTTAAGTTCCAATGTTAATAGCTGACAATCAGATAGAGGAATGGCATAACAATATAACCCGCCAACCGTCTACGAGACTTGCGCTGCTTTGCATCCATAATTCCTAAAATGTTTTCATTACCCAAGGTTAGCAAAAACAAAATGAGCTGATGAAGAACATCGAATTGTAGTGAGGACAATCACTGGGAAATTTGAGGATCCGTGACACCAAAACAAAGTGATAGACACACTATGCAAACAAATACTAATCCCTGTTCACAAAACCAACAGCGCACCAGAGTAAATCCACAAAATCGCTAATCACACCATCAGAAGCACAGTTACTTTGAGAAAAATCAATGAAGACCGATTGCTCTAATGTCCTGCCGACACACTTGAAAATAACCCGAGAATTTAATTTGATCGAAGGTAAACATTGTTCACAAAACAAAAGCGCTCCATGTACTTACATTCGAAATGTTTCTAAAATGAGATGGTATATCTAAGGTGATGATAAAAAGACGAACACTAGTTTTTAAATGACAAGAAAAGTTGGCAAGTTAAAAAATAAGAATTAACATCAATAAGTAACTTAATTGAGACCTAGTAATCCAATATTAGGTTGTAAATCGATAGGATAAAAGGCAGTGAGTCACACTAATTTACATTGGTAAACTCTAAAAAGATAGTAAATTTTTGAGGTGTTGCTGACCAAAACAAATAAAGTTTGGTAACTTAATAAAAAAAATTAATAAAGTAAAAAGAAAACATTGGCAATTTACTCAAATAAGATTAGGTAGCTCAATAACTAGTTATTAATTGACTATGCCAAAATTTGTCAGTTAATCTAATTTAGATTGATAAATTCATATAAGAGCTAATACATTCGAAATGTTTGAAATTTATGCAAGTATAAATTGATAAGTTGACACAAAAATTGAAACTTACCGACTACAAAAAATTATCGATTTCATGAAATTGTTAGTAACGTACGTACTCACCAACACTTATTTTCACGTTAATCGCCACATGCTCTCCCTCATCATTAATTTGTGTAAATGGACCCCTACCGCATTAAGAAGCATGTAGAATGGACCCCACGCTATTTCCACTCTTATTAAGTATCGATCGATTTCAACAACTAGTTTTGCATTAATACTTCTTATTTGAGAAAGTAACCTTTTTTCTTTGATTAACCAACTTCTCTTATCTTACGAAAAAAAGAAGAAGAAGCTCTCATCTCATTTGGATCTTTTTAATCTTTTTTATCGACATCTTCAATTTACCAACTACTACATAAAATACCAACTTTGTTACCGACACTAAATGCAACTCTTATTAAGCACTGATCCATCTCAATAAGATGGTGCAAACTTGGCATCTACAAATAAATGGCAATAGACAACTGTCGTGACCAATTTTTCAGGTTCATCACCTAAAACTAGGTTAATGGACTACTAAGTCTTTGAGCTTAGCTCGGGCTCTCCCAAGCCCATACCAATTCGCGACTTAAAGTTTTAACATGCAAAAGATTAATATCTAGGAGTCGCCACTAATCGGTTTAGGGTAGGTCGATTAGACACCTAAGTAAAATAATGAGAGAATTATTCTACTCCTACGAACCAGAGATTTTGGGTACGGGACTTGGTTACACTAGACTATCCTAGTGCCCTTTCGGTACCATTTCTTTTTTAATTTTGAAAAATGTTTTCCAGGCAGCTTGATTTGATTTTAATTCACTTTCCTAACGTGTGAGACGATCATGCGAGTGCTCAAACCATCAATTTAACACCCAAGCAAGCGAATAAAATAATGTAGGAATTACCTCAAAACAACGAAAGCATCTGCAATCAGAATTCACATCAACAATCCTAGATATGATTCCTAATTAACAAGCAATCAATTTTTTGTTTTCACTTTATTTAATGAGAATACAGTCCACATGCAATGCAATGCAATGCTTCTAATCTAATATGAAATAATATGGCATGGCAAAATGTGATTTCTTAATGAACATGCAATAATTAAATATGCAATCTAAATTAACTAAAATGGCCTAATTCTAATGACGTGCAATGCAATGCAATGACGTACAAAATTATCTCAGCTAAAATGACATGCAACATGCAATTTAATATGCGAGCTATATGTCACGCGAAATTTATTAAATGACCTAGTCTAATGATGAGCAATTCCTAATTTAATGAACCTAACGACAATCACTAAATGACGTGCATTTGATATTTCTATTTTTTATAAATGCGATCTACCCTAAATATTGAAACTAACATATGCAAAGAAATTTTGTATTTTTTCATGAGATTCGAAATTTAAGAAAAAAAAATGCAAAAATGATCTAGCTAGATTAAAATTCTATCTAATTTAAACTAGGGATTAAGTCATATTAAATCCTAATTTAAATTAAGACATTATCTTAATCTAATATGCGATTTATCTAAAAAGATGATCTAAATTTAAAATGAAACATGCAATTCTAACCTAATATGCACAATGATTTTTTTGTTTTTTCTTTCTTTATGAAATTCAAAATTAAAACTAACACATAATTAAACATGCAATTCAAATAAAAAAAAAACTAACAACCTAAATGAATGCATTTTTTGTTTTTTTTTTTTTATATTTTTCTAAATTCGAAATAAAATCCCTATTCTAGATATGCAAGATAACAAGAAATATTCTCAAAACAAACCGAATCCTAGTTCATGCCGTATTATTTCAACAAATAAAGGATTAAAATAATCGAAAAAATAACATGTTGTCTCACAGGTCAAATTAACGATTATCTAACCCTAAACATCACGACAAAGGGTTCAAAATAACTAAAAATCTGATCTGAATCTTACGGATCAAATTTATAATCATATTGATTCAACAATTAAAATACTATCAACAAACACCCCAAAAATTAATCTAATTAAAAAAATGACCCGACGTCTTACGGGTCAAATTAATAATTACAATAATTTTAGGGAAAACCTTTATGAATATCAACATCAAATGTTTCAATTTAAATAACTAAACTTAAAAATATAAACAAAGTAAAGTAAAATAAATGAAAAAAAATAAAAATAAAAACCGCCTAATTGATTTTCTTTTTTTCCTTTTTTGTTTTTTCTGTTTTTTTCCCTTCCCACACACGGCCTCCTCGTGTGGTGGGTCTCTAAAGGCAGCAGACCAATCGATCCGGCGAGGAACTCCGGCAAGGCGGCGGCCGCGGCGGCGGAGCACGGGCGCCGGGGGTCACGACCGTGGGGCCGACGAGCGGCCAAGGCGAGGCGGCCGTCGGGGGTAGGCGTCGGCGATCCGCTCGAGCCGGTTGGCTCGGACCAGACAGAACAAGCGTCGGGTCGGAAGGTTCGAGCAGCGAGGCGGTAGTGGCGCGCGGTAGGGCGGAGCGGTGCTTTGGTGCTCGAGCGGATCCGGAGGGACCGCACTCGAGCGAGACTGGATCGGCACGCCAAGCTTCGTCGGGCTGGTGGGAGAGACTCGGCGGCAACGGCAGAGGATCGGCGTCTCGGCTGCAACGGAGACCGGCGATCGAGATTTGCGGTCGCGAGTCGGCCGCGGTGGTGGCGAGATGCGCGCGGAGCGGAGGCGCGACGGAGGTCGAGATCCGCTGCGGAGAGCCACTGCCGTCGGCGTGGTGGAGTGGCGAGGCGTCCCGGCGGGCCGGGCGTCTCGAGGAGTCTTAGGGTACGGGCGTCGATCGAAGGCGGGCTTCGTTCGGCGATGAGGACTCGAAGCGGATACGAGCAGTAGCGGCGGCGACGAGTGCGGGGTTGGCGAGGAGCTCGGGCCGCGACGTCGCGTTCGGCCGGGAGTCGCGGCAAGACCGTCGGAGCGCGGTGGCGAGGGGGAAGGCGGAGCGGCGAGGTGGCGAGGCGCGGTGCCGATGTAGACGGTGCTAACGCGATGGACGGCGGGGGCACGGCCGAGAGAGCCCTTCGAAGAAGACGATGAACATGACCTTTTTTCTTTTTTTTTTCTTTTTTTCCGCTCTGCTACCCGGTCACACTCACACGACCCTCTCTCTTTGCCGCACCCTTTTTCCTTTCTGCAGAAGCCAAAAGAAAAGGCTTTTGCTGTTGACTTTTCCCTTTCAATGCTTTTTCTTCCTTTCTTTTTTGTGATGTTTTTCTCTTGACCCTCAAAGAACCGAAGGAAAGCCCTCCCTAAAGCACGAATATTATTTTCCCCTTGTGTGGATTTTGACTTCGAAAAACCAAAAAGCCTCCTCCTATAATTAACTTCGTACACTCCTTTTATAGGCAAAATAAAAATGAAATCCTAATAAAATATTTCGAAAATTGCCCATAACCTCCGAATCACAAAAATATTTTTATTCTCCTTATCTTATGAATATTCTCTCATGATTTCATCATCTATTGCTAGAGATAAGATTGCAATGCGGTTTTCTCAATTTTAAAAAAAATTATCAGAATATCGCATCAAATCTCAATTTTTCATAAGATAATTAATTAAAAATAACGACGGGCTTGAATTAATTTGTTCCTTTCGTGGGCCTAGCCCGGCCTGCTGAACTAAAGCTCAGAACATTAATTCGAACCAATCCACCACCGGTCCTAAAAAAAATAAAAGAATGCAAATGCACCTAAAATTATATGCTATTCAATTGAATTATAATATTTTTTCTTAGGGGTTAAAAATTAATCCCTAATTTTTTATGCAATAAATGACTAAATGGGTTGCCCAAAATTTAGGTGTCAACAACAACTAAGCATTGGGTTTGGCAGGTACATTTTCCCGGCAAACCACAAGGCAATTGCAAAGCTGCTGGCTGGTTCCTTTTGGTGTACAGATGCACTTCTGCGGCATCGCGCTGGCCCCAAAATCGTTCAGGAACTTGAGAGCGCACTGGAAGCTCCCGTCTTCGCTGCACGCACCGTCGTACGTCTTCTCTTTCCGGCAGAAATTAGGATCTCCTGAACATAAGAAAAAACCAGAGTCAAATTGAACAGGTTTTGTCCCTTAAGGGTTGCGAAAATTATCCTTTTCATCCATGTGCTTGTAACGAGCTTTCACTTCGCAAAATGGGCAAATGAGATTTATCAATTTTCTCTGAAAATTTGAGATAAAAAACGATGAATATACCTTTCGAGAGATCGACCAAACCGGAGATAAGAACCAGGGCGAACACAGTAAGGAGGACGGACTTCCTCATGATGTTTCTCTTTCTTGGGGCCTCCTTTTCTAGCGTATTGTAAAGGGCCATTGTATCGCTCACTTGCTCACCAGTCTAGTCGGATCGTAGAGAGAAGTGTTTAGAGAAGTTCTAGGTGAGAATGTAGGGAGAGAGCACCCCTATATATACATGAGGCATTTCAATTGCTACCATTGATCATTTCTTGATCAAACGATGGAGATCCACTTTCCTCAACTAATATCTATACACTACCATCAATTCTATTAAATACAAGAAATACCTTGAATGCAAATATACATCTCCAAAACCATCACTAGAATTTCTAGAATCCTCATCAAAACCGTGAGCCAAAAACATTTCAAGTCTTGTTGATCATCTAGGTTATCTCTTCAATTGGTTGGGTTTATAAACTTCTTGTTTGTGACAATATGCCATGTGATTGTGACAATTTGCCCTAGAATTCTGAAATGTTCATGAAACAAGACAGGTATATATGAGGGCTTATGTGACCTCAATGGGAAGTACAAACGTGGCTATAAGAGGTGAAATTTATTTTGTTACTTGTTTGTTAATATCTTGGACTTTGCTTTCTTATGCAAGGTGTTAAATTTCTTGAATTTTTTCTATAGAATCACTGATTGTGGACGAGATTGATACACGAGCGACCCTCTCTTTGGTGACACCACACATGTTTCAATCGTTGCACAAGATAAGTGACAATTAAATCAATTGTTGTGGCAGAGAGTCAGCTTCTAAAGCAATCCCATTTATCGGCATATCAAAAAAAGAAATTCTATGTTATTGTCCTCCCAAATTTAAGGGACTCAACTTGGTTACGGTCCTAGTGACGTGCACGTGTACGAAATTGCCCTTTTAAAGGTTGAGATGCTACCTCGATATGATTAGTCAATTAAGGAAAAATGAAATGAAAAAAAAAATTAGTTTGCTTTTGGCTTAAGAAAATAATTTTAGTTGCATTTTCTTAAAATTTCAAGGCCTTATTTAAAAAAGAAAATTTCTTTTAGAATGAAAAAAAGATTTCATACGACAAATGTACTTCACCGTAACAATAAATATACGACGGTAACTTTGGTATTCTCGAAATTCTTTTCTTGATAAACTTAGTTATTTATACAAGTTAGAGAAAAATATTTGTTGTCATGATATTTGGGGAATTTCAGGTTGAACTCTTTAATATCATGCTTTGATTATGTAGGATCTCTTTTGAAACTACATATCGTGACTGTTTTATTTGAGAATTAGGCTTTGCCCATTAGTCGAACGGTGCATAGAATTATGTGATTCACAAACATCTTGACTAATAAAGATGGAAAATTACATGCTATCCGTTTAATATTCAAAAAAAAAAAAAAATTGTCGAGTTGGGCCGACTCAATCCAACTCAACTCGAAAACTCTTGAGTCCGATAAGTTAATCCGGCTTTCATGGCTGAAAAAAAGGACCATTGCGTTGAAAATATCTGTCTATAACTTCTTCTCTTTCCAGCTAATATATCTATTTTTCTATCTTTTAAAAAAAAGAAATAACAAGAATAATGTAAAGATGCTTATCGAAGCTCTCATTGATATTTCCTTCCTCGTGACGGACTCATGTCTTCAACGCACGCATTTCCTCCCCCTTTTATTTCTTCTAGACCGTTTCTTCGCAAAAGCGTTTGTATTTCTCGACTTTAACGGACCTTTATTAGTTCATCGACTGCCGTTTCGACATCCATAAATCCTTCGGTAGTTTTCTCCAAAATTCCCATAATTCGCAATTTAAAGTATTTTAAGTGCATTAAAATCTATTATTTACACCAAAACTGCCTCTTTAACATTAAATGCATTCAATTCAAGGAAAGGATTCCTTTTAAATTTTTTTTTTAACATTCTTCCCAAGAAAAGTAAAATTTACCGGAAAATCTCTTGAAAGCTTCAATCTTATTACGAATATTCGATTATATTGTGAAAAAAGTTTCAGTCTAATTACAAAGAGTTTATTATATTATGATATTTTGTATGAGGAGGGGAATAGACTATGTACACCAACTATGTGATGAAGATGATTGTTTTCTTTTACAAAAAAAATTTCAAGAGAAGAATATCATAAGTATAGTATATATCTAATTATATTGAAAGTGATGAGAAATAAAATTAACTCCATAAGAATGAAATTATATTTATATTTACAAATTCAAGTAAATTTGATTCTAGTAGGGAGGACATGTCATGTTGTAGAACGAAAATATGCACAAAAACATCTATACAATCACAGAGGAGAAAAATTGATTTTTTGCACGCAATAAAAGTTGTAGCAAAATAGACTAACGCTATGTGAAACACAATAAAAGGAATCAGACCAATCTATAACAATATAAGTGATATACTGTACACAATGTATTATGTATACAAAAATTATAGGTAATTATTATCATGAATCAATGATAATGACATATATAACGTTAAAAATTATTTTGAACTAATCCAAAATAAATGTAGTAGAATAAAATATTACGGTTAATTTTACTTAATTAAAGATTGACGATTGCTTAAAAATTTTGACTAATAGTGTCAAATCAAAAACAAAATTAGTCCATGATAAACTCAATTATAGTAAAACAAGACATATTAAGGCATATTATCTAATAAACAATCAGTATGGTTTTTGTGTGGTATTTTCTCTAACTATTTAAATTTTATGGCCATTGTCGTTGTTATAACTCTAAAAAATATACTATTATATTTTCAAATGAGTTGAGTGTGAAAAAGTAGAAGAGGAGTTTTTAATGGCCTTTTTGAAATATAAAATCAATGTAAAGCATGCGCAAGTACACTATTTAATTTATGATTCTTCAATATGCTTTGTGAAGTGAACATGTTAGGGGAAGCACGCAAAAATCCAATACCTTCATAATGGATAGATAAAAAAAAAAAAAAAAAAAAAAAAAAAAGCCCGTAACTCGAGTCCATTGGCATCTTATTATGACTCATATTCACTTAAAAGTTTAAGGTATTGAATTATGGGCCAATTGGGAATTATCAATTATGTCTTTAAGCTAAAAACATCTGATGCGAGACTTCTTTCGTTGCACCACTCATATGTGCACTGACATTCACTCCCACACATATGATTCTATCACATTGGGTCAACTCCTCATCAATCCAAGTTTGATATTATTTTCCACCAACAAATCCCAACTCAAATCTCTAATCATCACCAATAGGTAAGAACAAGCCTTTGACAAATGGTCCCCTCTTGGACCAAACCATGATGGCAAACTTTGCTTGGCAACACTATAGATGCATAAAATTCCGTGTTGAGTATAGGATACCAATATACATTGGGGGTTCACGAATCAACTATGGGCTTTAATCTCACTACTGGGGTTGTAGCACTGCAGAACTGCAATACCTTCATAATGGGAAGATCTATGGCGGGGGTCATAACTTGAGCCCATTGACTACTAAATAAACTTAAACAATTGAGTTATGGGTTGATTAGGTGTTATCAATTGTTTCTTTGACCTCTAGGCATCTAGTTGGACCCATCTAATGTGATTTTGCAAGAGTTTTCTCTATTTTATTTCCCCGTTTGTGAGCCAAAATCGCGTTAATGCTAGCTTTTATTTTTATTTTTTGGTCAAAGGAAACTTTTTTGAATTTGAAAGTACTTAAACATCAAAGCCTACATCTGAGGCATCATAAAAAAGTAGATCCCAAAGGATTAAAAGGGGATACGCTACCTTGTTAGAAGGTGAAGTTTTCAACCTATGGGCCTCATTGATCCAATTTGCTACTCTATTTGATTTCTTGAGTAGTCTACTAAAGTAATATGCTTGAACTGGCCCATAACATTGAGAGCTTCTATGATAAGGGCTTCCACTTCCCACAAAGACTGATATGAATTGTTAACTACGTTCACCAAGGTCAAATAGTCAAATTTGGGTACAATTACTTCCATCTTCTTTGCTTCGAGGAGAGAGAGTGCTGCAACCAAGCCTAAAGTTTCAGTTTGGATCGCAGAAGATACTGATGCTGATTTTGCCACTCCGTCGACCAAAGCTCTCGACGCATCAGAACAACGTAGGCAAAATATCTAGAATTTGATCCTTCAAAGAAGGAGCCATCAAAATTGGCTTTTAAAGCTTGGTCCTTCGGAGGTTTCCATCTCTAACGTAGGGTTTCCTCTTCTGATATGGCTTCCTTCTCTCTAAGTTTCCACTTCCTCTAGTTTTTGAGCATGCTGTGTGTTGATTCAACAAGAAAATCTGGATTTGGGCATCTATTTCGAAAGATAAAGTCGATTCTCACTCTCTATACAAACTGCAAAACACTTGCGACCATCTCAAAAGAAGGTATGTTTATTGCTTTCTCCTTGAATTTCAACAACCATTCTTCAATCCTCAACAGTCCCACTTGTGAGATCTGAATTTGCAATGTAGGGTTTGCCCAGATTGGTGAGGTCCAAGGACAGAGCAAGAAACGGTGCTCTATTGTTTCTGGTTGTAAGTTGCAAAATGGGCACAAAGCATTAGGTATTATGTTTCTCCTGCATAAATTAGCCATGGTTGGAATTGCGTTTTGACATAAACTCCAAATAAATATTCTGACTTTTGAGGGGGAGGGGGAGGGTTTCTATATGCCAAATTTTGTTCCATGACTCCTAGGGTGGCTAGAATGATGTTGATATTTGCTCTCCTGTGTTCTACGGAACAGCTTTTCGGTCTTTATTATAGGCTATTTACTATGAAATCACCTTATTCAATACCTGTCCACACCAACTTGTCTCGTGCATGTTAGAGGGATAGTTAGTATATCACTAATAATTTGATCATCAAAAAGTCTACAAAGAGTTTGTTCGTCCCATTTATCTTCCGCTTTTAGAATTAATTTAGCTACTCGAGTAGGTTCGCCGTAGTTCACTAGTCCACCAATAATATCTCTTTTTAGTCATCTATCTTCTCGTGTGTTAATATTCTCTCCATTACTTACTAACCACATAACTGAAGTTGAAATCGCTCTCTGCCCATCAAGATATTTTGCCAACCCTAAGAGGGTCGGGATCCTTTTCGGCCTTCCAAAATGAACCATTGGGGAATTAGATCCCTTTTAAAATTTGACACCATGAAGAAGGTGTTTCTTGAGAAATTCTCCATGCTTGTTTTCCAAGCAAGCCTTATTAAAAGATATTAGGTCTCTAAAGTCCATTCCTCATGAATCTTTCCTCAATTTCAATATCTCCCATCTTCTCTAGTGTAGTCCTGATTTAGATTCACTATTTTTCCACCAAAAGGAAGCTATTCATCTTTCAATATATTTGCATATAGACCGAAATTTTAAAAATAGACATGGCATATTGAGGCAATGCTTGAACCACCATCTTGAGGGGGATTTCTTTTCCAACTTTTGAAATCAAGTTTTCCTTCTAGCCATCTAATTTCATATTCATTCTAGCTAATAACCACACAAAACATTTGCTTTTTTGAAGCTCCCCATTCGGATGGAATTACCAAATTCTTTCCAGTCTTCTTGACTACAGGGACTCTCAATTCATAGGCAATTTTTCTTATCCAAATTTGTGGACACCCTTTATTAAATGAAATGCCTAACTTATTCAAATTGATAACTTGTCCAAAAACATAGCAATATTGGTTCAAAATTAGAGCTAGGTTTTGACACTCTCTTACTATTCCATCTAGGAAGAAAATAGAATCATATGCAAATAATAGGTGAGAGAGTGTTGGGCAATGCCTGTTTAATTTTATCCTAGTAATAGTGCCCTACTCAATTGTTGTTTTAATTAAAAATGACAATGAATTTGCCATTAGTATAAAAAGAGATATGGGAAGATAGGATCACCTTGTCGAAGCCCTCTAGAGGGCTAGAAGAAGGGTAGAGGCTTTCTGTTGAATTTTACATTGAGTGAAATAGTTGTGGCACAAGTCATCACCCCATAACCCACATCTCACTAAACCATATTTTCAGTATACATGCCTCCAAGAAATCCTATTCCACTTTGTCATATGCCTTATTCATATCAAGTTTTAGGACAACCTAAAACTTCTTTTTTTCGATCACATATTCTCAATTGATGAAGGACCTCTTGAAGTATTAGAATATTATCTTGTATTTGTCTTCCTCCCACAAAAGCACTTTACGTAACACCTATGATCTCAGGTAGCCATGGTTTTAATCGATTTGCCAAGACTTTCAAAAAAAATTGTACACAAAGTTGCACAAAATGATGGGTCAAAACTGATCCAAATTCTTGGGGTTAGGCACTTTCAGGATCAATGTGATGTAGGTTTTATTAATCTCTGGATTAAGATATCCAGTCTCAAAGAAGTTGCTCATTGTTTGAAACAACCCTATCTTGATATCTTTCCAACATAGTTTATACAATTGACCATTAATATCATCTAGACCTGGTGCTTTCAAGGCTTCCATCTCAAATACAACCCTTTTTACCTCCTTTGTCGTTACTCCCAAGGTTAGCTTTTGGTTCATCTCCTCCGTAAGAAGGATAAGGCAATTTTGTACACACATGATCTAAATATCACATGCCCACGGTATATATAACTCTTCAAAAAATTCTGCTGTCATCTTCTTAAGTTCTGCAGGCTCACGAATCCAGCTATTTTTTGACTTTTTCAATGTTGAAATTCTGTTCCTCTTCATTTTTTGTATTATTGTGGCATGAAAGTACCTAGTGTTCTTATCTCCCCATTTTAGCCAGTTGATTCTGGAACGCAAGCTTCAATATCTCCTCCTGTCTCTAACACTGCTCAATTTTTTGAATTAGTTGTTTCACCTTGTTTCTTGCAAAATTCAAATTTTGTGCATTAAGCACATGCTGGATTTCCCCTTTTAAAACATTAATCTCCTTAATATTATTAGGGAAAGGCTTCTTGCTCCACTTATCCAGCTCTTTAGATAAAGCTTTCAACTTACGGGCTAAGCTCAAATTACCAAAGGGTGGAGAGTTTCATAACTACTTTACAATTTTTCCACTCTTCATTTTCGGTTCAGAATGCTTCAAACTTGAACAACTTGATTCTCTTCATTGTTGTAGCAGAGAATAGCAGTAAAATAGGGCTATGATATGAACCGAGGGAGAATTACTAAAAATATCCTAAACCTATTGCAATTGTGCCAATTCAATCATAAACTTTTTTTTAGCCAATTTAGTCCTAAACATTTTATAATTGTGTCAATTCAGTCGGTCAAAATCAGTCTATCCGGCAGTGACGGACGCCAAAGATCTAACGAACGCTAACGTGGCATTTTTAAAATTTTATTTTTATTATTTTATTTCGAATTTTTAATTTTAATTTTTTGAATTTTTAATTCTTTTTTATATGATTTTCTTAATTTCTTTTATTCTTTCCCCTCTGTCTCCTTCCTTGTTTTGTCTTTTTCCCCTGCACCTTCTTCTTCAACCTTGCGCCTTCTTCTTCCCCGAATCTCTCTATTCCTTCTGCAACTTAACCGAACCAGAATTATTGGCGACGAATCAACCTCTATATGCGTCGTATCCAGCATACACATCACCACCGAACCAACACCAACCGACGGTCACCAACTCCGGACGCTTACTCTGGCAATCGCAACAATCAACAGAAAATCTCCACACGAGATTAATTTCTTCCATGCTTGGCTTTCTAGCAAGCATATAATCACCAGTGAACTACAAATCACAGAGACGAACTGACTGGGGTGGCCTTGAACCATATGGCGCGCTGGCGAGGGGAAGATTTCCGGCGGAGAGGAGGATTTACGGTCAAAGACTGAACCTGAGAGAACGTTCTTCGTGGCGGCCACACTGAGAGTGGTAAGAGATGGGAAGAAGGATGGAGATGGTCGAGGTGGCTTGGTCGAGTTTCTCTGAGGAGAAGGAGCGGCGCTCCAAGAAAAAGAAAAGCCCCCGCTCTCTTTCTTTCCTTTCGCCTCTCCCCTTCTCCCTCTGAAATCTCTCTTCCTCAAAGCGTTCCTCTCTCTCCCCCTTGCGATATGGTTTAAGCCAAGAAAGAAAAGATGCCCCACCCGTCTCTGTGTGAGGAGAGCTTCCAAAGAACCCCAGAACGTTTTGATCCAGCCTTCTGCGATTCCCCAAAAAACTAGTGAACCCCCTTTTTCTTTTCTTTAGTGAGCGCTCCCTGTATTTCCTTCAAGCTTTCCCTCTTCTGTGAAAGTTCCAGGCGGTGCAAGCAAGAAGAATGTTCTACTCTCACCAGCTTCTCACCCACAAAGATCTCCTCGGCCAGATATCATCATCCTCTCGTTTGTCTCCGGTTTCTCTCAGCAAGCAACCTCTCTCTCTCTCCAATGGCCAGCTAGGGGAAGGAGAAGATGGGAAAAAAAAAAAGAAATAAAAAATTCAAAAAAATATTTAAAAATTAGAAAAAATTTAAAAATTAAAAAATGCCACGTCAGCGTTCACCAGACAGTGACGTCCAAGTTAGTGCCGGCCGGCCAATTTTGGCCGGATGTACTGAATTTGCACAATTGTAAAAGGTTTAGGATTAAATTGACAAAAAAAAAAATTTTAGAATTGAATTGACAAAATTGCAATAGGTTTATGACTTTTTTGGTAATTCTCCCTATGAACCAATGGCTGGTAATGCGAACGCTTCAGCTTCAGGGTACAAAATTCTCCGCTCAATGCTACAAGTTACCTAATCCTACCTCTCTTATACATATTCCTCTCTTTTGCGATTATTAGCCCAAGTGAATACAAGCATTTAGAAAGTCTCTAAAGGTATTTAACCAATATGTTTCGGCCATTCTTTTACCCACCTTCTCCCAATAATACAAAATCTCATTGAAATCCCTTAAGCATAGCCAAGGTAATTTTTCCAGTGATTTTAATCCCTGAATGTTCTCCCATAAAGCCAACTATGCTAGCTTAACTTGCATAAAAATAAGCATAAATTAGAACATGTTTTTCAGGCTCCAAACAAGTGCATTGTTTATTTAGCATGACGAAGAGCAAGAGCAAAAGTCAGACATCAGATTTTTACTCGTTGAAGACGCTAGGTATATTGTATAATATCACGTCCATCACATGCAGTTCACCAACCGCCACTAAATGCATTCAACTTCAGGTCCTAATCCGAAAGCTTGTACTTATGCAAAAGCTTTGTACTACAATAATACTGATGAACTATTTTTCTATATCATGTTCCTAGATCAAAGAGCATAACGTTGCAGCATTGAGAGCCAGAGTTTCCATCGTTAATCAAGGAGAAAATTCGATTCGGTGTAAAAAGGACAAATACATAGCTCGATGACAAACGATTCAAACCCGATGTGTGTGAGAGAGAGAGAGAGAGAGAGAGAGAGAGAGGATAATTAGGGTGGGCTGGACAAAATGCAAAGATTAGGCTCGAGTCAAATGTTTCCCTTTGAATTGCATTAGCGTCGCGCTTTCCGCATAACTTCTTTCATTGCGGTTCCGGATTGATCGCAGCTCCAGAGTCATGGAAGCGGCGGCTTCCTAAAATCGCGATGAACAAAGGGTAGGCATATCCACACTTTGTTGTAGCGTAACAATGACAAGCAATAGCAAGGTAAAGATGAAAGTTGTCACACCCCAAAACCATCATAAATGGGGGATGACACGGCCGTCCTTTCACTCAAAGGACGCAGCCTCAAAGCTCCTAAAAACCAACTCTTAAAGGTCCCCACATCCATATCGCTCTCGTACCTATTCATCGTTAGTCGAGGAACCTGAAAAAGATTGGAAAATAGAGGGTGAGCAACCACAAATCAAATGAGTAGTGCATCTCTTCTAAGCGGATCGAGCACCCACTATGCATATTTACAAAACCAAACCGCAACTCTTTTAACATGGCTATATTTATAGCAAAAATAATCATTTCATAATAACATTGAAACAAACATCAATGGTCTAATCCACTGATCAATCTCATTAATTCACACGCCAATGGTCCATTCCATTGGTTAATCTCATAACACACCAAACCCAGAAATTTAACAAACCTTCAAGACCAAAATATAACCTTTCTTACTTTAACACAATATGTTCAAAGCAAAAATATTCAAGATAATTATAGGCAAATGCCAATGGTCTAACCCATTGGTCAATTTCATAAAACATATATCAATGGTCTATTCCATTGATTAATCTCATCAAACCACACATCGATAATCTAATGAAATTACACGTCGATGGTCCATTCCAACGACTAATCTCAAATCACACGTCGATGGCCCATTCCATCGACCAAACTCATATCACATGTCAATGGTCCACTCCATTGACGAATCCATTGCTCAATATCAAACCATGGTCACGATACAACGCCTAGTGACGAGGCGACCAAGATTCCCCCCTTGACAAGGTCTCCACCTATTATTAGCCGGTGGCTCGGCCCACAAGGATATCCTAGAGTAGTATGCGCATACCCACAAGCCCTCGCTGGGCTCACATCGATATTGAGCATCCACATCAATCCAAAACAACATCATCCATAATTCTCAAACCAAATCCATAAAACATTTCATATATCACGAAAAGATTTCGCAACTCAACTTATCCGCCGAAATACTTTACATAGAACATTCTCAAATAATTTCAAGACCCGTCTCATAAATCAATTTCAAATCAAATACATTTCAAAAAGCTTATCACAAATCAATATCTATATAACCTTCCATAAATCATCTCAAAGTCGAGCTTTTCGTGAAATGGTTTCACAAACCCAAAACATGTAATATTTCTCAACTTCATTCATCAAGCAGAATATGTATTTATAAAAAGTTCCCACACTATTTTTAAATATCAAAACTTAGTAAATGCCCGATCCAACTTTTATGCAATAAACATGCTTATTCATAACTTATAAAATATCAAATCTTTATCAATTTGAAGACATGAGCTTATAAATTCTTAGAAGAGATAGCACCACTCACCTGGGAAAGTCGAAAATCAACTACGACGCTCACTCGAACCAACGCACTCGGATCTCTAACAATTAACGGAAAAACAATATCAAAAGGCCGAGTAAAAATGATATTATTATAACGACTCGCCTATACTAGGCCTATTAGTCGATAAAACGACACCTATACACCACAAAAGCTCACAATTTAGCGGAAACCCAACATTTCCCGCTAGACGCGGCCCATGCGCCAACTTCGTCGCGCCATAACTTCCTCCACAAAATTCCGTTTCAAGCCGTCTTACAGTCTTTAGAAAGCTCTCTTAACGTACAACAACAACCCCGACTCCACCGCCCCAAAACAGTACTGAAAACAACAAAAAAAGAGGCTCGAAGCTTCTGTTCGCTACAGTACCAGAATGCGCCCCAACTTCAAAATTCCGTTCCGGACAAAATGCAAGCTCAAATCACGATCCGTAAGATGCTATAGCTTCACAACATCCCAAAGTACCATTTCTAAAAATTATACAGCTCAACGACTCAAAAATCATACTTCGCCGCTCGATTTTCTCAAAATTCCGAATTTCAAGCCCTAGGTCCAAAATTACTCCGATTGAACGAAGGGGGAGCACGAGTGCTTACCGAGCGTTGCGTTACGTAGTTAACGTGGCTTGGCGAGGCTCGCACAAAATCTTCTTTCTTCTTCTTCTTCTTCTTCTTCTCTTCTTCTTCTTCTCAGCCTCTTCCTTTCTTTGAGCGAGAACTCTCTGCTCTCCGTCTCTCTCTCTCCTCCTTTTTCTTTCTCTCTTTGCCTTTTATCTCCTCCTTTTCCCCCCTTTTTCTTTTCTTTATTTCCTTCTCTCTATCTCTTTTCCCTCTCTCCCGAAAACTCTCGATCTCTCTCCCTCTTTCTCTCTTTTTAAAACCCCCCGAGGCTTCCTCCACTTTCTTCTAGCCTCCTTCTTTGACTTTTCAACCCTTTCTTTTCTTTTTACTTTATTTTAAGCCCATATATTACAAAAGTCATAGAGACAAAATAGAAGGTTTGAATCGCGTACGACGAGGTTAAAAGTTGAGTAAAAGTCGTTTTATTTAGAAATTAAATTGTTAAGAGGATGGTACAATTACATTCTATGTATTATCTCTCCATACTCTTCCATACGGAGGCTGATATAATGAGGAAAGCCTAAGGTATGATTCTGCGCCCCCCCAACCCCAACCCCTCCCAAAGAAAAAAAAAAAAGAAGGTACATGAAAGGAGAATATGAGGGATCTAAGTTGAGACATGACTCTCAAATATGATTTATTTTTAGGCAAAGTTTCGATATCGTGATGAACGATAAAAGATGGGTGTTTCTAATTTGCATCACAATATCAAATTTGAAAGGTATTTATATTACAAGAGATGATTATTGGACATACGTCATTTGATCTATAATTTATAACCTATAATCTTTGTTCTTTGTTGTTCATGATGTATGCTAGTTCAGTGCCTCACCATGGAATCACATGATTGAAAAGGTTATCAACTTTATCCTTGGTGTACTAATCTAATGTACAGAGGACAAGTAGATCACATTCAACGTAAAATATATCAATTTCACAAACTATTCTTAATCCGCTTGAATTTTATTTTCTCTTAAAATTCTTTCTTCTCCATTGCGAAAATCTTGTTGACTGGGAAGGAGTCAGCATTTCTTCGATTAGAAACTTATGAACAATAAATATTCTCCCCTCTGAAAGCGACCACCACGTGGCACCAACCCAGTAACCTGTCAAGAATCAACGTCTTAATCCTGTTTATATCCGGCTGATGGCGATACCCACATGGACGTTCTTCATCACTTTTGAAATATGAGGATTTGAAAGTGAAATCGAATCCATGGAAAAAATCGAACCACTGTCGTGCAACTTCTCCAATGGAGAAAATTTTTCCCCTCAATCGGCGACCAATGATAATAATTACGCTTATTACATCCAATTGTTGTCAAGTTTGTTGATTTAAAAGGCAAAATTTTGGACAACCTCAAGTTAAGACAAAAAGAGCGTAGATGCTCCGGATCAGAGCTTTTGTCATCGACGGGTTAAACGATGCCCGCAAATTCAGCCTGCGAAGAAACCCTAATTCTCGCCACTCATTGCGTAGCGGGAGTCGCTCTTTTTCTTCGAAAAAGGTCGAGCGGAAATTGATAAAGTAAACCTGAAGTGACGGTGCGAGGACGATCTTCAACGGCCCATAACCTCCATTAACGGCTGCATCATCGAACGTGTCTCGCTTTCGTGACGAGGGTTTTGCCCTGTTTTTGTCTCTGCTGGATGCCGCAGGCAGTCCTTAAATGCTGGTGACTCGTAGAAACCCTAGATGACTCTACATCGAGTCATTCGCGACAGGATCGCCTGATTTCGTGGGAGTATGCATGTGCGGCGTGGAATAACTTGCTTCTCTTCTTACTATTATTTATTAATTTATTTCAGATACATTCATACTTTAATGAGTCAATTCTCGCAACATACCGTATCAACCTCACAATTCTTGTTAAATACATATATTATTGACACCATGACCGGACATTTCAGCTTAGGAGATTATTGAATTTAACCCGTGACGCTTATATTCACCTTTGAATGTATATAGTAACTTGATCAATTAATAAATTCGAGAGCTAATCTCTTTTTCCCCTAGAACATGTGTGCCTATTTTGTCTTAATCAATCAATTGGAGGAACGTCTTGGCCAAAAGAAATTGTTGGTAAAATGTCAACTTTGATCGTCTGCTCGAGACGTTGGACAATAATATAAACGAAACAGTCCCTATCGCATGGGACGATATTTATTCGGATGCATAACTGCTTTTTAGACTTAGCCGCTTGGACGAACCCCAAAAATTCGTATGCCCGGACAAACTTGAGGACATTGGATGTCCAATCAGAGAGATTTCTGCTCTATCACCTCCAAAATTTTTGACAATAAACAATTTCGTTCATAGTCCTCTCAAGGTACATGTGCGCAAGTTTCAATTGCATTAAGAAAAATTCCGTAAACATACATAGGTCGGTTCATGACCACCGCATTCTTATAGATAAGATTGTTTTTTTCCCCTATATGTACTTTTATTTTCTGTATTTTCTAACAGTTACATCGTAATTATTAACCTTCTGGTTCAACATTACATAGAATACATAAAAAAGACCAACTATGCCTAAATTCTGGATTTGCAGTTGTGGCCGTGCTTCTCAATGATAAAGTTGGACGGTGGACCTAGACCTTCCAACAGAAATTTCTAAGGTAACAGTTTCTTGTGTCTAATCCTAGAATTATGGTTAGAGAGAGAGAGAGGAGCATACAAGCCTAACAACCTAGAGGCCAACCGAACACTTTGTATGCCCCATGAATAAGTTAAATCTAAACATGTGGCTTGTGGAAAGTGGCCTTGCCCTATAGTAGTTTACACGCACTTTGTGGGATTTAAAAAAATTAATTCTAGCTTTTGAGCTGGAAATCCCTAAATGCCTCAATTAACTAAGCAAATCTCAAGAAATCTCTTCGATAATGTTACGCAAATAGTGTAAAGATAGATGAATTTTTTTCTCATATCTTACTCCTCATTGTCATGTAAGATTTTGTCGGCATGAAAATTAAAAAAGACTAAGATTAAATGTTCCAAATTATATTTTCTATATACGTGGAATTATGTTATGGAGCCGGAAGTGCCTCTTGCCATATTTTGATAAACCTACTCCCAGCCTAAGAAGCATGCCTGGTTCTCTAATCTAAAAGAAAAGGAGGAGCTAGATCTCGCCTTTGGAATGATTTGAAGTAATTGCAGTTAGCTTAAAGACATTCGTAGATGTCGATTGATCAATGCTTTTGGAAGTACTGAGAGATGCGCACGCATATGTGCGATATCCAAACTATTTCCGTTGACCCTCACGAAAATCTGCGTACAGACCCTTGTTGCTAATTCTTTATTTGCCGTAAAATCTGCATGAATCCATACTTCAATGATTCAAATGTGACGCAGAGGAAGTTATGCTTGTAAAGGATTCCAAAAGATAGCATTTATTTTGAATAATGAAGTGTAGATTACAATATCTTAGGTACCTATTTATAGGGAGGTCGTCATCTAGAAAATAACCAAGTAACTGAAATCGAATAACAAAATTAAGAAAAATATATTGATAAAAGGGAAAATTATCAAAACACAACTAGAAAATTTACAAAACGCATTTGAAATCTATGACATTTCGGATTTGTGGGATCGCATGCTCTTATGACACTCTAATGTTTCTATAAATGCATTTACATGTTGTTCTACATTAAAACATCCCACGATCCGTCACCGATATAGTTACGGAGATCATTGCGTCGAATTACTCAGCTTGCAAGAAAAGTTATAGCGCGAGCAAACCATATAAAATAACAATAAAAAATGGCAAAAACTATCGCCGAAAATTCTCCAATGACGACAAGGACTCCGATTTAGTGGAATTTTGTGCTCTCAATTTGACTATAAATACCCGCCCGTTGTGCTCCCAAATTGAGTGCAAGAAATCAAACTCCTGAGCAAAGTGTCTCGAGAATCACATGGCGCTTCTTCAATCTCCATCGATTTGCTTCTCTCTCGCCCTTCTCCTTTCTCTCCTCATAAACTCGTCTCACTGCTTCAAACCCAAATCGCTTAACATCTCGAAGGTTCAGTCCAACGGTGATTGGTCGCCGGCAGGTGCGACATGGTACGGGAGTCCCAACGGCGCTGGAAGCGATGGTAATGGAATGACAATATAGTTTTATTTGGTCAATTCACCTGGAGTAAATATCTTTTTACGCAAGCGCCGTTGGGCTCATCACACGCCTTTCAGTAATTTTGACTTATCAAGTCTTTCGAGTATAAATCGGTTCGGACATATGAGTAGCTTAGGTCAATCACTTAATTGTGATTGATTTTGGCTTTGTACCAAACACATATAGACTTAGAGGTCAAACTGGAATCAAGTACAACGCTAGACAATACTACTCTAGTAATTACACATTTCACCTGATCTGCAAATATACATATATATTTATATATACATATATAATATATTATATATAATATGCTTTGTATGATATTTTGTACGTAGGTGGTGCATGTGGGTATGGGAGTGGGGTCGACCAAGCTCCATTCTCTTCAATGGTGTCCGCAGGAGGGCCTTCTCTTTTCAAATCAGGCAAAGGATGTGGAGCTTGTTACCAGGTTTCTCTCTTGCTAGAAAAGTGTTTCTCGAATTATTTTTATATACGCCGTCATCGGAGAAAATTTGCCACGGACAAAGTTAATATATGTTCACGAGATATGCTTTTCCTAAATTAACAATCATGAATAGAATTCATGAAAACATCTACTGCGGCAAGCTTTCTAGACTCCCATTAAAAGTAGTTTGAATTCTTCGTATTTAAATATATTATTTGACTCGGTACATATTGTCCTATTCAAACAGATTATTTAGTAGTAGTTAGGAAGTCCAGTCTTTTGAGCTCTTGTTGATTAAATTTCAGGTGAAATGCACTGAAAACACGGCTTGTTCCGGGAACCCGGTGACGGTCGTTATAACCGATGAATGCCCCAGTGGTCCTTGCGTCGCTGAATCTGCTCACTTCGATTTGAGCGGCACGGCTTTTGGAGCCATGGCGAGCTCCGGCAAGGCCGATGAACTTCGCAACGCTGGGGTGCTGCAAATTCAATACCAAAAGTCCGTACGGTTGATCCTTTCTCTATGGATCCTTTCGAGTGGATTCCAATTTTAACAGACGCGCAGAGGGAAAAAAGGAAGATAAAACGCATTGAAAAGTGCTTTAAATTAACGAGAAACTTTGCTTTCACCAGACTTATACTAATCAGCAAATAGTCTAACTTGCTTATTAAAAGTCTATTTATGTGCACATATTTACAATGTCAAGCAGAGTAAAGTGCAATTTCCCCGGCGCGAAGGTGGCATTCCACGTTGACTCCGGCTCGAACCCCAACTATTTCGCTGCGCTAATTGAGTACGAGGATGGGGATGGCGAGCTCGGCTCCGTCAACCTGAAGCAGGCTCTAGACTCTGACTCTTGGCTTCCGATGCAACAGTCGTGGGGCGCGGTTTGGAAGCTGGATGGCGCGGGCCAGCTGCGCGCCCCATTCTCGATCAAGCTCACCTCTCTTGACTCCGGTAAGACCCTGGTTGCCAACAACGTGATCCCCGCTGAGTGGCAGCCAGGACAGACGTACCGGTCCGTCGTCAACTTTGCTGTCTGAGGGTTGTGTGTGGTTTGCTTTGAAGACGAAGAAATGGAGATTGATCGTCCGTGAATTTGGTTGTGTGTTTTAAGTGATTGGCAAAAACAAAATATAGGATGGTGTGGAAAAAGAAAGTATGTTGCTTTTTCCACTCTGTGTAATCTAGTCAGCTATGAGCTACCTCTTGGAAAAGAGAGTAGTAGGGAGAAATGAATGATATTGTCCTTTCAAAATTAAGAATGATCTGAGTATTTTTGTTCTTTACTTTTGTGCTAATCTATTGTATTTGAAGCTTGAAAGCTTTTATGTTGTACTACTTCTAAAGTGGATGGTCGTAAATTGTGTCAATCTATATGCAAATGGATACATTCTTCATTATGAAAAAATGAAACTTCTGAATGAGAATGACAATTGCTTAGAAAACATTTTCGATACATATTCATAAATTAAACTAACGAACCCGACCTTTCAACATATTCCTATCACTCAACCATCACTACTTTGATTCATTTCTAGGAAATCAACCTCTCGTGCGTCGAGTTTGTACTTAATACTAGCTCCAATAATATACGTGCAAAGAAACATCATCATTGAATTTTCAGTTCAATCCCGATCAAACTATTGACTAAAATTTAAGTTCAATCTCCATCAAGGTACTCTTGGACTAAGCAGGACAGTCGATGTTTACGTCAATAATTTCTAGCTAAAATTGACTCGAAGGACTATATTAACAAATCGTCAAAATGTTTAAATGGCAAAATTTCGAGATTTTGAACTGAAGTGACATTCATGTAATAGGTTTAGATTTTTTTTTTTTTGGTTAATCAAGTCAGATGAACGTCATTGACATGGACAAAGAAGAGCTAGGTATTGATGCAAATCAGTTTCTTGCCACCATTAAAAGGGTAAGTGACTTAAAGTGCGCATGATAACCATTATATTTTTCTATTTCTCTATTTTTTTGTTCCTTGGAATAGATTTGGAATAGAAATTCATTTGATGACACAATTTCATTTTTTTTAAAATTATTTCTAGAATAACTTTCTAATTCAGAAATAGATTTGGACCAGAAATTAGAAGTTAAAATATTTACCTTTTTTTATTTCTAGAACAAAAGTGAGTAATGAAAACTCTTCTCGTTGTTTACTCTCATCATTGCCCTCCACCCACCCATCACCCGTGGGATGTCGGATGGCTGCCGCTAACCACCGTATGTCAGATGCTTGCCGCCGGTCGCTCATCACCGGTTGTCGGATGCCCGTCGCCGGCCCTCGGACTCTGGCCATCTACTACCGATTGCTAATCGTTCACCACCAGCCGCCCGCTGGTTGCTGGCTGCTGCCTGCATTCCTCCCACCACCGATTGCCGGTCACCGATGACTCCCTTGCGGTTGTTGGCCGTCAGAAGCCAAACGCCTCCCACCACTACTCGAGGAGAGGGGGGAGAAATTTTGTGTCATTATTAAATGAATTTCTATTTCAAGAGTAGAAATTTTATAAGGTTATCAAATGCATATTTCTGTTCAGAAACTTATTTAGAGAATAAAAATAGGAAAATTAATTTCTAGTCAGAAATTGATTTCTAGAACGAAATGGTTATCATATGTGCCCTTAGTGTCCATTATAAGCGAATTTTGTTCTTTGATAGTTGACCTCGGTGTAGACGCGAAGTACATCATCAGTATCCTCAGAAGTCGTTCAAGAATTCCGGGCCAAAGATGAAGAAAGTCAGCGAGTTCATGAAGGATGTTATGCTGCATTTGCGATTCTTCATCCAAAGCCTACGTATGGCATTTGGAGGCTTTTGCCTTCTTTTTGTTTTTTGTTATTTTTTAATCATGTATTGCAATCCTTCTGGCTTCTCCTGCCCTTCAATTTCTTATACCTTCACTATCCTGCAGCGTGGATACAATGTTGTTAAACCCAAACTTTATACTTAAGCTCGCTTGTCTTCAATTTTGAAGGTACCCAATCGAGCGATCGAATCATTCTAGACATCAACTCAAAAACCCCAGATCTAGTTTGCGTTCCTTTCTCGAACGTCCGTCAGCTGTTTAACACACAAGGACTGTGGCTGTGCTGAAATTTCTGATCTGTTGAAGTCAAGCGACAATGAAAGTAGTGCGTTTCACAATTCTCCGACTCGTGTAATTTTAACATAAATAACATGTTACTGCCGCGTGGTATGATTGTCATATAAAATACCCTCTCTGGTCTTTAGTTGCGAAGCACTTTTGGTACTTGGGGCCCAAAGGCTTAAGCTATATTTGACTATTTCTCATTTCCCTTAAGATGGATTAATGGGTTTGATATGAGACCACGTATTTGGGCTCATTTGGACCCAAATGGGGCTTGTAGGGGTGTGTAATCGGACTTGGTATACTTGGGAACCAGACTGGCCCACCCAGAAAATAGAGCCGGGAACTGGTTCCCGTTGAAATCGGTTCAGAAACCGGTTCCCAAAATTCAAAACCGGTTTGAACTAGTCCGAGAACCGGTTCTGAGTAAATACCCACTCGGGAACCGAATTGACAAGTCCGATGTAAGAACCGGTTTTGTAAACCAAAAAGACCAAAATCCTATCTTTTTTCCACTGATTTCTAATTTTAGAATTGCATTTTTCCTCTTGCACAGCACTCCTCTTTCATTGTTTCTCTTCTTCACTTACTTCCCTCCCTTGTCGGTTCACAGTCGCACCATCCATTGCATAGGATTTTTGCCTTGCCTTATGATGTTTGTTTATGATAATTAACATTGTGGATTCTTAGTTTCGTTTAGCCAAAAAGTGCATGTACTTGTTGATTACATGTACTTAATGTTTCAATAAAATTAGGAGGATTTTGTTGTTTTCTCACGTAATAATGTAAAATTCAAAACCGTGTAGGATATCGGGCAGTTGCAAAATAGGTTCCAGTGGAAAATTGATTGACTTTGGAATCGGACCGGAGGAATAGGGTGGTTCCAAAATAGGGTCTAGTACAAATAGGGTTGGGTGCTCACCTTGGACTTGATCACCCCTAAGGGTTCCGATAGTCCTTGCCGCACATGAAGTGGTCACTGCCGATCTTTGTAATCTTGCCGATTCCATCACTGGTTGTCGCTACAAGCCCCTCATGGCCGAGTTGGAACCCGCCCCACCACCGGTCCGTTTTGGGAACGAGAAGCTCATCTATATAATTTCCTAATCTGGATTCTTATTTACATATCTAATTGACTAGTTTGAACTTATTGAAATCTTATATGATCTGATGAGATTGTTAGGCATATTCCGATTAGGAAAGTTATCGTATTGAGGACCATGATAATCGAGAATTCGAGTTTCGAGACGTCAGATCAGATTTTTTATTATGTTGATTTCCTATTTTGAGTCATGGTGAATATATGATTACATGGGTTTATTATATTTTATGTCTTTAATTTAGCAAACCTTTCCTACTTAAAAATGTACAATAATAAAATAAAAAAACATTGCATGTTAGGATACATTATTTTTCTAATACAGAATTGCATGTCTAGGAATAATGTAGCTCATTAGAAATTAGGTAGTCTCGTATTGTATATACTTCCCTAATTTATTGTAAAGAAAAATCATAAAACTAGCATGAATATATGATATAGAAGTAGTTGCAACACTGCTACATCATCATTATTGCCACATCATTGACATGTCATCACCAATGCAATGTCATAATGCAATGTCATCATATGTCATGTCGTCAATTCCTTGTCATTAGAATTAGGTCATATGATTGCATGCGTGTCATGTTAATGTAGCATCGCGTAGAAATAGTTTAGAATTAAGATTACATCTTATTCATTGCATACAGTTTAATCTTTGTTAAATAAAAAAGAATTAGTTGATATTGCATTCGGAAACATGTTTAGGATAAGCATGCATCTTTTTTAATGAAAATCTTGCAGATATTGGGTTGTCATCATAGTGAATTTATGCTTTGCTTTTTAGAGGTATTGAAGTTCTTGTCCTATTCTAGCATTTTAGTTACTGCCTTGGTTTATTGGGAGTTAGATTATTGATTGCTTACCCACATCTTAGGATTAAAATCAATCAAGATTACTTGCAAATATTTTGTATATAAATAAAAAAGGTACCGAGAGGGTATTAGATTAATCTAACGTAATCAAGTTTCCATATTCATAAATCTTCAATTCACAAATGTAAAGTGTTCTCCCATACTTTACTTGAGTGTCTAATTGATCATAACTTATTTGGGGCAGCTCCACAAGGTAAGAAAATTATATGTTGAACCAAGTACGAAGTTGAGATTTGTAGGACTTGAGAGAGCTCGTGCTAAAACAAGCGATCACTTCTTGAAAAGAACCTTTGGTCATATTTTATAGTCCATTAACTTTTCTTATAGTTGTTCACCTCTAGAAATGTCGCAAACAAAACCTGACAAAATCACCCTTATCACAAATATTTGGTGGGCATCCTATAAATATTAAGGTGAATCGCAACCATTAAATCCAGGAGATTTCCGTAAAATTTACAAGATCCAACTATATTTTAATTAGTATGTTTAAATCAACCTGGAAAAACTCCCTTCCTCGTGGATTTAATTTAGGAGAAACGTTTGATGGCTGAGATTTGAGAGGTACGTCCAATCTAATGGCGGCAGAAATTCTCTGAGCAGGACATCAAAAATACTCTTGACTTGAAGTCAAACGCTGATGTTACAAGTCACTAACAATTATTTGTTGGGGTACAATAAAACTTTACGTGGAATATCCGAGGACATCGATATATACGATACATTCTTCCGTCCTTAAATAACTTATCTCATCTTAAATATAGCAAAAATTGGAAGGAGCCTTGAGCTTGGAATTGTTCCCCACTCCAATAAAAATGGTTGTATCAAGCTCAATGAATCTTCGAGAGTCTGGACCTTGTGTTTCTTCTAATTTGGTTAGGAAAATGCAAGAATGAAATGAAATTTTCCTGAGGCCGTTGATTCAAAGTCCGGTTCTTTAATGCGTCATGACATTGGGTCAGCCGATGGTTAAGTTGAAGCCCGAGATTAGCCGTGGGATTAGCTTGACCCTAGGGCCTTAGGATGGCTACACGTGGAGGGGACGTGGGTGTTTTGTGAGATGCACTTACGAGTCCGCGCGGGCATTATTGCTAGGTGCTGTCTGGAGTGCTGTTTGGTAACACTCCGAAGAACACTTGTTTATGTTCTTTTATTATTCGAAACAGAAATGCGTTTAGTAATTTTTTTGTTTTCAAAAATAAATTTGGAACATAAACAAGAAATAAAAACAGAATTGTTTCTTGTTCTTAAGAACAACTCAAGAAACAAGTTTTTTTTTTCTCTTCATTTCTTCCCTTTCTTCCCTTTCTTCCCTTTCTTTTTCTCTTCATTTCTTCTTCCCTCAGCTGGTCGTTGGCCTAGGCAACCGTTGGCGACTGACCAGACGAGGCTTGGCGACCTCGCCGGCCATTAACGAGACCCCCCAAGCCTCGCCGTGGCTGGGTGAGGCTTGACCTAGCCCAAATTTGGCAAGGCTGAGCCTCGCTCGGCCAATAACGAGGTTGGCGTTGCTTGCGGTGGCGTCGTTTGGCCTCTTGGCGGCCGGGTGAGGCCAAGCCTCTCCAATGGTCGAGTGAGGCTTGGCCTCACCAGATTTGGGTGAGGTCGCCTTGCCTAGCCAAGGACCTCGCCGGTAGTCGACGACCTCGCCGGCCCTTGTCTAGTCGGTCACCGGCCGGCCTTGGCCAAGGCCGGCGACCGGTTAGAGGAAGGAGAAGAAAAAAAAAAATATTAATAAATTAAAATAAATTCTAATTCACAAAAATATTTGGGGTCGTACTAAACGTATTTATGTTTTGAGAACAAAATTTTTACATAGTTTTCAAACGCCTTAAGATACTCAAAAACTGTTCTCGGAAATAGAAATCGAAAAAAATATTTTTGAAAAGAAATCGTTTTCGGGAACAGAAACATTCCCAAATGCGACTTTGCTTGCGAAAGAAATTGATCCTTGTAGTAGACGAAGATAGGGGTTGGCGACACTGACATGGGCGGATGCACGAACGCAGATCGTCATGCCCCCACCGTATTCCGTCAACTTTGTTAGCATTTTGACGAAAGCAGGTGGTAATTAAGCGCAGGTCAAGAGTTCAAATTATTGCACTCCCTTTCATCTTCCTCTTACATGATATTTCCGTTTTTCAGCATGTTTTTTCTGTCTTCAGTTGTCAATGTGACGTGGTTACTTCCAGATCGTGTACTGCACGTGTAAACACCGACTTACACACGAGGGGAGTGTTAAATAATATGGTATATGCACGTTATTGTTCCTTCCTAACCGGTTTAAATCGATCGACTGTGTCTGAGGTCGGGACCCCGTTCCTCCTCCCTTCACGATTGCGGAAAGGAAAGTGCATACCGCGCGCGTTTCACTTTCCTCGTACCTGTCGAACAAGGAAATTTTGGTTGCGACCGCTCCCGCTCTTCCCATGGGTGAAATTCAAAGCTAATATTTGGTTACGGATAGCCGTTGCCCGCATGCCCTTCACATTCGTCCAGGATTTACCGTGCCCAGTTAATCGATAATTCGGAGGTGTCCACTAGCAAATTTTATCCTCTTTGTTTGCACGCCCACCACCAAGGCGGAAGCAGCCTCGAAGAAGTCCATTGCATCTCTAAAGCCGGAACCGACGACAGCAGCATGTGCAACGGCATTTTTTACTTAAGGGATTGTGATTTCAAGATAACCATTGCACACGAGGAAACTCCTATCTTTTTGACAATATCCTGAATTCACGTTTTCCACCGCCATTTCCATGTATTCACTATGGAATTTCCACAATGTACTCTAAGTACAGACAAATTGTGCTTCGACACCTTTCTGTCGTGATGATTTCACATGAAGTAGGTCTTAACTAGACGGTAGATGAGACAATTAACTTTTAGAAGAGATTCTAGTTTATTTGTCGTACTAAGAACATGGGCTTTGTCTACAATGTCTTTTGGTCCGCTCTTCTGGGAGTTTGTTCAGGAATCTGCTGCACCAGTGGGACATGTCTCATGCATTTAATTAAAATGAGGAGAAACCATACGGGAGAGATGATATTTCTTTGGTGGACACCATCTAACTACACTGGACGTTTCGGTGCTAGAACCAGAAGCTTCGGATGACTATAGAAAATTATCTAGAACGAATCTGGCCTAGAAGTATTCATGAAAAATATACTTTAGTGTCTTAACTATAACCTCGTAAAATTTCATAATTTTCGGAGGTCATTCGGGTAGTTTAATCGAATTATTTTAAAAACTGCCCAATCTGTTTCTATCCGAAATTGCATGCTGTATTTGTGTGAACTATATCTTCTTGTGTGAAGCTCTTTTGGGCATGTGTTCTTCATGGAGTTGCTACCATTATGTCTTGTCTATCACATGCTCTGATTTTATAATTTTTGAAGATCATATGGATATTTAATTTACATGTTTTCCGAAACTGTTCAAGCTGGAATTTGCTAAATCTTAAAAGTCATGATGTATGGATTATCTTGTGTTGCATGGACCCCTTGGATTGTGTTATTATAAGTGATTGGATCTTGCTGCATGTATGATGATGATTGGAAATGCATATAAGAATCAAATGATGAAAATGATCTTGTTAGCCATCATATCATATGCCATGTTGAAATTGAGCCATAATTGTGAATGTGAAATTGTAAATGAGATGTATGAGAATATGCATCGTGGTGATGAGAAGACCGTCGGAGGTGTGAGCCGACGATGCCCCGGAGTGTCGGGATGCCCGGTGGTATACGGTACGTAATTCCGGGGAGGCCTGGTGGTATGTCGGTACGTAATTCCGGAGGGTAGGGAAACCATTTTCATGGCGAGCCCCGGAGATTTCCTCGGGAGTTTCGAGATGCCCGGTGGTATACGGTACGTAATTCCGGAGGGGGGAATCCTGGTGGTATGTCGGTACGTAATTCCGGAAGCCCCGAGGTTTGTGCCCGGGGGATGCCTCGCGATGCTAGTTGGGATGCGAGATGCCCGGCCGGGGAGTGTAAATGCCGGATGCCCGGTTGTATCTTGGATACATGCCCGGAGGTTCCTCGTGATGCCGCTTGGGATACGAGATGCCCGGAATGTGGGGGTGCGGATGCCCGGTTGTATCTTGGATACATGCCCGGAGGTTACTCGCGATGTCTGGTTGGATGCGAGCGATGAATTGTGGGATGCAAACATTGGTCCCTGGAAAGAAAAAAACTGATGAGATCCTTGTGAACGATAAGAATTGAAAATGAATCATGTGCATGGGTGTATGCATATGGCATGATGCATGATCGGCTTATGAAAATAAATTGATGCTATTTGACATTGAAAATGCGATCATGAAGGCATGAATGGATCTCATGGTGATGTATGCTTGATAGCATGGATGATATGAATCATGGTTGTATGTGCACCTATGGCATGATGGTACATGTGATATGATGATGATGAGTGCATGGATGCATGGTAATGATGATGGTACATGTGATATGATGATGATGAGTGCATGGATGCATGGTAATGATGATGGTACATGTGATATGATGATTGATGAATGCATGGATGCATGGTAATGATGATGGTACATGTGATATGATGATGATGAGTGCATGGATGCATGGTAATGATGATGGTACATGTGATATGATGATTGATGAATGCATGGATGCATGGTAATGATGATGGTACATGTGATATGATGATGATGAGTGCATGGATGCATGGTAATGATGATGGTACATGTGACATGATGATTGTAAGTGTATGACATGATGGTGATGACTATATAATGATGTATGTACATGAGATATGATGACATGTGCATGATATCAAGGTAAATTGTGCATGGATACTTCAATGACATGTAATGCTATGATTGTGATGATTGTGTGGCATGATGCATTGAGTGGTTTATTGGTCCTTTACCCGCCGAGTGGTTGTCTTTCACCCCTTCTGGGACCAACATTTCGTACTAGATAAGACACCTCTGCGCCACTACTACCGTAGATGGGTCAAGTGATTGGACATGACCGCGAGGAGGAGGAGGATAGCAAGGGAAGGAACTTTTTGGACGCCGACACCGATTGATGGACTTTAAGTGTACGATCGTTGGAGGAGATGTCGGTCATCTTTTGAAGTATAGCCGAATATAGAAGACTACGGCATTTTGATGTACCGATGAATGATGTCCATCTGGTTTAAGTAAATAAAAGTGTTTGGCTTTTACCTATAAATGTTTAGTTGGTGTGCATCGTTTTCTGAATATAGGGAAGGGAGTTGTTGGATATGCTTCCGTTATATGAATTGCGCAAGGGACCGATAAAAAAAAAATGTAAACCCCAGGTTGTATGGACCCGCCGCAATTGAAATGGTATCAGAGTGACATGTTATTAGGAAAAGTGAATGGTAAGCGAACTGTGGCGACCCTAATCGGATCGGGGGCCGTCGAGGGGTGCCACAGCCTGTTTTTGGTATCAGAGCTATGGTCTATTTGGAGTGATAAGGTGCCTCAGATGGAAATGAGGATAGAATGATGCACACCATAGGATACTAACTTGAATGGTTGACTAACTTTGAACAACGGGTGATGGATATTCACTCGTAGATCCCCGGTAACTAGTGTGATGTTGCTTTTGTGTGTCAAGAACATTCTATGTTACTTATGTGACTTTAGTAATAACCTTAATTAATTATCTGACTAGTGACACCGGGTTACAAAATATTCTTGAGGCAAAATTTTCTGAATTGTCTAGGTATGCTCCTAGGTTGATTGAGGATCGTGAGGAAAAAGCTAAGAGATTTCTGAAAGGGTTGAGGACTGATATTAGGAAACAACTCGTGCCTTTGAATATAAGGGATTACAATGAGATTTATGAGAGGGCACAGTTGGTGGAGCAAGAGTTAGTGAAGGAGCAATCGGAATCTAAGGGGCAGATGACCTTTAATGATGTTCGAAGAGGTAAGAGACCATATCCTGGTCAAGGTCGACTGGATGTTAAGAAAAAGAGTAACTTTGGAAATTTTAGAAGAGCTTGGAATGGCTTGACTTTTGGGAGAGTACCCTACCAGGGTAATTTTTGCCAAAGATGTGGTAGACAACATGGGCCAGGACCTTGTAATAGCCAACTGAGATGTAATGGATGTGGGCAAATAGGACACTTTAAGAGAAATTGTCCACGCAATGGGTCGTAGCCGAATGTCAGCTCGGTGCGACATGTGCAACAACGTATTGCTAGACCAAATCCACCGTGGAATCCACAGAGGCCACCACCACAAGGAATGGTGTATGCGGTCACCCAAGAGGAAGTGAAAGCTTCCGAAAGTGTTATCTCAGGTACAATTTCGATAGATGGATAAGAAGGCATATGTGTTATTTGATATGAGTGGCACGCATTCATTTGTGTCCGAAAAATATAGATGATTGCGAGAAATAGGAACCAAATCTTTAGATATGCCTCTTTGTATTTTGACATCACTAAGGGACATGTTGTTATCTACGTTAACATGTGAGATGCGTGAGATAACCCTAGGGGAATGAGATCTGGAAATAGATTTGATAGTGATAGTTATGGATGACTCTGACGTCATCATAGGAATGGACTAGCTCCGTAAGCAATGGACTAGGATGAATGATCTCCTAAGATAATGCTTGCCTATGCACCAAGGATAAAACCGTGAGGCTTAGTATGGGATAGGCCAAAATGGATAATAACTCTGTAAGTTAGTCCCTATCAAAACGAGACCTTCCAATGGATATGTAGTTTGGGTTCGAACCAGGCGAAAGCTGGTGTTCCTGTAACGACCCAATCTGATGAGGGCGGGGAGTGGACGCCGAGGCCAGAGCGCCTGAGCAAGGAGCGGCTCCTGGCAGGCTTCTAGGATGGCAAAAGGGGACAATGATGAACCGAACTATGAACTGAACGGGGAAGGTAGTGTTTCTGGGATAAGTCTATCGTGAGTGGCGCAAATGCGGAAGCATGGTTAAGCTTGTAGAACTCTTGTTTGTGAAAAAGAAGGACAGGTCGATGCGTTTGTACATTGATAATAGGCAATTGAATCATGTAATTATTAAGAGCAAGTATCCCTTATCTAGAATTGATGACCTATTTGACCAACTGCAAGGAAGTTCGGTCTTTTCTAAAAGTTGATTTGAGATCAGGATATCAGTTAAGGATTAAGAAAGAGGACATTCCTAAGACCACATTTAGGACTCGCTATGGACACTATGAGTTCCTAGTTATGCTATTTGGATTGACGAATGCCTTAGCTACTTTCATGGATCTGATGAATAAGATATTTAAGCCCTATATGGACCAAATTGTGATTGTCTTCATTTGATGATATCCTGATATATTCTAAAGGACCTAAAGAACATGCGTAGCATCTAAGCGTAGTGCTGCAAGCAAGGCTTAAGAAGTGAATTATGAAGAGTGAGTTATGAATTTGAGGATTAAGTTATGATCATTTGAGCTAAGTAGTGACTTCCTATTTGAGGATTTCATTGGAAGTCTTGATGCATTACATGGAGGCATTTAGTATGTATAGATTAATCTTGGAAGTCATGAGTTGAGTGGTCATAGGGGATATGAAATTACTTGTGGTTTATATGTCGGAATAATAGGTTTAATCGATGGTGGTCAACTTTTAATTTTAGGTGATGATTTCCGTTTGAAAAGATTTGGTGGAATTAGTGGATATGATCAATTGTGATTATAGTCTTTCCAAGGTGAAGTGGTGAAAGTTCAAGTTGTGGATTTGATAAATGATTAGTCTAAGTGATGATCCTTTAGGATGAGAGATGAGATATATTCGATGGAAACTAGACAAGTCTTATTTTGGTGGATTGTCGATCTTTGAAATTGAATAAGTCTTGGTGGACTATCGATATTTGAACCGAATGAATGGTATTATATCTTAGGCTTGAATCTATGTTGCAGGTGAAAGCATAGTGAATGTCTTTGTTGGACTGAAGCAAATGAGTTGTTAGTGGTGTCGATTTTGATGGTTCTAGGTTTGAATTGATGGTAACTAAGGTATAGGAATGATTCGGCTAAATGGTGTGTTAGATTGAGACCGTTAGATATACCAGAATGGAAAAGAGATCATGTGATGATGGATTTTGTGCAAGGATTACTAAGGACATCAAGTAGCCCCGACTCTAACTAGGTGATAGTAGATCGCTCGACTAAGTCTGCCTATTTCCTAGTAGTTCGCGTAGATTATCTGATGAATAAATTTGTTGATTTATGTGTAAGCCAAGTGGTACGCTTACATGGTGTTCCTGTAATTGTCACAACGAATCGAGACTCAAGATTTACTTCCAACCTTTGGCGAAGTCTTCAAACCGCCCTAGGGACGAAGTTCCCATTTAGTATCGCTTTTCATCCACAAATGGATGGACAAACGAAAAGAGTGACCCAAGCATTAGAGGACATGTTAAGAGCTTGCATCCTTGACTTTAAAGGAAGTTGGGATGAAAAGTTATACCTGGTAGAATTTGTATATAACAATAGCTTTCAGAAAAGTACAGGCATGGTTGAGGAAGTATCAGCCAGACCCTGGTTACATACTCGATCATGAAGCCATCAAAATGGATAAGAAAGTGAGGAACATTGAAGAGCCTGTGCAAGTATTGGATTGAAAGGAACAAATTCTCAGGACCAAGAGAATTCCATTGGTTAAGATATTATGGCGATATCATGATGTGGAGGAAGCCACATGGGAGAGTGAAAATGAGATGAAGGAAAGGTACCCTCACTTGTTTAAGGAGACATAGGCAATGCCTAATTTCGAGGACGAAATTCTCTAAGGAGGGGAGAATTGTGGCATCCGGGAATTTCAACCCGAAATATTGATTTTGAGGGAAACGATAATTGTCTTTGAATGGCCATAGGGACAATTACATCATTGGCCACGATATTTTATCTCTTGGACCGAACCCCCCTTATGAAAATGTTAATTGATTATGAGAATGTTAATTAATTTCTATAAATAAAAAAAAATCAAAATTTAATGCCCTAAAGTGGTGAAGGAATTATGGGCTTATTATCGATATTTTTCTATGGGCTATTGGAAATAGGACAATTTGATAAGGAAGATTTTGTTCTTGACTATGCATCTTATAAGATTTAAGTCTTATTGATTTAAATTACAAAGTTTTGTGGCCTTATAAATTTTAATTAGGTGTATTTATTTAAATGGGGATTAAATGGAATAAGAATAGGAGAGGGTGGGCTGATTTCCTAAGGCCCAAAGCCCGTCCAAAACCAGCCCACGCAGCCCCCCCCATTCGGCGACCAAGGCTGGCCCAAGCCCAGCCAAATGAAAGCCCAAGATCGGCCCAAGAAGAAGGCCCATCAGCCTTGCATGTAATCGGACAAGTGGAGGCACGCCCATTGCATGGACGTGCAAAGTGTCTTCATCTTTGGGGCCACTTGTCACCTGCATGCAAAACCTAATAATTACAAGCAAATAAGAGAAAAAAAAAAAAAAAAAAGGAAAAAAGGGGGAGGGGGAATTCGACCAGAAGAGAGAGAAGAGGGAGAGAGTACCGTCCAAAAGAGAGAAAGAGAGGAAGAGAGGAAGGAACGAAGAGCATCGTCCGCCGTCCGTTCACCGCTTTGCCGCCGTTCTTGTTGCTGTTTTGTGCTTAATCTAAGGCAAGTTGGGATCGATTTCCACTCTTGCATTTGTGTCTTGCATGTGTGATTTGTTGGTGGTAGATCTCGGATGTTAGGGTAGGCAAAACCGAAGCTAGAATGTGACTTGTTCTTGAATGTGCTTGCTGATTTCGTGTGAACCGCCCGACCCAGAATTTTGTGAAGCCTTTCATGCATGTTTCGAGTTGGATTTTGACTTTAATTCCTTCATGAAAGTTGTAGCCAACATCTTAAAATACAACATACTAAAATTTGGGACAAAATGGTTGAGATTTAAGGGGTCAAACCCTCATCCTACGAAGACACTAGATCTGGAACTGTTTTGCTGACCTTTTGGTAGTTTTGTGGGTTGCATGTCGATTTTTACCAAGAATCTCTCTTCGAATTATTCATGAAACTTGTAGAGAACATCCTAAATATTAACATACTCAAATTTGAAGTAAAATGAGCAAGTGTAGCCTAGTGAATCGACTTACTCTTGAAGACGGTAAATCTGGAGACACGGTACTGGACACCCGAGACTTCATGGACCCATATGGTGACTATTCTTTGGAAATTTGACTTAGATCCCTTAAGGAAAGTTGTAGGGGACCTCTGGAAGTAAAACATATCCAAATTTAAGACGAAAAAAAGAAGAATAAGTGGGTGAAAACTCGATATTTCGGAGATAACTACACTGGACGTTTCGGTGCTAGAACCAGAAGCTTCGGATGACTATAGAAAATTATCTAGAACGAATCTGGCCTAGAAGTATTCATGAAAAATCTACTTTAGTGTCTTAACTATAACCTGGTAAAATTTCATAATTTTCGGAGGTCATTCGGGTATTTTAATCGAATTATTTTAAAAACTGCGCATTCTGTTTCTATCCGAAATTGCATGCTGTATTTGTGTGAACTATATCTTCTTGTGTGAAGCTCTTTTGGGCATGTGTTCTTCATGGAGTTGCTACCATTATGTCTTGTCTATCACATGCTCTGATTTTATAATTTTTGAAGATCATATGGATATTTAATTTACATGTTTTCCGAAACTGTTCAAGCTGGAATTTGCTAAATCTTAAAAGTCATGATGTATGGATTATCTTGTGTTGCATGGACCCCTTGGATTGTGTTATTATAAGTGATTGGATCTTGCTGCATGTATGATGATGATTGGAAATGCATATAAGAATCAAATGATGAAAATGATCTTGTTAGCCATCATATCATATGCCATGTTGAAATTGAGCCATAATTGTGAATGTGAAATTGTAAATGAGATGTATGAGAATATGCATCGTGGTGATGAGAAGACCGTCGGAGGTGTGAGCCGACGATGCCCCGGAGTGTCGGGATGCCCGGTGGTATACGGTACGTAATTCCGGGGAGGCCTGGTGGTATGTCGGTACGTAATTCCGGAGGGTAGGGGAAACCATTTTCATGGCGAGCCCCGGAGATTTCCTCGGGAGTTTCGAGATGCCCGGTGGTATACGGTACGTAATTCCGGAGGGGGGAATCCCGGTGGTATGTCGGTACGTAATTCCGGAAGCCCGGAGGTTTGTGCCGGGGGATGCCTCGCGATGCTAGTTGGGATGCGAGATGCCCGGCCGGGGGAGTGTAAATGCCGGATGCCCGGTTGTATCTTGGATACATGCCCGGAGGTTCCTCGTGATGCCGGTTGGGATACGAGATGCCCGGAATGTGGGGGTGCCGGATGCTCGGTTGTATCTTGGATACATGCCCGAGGTTACTCGCGATGTCCGGTTGGATGCGAGCGATGAATTGTGGGATGCAAACATTGGTCCCCGGAAAGAAAAAACTGATGAGATCCTTGTGAACGATAAGAATTGAAAATGAATCATGTGCATGGGTGTATGCATATGGCATGATGCATGATCGGCTTATGAAAATAAATTGATGCTATTTGACATTGAAAATGCGATCATGAAGGCATGAATGGATCTCATGGTGATGTATGCTTGATAGCATGGATGATATGAATCATGGTTGTATGTGCACCTATGGCATGATGGTACATGTGATATGATGATGATGAGTGCATGGATGCATGGTAATGATGATGGTACATGTGATATGATGATGATGAGTGCATGGATGCATGGTAATGATGATGGTACATGTGATATGATGATTGATGAATGCATGGATGCATGGTAATGATGATGGTACATGTGATATGATGATGATGAGTGCATGGATGCATGGTAATGATGATGGTACATGTGATATGATGATTGATGAATGCATGGATGCATGGTAATGATGATGGTACATGTGATATGATGATGATGAGTGCATGGATGCATGGTAATGATGATGGTACATGTGACATGATGATTGTAAGTGTATGACATGATGGTGATGACTATATGATGATGTATGTATATGAGATATGATGACATGTGCATGATATCAAGGTAAATTGTGCATGGATACTTCAATGACATGTAATGCTATGATTGTGATGATTGTGTGGCATGATGCATTGAGTGGTTTATTGGTCCTTTACTCCGCGAGTGGTTGTACTCACCCCTTCGGGGACCAACATTTCGTACTAGATAAGACACCTCTCGCTACCACTACTACCGCAGATGGGTCAAGTGATTGGACATGACCGCGAGGAGGAGGAGGATAGCAAGGGAAGGAACTTTTGGACGCCGACACCGATTGATGGACTTTAAGTGTACGATTGTTGGAGGAGATGTCGGTCATCTTTTGAAGTATAGCCGAATATAGAAGACTACGGCATTTTGATGTACCGATGAATGATGTCCATCGGGTTTAAGTAAATAAAAGTGTTTGGCTTTTACCTATAAATGTTTAGTTGGTGTGCATCGTTTTCTGAATATAGGGAAGGGAGTTGTTGGATATGCTTCCGTTATATGAATTTGCGCAAGGGACCGATAAAAAAAAAATGTAAACCCCCAGGTTGTATGGACCCGCTGCAATTGAAATGGTATCAGAGTGACATGTTATTAGGAAAAGTGAATGGTAAGCGAACTGTGGCGACCCTAATCGGATCGGGGGCCGTCGAGGGGTGCCACAGGTATTATATATGACTAGTTATGATATGTATATATAAGTGTGTTGTTATGGTTTGAAAATTTATGGCCCTACTTTTCTATCCCATCTGATTGTTGTTTGGGGATTATTTTATTGCTTCCGCATGTGCATTAAAATGAATGGGTTGGCGACGTGTCCAAGGACGTCGCTATTAATCGACTGTAGAGGGAAGAGCACGTGGTCGGGGAATTGGGGTGTGACATGGCAAATCCCCCAAAAGGTCATGGTCGTCCCATGAAGGTTACCGAGCGGGTTTCTAGTTACCCCAACCCTGGAAGTTTTTGGGTCTATGAGCTTGTTGTAACCACTGTCTGGATAGAAGAGGTTCCACATCATGAGACACCTCATCGATTCAGAGTGTGGTTCCGCTACAGTCCCAATGGTGTTAGGCTAGGTCCCCTTAGGACTTTTGATAGCCCCGCTGTGGTCATTGATGTTGCCCTAGACGAGGATCCAGCTTACCCTCCTGATGGCGCAGTGGAAAACCTGCCGTCTCATCCTGACCCTGCGGAGATTGACGAATTAGCGAACGAGTCAGACTAGCTGGTCATAGGACAGCTTGTTTAGAGGATCTGTAGCCCTCTACTTTTTGTAGATCTTGTACATATCGGCTAGTATTGTATATGACTAGGTTTAACATGTATAAAGGTGTGTTATGATTTTTGAAAGTTGTGGCCCTACTTTTCTATCCTATCTTCATGTTGTCTGAGGATTAATTATTTGCTTCCGCATGTGCATCAAAATGAATGGGTCGGCAATGCATCCTGGGATGTCACTATTTAATCGACCACTAAGGGATGGGCACATGCTCGAAGGATCGGGGCGTGATAGGTTTCACCCGATTGCAAAATTCTCGTCGATCGACACTAGACCAATTTTTCTGTTGTTTTGGGTACCCTGTGCCCGTATTTGAAACCTTGAGATTTTCACGATAACCAAAAGTCGCCAATGTGTCACAGATGTACATTGTGACTCGAGATAAATTGATCACGGGTCAATTGCACCAAAAATTCCGGAAAGTTACTCAGTGGGTTAGGTCACGCTAAAATCATGTCAAATTGAAATTAACCGCGAATTTGAACCCAATTTCAGAAATTAAAAGTTATGACATGTCACAATTTATTTTAGGAACGTCGACTCATTTTTCGAGGAATTTTCAGCGAGTTCGGGATTTTTATGGAAAATCAATTCGGACGATTTGGAAAAGAACGAAAATTCGGATAGGCAAAATTGAAGGAATTTTTTGCCTCCTGTGTGAGCTACTTGGTGAAAGGAAATTGTGGGAATTGTGTGGGCTTCTTCCTCAGCAAAATTGGACATCAAATTGAAGAAATTGAAGTCCAATCGAGTGAAATTCGTTGGCTAGAGAGGCTGTCACATTTTGGTCTTCAATTGGACTTCAATTGGGGCAAGTGGGTGTTGAAATTGGCCTTGGATGACCAATTGATATTGTTGGTTAAAGGTGAGGATGAATAATTACTCATTCAAGATATTCTAATATTAGGGGTTTAGTTAACCCCATAAGACAAGCTGAGGTGAGACACTTTGTTCTCACGAATAATTTATGTTGTGTTGGGTTGTTGGAAACTAAGGTTCCTGCAACTATTTTCCCGTCCATCTCTGTAGATCTTCTAAGGGATTGGAGCTGGTGCTCCAACTATGAATACTCTCATAGAGGGAGAGTTTGGGTTGGATGGAATCCAGCTATTGCTTCCTTTGCTGTTTCTTTGCCCAATGTCCAAGCGATTCATGGCAAGATTAAATTTCTAAGCATCGGGGCAAGGTGTTGTCTCTCATTTATCTATGCAGAACATACCTTTATCCGTCGCCGGCTGCATTGGGTAGAACTTACTTCTCTAAGTGCCAACTTACAAGATTCTCCTTGGCTGGTAGCAGGGGACTTCAATGCTATCCGAAACCTTTCTGATCAGGTAGGTAGCTCGGATATTTGGCTTCCATCCTTTGATGAATTTGGCCAATGTCTAGCACGGGATAAACTAAAAGAAATGAGGTGTGTGAGGTGTGTCAGTCATCGCTTTACTTGGGCTTCTTCGTCAGGTGATAATTAGAAGCTTCGAAAGATTGATAGGGTACTTGTTAACTCTAAATGGTGCCATGTTTTCTCTTACTCGGAGGCTTCCTTCCTGGCGCCGGGTATTTCTAATCATTCTCCAATGATTATTAGAGTTATGGCTCCTCAATCCTAAAGGAAACCTTTCAAGTTTTTTTAATTTCATGATGAAGCATCCCGCTTTTAATGATATCGTTGCACAGGTTTGGGATAGCCCTGGTGTCATGCCCCGAACCTCGAGCGCGTGCCCATCCCTCGGTGGTCGATAAATTTGCGACCTCCCAAGACGCGTTGCCGACCCATTCGTTTTAATGCGCATGCGGAATCGTGTAAATAAATCCCCAGACAACACAAAGATGGGATAGAAAAGCAGGCCACAAATTTCATAAACCACAACACACCTTTATACACAGCTGACTGGTTTAATTACAATACTAGTCTATAGGCAAAAGTCTACACAAGCTCGGTTCTCAAAAATGAAGTTGTCCTAGGATCAACTAGTCCGACTCATTCGCCGACTCTTCGATCTCCACAAGCTCCGAGCACGTCGGGTCCTCCACAACTCCATCAGGAGGATCAGCAACATCCTCTTCTAGAGTGGCATCAATCACCATAGCGGGGATTTCAAAACCCTGGAGGGGACCCACCCTGAATCCATTGGGTCCATAGCAAACCACGCTCTGAATCAATGAGGCACCCTATGAGGAAGGCCCTCTTCGACCCAGATAGTGGTCACTACCAATTCATAGATCTAGTGGCTTCCGGGATCGGGGTAGCTAAAAACCCGCTTAGTAACCCTCATGGGCTAGCCAAAACGTTCCGATGGAATTGCCACTACGGACCTAAAAAGATTGAGCCCACGACGAGGTGAGACAATGTCTCAGCAAGTTCACCCCTTAAATTTCGACTAGGAAGAAAATACGCCTAAAGGCCGTCTATGCACACACAAGACAGAGGACTTACCTTGCCTCAGTTCCTTCATGCACATCAATATAATACATATACTCAAGCAATTCAAATCAAATCATTAATCAATTGATCCACTCGATTCAATACCATCAACACCATCCATAAATTCGATCGATTCGAACACTGCTCACCCAAGCTGAAATAGATGTTATAGCTCTCCAAAGCTGATAGATATATATAATATTGCTCACCAAAGCTGATATATATCTATATTGCTCACCGAAGTTGCTAGATATCTATATTGCTCACGAAGCCGCTAGATAACTATAATGCTCACCGAAGCTGCTAGATAACTATAATGCTCACCGAAGCTAATAGATAACATAGCTCACCAAAGCTAATATAAAGTATATTGCTCACTAAAACTGACATATCAAGGCCCACAGGCTGATATAGTATATTGTTCTCACTAATTGACGATTCACCGTGTTTACAATACCCGATAAAAATAATCGTGCGTGGGTCCATGGTCGGCCCGAGCCAAAATATAATATTTTCCTTTTAACAAATCCCACTATTTAATATAGTCCATAAATATATTTTTGGCGTTGTAAACTGACGCCCGGTATTTCCTAATTAAATATTGAAATTACCCAATTTTGGGAAAAATACCCAAAATTACAACTACCACTCAAATAGCACAAATTAGCATTCAATTAAATAAACCAAGCATACCATTGCAATCAACACGAAATTCCGGTCACCGGCTATCCCGGTCTAATTTTCAGAAAATAATAAATAATTAAATAAATACCAATAAGAATTAAATAAATGCAATTAATTAGCGAAAATAGAAACTTAGGCCGAAAACACCTATTTAAATACCAAAACGGGTTTGGAAAATTTCCGAACCAATCTAGATAAATAATACAACTTATCTAGTCTCTAATTATGCTACTCTAACTACCTAACATGCAAAATCGAATAATTAAATTGTTAATCCATTCTAACTAACCACCTAATCCATAATTAACCAAAAATAATCAATCCTTAAGTATCATTAACTCCCTAAGAAGAGTTTAGCAAGTAAGCTCACCGGTTTAGCGATCCAGTGAGTCAACGACGATGGCAACGCAGAGACGAGCAACAAACTACCCTGCGGCGACACCAAGCAGGGCCGGGATAGGCCTGAAAACGGGCCCAACAGTCACGGCTAGGTCGAGGGCATCTCGGTTTTCATCTTGAGCCGAAGAGGTGGCACGGGGCTGGAAACGGCAAAGCTGGCGAACCAGTGGCTGCAGCGTCGAGTAGGCGGGCAGGCGGGGGCTTCCGACGGCTGGACGGCGACGCACGGCGGCTAGCACGAATAGATGGAAGCCAAGCTTCATCGGATAGGGGCGCGGTACGGCTAGGAACGCACGGCTGGGTGCGAGGCGAGCGAGATGCCAAGCTGGGCTCATAGTAGGGCGCGATGAGGCGCGACGGTGGCGGCGGGTGTGCGACAAGTAGGGGTGGTGGTTGGCCCGGTTTTGATTCTTTGGAGCTTCAAAACACACGAAAATGGAGAAAGCAAGCTGAGGAGGAAGAAAGGGGACAGTTGAAGGCTTGGAAGGGGCCGCCTTGGCCCAAAAGTCTCCATTCCTATCTCCTTTAATCATTGCTTGGTCCCCACTTGTTGGGCTATCTTCCTCAGCCAATTTTGTACACACAAATCCCCCTACAACAACTCCCAAGTTCTCCAAAAGGTTGCACACCATGGGGGCTACAAATTTGCACATAATTTCCCCCAAATTGAACCAATTCTCCTTCAATTGGATCGGATCCACCCGGTCGCCAAAAATTCCACCAAGGTGTCCTCAACCAAATTAACATTTTTCTTTGCCAATAGAACCAACTTGCATCCAAAAAATGCGATAAAAAACAGTCTCCTGAATTTTCCAATAAAAAACGACCTTACTTTGAATTTTCGCCAAAAATCTCAATTTGCAAAAAAATCTTCGGAGGGCAAGTCGACGGTTCTAAAATAAATCATGACATGACAGAACTTTCAATTTCTGAAATTGGGTTCAAATTCGCGGTTCATTTTAATCTAGCACGATTTTAGCATGACCTAAACTACCAGATAGCTTTTAAGAATTTTTAGTGTAACTAACCCATGGTTGATTATTTTCAAGCCACAACATACATCTTCGACACATTGGCGACTCTCGGTTATCATGAAAATCTCGAGGTTACGAATACGGACACAGGGTACCAAAACGATAGAAAAATCGGTCTAATGCCATTCGATAAGAATTTTGCAATTAAGTGGAATCACCCACGCACTAATCACATACCTTTGTCAAACTGACCTATCTCCGGTCTCTAATCGATTTTTAAGTATGCCATGATGATCTTTGCCGATTAGCATGATCAAGTAGTCAATTTCTAATCGAATTCTCAAGTCTATTGCATTACAATCCCTTAACGGCTTCACTTGATAAACTAGTTATCTTGTGAGTGATCAGCTCATAGAATAGAACTATAGGCGCATCGATGAAAAGCCCAACTTATCCAATCGAAACTAGAACCTGAAATTTAGGATGTCACACCCGAGGTGGGAAACCTTATGTTCAGGTTATGCTGTAAGCTGAAAATCCTTAAAGGGCAACTCAAGCCAGAACAGCTGATGCAAGACATGCTTTGAGGGATATCCAAGATGCCCTCCAACATGATCCTAATAACCTCTCGTTAGCAGAGCTTGAAAAGATCCATCTTCAGTACTTCTTGGATCTATGGCTTCAAAAGGAGTCTTTTTATAGACAGAAATCCAGAATCCACTGGATTAAGGAAGGAGATCAAAATACTAAGTTCTTCTATCACTTGGTGAACAGAAGACAGCTGAGAAACAAAATCATCTCGGTATTAGACAACTCTGGGAACCTAGTAACAGACCAAGGCGTGGTACAACAGTCGTTTGTTACTCATTTTTAGGACCTCTTGGCTTCTCAAGATCTTCTGTCTCGGCCTTCTATCCAAGAGATCCGGGCGGTTTTACAACATTCCCCGAATGAGGAACAGGTACGATCCCTTGCTCATCCTGTGTTTGATTTGGAAATTCAGGATACTCTCTTCTCGTTAGCTTATGGTAAGGCCCCTGGCCCGGATGGATTCATTGTTGAATTTTTTAAGCACAGCTGGGATTTGGTAGGTCCCTTGGTTATGGAAGCAATCAAGGACTTCTTTGTTTCTGGAAATCTCCTATGTGAGATAAATAATACTATTATAGATCGTGTGCCCAAGATTCCTAATGCGACTTCGGTTGCGGGCTATAGACCCATTGTGTGTTGTAATACAATTTACAAGTGTATTACCAAGCTCATTGCGAATAGAGTTGCGGCTATTCTCCCGGGCATCATCAGTCCTCCTCAAAATGCCTTTGTCAAAGGCCGGCGTATCAGTGATAATATCTTGTTGGTACAAGAACTTTTTAGTGGCTTCCACCTAGATCCTTACTTGCCTAAGTGTGCCATTAAGGTTGATTTTCAGAAAGCCTATGATTCTATTGATTAGGATTTTTTGGAACAAACTCTGCTTGCATTTGGCTTTCCCAACCATTTGGTAAGGCTTATCACGACTTGTGTCCGCACTCCGAAGTTTTCCATTTCCATCAATAGGGAGCTTCATGGTTTCTTCGCTAGCGGATGTGGTTTACGCCAAGGGGATCTGTTGTCTCCATACTTGTTCGACTTGGCTATGGAGGTAATTTCCAGGCTCTTATATATTCAATCTAAAAGACTAGATTTCAAATTCTTTTAGAGGTGTAAATATTCTGGTCTTTCCCATCTCTTTTTCGCAGACGATGTGTTATTGTTTAGTGAAGGAAACTTGACTTCAGTTTCGCTTCTCAAGGATGGCCTTCAAATGTTCTCATCTTGGAGTGGGTTGAAACCCAATTTTAACAAAAGTGAAGTCTTCCTTGCGGGAGGTACGATTGATTCTCGTGCTCAAATCCTTCGGACTCTCGATTTCCAGGATGGTTCGTTACCGGTCCGCTATCTTGGTGTTCCCATTATCTCTTCGCGACTTAGTAAGGCAGATTGCAATGCTCTCATCAACCTCATTACGACGAGAGTTCAAGCTTGGACACAACGTTTTTTTATCGTTCGCGCAACGCCTGCAGCTTATCAAGTCAGTCCTTCACTCTATTCAAGTCTATTGGTCTGGTATCTTTATGTTGCCTAGAGCTGTAATAGACCGCATTAAACAAATATTCCGTCAATTTTTATGGAAAGGCCCTAATCTTGGAAGTGGGGGGCGCAAAAGAGGCTTGGGAGGATGTTTGCTTACCCAAAAATGAAGGTGGAATTGGCATTTGCAGACTCCGGGATTGTAACACAGCTGCGATGCTTAAACACATATGGATTCTTTTCACCGATAAAGAATCCCTTTGGTGTAAATGGATACATGCTACTTACCTAAAAAATAGGAATTTTTAGGTTGTTAAAAAGCCAACCTTTTGTTTGTGGGCTTGGAAGAAAATTCTCCTTCTTAGGAAGGATTATATGAAGTTATTCAATTCGCAGGTGGTGATGGGCACTCGGTGTCCCTTTGGTTTGATCCTTAGCACCCTCGAGGTCCATTAAACGCCTTTTTCTCAGACTCTATTATCTATCGTTCGGGCCTCTCTAGACGAGCCATGGTTGCGGATCTCTTCACTACCCAAGGCCAAGATACCAAAGCTGTTTTGGAGTCATGGAACTTCTCTATCCTAGTACTCTCGCAATAGCCAAATTGCTTTTGTTAGCGTGAACACCATTCAGGGATTTTCTCTACTACTTCGGCGTGGGAAGCAATGTGGTTCCTTGGTCTTCTTTTGTATGGAATAAGGCGCTTTCACCTAGATATTGTTTTCATCTATGGCTCATCACCAGAAATCGATTACTTACCCATGTGATGTTGCTTTCTTTTGTAGGATTTTTGATGGCTTATGTGCTTTCTGCAACTATAGACCTGACTCTATTGACCACTTGTTTTTTGGATGCCATGTTACTACTAGTCTTGCTAGTTTTTGGGCTGCAAAGTGTAATCTTTCCTGGCAAAATGGATCGTGGATGGATAATCTTCAATGGGCCTCCAAATACATCTCCGGCAATGATTTCTCTCATTGCATTGCCCAATTTGCCTTTGGGGCCCTTTGCCATCTAGTATGCAAAACAAGGAACAATATTCTTTTCCGGAATCACAACTTTTTCCTGCCTACATTGAGAATGCATCTTATCAAAGTTGTAAAGGACAAAGCTTCATCATTTAGCCGACAAAGCTTCATCATTTAGCCTTGTGGCGGATACGCCAAGGAATCATAGATTGTAGCGAAGTTGGGGTCTCGACCCAGCTATCTTCTCTTATGAGGTGTCAAATTCTCCCTAGAGCAGGTGAGAGGGTTGCTAAAACTTGGACTATGGGCAGGTGCTTGGAACGAAGTTAGGAGCTGGGTCCGGTTCTTTTCTTCGGTTTTCTTGGTTACTGCAAATCAGAGAGCGCAACGGCATTGGGGGATACGCTCGGTTATTCGGAGGCTACTAAATGTTGATGGTTGTCATTGTATGCTGTCAGGCTTCCTTGTCGTTGTTCCTCTTTTGCCGTTGTTTGGGCTATTGTTTTGCCCTTAGCCTGTTTAGCTGCCACTTGTTAGCTTGTGTTGTTTCTCTTTTTCTCGACACCCTTCCACTCGGTTTGACATGTTCGTCTTCTTGAGTGTATCTTTTTTGTGCCGAGATCCTTATATATAGTTTTTGGTTCAAAAGTCAATATATTATTTACCTTACCAAAAAAAAAAAACATATGTATTGTACTTGTTTGTTTTAGTGACTTGATGTTTTATCAATAAATACAAATCCATTATAAGGCTAGCACAAACACACATGTATTATTTAAAAGTATGTCAGCAAGCAATGATTGGCTCACTCACACGAGCAATTACCTCAAGTGCTATAGTTAGCATATTGAGATGAGACGTTATGTACAAATAATTGCTGAAGAGCAAATTTAGTACATAAAATAATATGTCGCCTTGATTGGAGTCAAGATGAGATCTATGATTTGTACATGATAAGATCAAACATGATAGTCCCATAGTCATGTATGCCTAAAAGATGCTAGATGCAAGTACTTAATTGGGCGCTGTAGAAAGCGAGCTGATATAGTACTCGAGCTAAACTTGAGTATGTGAGAAGCGCATGACTATGTTTAGATTAAGATCCGTATAGTGGATATATCTAATAAATGACATACGCTCTTATAGAAAGAGAAATCCAGTATAACATGTAATTCATACTACATGTGTATTGTACGACCAATGAGGGAATGTGAGTGAAATTATCCCTGTTTACTCATCGTGTGAGCCCTTAAGGTAATTTATAATTTACCTCATTTTGTGCCCTATGTTACTTCTAACTATGTTCTCGAAATGAAAGATCAATGTTATTACTTTAGCATATTACCGATGGTCACGAATAAATATGGTTTTATGGGACGTGTCTAAGAAAGTAGTTGTTTTGAAATGGAGAGAGACATGAGTACGAAGGAAGACTATTGTTGTTTTACATCTATCACATTTATTTACTGGTCGACCAATTATATCACCTTTTGTGGTTTTGGATTATAATTGTAAATACATGGTGTTATGAGAATAATCAAGTATAGCATTTAAGGGATAGGTATACTTTGATTGATGTAGCAAAATATGTCTGTGGCACTATGAGACATCAATTGTTTATTTTTTTTTTTAGGGTTGTAACCATTATGTCATCCCTAACAAGTGCATAACTTGAGCTCCCAAGTGCAGGTGTACTAATTGATCGCATGGCTTTCTTACCAGTATGAATTATTTCTTGAATTGATGAATGTTGAATGCCTTATATTCTTGATAGAGCGTTATCAAGCCCATCCTGTTCGAGTGGCAGATGTTGTACTTTATTAGTACATCCATGATGGGATGCAACTAAGACACACCATTTTGTCTTGATATGTTATAATAGAGAGATACCCTTTGAAAGGATATAAGGGAATCATATAAAAAAACTTCAGAAGATAACCTTTGGGTTTGTTGGTAGAAAAAACATTCAGAAAGAAACTATTCTCTCGTCTTCTCCTCTTTCCATCAAAGAAAAAAAAAGGCATTTCATTACTCCTTTACAAAGACAATTCGCATTAACACTATAGAAATTGGATGTTTTCCTCGTGACTGCATTTAGACTATCGTAAAGTCATATTGTTCGTTGTTCACCAATAATTCAACATTCGTTCCGAAGTAAATTGTTCATTACGCATCAAAGAGATTAGTCATCTTCCGCCGACTTTTTTCAAACATCAGAGTTTCTATAAATCCAACAAAAGAACATCTACAACTAAACTCTTTCAACCCAACAACTAGCAACAACTATATGCACCACTTCCTTAAACCATACCCAAAAATAGAACTCCCTAAAGTTTCCCACCAACGATGCTTTCGCTCCATTCGTTGCTAACTGAGGAACTTGAAAAGATTAAAGGACAAATGGAATGAGCAACAATAGCTCAGTGTGTAGTACATATCTTCTAAACAGATCGAGCAACCACTATGCATGTATAAAAAGCAATACCGAACTTCATAACTCAAACTCAGACATGCGGACTCTGGAGTGCCATAACTTGGCAAAAAGGGACACTTAAGTGCCAAAATCGGAGCAAAATAGATCACTTGAGTGCCAATCCGGCCAAAATCTGGTCAAAATGCCGACGTGTCAATTTTTCCGTGACGAGTGCAAAACGGCATCGTTTTGGTGCGACGTGGTAAAAAATTTATTATAAAAATTAATTTAATTTAATTTAAATCTATATTTATTTACAAATTTAAAAAATTTAAAAATTTAAAAAATTTAAAAATTTAAAAAATTTAAAAATTTAAAAAAATTTAAAAAAATGTAAAAAAATTTAAAAATTTTCAAAATTTTCAAATTTTATTAGAAAAAGGGAGGCGGCCCCGGCCAACCCTCCCCACCTTCCGGCGACGGCGGGGAAGCGGTGGTGGCAAGGGCTCGCCTCGCCGCCGGCCGCCTTCCTCCTCCTCCTCCTCCTCCGTTTTTTTAAATAAATATAAATTATATTATTATTTCATTTTAAATTTAATTTAATTAATTTTTATATTATATTAAAATTCAAATTATGCCAAAACAATGTCGTTTTGGCCGATTTAAGGGCTCTATTCCGGCCAACACCCGAAATGACATCGTTTTGGTGCTAACGTGGTAAAAATTTAATATAAAAATTAATTAAATTTAATTTAAATATAAATTTATCTAAAACATTTAGAAATAAAATTTAAAAATTTAAAAATTTTAAAAAAAAATTTAAAAGGAGGCTGCTAAAGGCTAAAATTTTTTGTAAATTTTTAAAATCTTTTGTAAATTTTTAAAATTTTTAAAGTTTTTAAATTTTTTAAATTTATTTTTTTGAATGTTTTAAATAAATTTATTTTTAAATTTAATTTAAATAATTTATATTATATTAAAATTCAAATTATGCCAAAACGATGTCGTTTTGGCCGATTTAAGAGTTCTATTTTGGCCAACACCCGAAACGTCGTCGTTTTGGGTGAATTCGAGCCGACTCGGCTCTGGCGAGACACATTGGCAAGAAATATTAATATTTTAATGCCACGTATGATTTCCGGCCAACTTTGCCGGAGATGGCACTCAGGTGTCCCACTTTTCTTAAAATGTGGCACTTAAGTGTACCTTTCGTAAGTTATGGCACTTAAGTGTCACTTTCTACCAAGTTATAGCACTTGAAAGCTTCTTTTGCCCTCAAACTCAATATATAAAATACGTATTGAATCATGTAAGAGTTATCTCTTATCATCAAAGTTTTATACTAATATGAAAAACTCATTTAAATCACAATAAAAAAGTCAACTATCAATGGTCAAGTCCATTGAATAATCTCCATCAAATATCACATATCAACGGTTCATCAAATATCTATTGCTCAATACTCTACCATGGTCACGAAACGACGTCTTGCGACAAAGCGATCAAGATTCCCCCTTGGCAAGGTCTCCACCCATAAAGTCGGTGGCTCGGCCCAGAAGAATATCATAAACTTGGTATGCATACCCCAAAAACCCCTCATTGGGTTCACAAATCATATTGAGCATAAACAATCATCCTCCAATACCAGAAATTCAATCCAAAAAACAATATCTTAAACCAAGCAAATAACATTTTTTAGTATAGCCCATCATCCATTTCCTATCCATTTCTCAAATCTTCATAAACCTTTTCATAAACTAGTTGCAAAACAGTTTTCATATATATATATTACTCTACACACTTTGTATAACACATTTTTGAAACATGCATAATCAACTAGAGTAGCAAGTGCTCATGTGACATCCTGATTTTCAGGTTCTGTTTTCGATTGAATAAGTTGGGCTTTTCATCGACACACTTATAGTTCTTTTCCCTAAGCTAATAACTCACGGGATAACTAGTCTATAAGGTGAAGCCGATTTTAACGCAATAGACTTGAGAATTCGACCATGAATCGACTGCTCGACCGTGCTAATTTGCAAGGGTCATTACGGCACCGTCAAAATCCATCAGAGACTGGAGATAGGTCGATTCGACAGAGGCATGTGATTAGTGTGTGGGTGATTCCACCTGATTGCAACATTTTTGTCGAACGGCACTAGACCGATTTTTCTGTCATTTATGTACCCTATACCCGTATTTGAAACCGCGAGATTTTCCCGATAACCAAGAGTCGCCAATGTGTCGAAGATGTACATTATGGCTTGAAAATAATCGACCACATGCGCTAAAATTCCTAAAAGCTACCCGGTAGGCTAAGTCACACTAAAATCGCGCCAGACTGAAATTAACCGCGAATTTGAACCCAATTTCAGAAATTAAAAGTTCTGTCATGTTACGTTTTATTTTAGGAATGTCGACTCATCCTCTGAAGATTTTTCTGCAAACTGGGATCTTTGGCGAAAGTTCAAAGTAGGGCTGTTTTGGATGGGGAAATTTAGCGCACCGTTTTCGAGTGCACCGTTGGCGATCAAGTTGGTTCAATTGGCAAGGAAAAATGTTGAATTTTATGTGGGAACCTTGATTGAATTTATGGGCATCTATTGGGCTTGAATTGAGTTGAATTGAATTGGAATTGGAGGAAAGTGCCCAAAATTCGTAGGCCAAGGGGGAGACACCATTTTGGACCACTTGGGAAGCTTGCTAGGAAGATTGAGGGCTGCAAATTAGCCTTCGATGGCAGCCAAGGTGGTGGGGCATGAACTCAAGTGCTTTGGATAGGATTTGAAGACCTTTGTGGCCAAATGGGTCCCCCTCTCTTTAGCACACTTCTTCTTCCTCATTCAGCCCACTTTATCCATTGTTGAGAGAGTTTTAGAGCTTGAGAGAACTAGAGAAACCGGCAAGTAGCTCCCCTCCACCGTTGACCACCTCCCGAGCCGCCCGGACCTACCGTCGCACTCGCACGTCGCCCATCCGCCCGTCGCGTGCCAGCTGCTCGTCCCACTCACCCACGCCTCATCTCGTGCCCAGCCGTCGTCCCCGCCGCCCGAGCTCGTCAAGCCTCCGTATGTCACCGTCCAACCATCCATCACCATCGCCGTTGCCACGCTCTCTCGTCCAGCCACCTCAGCCTGCCGTTCCAGCCTTGGTTCCCTCCGGTTCGACCTTGGACAAAATCGAAGCTCTCACCTGGCCGAGAGCTTCATGTGGCTTTTCCAAGTCCTTCCCATCCTCCGTTGGTGTCGCCGTAGGCTTGGTTGTCGCTTGCCTCCGTGTCGCCATCAACGTCGCCATGGACTCACCGGATCGCAAAACCTATGAGTTTACATGCTAAACTCTGCTTAGGGAGTTAATGATGCTAGGGGTGATTAGTTTAAGTTAATTAGGGATTATATGGTTAGTTAGATTAGATTAGTGATTTAATTATTCAATTGTGCATGTTAGGTTGTTAGAATAGACTAATTAGGGACTAGAAAAGTTGTGCTATTTATCTAGATAGGTTCGGAAATTTTCTAGGCCCGTTAAGGTGGTTAAATTAGCATTTCCGGCCTAAGTTAGTATTTTTGGTATTTAATTACATTTATTTAATTATTTTTTTGGCATTTATTTAATTATTAAATATTTTATGAAAATTAGATCTGGATAGCCGATGACCAGAATTTCGTGCTGATTGTAGTGGTGTGCTTAATTTATGCAATTGAGTGGTGATTGGAATTTCGGTTATTTATTCCAAAATTGTGAAAGTTTGGTATTTAATTAGAAAATCCCGGGTGTCGTGTTTTGACACCGAAAATGGTTTTATGTACTATATCAAATAGTGGGATTTTAAAAGGAATGATATCAATTTTTAGGGTTCGATCTAATCGGGTGCCCACACACAATTATTTTCATCGGGTGTTTCTAGTATGAAGAAAAAGGGTCAAGTGCATTATCTTAATTAAGACATTTGAGTGCAATGCACGATGTCCTTGGCCATAATTGATTGACCATGTGTTGGTTATGAGAACCCGTCGCAAGTGTTTACGCCGGACGTTAGCCCCAAATGGGATGCCCCTGAACAACGAAAGCTAGTCGCGGTAGATTCTGGACCTATGCTCATTCGGGAAAGCCGTCTAGGAAGGACGTAGCCATGCTTAATCAGGTGAGACGACACCTGGCTATGCCAGAAGACCATCGAACATCGAGTAGGCCGTGCCTATTTGGCCGAGATCAAAATTAGGAATGCATGATTAATTGAGTTAATCGCACCGGATTATGGAACGAAATTGTGTGGCACAATATGGGACTTGTCATAACAATTTGGCCATATAATCAGGACCCCCGTGATTGTTTGAGATGTGGCGTTCCAATTGTTTGAGCTTATTTACTACCCATGTCTCGTGATACGAATTGTGCTGACATGCAAGGAGGATTTTAGGCAAGGTGAGTCTTTATGGTTGTATGGGTGTGTGATAGACTGCCTTTAGGCGTATTACCTTCCTAATCGGGGTTGAGAGCATGAACTCGCTGAGATTTATATCTCACCCCATCATGGGCTCAATTCCTTTGAGGACCATAGAGTTGAGGATCTGGAGCCCACTGAGGGGATCTAAGGTGTAGGTCAATTAGGACAGCTTCTTTTTGGAGAGTCGGTCTTTTGTAGACTTTTGGTTGCTGACTTTTGTATATGACTCAGTGTGTACATAAAAGCGTGCTTTGGTTGTGAATCCGTTTTCCTGCTTTCCTATCCCATGCTGTTTACTATCAGGGGATCTGTTTATTCGCTTCCGCATGTGCAATAAAATGAAATGGTCGATGACTCGTCTTGGGAAGTCGCAATATTTTTTTTTATCGACCATCAAGAGATGGGCACGCGCTCGAGGTTTAGGGCGTGACATCCCTTTTTAGAGTGGTATCAGAGCCAAGTTGGTAGTTGGAGTGATAAGGCACGATGAGTTATGGGATAGTTAGTAGGAAATACCTTTTAATTATGCTAGTGCATGTGATTCATAGCTAATTGGTAGCTTGTTTGTGGGGTCACTCAAATTCTAATCTTGTATTGAAATTGGAAAACATGTTTCTATAAAGATCCTGTAGCATGAGTTATCAGGAGTGGAGAACTCCTAGGAAGAGGTCGGTAAGACCTGTAAGTCAAGGTAGGACGCCGACAAGGGTCGGTACTCGAGGTAGAGCGCAGGCTTAGGCCAGCACAAGCGTAAGAGTACCGCAGCAGGCCGGTACTAAGAGTGTAGCAGCACCGAGCGATCCGAGGTTCAACGGGATCGTTCAGACACTAGAGACTTTGGGAAGCATTTTGGGCCAACAAGCACAGCATCAAGCTACCGCAGTTGCCGCCACCAATGTCATAGCCACTACTGCTACACCTGCTGAGGTCCAGCATGGAGATGTGTTATGGGAGCAAGCTACCGCATCTGGGTCAAGATTCGGGTCCAACAGAGATGGCAACCGATTCGGGAAGAAACTGATAACAAAAGGAAAGTACTCCAGTCGTCCCACTCGAAGGAGTATAATTGGAAAGCCAGCACCCAACTAGAAGAGCGTGTGTCATGTCTGTAGGAAAAGACATGGATCCACCCCGTGTTTTAAAAAGACAAGTGTTTGTTACGAGTGTCGCCAGTATGGCCACCTAATCAAGGACTGTCCGCATGGGCAGTTAGAACCACAATAGCTACCGCCACTGTCGACGATGAGATAGAGCAAAGAGAGTGCGCTGCAGAACACCTAGTGGGGTAATTAGGACAGGTCTCTAGTGCAAGAAAGGGTGCGTGCTATCACCCGACAGGAAGCAAAGGACTCACTGGATGTGTGGCAAGTTTGAAGAATAGAGCATGGATCAATCCAGTGTCCTAGTATAATGGGAGCGTGCTATGGATGTGGCCAACATGGGCATCAGGGGAGGGACTGTCCACGTAGGTCCAAGAGAGCACAAGCAACATTACCGCAGATAGGACGTCACTTGGGTGGCAAAAGGGACAGGAAGGAACCGAACCATGCACCGATCAGAGGAAGAATTTTTTGGGGTGATCTTATCAAAGTAGTGTAGCGGAGTTTTGGGTTAAGTTTGTAGAATTTCAGTTTGTTGTAATAAAGCTGTAGAAAGAAGAATCATTGGCTAGAGTTATACTTGACTAATTTGCTTATGTATAACTTTGATGTCATATATAAAAAGGTTTGGCTCGAGGAGCTTTTTGTTGTAATGAATTGTTGTCGTAATGTAATACAGTTTGACCTGTTAACTAATGAAAATTTTGAATTTATCGGAAGTCGAGGAGGACCCTCAATCTCTTTAATCTTGTCGCTTGAGGCAACCTATTTCTTGGACGGGGGTTGTCAAGGTTACTTAGTGACTGTTGTAGATACAATAGTTGAGGAACTAAAGATCGAAAACATAGCAGTAGTTCAAGAATTTCCGAATGTATTTCCAAAGGAATTGCCAGGCTTGCCACTAGAGAGGGAGATAGAGTTTGTGATTGAGTTAGCACCCAGGATAGAGTCAATCTCTAAGGCTCCTTACCGGATGGCGTTGTCAGAATTGAATGAACTGAAGGTGTAGATGCAAGAGTTGTTGGATAAGGGATTCATACGCCCCAGTGCATCACCTTAGGGAGCACCAATTCTGTTTGTGAACAAGAAAGATGGTTCGTTGCTCTTGTGCATCGACTATCGTCAACTCAATCAGCTGATGATTAAGAACAAGTATCCACTGCTGAGGATCGACAACTTGTTTGACCAGCTGCAAGGAGCTTCGATCCTTTCTAAGATCGACTTGAGAACAAGGTACCATCAGCTGAGAATCAAAAAGGAGGATATACCGAAGTCAGCGTTTCGTACTCGATACAACCATTATGAATTCACTAGAATGCCGTTCGGTTGGACGAACGCCCCAGCTGCTTTCATGGATCTGATGAACCGGGTGTTCAAGGAGTATCTGGATCAGTTTGTGATTGTGTTCATCAACGATATCCTGGTATATTCGATAAATCCTGAGGAGCACGAAAGGCATTTGAGGATGGTGCTCCAGACCCTAAGGAATCATGAGTTGTACGCCAAGTTCAATAAGTGCGAGTTTTGGTTGACTCATGTGGCGTTCCTAGGTCATGTGATTTCAAGCGATGGAATCTTCGTGGACCCGTCCAAGATCAAATCAGTTATCAACTGGCCAAGACCGACAACCGTGATAGAGATGAAAAGCTTTTTGGGTTTGGTAGGGTACTACAGAAGGTTTGTGGAAGGATTTTCAACATTAGCTTCGCCGTTGACTCGACTACTGAAGAAGGGAGAGAAATTCGTGTGGACAGACAAGTATGAGCGTAGTTTCCAAGAGCTTAAGCAGAAGTTGACAACCTCACCCGTGTTGACGATTCCATCTGGTCCTGGAGGATACAAGATCTAGAGGGATGCGTCATTTAGAGGACTAGGTTGCATGTTGATGCAGCACGGTAAGGTTGTTGCATACGCGTCCCGTCAGTTGAGACCTCACGAGCTGAATTACCCGACGCATGACGTAGAACTCGCAGCGATTATTTTTATCCTGAAGATTTGGAGACATTATTTGTGTGGAGAAAGATTCTAGATCTTCACGACCATTAACGTCTCAAGTATCTATTCTCTCGAAGGAGTTGAATATGAGACAGCGTTGCTAGATGGAACTCCTGAAGAACTATGATTGTGATATATGGTATCATCCTGGAAAGGTGAATAAAGTCACAGATGCACTGAGTCGGAAGTCTTCAGTTGCGCATATGATGGTTAAGGAATGGATTTTACTCGAGAGAGCTTAAGATTCGGTTTTCAAGTTTGAGATAGGCCACCTTTCAAACCTTATGGTCACCCTTAGAATTGAGCTGGAAGTGCAGATCAGAATCAAAATGCTTCAGTCAACCGACCCAGAGATTCAGTAAATCCAAAAAAGGAATGCTGACTTTCAGATTTCTGAAGACGGAACACTGAGGTTCCGAGGACGATTGTGTGTACTTGACAATGCAGCACTTAAGGAGGAGATCTTGTCAGAAGCTCATCGTAGCAGTTACAACATTCATCGTGGTGGTACGAAGATGTATCAGACTCTGTGTCAACCCTATTGGTGGTCTGGTATGAAGGTGGACTTCGCCAAGCATGTCGCCAAGTGTCTGACATGTCAGCAAGTGAAGGCACAACATTGTAAACCGGAAGGACTTCTACAATCTCTCGAGATTCCTGAATGGAAATGAGAACACATCACATTGGACTTTGTGACAGGCTTACCGAGGTAATGATTCCATTTGGGTAGTGGTCGATAGACTAACAAAGTCGGCTCACTTCATCGCCGTACGAAAGGACCTTGATTTGGACAGGCATGCAGAATTGTACGTGCGTCAGATTGTTCGTCTGCATGGAGTGCCGATGACGATTACATTAGACTGAGACCTGAGGTTTACAGGTACCTTTTGGAAGAGTTTGCAGACTGCCTTAGGAACGAAGCTGCAGTACAGTTCGGCCTATCATCCTCAAATGGATGGCCAGTCTAAGAGGATGATTCAAACCCTAGAAGACATGTTGCGAGCTTGCGTGTTGGATTTCAAGAGAATCTATGAGGAATAGCTTCATCTTGTCGAGTTCGCCTACAACAATAGATACTAGCAGAGCATACAGATGGTTCCTTTTGAAGCGTTGTATGTATGGCATCCAAAAATTTCATGACAACCCTTGGATACGCTATGAACCATCAATAGGTGATGGAAGTGCCATTGGGTTATGAATCAGCCATTGAATCAATGAATTTCAACTAATTTAAGGCCGGGCATTGTAATGGACAATTGTTTGGATGGAGATGTGTCTACAAGTGACCCAAGGATTTTATTAAGGTGCAAATTGATATAGAAATCTTATTCATGGGGGTGCACTTTATAAGTAGAATTTTATTGATTTAAATTACAAAGTTTTGTGACCTTATAAGCTGAAATTATGTGTTTATTTAATTGGGGATTAAATGGAATAGGAATAGGAGAGGGTGGGCTGATTTTTAGGCCCAAAGCCCGTCCAACCAACCCACGCAGCCCCCCATTCGACCGGCCCATGAAGGCTCAAGACCGGCCCAAAAACTGAAGCCCATTAACCTTGCATGAGAGAATTGACAAGTGGCTTAGGAGACTTACCAAGTGTCATCTTGCATGGGAAAAATGCCAAGTGGCTAAGGGGTTTGGCCAAGTGGCATTTGCATGCCATCTAATGATTTCAAATCATTGCAAGAGGAAAGAAAAGAGAGGGAGAGTGGGCGGAGTGAGCGAGAGAAAGAGAAAGGGAGAGAGAGTGGTCGTCCGAGAGAAAGAAAGGAAGAGGGAAAGAGAGGAAGCGGGCGTGTGAGAGGAAGGAGGAGGATCGTCCGCCTAGCTCGCCGCCGTCCGTTCGCCGCCTTGCCCGCCATCCTTGTTGCTGTTTGTGCTTAAGTTTAAGGCAAGAGAAGTCCTAAAACCTACTCTTTGCATTGTTGTGTGGTTGTGTAGTAGATGGTAAGTCTTGGTTGTGGTAGATGGGATGAGATTTCGGAGCTTTGAAGAGAGATTCGTTGGTCATGCATGCTGATTTCGGAAAGACCAGTCCGACCGTCCGCGAGTTTGTGTATTGCATGTGACTTTTTAGTTGGAATATTGTTTTGGCCTCCTCATGAAAGTTGTAGAGAACATCTTGAAGTATAACATACTAAAATTTGAGACAAAATGGACAATTATTAAGGGGTGAAACCCTTTTTCTACGAAAACATTAGATCTGGAAACTGTTTTGTTGACCTCTTGGTGATTTCGTGTGTTGCATGTGACTTTTTAGTTGGAATTCCACTTCAACCTCTTCCTGAAAGTTGTAGAGAACATATTTAAGAATAACATACTGAAATTTTAGATAAAACGAACAAGTATTTCTTGGTGAAACGATTTTCCTTTGGAGAGACTAGATCTGGAATTCGTCGTGATGACCTTCAGTGGTTTCGTGGTCTGTAAAGTAACTTTCTTGTTGAAATCTCACTTTGATCTCTTAACAAAAGTTATATTATACTTCTTGAGGTAGAACATATCAAAAATAGAGAGGAAATGAACGAAAATAGGTCGGTGAAACCGTTGTCTTTTGAAGAAACTGGATCTGGGAAAAACGCTGCTTCGACCTAGTGTGATTTCGGGATTTTTATAAAATCATACAATTACAATTTGATATTATGTCCTTAATGAAAGTTTAAGGTAATAGTCTTAGGAACAACATATTGAAATTTCAGAGTAAATTGACTAGTAATGACGAAGGAAACGATTTTTCTTCAACACGGGTAGATCTGGAAAACGGTACCGAGAATAGGAAAAGTAAATCGATTTTATCTTTTAATCCAGAACGAATTGAACTACAATTTCTTCATGAAACTTTTACCTCTAGGTCTTAAATATAGCGTGTCCAAATTTCAGAATTTTATGAGTTTATTTAATGGATTAATCGAAATTGTTTTCAAAACTGTGCATGGATGATGTTAAAATCCTTTTCTCGGTGATGCATGGACCTGTACGTATTCTGTGAAGCCTTGTCTGATATGGTGTTCTTCACGAAATGTGCTTTTTTAGATGTTATCTACATTGTGGCAAATTTTCAGAATTTATTTCCATTGTTTGCTAATTTTGTAGAATTTTTCATGAATAGTACGCATTCTGTTTAAGCTGGAAATTGTTTTATTTACCGTTTATTGGATTTATTATGTAAATCATGATATCCTGGATTATTACTCGTGCAATGACATGAGGACATCCATACATTTCGTATGACATCAAAGGATTGATGGATTTTCATGAACTCAATGAAGTTTTCAAAACCATTGCATCAAATGATAGTTTTCCCAATGCATATTATATGATTTTAAATGGGCTGTTGTCAAATCATTGGCATTGTTGCATCAAATGTGAAATTGAAAATGAGATGTATGGGAATATGCATTGTGGTGATGAGAAGGCCGTCAGAGGTGTGAGCCGACGATGCCCCGGGAGTGTCGGGATGCCCGGAATGTGGGGGTGCCGGATGCCCGGTGGCCTAGTGGCGTAATTCCAGAGGGGGGGAATCCTGGTGGTATGTCGGTACGTAATTCCGGAAGCCCCGGAGGTTTGTGCCCGGGGGGATGTCTCGTGATGCTAGTTGGGATGCGAGATGCCCGGAATGTGGGGGGGCTGGATGCCCGGTTGTATTTTGAATACATGCCCAGAGGTTCCTCGCGATGCCTGGTTGGATGCGAGCGATAAATTGTGGGATGCAAACATTGATCCCTGGAAAGAAAAACTGATGAGATCCTCGTGAAAGATAAGAATTGAAAGTGAATCATGTGCATGGGTGTATGCGTATGACATGATGCATGATCTGCTTATGAAAATAAATTAATGCTATTTGATATTGAAAATGCGATCATGAAGGCATGAATGGATCTCATGGTGATGTATGCTTGATAGCATGGATGATATGAAACATGGTGGTATATGCACGGTGGCATGGTGAGATATGCATGACTGCATGGTGGTCTATGCATAGGGTATGGATATGCATGAATGCTTGGTGATGAGTGCATGGTGGTATGTGCACATATGGCATGGTGATATATGCATGGATACTTGATGATGAGTGCATGATGGTATATGCACATATGGTATGATGACATATGCATGGCTGCAAGGTAAGTTATGCTTGAATGCATGAATGATATGTGCTTTGTTATGATGCCTTGATTGTTCCGTTTGACGAATGAGTAGTTTGGTGGATCTTTACTTTGAGTGGTTGTACTCACCCTTTTTGGGGATTAACATTTCAGACTAGATAAGATTCCTCTCTGCCACGCCACCGTAGATGGATCAAGTGGTTGGATATGACCGCAAGGAGGAGGATAGCAAAGGAATGAACTTTTGGACGCCGACACTGATCGATGGACATTAAGTATATGACTGTTGGAGGAGATGTCGGTCATCTTTTGAAGTATAGCAAAGTATAGAAAACTATGGCATTTTGATGTACCGATGAATGATGTCCATCTGGTTTAAGTAAATAAAAGTGTTTGGCTTTTACCTATAAATGTTTAGTTGGTGTGCATCGTTTTCTGAATATAGGGAAGGGAGTTGTTGGATATGCTTCAGTTATATGAATTGCGGAAGGGACCGATCTAAAAAAAAAAAATGTAAACCCCCAGGTTTTATGGACCCGCTGCAATTGAAATGGTATCAAAGTGACATGTTCTTAGGGAAAGTGAAAGGTAAGCGAACTGTGGCAACCCTAACGGTTTGGGGGCCGTCGAGGGGTGTCACAGTATGGCAGAGCGTGCAAGACGCCAATGTGTTGGGATGAGGATGGAGAACGAAAGATCATAGGCCCAGAGTTGCTTCAGCAATCAGTGGATGCAGTTGCCGTTATCAGGGATAGATTAAAAGACCGCTCAGAGCTGCCATAAAAGCTACGCTGATAAGCGTTGAAGACCATTCGAATTCCAAGTTGGTGAGCACGTCTTTTTAAAGGTGTCACCGATGAGGGGTACTTTACGCTTCGGCAAAAAGGGAAAGCTGAGTCCGAGATACGTAGGTCCCTTTGAGATTCTGGAAAGAATAGGGATTCTAGTGTATCGTATTGTATTGCCACCAAGGTTGGCCCAAGTGCATGATGTCTTTCACATGTCAATGTTAAGGAAGTATGAGCCCGACCCGACCCACGTGCTAAATTTTGAAGAATTAGATGTGGACGACAAGGTGTCGTACGTGGAAAGACCGGTTCAGATTATGGATCGCAAGGAACAAGTTCTACGCACCAAGATAATCTCGTTGGTAAAGTGGTCTAGCAACACCACGGCATAGAAAGAGCAACCTAGGAAAGCAAAGATTCGATGAGACGACTATACCCCAAACTTTTGGTTTAAAGATTTGTAATGGTTTAAATTTCGAGGACGAAATTTTTAGGTTCAATTTTCGATTGCATAAGTTGGGCTTTTCATCAACGCACCTATAATTATTTTCCATAAGCTGATCACTCATGGGATAACTAGTCTACCAGGTGAAGCCGCTAAGGGATTTTAACGCAATAAACTTGAGAATTCGACCAGGAATGACTACTCGACCGTCCTAATCTACAAGGGTCATTACGGCACCATCTAAATCAATCAGAGACCGGAGATATGTCGGTTCGACAAATGCATGTGATTAGTGTGTGGGTGATTGCACCTGATTGCAAAATTTCTGTCAAACGGCACTAAACCAATTTTTCTGTCATTTCTGTACCCTGTGCCCGTTTTTGAAACTACGAGATTTTCACGACAACCGAGAGTTGCGAATGTGTCAAAGATGTACATTGTCGTTCAAAAATAATCGACCACAAGTCAAATGCACTAAAAATTCCTAAAAGCTACTCAATAGGCTAGGTCACACTAAAATCGCACCAGATTGAAATTAACCGCGAAATTGAACCCGATTTCAGAAATTGAAAGTTATGTCATGTCACGATACATTTAAGAACGTCGATTCATCCTCCGAAGATTTTTCTGCAAACCGGGATTTTTGTCGAAAGTTCAAAGTATGGCTGTTTTGGACCGGGAAATTTAGCGGACTGTTTTCGAGCGCACTATTGGCCGTCAAGTTGGTTCAATTGGTAATGGAAAATGTTGAATTTGATGGGGGCACCTTGATTGAATTTATGGGTATCAATGGGGCTTGAATTGAGTTGAATTGAATTGGAATTGGAGGGAAAGTGCCCAAAATTCGTAGGCCAAGGGGGAGACAACATTTTGGACCACTTGGGAAGCTTGCTAAGGAAGATTGAGGGCTGCAAATTAGCCTTGGATGACAGCCAAGGTGGTGGGGCTTGAACTCAAGTGCTTTGGATAGGATTTGAAGACCTTTGTGGCCAAATGGGTCCCCCTCTCTTCAGCACACTTCTTCTACCTCATTCAGCCCACTTTATCCATTGTTGAGGGAGTTTTAGAGCTTGATAGAACTAGAGAAACCGGCCAGCAGCACCCCCTCCATCGTCGATCGCCTCCCGAGCCGTCTGGACCCACCATCGCGCCCGCACACCGCCCGTCCGCCCGTCGCGTGCCAGCCACTCATCCCGCTTGCCCGCGCCTCATCTCATGCCCAAGCTGTCGTCCCTTCCGCCTTGAGCTCATCCAGCCGCCGTACGTCTCCATCCAACCGTCCGTCGCCACTACCATCGCCCTTGCTTGCCCATTCAGCCACCTAGCCGCCTCAACCCACTGTTCTAGCCTTGGTTCCCTCCAGTTCGGCCTTGGATAGAACCAAACCTCTCAGCTCAGCTGAGAGCTTCGTGTGGCTTTTCCGAGCCCGTCCGGTCCTCCGTTGGTGTCACCACAGGCTTGGTTGTCACCCGCCTCTACGTCGCTGTTGCCGTGGACTCACCACATCGGAAAACCGGTGAGTTTACTTGCTAAATTATGCTTAGGGAGTTAATGATGCTTAGGGGATGATTAGTTTAAGTTAATTAGGGATGAGGTGGTTATTTAGATTAGATTAGTGACTTAATTATTCAATTGTGCATGTTAGGTAGTTAGAATAGACTAATTAGAGACTAGATAAGTTGTGTTATTTATCTAGATAGGTTCGGAAATTTTCTAGGCCCATTTAGGTGATTAGATTAGCGTTTTGGCCTAAGTTAGTATTTTTGGTAGCTAATTGCATTTATTTAATTATTTTTTTGGTATTTATTTAATTATTAACTATTTTTTGGAAATTAAACCAGGATAGTCACTGACCGGAATTTCGTGCGATTGCAGTGGTGATTGGAATTTCGTTATTTATTCCAAAATTCTCGGGTGTCGGGTTTTGACACTGAAAATGGTTTTATATACTATATCAAATGGTAGAATTTTAAAAGGAATGATATCAATTTTTTGCGTTCGATCTGATCGTGTACCCACACATGATTATTTTTATCGGGTGTTTTTAATACGAAGAAAAAGGGTCAAGTGCATTATCTTAATTGAGACATTTGAGTGCAATGCACGGTGTCCTTAGCCGTAATTCATTGATCGTGTGTTGGTAATGAGAACTCGTCGCGAGCGTTTACGCCAGACGTTACCCCTATATGGAATGCCCCTAGACAACGGAAGCCGGTTGCAGTAAATTCTGGACCTTTGCTCCTTCGGGAAAGCCGTCTAAGAAAGATGTAGCCGTGCTAAATGGATTGAGACGATGCCTGGCTATGCTAGAAGACTGCCGAACATCGAGTAGGCCGTGCCCATTGGGCCGAGATCAAAATTAGGAATGCATGATTAATTGAGTTAATCGCGTCAGATTATGGGACAAAATTGTGTGGCACGGTATGGGACGTGTCAAAACGATTTAGCCCTATAATCAGGACCCCCTATGATTGTTTGAGATGTGGCGTTCCAATTGTTTGAGCTTATTTACTGCCCATGTCTGTGATATGAATTGTGCTGACCTGTAGGGAGGCTCTGAGGCGAGGTGAGTCTCTATAGTTGTGTGGTTGTGTGATAGACTACCTCTAGGCGTATTTCCTTCCTAATTGAGGTTTAGAGCGTGAACTTGCTAAGATTTATATCTCACCCCGTCGTGGGCTCAATTCTTTTTAGGACCGTAGAGTAGAGGATCTGGAGCCGAGCTGAGGGGATCTGAGGTGTAGGTCATTCAGGACAGCTTCTTTTTGGAGAGCCGGTCTTTTGTAGACTTTTGGTTGCTGACTTTTGTATATGACTCAGTGTGTATATAAAAACGTGTTTTGGTTGTGAATCAGTTTTCCTGCTTTCCTATCCCATGTTGTTTACTGTCAGGGGATCTGTTTATTCATTTTCGTAGGTGCAATAAATTGAAAGGGTCGGCGACCCGTCTTGGGAAGTCGCAAATGTTTTGTTATCGACCACCGAGGGATGGGCACGTAGTCAAGGTTCGGGGCGTGACATCTCAATCCGGCTTTTATGCAATAAAAATGTTCTTCTCAGTTCAATATATATACACATATACTTCAATGCATGGTTTTACAAAACCAAAGGATATATAGTTCACTCACCTCATCGTCTAGGACCATACAACAAACGATACTCGTATCGTTGAACTCACAGCCCTATCAAATAATCAAGGTATAATGTTAAAATCAAATAAAATTCTATCTCAACTATGAAAGGACTAAATTATGCCTTAACTCTAACAAAATGACTCTTATGCACTAACAAATTGTCTAACCAAAGCGATTGTTCAAGCTGTTCGCAACGCAAAGTCTAAGAGCAAAACTTAGTTACGCTATAACTTCCTCCTCTGAACCCCGTTCAAAACGTATTTATAGTCAAAAGAAAGCCCTTTAAACATACTACAGGAATCCTAACTTGACTGTCCTAGAATCAAGCCGAAATATGACAAAATACGGGCCCAAAGCTATTGGACGCGTACTGTTCACTGCATGCAGGAAACTTCAAAATTTCGTTTCGAACAAACCATAAGCTCAAATCACGACCCGTAAAATCTCATGGCTCCACAACACCCTAAACTATCATTTTTACAAAAATACGCAGCTTAACGACTCAAAAATCATACTTCGCCACTCAATTTTCCTAAAATTCCGAATTTGAGCCCTAAACCCAAAAAATACTTCGATTGGACGAAGGAGGGGCTCAATCTCTTACCGGGCATTACGTTATCGAGTCGAGTCAACTTAGTGAGACATCTGCGGTGTGCATGCACAAAGCCGTCTCTCCTCCTCCTCCTTCTCTCTCTCTCTCTCTCTCTCATCACATAAGTTGCAACCGGCAGTGATGGAGGTCAAGATCACGGCCATGGAGATCGATAGGAACACATGTCCATATATTTATTGTCACTTGATCCGAGTGACTTCCATCGAAACAAATCAAGAAAGTCCCAACCTCCTTGACATCTCATCATGGAGATCACAATTCATGACCATCTCAGTCGATTCACTCCGATGAAGGTTGGCCCGCCTAGCATAATACCAAATATATCGTTGCGCGAGTTCGGTAACCTCCTCATAGCCATGGGGGTGCTATCTGTCAGGAGACGATTTAAATATGAGTGATTAGTTGAGTCAACTAAGAAAGGTTTTTGAGTTGTGCTAGCATGACCGTGTGACGGTCAAAGGATAGCCACAAAAAGTTTCCTTTCTCCAACGCAAGCGTGTGGAAATTGCCAACCAAAACACAAATCTTTCTTTCTCTCATGGAAAAATATATGGCTGAGGATTAATTGTCTGTTTTCCAAGCTAACGGCACGATTAGCCAATCATTTCTCGAGGTTTTTTTGCCGACTCTGGAAGCAATTGTTCATTGGACCTACTGCAGGTTTATTAAACTAGGCAAAGAATACTACGAGCCCTACTTGGGTCCAAATGAGCCCCAATTACGTGGTCTCATATCAAACCCATTAATCCACCTTAAGGGGAACAAGAAATAATCGAATATAGCCTAAGCCTTTGGGCCCCAAGTACCAAAAGTGCTTTGCAACTAAAGTCCAGAGAGGGTATTTTATATGACAATTATACCAAGTGGCGGTGACACGTTATTTATGCTAAAATTACATGAGTTGGAGACTTGTCAGACATGCCACGTAAATTGTCGATTGACTTCAACGGATCAGATATTTTGGCAAAGCCGCAGTCCTTGTGTGTTAAACAGATGGCGGACGTTCGAGAAAGGAATACAAACTCGATCTTGGTTTCTTGAATCAAGGTCTAGAATGATTCGATCACTCGACTGGGGGCCTTCGAAATTGAAGCCGAGCAAGCTCAATATAAAGTTTGGGTTTAACTACATTGTATCGAAGCTGCAAGACAACGAAGGTATAAGAAATTGAAGAACAAGAAAAGCTAAAAGGGAATTGCATTACATGAAAAGAAAAAAAAAATGCCAAAAGCCACCAATTGCTCCTCGTTGACCTTGGATGAAGAACCGTGAATGCGGCATAACTTCCTTCATGAACTCGCTGACTCTCTTCCTCTTTGGCCCGGAATTCTTGAACATCTTCTGAGGATACTTATGATGTACTATTTGGCTGGTGGGCCCAAAAGAAGAAAAAGAAAAAGTAGTTGAAGATTTAATAAAGCAAAAAAGAGAGGGGAGGGAGTTCGGCTAAATCGAAGCTAAGAGATCCCTCGATCAAAAAGAAAGAAAGAAAGAAAGAAAGAAAGAAAGAAGAAGAAGAAGAAGAAGAAGAAGAAGAAGAAGAAGAAGAAGAAGAGGAGGAAAAGAAACGGGAAGAAATGAAAGGGGTTTTGGCACGTGTACGCCACAGATGCCTCGCCAAGCCGAATCAACTTTATAACGCAGTGCCTGGTAAGAGATTAGGCCCCCATTCGTCCAGGCGAAGTAATTTACGAGTTTAGGGCTCCAATTCGAAAATTTTGAAAAATCAAGTGGCGAAGTCTGATTTTGGAGTTGTTGAGCCACGTATTTTTGTAGAAATGATAGTTTAGGGTGCTGTGGAGCCATGGGATTTTACAGATCCTGATTTGAACTTACGGTTTGTGGCACCCCTCGACGGCCCTCGATCTGTTAGAGTCGCCACAATCACTACCTTACTCTTTAAATTGGACATCTGGTACCCTAATACCATAGAAACTTGACAAGTCCATGAGTTCTATATATATACATATATACATATATATTTCCATTGATCCTAGCGCAAAATGTGGTGGAAGCGTATCCAACAACTCCCTTTCCTGTATTTAAAACGATGCACACCAACAAAACATTTTATAAGTAAAAAGCCGAACACTTTTATTTACATAAACCTGATGGACATCATTCGTCGGTACACCAAAATACCGTGGTTTTTTATACTCGGCTACTATTCAAAAGATACCCGACTTTTCCAACAGTTATATACATAAGTCCATCAATCAATGTCGGCGCCCAAAAATCCTTCCTCTACCAACCCTAGCTCATGGTCACACCCATTCATCCGGTCCGTCTATTGGTGGCGGTGGTAGTGGCCCCAGCGTGCGTCCATCTCGACAGACAAAAACAGCAATATACTCCTGTAGTACGGGGCCGGTGGGAGGACCAATGTTGAACACTACTATCACTTGCACTCCTATAAAAGACAGCCCTCGCACCTCAGGGTGATGTTGCTTTGACCGTTCCCACTGCAGGTTGACCAGGACTCCATAAAATGTGCCGGGAGGTACGGGTAGCAGAGGCATCTCGTCTAGTCTAAAATCTTAGTCCCCAAAAAGGGTTGAGTACAACCACCCAGCAGCTGAAGATCTACTAAATTATACCGTGCAAGCCATTACTATCTAATTCCATGCAAGATAGACAAAGCATGAAGTCAAAAGAATGAATATGCATCAAATCAATAAAGCTTTTCAAAGTAATGGCAATTGTAGTTTCAAAGCCAGAATGCACCAATTCGGTCACACGAGTCCCGATTATAGGGTCAAACTGTTATGACACGTCCCATACCATGCCACACAATTTTATCCCATAATCAGGCGCAGTTATCAGCAGGATCATCAGTTTTAAAACTCAATTTTTTTTCATTTCCCTACGTCTATCCCAGAGGACCAGTGTTTGCGTCCCTCCATGCATTCGCACCCAACCTGGCGTCGCGAAAGCCTCCGGTATTCAGTCACCGAGCATCCAGAGTGTGTTGCGTCACACCTCAGGCATCTCGCACCCCACCTGGTATCACGAGGAATCTGCGGGGCTCACCATGAAAATGGTTACCCCTACCCTCTGGTCATGTATTCATAATACAACCGGGCATCCCGACACTCCCCGGGGTACCTCTGGGGCACTTCGGACCCCAGTCATTCAAAGGGCATCGACCCTTGCAATCCTTTGGGCATCCTGACTCCCAGGGCATCGTCGACCCGAGGGTCCGACGGCATTAGTCACATCTCAGCCATGGTATATCGATCAAATCATTTCAATGCTAAACCATTTTCAAAACAACAACAACATTTGAAATACTTTTGTGTTCTTGAAAATCTCCCTTGTATAATATCAAGTAATGTAAATTGAGATTGTCAAAGGCACATCAATGCAACAACAGCAGACTTTAAAACAAATGCCATTTTCAAGTCAATGAAGTCAATTCACAAAACTCAATAGCACAATATCGAATCCATAAGTCCACTTCCATGGTTAACTCTTCAATGTATTTCAAAAGTCCAGGTGTAAATTCTCGGGTTGCACTTGCGCCTCACGGCCAAAATCGAATAGAGTTATCAAAATGTAAGTAATTTGAAATCAACACATTGGCAAGTCTAAATCTCACTCCCGACTTCGAGGTTTTTAAAATTAGTTTATGTAAAAATTTAAAATCTCGAGGGCACCAAACATTTTACTTTTCCTTTTGAAACATTGGTGAGCGGCGCCTCGGTACATAAGATTTTCAATACAAATCGGGAGGTTTGTTTTTTGTTTTTTGTTTTTTTTTTCTAAAACCGTTTCCAAACAGAATTTTCAAAGCTTTGCCAATGCTAAAATTGATGTACCGTTGGAGTTCAAAATCGCATGCAATCATGAAAATACAAGGTTTTCTTCAACCATCCAGCCCCAAACAGTTTCGATCATCTCCTCAACCACTGTTCAGCACCAAATTCAAACAATCTAGTCAATCTCGTAGATGATATTTCCAACCATAATGCATATATATCATGTACGAACCGAAGTCTTGAAGAAAGAAAGATAATCCTAAGTCTGGTTAAGTCTTCATTCTTCATTCGCATTCAGTCTAGAACTTAATCAAAGTGAGCAGACTTCTGTTGTAAGATAGCCTTTGACACAAAAGTCTGGCAATCTTTAGAATAGAACTTAGATAAGTTTTGTCGGCTTCAAAACATCATAGGAGTTTTCTCTAATAGATGTGATTGTCATACATGATATGACAAGAGCTTGAGCAAGATTGAACTTAAATTCAGTTAGAAGTTTGACTGGGATTGAATTGAAAATTCAATGATGATATTTTTTTTTCATGTATATTGGAGCTAGTATTAAGTACGAACTCAATGCATGACAGGTTGATTTCCTAGAAATGAATCGAAGTAGTAATAGATGGGAGTAATAGGAACATACTGAAAGGTCAGGTTCATTAGTTTATTTATGAATATGTATAAAAAAATAGTTTCTAAGGAATTATAATTCTCATTGACATTTTTTTCACAATGAAGAATGTAGCCATTTGCACATAGATTGACACAATTTAAAACCATCCACTTCAGAAGTGATACATAGATTGGTGCAGAACATAAAAGCTTTCAACCTTCAAATACAATAGATTAGCACCCAAAGAAAAAGAACAAAAATACCTAAATCATTCTTGATTTTGAAAGGACACTACCATTCATTTCTCACTACTACTCTCTTTTTCAAGATGTAGCTCATGGCTACTAGATTGCAAATAGAGTGGAAAAAGCAAAATACTTTCTTTTTCCACACCATCCTATATTTTATCTTTGCCAATCACATAAAACACACGCCACCACTGTCACGACCCTGACTTCATCTCAAGGGCCTCGAGCAAGTGGGGTTATTTTCGCGACGTCCCAGGTGCGTCGCCATCCTATTTATTTTCATCTTTTCATTAAGCACATGTGGAAGCATACATACAACACCTAGATAACAAGAAGTAGCAAGGAAAACAACCGTTTATAAATATACAATTACATCAGTTACCATTACAAGCCCCATTGTCACGGGCCATTATATTTACAACCACTACATTTTCTACGCTCCAAAGATCGGGTAAACCTTAGCTCCTCTAGCAATACTATAGCTCCAACACTAGTGGGAGACCTCGATGCCTACAATTCTGAAAAACAACGAGGTGAGTCGTGGACTCAGTAAGTAAAACCCACTAATTTCTGGGTAGGAGAATGTCTCGCCTATCAACAAGCATATAACTCATCCAAGACATTAGTCAATGGCAGATCAATAGTAAAATAAAAGTTTTGTCTTAGATGAAACATGAGAAATCCTCAGTCAACAATATACAAGCATAACTCGATATTCACTCACAACATGAGGAACTCACACCTCACTCAATATTATACTAGCATAAGCAAAATACATTCCATAATATGAGGAACTCACGCCTCACTCATATGCAAGCATAACCAAAATCCATTTCATAATGTGAGGAACTCATGCACACAAGATTCATTTATTAACAGTCGAAATCCATCGACTCTTCCAGAATCCATTGGGCATCCGAACTTAATTAGGCAACGTCCCCTAATCGAAGGGTGACGGCTAGAATTATCACAACATCTGACGAGGCATCCCATTGGCGTGGGGGCATCTCGTTCTTATTAATGAGGCATCCTGCTGGCATGGGGGCATCTCATTCTTATTAACGAGGCATCCCATTGACGTGGGGGCATCCCATTGGCATGGGGGCATCATCACCGAATTCATCGGTCGATGGCATAAATTAATCCATTGTGTTTCCATGCATCAAGCATCACAATCCGGTTCTTATCAACTTTTAGTTCAAGGGCCCGAAGGCGTGCCATGCATTAACCGGAACCGAGATGTTGAATATGCCGAACGCAAATTGAGAATCACGGCTTGATCCGACACGTTTGAGCACCGATCTAGTACCTAACATGGCTCAGGAACAATATACCTCGATATTGCATCAAGAACATGAAAGGACTAATCCAACATGATCCTACATATGTTCAAGGCTAACGAAACCCCTTTTCAGAGCTTGGGGCGTGACTTAGAACATGCATTTATAAAAATGGTTGAAAATAGTTTTGTAAGGAAATACCAAGTTTTCACAAAACGCTATTCAAATAGGTTTGTATCAAAGAAAAAACCAAAGCATATCCAATAAACACATGAACCGGCTTCTTCCAAAACAACTCAAACCAAAGCACGAGCCAAAGCTCATCAAACAAAAATCAAACTTAATCAAGGAACAAGGTCTAAACCGGCCCAAGCAAACACAACCAAACCTCAAGCAAGAACATAGTCACAACATTTCAATCAAGGACTCGCTACACACTTAGATTAGCATAACACAACATCCTAACTAAATATTAGTAAGTTCTACTTACAACAATTTAAGGAACGGCCTAGGTGACCGAGCAACATGCAAGCGAGCAAACGGGTAAGAGAGGCACGGCCACGAGAAAGAGGGAGAGGGCGACAATGAGGGTGAGGTCGAGAGAGTGAAGAAGGAAGAGGAAGTGGTGTGTAAATGAGGGGAGGGAATGCCTCTATTTAGAGGCAAACACCTCATGATGATCTTTCCAAATGGACTAATCATCTTCATGTAGGTGGACAATCTAAGTTGAGGAGGTGGCAAGCTAAAGAAATGGGTGGCAAGTCTAGTTCCTAGGGGCGACACTTGCTCATCTTTCCATTGGTCCATCTAAGGGGTTGAATCATCATGGAATAATTACGTGTAATTATTATGAGGACAACTAAGCAAATGACTAAGCCTCTCTCATTTAATGTTTGGATTTGAGTAATCATTAGGTTAGATATATTCATACTACAAACTTGCTCTCCAAGTTTTTAGGTTAAAAGGCATTATGGTCATTTCTTTTAAGGGACACCTCATATTGGCATTAAAGAACTAGAGTCCAAAAATATTTAATGCATCCTTATCCTAAATCAAGAAGACTCTAGATTGGCTTGCTCCTCAAGTTGGGCATGCAGCCTCCTTGCCCTCTAAGTTGGGAGTGTGACACTCTTATCATAGGTGGAAACAGTTTCAAGCAATTTCCGAAATTAGTGTCATTACCCTATCAAACGGGCTCAAAAAATTATGCAATTTTAATATGTTATAGATAAGACCCTAAATGACATTTTTCTTATAAAGAAAGCCAAGTCCAAATCGTGTTGTGGAAAGAGCAGAAAATCACTGAACACAATCTAAAAAATTCGTCCGTCGAGCAGATTCAACGATCGGAGAGAGAGACTCATTTCAAAATCCAAATCTTCACAAAACTCTTTGAAATTTCTATATGTTGTAAACATGGATGTCCTTTAAAACTTTTTGTGAAGAATGCATGTTCAAATTCAAAAGGCAAAATTTTATAAAAAATCGAGAAGGCAATTTGGTTACTGTTTTTACTACACCGGGTAGGTTCCAATCAGTATATAATCGAGCCTTCATGTGGCATCCAAAAATTTCATGACAACCCCTGGATATACCATGAACCATGAATAGGAGATGGACGCGCCATCGGACTATGTTGTGGTCATTGGCTAATAGATTACAATTTAACAAGGCCGAGCAATGAATAGACTATTGTTGTATTGGGAATATATCCTATGTCCATGCGTGATTAAGGATTTGTACTAAAGGACAAATTGATAGGAAAATTTTTTATTCTTGGCCATGCTTTTTATAAGTTGGATTTTTATTGATTTATGTTACAAATTTTTATGGCCATATTAATTTGTAATTAGGTATTTATATAAGTGGGGATTAAATGGAAAAAAAATAAAAAATAAAAAATAGGAGAAGGTGTGGGCTGAATTTCTTAAGGCCGAACGAGCCCAAAAACCAGCTCACAGCCCCACTGTTTCCCCCCATTTGGTCTACCAAGCCCGGCCCAAATGAGGCCCATTAGCCTTGCATGAAGATCAACAAGTGGTGTGAAGGGTGCTACAAGTGGCGTGAGGAACTTACCAAGTGTCCGTTGCCATGCAAACCTCATGATTACTAGTTAATCATGAGGGTGAAAGGAAGAAAAAGGGAGAGAGAAGGGGTGGATTGCACGAGGGGAGTGATCGTGCGTGAGAGGGAGAATTCGAGCGAGAAGGAAAGAAAGAGAGAAAGAGAGAAAGCCGAGGGAGAGAGAGAGGGTTCGTGGGTGCTTAGGCGAGGGAAGAGGAAGACCAAGCCCCGCCGTGCGTGCGCCTAGCTTTGCCGTCGACCGTGCTGTGTTCGAAGTCCCCGAGTCGCCGTTGCTTGCTTGATTTCGTCAGATCTAAGGCAAGTAGAGTCCATTGATCGACACTTTGCTTGCTGTGATTGTGTGTGATGTATGGTGAATTTTGGAGGTGGTGGAGGTGAGAATTTTCGAAGTTATGGGAGCAGCGCCTTAGTCTAGTAATCTGTTTTATGGAAAAACAGTCCGACCTGTGGTGATTTCGTGAGCTCAATGCAATTTTATAATTAGAATATCACTTTAACTTCTTGATGAAAGTTCTAGAGGACTTCGTGACGATTAACATAATAAAATTTGAGATGAAACGGACAAGTATTTGATGGTGAAACCATTTTTCTTCAAAGATACTAGATCTGGAAAACTGATATGTTGATCCTTTGCGGTTCTGGAAAATTTTGTGAAATTCTCCAGTCCGAATTTGATCTCATGTCCTGGATAAGAGTTGTAGACGACATCTTGAGGAGAAACATACTGAAATTTGAGAATAAAAGGACCAGTATTTATTGGGGAAATGATTTTTCTTTGAAGTGTTAAATCTGGAAATCGTTACCGAGCGTTAGGGGGAGTTTTGGTGAATGTACCTCATGATCTATAACGAATCTGACTTCGAGCTCTTCACAAAACGTTTACCACTAGGACTTGGCTATGACATATAAAAATTTCAGAATCTTCTGAGTTGATTTAGGGCTTATACCGAATTTATGAATAAAACTGTGCAATGGTGATGCTCCGAAACTTTAAGTTGTGATGCATGGACTGTAGTGACCCGTACGAAGCTCTTTTGACATGGTGTTCTTCATGAAACCTTTTTCTTTAGATCTTGTTTATAACATGTTAAATTTTCAAAATTTATTGAGATGTCCGGAGGTGTGTACCGGAGGTTCCTCGCGATGCCAGGTTGGGTGCGAGCGATATATGAGGGATGCAAACATTGGCCCTTGGGAAAAAGATGAGATCCTTTCGAATATCAAAATGGGAATTGAATCATGCACGTGTGTGTGTGTGCATATGGCATGGGATATAATTCCTATGAAATTGAGTTGATACTATGTGGCATTGAGAATGCGATCATGAAGGCATTGAATGGATCTCATGAGAATATATATATATATATGATTGTATGGGTGATATGGATCATGCGCATGTATGTGCATATGGCATGGAACATGAATTGCCTTAATGAATGCATCTCATGGAGATATAAGCATGATTGCATGGATGATATGTGCATTTCACATGAAATTGCGGTTGTCTTGCTTGTTGCATTGTGTAGTTTGATGGATCTTTACTGCTGAGTGGTTGTACTCACCCCATTTGGGGACTAACATTTTAGATTAGACAAGATACCTTTGCTACCACTGCCACTAGTAGATGGATCAAGTGGTTGGATATGACCGTGAGGAGGAGGATAGCAAAGGAATGAACTTTTGGACGCCGACACTGGTCGATGGACCTTAAGTATACGACTGTTGTAAAAGATGTCGGTCATCTTTTGAAGTTTAGCCGAGTATAGAAGACTACGGCATTTTGATGTACCGATGAATGATGCCCATCTGGTTTAAGTAAATAAAAGTGTTCGGCTTTTACCTTTAAATGTTTAGTTGGTGTGCATCGTTTTCTGAATATAAGGAAAGGAGTTGATGGATTTGCTTCCACCATATAAATTGCACAGGGACCGATCTAAAAGATGTAAACCCCCAGGATTTATGAATTATAATGAAATTCCTTGGTATCGAGTATTATATTATCGGTCAAGTGAAAGGTAAGCGGACTGTGGCGACCCTAACGGTTTGGGGGCCGTCGAGGGGTGCCACATGTAATGGTATCAGAGCTATGGTCTATTTGGAGTGATAAGGTGCCTCAGATGGAAATGAGGATAGAATGATGCACACCATAGGATACTAACTGGAATGGTTGGCTAACTTTGAACAATGGGTGATGGGTATTCACTCGTAGATCCCTAGTAGTTTATTATGAGTTACTTTTAGGTGCTAGTAACATGTTTATGTTACTTATATATAGTTGTAGTTGCTTTTAAATGGAGACATTGAGTCACAGATTATTCCTGAGGCAAATGCTTTGAAACTGCAGGAAAATCATGGTGCGAGCTGGAAGTGCTCATCCATCGAGGGCTGAAGCCTCTGCTGCAAGGGCTGAACCCCGAATGGAAGACATCCTGCAGGCATTGGCCAATATTGGAAATCTGATGGAAAGACAAGCGCAGCAACAACCCGAAGTACAACGTCGCCCTCAAGGACTGGTGGAACATTTTCTGAAATTGAAGCCACCTAAGTTTAGTGGAACAGGAAGTCCTGAGGAGGCGGAACAACGGATTGATGGAATGGAGCGAATTTTCCGGTTGTTGGTCTGCAATGATGCTGAGAAAATAATTTTGGCAGAGTACCAACTAGAGGGAAATGCAAAGTTTTGGTGGAGAGGTTCAAGAGACACGATCTTTCCACCAGGTACTGATATAAACTGGGATGAGTTTGTTAGAGCTTTCAATAGAAAAAATTTCTCTAATTGTGCCAAGGATAAGAAGATCACTGAATTTGTTCAGTTGGAACAAAGGGAGCTGACAGTGGACCAGTATGAAGCAAAATTTTCGGAATTGTCTAGGTATGCTCGCAGGTTGATTGAGGATCGAGAGGAAAAGGCTAAGAGATTCCCGAAAGGATTAAGGACTGATATTAGAAAACAACTAGTGCCTCTGAATATAAGGGATTATAATGACATTTATGAGAGGGCACAGTTGGTGGAGCAAGAGTTAGTGAGAGAGCAATCAGAATCTAAGAGGCAGATGACCTTTAATGATGTTCGAAGGGGTAAGAGACCTGATCCTGATCAAGGTCAACCCTGGGAATCTAAGAAGAGGAATAATTTTGGGAATTCTGGAAAAGTCAGGAGTGGCCCTGTTCTAGCAAAGCACCCTACCAGGGTAATTTTTGCCAGAGGTGTGGTAGACAACATGGGCCAGGACCTTGTAATAGCCAATTGAGATGTAATGGATGTGGGCAAATAGGACACTTTAAGAGAAATTGTCCACATGATGGGTCACAGCCGAATGTTAGCTCGGTGCGACGAGTGCAACAATGTACTATTGGACCAAATCCACCAAGGAATCCACAGAGACCACCAGCATAAGGACGGGTGTATGCGGTCACCCAAGAGGAAGCGGAAGCTTCCGAAAATGTTATCTCAGGTACAATTTCTATAGATGATAAGAAGGTATATACGTTATTCGACATGAGTGGCACACATTCATTTGTGTCTGAGAAATATAGATGATTGTGAGAAATAGGAACAAATCTTTAGATGTGCCTCTTCGTATTTCTACATCACTGAAGGACATGTTGTTATCTACGTTAGCATGTGAGATGTGTGAGATAACCCTAGGGGAACGGGACCTGGAGATGGACTTGGTAGTGATAGTTATGTATAACTTTGACCTCATCATAGGAATGGACTAGCTCCGTAAGCAATGGACTAGGATGAATGATCTCCTAAGATAATGTTTGCCTATGCGCCAAGGATAAAACCGTGAGGCTTAGTATGGGATAGGCCAAAACGGATAATATCTCTGTAAGTTAGTCCCTATTGAAACGAGACCCTTCAGTAGATGTGTAGTTCGGGTTCGAACTAGGCGAAAGCTGGTGCACCTGTAACAACCCGGTCGATGAGGGTGGGGAGTGGACGCCGAGGTCGAGGACCTGAACAAGGAGTAGCTCTGGCGGGCTTCTAGGATGGCAAAAGGGGCAGGAATGAACCGAGCTATGAACTGAACTGGGAGGGCAGTGTTTCTGCGATAATTTTATCAAAGTGGCGCAGCGGAAGCATGGTCAAGCTTGTAGAACTCTTGTTTGTGAAAAAGAAGGATGGGTCGATGTGTTTGTGCATTGACTACAGGCAATTGAATTAGATGATCTATTTGACCAATTGCAAGGAAGTTCGGTCTTTTCTAAAATTGACTTGAGATCAGGATATCAATTAAGGATCAAGAAAGAAGACATTCCTAAGACTGTATTTAGGACTCGCTATAGACACTATGAGTTCTAGTTATGCTATTTGGATTGACGAATGCCTTAGCTGCATTCATGGACTTAATGAATAGGATATTTAAGCCTTATTTGGATCAAATTGTGATTGTCTTCATTTCATGATATCCTGATGTATTCTAAAGGACCCGAAGAACATGCGCAGCATCTAAGCATAGTGCTCCAAACAAAGCTTAAGAAGTGAATTATGGAGAGCGAATTATGAATTTGAGGATTAAGTTATGATCATTTGAGCTAAGTAGTGACCTCCTATTAGAGGATCTTATTGGAAGTCTTGATGTATTACATGGAGGCATTCAATATGTATAGATTGATCTTGGAAATCAGGAGTTTGAGTGGTCATATGAGACATGAAGTTATTTGTGGTTTATATGTCGGAATAATGGGTTTAATTGATGGAGGTCAACTTCTAAATTTTTGGTGATGATCTCAGTTTGAAAAGGGTTCTGTGGAATTAGTGGATATGATCAATTGTGATTATAGTCTTTCCAAGGTGAAATGGTGAAAGTTCAAGTTGTGGATTTGATGAGTGATTAGTCCAAGTGATGATCCTTTAGGGTGAGACATGATATATACTCGATGGAAACTAGACAAGTTCTTATCTTAGTGGATTGTGGATCTATGAAATGAATAAGTCTTGGTGGACTATCGATATTTGAACTGAATGAATGGTGCTATATTTTAGGCTTGAATTCATGTTGCAGTGAGGGCGTAGTTAATGTCTCTGTTGGATTGAACCAGAAGAGTTATTAGTGGCGTCAATTTTGATGGTTCTAGGCTTGAATTGATGGTGACAAAAATTCTAAGAAATAATTCGGCTAAATGGTGTGTTCGATTAAAACCATTAGATATTCCAGAATGGAAATGGGAACATGTGACGATGGATTTTGTGCAAGGATTACCAAGGACATCAAGTGGCCACGACTCTATCTAGGTGATAGTAGATCGCTTGACTAAGTCTGCCCATTTCCTAGTAGTTCGCATGGACTATCCGAAGGGTAAATTTGTTGATATATGTGTAAGCCAAGTGGTACGCTTACATGGTGTTCCTGTAACTATCATGTCCGATCAAGACTCAAGATTTACTTCAAACCTTGTGAAGTCTTCAAACCGCCTTAGGGACTAAAGCTCTAGTTTAGTACCGATTTTCATCCACAAATGGACGGACAAATGAAAAGAGTGATCCAAGCATTAGAGGATATGTTAAGAGCTTGCATCATTGTCTTTAGATGAAGTACCAGCCTGATCCAAGACACATACTCGATCATGAAGCCATCAAAGTAGATGAGAAAGTGAGGTACATTGAGGAGCCTGTGCAAGTGCTGGATCGAAAGGAGCAAATTCTTAGGACCAAGAAGATACCATTAGTTAAGATGTTATGGCGACATCATGATATGGAGGAAGCCACATGGGAGAGTGAAAATGAGATGAGGGAAAGGTACCCTCACTTGTTTAAAGAGACATAGGTGATGTCTAATTTCGAGGACGAAATTCTCTAAGGAGGGGAGAATTGTGGCATCCAAAAATTTCATGACAACCCCTAGATATACCATGAACCATGAATAGGTGATGGAAGCGCCATCAGACTATGTTGTGGTCATTGGCTAATAGATTACAATTTAACAAGGCCGAGCAATGAATAGACTATTGTTGTATTGGGAATATATCCTATGTCCATGTGTGATTAAGGATTTGTACTAAAGGACAAATTGATAGGGAAAATTTTTATTCTTGGCCGTGCGTTTTATAAGTTGGATTTTTATTGATTTATGTTACAAAGTTTTATGGCCATATTAATTTGTAATTAGGTATTTATATAAGTGGGGATTAAATGGAAAAAAATTAAAAAATAAAAAATAGGAGAAGGTGTGGGCTGATTTTCTTAAGGCCGAACCAGCCCAAAAACCAGCCCACAGCTTCACTGTTTCCCCCCATTTGGTCTACCAAGCCCGGCCCAAATGAGGCCCATTAGCCTTGCATGAAGATCAACAAGTGGCGTGAAGAGTGCTACAAGTGGCGAGAGGAACTTACCAAGTGTCTGTTGCCATGCAAACCTCACGATTACTAGTTAATCATGAGGGTGAAAGGAAGAAAAAGGGAGAGAGAAGGGGCGGATTGCACGAGGGGAGTGATCGTGCGAGAGAGGGAGAATTCGAGAGAGAAGGAGAGAAAGAGAGAAAGGGAGAAAGCCGAGGGAGAGAGAGAGGGTTCGTGGGTGCTTTGGCGAGGGAAGAGGAAGACCAAGCCCCGCCGTGCGTGCGCCTAGCTTTGCCGTCGACCGTGCTGTGTTCGAAGTCCCTGAGTCGCCGTTGCTTGCTTGATTTCGTCGGATCTAAGGAAAGTAGAGTCCATTGATCTACACTTTGCTTGCTGTGATTGTGTGTGATGTATGGTGAATTTAGGAGGTGGTGGAGGTGAGAATTTTCGAAGTTATGGGAGCAGTACCTTAGTCTAGTAATCTGTTTTCTGGAAAAACAGTCCGACCTGTGGTGATTTCGTGAGCTGCATGCAATTTTCTACTTGGAATATCACTTCGACTTCTTGATGAAAGTTGTAGAGGACTTCGTTAATATTAACATAATAAAATTTGATATCAAACGGACAAGTATTTGATGGTGAAACCATTTTTCTTCAAAGATACTAGATCTGGAAAACTGATATGTTGATCCCTTGCGGTTCTGTGAATTTTGTGAAATTATCCAGTCCGAATTTGATCTCATATCCTTGATAAGAGTTATAGACGACATCTTGAGGAGAAACATACTGAAATGTGAGAATAAAAGGACCAGTATTGATCGGGGAAATGATTTTTCTTTGAAGTGTTAAATCTGGAAATCGTTACCGAGGGTTAGGGGGAGTTTTCGTGAATGTAGCTCATGATATATAACGAATATGACTTTGAGTTCTGCATGAAAATTTTACCTCTAGGTCTTGGCTATGACATATAAAAATTTCAGAATTTTCTGAGTTGTGATGTATGGACTGTAGTGACCCGAATTTATGAATAAAACTGTGCAATTGTGATGTTCAGAAACTTTAAGTTGTGATGTATGGACTGTAGTGACCCGTACGAAGCTCTTTTGACATGGTGTTCTTTATGAAACCTTTTTCTTTAGATCTTATTTATAATATGTTAAATTTTCAGAATTTATTGAGATATTTTACTAATTTTTCCAGAATTTTTATTTAAGGAGTGCATTCTGCTTTGTCCGAAAATTTGCTCCATTTTCAAGAACAAATGAATTGCTTTATGAAGTGTGATATCTTGGGTGTTATTTGTATTGCATATATGGTGACATTTGGCATATCACATGACATCAAAAAGGCTGGTTTAAACCTCTGACATTGTTGCATCAAATGTTAAATTGAAAATGAGATATATATGGGAATATGCATTGTGATGATGATAATACCATCGGAGGTGTGAGCCGATGATGCCCTGGGAGTGTTGGGATGCCCGGAGTGTGTGTGCCAGATGCCCGAAGGTGTGTGCCGGATGTCCTTGGGAGTTTCGGGATGCCCGGTGGTATATCGGTACGTAATTCCAAGAAATGCCTGGTGGTCTGTCAGTACGTAATTCCGGAAGGCAGGGGTAACCATTTTCATGGCGAGCCCCAGCAATTCCTTGCCAGGTGGGATGCGAGATGCTCAAAGGTGTCTGCCGGATGCCCGGAGGTGTGTACCGGAGGTTCCTCTCGATGCCAAGTTGGGTGCGAGCAATATATGAGGGATGCAAACATTGGTCCCTAGGAAAAAGATGAGATCCTTTCGAATATCAAAATGGGAATTGAATCATGCACGTGTGTGTGTGTGTGTGTGTGTGTGTGTGTGTGTGTGTGTGTGTGCATATGGCATGGGATATAATTGCCTATGAAATTTTGTTGATACTATATGGCATTGAGAATGGGATCATGAAGGCATTGAATGGATCTCATGAGAAGATATATATATATATATATATATATATATATATATATATATATTGGATCATGCGCATGTATGTGCATATGGCATGGAACATGAATTGCCTTAATGAATGCATCTCATGGAGATATAAGCATGATTGCATGGATGATATGTGCATTTCACATGAAATTGTGGTTGTCTTGCTTGTTGCATTGTGTAGTTTGATGGATCTTTACTGCTGAGTGGTTGTACTTATCCCTTTTGGGGACTAACATTTCAGACTAGACAAGATACCTCTGCTACCACTGCCACTAGTAGATGGATCGAGTGGTTGGATATGACCGTGAGGAGGAGGGTAGCAAAGGAATGAACTTTTGGACGGCGACACTGGTCGATGGACCTTAAGTATACGACTGTTGTAAAAGATGTCGGTCATCTTTTGAAGTATAGCCGAGTATAGAAGGCTACGGCATTTTGATGTACCGATGAATGATGTCTATCTGGTTTAAGTAAATAAAAGCGTTCGACTTTTACCTATAAATGTTTAGTTGGTGTGCATCGTTTTCTGAATATAGGGAAGGGAGTTGATGGATGTGCTTCCGCCATATAAATTGTGCAAGGACCGATCTAAAAGATGTAAACCCCCAGGATTTATGAATTATAATGAAATTCCTTGGTATTAGAGTATTATATTATCAGGTCAAGCGAAAGGTAAGCAGACTGTGGCAACCCTAACGGTTTGGGGGCCGTCAAGGGGTGCCACACTTCATCTCAACCATTTCATCTCATAAAAATCTGAAATTTACATATGTTTTAGAATAAGATATTTTGAACAACTTCTATGAAAGAAGTTTCTCCAAATTCGAACCACAAAAAGCTTTGTAAAATTGGAAAAAGTCGAAGTTCTAGGAATTTCGAAAAACCGAGAGTCAAAGCCTATGAAACCTTAAGTGGCAAGAGTAAGGAAGAGGGGTGACGCCCTACTTGGCCTTCAAGATCCCTTGTCATCATTCTTCTAGGCCATGAGTCACTCCCAACCATTAATGAGCTTACGACTCACCCTCTCTTAATATATAACCATCCAAAATTTCATGATTACCTTTCAAGAGTAAGACTAATTGTGCCGAGTGTCCTACTTAGTCATCATGCATTAATAGGCTACCTTCCAAGCACATTAAATACATCATGGGAAATATCAAGTTAGAAGGTCATCTCATTGGGCAAGAGTCAATCGAGACTAACCATGATCAATTACCTTGTTTGGCCCGAGGTTCGTGCCTAAGCTATGATCGGATAAAGCTGAACGCAACCGAGCTTCACTGGTGAAATCGAGTTCGGACTTCTCCTTTACCCTGTAAAGAGCTCGAAATTGAGGATGCTACAACTAGATTCATGGATGATCAATCCCCATTTCTTCGTCTTCCCAGCAAACCTCACACAACCCCCAGACAGAATAGTTGATGACTGATCGGTACATCTGTCTGGGCTGCCACCCAGCGGGATTGACATTGTAGGCAACTAGGGTCTTGCCAGAGTCGAGGGAGATGAGCTTGATCAGGAATGGGGCGTGATGTTCGCCTACGCCATCCAGCTTCCAAACCGCACCCCACGACTGTTGAATCAGAAGCCAAGAGTCCCAGTCAGATTCTAGAGCTTGCTTCAGGTTGACGGCTTCGAGTTCACTATCCCCATCCTCGTACTCAACTAGCAAAGGTTCGGGTTTGAGCCGGAGTCAATGTGGAAGGTTACTTTCACGCCGGGGTAATTGCACACTATTCTGCTTGGTGTTGAAAAATTGTGCACACAAATTAACCTTTAATAAGCAAATTAGACTATTTGCTGATTAGTATATCTCTGGTGAAACCAGAGTTTCTTGCTAGTTTAAAGCATTTTTCAATGCGTTTTATCTTCTTTTTCTTCCCTTTGCGTGTCTTTTAAAATTGGAATTCACTCGAAAACATCTATCGGCTCCATAGAGAGAGGATCAATTGTACCGACCTTTGGTATTGAATCTGCAGCATCCTGGCGTCGCGAAGTTCATCGGCCTTCCTGGGGCTCGCCATGGCTCCAAAAGCCGTGCCACTCAAATCGAAGTGAACAGATTCAGCAACGCAAGGACCACCAGGGCACTCATCAGTTATAACGACCATCACCGGGTTTCCGGAACAAGCAGCGCTTGCGGTGCATTGCACCTGAAATTCAATCAACAAGAGCTCAAAACACTAGACTTCCTGAGTACTACTTAATTGTGGTACTTGTGGCATCTAATATGTTGTAAGACACTTACATAAATATGACAATACGTCCCGAGTCAAATAGTCTGTTTAAATAGGAAGAAATCAAACTACTTTTACTAGGAATCTAGAAAGCTTGCCATGGTAGATGTTTTCATGACTTTTATTCAGTGACTATTAATTTAGGAAAAGCATATCTTGTGACCATAAATTAGTTTTGTCCCTGAACAATTTTCTCTGATGACGGCGAATATAATAATTAGAGAGACTTTTCTAGCAAGAGAGAAACCCGGTAACAAGCTCCGCATCCTTTGCCTGATTTGAATAGAGAAGGCCCTCCCGCGGACGCCATTGAAGAGAAAGGAGCTTTGATCGACACCATTCCCATACCCACATGCACCACCTACGTACAAAATATCATACAAAGCATATCATCGTCGTCGTCGTCGCCGTCGTCGTCGTGGTTGTCATTATTATTATTATTATTATTATTATTATTATTATTATTATTATTATTATTATTATTATTGTTAGTATTATTCTATTATTATTATTGTTGTTGTTGTTATTCTTATTATTATTATTATTATTATTATTATTGTTATTATTATTATTATTATTATTATTGTTATTATTATTATTATTATTATTATCATTATTATTCATGTTGTTATTCTTGTTGTTGCTGCTGCTGTTGTTGTTGTTGTTATTGTTATTATTGTTATTATTCTTGTTGATGTTGTTGTTGTTGGTGCTGCTATTGTTGTTGTTGCTGTTACTGTTGCTGTTGCTGCTGTTGCTGCTGTTGTTGCTGCTGTTGATGCTGTTGATGTTATTATTGCTGTTGTTATTGTTGTTGTTGTTATTTGCAGATCAGGTGAAATGCGTAATCCTAGAGTAGTATTTTTTAGCATTTTACTTGCTTCCATTTTGACCTCTAAGTCTATATTTCTTTGGTGCAAAGCCAAAATCAATCACTATTAAGTGATTGACCTAAGCTAGTCATATGTCCACATGGAGCCACACTCGAAAGACTCGGTAAGTTAAATTAATAAAAGGCGTGCTATGAGATCAACAGTGGTTATGTAAATAGAATCTTAATCCGGGTGGATTGACCAAATATAAATATAATGTCATGCAATTACCGTCGCCTTCGGCGCCATCGTGACTCCTATACCACATCACGCCTGCCCGGCAAACAATCGCCATTAGACCAAACCTTGGAGATGTTAAGCTATTTGGGGTTGAAGCAGTGTGATGACTGTTGGTAATTTGTTTATAAAACAAATGAAGAGGTACCTTGTCCCACATCGAAAAAATGTGAGTGCACACGTGGACGAGATTTGGCACTAACCGACGATCATTAATTTTACTTATTGAAAATTCGGATTTATTTTATAAAAAAAAATTAACTATAAAGTCTTGTTGAAATAGTGCAACTGTCCACGAAAAGTTACGGTTATTTTTTATTTATTTAATTTCGAATTTTTATGTCTTTTCAACGTAACTTTTGAGACGTACTTGTTCATTTTTGCAACATTTCCCGAAAGGTTGTCTTTGTTCTTTTGCAACCTTTTGAAGGGTTGTTCTATTCGAAAGACAAAGAAAAGTACGTATTTTTTTAGATCAAACACAAAATCTTCTTCCATTTTTTCGTTTTTCTTTCGAAAGAATCTACAGCCATTGTTTCTAATTGTTTCCTAGAGAGACCTTAAAGAATTAATAGAATTGCTATCTAGTATTCTTATTTGAGACTTTGTTGTATCCTGGAGGAAATTTGCTGGTGACCATTAGCAACTTTGTGGGGCAAATAAATCCTTAAAGAAAGTGATATCACGCCTCAAATTCCGACTTGAGTACTCTAAAAATCCGACTTCATTGTTCTACCCAATTCGAAGCCATATTTTCCTAACAATTTTAAGGATTTATTTGTGCAACAATGGAGTTAAGGATGCGGTTGATGGTGGGTTAAGCAAAGGACGTGCGAAACGCAAATGGAGCCCTCTTCTTCGTTCCATGGACAAATCTCTCTCTGGTTATTATGGCATTTATTTCCACTCATGGTGGCAGTCGTGGCTCTCTCTCTTCTCTCTAATGGCCCTCACGTGTCAACCCCAAGAAATAGGACAGCCCGCTTGGACAGCAACACATTCTGAGCCGGTGATCTAGCAATCATCAACATTGAAGTTATGGCCAACGTTGTGCACAGAGACAACACCACACCTCTTCGTTGAATCGGTCTATTGAAGCATGCTCTTCTCTCGCCTGTGTTCGACTCTGCGTCGTTTGCTTTCAGTGATTCCATGTCGTCATCCAGTCTCGCAATTGGATCTGGTTCTCTCCTTACCTTCGCTAAGATTAGCACACGGAAACTTTGGTTTCGGGTCGTGATTTTAAGTTTCCGGGTGGGTAAGATGAGCAATCCGCAAATAATCGCATTCAAGGAGGTGTTTGTGGATCCGAAGCACGCCGATCACTCGTGGAAGGTTCTGGAAAATGCTATTTATGAGATTTACAAACACAATGCCAGTGGCCTCTGCATGAAAGAGATCTGCAGGCTCTCTCTCTTTTCTCCTGAATTTTCTCTCTCTCAATTTTTTTTTATCTGTTCATTTTTGTTCTGTCATAGGGACAAGATGGCGGAGTCTTGAATTACGACGCTAATTTCCTGGAGCAAAAGGTGACGAGCGAGGCTCTTGCTCACGATGTGAAATCCATCGTGGACATATCATGCGAGATGGCATCGCATCTCATAAAAAAATGACGTTGAGGATACAGAGACTCTGATTCGTGAGATCAAGTGCAAGAAAAAGGGTGCTCAGGATCAAGGATGCCACTACATGGGCGACGTACGAGGTGCAATTACGGCGGCACGTCGGGCGCAAGGTGGCCTGATCTGTCATCGTGCTCTCGGTCTTCCTCAAAAGGCGTTGCTCTTCAGCGACTATGTCGCCGAGAACAGTGGCGGTGGCAATGGCGGTGACGGTGAATATATGCCGAAGCGCATTTTGAAGAAATTTTTAACTCCAGAAATTTGGATGAAGCCAAATAGTGACAACTACAACAAGTGCGTCAATCCTCTGAAGAATCGAATAAGAACAGATGCGAAAACCAATGGTTATCTGTTAGTTCATGCTAATGGGGGTTTGAATCATATGAGGACAGGAATCTGCGATATGGTTGCCGTCGCAAAGATCATGAATGCCACTCTGGTTCTTCCTTCTCTCGATCACAAATCGTTTTGAATCATGGACTCTTTCTGAGTGGAAACTTAGAGGAAGTGCACAGATATTTCTGAGATGAAGGACAAGTGGCCTTTGGCCGAGCCTAAAATTGATGAGATGCTTCAAGCGTTGGTGTCGGGGAAGTTTTTCATCGACTCTCGATTCCCCTCCAGTGAAGATCTCTTGCTGTCGCAACATTCGACCTTGGCTTGTTTCTTCTAGCCGTGTCTGGTCTTGCGAAAGTGAGACTTAGACGTTTAGTTGTTCATCGTGTCGGTGAGTAGCGGACGCTGGCTGCGGGACTGTTTCTCTTCATTACTAGCCCCGCACGGCCTAGATATGAAGAGTTCAGTTAACTGAAGTCACAAGGGTCATGAAAAAGAGCTTTTGGGGATAGTCTGCATTTGCTTTGCTGAAGAACATAAGTAGGGGGAGATTATCAAATTGCTGTGCTTATTCAATTTTGCTTTGTAGAGTCAGTTTTTTCATGGCTCTTGGTGAGTTGGAAATCAGAAGCTTCGGGAAAGCCTCTAAATGACTAATTTTGCGTGGGAGCCTAAGTAAGTACGATGGGTTCTGTTTTCGGTGCACTCTGGTTTGTCCATGCCACTAGGTTCAAAATTGGAAGTTCTGCAAAAGCTCTGATGGTAAACTTGAGAGGTAAAAGTTCATTGGGCTTCTGCTTTTGGTATACTTTTATTGATGAAGTGCGTCATATTCAAATCTAAATGTTAAGCGAACTATATCGATGTTTATTGAACTTGAATAAAGTTAGCGGCAGCTAGAAGGATCATTTTATTTAAAATACTTAGAAACACATCTGCCATCAAGATGTGTTAGAGAGATGGATTGATTTAATTCTTGATGTAATAATGAAACGAACTTTTGCATGACCCCGTGGATGCTGTGGTTGGTAATACTTGACTTTTTATGGTTTTGAAATTGAGTTGGGTCATTCATGGATGTTTTGGATAATTACTTGAGAATGTACTGAGGTATTGCTTTATGCTTATTGGCTTATATGCTAAGGTCTGCGATATTTTTATCTCCATGTTTAGCACATAAACTGCTACACTATTTGTCATTGAGGGTTTCATACTTGCTCTTAATCTTTAGTCATCTTTTGGTGTGTGTTCAATTCCATGTGTGGGATAATGATAGAATTGAAGAGATGCGATATATGCCCCTGTTTAAGACTTCAATAACAAGAAAATGGTACGCATGTGTATGCCTGGGCTGTTGATTGTTGTGGGCAGTTGACCAAGAAAGGTGAGTTCAATCGCAATGTATTACGAGATTGACACGAGCGTGTGAATTTTGAACTGGAACTGGAAGGTGTCTATAGAATTTTGGTATCGTGTAATTGAGCTAGACTTTTGGTCTTGATTCATTTCATGCTTTAGTATTTTTGAGCCATGCATTCAAGCACAAGAATAATTGGAATCGGCTTGATTGCTTGATGTCCTGGATTAATATGTGCACGAATGTTTATGTTATTATGGGCTTATGCAAGCACATAAGCAGTGGCATGAAAATTCGATTCAATCATATTATCTAATGGTTTCAAGCATAATAATGTTAAATTTATGGTTTTGCCCCTGCGTGCAATTTGATGAAGAAATGAGGTATGGCTCTGATTATATCTTTTAGAAGGTTTCGGATTATACGATGTTATTGATTCCATTCCTAGAATAGCCGGTATCTTCTTTTCGCCTCTCTCAATTTCAGTTTATGCACTTTTGATACCTCGATACTCGATTCGCTCGCGTTTACTAAATTGTTAGAGAATGTTGTTACATGCATGGGCTAATATGTAATGCTCTATTTATGGAGGCGATATAGAGATACTAAATGGGTTTTTCAGGTGTCCCTTGTTTGGTTCTAATGTGTTTTATTTGTTGTCCTTGCCCCCTCATAGATTTGATTCTATGGAATAGCATAAATGAGCCAAGAGAGTAAATTTGCATTGTTTTTCTATTTTCATGTATGTATTTCATCGAGGATGAAAATTCGATGATGCATAATTTCGATTAATTGCCTCTTGGAATATTCTTGAAGTGGGGGTATGTCCGAAGGGGACTTTGGAAATAATATGATTGGAATCATTGAGACTAAGAAGTATCTAGCTTTAATTTTCAAATGATAGATTTAGGAAAAGCATATACTATCTTAAGTATTAAAATTAAAAAGATAGTGGGGGTTATTCCCTGAGCTAAAGTGATTACATGGAGAAGATCTTGTATAGATTTAAACATCTTGTTTTCAAATATATGAGTACTCCATTTGATTCCTGGTGGAGAGTTTTTTATGTGAGTGATATTGGTCTTTAATATATGCGATGCATTATACTAGACCTAATATTACTTTTTATATATGCAAGTTGAGTAGATATACTAGTAATCCAAATATAGAACATTGAAAGGCTATTATTAGAATTTTGGTTATTTTAAGAGAACTTAAAATTTGTGATTGTTCTATATAATTATTCGATTGTATTACAACGGTACACCGATACTAGTTGGATTATAAGTATGGGAGATGAAACTTCTAGATGAATTTTCATATTACGTGAATGTGTTGTTTCTTGGGCGAGCAAGAAACAAATGTGCATAATTCACTCAACTATGAAATTTGAATTGTTGCTTTAGCAAAGTTTGGGAAAGAGGCTAAATGGATTATGAATTTGTTGTTGAATATCAAATTATGGCCTAGTCCTATGCCTCCTATTACTATCCACTGTGATAGTGAGACTACTTTAGCAAGAGCCTATAGTAGCACCTATAATTGTAAGTCTAGACATATTAGTCTAAGACATGAATATGTGAGACAATTGATTAAAGATTGTACCATAACAATTGTCTATATGAGGTCAAGTAATAATCTTGCCGATCCTTTGACAAAGGCTTTACCAAGACACATGGCAATAATGACTTCACAAGAAATGGGGCTGAAACCCTTTAATTAAAATCACCAATAATGGTAACCCGACCTTTTTCTAGAACATCACTAGTTACAAGGTTTAATGGGTAAGAACAAATTATTGAATGTGATTGTTTGATACTAACGTAGCCCTGATATGAGAAGTCAGCATTGTCTATTACGTTTTGAAGGTTGAATTGAATTCTTAATGAAGTATAGTACAAACTTGTAATGTGTTGATAGTAACAGAAACACATGGTAGATACTTCACTTATATGAGCTTAGAAGTGGTGCCACTTCTTACGAAAGTTAGGGTTGCTTTCTAGAGAGCTCATGAAACAAGATCAAGCACAAGGCCATAAAAGTGCGGAGTAATATAGAACTTCTCGCTGAGACAAGAGGTTAGTGAGGAATATGTTTAGGAACCAGTAAAGACTTTTCTCAATCTTTTACTGGGCATAGACATGGAAATATCTATCTTCTGGACGTGAATCAAGAAAGATCACAATGCTTAATATCAGTACAAGATGAAGCAAGTCTATGGCACCGAAAGCTTGGTCATATCAACATGAAGCAAATTGCCAAAATCTCTTCCAAGAAGCTTGTTCGAGGACTACCCAATCTTAATTACCAAAAGTTTGACTTATGCACACCACGTGTATTGGGAAAATAGGTTGGAAATTCCTTTAAACCAATAAATCAAGTTTCCACTAATCGTGTACTGCAGCTCCTGCATATGGATCTCTTTGGACCAACAAGAACTCAAAGAATTGGCGGAAAAAGGTTTTGCCTAGTAATAATGGATGAGTTTTCACGATTTACTTGGGTCTACTTTCTTGCAAGTAAGTCTGAGACTTTCTCTCATTTTTCTAAATTTGCTAAGAAAGTGCAGAATGAAAAAGGTTATACTATTTCGAGTATTTGTATAGACCATGGAGGTGAGTTTGAAAATCAAGACTTTGCTAAATTTTGTGATGAATCTGGTTTTCAGCATAAATTCTCCTCTCCATATACACCAGAACAAAATGGGGTTGTGGAAAGGAAGAATAGATCTTTACAAGAAATGGCAAGGACTCTTTTAATTGAAAGTAATATTACTTCACAGTATTCGTAATTGAAGCTATTTCTACAGCCTGTTATATTATTAACGAGTATTTTTAAGGCCAATTCTTGAGAAAACTCCTTATGAGCTTTTCAAAGGAAAGAAGCCAGTTGTTTCGTATTTTCAAGTATTTGGTTGTAAATGCTTTATTCTGAAAAATGCAAATGATCGAGTTGGTAAGTTTGAAGAAAAATCGAACGAAGGATTCTTTCTTGGATACTCAACTTCAAGCAAAGCTTACAGAGTATTCAACAAGAAGATTCAGACTGTGGAAGAATCAATGAACGTTAAATTTCAAGTTCAACCTATTCAGATTGAAGAATCTGAACCTGCTCCAGACTCTACAAGATCTACCTCCCCTGAAACAGTTCAGATCCCAGTAGAAGAACAACGAATTGATATTGAAGGATCAACTCAAGAAAAAGATCAACAACCTGTTAGACTGTCTAGTAACTGGAAGCATAAGTCTAGTCATCCCGAATAACTCATTATTGGTGATATTAATGAGAGGATTCGTACCAGATCCAAAAGGCGAGAAGAGTCTAGTGTTGTGGCACTTATTTCTGAAATAGAACCGAAAAATATAGAAGAAGCCTTAGCTGACGAAAGCTGGATTGAAGTAATGCAAGAAGAACTCAGACAATTTAGCATCAATGCTGTTTGGGAATTAACTCCTAGACCAAAAGGTAAATCTATTATTGGAGCTAAATTGGTTTTCAGGAACAAAGTGGATGAAAAAGGAAAAGTGATAAGGAACAAGGCAAGACTCGTGGCTAAAGGATATACGCAAGAAGAAGGGATTGACTACGATGAGACTTACGCTCCTGTAGCAAGGTTAGAAGCAATTAGATTATTACTTACTTTTGCTTGCTATAAGAATTTCAGGTTATTCCAAATGGACGTCAAAAGTGCATTCCTGAATGGATTTATTCAAGAAGAAGTTTATGTGCAACAACCTCCCGGATTTGAAGATCCAAAGAAACCAGACTGTGTTCAGACTGAAAAAGGCTTTATATGGATTAAAACAAGCTCCTCGAGCTTGGTACGAAAGGTTAAGTAACTTCTTAATTCAAAGTGGTTTCATTAAAGGAAAAGTAGACACAACCTTGTTTATTAAAAGGGAAGGTAAAAGCTTTTTACTTGTCCAAATTTATGTTGATGACATTATATTTGGATCATCTAATGAGACTTTGTGCAAGAAATTTTCTAAGTCTATGTATGATGAATTCGAGATGAGCATGATGGGTGAACTATCCTTCTTTCTTGGCTTACAAGTGAAACAACTGAGGAAATGAATTTTCATTCATCAAGAAAAATATGCAAAAGAACTTGTTAAAAAGTTTGGACTGGAAAATTGCAAAAAGATTGACATACCAATGTCAAGTTCGCTAAAGCTAGACAAAGATGAAGGAGGGAAGAAAGTCGACCAAAAACTATACAGGAGTATTATTGGTTCACTTCTTTATCTTACTGCGTCTAGACCTGACATTTTCTTTAGTGTTTGCATTTGTGCTAGATTTCTATCAGATCCCAAAGAATCACATTTAAGCGCAGCAAAACGCATCATCAAATATGTGCAACTACTGCTGATCTTGGTCTATGGTATCTCAAGGAATGAGACTTTACTCTCCTTGGCTATTCAGACGCAAATCTTGCAGGTTGCAGAGTTGATAGAAAGAGCACATCCGGCACTTGTCAATTACTTGGCAGCAGGTTAGTATCTTGGTTTTCAAGGAAGCAAAGTACCGTAGCACTTTCAACAATGCGAAGTAGAATATGTAGCTCTTGGAAGCTGTTGTTCTAAAATACTATGGATAAAACAACAACTACGAGACTTTCGCATCGAAGACTCTTGCACCGAGATCAAATGTGACAACACCAGTGCAATTAATCTCACAAAGAATCCAATTCTTCATTCAAAAGCAAAGCATATAGAGATTAGACATCATTTTATTAGAGATCATGTGCAAAATCGAGAAGTCCTGATACAGTTTATCGACTCAAAGAATCAACTAGCAGACATATTCACAAAGCCGCTTGAGAAAAGCTCTTTTGAGTCTATTCGTTCAAGACTTGAAATCGTATCTCTCAAAGATTGATGAAGATCAGACTTTGGGATAAAATCTGAAGAGGATCAGACTCAAAAAGTTTAGACTCAGAAGACCAAAGGTTTCGACTATAAGTTATTTCATTATAATGCTTTTAATTTTTAACTGAAATCTCGAAAAGGTAAGACCGTATGATAATCTCTAATTGATATTAAAAAGGCAGTTATCTTTTTGAAAAAGATGGTTATCAATTTTCAAAATGGCATTTTTTTTAAAAAAGGCATTTTTTTTCCCTTTTCGTGACGTTTCAAATATCTCATTTCGATTACTTTATATACTGTTCTTCTTCCTCTTCATTTTCACCCAAAAACCCTAGAGCGTGATTCTTCACTCTCTGTAACTTTTCTCTCAAAGTTAACCCTTAAAAGTTCTCATCTTTTTCGCGAATCAAGTGTGAAAATTCTCTCAAAGACTGTGATAATGTCTTCTCAAAAGCAAGCCGGGGACCACAAGTTATGCGTGAGGGACCTACGCATTTCGATCTAACCGAAGAAGGAGACTCTCCAAGACAACAGGAACGTCAACATTCTCAACCGCGCAATTTTTCACCTGCTAGGCCACATGAACATCACCATCAACAAGCAGAGGAAGAATTCTTCGAGAATGTAGAACCCGTAAGAACTCTTAAGCCCGCATTTACTTACGGACTTTACTCTACTTTGAAAGAAGGGGGTTCTGCAATGACATTTATCGATGAGTTTCTAAAAGAAAAAGGGTATCAGAATGAGACCCATTTCTTAAAAGCCATGGAACGTTCGGGAGTTGTCCCCGTTGGTACAACGGAAAAAGCTTTTGCAAATTTCCCTAGCGATCCTCGTTTTGGAGGAGTAAATCAACCTGAGGGAAAGGACGATGATGAAAAAATGTTTATGCATTTTAAGCCAAGACTCGGGTGTGGCTGCAAAAATTCAAGGAAAGAAGGAAGAATTGTTTCGTTCTGGTGAACATAAAATGGTTTACTCTAAGTTGCTAAAGCATGGGGTCATGAACCCAAGAACTGTGGATTTCGATTTCCTTGACCCGTTAAACATCAAGCTGAGAGAAGTTTGAAAAACTTCAACTTGATCGTTTCGCATTGAGATAGACTCGCTCATTCTGAATCGATTGCATATTTCTATTCGAATCTCAGTTTTCTTGATGCGAATAGATTTTCGTTCACTGTTAGAGATAAGGAGTATGTGGTTGACATGGATATTCTTGCTGACGTAATTGATGTGGAAAGAGGAGCTTTCCAATCTATCTATGTGTTTGTTAGTCATGCGACCTTGGAGCTTGCGAAAGATATAATTGGGGAAGGGCAACTCTCTTATCGAGGATGAGTGCATCCAACATACTGCTCCATAAGATCATAATCAACTGTCTCAGACCCAAGTCTACATCAAAGACAGATGTCTCAAACTCTGAAGCAAAATTGATGTACGCCATCAAAACTGGTTACAAGTTCTCCCTGCCTCACACTATAATGTTTCACATGTATAGATCCATGGCAAAGGACAAGGGCAACCTTCCTTACTCTGCTCTTATCACTCGGTTATTCAGACACTTTAATATTCGGCCTCCAAAGATTTTGTGTGTGAGAACCATTGATCAAACGGTAATAGGGCTGAAAATGATCACAAAGATGCGTCTGAAAGACCTAAGCAAGGCGTTAGAGCGATTTAAGGAGAAAACCCCTATCAAGTCTAGACAAAACTCCGCTGCTGCCAAACGAAAAGGCAAAGAGCCCACGACTGTTCCATCCAAAAGAAGGAGAGCAATCATTTTACAAGATGAAGATGATGAGAAAAACTTTGCTATCTCCACTTTTGCTTCACAAGACACTTAGCGTCTTGTTCCAGAGTCGGGAGAACGAGAACATCAAGTCGAAGAAGAGACTGAGAAAGGGAATGAGGAGAAAGAATTGATGAGGGAAGAAGAAGAAGACACAGAAAGAGGAGAAGCACAGGAGTAGACAGGAGAACGAACTGTAGGAGACGATCATGGAGATTTACCAGCGAAAAGGAGGATCAACAACATTATGGCACCGAGGAAGCACCGAGTAAGAACAATATTCCTCTCCTCCCGAAGGCACTGAAACAGGGGGAGATGGTACTAGAGAAAGTATTCCTCTTCTAACCTTTACAAGTGCTAGTCGTTCTCCTACAGATCCACAAGATGTCTCTGCCACTCAATTTCCTGAGGAAGATCATAGGTTTCATCTCCTAATCTGGGTGATCATGCTGAAAATGCCATCATCTGCAAATACTCCTCAAACTGATCATGCAGAAGCAAGCACTCAGACTGATAATTCGGCAGACTTTCGAAAAGTGGTTGATATTCTTATGGAGATGCGAGGCCAAATTTATGCCCTGGGATGCGAAGTTCAAAACTTGCAGAATGCAGGACAATCCTCTTCAATTTCTCTACATGATCAACTTCATGCCCGTTCTCTTCAAGTTCAAGCAAATGTTAAGGGTGAAGAAGTGGCTCAATTGAAGGAGGATTTGAAAAGGCGGAAGGAATTGTTCATCGATGGGAGATTTCCAGCTTGTTCTCATTCCAAGACAATCTTAATCTTATTCTCTTTTTTCTCTACCTTTTTAATGTTGACAAAAAGGGGAGAATGTGCAGATTTGACTTATTTGACTTTGGCTTGATTTTTATTTGGACTTTACTTTTGTTTTGGTTGTGACTGGTTTGGATTGCTTAATGCTTGCTTTCAGTATTCTAAGCGTGTTGATATGATATTCATGGCAAAGATAGTTGTTTTTACAGGACTAACTCTTTTCCTGTGAATGTAGATTCGATACTATTTTTATACTAACTCATTTATCTTTTATGAGATATCCATGTCTGCTTAAAGTATTGTTTTGCAGGTCATAAGTATCCAAATCTGCAGGAAAGTTTTGTCACCATAAAAAAGGGGGAGATTGTTGGAGAAAACTTCCGTATGTATTTTGAAGCTGACAAAACGTTTCCATCGGTTTGGTCTGAAGTCATGCAAACTCATCGTCAAAGTCCGAAGACCGCCGAGATCACCGACTCAAGATTCAAAGTCTACCCTCATTGACAGTTTCTAGACCGTCGAAGAAGACTTATCCTTGGTTGAGTATTTCTTTAAAGATTCGATTCTATCGACTGAAGAAGATCTCTCGGCTGGAGTTAGCATTTCAAGATCTGTTATTCGTATTTGAGTAATCCATATCCTCTTAATCCGCGAATTATACTTGGAAGGTTCTACTTATGGAAACCGAGATCCTGATTGTATGGGCGAGCAGGATTGATGGGCTATCGTCATTTTCCTTAAATAGCCCAAGATCTCCCTAATTGATTATGTCCAACGGGTTGATTGGAAGAACTTCTTTGGAAGGTGCCAACAGTATTGAAGGTATAAAGAAGTATATAAGGGAGACATTCAAGTTGTTCAAGAGTGCCCCGATAGAAAAATTTCAAAGTCTGAATCTCCTTGTTCTTTTGCGATCTTATTCGTCGAGCTATACTTGTAATCAAAAGAGAGACTTAATTTTTGTGAGACCTTGAGGAAGTGTAGTAGAGTCGCTATACCGTGGAATCAAGGACGTAAGCCCGTAAAATCTCTTTTTGATTCTTAGTGAAATCCAGCCGGTGTCTTTGTCGGTGCGAGAGTGGACGTAGGCTTGGACTAAGCCGAACCACAATAAACATGGAGTCTTGATTCTCTATCCCTAATCCTTTTATTTTACATCGCATCTTCATACATCTATTATTGCTTTCAATCTCTTAGTCTATCAATCGATAAAATTTAATCTATCTTGTTACAATTAGCAAAAATCCTTTTGATCACCTATTCACCCCTCTCTAGGTGCTCGTACTAGTTCTATCAGTGATGACATGTAATCAACTAGGTCGATTGATCGAGATATCGATCTGTGATGTGATTGCTGGGTGCCTATTGAACTGTGCTAATATGCATGTGGAATCTGAGGTCCAAGGTAAGTACTCTGACCCGTGCGTGCATAGGCAGCCCGTATAGCGTATTAGTTTACTAATCGAGTCTTAAGGGGTAGAACTTGCTGAGATGTAGTCTCATCCCAGTTGTGGGATAACATTTCAGGACCCCTGATGAGGAGCCTGAGGAGAAAGAACCCGAAGAGGAGTACCTGGAGGAGAACCTCGATGATGATCCCGAGTACGATCCGGATGAGGACTAAGATCCCACCCTCTTTTGTGAACCTTGTTTATAGGTGGTTGAGTGTGAGACTAGACCTTTGTTAATAGTATGGTAAAATACTTTGAGGTGTAGTTGTATAAAAGTTTGGTTGTGAATTTCAATATGAAAAATATGGCCCTACTTTTCTATCACATTGCTTTATTGTCTGGGGATTTCAATTGCTTCCGCATGTGCATATTAAAATGAAAAGGGTCGGCGATACGTCCTGGGATATCGTTTTTAAAATTGACCAAAGATGAAGGATGGGCATGTGACCGAGGATTGGGGCGTGACATCCCGTTTAAGTGGTATCAGAGTGAAGTTCAAGATTGGAGTGATCAGGAGTGATGGTTCATGGGATAGTAGTAGGATGACCTTTAAATTCATGCTGGTGCATGTCTATGATAGCTGATTGGTAGAACTGTTTGTCGTGTGTGAATTGCTCATCTTCTAATGTAGTGTGGATTCGAAAGGCAGGTGTCAGTAAAAGACCGAACCATGAGCGAACAGGAGCTGAGAACTCCTAGTAAGAGGACAATGTTCTCTGTGACTCGAGGTAAAGCACCGACAAAGGTCGGTACCCAAGGTGGTTGTGGCAGAGTGTCAACTCTGGCCAGCTTAAGCGTAAGAGTGCCATTGCAGGTTGGTACTAGTGTAGCAGCGTCGAATGATCCTAAGTTCGGTAGGATCATTCTGATGCTAGTGTTCCTTGGGATCTGTATGAGCCAGCAAGCTCAGGATCAAATTGTTGTTGTTGCTGCCACCTTTGCCGAGGTCCAACTTGGAAGGATGATCAGGGAATAGATTTCGATATCTGAGTCAAGATCCAACGCAAGCAGACTGGAATTCGGTTAGGGTAAAGAATCATGTTGAGGGAAGAGTATTCTATCTCACCCAAAAGGAAAGGTGGAATAGTCAGGTCAGCATTGAGACAAATGGAACATGTTGTTCCATGGAAGATGGTATAGATCAGTCTCGTGTATTCTGAGGATAAGAAATTATAGTAAGCGTCACCAGCAGGACAATGATTTATGGGTTGTCCGCATAAATAGATGGAATCTCGTCAACGGTTACTATTGTCACCGTCGATAAGACGGGTCAGAAGAAGTGCGTCATAGAACGCACCGTGGAATTTTTGGGATAGGTCTCCGATACAAGAAATAGTGCATGCTGGCACCTGACCGGAGGTAGAAGACTCACCAGTTAAGCGTCGAAATTGTGGGAGGAAACATGGATGAATTTAGTGTCCGAATATGGCAAGAAGAACGGGAATGGAACCGACCCGGCACTAGTCAGAGGAAGAATGTTTTGGGGAAAATTCTATCAGAGTATCGTAGTAGAGTTTTGGTGAAGCTTGGGGAACTTTAGTTTATTGAAATTAGTGAAAGAAAGGGGAATCACTAGTAATAGTTATGCTTGACTAGTTGCTGAGGTGTAACTTTAACGCTACAGGAGTAGAGTGGGCTCATGGAGCATTTTGTGGTAATGAATCATGGTCATAGAGCAATTCAACTTAGTCTAGTAGCACATGAAAGTGTCGAGTTTATTAGGAGTCGAAATGAATCTTCAATTTCTTTAATCTCGTCGATTGAAGACAACCCACTTGTTAGATGGAGATTGTCAAGGTTACTTGGTGATGGTTATAGTTAAGACATATTAGAGAATTGGAGATTGAAGACATCTCAGTGGTCTAAGAATTTCTAGATGTGTTGTCATCAGAACTGTCAGACCATTGCCAGAGAAAGAGATAGAAATTGCGATCGAGCTAGCACAGAATAGAGCCACTCTCGAAGGCTTCTTACCAGTTATTGTTGTCTGAATTGATAGACCCGAAGATGCGGATGTGAAGATTGAGGAGTGAGGAATTCATACATATTAGTGCATCACTTGAGGGAACATCAGCTTTATGGAGAGAGAAAGGAAGATGGTTCGTTGCAATCATGCATCAACCATCGTCAACTCAATTAGGTGACAATCAAGGACAAGTGTTCATTGCCGAAGATCAATGAATGGTGTGACTACTTATAAAGAGTGTCGATGTTTTAAAGGTCGACTGGAGGATAGATTATCATCAGCTGAGGACCAAGAAGGAGGTTATACCGAAGACAGTATTTCGCACTTGATTTGGCCCTTGTGAGAATACTGTAAAGCCATTTGACTTGACGAACGTTCCAACTGCTGTCATGGATTTGACAAATCGAGTGTTCAAGGAATGTCTAGGTCAGTTGTGATCGTGTCATGTAATGATATTCTTGTGTATTCAAGGAATGCTAAGGAGCACAAGAGATGTCTGGGAATGGTGAAGGAATTTCCATGAACCCGGTCAAGACCGAATCAGTTATCAGTGGACCAAGACCGCAGTATCAGAGATTCGAAACTGTTTGAGTTGGACAAGTCACTACAAGAGGTTCGTGGAAGGAATCTCATCATCAGTGTCACCATTAGCTCGACTCCTAAAGAAAGGAGAGAAGTTCATATGGACAGACGAGTGTGAGGATAATTCCCAAGAGCTTAAGTAGAAGTTGGCTACCGCACTTGTGTTGACCATTTCTTATGGTTTGGGAGGATACGGAATTTAAAGTGACGCGTCGCTTATAGCATTAAGTTGCATGTAAATGTAATGTGGTAGAGAGTTACATACACATCCCATCATCGATACCCCATCAGTTGAGTTACCTAGCGCGTAACTTGGAACTCGCAACAATAACTTTTGCTTTGAAAATTTGAAGATATTACTTGTGTGGAGAAAGACTCTAGATCTTCGTTGAACGCTAAAGTCTCAAAGTTTTTATTCTCTCAGAAGAAGTTGAATATGAGACAGTGTTATGAGTTAGAAGTTTGGAAAAACTGTGATTGTGATGTCTTGTGTCACCCTAGAAAGACGAATTAAATCGCGAGTGCACTGAGTAAGAGATCTTCAGTTGCACAGATGGTGACCAAAAAGTGGAAGGTACTCGAGAGAGCTCGAGATTCGATTTTTAAATTTGAGGTAGGCCACCTTTCGAGTTTTTATGGCCATCCTCAGAATTGAACCGGAAATCCAGTTTAAGACCAAGACATTTCAGTTGATAGACTCAGATGTTAGGAAATCCTGCGAGAGGATGCCGATAAGGGAAAGGTTGACTTTCATATTTTGAAAGATGGAATACTGAAGTACTGTGAGTGTTGACTGGTGTCGGACAAGGTACATAGTAGGTTGAAATCGGCGTCGGCTCGGTTGGTAAGACTGATATGAAGATAGACATCGCTGGACAGGTTGTAAGTGTCAAATGTACTAGTGAGTGGGAGTTCAGTAAAGTAAACTGGGAAGACTTTTATAATCACTCGAGAGTCCCGAGTGGGAATGGAAGTATATCATGATGGAATGTTGTGATGGGTTTACTAAGGAGTCAGAGGAATATTAACTCAAGTTGGGGTAGTGGTCGATAGACGGATGAAGTTGCCCCACTTTATCGTCGTATGGAAGGATCTTGATTAGAATGGGCATGCAGGAGTGTATGTGTGTCAGACAGTTCATCTGCGTGAAACACCAGTGATGAACTTATATCAGATCTAGAACTAAGGTTCCCGATTTCAGCAAATCAGTCAGATAGTTCCTTTTGAGGCAGAACAGAGCAGAGTATGGAGAACTTCAGTTTGTTGAGATGAGATCAGAGAAAGAAATATCACAGGCCTAGAGTCAGTTCAACAGTTAGTGATCGCAGTTGTCGTGATCAGAATCAAATCATAGACCGCTCAGAGCTGCCAGAAAAGTTGTATCGTTGAACGTTGAAGGCACTTAGAGTTCCAAGTTGGTGATACGTTTTTCTGAAGGTGTCACCAATGAGAGGAACTTCGCGCTTTGGAAAGAAAGGCAAACTGAGTTCGAGGTACGTAGGTCCATTTGAAATTCTGAAAAGAATCGGGATCCTAACATATCGTCTTGCATTGTCACCGAGGTAGGCACAAATGCATGACGTCTTTCACGCGTCAAGGTTGAGGACATATGAACCTGACCCGACCCATGTGCTAAATCTTGAAGAATTAGACGTGGACGACAGAGTGTTGGATGTGCAAAGCTCGGTTCAGATCGTGAATCAGAAAGATCGGATTCGGTGAACCAAGATAGTCCCCTTGGTCAAAGTGGTTTGACAATGCCACGGGACTGAAGAAGCAACCGGGGAAAGTGAGACTAGATGAGATGACGATACCCCCACCTTTTTGTTCAAGGATTGGTAAAGGTTTAAATTTTGAGGACGAAATTTTTATAAGAGGGGAAGAGTTGTGAAAACCCGAATTTTCGATCCTCCTTTCGACTGAATAAATTGGGCATTTCATTGACACGCCTATAAAGCCGTTCTCAAAGCTGATCACTCTCGAGATAACTAGACTAAATTGGGAAGCTATTAAGGACTTTAAGGCAAATAGACTTGAGAACTCGATCTGGAATCGGCTTCTTGACCGTGCTTATCTTTAGAGGCTATTGCAGCACAGTTAAAAATTGAATTAAGATCAGAGATAGGTCAGTTCGACTGAGATGTGTGGTCGATCGTGGGTGACTCCACTAAATTGGAATATTCTCGTTGACTGACACTAATTTGATTTTACTGTCGTTTTGGTACCCTGTGTCCGTAATTGAATCCTTGAGATTTTCACGACAATCAAGAGTCGGCATTGAGTCTAGTGGGTTCATAGTGGTTCGAAGAAAATCGACCACAGGTTAATTGCCTTAAAAAGTTCTGAAAACTACTTAGCAGTCTAGGTCACGCTAAAAACGCGCCGAATGAAAATTAACCGCCAATTCAAGTCCGATTTTAGAAATTGAAGATTCTGTCATGTCATAATAAATTTTAGGAGTGTCGACTCAGTCTCATAAGATTTTTCTGACAACCGAGACTTTTTGGGAAAAAGTCGTCGCCGGGTCGCCTTTCTGCAGAAAAAGTCGGTTATTGTTTTTGATGGTAAATTTGAGAAGCATGATAGACACACGAGTGAGGACAATGGTCGAGATGGTCGATGGATGACCGAATGATTTTATGGAGGCCAATTGAGATGGATTTGAGTGGAACAAGTGGCCAATTGAAGCCAATTCTTGCAAACATTCGTAACATCCCCACACCGTAGCAAGAATGGACCACTTGAGAGGTTATGAGGGACATTTTGATGGCCTAATGAATGCCAAGTGTTTATACATGGCCTAGATTGATTCTTGGAAGATATTTTGCAAAATATCAAGTCAAGGCCCCCACCTCTTCCTCATCTCTATCTCCCTGCTCTCTCTCACCCACCATCCACATCGATCTTCTCTCTCTTATTTCGTACGACGCCACAGCTAAAGAAAACTGAGCAGTTTACTGAAGCAAACCCTGGCCGCAGCTCCATCTTTTCTTCCAGCTTCGCTGCCTTCGTCCGCGTGGCCTTCGGCAGCAATAACGTTCGCGGCTTCGCCCCTGCTGCCCCCCAAGTGTCCAGGTCAACCGAAACTACTCCTTGCCGTTTGTTGACCCTGTCGGCCACTCACGCCATTCAACTCTAGCGTCATCCAAGCCTCCACGCGTCCACTAGCCTGTCTCCTTCGGTCAAGCTTCTTCATTCCAGCTGCGAGGAGTTGAAGCCACCGAACAACTGCCGCTTCTCTCTCTCCGCTCAGCCCACGCCCCACGAAGCAGAACCCCACGCGTCCGAAGCTGCCCCATTTTCATTTCTCCTTTGCCGCACGACGCCAACTCCTTTGATGCTACTTCGGTTTGCAGCGTGCAACCCAGCGAAGGCTAGGCCCACGGACCCTCTTCCATTTCCCATCGTAGCCTATCTTCGGGCCTTTTTGGTGCAGCCCACCGAACAGCCCAGCTTCTAGCTTGTAATTTGCTCAGCCCATCTCTCCAGCAGCTCCATTGAGCCCAATTCAGCAAGTTCGGCCCAAGTCCAGCCCGCGAAGAAGGCCCAATCGCAGCCAAGCCCAAGCCCAAGAGTGAGCCTAGTCCAGTGCAAGAACAAATCTCAGTTGAGCTGAGATTTTTGGGCCAAGGTTAGGCTTGGTCCAAGCCCGTGGGTGTCGTCGTGAGCCCAAGTTCGGCCGCCGTCGCGTCGTCGTCACGGTGATCCAGTCTTTGCAAGTCAAGTGAGTTTTACTCACTAATGCTTTCTTAGTTTGCTATTATGCTTAAGGGTTGGTTAGATTTAATTAAGTGTAATTAGGTGGTTAGATTAGTTTAGAATAATTAAATTAGTGACTTAATGATGCATGTTCGGTGGTTAGACATAGTCATTAGCAAGTAGAGAGCTACTAATATTTATTGAATGCATCTCGGGATTTTTCCCGACCTGTTTCGGGCTTCAATCAGGCATTACGGGTCTAAATTGGATTTTTAGTATTTAGTTGTTAATGTTCTAAATTAATTTAATTAATTATTTATTTTTCCGGAAATTAGGCAGGGATAGCCGACGACCGGAATTTTATGCTGATTGTCGTGGTGCAGTATGTTTATTTAATTGAGCTCGATTTCATGCTGAGCTGAATTATTTGTAAAAGTGGGAATTATTCTTTAATTGGATAATCATTGGTTATTAATTGAAAAATAACCGGGCGTCGGTTGACAACGCCAAAAATGTTTTGGTGGAGTACAGAAAATGGTGGGATTTATAGAAAGGAAATCATCATATTTTGGCTAAAGCCAACCGTGTCCCGACACACGACATTTTATCGGAAGCGATAAAAATGGTTATTTGATTGTTTGCTTGGAATGGCATATATACCGGCTCGATGACTCTACGGAGCATCTTCAAACGGGACGGTATGATCTATCGGCTCGGTGAATCTACAGGTTATCTTGAGACAGTACGGTATGATATATCGGCTCGATAATTCTACAGATCATCTTGAGACAGTACGGTATGATAAATTGCGTGTATACCGGCTCGGTGACTCTATATGTCATCTTGAGATAGTACAGTATGATCTACAGGCTCGGTGACTCTACAGATTATCTTGAGAAAGTACGCTATGACATATCGGCTCGGTAATTCTATAGGTCACCTTGAGACAGTATCGTATGATTTGACAGCTCGATGACAGCTCGATGACTATAGATATATATATATACCAAGTGTGAGTAGTCTTGGATGTTGATTAGACTTATAGATAGTATGGAATGGGCCGACAAGAAATGGTCGTGATGACATGTAATCGACTAGGTCAATTGATCGAGATATCGATTTGTGATGTGATTGCTTGGGTGCCTATTGAACTGTGCTAATATGCAGGTAGAATCTGAGGCCAAGGTAAGTCCTCTGACCCGTGCGTGCATAGGCAGCCCAGATAGCGTATTGGTTTACTAATCGGGTCTTAGGGGGTAGAACTTGCTGAGACGTAGTCTCATCCCGGTTGTGGGATAACATTTCAGGACCCTGATAAGGAGCCTGAGGAGAAAGAACCCGAAGAGGAGTACCCGGAGGAGAACCCTGATGATGATCCTGAGTATGGTCCGGATGAGGATTGAGATCCCACCCTCTTTTGTGAACCCTGTTTATAGGTGGTTGAGTGTGAGACTAGACCTTTGTTAATAGTATGGTAAAATACTTTGAGGTGTAGTTGTATAAAAGTTTGGTTGTGAATTTCCATATAAAAATATGACCCTACTTTTCTATCACATTGCTTTATTGTCTAGGGATTACAATTGCTTCCGCATGTGCATATTAAAATGAAAAGGGTCGGCGATACGTCCTGGGATATCATTTTTGAAATCGACCAAAGATGAAGGATGGGTAATTGACCGAGGATTGGGGCGTGACAGTAAGCAAGTGAGATTGTCAAAGATTTTGAATCCTCTCTTGGATTGCACTGAAAATGGGAAATGATTTTTTACAATTCGAAGGGTATTTGAGGGATTTCTAATCCTATCTTATCCTATCCTATCCCAATCCAAATCCAGGAGACCAAACACAGCCTTAGTGATTATGTCAAGTTCGTGGGCTTAGGGTGCGGGAAATTGGAGCCAGAAAAAGGACAACGTTTATCCATATAACATATGCTTGGAGGATGTATATTATATAAATAAGTAAACTAAGATTACTAGGAGCCGGGTATGTAAGGTTGAAAGGGATAAGACGACCACATGCATTAGACAAGGACAGGCCAGAGAGCTTTGTCTTCTTTTCTGGAGACGGGCTTACATGTCTATTTTGTCGGTCAATACAGCTTGGTTGTGCCCTTCGATCGGACAAGAAAATCCAACCCTGACTAAAAAGGCAGACAACACGGTGGAGTCGGGTCCCTCGGTGTGAGGTTGACATAACACGAAGTTTTAATAATTGGTAAGTGGCCGACCATGGCTGAAAAGCAAAACTTAACTCCACCCTGGATAGAGAGAGAGAAAGAGCAGAGCAACGATGCTGGAAGTGTTGTTGTTAAGGGAAGGAGAGAGACACATAAGGATTTGGAGTTTGTAGAGAATGGTTACGTTATTTTTGCAGAGAACCAGAAAGAGGGTCACTCCGTGGAGATTATTAGCAAAGAGATGTCAGAGAGAGATTGAGAGATGTACATTCGATCCGTCAACACGGTGTAATCAATCAATGAAATTGGATTGTTTTTTAGAACTATTAAAATGAGCTTCTGAAATAAATGATGATTATAATTAGTAATTTATATATAAAAAAATTGAAAATGCATCTTCCATGAACATCCACTTCCTCTTAATGCAGTTGTGCACACAACTCAAAACCTATGCATATTCGACTAATCTCCATTAGGTGTGGTAGTCCCTGCATTCCACACACACTTGTCACTGGATAATTACCGGAGACACAGTTTTTATATTTCATTCTTTTGAAAATCTGTTAGTTGCCACACTTGATTTTTTGGTTTATCAATTTCTATACAAAGCTGATTTTGGCAACTTAATGTTCTAAATTTGGGTGCTGAACCCTCCTTCCTTGTTATTTTTCTTTTTTTTTTAACTCCTAAGAAGATTTGGTGAATATTTTTTATATACTAGAAATTATTACTTATCTAAATTCTAACCTTAATTTCACATTATATATGGTTTTTTTTTTACCTGAAAAAAGAATCAAGATGTAATCCGTGCGTAATTATGGGGCTGAAAAACTAGTTTCATTAAAGTTTATATTCAAATGATGAGGCATGATTACTCAAAATCTACGGATAACTATATTGAAAATCCTAAAACTTGTCATAAAAGTGTAATTGAGTTATAAAACTTACAAAAAGTGCAATCAAATCCTAAAACTTGTCAAGTTGATACAATCGTTAACTCCGTCCAATTAGTATAGGCTTTTTAAATATTTTCTCTCTCTTACATGGCATTATTTTACTAAAACATGAAATAAAAGACTAAAATGACGTTATGGCATAAACCTTAATTTTTTAACCAAAATATTAATTAAATTAGATTAATAAGTGAAAGAGGTACTCGTGATGACACTTTTTCGAAGATAGCCTACATGCCATTGCAGACTTATTACATACAAGATGCTTTTACTAGGAAAATAGTACAAACTTTTGATTAGAAAAGCATTTCGGCCAAAATTGGTGGTTGACATGTGGACAAAGCACTATTGCCCAAAGTGGACTCTATTATTGTCCAACTTTACTAAAGCTGATGCTTAAAGAGCTCGTGAAGTGACTAAGATTGGAGTGCATTTATCTGAATCAAAATTTGGACTCTGATCGCTACTGATCATTGGTGCCAAGCATATCTATCCTAATTTTTAGCTGGTATGGCCTGAAATCAATTTCAGTACAAAAGAGAGAAAGGACACTTCAAATGCCAAAACTTGATATGGATGGACACATAAGTGCCACAACTTCCAAAATGTACACCTAACTGTAACTTTTTTCTGAAAACTGGACACTTAAGTGCCTACTCCGACGAGCTTGTCAAAAATTTGACGTAGTGTTATTTTATTAATAAGATCAGTCTATGTGGATTGCTGAAATACTCAGCAATCCTTGTTTAAAATGACATCATCCTCCATGTTCACTTGCGTGCTAGTCATGGTTAAAAAAGAATAATTCGAGTGTTAAGTTAGTGTGTAAGTGATCATGTAAGTGTCACTCGTGATTAAAAGTGAACAATTAAGTGCAAAGTTTGCAAAAAGTGATCACATAAGTGAAAAATGATATTGTTTAGCATACTCTTGGTGTCTACGTAGATAATTTTTTATAAAAGAATTGCCACATCAATTAAAAATCTTGCCGGCAAAAGCCACGTCAAGTGTTTGGTCGGAAATTCTCACCATATACTTAAGTGTTCATTTCTTCTATAATTTTGGTACTTAAGTATACCTTTTGTAAGTTTTGGCACTTCCACCTAAGGATGAGCGGTTCCAGGTTTCGTATAGGTTCGACCTGGAACCGAGAACCTATCCATTGAAATAGGTTTCGCATTTTTTAGAACTTGAAACCTACTCTGTACACCCTAGAATGTGAAACGTCTACCAGGTTCAAACTATATTATTAATTAAATGATTGTAGTGAATAAAAATTATTGACCATAAATTATATTTAGACACATGAAAGATTTGAACATTAATAAAATAAAACTATCTGTCATAAAATAGAACTTAGACTACACTCGTCATCGAATAGTTGGAATATCGCAAGATCGTGCAAAGACATAAAGCAAGAAAAACATTAAAACTTATTTCAGGTTCTAGGTTACAAGTTATAGGTTACAGGTTCTAGGTTCCTCTAGCAAAGAACCTAGAACTTACCACGTATATCTTGGAACCTAGAACCTCTAAGTTCCCACTTGTCCGATTCTCAAGTTTCAGGTTTTACCCCAAAGCTATGCTCAACCCTATGTCCACCCTTACTATGTTTTGGCACTTGGGTGTCTCTCTCCTATACAAAAAAGAAAAAAAGAAAAAAAAAAAAGAAGGTGGAGTGGGCCCACTTTTTTTCAATCGAGCGTAATAGGATGGAGGCATTTGCTCTTTTGGAGATCCTACCGATGTTGCGAAAAGATGATCAGATGGCACGCTGAAATATGAATACATCAGAGATACAACTTCAAAAAGATATGACCAGAATCAAGCTGTATTAAAAAATTGTTTTTGAGATCTTCATTTGACTTGTTTTTGGCAATTCTTCTATTATTGTCCAACTTTATTAAAGCTGATACTTGAAGTGCTCGTGAAGTGATTGGGACTGGGTGTTCTCGTAATTTTTAGCTGGTGGGGGCCTGAATTCAATTTTAGTACAAAAGCAATGGCGGAGTGGGCCCACTTGTTTTCAATCAGATGTAATCAAATGGAGGCATTTGCTCTTTTAGAGATTCCGAAGATGTTGTATAAAGATGATCGGATGACACGCTGGAATGCAAATCCGAATGCATCACAGAAATACACCTTAAAAAAGATATATCTGGAATCAAGTTATTCGTTTATTAGGATGTTCAAGCGATTGACACATGTATGGTTGTCGATTTTTTTTCTTTACGGAAACACATATTATTACTAATAACTCCCTCTATAGTTGTGTCGTGACCTCTTTTTTCTGGCGCCCGCAATCGGGTACGGGCGCCTAAGGAGGCTAATGGCTCGGCTGAATTTATTATGCCCGGACTCTCCCAAGTCCACCAATTCACGACTTAATGGTTCAAGTTTTTAACCTCAGTAAATCAATTTTTAAAATGGAGTCGCCACTAATCGATTTGGGGTGGGTTGATTAAAACCCAAGCGAAGTATTGGGAGAAATACTCACTCTGCGTAACCGAGAAATTAGGATCGGGAACTTGATTACACTAGTTAATCACTAATGCCCTTTCGGTACCTAATCTTGTTTAAACCTTGAGGTTTTTTTTTTTTTTGGATGTTCGAGGGATTTTCCATGCATTTTTGGAAGGAAAAACATTTCTTGAGTCTTTTTCTAATTTTTTGGACATAAAAGGGATTTTTTGGTATTTTTTTGGAAAATACAAGTCTTTTGGCTTTTTCTGAATTTTTTCGCTTTTTATGAATTTTTGGCTTTTTTTTGGATTTTTGGCATTTTTTGGAAAATATGGAATTTTTGTTATTTTTTTTTATTTTGGAAAATAAAATATTTTTTAATAGTTTTCAAAATATTTTCGGAAAATAAATTATTTTTTTACTTTTCTTGATTTTTTTAGAAAATAAAACATTTTTTCAATATTTTTTAAATATTTTTTCGATTTTCTGGAAATTAAAACATTTTTTAATAATTTTTTTGAAAATAAATTATTTTTGATTTTTTTAAAAAATATTATTTATTATTTTTAATAAATGAAACGGCATCATGGCCGGGTGTTTAGGGACACCCGGCCCGACCCAAAAAACCGGCTCCGCGACCCGACTCCACAGTGAACCCTACCCGGATCCGACCCGACCGCGACCCGGCTTTCCGCCGCCCCCGCAATTTGCGGAATCCCTACCCGGTTCCGATCCGGTCCGACTCGAAAAAAACCCGGGTCGCGACCGGAAAATCGGGAACCCTAGGGTTTCCGAATCGCGGCGTCCGGGGCGCAGCGGCGACGACAACGATGACGGCGGCGACGGCGGCGATGACTAGACGAGGAGAGGAGGTGGCGACGGCAACGGCGACGGCGCGGTACCTCTTCGTGACGACGGCGCGACGAAGGCGGCGATGACAGCGAGACCCCCCGCGAATATCTTCTTCTCCGACGTCTCTCTCTCTCTCTCTCTCTCCTCCCTCCGGCGAGACCCGGATCCGAAGCCGCGAGCCCTCGGCCCTCCGGGTCTCTCGGTGGGGTGTCCAAGGGTCGCGACTTCGATCTCCTCCGCCTCTCTCCCCTTCGAATGTCTCTCCGGCGAACCTCTCTCTTCCCGCCTCGGCCCGCTCGCGGCAGATCGGCTTGCTCGTCCTCGGCCCCTTCCCCCCGAAGTCTCTCGCAGGCGGCCCGAGGATTTGTAGCTCTTTCTCTCGCTCCTCCGTGTGTCCTCTTCATTGGGGATGGACGGCCTATTTATAGGCCGAGGGGGCGGCCGGTCGACGGAGTTTGGACCATCGGTCTCCACGGCCTTCGCCGGCCGAACCGGCGTCCCATCCGACGCGCCGCCCTCGACGTTCCCATCCGACGCCGCCGCCGCCTCGCTCCACGTGCGTCGCCGTTCGTCCACCCTTCCGACGTCGCGCCCTCTCCGCGTGAGTTGCAGAGGCGCGAGGAAGGGGATGACCCGAAGGGGGCCGGGCCTTGCGCTCAAGCCGTGGAGGCCCACAGGGGAAGCTGCTGCCGCTGCTTTTCTTTTTTTGTTTTGTTTTTTGTTTTTTTTTATTATTTATTATCCGAAAACGGAGTTTGGCAAGTATCAAGGCGTGAACCCTGAGTTTGGCAAGTATCAAGGCGTTATCTTACCCGGTGACATGAGGAGGTTGCTTCTTCGACCCGAACCATTCTTCGGTCGCCTATTAGAGTAATCAGTGATTTGTCGAGGACCCGAACCTTTTTCGGTCGCCTTGACGGAAATTGCCTTCTCGGACCCGAACCATTCTTCGGTCGCCTATTAGAGCAATTGGTGGTTTGTCGAGGACCCGAACCTTTCTTTGGTCGCCTTAACGGAGATGCGCGACCTTTCTCGGGCATCTGTTTGTGGGTGCTTGATCTTTATCAAGGACACCGGTACCCGACCTTTCTCGGGAGATGCGCCGACCTTTCTCGGGCATCGATTTGTGGGGTGCCCGACCTCCGTCATGGACACCGATTGGTACCCGACCTTTCTCGGGAGATGCGCCGACCTTTCTCGGGCATCGATTTGTTGGGGTGCCCGACCTCGCCGAGGACACCGGTTGGTACCCGACCTTTCTCGGGAGATGCGCCGACCTTTCTCAGGGCATCGATTTGTTGGGGTGCCTGACCTTAGTCGATGACACCGGTTGGTACCCGACCTTTCTCGGGAGATGCGCCGACCTTTCTCTGGGCATCTGTTCTGGAAGATACCTGGACATTTATAGGTATTTGAAAGAGTACCTGGATATTCACAAGTACTAGCCTGGAGGATATTTGGGCTTTTGCAGGCGTCGAAGGCGTACTCGGATAATCACAAGTGCGAATTCTAGAGGGTGCCTGGACATTCGCAGGCGTTGAAGGAGTACCTGGATGCTCACAAGTACTAGATGCTGGAAAATACCTAATTGCTTACAGGTACCGAAAGATTACTTGGATGATCACAAGTATGAATTTTGAAGAATACCTAACTGCTTATAGGTGTTGAAAGGGTACTTGGATGATCACAAGTACAAATTCTTGGAGGAAACTTGGACATTTGCAGGTATCCAAGGGGTACTTGGATGATGACAAGTACAAATTCTTGAAGAATACCTGGTCGTTTTCGAAGGTCTCTCGGTAGATGGAATATCGAGGACGTACCTGAGATATTCTTGAAGGTCTCTCGCCTCCTGGTAGTTGGAATATTGAGGACGCGCCTCGGCTATTCATGAAGGTCTCTCACCTCCTGGTAACTGGGATATCGAGGACGTACCTGGATATTCGTGAAGGTCTCTCACCTCCTGGTAAATGGGAATATCGAGGACGTACCTAGGATATTCGTGAAGGTCTCTCACCTCCCGGCGAGATGGGAATATCGAGGACGTGCTGGGATATTCGTGAATGTCTCTCACCTCCTAGCAGTTGGAAATATCGAGGACGTACCTTGGATATTCGTGAAGGTCTCTCACCTCCTGGCAGTTGGGAATATCGAGGACGTACCTTCGATATTCGTGAAGGTCTCTCACCTCCTGGTAGTCGGGAATATCGAGGACGTACCTTGGATATTCGTGAAGGTCTCTCACCTCCTGGTAAATGGGAATATCGATGACGTACCTTGGATATTCGTGAAGGTCTCTCACCTCCGGGTTGGGAATATCGAGGATGTACCTTGGATATTCGTGAAGGTCTCTCACCTCCGGGAGTTGGGAATATCGAGGACGTACCTTGATATTCGTGAAGGTCTCTTACCTCCCGGTAAGTGGGAATATCGAGGACGTGCCTTGGATATTCGTGAAGGTCTCTCACCTCCTCGCGCTTCGGAATATCGAGGATGTACCTTGGATATTCGTGAAGGTCTCTCACCTCCGGTAAATGGGAATATCGAGGACGTACCTTGATATTCGTGAAGGTCTCTCACCTCCTGGTAAATGGGAATATCGAGGACGTACCTTGGATATTCGCGAAGGTCTCTCACCTCCTGGTAAATGGGGAATATCGAGGACGTACCTGGGATATTCATGAAGGTCTCTCACCTCCTGGGAGTTGGGAATATCGAGGACGTACCTTGGATATTCGCGAAGGTCTCTCACCTCCTGGTAAATGGGAATATTGAGGACATACCTGGGATATTCGTGAAGGTATCTCACCTCCTGGTAAATGGGGAATATCCAGAACGTACCTGGGATATTCGTGAAGGTCTCTCACCTCCTGGTAAATGGGAATATCGAGGACGTACCTTGGATATTCGTGAAGGTCTCTCACCTCCTGGCAGTTGGGAATATCGAGGATGTACCTTGGATATTCGTGAAGGTCTCTCACCTCCTGGTAAATGGGAATATCGAGGACATACCTGGATATTCGTGAAGGTATCTCACCTCCTGGTAAATGGGGAATATCGAGGACATACCTGGGATATTCGTGAAGGTCTCTCACCTCCTGGGAGTTGGGAATATCGAGGACGTACCTTGGATATTCGCGAAGGTCTCTCACCTCCTGGTAAATGGGAATATCGAGGACATACTTAGGATATTCGTGAAGGTCTCTCACCTCCTGGTAAAATAAACTTGAATGTAGCACGGGGCTTACCTGGAAGGCCGCAGGCACTTTAAAAGGGCTGGAACACCTGGTAGCCGCAGGTGTACAAAGTAATCGGGATACTTGGATGAATACAAGTATTTAATGATATGATCGGGGACCACTGCTGGTCCAAGTGTAAGAAAGCATACTTGGGTAACCACGGCGCCAAAGCGATGGAATACTTGAATGGCTGCTAGTATTCAATGGTATAATTTTGAGGACAATTTGGAGAGGTCAAGTGTCACGGAAAGGGAGTACCTAGACAATGAAAGGCACTCAAAGGTAATGGGATACTTGGTCAGTTGCAGGCATCCTAGCTATGAAGACAACTCGAACAAGTCGAGTGTCAAGAAAAGGGAGTATCCGAACAGTGGCCGGTACTCAAAGACAAGGGGATACTTGGACAATCACAAGCATCCAAACTTAAAAGACAACTCGAACAGGTCGAGTGTCAACAGAGGGAGCACCTGAGTAGCGGCAGGCGCTCAAAAACAGGGGGATACCTGGACAGCGGTAGATATTCAACGATAAAGGGATACTTGGTCAGTCACAAGTATCAATATTCTGGGGACGACTCGAACAGGTCGAGTGTCAGGGAAAGGGAGTATCCGAACGATGGCCGATACTCAAAGACAATGGGGATACCTAGACAAAGAGTAGGTATTCAACGATAAAGGGATACTTGGTCACCACAAGTATCAATATTCCGGGGACGACTCGAACAGGGTTGAGTGTCAGGGAAAGGGAGTATCCGGGCGAGTGGTGGGTACTCACAGACAAAGGGATACTGAGACAATTGCAAGCACCCAAACTCAAGGGACGACTCGAATAGGTCGAGTGTCAAGAAGAGTACCTAGATAGTGGTAGGTACTTTAAGACAAATGGGGATAGGGATATGCTTACCTGGCAATATCTCTGATCTCTGAGAGTACGTATGTTATTTGCACAATATGCACACATGATTGTATATGTTGTTAATTCATGAGTTCAAATGAGATTCATGCATGATAATTTTGTCAGTTTTGCATCTTTTGATTTCCACTGGGGAAGATTTTGAAAGACAACTTTCATTTAGAATGTAGATGTCTTGAGCATGCCAGATGAGGGACTTTCAGTCCGAAAGGACTTTCCGCTCACTCTCATGGAAAAGGCTATCCTGACAATTGATGCAGGATTCATAAGGACCACACTATCTCACTGTCATCATGTCAGCAGGGGTCCGAGTATTCTCGCAAGTGGTACGATTTTACCGGTGTGAGAGGTCTTCTTCGAGACCGTACGTAGCCCGATTGATGGCTTATCAAGGGATCGTCAAGGTCAAGACTCTTGAAGGAATTGCTGCACGATCATCTTCGGGTTTTTGCAAGTCAAGAATCCTGCGAAAAGAGATAGAATAATCTTGCTCGTACTTCTTCGAGCGATGTTTATAGACATATGAAATCCTACGTTAATTGAAGTGCCCTAGTCTGAAGAGACTTTTACAATGGGACGCAATGTAGGCTTGACTGATGTATAAAAAGGTGAGAGCTGGTGGTTGCCTTGGCATTTGTCGTCGATCTTTCTTCTCACTGTCAGATAGAGGCTCTATCAATTGACTCACAACATCAACTTTTCTTGAGAATACAATTGATCGTATTCTTTAGTTGGGGGGGCATTGGCCTTGCTTTTACCAGGCACAATCGCTTTTTCATGCCCCTAGTTTTTATTCCAATTTTTCATTCATGGGCATTGACCTTGCTTTTACCAGGTACACTGCTTTTTTATGCCCCTAGTTTTTTGTTTTTTGTTGCTTGAGGAACTAATCTAAACAAGTTCAAGCAAACGCCATTGTTAGACTGTTAAGTCTTCATCTTTTGCCGGGGCTCCTGATTTTGCTGCTCGAATGGCAGTAACTTCTGTTTTGCCTCCATGTGAGGGTAAATTTACAGACTCAATTGGGTTGTACAATGAATACAAGTGCATAAAGAAAGAATTGCTCTTCGTCATTCTAAGGCACCTAAATTAACGCGAGTGTTCATATGCAATAAAGACACCCGAAGATTGATGCAAGTGCGAGCAAGAAAATTTCTATCCCTTTTCTCACCTTGTGATGCTGATTTGCCTTATCTTTGACATGCTCCAATGTGGGGTGATTCTTAATGAAAAAAGCTACACCAGTGTATGGGGCTCGAAAGGGGGTGAGCAATGAAATGCCTCTCACTATTTTGGTTATCGTACCATTCGCGAGAGAACTCTTTACCCGAGTCACGGAATCTTCTGCACTCATCTCACAAGTGTATAGATGGGGACGTGTGTGTAGGATATGGCTTGCCTTTCATCATTCTGACGTGCCTCATCCAACATGCTCAATTAATCTTGTATTCTTCACTTAGCTGTCTATTCTAATAATCCTTAATAGAATCAAAGATTTAGACAGACAAAATCATCATGCAAAATTCACCTGGAAAAATGCATGCAAAAGTATGATGTGATAGAGTTTTGCACTCTCAAAATAAATGAATGGCTTTTACTCAAGAAACACTTATTAACAGCTTTAGGAGTGTTTACTTGGTGGAACAGTATTCACAAATGTGTTGAAATTTGAACATTAAAAGAGTTATTTACAAAGGGTTATTTACACATGGGTGTCGCTAGATTGCTCCTATTGGTTAGGGGCATGACATACGAAAGATCAGCCAGGGATTGGGAATCGATCAGAATTTCTGCTCTTGCCTTTTGCGAAGAGAAGTCAGGAAGTAGCTCAACCAATAGGGCCAAGATCACAAGTGACTTGAGGCCTGAAGGGTCTCTATCATTTGCTTTGATGATGCTTTGTTTGGGAGAGCTTATCAAAGTCTGACATGCCTTTCATTGATTTGTTTTCCGCATTTTTTACGGTTAGGTGATCCTGTAAAAGACAAGAGAGAGCGTGTTAGTCGAAAGAATTTTTTTTAGAAGTCAAACAACTGGAAGCGATACAACATTACCCTCCATTGGTTTGAAAACGATTAAGTGGACCTGGAGTACAAAGAGGACATGAAGTCTCGTGTCTTCCACTTCGTCAAGTCAATTATTCTCCTTAATTGGCTTATGGGGCACGTCCCTTTACACGAAGTCAAGTGAATTCAATGCAGGTCATTTCCATATACTAGCTTGGCCAGTATTGATTTGTCGAACCTAACCATTGAGTTTGGTTCTTGAGTTGTGATGCTCCCTATCAAATAGGGAAAATATGTCAAAAGCGGGTTCAGATAGTGGGAGTATTGGAAACGATACCAAATTACCCTTCCCCAGAGTTTGTCTATGCTGGCTCCTAGGGATATTTGAATGTCGATGACGGCCTCATCGTCTTGACAAAGTTCAATGTCTCTTCCGATTGGCTTTTCTCATTTGTGGCCATGTATGCATGATTGATGGTTGTTGATTCATCTTCAACGCCTTCCTTTTGTGGAATTTCTCCTTCTGTCTTTGACTATAGCTGTATTAAGCAAAGAGTCACGTACCTCAAGCTTCTATGGAATTTGAGATGGACAATAAAAAAACTCCAGTTTTCTGATGGTAATTATTTTTTGGAAGAACATGTGTCTGGAACACGGAGTGAAGCTTCCAGATTCTAAAGGCGTTGTCTGGAGTAGGGGGCTATAGATCGCCTTGACTGTCTGGATTTTCTCCCTGTTAACAGTAATGAATTCAAAGGAAGAGAAGAAATTTCTTCCTTGTGCTTCTTGGCTTGTCGAAGCTGGAAATCCCTTCAATGAAACTGCATCGTCTAATTGTTCGGGCATGTCGGGGGAGAAGATAATGCTCCGTCTTGAGAAGGAGTTGGATACGAGTGAGGTGGAGTGCATAGAGCTCCTGAGGACGGCTTGCAAAAGCAGCATGGGGGAGGTTATCCTGCCTCGAGCTATCATGGTGTGCATGCTTCGAGTTTAACCGTATGCCTATGCCTATTACCTCCTATTTTTTGTTTCCTGTACATAGAAGAGAGGGGACGTTATTTTCAAAATTATGTTTAGGGAATAAAACTTACCCTTTTTGAAACAGGATGATCCTTTTTGTTTGCCCCCACTTTCTTGAAAGGATGTCTTTGAATTCGGCGATTTCACACGATGTGCCAGCTTCAAAGGGGGATGATATTTGAGACACGAAATGGATGAGTTAGAAAAACAAACATGATTTAACATCTTGTTTTGACAAAAACTTTTGTAACGAAATGTTTTTTTGTTTTCAAAAGTATATAACTTTGGGGGGAAGAAAGCATGAGGAAGCCCAGCCCTCGCATTTTTCCTCGGATAATATTTTCTTTTCATGGTTGGATAGCATCACCGGGCTGATTTGGAATACCGCCTCATGCCTTCAAAATACTAGAATTATACATTAGAGTACTTGGAATGGAAAATATAACAGTAGCACACTAGACAAGATAAGAAACACGAAATCATAAAAACAAGTAAAACCCATGAAAACTCCTGTGTAAAGGAGCCCTTTGATAGTGCTGGTCTTGAAGCTAAACATCTTTGAATTCCTCGCCTTCGCAGATTCGAAGTATTCGCATGCGATGACTACCTCGTTGAAGCTACGGAAGTGTAACCCATGCAGCCAACAGCGATGCTTACAAGACAAAGCTTCTATGAACCACTTCATTAACTCCTCTTCAGCCCGGTTCGGGGTGGATTTGCATCATGAAAGCCCTCCACCTCCCGCATATGTTTGGAAATCCTCCATCGGTCTTCTTCTCGAAGTGTGCCAAATTCTCGCAAAAGGCGCTTCGGTTCCAATCTGGTTTTGTACCGATGCAAGAATGTGGAAGTCAGCTTGCTCCAATCCTTTATGAGGTAAATATTTGCTTTGTGAAGAACCACCGTAATGCACCCCCGTAAGAGTTTCTTGAACGCCCGAGTTGTGAACGACATCGGGCCATAGTACCGACTCATTTCCGCATGGAGATACGCAAGTGTGCCACGGGGCAAGTGGTGCCGTTATACTTACGGAGACTAGGTATCCACATCTCTTCAGGGGTCATGATCCTATGAGCGCAAGACGAGCTTGATGTATCTTGGTTAGGCCACTGGTTTTCCCACTGCATATCTGTTGTAGTGGTGAATTTTTCTGCTTCGGGAAGTTGGATTCTACCGAGATTACCCCATTGCTTTCTTCTTGGTCGAAATTTCCGAATGAGGATAAAGTATTGAAGCTATCCTCATGGTCGAGGACAAGCTTAGTACTTCGTTAGGATCGTAGCGGATAAAGACGTATGCTTCCTCTTCTCGATGGGCCTTCATCCCCGGATGAGAGTAGGAAACGCTTATACGATGAATCGTCGCTTTCATTGTTGAAATAATCTTTGAAGTCCTTGAGATTGTATTCGGAGCGGGAAGTCTTCGGGGTTGTACTCTAGGGGATGGTAGCCTTCAAAGCCGTATTCTTGGGAATGCTCGAAGCTCGGTGCGGTAGCTCGTTGGCGAGATCTTTGCATTGATCTCGCTTAGGCTTTCTTTTCTTGGCTTTTGGTCCAGACCTTTTGAGTAAGGCCATTCGTTTTGCCAGCTTGATTCTGTCAAGGGAAGTGAGAGACATTAGAGTTTCACTGTTTGATTCGCTTTCCAGGTTGATAGGGGTCGGTATTCTTTGGACCCTAGCTCTTGGAGTAAGCTTGGGGAGTCGTCCAATCGTGCTCCACTCTTGAACAGGCTCTGTGTTTTTGATCTCGTACAAAGGCTCCTTGCCTTTCCTAGTGGGAAATTTCCAGCAACAAGATGTTGCTCAGCTGGCCATTTATCATGCAAGGCTTGATTGACATGCTCTTTTCCTATCTCAGCGATTAACGGTTCCTCGTGCTCCGTGATCATCAGTTCTTCGTAGGGCAAGGCTATGTCAAGGTTGATGTCAATATCATATTCTTGGTGAAAAACATGAATTAGTTCCCTCCAGGTTTTAAGGGGACTAATCTTCCTGACAATGTACCATCGCAAGGCAGGGTCGGTCAAGCTCGATTGGTACGATTGAATCATCCTTCGAACCGGTAGGCTCGCAAGTAGGTCTCGGGCGGGAGGTATCAAAGATACCTTTCGCATTCGTGTGCTTTGAGTTTTTCGGGGATCTCAATGCCGGTGTAATTGGACATGTCCATGGGATTATGCTCTTTGCAAAATGGCTTAACTTTTTCATGATCTTTTCAAACCGTCTATGGTGCGGCTATTTTTTGGCGAATATGTGGGTGTCATGATGGTGTTTAAGGCAACTGCGCAGAGTTGGGCTCGGCTTTGAGTAGATTTCATTTGTCTTGAGAGTTGTTGAAGGACAATGGACATCTGTCCTACGCCGTATTCAATGTTAATGAGGCAATTTTGTACATCATTCTGATCGGGCCCTAGTGCATGAGGCCATTCGCGAGCTATTGGTGGCCGGCGATTCATAATTACCTGTTCGTTGCGAAAATAATGAATGAGCACGAAAATAAATAGAGATTGACCCATAGCAATGGTCTAATTACTTTTTATTTATCAAAAGAGGATTTTATAGACCGCAGACTTCTGACATCTAAAACTTGAAATTGAAATGACAGAAGGAAATACTAGATATTAAACAAAAGTCCCTAAACAATGGGACAAAACTTTCACGATATTAACACTAAGGGGCACATGATTGCCAATTTATATGCGACGAGGAGCCTTGTTCTTGCGAGGATGCCTGCTTCCTTGAACTGGCTCTGAGATATGTATCCAGTCCATTCCCAAATCCCTCTCCATGAGCTCTGCTTGCTCGTGCTGGCTGCTCTCACTGATTGAGTGAGGGACCAATGGCTTCCATTTTGTCGGGATACGATGGTTGTGGATGTAGGACGTAGAGGAGTGGTGGGCTTTTTCTTCTCCCTCAAGCCCTTCAGGTACCACAATCCTTTTGCGATGGCACTTGTTCCATGTTTCCTCGATAATGTCAATCTCGAATGTGTATTCACGGCTTTGATGGGTGAAAAAGAGTGGAGGGATCTTCCTCTTCAAAAGTGGCGGGATCTCCTGAAGGGCTCCATATTGTCGTGCCACCCGATATGGGAAATAGGAAACGGCGCCGGTGAGGCCGAGCAACGGAATTGGATGGCAGCGTCTATAAGCAAAGTGAGCTCTCTTTTCATGGAACCAACCAGACACCATTGGAATACCTCGAGTCGGGTCTCTTAGGAAGTTTATCCAATTTAAACAGCTTTGGTTAGGAATGTATGGTCCTAAAACCATAAATTTCTGCAATGGATTTTCAAAATTATTTGTTTCGATGATTGCATGAAGCATCGATATTCACTTAGGTGAGAAAAGAACCAGACTTGTAAAATTTCCGGAGACCCGCATGACTTTTTCCGTGTTTCCTTTAAAACGATTGAGGGACAAGAATGTTTCGGTTAAAATCATGTTGACATAATTTTGCCCCCTTGAGATTTGATCAACTATCCATGCCATTTTTGGACTTATGACGTTTCTTTGATGGGGGAAAATGATGAACCCGAAAAAGCCAGGAGAAAAATCTCACTTTTTTTGGGTCATGGGTTGGTTTTCAAAACAGGCAGTCAAAAATGCTAGTGGGCAAGTATTATGGTTGTTTTCAAGGACTTCAGTTCTTAAAATTCTTTAACCCACGCAACGGGATAATGCCCGTTGATGGCCTAACAAGCTTTTTCTCGAGAGGCATTCCAGTGATGATGCTGTAATCTTTTAGAGTTGGGGTTAGCTCGAACTTACCGAACATAAAAGTAGTCGTCTTCGGGCACCAGAAATGTGTCATGGCCTGTATGACTTTAGGCTGAACACGGATTTAGATCAACGATAAAAGATGACCGACTTTGGCTTTCACATGGTCTTGGGCATACTGGTCCAATTGACCCCACCATCTGAAGAGTTCTGCTTTGGGAGCGAGAATGAACTGGATATCATCTTCTCCCATTGCATATAAACCGGACTCGAAAAACCTACCCTAAATTGCCATGGGCCAATAAAAAGATTGAGTAAAAGTAAATAAATTACTTCTGCTTTTAAAGAAAATGGCAAGCACAAAGACATGCACATGGAACGTGCGGCTCGATTTCTAACTATGAAGGCTTGGTGAGATTAAAAGGATATCCGCCCGTCGCGGTCTCGCGTTAGCAGATATCCTCCTAACCTCGGCTAAGAAATTCGGGGAAAAGAAAGGCAACCTCTACATCGCATCTCGCGTTCGAGGTCGTATCTTTCTTAACACCATCCTAGAAATCCTATGGCGGCCCGGTCCGGCCGGTTGTGTGTGCCATGTGTAGTGTTTAAAACAAGAAAGCATGCACAACAGTTTATAATCACAAGATAATCTATTTTAAGCAAACTTAAAATAAATTTCTAAGCTTTTGACCTGCATAAAGAAAAAACCTAAGTCGCAAAGAATTTAAACAAGACAAAAATGGCCTAAGTCTTCAATTCCCCAAATGAGTCGCCAAGTCAAGTCGCGACCTTTTTTTTTGGCGCCCGCAATCGGGTACGGGCGCCTAAGGAGGCTAATGGCTCGGCTGAATTTATTATGCCCGGACTCTCCCAAGTCCACCAATTCACGACTTAATGGTTCAAGTTTTTAACCTGTAAATCAATTTTTAAAATGGAGTCGCCACTAGTCGATTTGGGGTGGGTTGATTAGAAACCCAAGCGAAGTATTGGGAGAAATACTCACTCTGCGTAACCAGAGAAATTAGGATCGGGACTTGATTACACTAGTTAATCACTAATGCCCTTTCAGTACCTAATCTTGTTTAAACCTTGAGGTTTTTTTTTTTTTTGTTTGGATGTTCGAGGGATTTTCCATGCATTTTTGGGAGGAAAAACATTTCTTGAGTCTTTTTCTAATTTTTTGGACATAAAGGGATTTTTTTTTTTTATTTTTTGGTTTTTTTTTTGGAAAATACAAGTCTTTTGGCTTTTTCTGAATTTTTTTGGCTTTTTTATGAATTTTTGGCTTTTTTTTGGATTTTTGGCATTTTTTGGAAAATATGGAATTTTTTTTTTGGAAAATAAAATATTTTTTAATATTTTTCAAAATATTTTCGGAAAATAAATTATTTTTTACTTTTCTTGATTTTTTTAGAAAATAAAACATTTTTTCAATATTTTTAAATATTTTTTCGATTTTCTGGAAATTAAAACATTTTTAATAATTTTTTTGAAAATAAATTATTTTTGATTTTTTTTTGAAATATTATTTATTATTTATTATTAAAAATATTATAAAAACCAACCCGGGTTGGATCTGCGGGTTGGGTCCGACCCGGCCGACGACTCGCACGCGGACATGACTCGATTTTTCTTTTTTTTTTTTTTTTAAATGAAACGGCGTCGTGGCCGGGTGTTTAGGGACACTCGGCCCGACCCAAAAACCGGCTCGCGACCCGACTCCCCGGCGAACCCTACCCGGATCCGACCCGACTGCGACCCGGCTTTCCGCCGCCCCGCACTTGCGGAATCCCTACCCGGCTTCCCGATCCCGGTCCGACCCGACAACCCGGTCGCGACCGGAAAATCGAAAACCCTAGGGTTTCCGAATCGCGGCGTCCGGAGGAGCAGCGGCGACGACAGTGATGACGGCAACGGCGACAGCGCGGTACCTCTTCGTGACGACGGCGCGACGAAGGCGGCGATGACGCGAGACCCCCGCGAATATCTTCTTCTCGACGACGTCTCTCTCTCTCTCTCTCTCTCTCTCTCTACTCCTCCCTCCGGCGAGACCCAGATCCGAAGCCGCGAGCCCTCGGCCCCCCAGAAGTCTCTTAGTGGGGTGTCCAAGGGTCGTGACTTCGATCTCCTCGCTCTCTCTCCCTTCGAATGTCTCTCCGGCAGAACCTCTCTCTTCCTGCCTCAGCCGCTCGCAGATCTGGCTTGCTCGTCCTCGGCCCCCCCTTCTGAAGTCTCTCAGTAGGCGGCCCGAGGATTTGCAGCTCTTTCTCTGCTCCTCCGTGTGTCCTCTTCATCGGGGATGGACGGCCTATTTATAGGCCGAGGGGCGGCCGGTCGACGGAGTTTGGACCATCGGTCTCCACGGCCTTCGCCGGCCGAACCGGCGTCCCATCCGACGCCAGCTGCCCTCGGTACGTTCCCATCCGACGCAAGCCGCCTCTGCTCCACGTGTGTCGCTGTTCGTCCACCCTTTCGCGTCGCGCCCTCTGCGTGTGAGTTGCGGAGGCGCGAGGAAGGGGATGACCCGAAGGGGCCGGGCCTTGTGCTCAAGCCGTGGAGGCCCACGGGGAAGGAAGGCCGCCGCCGCTTTTCTTTTTTTGTTTTGTTTTTTGTTTTTGTTTTTTGTTTTTTTATTATTATTTATTATCCAAAAACGGCAAAATTGATAATTAAAAGAAACCTAATTAATTAATTAATTAAAAAAATAAAATTTAGGTGTCAACAAGTTGTGGTAGTGGTTAACAATCACGTGTCTAGATATGATGGATTTTGCACCAATTTAGTCATAAATCTTTTAATTGAGTCAATTCACTCAAAATTTTCACATTTTTTAAAATTAAGTCCATCTGGCTAGTTTATGTTGGAAATTGTTGTCATGGACGCTAGCCATCCTACATGGTTTGGCTGGTGCTGACTTTGATATTTTTTAATAATATTTAATATTTTTTTCAATTTTTTTTGTAAATTTTAATTATGTTTTTCTTTATTATTTTTTATGGCTCACGGGCCCTCGCTGTGGCTGACAAGGGCATGGCACCTCTCGCCCGGCCACAACAAACGTGAGGGTCATGATACCCTCCCTTGATTTGGGCTAGGCAAGGGCGTTGCGACCCTCACCAAGCAAGGGCATTGTGACCCTCGCCAGCCTTGGGCAAAGTTGCAACGCCCCGACGCCCCAATCAGCCAGGGGTGTTGTGGCCCTCGCCCCAAACCGAAGGCAACCCTTGCCAACTCTCAATTTTTTTTTTAAAAAAAAAAAAAAAGGAAGAAAACCAAAAAAATCAAAATTAAAAAATTATTAAAATATTCTTAGAAATGTTAATGTTAGTACAAGTCATGTCATGTAGGATAGATGATGTCCATGTTAACAATTTCCGGCCAAAATTAATGAGATGAACTCAATTAGCATAATGTGAAAATGCTTTGATTGATTTATGACTGAATTAGCATAACTGTAATAAGTTTAGGATTTTTTCTTGTACTTTTCTCCTTGGATATCAGCTTCTCCTATTCAAAACAAGTTCATAAGCCATGTCGGTCTTTCGGTAGATGAAGCCTTACGCAATACATGTAAGCACGAGCAGCTTGCATGCATCAGACAATAAGTACGAAATGGAGGCAAAGTTCGCAGAGTCCATGCAAAAAAATACAGGGTAAGAGTTACCAAGCTTTTGATGAAAGATAAACATCATATTGATAAAAGACCATGGGATCCTCAATAACGAGTACCGGAATTTCCTCAAATATGAGAGGGAAGTTGAAGATTCCATTTTAGTTTGTGCAGATGGCGGCCTTTCAGTCTTAGCTTTTGTTTCTCATTGTCCTAGGCGTCGATGTAGTGGGCGAAGACAAGATATGGAACGTGTCATGACATTTTCGATTGTGGTAAAGTTCTTGACAAAATGTCTCGTCAGACATAGTAAATCCCCCAGACCCTCAGCATAATCAATCCTTCCCTCCACATCTTCTTCACTCATATCTCTCAAAGATCGGAAAAATTATCCAAAAATATATTAAACTTATTGTGCTTTTTCTGTTTTGATCCTAAACCTTTTAATCGTTCGAATTAAATTTTAAACATTTTCATTTTTTGTCAATTGAGTTTATTTCATCAATTCTAGCTAGAAATCATTGATGTAGATGCCATCCATCCTACAAGGCATAGCCAGTAATGATGGGGATAATTTTTAATATTATTTTAATATTTTTTTCTTTTTTTTTTCCTTTCTTCTCTGTCCCTCCTTTACTTTTTTCTTTTGTCTTTTTTTTTTCCTTTTTTTCCCTCCGTCGACAGAGTTCTCCTACCTCCAGCGAGAGCCGCCCTTATAGGCCCTAAGAGGGTCACCCAATCTAGCGAAGGGTCTCCCTCGCCAACCCAAGCAAGAGCAAGCCTCGCCAAGGGCGGGCAAATGCGGCAACCTCTGTTGGCCATCAATGAGGCCCAACGATGGTTGGTAGCGGGGAAAAAAAAGGGAAAAAAGGAGAAGCAACAAAAGAAAAAAAAAAGGTAAAGAATGAAAAAGGGAAAATAAAAATATAACAAAAAATTCAAAAAATAAATATTATAAAAATTAGTCATATCATCACTGGCCGTACCACTTAGGGAATGGCCAGCGTCCATGTCAATAATTTCTGGCCCTAATACTCAAAGCTTTGTAGAAAATTGCACAATGAAGAAAATCATTCTCTTAGGGAAGGGTAGAGATTAATATACCCGTCCTCAACACTCGAAGCATTGTGGAAATTGCACTGAACTGCGTGTACAGTAGATATTATTGCACATTGACTTTCCACAATTCAAGTCGAGTTCAAGTATTATATTTTCCTAAAATTTGTATTAAAATGTTATTTTTAAGTTCTTCATTTGACTTGTTTGGCAATCCCTCCAGACAGACACGGAGAACTCATCAAATTGATCCTTCCAAAGCTTCGAGAGCTTCGGGTAAAGCTGAAGATCAAACATAGGTTCATTACCGAGCATCTGGTCGTAGTGAATCATCACGAAGGTGGTATAGTGAAACTATTAGATGTCAAGTCTGAAGGAGGCCGTATTGTTCTAATATAAGGATATGTAGCAATGGCAAGATGACTATAGCGGTATCTTTAGCCAGTTATCTGGTAGCTTGAAGAGCGTAGTTGGCCATTGAAGAGTGCGTATGTTGATTCAAACACTTTCCAATTCTTATGCAAGTTCGACTAGAAGTTAGCCGAGATAAGAACACCACAAGTGATGTAACTTTCGTACGACCGTTACTTGAGTGTCATGATATTTTTTTGATAAATTGAGTGCTATGACTTCTAAAAAATGTGCACATGCTATAACTTTTTTCGAAAAACGTTAACCACAAGTGCCATGACATATTGAATTTCTAGCACTTGTGGTGAACCTCTTTGAAAAAATTATGGCACTCAATTGTACATTTTTTAGAAGCCACCATATTCAAGTAATCGAAAGAAAAAATAACTATAACACTCAAGTGATTGAAAAAAATTTGGGTACTGAAGTGAGCGCTATACAAAAATTATAGTATTTGTAATGACATTTCTCCAATCTAGAGGCATTGCGGACTTATGAAGTGCAAGATGCTTTTGCAGGAAAATAAAACAAACTTCCAATGAGAAAAGCATTTTGGCCAAACTGGCAATGGGCACAAAGTGCAACATGAGAAAGCATTATTGCACAAAGTGGACTCTATTATTGTCCAACTTTATTAAAGCTAACGCTTAAAGAGCTCGTGAAGAGACTGGGATTGGAATGCATTATCTGAATTGAAATTTGGACTCCGGCTGCTGCTGATTTGCTGGAGCAAGCATGGCCCTTGTAATTTTCAGCTGGCGGGGCCTGAAGTCAATTTCATTACAACAGAAATGGGGGGCTGGGCCCTTTTGTTTTCAATCAAACGTACTCAGTTGGAGGCATTTGCTCTTTTGGAGATTCCGTAGATGTTTAAAGATGATCAAATGCAGCCTTACACTATATAGGTAAGCGCGGGCACCTTGCATGCATCGACAAAAGTACGAAATGGACCCACGGTTCGCAGAGTCCATGCAAAGAAAAAAAATAAAAAATAAAAAAGGTAAGTTAAGAGTTACCAAGCTTTTCATGAAAAATAACATCATATCGACAAGATATCACAGGATCATCAATACAAGTACCGGCATTTTCTCCAATGTGAGAGGGAAGTTGGAAGTTTTATATATGATGATTGCCAATCGGCCTTCATTTTAGTTTGCGAAAATAGTGGTCTCTTCAATCCATGCCTTTGTCTAATAGTTTAAGATTTTTAGAACAGTTGCAATGATTCCACAAAATCACATATTATATCAGAGCTAGGAGGTCTGGAAGATTTGAACTCAGGACCTCCTAAATCTAATGCCATATGAGATTTTGATAGGACAACTGTCAACTGTTCTAAAAGTTTGAGTTGTTATATGAATGTATAATTAATTATTTAAATATTTTAAGATACTATATACCTAACACAACAAAATACAAAACATTTCATGACATTTTCTATTGTGGCAAAATTCTCGACAATATATACCTCTTCAGATATAGTAAATCCTCCACCCCCCTTAACATCGTCAATCCTTCCATCCACATATTGCTCTTCGCTCATCTCTCTCAAAAATCCCCTCAACATCGATCCGGTGGGCCAAACAATTTGAGCCAATGAGATTATTAGTCCTACCTTAATTCCGGTTTTTTTGGGTGTAAATATGTGAGTATCATTAATTAGATGAGGTACACAAGCTAAGAGAATTCCCTTAACATTTCAAAGACCCTAATTATGTGAAAAGGTGGAAGGAAGCATCCATACACTAGCCAATAAAATATTGCCTAGGAAGGCCTACACCGTTGGTGGAATGACGCCCTACCTCTTACAATTTTTCGAATCCTAGCTATAAGAAGATAAGGCTCAATCAACTTGTTTTGAAACCATCTACGGTTGTGTTCCATCTAAATGCAATGGATAGTCACTAAGAAAGACAACTCGAAGAGTCTCGCCTCCATGTTTTTACCCTTAGTGGCCCCAATCATCCATTGAAATTCTAAGATCCAACCTCCTGCAGAACACCAAATTTCATTTTGTACCAAAATACTATGCCATATACTACTTGTTTAGGTGCATTAGTTAGGTATTTTTGTACGTCATTGCAAGCATTGCACGTAGTTTTTTTTTTTTTCGGTCTCATTAAATAAGTGAAAACCCCAAAATTGAGTAACTGTGAATTAGTTAGAAAATCATATCTAGGGTTGTTGATGCCATTTATGAGCTAACATTGCGTATGCTTTCATTGTTATGAGGTAAATCTTACAATTTATTTACTGCTTTATTGGGCATTAAATTGGTGGCTTGCACATTCGCATGGTCACCTCACATGTTAAGATATAATAAAATGAATCCAAGCTGCTTGCCAAACATTTTTTAAAAAAAAGAATAGTACCAAAAGTACATTAGAGAAATTTAGTATACCCAAGTCCCTGTATCCAATATATCTATTTTATAGGAGTAATCCTATTATTTTATTTAGGTCTCTAATCAACCTATCGTAAAACTAATTAATGGTGATTCCAAAATGAAAATGATTTGCATGTTAAGAACTTCAATCCTAAGTTGCGAATTCATATGGGTTTGGGAAAGTTTGAGTTAAGACTAGGCTTAATAATCCATGAACCAAACCCCCTAGATGGTGCACCTAGGGAAGGTTAGGTCACGATAGCTTGGCAACTCCACTAGGGACCATTGAAAATACTTAGCGGACTTAGGCATTTTCTTTCTTGAAAAAATGTTTTTGTTTGCCAATGAGGATCCTAGGTATGTCTCTAATGTTTAAGGTGTTAAATATTCTTGCAGATAAGAGGTATAAGGGGAAATTTTCGCTAACCTTTTCTTTTTTTCTTTTTTTTTTGTAGGGAGGTGTAGGAATATATGGTCTATTTTAAGTTCGAAGCGCTACTTGATATAAACTATTGTGCATCCCCTACATATACACTACACTACACAAACTACTTGTGCTAGACCTCGGCACACAAGATTGCTAGGATGGTATTAAGACCGTTGACACTTTGACTACAACTTCGTAGTACAAGTCTAGTGTCATAGAGTTACCACCTTGGCTTATAATAGAGTTACCACCCTAGTCTACAACTACATGACATGAGTGGGCTCTTTGACGAAGTCATGTAAACCCCAACCAAACCGCGACCACGTTAGTTTAGTTCAGTAATCCCGTGGCTTCATTTGCTAAGTTTGTCTAGAGTAAAAATCGAGCCTCACATCTCATGTTCTTGTCTATGTGATAGCCATGGTTTTTCTAAAACTCTATCTTGCAATTTACTTACTTTTCCGTATATCATGACATAGGTTGGTCGTGAATCTTGGTCTATAAATGATGGGTGGAGTCAACATTTGAATTGTCATTGCTCCTAAAGATGAGATGAACATATGGTGGAGTAGACTCAATCCAATTAGTCATGTTTTCATGAAGTCCAAGATAGGGCAGCTACTCCCTCTCTTAGAAGTGAAGGTCCATTTTGGTTTTCTTTGAGTATTGGCATATTTCTGGTATCCAGAGACATCCACCTTTATATTTGGAAGGATATAGCATTGTCATTGGAAAATCTTTGGACTTTGAATTGATTAGTCTACCTATTGGACTATAACCTACACTGATATTATCCGAGTTTTTAAGCATTTAACAAGATGATGCAAAGAGAGTTTTGAAAAGCAATTGTGTCCATTTTCATTCTTGAGTGAGTGTTTGGAAAATGCCTCCCCAATTCAAAAGAGTATGATTTTAGTGCTAGTTCTCTTTGGGTTCACAGTTTTTCCTCACCGTAGGAATGCCTGTAATCTAAAAATTGCATGGCCTGTTTAACAAGTTTACATGGAAGAGAACTTTGCAAACATCATTTTAGCTGAAACTTTCATTTCCCTTACTAAATATAGGCAAAATGACGACAAAACACTCCATGCCTCTCCTAAGCTTTTACAAATTTAATTTCTTTCTCACATAAAAGGGTGTGGTGATCTTTTGATAGTACCTGAGATTAATGACTTTAATCGACCCATTTTGAGGTATAAAGATAACCAAATGAATGCTCTGAATTATCACTATTCCGAATGGTTAACTTTTAGGGAAAATCCAATCCCAAATGTTTCGAGTAAAGAGCACCCCAAGTGCAACAACTTGACACAGGGGGACACATACGTAACAAAACTTCCAAAAGATACACTTAAGTGCTACTTCTTTTTTAAAAAAAAAAAATTGAACAATTAAGTGCCAACTCTGGCAAGTTTGTCAGAAATCCGATGTTGCATTATTTTATTAATAAAACCGGTCGACGTGGCTTGCCAAAATGTCCACTCAACAATCCTTGTCTAAAACGATGTCGTCCTCCATATTCACTTAAGTGCTAGTCATAATTAAAAAAGAATTACTTAAGTGTCAAGTTATGGTGTAAATGATCACTTAAGTGCCACTTGTAGTTTAATGCAAACACTTAAGTGCCAAGTTTTGTATATAGTGATCAATTAAGTACCAAGACGATGTCGTTTAGTGTTGTCTCACATAGTCTATGTAGATAGTGCGACGTTGTTCGCCCAGTCCACATGTATTAATTTTTTTAAAGAAATATCACATCATTTAAAATTCTTGCCGGAAAAAGCCACTTTAACTATTTGGCCAAAATTCTCACTGCTGGCACTTAAGTGTTTATTTATTCTCCAATTTTGGCACTTAAGTGTACCTTTTGCAAGTTTTGCACTTATGTGTCCCCCTATGCCAAGTTGTGGCACTTGGGATGTTCTTCTACCCAAAGGTTTCCTATGGCATGCTAATTGGTTCCAAGTTCCAAAGGTGCGATTCACTAGCAATGATTTCATACTAACTTCTCTGCTAGGCTTCAATGGCGCTACTAATTACTATATTCCCCAATTGGCTTGTCATTAAAAATTATGGAAGAACCCCCTTCATGTCTACAACCTGAGCTAATCTAGTTGATTTCACTGATGTAAATGGCGATCATGAGTGGTCCATTGACTTAACCAAGGCAATGTGGGGTATATGGCAATCGCCAAAACTAGTACTACCCGAGAAAAAGTTGAAAGGTAACCAAAAGATCTACCATGCATTAAAAGAATATATCCGATCGCACAAGATCCCAAAGAAGTTGCTCCTGAAGATACCCATGTTAGTTATATGCGCTAAGCAACCATGTAATAGTTACATGTTAGGGATTTCAGTTGCGTTGTCAAATTAATGGCAAAGATTTATTCATTCATTTGTCCAATTATCTATATGAATGATTACATAAGATCAGTTGTGACTGGACCTATTCTTGAGACGTTAAGTATATGCGTAATGGGTTCACAATTAGACTGAATCTTTAAACCATTTCCGGTCAATGGATCATTGAGTGGATATTAATGATCCTGTTGAGACCGATGCGCTCTTAGCTTCACCATTAAGTATTAGATGCTTAAGGTAATGATGAGTCACAAGTCATTAGGTATTATGATGCCCGAGTTAGAACACAAGTGCTTGTAGCAGACAAGTTCACTGAACATGACATACATAGAACAACTAAAAATATGGAAGCTTTTAGAGGGGTCAATGACTAATCGTTCTTGCTCTGGTCTTGTGTAAATAATCCTTAGACCTGAGGCATAGTATTAACTTGTGTGTTGGACGGCTATGGTTCACGGGTATGCATATTGGCGGCTCATTGATCCGTCTCAACTTGTCCACATACAAAGTTACACGTATGCGCAACATGGAATCTGTCCTTTTGTTACATGCAAGGTACAATAATGATGTCCTATGCGATCTAATTGTGACACTGCATTGAAATCCTCGGCCGAGGTCGTAACCAAGAATAAATTGTTTATGTCTCGTATAAAATGCAAGTTAATTAGGTTTGTGCATATGATCGAATTAGTGACTTGACAAATATTCCATTGTCTTTGTTCGATCGGGACATGGTAAGACAGAGGGATTGAATTGCACTGTAGCCAGAGCTAATAGGTAAATTATGTTCTTAAAGCATTCACACTGTCTGGGTAGCCATGACATATTGCTAGATGTCAATCATGGCTTGTAGGACCTAGAGATTGATCGGGACAATCAATTATCTTGGGAGTACTAATGTGTAAGTGCAAGTCTTATTGTAGCTCAGTGATGAACCTAGGGATGTCTCATACCATAACCAATACACTTGATTAGACACAGCCTACTCACGAGAACTGTTTTCTTGCTCACCCAACTTCTCGAGGAAGTAGTCAATAACTTATTTGAGAAGTTACAGACTAGTTTCTGGAGGAAGTGGTCAATGACTTATTTGAAAAATTAAAGACCAGCTTCTGGAAGAAGTAGCTTCTGGCCATCAATGACTTATTAGAGGTGCGTTGGTGGTGTGTCTGAACTAGAGGCTTGACGTTTGTGGGGCACGAATTGAAGAACATCTTAATCAAGTTGTTTAAAGCGCGCTTCGAGAGGTAATCCGTATAACTCCCTTTGATATTATGATTTTTTATTAAAACGCACGAACAATGCCTTTGGAGGAATATGTATAGTAGAATTTTATCTTTCAGTCCGCTGCGTTTATGTTTTTTTCGCCTATATATGTTCTGTAAAATCCCAACAACCCAAAGTGCTTGTCAAGTCCACAAGTCATGCAAAGTACAACCATCTCAAGAGAAAGGCTGTGGAAGTCGAAGGACATGCCTCCAAAATAGCTCGAGCATATGAGAAGCTACAAAAGTGTGACATCTGAAATTTTCTATATTTAGAAATAATATTTAGGATATAAAGATATGTGTTATTTAGTTTAAAGCCATGAAAGTTGTTAATTTTGTGAGGTGCAAGAGGTGCGAAGGAAAATTTTCCATTACCGTAATCGTCGGAATTTAATGCATTAAGCTCAGTAATAAATATTGACATGTAGGTTGGTGGTGTCAAGTGACGGTGAATTTATGGTCATTAATTCATCATCATATTAGTTGTATTCCTTAACCTACATATTTGACAATATTCAAGTTTCAAATTTACTAAATCAAGATTTTTCTAGCATTTGTTATTTTTTACCAATAATTATAGAGAGTTCATATTTTTTTTTTTTGATTTATTAATACTTAGAATGATCACTAATTTCCTTGTTTACATATCTATTTACTAAAATTTGATAACTTAACAAAATATCTACTTTGGAAGCCATGTAAATGAGCCGTTTGTTCCTCTTTAATTTATACCATATTTCTTCATTTTTCCCATGAAGTATTTTAAGTCACATGTCTTTAGTTTGTGACACTGAACTTAGTTTAGTAATAACTTCATGCATTACATCATCTATTTCAGCCTTGGCCAATTAACGTTTTGATGATTCACTCATTTTACTTGGCTAAGAAGGCTTCTCTAAAAATATCTCACATTTGGCTACTCATATTAGGCCACTTGTATTCCTTGGATTGAAGTATCATTCCCATCATTGCACTTAAAGCTTTTAACCCAAAGTCATAATTATTTTAACCTTGGTTATTTGATCAAGCTAACCAAGGTGGCCATGTGTGATATTTTGATCACATCTTCTCCAATTTGTGCCGTGTATTTGAACTCAAGTTTGATCTTCTAAATTCATCCCCATTGCCAGTATTATTGCGTGGAGCCATTTTATTATGACACTTGTAACTTTTTACTTGAACACCTCCTTAGTCCATTAATGCTCTTGATAAAAATTGAATCGTCATTAATGCATTAGTTTGGGCTATCTTATCTTCTCTCTCTCTCTCTCTCTCCCTCCCTCTCTCTCTCTCTCTCTATCTCTCTCTCATTCTCCACCAAGTGTTTTTCAATCCCAATGTCATCTTGGTTTTTAACCTTAGTTAATTAAAATATATTGTTTTTAGTTCATGAGATACACAAATCAAGGTCTTCTCTACTTCTCATTATTTCTCTCTTTCCAATCAAATATCTTCACCTTTCCATCCAAAATCTTGCCATTTGTCACTTAAGTATTAACTCACTTGCTCTTAAATGAAGACATTGAACTTAGTCTATCTAATTACATCATGCATTGCATCATGTATTTTAACCTTAGCCAATTAATACATTTAAAAAGGTAACTCTTCACCATTTATTTTTTCTAAGCCATCTCTCATTTGAATCAAAAATATCTACTTTGGAACCATAAAATTAAGCCATTTGTAACATTTTAATTTGATCACATCTCCTTTAGTTTTCACCACATGTTTCTAACTCAAAGTTATCATTACATTTAACCCATAGTTAGTTGTTCTTATCAGTTTGTATCTCATACATCCCACTATTGATCATAAGAAGCCACCCCAAGTAGTCAAGCTCTAAATAGAGAGTTTCAGCTCATTTTTTGCAAAGAAAAAAGAGAAGGTAAAGGTCCCATCCTTTTAACACGAAGGTAAAGGTCCCACATTCGTGTTTCTTTCTATTTTCCCTAAGTATTTAACCCCTCACACATTTCCCTCTTAAACATATAGAGCTTGGTAGCGATGAGGTCATGTATTGCCTCATGAAATTTGGCCTTAGTTGATTAATGCATGGAAGGATTATAGCTTATAATTGGCCAAATGATATGAGGGCATCTCCCTTCTCATAAATATTTCCTTCTTTGGCTATGATAACAAACCACAAGTGTCCTAGCTATGATTATAGGGACCACATGAAACAATTCCATTAAAATACTTACCCTTCATTTATTAAGACCATTGATGCCCCATTTATGGTTAAATTCAGCTCTCCCTTTCCTTCCTTAGCTTGATCGATGGAGGGCTTCTAAAAGGAACGCAAGACCCCTACTTCACTTATCAACTCCTTTCTTCAACTTCCGTTTTCAATTCGCACAAGTGAAAGCAAAGGCCATGCTTTTAAGTTGTTGAAACTTCTAATTTCCTGTTTTCAAGTGATCACAATGAGAATTATTGTATTTTCTCTTCATCTTAACAAACTAGTTTTGTTGCTTACAAAGATTAAGGGTTATTGATTGGCGTTCTTGATTATTTTGCTTTCAAAGTGTTTAAAGTTTTGATTTGCTTGAATCATTTTCAAGGTGAGTGAAAACTCTAGGGGTTAAGTTAGATTGATCTACTTAGCACTTTTGACTTGGTTATTTTATTGTTGTTAATTTTTGTTTGAACTTAGATATGTGCGAGAAGTTATAATGATTGCATGATGAACCGTTAAGTTCGTTTGATTTGAATTAATGAGTTTCTTTATATTGAGGTTGTGACTAATCAACTTCCATGAGATTTGGTAGTAAATTAAATCGGAAAGTGATATTTTTGTGATTCGACTAAGTTATTGATTTACTAACTACGCATTGTCGATTATTGGGTTGTCGATGTTATGTTGTCTATAACTTGGGTTGTCGTTGTTATCTCGTTGATTTTGGGGTTGTCAATGTCATATTGTTGACTATGTAGGTTATCGACGTTGACGTGGCTGACTCTCTATTAATTTTATCATTTACTTGTATGAGAGAGGTAAGCATCTCATTAAAATCATTCACGTATGTGATCATTGAAAGGGAAACATAAATTATCTTTCAAAAGTAAATTGGGTGAAAAGATGTTGCATATTGGATTTTGATTCTTGAAGTGAACGTTGATTTCGATGTTGATGCAAGGGTGATCATGTGATTATGATGATTGTCATGTACATTGTTGCTATGTGATTAATTATGGCAAGCATTATGAAAAGTTATGTCCGTCACTCACATATTAGTGGTGATGATGCCCCGTAGTCAGGATGCCCCAAAAGTGTTTGGGATGCCTTGAAGTGGAGATATCCCATAGAGTTGAGATGCCCTAGAGTTGGAATGCCCCAAGAGTGCTCCAAATGCCTTAGAGTGGAGATGCCCTAGAGTTGGGATGCCTTGGGGAGTGTTTCAGGATGCCTCGAAGTGGAGATACCCTGGGAGTCGAGATGAAACGATATACTAATAAAGAATGCGGTGCATGTCTGTGTGTTTGTAAATGCATATATTCACACGTTACTAAGTGGTGATAATCATGCAATGCATTAATTTATTCCATGCAATTGCTTTTGAGTGATTAATCTATGTAATATTGTTATTGGTTTATGTCGGCATATCATGATAAAAGAAGATAATACATATACTTATGTACTCGTTATCGATGGCCCTTTTGTAGTGTTTTGAATTCATGTTGTTTGTTGACACTGGGTTGAGTGTTAAGCTCATCTCCTACTTTAGATTTAGAAATTTCATTTACTAGGCTTGGGCACGCCCCTTGTTTTTTCATATTTGTGGGATGATTTCCCTGAATATGGTGAATAAGGGGACGAGTTGATGTAAAAGGCCATTAATCCTTGAGCTAGATGGTGGTTTGGTTAGTAGTGTTAGGTGACCTTGACCTTTCCCAGGACTATTTATTTTATCATGATAATGACTATCATTGTTTGTATAAAGAAGAGTATGTATATTATTGAACTCATGTGATTTTCTAGTAAGGAATGTTGTCTTTTTTAGTTTATTATCAGTATAAACTAAAAAGACACGTGTCATGCGAGACGTTCTAGGGTGTCACAAAAAGAGTGTCGCCTCCCATGTGTATATAGACCAAGCCCAATAAAAAGGCTTGAATCTATCTTTCATTTCTGGATTTTTTTGTTTAGGAAGTTGAGTCATTTATTTTTCTATTATGCTTGTGTAGGGAATTTCATGTTTTGCTTTCATAGTATTTGTATAGGAGTTTCCATTTGAATAAAGAATCATTTTTCATTCATGAATAAAATGAATTGGTTAGACCTTTGTCATGGAGTGGCGGATTTTTTATTTTGATACTTATGTGCGTTCATTTCTTCAAATTAGGTGACTATGGATCATTCTCGCTCACCCATCCATATGAGGTCAAGAGCAAAAATGGTAGATCAAACTGAATTGTGAGAACGTATTGACAGTGTAACGACATGACCCCAATTCGAGGTCACGACTGCTGGGGTTATCCTTGCGATGTCCCAAGCTTGTCGTTGTCCCTTTTTTATTTTTTTATCTTGTTAATATACACATGCGAAAACGTGTACATACATTCTCCTAGAAAATACAACAGCTGGAAATTAGGGAAGCACTACAAACAAAATACACTACTGTATATAACATTGTTATATTTTACAAGCCCCTTTTTTACGAGCCTTTTTTCTTGCTACATATATATATATATATCTGCATAAACCAAAGAAATTCCTATCTCCTCTAGTGTGACTGTAACTTCCAAAATTGGTGTGAGACTTTTATGCTTACAAGTCTAAAAGATAAATGAGTGAGTCGGGGCTTAGTAAGTAAAATCACTAATCATCATCTAGGAGGATGACTTGTCATCGAATCAAGCAAGCGGGCATCTCACGCACTACGATATTGATTGTAGATCAATAGCACACCATTACTTTTCATCGACTATATGCATATGTTCGTATCAGCTTACCTTCAATGCATGATCCACCTTCAGCTTACTGAACAATCTACCCTTAATTTACCAAACAAGCTACTTCCAACTTATTCAATAAGCTACCTTATCAAATAAGCTACCCTCAACTTACAAACAAGTTACCATACCAAGTAAGTTTATCAAACAACACATGACAACATGTATAAAAGGTTCATTAACAGTTTCAAACGGTTCTTCACAGCTCAATCGAGGCATCCCATACTTCAAGGGCTTCTTGATATCAACTAGGGCATCTAGCCTCAAGCCAGGCATCACATGCATGTGAGCCATTTTAGCTTACTGTCAATGCATGCATTACCTCAAACTTATTAAACAAACTCATTAAACAACACACACAAAAGCATATACAAAGAAATTTATTAATCAATATAACCATTCCTACGGTTCATCCGAAATCCACTAGGCATTCGAAATCCATCGAGCTTTCGAAATCCACCAGGCATCTCATGCTCATGAATGAGGCATCATTGCCAATGCTATGCGACGATGGGCCTTATCTTTCATTTAGTAATCGCACGTTGTATAACACACAACTAGGCTCGAGGGTGTGCTCATGCAAGCGTGTGCATGTCATGTTCTATAATAACATAACTACATAATATGCCAAGCAAGGCAGAAGGTTCGTGTTTCGAACCAACCCGTTTAAGCGCCAACCCTCCACCAAGTGAGGCTTGGATCGACGCACCTCACTATCAATCCAAGGCCTAGCAAAGTTCAGTCCGTCACTCCTCAATGCCGATCTAAGGCCAAGCGAGACCCATCCGTAGCCTAAGGCGTGCTCCCATTTGTGGATCCATAATCATGAGCAAACCATAGAAAATATTGCAAGAACAAGTCATAGAACAATCGAAGCACACAAGCATGGTTAAGAATATACCTAACTCAAACAATGTATCACAATGCCCTAGTCAAGGGTTAGGGGATCCACTTACTCGTGCAAACACATGACTAGCATGTTCACGGTCAAACCCAATAACGTAGTACATCACCCTAGCTAAAGATTAGATATTTCACTTATCTTGATGAACCCTAAGAGCTAGAGAGGCGGTTCGGTGAGGGTGGGCATGTGTGAGGCCAAGAGAAGGAGAGGGGAAACATGCAAAGCAAGAGAAGAGGAAGGCTCCAAGGGTGAGAAATGAATGGGTGGTGCCTCTATTTGTAGGTAAAACCCTCATCATTGCTTCTCCAAATGGCCCGATTACCTTTCTTGAAGTAGCACGCCTATTTTCATAATGTGGCATTCTAATGGCCTGTGGGAATGATTGCAAGCTTATTTGTTTCTTTCCTATTAGTCCACTTAAGCATGAATCAATAGCTTCTTGTTCAAGGCAAATCTTTTGCCATTATTACAAAATCTTCCTATGGCCATCAAAGAGGGTGATTCATCCTTTTGCATTTAATGACCAAGCATTCAAGAACCTTTTCTTATGTCCTCTTTTAAGGAAAATAGCCAACATGGAAATGAGGCTATTGACGAGTCATTAACTTCTTCCCCAGGGAAAATCTTTAGTTATCATTACACAATTTTAGAGTGGACACCTAAGAGGGGTGACTCGTCCTTGCATTTAATGAGGTGTTCTAGAACCTTATTTCCAATTGATATACTTAAGCCATGAGTCATTTACTTCTTTCCCAAGGCAAAACTTGAGTCATCGTTATCAAATCTTTAAGTGGACACCTAAGAGGGGTGATTCATCTCATGCATTCAATGAGGTGCTCTAGAATCTTATGTCTTCTTCCCAAGAACATAACAAATATGAGAATTAGGCCATTTGAAGCACTAATGGACTCCTCGCATTCATCCATGATCGACCATCTCGACCCATCTGAGATTCATAGTCGAACTACCATCATCGTGGCTGATCATAAGCAAAAATCGCCTATCTTAGCTAAGTTAGTGGCCCATTGTAGCGGCCTAGTAGTTGGCACTTTGGTTGGCACAGCCCAAGCAAACCAGGCCTGTGACTGGCCTTAGGCCCATCACAAGGTCGGGCTCAATGCCTGGCATTTACCTATCCGTGACTTGTTACATGCACATGATCGTCCTTCAATTGTCACGTGGCTAAGTGGAATCGATCGATCTAGGGCCAACGCACAATCGAACGGGATAGATTCATGGTCATCCATAGTCGGTACAAGCCCAAGCGAAATCACCCACGATTAGTGCATGTCTACGATGAACTGATCTATGATCACCCCTAGCTCCATAGTGGTGCTTGATCACCCACTACCAACCCTTATGGTCGAGTAGCTAATCCATGGCCTAATACAAAGCATGGTGCCCTTGTGCATTGGCATGGTGCAAGGCATGATGCCTTTGTTTATGGACATGAGACAAGGCATGGTGCCCTTGTCCCAAACAAATCCCTACTATTGGCGCACTGATTCCACAGCTATAACATCCTCAACTCCAAGCCCTTACAGAGAGAAATCCAAACTTGGTTTTACTAGTTAAGCCCGGTTGTGTTCGGCTTTATCCAATCATGGCTTAGGCATGAACCTCGGGCCAAATAAGGTAATTGATCGTGATTGGACTCGATTGACACCCGCCCAAAGAGATGGCCTTCTAATTTGATATTTTCCATGGTGTATTTAATGTCATAGGGATGTAGCTTATTAATACATGATGATTAAGTAGGACACTTGGCCCCATTAGTCTTACTTCTGAAATGTAATCAATAAATTTTGGATGGTTATATGTTAAGAGAGGGAGTGAGTCATAAGCTCATTAATGGTAGGGAGTGACTCATAGCCTACAAAAATGATGACAAGGGATCTTGAAGATCAAGTAGGGCGCCACCCCTTCTCCTTAGGCTTGCCACTTAAGGTTCCATAGGGTTTGACACTTCATATTCTCGAAATCCCTAGACCTTTGCCGTTTTCCAATTTTACAAAGGCCTGTTTACTTCCAATTTGGAGAAACTTCCTTCATGAATGTTGTTCAAAACACCTTAATCTATATAACATACTTAAATTTCAGATTTTTCTGAGGTGAAATGGTTAGGATGAAGGCCCAATCAATTACTGTACCAAACTTGCCCGGCGTAGTAAAAACAGCGACCCGATTGCCTTCTCGATTTTTTATAAAATTTTCCCTTTCGAATTTGAACGTGCTTTCTTCACAAAAGTCTTAAAGGACATCCATTTCTATACATTATAGATATTTCAAAGAGTTTTGTGAAGATTTAGATTTCGAAATGAGTCTTTCTCTCCAACCATTGAATCTGCTCGACGGACGAATTTTTGGGCTGTGTTAAGTGATTTACTGCTCTTTCCACATAATGAATTGGACTTGGATTTCTTATGAAAAATGTCATTTAGAGTCTTATCTACAACATATTAAAATTTTATAATTTTTCGAGCCCATTTGATAAGGTATTAATACTGATTATGAAAATCGCTCGAAACTATTTTCACCATAGGATAAGAAGACCAATCGCCCAACTTGGAAGGGGAGGGGCTGCACGCCCAACTTAAGGAGTAAGGCTAATCTAGAGTCTTCTTAATTTAGGATGAGGATGCATTAAACACTTTTGGACTCTAGTCCTTCAATGGCAAGATTGAGGTGTCCCCAATGGCATAGAACTAATCATTCCCTAGGATGAAACTAGAAGACCAAGTTGCCTTACATTTAGTACCCTCAATAAATCATTCTTGACTTAGGAAATATTAGACGCCAATAATAGAGCTCTTCAAGAATATCTTGGATAGCAATTATTGGGGGGAGATACGGAGGATCACTTCATTTATTAAGAGACATCAATACAAATTTAGATGGACCAATTAGGAGTTTGCCACTTGGAATTTAGAAGCCTTTGGAATAACCTATAGACTTGCCACCTTGCTTTTAGACTTTCCACCTAAGCGATTGACATTAAATGCCTTATCAAGACCATTAATGAAGGGTGTTCTATAAATAGGGGGAAGGCTCATTCTCCCCCAAGCATGCACACACACAAATTTCTCTTCCTCTCTTCTTCTTCCTTGGCCGCCCACACCAACCCCTCCATCTTTCTCTCCTTGGCTCTCTCTTTAGGTGTCCTTGCCACCGTTCGCTGTCACTTGAGGCTGCCGATCTAGAAAGTAGTAAGTAGAACTTACTAATATTTGGTTAGGGTGTTGTGTTACACTAATCCAAGCCTCAGCGAGTCCTTGGTTGAAATGTTGTGACTATGTTCTTGCTTGAGAGTCGGTTGTGTTTGCTTGGATCAGTTTAGACCTTGTTCCTTGATTAAGTTTGATTTTAGTTTGATGAGCTTTGGCTTGTGCTTTGGTTTGAGTTGCTTTGGTAGAAGCCAGTTCATGTGTTGATTGGATATGCTTTGCTTTTTGCTTTGATACAAACCTATTTGAAAAGCGTTTTTGTGAAAGCTTGGTATTTCCTTACAAAACTATTTCCAACCATTTTCACAAATGCATGTTCTAGTTCACACCCCGAGCTCCGAAAAGGGGTTTCGTTGACCTTGAATGTACGTGAGATCACGTTGGATTAGTCCTTTCGTGGTCTCAACATGATATCAAAGTATATCGTTCCCGAGCCAAGTTAGGTACTAGGTTGGTGCTCAAACATGTCGGATCAAGCCGCGATCCTTAATTCGCGCTTGGCATGTTCAACATCTTGGTTCCAGTAAGTCATTTCACACACTTATGCCTGGCACACCTTCGGCCCTTGAACTAAAAGCAAATATAAGAACTGGATTGTAATGCTTGATGCATGGACACATGATGGACTAATTTATGCCGTCGATCGATAAATTTGGCAACGATGCCCCCTCACCAATGGGATGCCCCCACGCCAACAGGATGCCTTGTTAATAAGAATGATATGCCCCCTCGCCAACGAGATGCCCCCATGCCAATGGATGCCTTGTTAATAAGAACGAGATGTCTCCACACCAACGGGATGCCTCGTTAATAAGAACAGGATGCTTCCACGCCAACAGGATGCCTTGTCAGAAGGACAAGATGTTGTGATAATAATTCGGGCCGTCACCCTTTGATTAGGGGATGTTACCAAATTAAGTTCGGATGCTTGGTGGATTCCGGAGTATTCGATGGATTTTAACTGTTAATAAATGAATCTCGTGCGCATGAATTCCTCACATTATGAAATGGATTTTGGTTATGCTTGCATATGAGTGAGGGGTGATTCCATGTATTATGGAATGGATTTTTTTTGTGCTGGTATAATATTGAGTGAGGCATGAGTTCCTCATGTTGTGGGTTAATATCTAGTTATGCTTGCATATTATTGACTGGGGATTTCGCATGTTTCATCCGAGATAAAGCTTTTATTTTGCTATTGATCTGCCATCGACTAATGTCTTGGATGAGTTATGTGCTTGTTGATAGGCGAGACATCGTCCTACCCAGAAATTAGTGGGTTTTACTTACTGAGTTTCCCCAAAACTCACCTCTCATCCTTTCAGTTTTGTAAGCATGGAAGTCTCACGTCAATTTTGGGAGTTGCAATCTTGCTAGAGGAGCTAAGGTTTACCCTGACCTTTTGAAGATGTGGTAGTTGTAAATATAACAGTCCGTGATAGAAGGGCTTGTAAACGTAGCTAATGTAATTGTGTGTTTATAAATGGTTGTTTTCCTAGCTGCTTGTTTTTGTCCAGGTGTTGTATGTACACTTCCGCATGTGCTTAGTGAAAAGATAAAGAGAAAGGGGATGGTGATGTGCTTGGGATGTCGCGAAAATAACCCTTGCTGCTCATGACCCTGAGAATGGAGTTGGGGTCATGACAAAAACACTTTTCCCATTGCTTGAAACCGTGGATGCTACATATAGAATGGAGGATGAAATGAAACAATTCTTCATTTCAATGCAAGAAATGATCACCTAATTCAAGGCGTCCCAAGCAAGCCCTACTCAAGCACACATACCCCCTAAAGCTATGGCGTCTAAGTAGAAAATAATAAGAACCTTCCCGCTAAATCCAATGATGACATGCTTGCTTTAGAGGATGACCTGTCGTTGTTATAGTAGGCAGGCACAAAGTTGATATTGTGCCTAAAATTGAGCATGACAAATGCTTTGAGAAGCTTGAGGAGAGGCTAAAACAACTTAAAAAAGCCTTCAAGATACTACCCCATCAAACCTCTCGGTTTATTCCAAGATTTAAGTGCCAAAAAATTCAAAATGCATGAGTTCGAGAAGTGTGATAGCATGGATTGCCCAAAGGATCATTTGCAAATGTACTTAGTACGAATGACTCAATATATCAACAATGCATCCTTGATGATCCAGTCTTTCCAAGCAAGTCTTGAGTCAAGACCTATGATAAGGAGCGCAATAAGAAGAAGAAGTTTGAGTCATTCAATGAATATGCCATCAGGTGGAAGAATCTAGTTGCTTAAATTAGCCATGAGTCGACCAACTTTGAGTTGAAGATGTTTATTAAAACTCTCCCCCTCTCATACTGCAATTGAATGGTAATCACGACCGCTGAGTCATTTAACCATCTCATTCTTGTGGGGAGCAAATTGAAATAGGCTTGAGAGACGGGTGGTTCAATGAGTCATCCTCTTCAAACAAAAGGATTTCTACAAAGAGAGAGAATCCGTTGTGGATGTGATTGTAGCTTATAACCAAGATAACATTAATCGTGCCCTGGCTATTCAAGTGAGTAGGAGGCAGCAACAAACTACTGGCCATCAATCATTCGCTTGGTCAAATAATAGAAGGTGATTTTCTCCTCTTCTTTGATCTCCATCCCGAGTACCAGCAATCCTTTAGATACTTCGGCTTGTTATTGCCTTACTTCTTCAGACTTAATTTCTTTTTCCTCTAAGGATTTTCTTTTTATGTCGAACCACAACGGCCCCCTTGATCCCTATGGTCAACTCCTATTTTTCTTATATAATAAATTATTAACTAAACGTGCTACCAAAATTTAGGTGTCAACTCTAACCTATTTTCATCCCAACTTGAAGGCCGATCTCCATGCTGGTGATCCTTTCAAGTGAGTTCCAGCTGTCGTTCCATCTAATTCCCAATGATTCCTTAATGACCCGAGCTTACGACAACACTCCACAACTTGTCCTCCACGTTTCATAGCTAGAGCTTAGCCAAAGTTGCACTGAATCTCTTTTACTTGATCAATTTTAGTTGATTGCTCAGTTGAGGTTATTATAACCGATTCTCACATCAATTTTTACTGCATTGTTTTTGTCGCAACCCACCCGGCTCAAGGGCCAATCCCAAGGGAGCAAGTTGAGAGATGTTTGTTCATGAGACAGTCTAAGTAGGCGATCCCATAAAACATGGCTCCAACACATCATTTAGTTGGTGATCCACACTTGGCCATCATTATGAGCTCTCCCAAATCCATATCTCGCATGATAGGTGTTCATTTTGAAGTTCTTTTTAGACACTCTAAATATCAACTAACAGTTGCCACAACCTCGTTTTTTCGGGTCGGCTAGATTACCCAATTGAGAAATAGGAGTATTTTTTCGATTCCTATGGAGCTAGTGATCAATGAGTTCGGGGACTTAGGTTACACTAACATTTCTATTAGCACCATTTCAATACCTAAATTGGTTGGATAGTTATCTAAATGACCATGCCTTTGTTCTTTATCATTTTAGTAGAGAAGTATTTAGAATCTCAATAGAAGATCATGCGTGGATGGTTCACTAAGGGTGCGCTTGGCAACTTGCCAAACAATAACAAATTCTATCCTTTTGTTACTGGAAGTAGTTTTGAAAGAGAAATCCATTTGGTAAATTTTTTATTCTGGGAACAAATTTGTTCCCGAGAATAGATTTGGACCATAATCAAGGAGTGAAAAGGTCGTTTCTTTGTTCGCCTCCTTTTCCAAAATCAAGAAAAGCTAAATTTATTTTTTCTCTTTTTTCTTTTCTCTTCATCTTTTCTTCTTGTTCTTCTTACTTCTCTCTTCTTCTTCCACCATCGCCGCCACCATCCATCGCCACTGGTTGCCAGTGACTGGTTGGGTAAGGTCTTACTAGCTCGTTGGAGCCTCACCGGTGGTCAGGTAAGCCTCGCCTAGGACTCCTTCAGCCACCGGCTACCTTCGACTCATTGAGCAAGGCTCGCCCAACCAACGGCGAGCATTGCCTGGCTAGGTGAGGCTCGACCTTGCCATGATTTGGTGAGGTTGAGTTCACCCAGCCGCCAACTAGGCTTAACCTCATCGAGCCACCGTGAGGTCAACATCGCCCGGCCTAGGCGAAGCCAATCTCATGATGGCCCAACGAGGTTGAGCCCCACCGGCGGTGGGGTAAGGAGCCTCACCCAACCAAGGCTCAGGCCAGCCTTGCCTAGCTGTCGACGATGGTCGGCTGACGAGGTACAGCCTCACTGGGGGGTCAACAGGGCTTTAGTGAGGTCCCCAACCTTTGTCTCGCCAATCGCTGGTCATCCCAAGATTGGCGATTAGCTAATGCTTGAAGAATTAAAGAAAGAAATGAAAAAAAGAAAAGAAAAAAGTAATAGAATTATTAAAATATTAAAAAGAAAATGCTTTGGTTTATAATTTTTGAGGATGGTGCTAAATGCAATTCTTTTGCAGGAATAGAAATTTTGGCAATTACCAAAATGCTTTCAAATGCTTAAAAATTATTCTCAGGAGTAGAATAAAAAAGAATTGTTTCTGATTAGAAATTGTTCTAGGAAATAGAATGATTACCAAACGCATCATAAGAATCCCAACTAGTTCTAATCCTAGCATCTAAGAAACAAAACAAGCAATAAAAGGAAATTGTATTGCATAAAGTAAACAATCAATGGAAGATAGTAAAAGCTACTCAAAGGGCAAGAAGATAGAAAACCTGTAGCTCGTCAAGTATCTATTACAAATTGGAATTAAAAGAGCAAGACATGATTCAGTGATAAATGGGGCACAAAAGAGACCGAATTAGACATCAATCTTTGGCCTTCAATGTCAGGACCTTCGGCCACCTCCTCCATGGACCACCTTGGTGGTGTCGATTTTACACTTGAGTCATTCAAGCCATGCACAAAGCATACAAACACCCAATGCCAAACAAAGACAAGCAATTCATTGATTCAAAGAAAGGGCCTTGGGATCGGCCTTTGCATAGCATGCATAACGACCACCGCAAATCACTTGATTAATTGATTTGTGTTTAATGATAATCGGCCATCATTTGTGTTCACTAAACGGTGTCCCTATCAATTAACCCTAGATTAGGTTCTAAGTGTCCATAATAGGCTACCCTACACTCATGCATCGCACCTAATCATACATCTAGTAATCACATGTACGTGCGTTAAACTAAACATGTATTTAGGTCATAGAACCTTGTTTCTCAATCAAACAAGCAACGATAAGTGAACCAATAATGTTTGTTTTTTCCTTTGAATTTCAATTTTGGGTGATAGTTTGTGTAACATCCTCAACTCCGAGCCCTTTACATGGTAAAAGAAAAGTCTAAGCTTGGTTTCATCAGTTAAGCCTAGTTGCGTCTACTTCTTCCAATCATATCATAGGCACGAACCTCGAGCCAAATAAGATAGTCGATTGTGGTCAAACTTGATTAGTCCTTGCTTGATAAGGCCTTCAAAGTTGAGATATTCCAAGTTGCATTTAATGCCCTAGTCTTGTAGTTAATTAAGGACCATCAATTTAGATGGACACACGGCACATTAGACCTTAGCCTTGGAAGACAAGTATGAAACATGACGTGCAGACCCCTCAAGTGCCATAACTTGGCAAAAGGGGACACTTAAGTGTCAAAATCGGAGTAAAAGGGATCACTTGAGTGCCAATCCGGCCAAAGTCCGGCCAAAGGTTGACGTGGCTTTTTTCAGCGAAGCAAGCGAAAACGACGCCATTTTTGCATGCGACGTGGTCAAATAATGCAAAAACGGCGTCGTTTTGGGCTAGCATGGTAAAAAAAATATAAAAAATAATTAAATTCAATTTAAAATTAAATTTATTTAAAATATTTAACATTAATAATTCAAAAAAATTAAAAAATTTAAAAAAAAAAACGAAAAGGTGGGGAGGCGGGCGAGGGATCGCCCTCGGCCTCTCCGCCCGCCGCCGCCGGAAGGGCCGGCAATGGCGGGGGCAGGGTTGGCCGAGGTCACGTGCCCGGCCAGGGCCGGTGACCCCGGCCGACCTGCGGCGAGGCTCACGAGCCCTCGCCTCGATATGGGGCGAGGGTCGCGCCCTCGCCTAGATCCGGTGAGGGTCGGCGGCGACCCTTGGCCGGGCCGGGCGAGGGCCACCGACCCTCACCGGATTTGGCGAGGGCCGCCGCCCTCGCCACTAGCCGATCTCGGGTGAGGGTCACGGCCCTTTGCCGCCGTCGAGCTGAGGTCGCCGGCCCCTGGCGGGGCCCGGCGACCCAAGCCGACCCTCCCCGCTGTCGCGGCCCTTCCGGCGGCGGCGACGGTTGAGGGCTGATCCCTCAGCCGCCTCCCCACCTTTTCGTTTTTTTTAATTATTCTTAATTTTTTTTAAAATATTTTAAATAAATTTGATTTTAAATTAAATTTAATTATTTTTTATTTTTACCATGTCAGCCCAAAACGACGCCGTTTTTGCATTATTTGGCCACGTCAGCATGCAAAACGACGTCATTTTGGGCTCGCTTCGCTGGAAAAAAGCCACGTTAGCCTTTTGGCCGGACTTTGGCCGGAGTGGCACTTAAGTGATCCGTGTTTCTTCGAATGTGGCACTTAAGTGTACCTTTCGTAAGTTATGGCACTTAAGTGTCCCTTTGTGCCAAGTTATGGCACTTGAAGCGTTCTTTTGCCTATGAAACTTGGACTAGTCAACATTTCTTCGAAAAACAAGTGTGAACAAATATGAACGCATTAAATGATAAGTGGGAAATGATGTCCCTATAGTCTAGGCCTAATCATACCCTAAATACCTAAGTGTCGAATGTGGACTTTGGAGCTCACAAGGAAAGGACCACACACTCAAGAGGAAAAGAGAGAGAAGTCAAGTCGAGTTCAAATTTTGAACTCAAGATAAGTTCACACTAATATCTCTTGGAATTTAGCCATTTAATGAGCAAGATGAAGTGTACAAGCTAACCTAGGACCTAATTGGAAACTTGGAGGATAAGGAAGTCCAACAATTAATGCTTCTTGACTAAGTAAGGTGCCACCTCTCTCAATTAGATATGTTACCTTTGATTTTTGAAACTATTAGACCTTCACTACTTTCCAATTTTATAGAGCTTTTTGTGGCTCGAATTTGGAGAAGCTTCCTTCATGAAAATTGTTCAGAACATCTTTATCTAGAACATACTTAAATTTCGAATTTTCCTGAGGTGAAATGCAACGGACAAAGGCCCAATCAATTAACGTATAGAACCTACCTAGTACAATGAAAATAGTAACCAAGTCGCTTTCTCGAATTTTTATAAAATATTCCCTTTCGAACTTGGACATGATTCCTTCACAAACGTTTTAAATAACATCCATTTCTACAACATATAAAATTTTAAAGAGTTTTGTAAAGACTTGGATTTCTAAATGGGTCATTCTTTGCAGACGTTGGATCTGGTTGACGAGCAGATTATTGGGTTGTGTTTAGTCATTTGATGCTCTTTATACAGTACAAATTGAACTTAGATTCCTCATGAAAAATGTTATTTAAGGTCTTCTCTAAAACATATTAAAATTTCATAATTTTTCGATTCCGTTTGATAAGGTAAAGACACTGATTTTAGAAATTGTTCAAAACTGTTTTTCTCAACCAAGAGGTGTGAGCCATGCCCAAGCTTGGATTCAAGTCCTTAAATGCCATGTTGAGGTGTCTTAAACTACCAAGCTAAAGTCCTATCCTACCTTGAGACTTGGTGACCAAGTGACCTTACATTTAATGCTTCTTGACTTAGAGAGGAATTCTTGACTTTTGAGGCTTGGAGAACAAGTTAGAGTTGCCTATAAATATGGGGCATCCCTCCCTCATTCCCACAACACACCACTTTCTCTCCCTCTCTTCCTATCAAAGTTTGGCCCCTCTTCCCTAGAAATTCTTGTCGTCGCCCTTGTTGTCATGCTTGATGTCATTGCCAATTCAAGGCCGCCGAATTAGAAAGCGTAAGCAGAACTTACCAATATTTGGCTAGGATGTTGAGTTATGCTAATCCAAGCGTGTAGCGAGTCCTTGATTGAAATGTTGTGACTATGTTCCTTGATTGAGTTTGATCCTTATTTGATGAGCTTTGGCTTGAGTTGCTTTGGAAGAAGCCTGATTTGCGTGTTTATTTGATATTCTTTGGTTTTTGCTTTGATGCAAACCTATTCAAAAATCGTTTTTGTTAAAGCTTGGTATTTCCTTACAAAACTATTCCCAACCGTTTTCACAAATGCATGTTCTAGTTCATGCCCGAGCTCCGAAAAGGGGTTTCGTCGGCCTTGAATGTACATGGGACCACATTGGATTAGTCTTTCATGGTCTCGGTGCGATATTGAGGTATATCATTCCCAAGCCAAGTTAGGTACTAGATCGATGCTCAAATGTGTCGGATCAAGCCGCAATCCTTAATTCGTGCTCGGCATGTTCAACGTCTTGCTTCCGGTAAGTCATTCCAAACACTTATGCATGGCACGCATTTGGGCCCTTGAACTACAAGCAAAGATAAGAATCGAATTGTGGTGCTTGATGCATGTACACACAAGGGACTAATTTATGCCGTTGACCGATGGATTGTGGTGACGATGTCCCCACGTCCAAGGGATGCCCCCATGCCAATGGGATGCCTCGTTAGAAGGACAAGATGTTGTAATAATTCTACGGAATGGATCTTGGTTATGCTTGCATAATTTGAGTGAGACTTGAGTTCCTCATATTGTGGTTGAATCTTGGTTTATGCTTGCATATCGTAGATTGACGATTTCTCATGTTTCATCCAAGACAAATCTTTTGTTTTGCTATTGATCTGCCATCGACTAATGTCTTAGATGAGTTATATGCTTATTGATATGTGAGGCATCCTCCTACCCGGAAATTAGTAAGTTTTACTTACTGAGTCCTTGACTCACCTCGTTATTTTTTCTAGAATTGTAGGGATGGAGGAGTTGCAGTCTCAATAGAGGAGCTAAGATTTAATCTGGCTTTTTTGAGCATAGAATATCTGATGGTTGTAAATATAACAGCCCATGAAAAAGGGCTTGTAAATGTAACCGATGTAATTGTGTGTTTGCAAGTGGTTGTTTTCTTGGCTGCTTGTTGTTATCTAGGTGTTATATGTACACTTTTGCATGTGCTTAATGAAAAAATAAAAGAAACGAGACGTCGACACACCTAGGACATCGTAAAAATAACCCTTGCTACTTGAGGCCCTAGAGATGGAGTTGGGGTTGTTATAGTCTGTTTAACTTTGTTCTGAGAAGAATTTTAGAAAGGAAAAAATGGATTTGAGTTTAGCTGTGGAGAACTCGAGTATAGATTTCAGTGTATTAATCCAAACGGTGACTTGCGAAGATGAAGATTGAACAACCAAAACAAGAAAATTGAGAATTACGGCAGCGCACACCAAATGTGGAATCGTTAACCTCCCATTAATGCTGGAGGATGTAGATATAATGGTCTATTGTGTCTCATCTTCCTTCACTACTGACCATGAGAGAGAGAGCAAGACAGATGAGTCCAATGCGACTATCCACGTATTTCAAACTTTCATTTGGGTAATATTTATTCGAATCCATGTTATATTTAGACATTATCAAATGCTGCATAGGATATTTCAAATCCTATCCTATCCTTATCTTATCTAACCATATCCTATCCTGCAAAAATGTCCAAACAAATCAAATGTGGCCTTAGTCTGTACGAACTGGTGACAGTAGGGCTGCTAAAAATTAGGAAACATTTTCACATAAGGTAGCAAATACACAAGTCACAAGCTGATTAAAGGTTCATTCATGATATGCCTCAAACTTGTGACCTTTTCAAAAATAGTGTTGACTTTGTTACCACCATAATTGAGCACATGGCAAAATCAATATGCAATAAAGAAAGCCGTAAATTAGTTAGGACTGCATTAACGGGAGATTTGTTCCCTGGAATTGTGGAATCAATATTAAGGAAACACATCGTCTATACGTATGTTGCATGTATGATAATGAGGTATATAAAACTGTCAAAAAGATAAGAAAACTCTATAGTCACGTTTCTTTTTTCCGCTGCTAAAGTGGATAAGCTCTTTATCAATTGCCGGAAAAAAAGTGGGTGAACTTTGTGGCCAGAAAATAGGTGAATTGACAAGTTTCTTTTCCTGGAATTAATATTCGACTGTGAATAAAACCCTAGACAAAGAACATTTCCCTCTTACCTTACTGACACTCTTCAATTGATTCTTGTTTTGAATCATTCAAATTATTCTTGGGCTGTGAACAGCCAGTTGAAAACCGAGGACAACGAGCTATCTGATGCGCTCCATGCTGAAAATTAAACGAAATTCAATATGAGGAAGTTGTTGATTCAAGGTTGAAGAGTTGTCAATTGTCGATTGTTGATCGGTTACCTTGATGTTGATATTCCAGAACTGATGTTGATGTCTGTTCAGCTTCCAAGATTGGTGCAAGAATTGAAAGTCTTTATCGTAGTGTTGTTTCCAAGAGTCTATAGGTGTTTCTATGTCTATCTAAGGTTTTGTAAGTTCCCATGAACGTAACTCTTTGTAATGCTTGATATATTTAAGAGTCATTTATGATTAAGAGTCATGTAACAAGCCTATGTAAAGGCAAGTCCTATGATCATTGTCTATAAGGATGATAAAGGTGAAATATAGAAAAATTAGAAAAAGCCTATTCATCTTCAAACATCCTGAATCTACAATTCTCTTGCAGAATCGAAAATTCATCTTCAAATTATCCTAACACTCCATATGTTCCTCAAACAAAATTGGCGTAATATTCCTGGACATCCTAATTTCTATATGCTTAAAAATGACTACGTCTCAGCCCAGAGAACTGGGGTAGCTCATTTAATGGAACCAACACGTGGGTGTCCCTACCTACCTAATGTTCCAACCTACCTCCCTATATATAGGTATGCATCATGATGGCCATATTGAAGACGCTCTGTCTATTTTCCCGTCACTCATTAGTCCTAAGTCCTACACAAACACCCACAAAGAGAGAATTCGAATTGCCGACCCCAACCGCAGAGCCCGAAATGACGGACCAAAGGCTCGGGCAAAATCCAACTTTTAAGGACGTTAAAGAGGCTATTGATAAACAAAGAAATCTTATCTCGAACACCATCAATTGGACTCTGAACTACACAAATCTGTACTTCGTCTTCCAAGGTATGGTTTTTTCTTTTATTATGTCATCGAAGAAGATCAGTTGTAAACTTAAATGGATTCCAATCACTCTCTCTTTACTGGTTTCCATTTACAACTTCGTTGCCGTATGGGTAAACATGAAAATGTTACTGAGATTCTATGAAGAGTTGGAAGACTACCGGACGACGCTGGACGACATGAGGAATTCGCAAGCTAATGCCCAAGGGCAGGAGCTGCAACAGGACCCTGCTACTGCCCAACGACAGGAGTCGCGCTATGCACATAGAACCTTGAGACGCAAAGTCGTTTGTTTTTCGACTCTGCTGCTGCTTGTGGTGATTACGGCTATAATGTTATGGGGTTGCTTCCAAGTTGAGTGCGTCAGCCCTGCTGTCGTCACGGAAAATTAAGGTTATTTTTACATCATGTAACACTAGATCGCACGTCAATACATGTGGCATGTAGACTAGTCCGTCGCTCATGTCGGAGTCGAACAACGTAGGCGTCGCCCAGTTGGCATTCCATTTGCAAATGCATGCTTGCATAGAATAAAGTTTAGCTGTACCTTAAACTATACTTCCGTTGTAAAAGATGGAAGTTTGCATTGTGTTAAATGCGAAATGCCTGGCAATGGAAAAAAATTGAAGGATTTTTAGTCTTGTATGTCGTGACTTTCTCGGAGGTAAACCACTAAAAGGAAAGCTAATGGATTATTAAATCAAAGACTTAACAATCACTCTCCCAAGTTCATACCAATCGCAACTTCAGGGTTTTGATTTAATCAGTCTAATATGCAATTTGGTTTAATTATGAGTCAATTAGAAATTGAAATAAAGTGTGGGAGAGCGCTTTACTTCAACGAACCAGAGGTATCATAGATACGAGGACTTGATTATACTAGATAAATCCGGGGTAAGTACACTAGAAGTGCAAAAAGTTGTGTATGACGCTCACTTTAGTGCCAAAAGTTTTTTTCGGATCACTTAAGTGCTATTTAAAAAAAAAACGATCATTTAAGTGTCAACTCCGGTCCGGATTGCCAGAAATTCGACGTGGCTATATTTTATTAATTTCTCAATCCTACGTGGCTCACTGGCGTGCCTAGTCAGCATATAACCCCTAAATAACATCGTCCAAAAGTTATAAATAGTGATCAATAAAGTGCCAAATTTTATTAAAAGTGATCATTTGAGTGAGTGATCACTTCAATGCCAGTTGTAGTTAAAAACAATCAAATCAGTGCCAGGCATGCCATGTGAAAATGCCACGTGGACTGGATTTCTTGAAAATTTTGCCAAGTCATATTATAATTTTAATTATAAATGACACGTAATCAGTTTGGCCGGAATTTCTCGTCGTTGACAATAAAGTGATTGTTTTTCCTCCCTATTAGCACTTAAGTGAGCCGGCAAAAACTTTTGGCACTAAAGTGAGCACTCTACACAACTGTTGGCACTGCTAGTGTACTTATCCTAAATAAATCCAATGCCCTTTTGGTACCTTTTTTCCTATTGGAGAAACGCTTTGCAAGTAGTCTTGGTTAATTTTAATCCTAAACCTCTAATTTGCCAGTGCATAATCACGTGAGTACGTAATCAATAATGTAACACTCAATAAATCAAAGTAGTAAATAAATTAGTAGAAATAGGGGTAAAACTTCAATGCATTAAGCAAAGCATAAATTCACTATGATTATGCCCCGATATCTCCAAGGTGTTCTATGGCATCCTAATATGCCACATGCTAACGCGAGTCCCTAATATTTTTAGTTCTAGCACAAGCGGAAGCCAAGTGTATAAAATCAAATGGACATTACAGGAATGGATGAATGCCATAGGGGAACAAACATCAAAGTTTTGATTTTATATTTTATTTATATACATGGGTGATATTATCAATGCTACATCTGAAAGGTCAAAAAGATATGCTACTCCCACTTGGTATCAACACGGCCATCTCCACTATGCCCCACAACTATAAGCATTGTACATCACCCCGTCAGCATGGTTCAATCCCAAAAAGTGCCAAGACCGTGCCCAAAAATAAATCCCGAACACCTGCAACTCCCTTTACTACTCCTCGACTTCTACTCTCTTGCGACTATGGCAATGGACCTATAAGGAGTCCCCCATTCTTCGCATATATAGTCATGAAATGATCAGGAATGCGATATAGTCATGAAATGATAAGGAATGCGATCAACAGGCGAGCCTATGTTGACCCATAACGTGGTCGTATATCTCATGAATATCATTGAGTGGAGCTCCAGGTCGATAAACTCCATCGACTGTCCCTTAAAATCTACACGTGCTCCGTATCAAGATAAGGGGGTTGCGGGACAAGCAGCCATATCTAATGATCCTAAAAATTTAAACAACAACAAGGGTAAGTTAATGCCTAGCAAATGAAATATCCAAACTCTATACTAGACGATCCACCCATCACATATACGAATAATCTGTCTAAGACATGCAACTTACTCAACAACTGCGGTACAAATAGTACTATAAGAGACCAACTAAGATCATGTGGACTATAACAAGATGGCTACCTTGAGTATTCTATACTTATGTCATAAGGACCCAATGACTCTAACAAACGACTAACCATGCATGCATATACAATTCCCACGTTTTAGTCCTCACTTTTCCAATCAATCTTTTCATTCCAAGACTCACGAATTACACCAATTTGCTGTCTAGTTCATGCAAGAAATTCTTGTCTAGTGGATTACGCCGGTTCCTCGTCCGATCCGTCACGGTTCATGCTGGTTCTCTGTCCAGTCCGCATGGGCTTCACGTCGAGGCATCTTGATTCGTTGTCCAATGCATTAAGGGTTCGCTGTCCCTAGGCATCCCCACTCCCACAAAGCATCTTTGATTCACTCGTTGGTACGCTGTTCGACAGTATTCATTATCAAGGTATCTTAATTAGATAATTCATGCACATTTATTTTGTCTTTCAACAAGCGGACATCAACCCTTGTGACAACCCGCCCTCCACGGGGTCGTTAGAAGGAATGGCTTTTAGGGGTACTTGCTCCTAAGTTTGCACTTGGGGTCATGTCCACCAAAGACATCATCACCTCTCCTTTGGTTTCGGTCCATTGAGTTTGAAGTCTACACAAACATGGGTTTTCTCAAACCCATACCCTACAAGCCAGCAAAAAGATGTGATTCACTTTCACATATACAGTACACCTTAAAAGTGGAGATTAGATGTGAATAGCAAATTTAGGAGTACTCTTACCATGGTAGCCTTCTTGATGGTACTTTCACCCAAAAGGATAGCATCGCTTCATCCTTCTAGACTATTTCAACATTGAGTATGCTAAACAACATTGAGTCTCCACGAGACCCATACCCTCACGGTGGATTCATTTTATTATTTGTTGTATTAGACAACCTAAAATATAGTTCTAAGAGTCACCACTAGCCTCTTTTTTGGGGAATGGCTAGAAAGTCCAATTGAGGGTTGGGAGAATCCACCAATATTCGGGTAACTAGAGATTCTAAAGTTCGGGAACTTGGATTACATTCATATTTCTATCAACGCTCTTTCGGTACCTAACAGTTGTCATATTTCCTTACACGTCCATGAGTGTCTTTTTACCTTTTCGTGCAATTTGCAATTAACAAGGTGATCAAGCATGGATAATTGGTTTCATGCCATTCTACTTCTATTTAAAAAAGGAAAAAGAAAACAAACAATTTGACTTTAAAGGATAGTGCAACAAGTAAACACCCATGACAGTTTAAGTAAAATATTAAATATAACATGTAATCCTATATTGTACTTTAGCTAGTACGTCCATGATGGGGTGCGATTGGATCGCACTGGATGGAAATGTAACTCTTGAAAGGGTACGAAGAGAGACGTATAAGAGTCTCCCAAACACAGCCGTCGGAACGGTTAGCAGATCATTCGCACCAAATATTTTCTTCCTTTCCATCAAAGTAGAAGAAGGCGTTCCATTTTCATCTTTACGAAAACAGTTTGCATTTACACCGTGGAAATCGGGTGCTTTCCTCGTGATCGCATCCAGACCAACGTGGAGTAATTTCGCTCGTGATTCGTCCGCAATTCAACGTTAGTTCCGGGGCTAATTGCTGTTTGCGCATCGGAATCGGGTAAGTCGTCTTCCGCCGACTTGAATTCCAACATTGGTATTGGAGCCCGATCATGATTTCTGCCTTGTTTTTTCATTGAATTTTCTCGTTTACCATTTGATATTGAGATCAAGAGTATGAAATCTACACTGTTTGGATGTCTAATAGTTGGAATTGCCATATGAAAAACTCGAAATCGAATCGAAGCGAAGAACGGGTTCGGGATTGCATACACCCGTACGGTTTTCGCCATTTTTCGAAATAAGTTTTTGGCCAAAATTAATTTTTGAATATATAGGGTGGAAGAACTCGTCGAGACGAGTCCGGCGATGGGTAGAGCACCGCCGGACGACACCGGACGCGCCCACACGCGCAGCCCGAAAGCCGCTGCGCGTGGGATCCACGCGCCGAACGCACTGGGACGCCGCGAACAGGCGCGTCACGTCATGTGCTGACGTCGGCGAACCGAGGCGTGAACATCACATGCACGTCGCAAAATGGCGCATGTGACGTCACGGATGACGTCATCCATGGCGTCATCTAACCATCGGTAACCGTTGGATGACGTCATTGCCGGTGGCAGTTGGCCGACCGGCGACCCGACCCAACGTCAGACCCGGAGACCCGGCCCGACCCGACGTCGGACCCGGAGACCCGACCCTACCCGACCGTTGACCGGTCAATGGTCGGACCGGCCAGAAGCTGTTTGGCTCGCTGGCGCATGCGCCCCACACGCCGCGCACTCAGGCGGCGCGTGCGGGCGCGTGCGAGCTCCGATTGGACCGTGGTCAGTGGCGTTTGGTTCGTATGAGTGTTCTCTACACTGTGGTATATTTATTTTTTATATTTGAATTTTATAAATGTATGAAAATGCGTAGGAAACCCTATGTACGCGTATTTTTTTGGGTTTAATGCATAGTTTATTCATTTGTAGCTTGTATTTTCTTGTGGTTTTGGAAATATAGTAGCTAGCTTGTGTGCAAATGATGTCATATATGCTGTGTAGAGCTTGGTTCGATGATATTTTGTATATAGTCTAATATACTTGCAATTTTCTAGTTGTTGGAAAATTCGAACAATGGTAGAAAATCCATTACATGTTGAATTGCAATTTTGATTAATAGTTGAAGCATGATTGTTGTTTGTACGTTGGTTCATATCATGCTATGCTTTTATGTTAATGGAAAAATGTAGAAATTACATGGGGTCATGTAAATTATTTTTCCTAGTGGGGGTTCATAGGTTGGTAGAATTCGAAGGAGCTCTCACCTAGAACTTAAAATTTGTGCAAATTAAACTAATTAATGATAATAGAACAATTGTACATAGAAGTTGATTGGAAACATAGTGAACTTTTGCTTTTGTGTCTTTTGTTGAATTATCATTAATTTAGTTTGTCTTTGCTGCAAATTAAATGTGTGTGTTACTCTGAAAAATGTGCTAGTATTGATTCTGCGTCTATTATGTCAATGTGTTATAGCAATTGATAATGGCATCGGCATCCAAGACCATTGTGGCTGACTCAATAAGGGTGAGAAGCTGAATGGTGACAATTATGATATTTGGCACCGAGAGGTTCAGTACAACCTTGACGAGCAAGAGGTTTTGGAAACCCTCAACCATACTATGGATGAACCTGAGCATGGAACTTCAGCTCAACACAGGAGAGTTCTGGAAGCTTATCAAGCTTGGAAAAAGAAAAATAGCATTGCTCGCATCACATTGCTAAGCTGTATGCAAGATGATCTCATGTGTTAGTTTGAAAGTTATGACTTTGCTCAAGTTATGTGGGTTGCCTTGAAAGATAAGTTTGGGGGTACATCTGCCACTAAGCTGAGGAGACTCACCATCAAGTTTGACACACACCGAAAGCGCCAAAATGTAACGATGAGGCAGCATCTTTGGGAGATGTCAAACATTCATGAGCTGAAGTCGACAGGTCACTCCCTTACTGATGAGCAACAAGTTCAGGCTGTTATATGGTCTCTTCCTGACAATTGGGAGCATATGAAGATCAATATGATGCATAATGAGAATATTGTCACTTTTGATGATATAGCGCGTCATTTGGAACTAGAGGATGAGCGCCTAGAGGCTGCGAGATCCTCTACCCATGCTTATGTTGCTGAATCGAGTTCGCGCAAAGCTTCGGGCTTTAAGCGCAAAAGGAATTCTCAATTCAACAACAAAGGGAAGAAAACTGATCAGGCACCTAAGAGGGCTAAAACCTTCCAACGCAAGAAGCGTGGTGGGAAGAAGGACAAGGCCAAGATGAAGTGCTACAATTGTGGCAAGATGGTTCACTTTGCTCGTGAATGCACTGAGCCGAAAGAGGTACCCTATTACTCCATTACTTTAAGTAATGCTTTTGTTTCTAGTACGTAATGCTTGCTGAATCACATCTTATGTGGACTGTAGACTCAGGAGCAATAGACTATGTAGCTAGAGACCGAGAGGCATTTGTGGAGTATCGTCGGATACCGCCTGGAAGAAGATGGATATATGTTGGGAATAACTCAAGAGTTGAAGTGAAGGGTATCGGCACATGTAAATTAATTTTACGTGGTGGTCGAAGCCTATTCTTACATGATGTCCTCTATGCTCCGGATATTCGACGAAACTTGGTCTCCGAAGTTGTTCTTCTTAGCTTAGGTAATGTATTGAATTTTCATGATGATTGTGTTGACATTTTGTATGGAACATTTTATTATGGTTCAGGTCATGTATCGAATGGTTTTATGGTGTTAGACATTGACTATGATCAATACAATATTAATGTTGATGGTCGTTTTTCTTTAATCGCATCTTCTAGTAATGTTGAGATTGATGCGAATACTTGGCATGCTATAATAGGTCACATTGGGTTGCAAAGAATGCAAAGATTAGCTAGAGAAGGCCTTTTAAGGTCACTCACTAATATTAATCTACCTGTATGTGAACATTGTCTAGCGGGAAAAACAACTACCAATGGATAATTATTTGATAGGAAAGAAAAATTCTATCATTGGCCATGTGTGTTATAAATTGGAATTTATGGATTTATGACTACAAGTTTCATGGCCATTTTATTTTTGTAGGTTAGGGATTTATTTAAGTGGAAGAAACTAGTAGATAATTAAAGGGGAAGTGGGCCGAAATTCTTAGGCCAAGCTGGCCCAAAAACCCAGCCCACGATCACCCACCGTTCGGCCACATGGGCCTGGCCCGCGAAGCCCAAGGGAGAGGAAGAGATGCCGTCAACCAAGCTGGCCCAAGCCCAGCCGGATTCAAGCCCATCCTGCATGGAAAATGCCAAGTGTTCCTTCCTAGTTGCCAAGTGTAGCAAGCCATGCAAAACTAATGATGGCTAATGATGGAGGGGAAGGAAAATTAGAGGGAAAAGTGGGCGGATTAAACAAAGGGGACCGAGAGAGAGAGAGGGAGGTGTGTTGCACGGTAGAGAGAAGGAGAGAAAGAGAAGGAAGAAGGGAGAAGAATGAGGCTGTGCGTGCGTGAGGGGAAGGAGAAGGGCAGTCCACCGTCGTCCGTTTGCCGCCGTCGAGTCCACCACGCCCTCCATTCGAGTTTGCTGTGTTTGTTCGGTCTAGAGGAAAGTTGGGATTCTTAATCTACTCTTGCATGTTTTGCCTAGAGTGTATGAATGAGTGATGATAAATTTCGGATTGTTTAGGGGATGAAAACGGACGTTTTAAGAGTGCTATTCAAAAACCAGTAAACTGTTCTCGAGAAAAACAGCTCGACCATGAATGTTCTAGTGTCTTGCATGGCACGTTCAAGTTGGATTTTGACTTTTATTTCTAAATGAAAGTTGTTAAGGACATCTTTAAATATAACATACTCAAATTTGGGACCAAAAAAACGAGTATAAATGGGTGAAATATCTATTTTTCGGAGAGACTGGATCTGGAAATTTCGGTAACTATCTTTGATGAATGCATGGACTATAAGGCTATCTTTTTGTTGAAATTTTACTTCGATTTCTTAACAAAAGATGTAAAGGACATCCTGAGGTTTAACATATCAAAAATTTAGAGAAAACCAATAAGGATAGGTAAGTGAAATCGTGCTTTTTCGGAGGGTGTTGAATCTGGAGATTTCGGTACTAGGAACAGAAGTTTTAACCGCCTATATTTAATTATATAGGACGAATCTGACTTTTATTCCTTCATGAAAAATCTACCTTAGGGTATTGAATACCACATATTCGTATTTTATAATTTTTGAAGGTCATTAGAGTATTTAATCGGAAATATTTCTAAAACCGTGTAATCTGACGCGTTCGGACTTAGTCTGTTTCAATGCGTGGGTCATATCATTTTGTATGAAGCTCTTTCGATAAAGTGTTCTCCATGAATTACGTGTATTTATGTCTCCCCTGCAACATATTCAAATTTCATAATTTTTTAAGCTCATTTGCCTATTTAACTGAAACTGTTTCCAAAACTGTGCAAGTTAAGTGGTTATGAAAATGGTGCTGTGATGCTCAGTCTATACCGCTTGATATGAGGGTCTTTTGATGCAGTCTTCTTCACGAAATGTCTATCTTTATGTCTTGACTATCACATGTTCGAATTTCAAAATTTTTAAAGGTCATTTGGGTATTTAGTGGAAATATTTTCTAAAACTGTGCAAGCTGGATTGTGCGGATTTCAAAGGCTGTAATGCATTGACTATTCTGTTTTGCATGAGCCCCATAAATTGTATTGTTGTAAGTGATTAAATCTTGCTGCACATGTGATGATATTCGGCATTGCATAAAGAATCTATATTCGGCATTGCATATAGAATCAAAAGCTGAATTTGACTTTGTTGCCATTACATCATGTGCCATGTTGATTGTGAGACATAAATTGGTGAATATGAATTATGATGAATGAGGAGACTGTTGGAGGTGAGCCGACAATGCCCTAAGTGTCGGGATGCCCGGATGGGGGTGCCGGATGCTCGGTTGTATTACGATACATGCCCGGATGTGGAAGTCAACATCCATCGAAGGCTGAAGCCTCTGCAACAAGGGCTGAACCTCGGATGGAAGATATCCTGCAGGCATTGGCCAATATAGGAAATCTGATGGAAAGACAAGCGCAACAACAGCCTGGAGCAGAACGCCGTACTCAGGGACTGGTGGAGCAATTTTTGAAGTTGAAACCACCTAAGTTCAGTGGAATGGGAAGTCCTGAGGAGGCGGAGCATTGGATTGATGGAATGGAACGAATTTTCCGGCTGTTGGACTGCAATGATGCTGAGAAAATAACTTTGGCAGGGTACCAGCTGGAGGGAAATGCAAATTGTTGGTGGAGAGCTTCGAAGGATATAATCTTTCCACCAGGTACTAATGTTAACTGAGAAGAATTTGTGAGAGCTTTCAGTAGAAAGCATTTTTCTGACTGTGCTAAGGATAAGAAAATTACAGAATTTGTTCAACTAGAACAAAAGGAGCTAACAGTGGATCAATATGAGGCAAGATTTTCTGAACTGTCTAGATATGCTCCTAGACTAATTGAGGATCAATAAGAGAAAGCTAAGAGGTTTCTGAAAGGGTTGAGGACTGATATCGGGAAACAACTGGTGCCTTTGAACATAAGAGATTATAATGAGATCTATGAAAGGGAACAGTTGGTGGAGCAGGAGTTAGTAAGGGAACAGTCGGAGAATAAGAGACAATCGTCTTTTAGTGATGTGAGACGGGGTAAGAGACCCTACCCTGGTCAAAGTCAGACTTGGAATGCAAAGAAAAAGAGCAATTTTGGAAATTTTAGGAGAGCAAAAGATGGCCTGAATATAGGGAAAACACCCTATTAGCCTGATGTTTGTCAAAGGTGTGATGGGCGGCATGGCCGAGGACCTTGCAATGGATGACTGAGATATTTTGGTTGTGGACAAGTGGGCCACCTTAGGAGGAGTTGCCCACAAGAAAGGTCGCAAATGAGTGTTGGCTCGGTGCGACAGGGACATCAGAGTGCTGTTAGACTAAACCTATCGAGGAATCCTCAGAGGCCACCCGCACAAGGAAGGGTGTATGCGGTCACCCAAGATGAAGCGGAAGTTTCCAAAAATGTTATTTCAGGTACGATTTTTATAAATGGCAAGAAGACATATGCATTGTTTGATACGGGTGCTACGCATTTATTTGTGTCTGAAAGATATAGACAGTTGAGTAAAATAGAAACTACGTCTCTTGAGACGCCTCTTTGTGTTTCTACGCCTTTAAAGAATGTGATATTGTCTACGCTCTTGTGTAGAAACTGTAAGATAACAATGGGAGGAAAGGATATGGAAATAGATTTGGTCGTAATGGTATGATTTTGATGTTATCATAGGAATGGATTGGCTTCATAAGTATCGGGCCAAAATGGATTGCTATAGAAAAGTGATTGAATTTATTTTACCTGATCAATCTAGTTGTGAATTTTTTGGAAGTCAGACCGACCTATCTATACCACTTATTACAGCCATAGAAGCCCGTGCGTTACTTGACAAAGGATGTCAAGGGTACCTAGCCATGGTTAAAGATTATACTAAGGAAGAGCCTAAGCTTGATGAAATTCAGGTAGTTAATGAATTTCAAGATGTATTTCCTGAGGAGTTGCCTGGACTACCGCCAGAACAAGAAATTGAGTTTGAAATTGAATTAATGCCTGGAATAGGACCTATATCGAAAGCCCCGTATAGGATGGCCTTAGTTGAGTTGAAGGAATTGAAAGTGCAACTACAGGAGTTGCTCGATAAAGGATTCATTAGGCCAAGTGCTTTACCTTGGGGTGCACCGGTCTTGTTTGTGAAAAAGAAGGATGGGTCGATGCGCTTATGCATTGACTATAGGCAACTGAATCAAGTGACCATTAAAAATAAATATCCTTTGCCTAGAATCGATGATTAAGGTCGGGATACCATCAGCTAAGAATTAAGAAAGAAGACATTCCTAAGACTACGTTTAGGACTCGTTATGGACATTACGAATTCCTTGTCATGCCATTTGGATTGACAAATGCACCGGCTGCATTTATGGATCTAATGAATAGGGTATTTAAGCCTTATTTAGACCAGTTTGTGATTGTTTTTATTGATGATATCCTGATATATTCGAGAGTTCCTAAAGAACATGAACAACATTTGAGGATAGTTTTACAAACTCTGAGAGATCATAAGCTGTATGCCTAATTTAGCAAGTGTGAATTCTGGCTGGACCAGATAATACTTTTAGGGCACGTGGTATCAGGAGGAGGAATTGCAGTGGACCCGGCGAAAGTTGAGATGGTAATAAATTGGCCAAGACCGATAACACCTACTGCAATACGGAGTTTCTTAGGACTGGCTGGTTACTATAGAATGTTTATTGAAGGACTTTCACGATTGGCAGGTCCTTTAACTAAATTGACTCGAAAGAATGTGAAGTTTGAATGGAATGAGGAATGCGAAAGGAGTTTCCAAGAGCTTAAAAGGAAATTGATCTCGACTCCAATCTTGACTATACCAACCGGATCTGATGGTTTTACAGTGTATAGTGATGCATCTCACAAAGGATTGGGATGTGTTTTGATGCAGCATGGAAAGGTCATAGCCTATGTGTCTAGACAATTAAAACCCCATGAATTGAACTACCCAACGCATGATTTAGAATTAGTAGCTATAGTGTTCGCTTTGAAGATATGGAGGCATTATTTATATGGGGAAAAGTTTGAGATTTATACGGACCATAAGAGCTTGAAATATCTGTTCTCGTAGAAGGAGTTGAACATGAGACAAAGGAGGTGGATGGAATTGTTAAAGGATTATGATTGTGAGATACGATACCATCCAAGGAAGGCGAATAAGGTAGCGGATGCTCTTAGTCGTAAGTCAATCATGGAGATGGCCAATTTAAGAATGGCGGAATGGAGCTTATTAAAGTCCATAACGAACTCAAAGTTTAAATTGAAAGTGGATTGTCTTACCGGTATGCTTAGTGCATTAAGGATTGAACCTGAAATTATTCAGAAAGTTAAGATCTTGCAAGAGTCTGACCCGGGAATTATGAAAGTGAAAGATGCAGTGTCTTTAGGAAAAAGACCGGAATTTCAAGTTTCTGAAGATGGAGTGGTAAGATGCCAAGGACGACTTTGTGTTCCCGACAATGAAGAAGTAAAGAATGAAATTTTGTCGGAGGGAGATAGGAGTAATTACAGTGTTCATTCGGGTAGTACAAAGATGTACAGAAATCTACGTCAACAATTTTGGTGGAATGGTATGAAAGTAGATACGGCTAAGCACGTTTCTCAATGTTTAACATGCCAACAAGTAAAAGTGGAACATCGCAAACCCGCAGGACTCTTGAGACTATTAGACATACCAGAATGGAAATGGGAACATATAACAATGGACTTTGTGCAAGGATTGCCAAGGACATCAAGTGGACATGACTCTATCTGGATAATAGTAGACCGTTTGACTAAGTCTGCTCATTTCCTAACAGTTCGCATAGACTACCCAATGGACAAATATACGGATATATATATGTAAGTCAAGTAGTACGCTTACATGGTGTTCCAGTAACGATTACCTCATACTAGGATTCGAGATTTACTTCAAATTTTTGGCGGAGTCTTCAAATTGCCTTAGGAACTAAACTTCAGTTTAGTACTGCTTTTCATCCTCAAATAGATGGACAAACAGAGAGAGTAATCCAGACATTAGAGGATATGTTAAGGGCTTGTGTTGACTTTAAAGGGAATTGGGATGAAAGATTGCATTTGGTGGAGTTTGCTTATAATAATAGTTTTCATAAAAGTATAGGCATGGCTCCCTATGAAGCATTGTATGGAAGGAGATGTAGGACTCCTGTCTGTTGGAATGAAGTAGGTGAAAAGAAATTGACAGGACCTGAACTGGTACAAGTTACCACCGAAGGCTGTCGAAATTATCGGGAAAGACTTAAAACAGCTAAGAATAGACAGAAAGACTACGCAGATAGGCGTAGAAGGCCTTTGGAATTTAGTGTGGGAGATCATGTATTCCTTAAATTATCTCCAATGAAGGGAATATCTCGATTTGGAATAAAGGGCAAGTTAAGCCCTAGATTTGTTGGACCTTTTGAGATACTTGAAAGAATAGGAGATTTAGCTTATCGTTTGGCGCTGCCTCCTAAATTTGGAAATTTGCATGATGTGTTTCATGTATCGATGCTGAGAAAGTATCAGCCGGATCTTGGTCACATATTCGATCATGAAGCCATCAAAGTGGATGAGAAAGTGAGGTATATCGAAGAGCCTGTGCAAATATTGGATCGAAAGGAGCAAGTTCTCAAGACTAAGAAGATTCCTTTGGTTAAGGTATTATGGTGACATCATGATATGGAAGAAGCCACATGGGAAAGTGAAGATCAAAAGAAGGAAAAGTACCCCTACTTGTTTCAAAAGGACACGAATGATGTCTAATTTCCAAGACGAAATTCTCTAAGGAGAGGAGAATTGTGGCATCTCAAAATTCATGGCAACCTCTAGATACATTAAGGCCTACGAATAGGTGATGGAAGTACCCTTAAGTTGAATTGTAGCCATTTGATCCATAAGTTGCAATGAGATTTATGGCCAAGTTTCTAATGGATAATTATTTGATAGGAAAGAAAAATTCTATCATTGGCCATGTGTGTTATAAATTGGAATTTATGGATTTATGACTACAAGTTTTATGGCCATATTATTTTTGTAGGTTAGGGATTTATTTAAGTGGAAGAAACTAGTAGATAATTAAAGGGGAAGTGGGCCGAAAATCTTAGGCCAAGCTGGCCCAAAAACCCAGCCCACGATCACCCACCGTTCGGCCACATGGGCCTGGCCCGCGAAGCCCAAGGGAGAGGAAGAGCTGCCGTCAACCAAGCTGGCCCAAGCCCAGCCGGATTCAAGCCCATCCTGCATGGAAAATGCCAAGTGTTCCTTCCTAGTTGCCAAGTGTAGCAAGCCATGCAAAACTAATGATGGCTAATGATGGAGGGGAAGGAAAATTAGAGGGAAAAGTGGGCGGATTAAGCAAAGGGAACCGAGAGAGAGAGTGTGTGGTGTGTCGCATGGTAGAGAGAAGGAGAGAAAGAGAAGGAAGAAGGGAGAAGAAGGAGGCTGTGCATGCGCGAGGGGAAGGAGAAGGGCAGTCCACCGTCGTCCGTTTGCCGCCGTCGAGTCCGCCTCACCCTCCGTTCGAGTTTGCTGTGTTCGTTCGGTCTAGAGGCAAGTTGGGATTCTTAATCTACTCTTACATGTTGTGCCTAGAGTGTATGAATGAGTGATGATAAATTTCGGATTGTTTAGGGGATGAAAACGGACGTTTTAAGAGTGGTATTCAAAAACCAGTAAACTGTTCTTGAGAAAAACAGCTCGACCATGAATGTTCTGGAGACTTGCATGTGACCTTTCAGGTTGGATTTTGACTTTTATTTCTAAATGAAAGTTGTTAAGGACTTCTTGAAATATAACATAATCAAATTTGGGACAAAACAAACTTGTATAAGTGGGTGAAATCTCTATTTTTCCGAGAGACTGGATCTGGAAATTTTGGTAACTATCTTTGATGAATGCATGGACTGTAAGGCTATCTTTTTTTTGAAATTTCACTTCGATTTCTAAAAAAAGATGTAAAGGACATCCTGAGGTTTAACATATCAAAAATTTAGAGAAAATCAATAAGCATAAGGTAGGTGAAATCGTAGTTTTTCGGAGGGTGTTGAATCTGGAGATTTCGGTACTAGGAACAGAAGTTTTAACCGCCTATATTTAATTATATAGGACGAATCTGACTTTTCTTCCTCCATGAAAAATCTACCTTAGGATCTTGAATACCACCTAGTCGGATTTTATAATTTTTTAAGGTCATTAGAGTATTTAATCGGAAATATTTCTAAAACCGTGTATTCTGACGCGTTCGGACTTAGTCAGTTTCAATGCGTGGGTCATATCATTTTGTATGAAGCTCTTTCGACAAAGTGTTCTTCATAAAATACGTGTCTTTATGTCTTCCATGAAACATATTCAAATTTCATAATTTTTAAGCTCATTTGCCTATTTAACTGAAAATGTTTCCAAAACTGTGCAAGTTAAGTGGTTATGAAAATGGTGCTGTGATGCTCAGTCTATACCGCTTGATATGAGGGTCTTTTGATGCAGTGTTCTTCACGAAATGTCTGTCTTTATGTCTGTATTTATGTCTTGACTATCACATGTTCGAATTTCAAAATTTTTAAAGGTCATTTGGGTATTTAATGGAAATATTTTCTAAAACTGTGCAAGCTGGATTGTCCGGATTTCAAAGGCTGTAATGCATTGACTATTCTGTTTTGCATGAGCCCCATAAATTATATTGTTGTAAGTGATTAAATCTTGCTGCACATGTGATGATATTCGGCATTGCATAAAGAATCTATATTCGGCATTGCATATAGAATCAAAAGCTGAATTTGACTTTGTTGCCATTACATCATGTGCCATGTTGATTGTGAGACATAAATTGGTGAATATGAATTATGATGAATGAGGAGACTATTGGAGGTGAGCCGACAATGCCCTGGGAGTGTCAGGATGCCCGGGATGGGGGGTGCCGGATGCCCGGTTGTATTACGATATATGCCCGGATGTCCTCGGGAGTTTCGAGATGCCCGGAATGGTTGGGTGTCGGAAGCCCCAGAGGTTTGTGCCCGGGGGGATGCCTCGTGATGTTAGTTGGGATGCGAGATGCCCGGAATGTGGGGGTGCCGGATGCCCGGTGGTGTGTGCCGGAGGTTTCTCGCGATGCCAGGTTGGGGTGCGAGTGATAAAATGTGGGATGCAATTACTGATCCCAGGAAAGATAAATGTGGTGACCCAATTGAAAGATAAAAGTGGAAATTGAATCATGCATGGTATGGTGACTTGTACGCATGGCTGTATGATATGATGTGTATGAGTGCATTGTGGTATGTGCACGTGAGGTATGGATATGCATGAATGCTTGAGGATGAGTGCATGGTTGTATATGCACCTATGGCATGATGGTATATGTGTGAATACTTGATGATGAGTGCATGATGGTGTATGCACATATGGTATGATGACATATGCATGGCTGCGAGGTAAGTTATGCTTGGATGCATGAATGGATATGTACTATGCTATGGTGTTATGATTGTATTGTGTGATGCATCAAGTAGTTTAATGGATCCTTTACCTGCTGAGTGGTTGTACTCACCCCTTCGGGGACCAACATTTCAGATTAGGAAGATGCCTCTCTCTCCGGTCAGGCGGGGTACCTTTTATGGCCTTCCATCTGACGTGGAGGTCGAGTGTTCGGAGATGGATTGCGTTACCATCCCTGGTCTGACATTTGTACGGGTTCGTGTGCTGGTGATGTATGATGTAGGCCTGGCTAGGGGCTCGGTTGTCCAGGAGTTCTTGTCGGTCCACGTCCGCCATGACGGAGTGATACGGGGGATGTTGCCGCCGCCACCGCCCGATGCACCAGGGTGGGTGTGATGGCCTGCGTGAAGAGTGGAGAGCTGACACTTTTTGGGGATAGCCGACACTTGTAGATGGAGGATAACATGCGATAGATATAAGGGTTGAGATCTCTTTTGGGTTGTGGCCAAGTTTAGTTGAAAAATCTTGGCTTTTCTTTTTGGTTGTACCGACCCGAGAAATCCATCATGAAAATATGTAAATAAAAGTGGCTCGGCTTCATCTTGTCATATGATGTGTAGTTGGTGTGCGTTGCATTATGGTTATTGGAAGGAGAGATGGTGAGACTCGTTTATGCTTCCGCTAATAAGTTGCACCGGGACCGTTAAAAAAAAAAATGCCTATGAACTACGATGCTTCTACTAAGAGATGTAACTAGTGTTCATTGGTAGGAGCGATAGGTACCTGTGGTGACCTTAGGTGTTTCGGGGTGCCACATCACCCCTTTGGGGATTAACATTTCATATTAGAAGATGCCGTTACCACCGGTTGTGCGTGGTACCTTCTATGGTATACCTGTTGACACTGAGGTTGAGTGCACAGAGCACATCTACGTTAGTATTCTTGGTTTGGTATTACTGCGAGTCCGTGTGCTGATCATGTATGATGTAGGCCGGGCTGGGATCCCTGTTCTTCAAGAATTTTTGTCTGTTCATGTTCAGCGCAATGGAGTGATGCTGAGGATGTTGTCGTTGCCGCCGCCCGATGCACCGGGTTGGGTGTGATGGCATGTTTGACTAGTGGGAGCTGACACTTTTTGGGGATAGTCGACACTTGTGGATGGAGGGTTATACATGATCGATATAGGGGGTCGAGATCTCTCTTTTGAGATGTAGCCGAGTATAACTAAAAATCTTGGCTTTTTGGTTGTACCGACCCAAGATGTCCATCGTAAATATATGAATAAAAGTGACTCGGCTTTATCTTTTCCTTTGGTGTGTAGTTGGTGTGCATTGTATCATTGTCATGGGAGAGGGATGGTGAGACTTGTTTATAATTTCACTATGAGTTGCGCTGAATTTAAAAAAAAAAAATGCATATGAACTATGGTTCCTCTTTAATCCGAATAAAAGATTTTAGACTGGTTTACAATAGGTAGAGCGATAGGTATCTGTGGCAACCTTACCAAATCGGGGGTGCCACAATCTTCCCAAGATTTTATTTTCTTTTTAATAATAGCACGCAAACAATACCCCTAAAGTTCTATTAACTACCTCGGTTTGACCATCGGTCTGTGGATGACAAGTAGTAGAAAATAACAACGGTGTTCCTAATTTTTTCCACAACGTTTTCCAATAGTAGCTAAGAAATTTAGAATCTCGATCTAAAACAATCGATCTAGGCATGCCATGCAAACGTACAACCTCCCTAAAGAACAAATAAGCAACCTGAGATGAATCATCAGTTTTATGACAAGGTATAAAATGAGCCATCTTTGAAAACCGATCAACAACCACATAAATAGAATCTCTACCATTCTTAGACCTAGGCAATCCTAACACAAAATCCATAGAAATATCAGTCCAAGGATGCGTTGGAATATGTAATGGTGTATACAAGCCATGCGGTTTAGTTGTAGACTTCGATTGCTTACAAGCAATGCATCTCTCACAGATACGTGTGACATCTCTCTTCATATGTGACTAATAAAAATGTTCATGCAGCACTTCATAAGTTAGGCAAACATAGTTTGTTTTATTAATACCAAAATGCCCCCATTAAACCACCATTATGTGTTTCTCGCACCAACAATTCATGCAAAGAACACTTAGGCAAACATAGTTTGTTTTCACGGAAAAGATAACCTTCATGCCTATAGAATTTATCAAATGCAGCGTGTTCACATGCTTCATACACTCTCCCAAAGTCATCATCATCAGTATATAAGCCCTTGATATGCTCAAAACCTAGAGACTTTGCTTCTAAAATAGTTAGAATCGCATACCTTCGAAAAAGTGTATCGGCTACCACATTCTCCTTACCTTTCTTGTACTTGATCACGTATGGAAAAGTCTCGATGAACTCCATCCATTTGGCATGTCTTTTATTCAACTTTTGCTGCCCTTTCAAGTACTTCAAGGTCTCATGATCGGTGTGGATCACAAACTCCTTCGGCCATAGATAATGTTGCCAAGTCTCCAAAGCTCGCACTAAAACATACATCTCCTTATCATAGGTAGGATAATTCAATGTTGCTCCACTCAATTTCTCGCTGAAATAAGCTATGGGATGCCCTCCTTGCACGGCTCCAATTCCTGTACCATAAGCATCGCACTCTATCTCAAAAGTAGCACTGAAATTCGGCAGAGATAACAAAGGAGTATTAGTTAACTTATCTTTTAGCAAATTAAATGCTTTCTCTTGCTCTTCTCCCCATGTGAAACCCACGTGCTTCTTGATAACCTTAGTTAAAGGTGTGGAAATGGTGCTAAAATTTCTCACAAATCGTCGATAAAAACTCGCCAATCCATGAAAGCTACGCACCTCTCCCACGGTCTTAGGCGTTGGCCATTCACGAATTGCTTTGACCTTTTCTTCATCAACATGTATACCATCAGCACTAACAACAAATCCTAGAAATACTAATTTGTTGGTAACAAAAGAACACTTCTTTAGATTAGCATATAATTGCTCAGCTCTTAAAAGCTACAAGACAGCTCGCACAAGCTCAATATGGTCATCAGGGCTTCGACTATATATCAAGATGTCATTGAAATAGACAACCACAAATCGACCAATAAAAGCACACAAAACATGATTCATAAGTCGCATAAATGTGCTCGGTGCATTAGTTAATCCAAATAGCATGACTAACCACTCATATAATCCATACTTGGTCTTAAATGCAGTTTTCCATTCATCACCTTCTTTCATCCTAATTTGATGATAGCCACTTTTCAAATCGATCTTAGTGAAAATGCAAGAACCATGCAACTCATCCAACATGTCATCTAACCGAGGAATAGGATGTCGATACTTTACCATAACGTTGTTGATTGCTCGGCAATTGACACACATTTGCCAAGTTCCATCCTTCTTTGGCACCAACAAAACAGGGATAGCGCACGGGCTAAGACTCTCTCTCACATACTCCTACTCCAATGGTTCACTAACTTGCCACTGAAGTTCCTTTGTCTCCTCGAGATTGCTTCGATATGCGGGTCAGTTAGGTAATGGCGCACTAGGAATCAAGTCAATTTGATGTTCTATGCCTCGAATCGGTGGTATCCCTCTAGGAAGTTCATCAGGAAAGACATCTTCAAATTCCTACAATAAAGACACAATAGGACTAGGCAAACTTGGGTCAAGATCGTTAGTAGAAAACAAAACCTCCTTGTACAAAAGTACAAGCATTGGTCGATCTAGAACTAAAGGTCTCCTCACTTCACTCGATTTTGCATAAAAATTATTTTGCCTCTTTTCTTTCCTCTCTTCTTTTCCCTCGGTTTTTACCACAATTTTTCTCTCAGCCTCTCATTTTCCTTGCGTCTAAGACACACCACGCAAACCCTTGGATTTCTCACATTTTCTCTCTCTCTCGACTTCTCGTTGTAACTTTAACTGATCTTGATACACCTCACTAAGTGTCATTGGTACCAAGGTATAAGTCTTTTGATTCATCACCAATGAATAATGATTAGTATACCCATCATGATGTACCTTTCGATTATATTGCCATGGTCTTCCAAGCAAGATATAACCCGCTTGCATAGGTACAACATCACACTCTACCTCGTCATTGTATCTCCCTATCTCAAATGGAATTCGAACTTGCTTCGATACTTTCACCTCACCACTATCATTTAACCATTGAAGTCTATAAGGCCTAGGGTGCTTTGTCGTTTTCAAACCCAACTTATCCACCATAGTACAACTTGTCACATTCGCACAACTACCTCCATCAATTATCATACTACAGATCTTACCATTCACCACACATCTTGTATGAAACAAGTTATCTCTTTGTTGGTGATGCTCATCCTCCTTTACTTGCACACTCAGAGAACGTCTAACCACCAATAAGTCTCCTTTTATAGCCACTTCTCCATCACTAAAATCCTCCAACGGTGGCATCTCATCATCCTCTTCTTCCCTTTCACTTTCGGACTCAATAACACCATGTCTAGTCATGATCATCACCCTCCTATTAGGGCATTGATTCGCCATATGACCCCTGCCCTAACACTTAAAACATTTAATTTCACGAGTTCTAGTGTTAGGGTTTTTGGTTTTACCTGAAGCCGAATTCGTTCCAACTTTACCGTCCCTCCCCTTCTTTTTGAGTTTCTATTTTGGTGTTGTTTCCTCTCCAATTTGACTTCTCATCTCTCTTCCAATTGGATCTCCAATTCTGATTTGAACCTCCTCCACTCTTGTGATTTCGGTCCAACTTCAATTGCCAATCAAATTTGATGGCTTTGTCCACCAATTCCTCCAATTCAACATAGTGTTGCAGCTCCACCACCCTTGCTATGTCTTGGCTCAAACCACTCAAAAATCTTGACATTGTGGCCTCACGATCCTCCACCACATTAGCACAGACCATGGCAATCTCGATCTCCTTGTGATACTCTTCCACGCTCTTATTACCTTGTGTGAGATTTTGTAACTTTTGAAATAAATCTTGGTGGTAATGACTAGGTACAAAACGCCTCCTCATCAATGCTTTCATCTCATCCCATGTCTCTATCGGTCTTTCACCGTTACGCCTCCTACTAGTCACAAGTTGATCCCACCAAATTATAGCATAATCAATAAATTCAATAGCTGTAATTTTTACCTTTTTTGAGCTTGTGTTATCGTTGGCAATCAAATACCATCTCCATGTGTTTCTCCCATTCTAGATACACATCGGGATCATTCTTCCCTTGGAAAGAAGGAATCTTCATCTTGATATTGCCAAGTTCATTATCTTCTCGGTGTCTAAACCCTCGGGTTCCATTCCACCTTCCAAATCGTGCATCTCGATCATCCTCCATGTCAGCCTCATCATCATCATAATGCCGCTGCCTTCTAGGTTGTGTTCTAGAGGTGTCTCGCTGATGTTGCGGCCTTCCCCGGGGTAGCTCTCGGTCACCATCAACTCTCATGCCATTCCCCATCATTCGGCCACTAAGCTCCTCCACTACGGCCCTCAATTGCTGGATGCTTTCCACAAGCGCTTCATCACTTTGTATGGAGTCAACCTCCCTTTGATTCAAGCTTTCTTCGCACAACATATTTTAGACCTGCAAGTAAACGTTAGTCACAGAAATCCTCACCAATCGCTCCCCCACGTGTTTCTCTCAAGGTGTTTGTCACTCCCCTCGTGTTTAACTCAAGTCTAGGCTTTTTCACCCTTAATTAAGCTTACACACTCTTGCCTTTTTCCTCTCGTATTCTCTTTTCACAAGCTCTTTATCGAACTCAAAATCTGTCTCTCAACCCCCTCACGACAATCAATCAAACTAATCAAACAACATTAGATCACTACTGATTTTATTTCAGCAAGTAACAATTTCAAACCAACAAGTACAACTTTCGAAATTCCAATTGAAACACAAAATACTACTAATTTTTTTTCAATTCGGTCCACTAACAAATGAGTCGCCTTCTTGATTTTCTTTTTTGTTCAGCTATTTTTTTCTGCCGAATCTTTTTTTTTTCTCTTGCGCACTTTTTTTTTTTTGTGTGTTTTCTTTGTCTTCTTTTTTTTTTTGACGAACTTTCTCCTTTTTTTTTTGGACAAACTCAAATACAATTTAAGATGCTAGAAAAAAAAAATTAAATTTAACAACAAACAACTTCGTATGGAAGAACAAAAGCAGTCATATCCCTAAATTGGCTAGAACCGAAACCCTAGCTCAATAAATCTCAAATTGCTTAATATAAACAAAAAATTAAACATAAATAGACCTTGTAGAAACCTGGCTCTAATACCAACTGATGTGAATCGTTGCGGAAAGATCGTTCTACAAAGGCCCGGATAGTGCGAATTGCGAACCTCAACCTCTAATCAAACTTGTGATTGGCAACCTCGGTATGAAGGTGACCTGTTGACGAACGCGTGTCAACCAACCAACGTTATAGACGCCACGAGCAAAAGAATTCACTATCTTGCTCTATAAGTCGAATTAACCGTCACAAGGGAACCTTAATTAGGTCAAGTCCTCAAAAGAATAGTAGAAGAGAATCTCTCAACTTTTTCCTCAAAAATAAAATATATCTGTCACCAAAGAAATTTGGCAAATCCTTTATATAGGCTTTCTAGCCGCCACACAAACCCTAAAACCAACCTTAGAAATCTAATGCGTCATATTCTAGAATATTCCTAAACAAGAAGATATATATATATTTTGACTTGGTCAAATATTTGGTGACCAGATAATTAAATTGCGCCAAGATTTCCAAGATTCTTCAAGATTTAATCCAAGGTCATCTCCACGCCAAAGATCACGAACCATGATGCCAACAGCTTGCCTGAATTGCTTGGCCCACGCTCAAGTAATCGAACCAGTAGGAATAGACAATGGGTCCTTAGCACCTCCTCCTCGATATGGCTCGATGTCCACATCACTCATGACCTAGGAATATCACCCGGTCCAACCAAAATTGACACTTACTAAATTTAGCATACAATTCATGGTCTCTAAGGGTTTGCAATATTATTCTTAGATGTTGTGCGTGTTCCTCTAGCCCCTTTGAGTAAATCAGAATATCATCAATGAAGACGATTACAAACTGATGCAAATAGGGTTTGAATACCCGATTCATTAGATCCATGAATGCAGCTGGGGCATTCGTCAATCGAAATGACATAACTAGGAACTCGTAAAGTCCATAACGAGTCCTAAAGGCGGTCTTAGGAATGTCTTCCTTCTTGATTCTTAGTTGATGATATCCCGACCTTAGGTCTATTTTGGAAAAAACTAAACTCCCTTGCAATTAGTCAAATAGATCGTCAATTCTAGGTAATGGATACTTATTCTTGATTGTTACCTGATTCAATTGCCTATACTCGATGCATAAGAGCATCGACCCATCTTTCTTCTTTACAAACAGGACCAGTGCACCCCACGGGGACGCACTTGGCCTTATGAATCCTCTATCGAGTAATTCCTGCAGTTGTACTTTCAACTCTTTTGGTTCCGCCAAAGCCATTCTATACAGGGCTTTTGATATAGGTTCACTTCCAGGCATCAATTCGATTACAAACTCAATTTCCCGTTCCAGTGGTAATCCGGGTAATTCTTTAGGAAATACATTTGGAAACTCTTAAACTACTCAAATTTCATCAAGTTTGGCTTCTTCATTTGTATGATCCTTAACTACCGCCAGGTATCCTTGACGTCTTTCATCAAGAAGTGCATGTGTCTCCACTATCGAAATAAGAGCCATTGAGGGGTTTGTCTGATCTCCGTAAAATTCAAAACTAGGCTAATTTAATGGGTTAAATTGAATCATCTTTCTATAATAGTCCATCCTAGCCCGTTGTTTATGGAGCCAATCCATTCCTATGATGACGTCAAAGTCATACATGACCATCACTATTAGGTCTATTTCCTGATCTTGTCCACCTATAGATATCTTACATTTCTCGCATACTATTGTAGATAACACTACATCTTTCAACGGCGAAGAAATATGAAGAGGCATATCAAGAGATGTGGTTCTTATTTCACCTAGTCACCTATATCTCTCAGACACAAAAGAATGCGTAGCGCCTGATGTCAAATAATGCATATGCCTTCTTGTCATTGTCATTTATAGATATCGTACTTGAGATAACGTTTTTGGAAGCTTCCGCTTCCTCTTGGGTGATTGCGTACACCCGTCCGTGTGCTAGTGGCCTCTATGGGTTTCTTTGTGGAGGTGGTCCGCTTGCACGTTGTTGCATCTGTCGCGCTGGATCAACATTCAACTGTGATCCTCCTTGTAGACTGTCTCTCCTAAAGTGACCTCTCTGCCCACACCCGAAACACCTCTAGTGATTTAGGTAGTGTCCTGGTCCATGTTGTCTACCACACCTTTGATAGGAATTATTTTGATATGGCACTTTCTTGAAGCATGACCACTCATGGCCTTCCCAAAATTTCCAAAATTCAGTTTCTTCTTAAAATCCCAAGGTAGTTCTCGGTTTGGAAAGGGTCTCTTACCCCGTTGGGTATCACTTAGTGCCATTTGTCATCCTGACTCCATTCGCTCCCTTATTACATCTTGCTCCACAAGCTAGACCCATTCATAAATTTCATTATAATCTCTTATATTCAGAGGCACTAGTTGCCTCCTGATGTCTACCTCATGCCTTTTAGAAATCTCCTACCTTTCTCTTCTCGGTCTTCTACCAATCTAGGAGCATACATAGATAGTTCAAAAATTTCACTTCATATTGGTCTACCATCAACTCCTTTTGTTCTAGATGAACAAATTCTATTATTTTCTTATCCCTGGCACAGTCAAAAAAATGTTTTATATTAAAAGCCATGACAAACTCATCCCAGTTTACTGCGATACCAGGTGGAAAGATTGTATCTCTAGAAGCTCTCCACCAATATTTGGCGTTACCCTTCAATTGGTACTCCACCAAGGTTATCTTCTCGGTGTCCTTGCAGTTCAATGGCCGAAAGATCCTTTCTATTCCATCGATCCATTGTTTAGCCTCCTAAGGACTTCCCATTCCAGTAAACGTGGGTGGCTTCAACTTTAGGAATTGTTCCACTAATCCCTGAGTACGACGTTCCGCTCCTAGTTGTTGTTAAGTTTGTCTTTCCATCAGATTCTCTACATTAGCCAGCACTTGTAGAATATCTTCCATTCGGGGTTCTGCCCTCAAAGCAATGGCTAGTCCTTGATAGGGGAAAGCTTCCTGTTCGTACCGTGATTTCTTGCAGGTCATCGAGCATTGACCTCAGGAACAATTAGTGACCTAATGTCACTAATCAACCAAAAAGAAAAGTAACGTTCATATGTTATTGAGATTATATAAGTAACACACAAATGACACTGGCATGCACAGGTAACACACAATCATTACTAGTAGTTTACGAGTGAAAATCAAGCACCCGTTGAATATTATTCAATTCAAATTAACTGTATATACCTAGTGCCTTATCGTGTGCCATCATCATAACCTCCTTTTTCGACTAGTGCGCCTTATCACTCCAGACAGACCCAAGCTTTGATACGACTCTGGTTGTGACGACCCGCGACGTGACGATCCTCAATCCTTAGGGTCCGCCACTTGCTTTTCCTGGTCCTTGCGCTTGTTTCAATGCGGAAGCGAGTATCTAACTCTATCTTAATTTTACATAAAATGATGCACGTGATATATAAACCATGCACTTTTATTTATTTATAATTTTCAGATGACATCATTTGGTACATATAGGCCAAAAAGTTCCTATTTTTGGCTAAACCAAAATTTGTCCGACTATCCTGTGGTCTATCTACACTATCGTCTTTTGGTCATGTCCTGGCGTCCAAAACTGCTACTATCTCCTTCCCGGGTCCTCCACCTACTCGACCCCACTCGAACCGTCATTGTCCTCATCTGGCAACGATACCGATCCCACCGTACGCCCATTGACTCGAGTATACAGGAGGATGAACCCCATGAGTATGGGGCCCATGGTGAGACTTGTGTCCATAGTGAGGATCACTGTGATTCGAATGAATGTGACGATCGGAAAGTCAGGGTCTACATGCTCCACTTGATCCCATGTAAGGTCTATGGGAATATCGTAGAACATGGAGGATCATACAGGTTGAAGCGGCATGGCTACGTCTCTAAATATGATAGTCCCACAAGGGGTGAGTACGACTACTCAAGATATGGAAGCTTGTCATATAATATAACACTAGTCTACTGCTACTCAACCTACAACATTCTAAACATGCAATATGTAAAACAATACGACTTAGGATACCAAAACTCTGAAAGAACAACATAAATAAGACATTGGGAAGTAAGTAAATAGTCAAAAAATTCAGTATTCGATTTGACATTAATTCTAACCGTCGCCATCTTCCAGAGGGACCTGTGTTTACATCCCTCCAAGCATCCCACATCCCACCTGGCATCACAGGGACCTCTGATTTCATATTTTAGTCCTCAGGCATCCAGAGCATGTTACATCACACCTCCAGGCATCTCGCACCCTACCTGGCATCACGAGAACCTCCGAGGCTCATCGCTGTCCCCAAACATTCGGAATGTGTTACATCACACTTCCAGGCATCCCGACACCCGGGGTACCTCCGGGGCTCATCACTGTCCCCAGGCATCCGAAAGCATCGTTTTCACGACCCTCCGAGCAACTCCACACTCGGGGCATCGTCGCCACAGGGGTTCTGACGGCATCAATATTAGTTCCATCCATAGTGCAGCACTTAACAGGTTTTATTAAAGTCATCATGCATGTCTAACCCGAACTACTATAAATGTTTAAATCAAAATCGACCATCTAACCAAGATTCGTACCATTTTACGCTCGGCTCGATTCTCGACAACTTGCCTAAGAAATTCTAGGTTGCAAACAAAAATCAAACCCATCAATTTGTCAAAACATTATGATACTCGTCCATTTAATTTCAAACCCGAACAACACCATGACCGAATTAGGACCGACCAGCATCAATTTGGCTCTGCTAAAGGTCGGTACCACTTTCCTATGCTCATTAGGACTCCCGGTTTCACGCCCAACTAGGGCCGGCTGTGTCGATAGTGATTACACACACAGCAAGGCGATCCAACGGTAATTCCAGCCCAACAAATGCCGAACCTCGGCTCGCCTAACAGACTTTAACCAACCAAGTCCGCACCACCTAATTCGATGATCAACACCACCCATCACCTACCCAACAGACCCACGCATGCACGTCATTCAATCGAGCTTCGATCGACACCTAAATGGACCAAATTCTGGTCGATCCTTGGGAGAATACACAAGCAGGGTGTCGATATGCAATATAGCGCGATAGAACCACCGCTTGCCTCAGGTCCTTGGAACGTGAGCGACGAGTGCGGCTATGGTGAGGCGACACGGCTGAGCTGTGAGCTATACGACTAAGGAACGGCATGTGGCGAGCTCTCTTGGTCATTAGTAGGCTAATGCGAGTGGCGTGGCTGAATGGAGACGCGGCTGGTGGTGAGCAATCGGTGGCTAGCGGTGATGCACGGCTAAGACGGCATAAAGTGGGTTTTGGTTTGGAAATTTACTGGAATTGTTACTGAAGAATGATGCAAGGCCGAGTGTGTGTGAAGAAGAAGAAAGGACGGTCCTCTTCTACTGCCTTGTAAGTTTCGCTTGTTAACTTTATGAGTCAATAAAATAAGAGGTCTTGGTGGCTGCTCGTTGAACGCTGGCAGCGTTAGGAAAGCCAACTGGCATGCATGTCATGCCCATGGTGAGGGAGCTGCCACCTCTTTGCATGGCCAAGCTTGGGGTCGACACGTTCTAGTAAATCATTTCTTCAGGGTGCATGGCTGCTGCATGGTCAATAGAAAGCACTAAAGCATGGCTGAAGCATTGGAGTCAATGGTCTTCATTTCTACATGAAGAAGGGGCAGCTTAATGTGGCTGCATGGTCAAGGCCTTCTCATCCTTGATGGCCGAAGGAAACATGGCTAAAGATGTGGCCACTAGCATGGCTATCTAATGAGAGAAATGGCCATGGCGGGGCGCACGTAATCAAAGTCTTCAGCTCAGTTGATTGGCAGGGCAGCTCGGGGTTAACGTTTTCCTTCGTAGTTGACTGCATAGGACGTGTGCATGGTTAACTTGGCAACGCACCATTAGGAGTGGATGTTGGTCTCGCTTGCCGCATTGAGCGAGAAAATTTTAGACGAGGTGCTATCACAAGAGCGTGATGAAACGTGACGTTTCGATACAGTGAGGGTGGTGATGAAATGTGGCCGCAAGTGGTGCCAATGACGTAGTCCGATGACAAACTCGTCGATCTGTCACGGACCGTTACATACTTGAGGTCCGGCGAAATCCGGATATCACAAAAACCACCTTTGATATTCTCATTTTTGATTAAAACGCACAAACAACGCCTTTGGAGGAACATGTTTAGTAGAATTTTATCTTTGCTTCCACTGCGTTTATGTTTATTTAGCCTATATATGTTCTGTAAAATCCCAACAATGGTATTAGGGCCAATCCTTAGGCGTTTTCATGTGTTTAATTGATTTTGATTCAAATTTATTTTTGCATTCTAATGGCCAATTTACTTTTGTTAAGAGAATTACTTGCTCTTACATGGCCAATAGAAGTTGATTAATTTATATGATAAATTTAATCAATTGAGCAAAAATTGGAACTAAATCAATTTTCAATAAAAAAATCTGTAATTTGCTATATTTTGTGTTTATCTTCTTCAAAATGATTCGCAAATGTGAATCAAGAGGCGACAACGCGGCTACTACTTGGAATCAAGCTAGTGAAATTTGTTTCACTGGTTTTGATCTCTTAATGTGGCTTGCATTGCTTGGCCATTAAATTTGTTTCTATGCAGAATTTTATTTGTGCCTTCTAGAGCTTTAAATTATGAATTTATGGCTTGTAAGGTAGGGTGGTGATCATGGAAAAACCCTAATTAATATGATTGATGTATGAAGAGCATGTCTCTATTATTAAAACATTAAAATGGCTAAATGGGCCTCATTGGCTCAAGACCCATTAAGCCATAACTCCTTGATCACCACGTAGGATAGATATCTTTGCATTTGATATCTATTTATTTATTCTGTTCATGTTATTATGCATGTTAAACTAGTTAACATGCAAAGCGAGACCATTAATAACGATCTAAACCTCATTATTAATAATATTAAGTCGAAACGGGTTTTAGATTCGTGGCTTTCCATCGTTGTGGTTTGATCCAACATTATAATGGTTGATTGACCGGCTATGGACACATAAGGGTTAATTGCCATTCATAATATTGGATCACTCCATTATGCATGTGATGTTGTAAGGTTGAAGCTGAACGATTTCCAACAACTGTCAGGTGAGGGGATCGTTTGTGCTTTCAATACTTGCATAAGATGATGGGCTAGACTTAACTATGATCATGATGCCAATAATTGTTAGGTGAGGTTTTCATGGTATATAGGCCGAAGTTATGATTAAGACTCGCATATGATGTGTTGAACAAGTTGGTTCACTCATTAAGTTCATAGAACACCAATAACTGTTAGGTGAGGTACACTTTGGACCGGTGGGACTCTAATCCCCACTAGTAATCTTTACCCAACAAAAGATTACAGTTTCCCATTTTAAGGAGTATGGGATTCGAATATAAATTTAATGGGAGGATTTATTTCATTTAAAGGCCAAAATGAAATAGCCATTTCGAAATACAACGGATGACAATATATTTTCTACATATATATATTAAATACTCTGAAAATGGTAACCACAAACCCACTTGCTTCTATACTTGACAAGAATTGTTTGACTAGACCTAATTTCACTGACTAGGTGAAGAATTTGATAATTGTTCTCAATTCAGAGAAAATCAGGTATGTGGTTGAAGAAAAGATGCCAGACTCTTTTCCTCAGGGTGGGACCGAAGAGGAGTGCGTCACTTATGATAAGTGGCATAACGATAACATAAAAGTTAGGTCATATATGCTTGCTTCGACGAATAATGAATTGCATAAGAAGTATGAAACTATGGAAAATGCTAGGTTGATCATCTTACACTTAAAGGAATACTTTCATTCCTTGATGAGAATGGTCAAACCTCTAGATTTGAGCTATTTAAGGCATTATACTATATGAGGATGAGTGAAGCATCATCGGTTAATGATCATGTTTTGAAAATGATCTAGCACATTGAAGAGTTGGCTAGGCTAAATCTTGTTATGGACAACGAGTTAGCTATGGATTTGATCCTCCAATCTTTACCCGATTCTTTCTCTGGTTTTGTCCAAAACTTTCACATGCATAAGATGAAAAAAACTCTTGTTGTGTTACATGGCATGCTGGTAGTTTATGAGAAGGAAATGCACAACGTGAGGCCCAATGTAATGGCTATGGCTAAGTCTTCTTCTTCAAAAGGTAAGATTGTTTTGAAGAAAAACAAATGGAAAATGCCTGTCAAACCTATTATGCAATCAAAGCCCAAGGTTGAAAAAGGGAAATGTCATTACTGTGGTGTCCAGGAGCACTGGAGGAGGAACTGTAAGAAGTACCTCATGAGCTTGAAAGTCAAGCCAAAGGACCAACCTTATGAAGGTATGGTGTCCATGCTTATTGAAACTAATCTTATGGTTAGTGTTGAATCTAGTGCCACACCTCGATCCTCGAGCACACGCACATCCCTCTGCCATGGGTGCACTCAAAAACAGCCCCTTGAACTTTCCCGATCCAATTCCGTCAATTCTTGATTTTTAGTTGAAAATCCCGGTTTGTAGAAAAATCTTCGCAAGATGAGTTGACGTTCCTAAAATGACTCGTGACATGATAAAACTTTTAATTTCTAAATTCGGGTTCCAATTTGCGGTTACTTTTAATTTGGCTCGATTTTAAGGCGTCCTAATATACATGGTAGCTTTTAGGAATTTTTCGTGCAATTGACCCGTGGTTGATTATTTTCAAGCAACAAAGTACATCTTCGACACATTGGTGACTCTCGATTGTCGTGGAAATCTCGAGGTTTCAAATACGGACACAGCGTACCAAAATGACAGAGAAATTGATCTAGTGCCGATCGACAAGAATTCTGCAATTAGATGGAATCACCCACACTTAATCACATGGTTCTATTGAGTCGACCTATCTCTAGTCCCTAATCGGTCTATGCTGTAATGACCCTTGCAAATTAGCATGGTTGAGTAGTCGATTCCTATTCAAATTCTCAAGTCTATTGCATTAAAATCCCTTAATGGCTTCACCTGATAGACTAGTTATCCCATGAGTGATCAGCTCAGGGAAAAGGACTATAGGTGTGTCAATGAAAAGCCAACTTATTCAATCAAAATCAGAACTTGAAATTCAGAATGTCACAACTCTTCCCCTATTATAAAAATTTCGTCATCGAAATTTAAACCATTACAAACCTTTAAACAAAAAGGTGGGGGTACAATCACCCACACTTTCCTAGGTTGCTACTTCAGTGTTGTGGTGTTGCTAGACCACTTTGACCAACGAGATGGTCTTGGTGCACAGAACTTGTTCTTTTCGATCCACAATCTAAACCGGGCTTTCCACGCACGACACTCTGTCATCGACGTCTAAATCCTCAAAATTCAGCATGTGGGTCGGGTCAGGCTCATACTTCCTCAACATCAACACGTGAAAGACGTCATGCACTTGTGCCAGTCTCGGCAGTAATGCAAGACGATACGCTAGGATCTCGATTCTTTCAAGAATCTCGAATGGACCTACGAACCTCAGACTTAGCTTTCCTTTCTCGCCAAAGCGTGAAGTGCCCCTCATTGGTGACATCTTTAGAAAGACATGATCACCAACTTGGAACTCCAACAACCTTCAACGCTTATCGGCGTAGCTTTTTTGACAGCTTTGAGCGGTCTTCAATTTGTCTTTGATGACGGCAACTGCATTCGCTGACTGCTGGACTAACTCTAGACTTGTGATCTTTTGTTCCTTAACCTCATCCCAACATACTGGCGTTCTGCATGCTCTACCATAGAACACTTCAAAAGGAGCCATCTGAATGCTCTACTGATAGCTGTTGTTATAGGCAAACTCAACCAGATGAAGTTGTTCCTCTCAATTTCCCTTGAAATCTAAAACGCAAGCTCACAGCATGTCTTCGAGGGTTTGAATCGTCCTCTCATATTGGCCATCCGTCTGTGGATGATAGGCCGTACTGTATTGCAGCTTCGTTCCCAAGCCAGCTTGCAAACTCTTCTAGAAGGCGGCTGTGAACCTCGGGTCTCGGTCAGAAGTAATTGTCACCGGCACTCCATGCAGACGAACAATCTAACGCACGTATAACTCGGCGTGACTGTCCAAATCAAGGTCCTTTCGTACTGCGATGAAGTGAGCCAACTTTGTCAGTCTGTCGACCACTATTAGGCACCGAAAAGGCGCTAATAGAAATGGTAGCATAACCCAAGTTCTTGACCCTAGATATTTGCTTACATAGAAATCAAGGGATCACTCCCGACTCTCGATTGGGTATTCTAGCCAACCATAAAAAATAAGGCTAGTGGCAACTCCCATCTTATTTTTAGGTTGTCTAAAACAACTAGACCGTATAAATGAATTGGTTGTGAGGGGTATGAACCTCAAGAAAAGGATCACAATTGTGGTTTAGCATACTTAAGATAGTGAAGCCAATAAAGATGAATTGATGTCATCTATGGTGTATGTACATATCGAGAGGGTTATCATGGTTGTTAAAAATACCATTAAACTCACCTTTATGAACGAATTCCTTTTGACCTTAAAACCGTTGATCAAGACATGCCATGATGTCGAGGTAGGGTCACGACACCTTTTGCTATCACATGGGATATGAGCTTGGGAGAGCTCACAATTATGGTTAAGAAAACTCGCAAGAGATTCGTCTGAGGATGAGGTGATGACATTCTTGTGGTTGAGAATCGTGAGGGAACTTTCGTGGTTGAATATCCCTAAATCCGACCTTCCCCTCCTTCATTTTCCCCGAGAGTTGTGAGGTAGGAGATTGGGCCGCAACAAACTTCCTAGAAGGACCGGGGTTCAATCGAAGTCAAATCGATGCTCTAAGTTTAAGGTTCATGAAAGTGTGTGGGTTAGCCATTGAAAAAATCAGAATGTAAACATGTATTATTAAGTATCGAAATCATTTATGCAATGCACAAACGACATGAAAATCACACATGACCAAGAATTGGATACAGCGAGTGATTAGGGTAAACATCTAACCCTAAGTTAACATGCAAAAATGTCATACAAGTTTATGTGAATACAACATGATTTGAGACTTATAATAACATATTTGAGAATTTTTAAGTGCAACTAGCCTAAATGCGGCATGATTTTTCACATACAAGATGGCATTCAATCACAATGAACCACATATGCACACGAAACTTGTAAGATATAGTTTAATAGTCAAGAAGGCACCAACATGAGATTTGATCTCTAACAGACCCACACATGCATGAGAAACCGTACGCACAGTAAGACTTCAGTCTAATATTATGATTTCTAAGCATGCTTAATTTCAATCACCTAAGAATGTGCTAAAATCTTACCAAAAGTTTGACATATAGAATATATAATGGGACGTATTTTCTATTAAGAGCTCAAAACCTAATTGTGAACATATGAATGATGACAAAAATGGCAAAGCAGATGCACATTACCAACCATCCTAATTGCAGCAGCACCTATATGCATTTGCACATGTGTTTGACATACTGAATGGTGATGAAATCATACAAATCATGCACCAATAGAAAACACACAACATGAATTTCAATCTTCATGGAGATCCTAATGTCAAACAAGTTCATCTATATGCTCAGTTTTGCCTAAATGTGTCTCGGATTAGTACATGGGAGACTAACATATACTTAGATTTAAGTGGTTTTGACTACCAAAACTTATCCAAAAATATGATTAAAAAAAAAAGGATAGTCTTGAGACGATTAGGAAAAAATATCGTGAAGAGAACTTCATCAAAAATCAATCACAGGAATCACCACAAAAATAGCAAATTGAGTAGATTGAGAGGCATTATTCAGGGGTCAAATGGTGACAGTTTAGGCCCTGTGACCTATCCAATCGAAGGTCTTGGAACATACTTTCTAAGTCTAAAAGGCCTCGAGTTGAAATAATGTCATCTAAGGCATCATTTTAGGTCAAACAGCAAGCACATCACAGAGATCCAAAAATTGGAGATTAGTATCAAAACCACATAATCAACCACAAATCATATTCAACCTCCATTCAAACTCAATAAATCAATGATCTAGCATATTAACAATGAATCTAAGCATTTAATATAGTCCTCAATGCGAATTCTAAGCCAGGTTAGCTATTCTAACCCCACTTCATCGGATTCAAGCTTAGAAAACCAGCATTTTATGCGGTTCTTCGGCTTTTGATGTAATCAAACAAATCGATCATCGCCGGAGTTAGATTGAGCTTCCAAGGGATGGATCGCGGCTATAACATCCTCGATTTTGACCCCTCTTTTGGTCCCAACTAGAAGGCTAAGCTAGATAGGCCAATCTTCTTGAAGAACAAGAGTCAAATGCATTGAATGAGAGTAATGACTATGGAGGCTTAGGTGTCCCAAGTAATTAATGAAGGGGGATGACTCATGACTTAAAAGAATGATGACAAGCACTTTTGGAAGCTAAGTAGGGTGCCACCTCTCCTCCATAGACTTGCCACCTAGGGTTTTATAGGTTTTGACTTCTTAGTCTTTCGAAACTACTGGACCTTTCTTGCTTTCCAATTTTATAGAGCTCTTTGTAATTTGAATCTAGAGAAAATTTCTCATGAAAGTTGTTCAACACAATTTGGCCTACAACATATTTAAATTTCATATTTTTATGAGTTGAAATGATTGCGACTAGGGCTTGGTCATTTACTAGTTAGAACTTGCCAAGTGTAGTAAAAGTAGTGACCGGGATGCCTTCTTGATTTAAAAAAATTTCCTTTCGAATTTGGATAAACTTCATTCATAAAATTTTAAAGGACATCCATCTCTACAACATATAAAAATTTCAAGGAATTTTGTGAATGTTTAGATTTTGAAATGGGTCTTTCTCTCTGACCATTGAACATGCTCGACGGATGAATTTTTAGGTTATGCCTAGTGATTTACTACTCTTTCCACAAAACGAATTTTGCTAGGCTTCCTTCATAAGATCATCTCTACAATATTTAAAATTTTATAATTTTTTGAGTCCGTTTGATAAGGTAACGATTGTCACGCCCCGATCCTCGAGCGCGTGCCCATCCCTCGGTGGTCGATAAATTTTGCGACGTCACAGGACGCGTCGCCGAACCATTCATTTTAATGTGCATGCGGAAGTGAAACAAAACCCTTGACAACAAATAGCATGGGATAAAAAGGCAGGAAACAAATCACAACCAAAACACACATTTATAAACACCCGGTTTATATACAGACTAGTCTACAAAAGCAAACAAGCTTACAAGTCCTCTAGGCACTCGAATCTCCAACTGAAAACTCCGAGGTCTTCGGGGGGCTTGGGTCCACCACCTCACCAAGAGGAGGGTCAGCTGTACCCTCACCTTGAGCGACGTCTACTACCACAGCTGGGACATCAAAATCCTGTAGGGGACCCTCTCTGTGTCCATTGAGCCACGATGATACCACGCCCTAAATTGATGGGGTACCCTCTGAGGTAAACCCTCATCAACCCAGATGGTGGTCATCACGAGTTCATAGACCCAAACCCCGTGGCCCCCTGGAATAGGGAACTGAGTGACTAGCTCGAAAATCCTCCTAGGTTGTCTAAAACATTCCGGAGGAACCGTCATCTAAAGACCTGAAAAGGATGAGCCCGCGACGGGGTAAGACAATGTCTCAGCAAGTTCACCCCCTAAACTCCGACTAGGAAGGAAATGCACCTAGAGGCAGTCTATGCACACAAGTTAGAAGACTCACCTCGCCTCAGTTCCCTCTTGCATGTCAGCACAGTTCATAATCTCAACCAATCACTCAATCCATTTCAATTCGATACAATTAATACCATCTATACAATTGATACCATCTATCAATCCAATCAATTCGATCACTGCTCACACAAGCTGAGATAGATTATAGCTCTCACATGCTTATATATAGATGGTAGCTCGCACAAGCTGATATATAATAATGCTCTCACAAGCCGACGTACAATATTGCTCTCACAAGCTAACGTACGATACTGATCTCACAAGCTTACGTACGATACTGCTCTCATGAGCTGACGTAAAAGATTGCTCTCAAAAGTTGACGTACGATAATGCTCACACAAGCTGACGATTCATTGCTCACACAAGCTGACACATGATCAGTCAATCCCAGCCAAGAACATTGTGCTTTGCACACTAATTCCTCAATTAAAATAACGAACTTGGCCTATTTTCATCGTGTTAAAATACCCGATAAAAATAATCGTGTGTGGGTACACGATCGGTCTGAACCGAAAACACATATTTTCCTTTTCAAAACTCCCACTATTTATTATAGTGTCTAAAAACATTTTTGGCTTTAAAAACCAATGCTTCGGTATTTTATGAGTAAATACAAAAATTCCACAATTTTGGAATAAATACCCAAAATTACAATTTCCACTCAATTTACACAATATAGCATTCAATCACAGAAACTAAGCTCGTCATTGCAATCAACACGAAATTCCGATCACCAGCTATCCCGGTCTAATTTTCGACAAATAATTAATAATTAAATAAATACAAAAATTAATTAAATAAATACAATTAATTGGAATAATTACCAACTTAGGCTGGAAATGCTTAATTAACCACCCAAACAGGCCGGAAAAATTTCCAAACCTATCTAGATAAATTGTGTGATCTATCTAGTCTCTAATTAGTCTATTCTAATCACCTAACATGCACAAACGAATAAGTAAGTCATTAATCCATTCTAACTAACCACCTAAACCATGCTTAGCCTAAACTAATCACCCCTTAAGCATCACTAACTCCCTAAGTAGAGTTTAGTTTGTAAACTCACTGGTTTAGCGATCAGGTGAGTCCACGACGACGGTGACGCGGAGGCGAGCAACAACTGAGCCTGCGGCGACACCAAACGGAGACCGGACGGGCCTAGGAACGGGTCACAAAGCTTCAAAGCCCTTGTTGGCTTTTTGATTCTATCCTTAGGCCAAACAAGCTTGAACGGCAGTTGGTTGGCACGAAAATGGCAAAGCGGGAGGTTAGGTGGGCATGCGAAGCTATGGCGGCTTAGACGAGGCTCGAGATTGCTCGACGGGCTGGACGGCGGCTTGAATGATGGCGAGAAGGGCGCGGAACAACAGGTAGGAGGCGGACATCGAGCAGGGAGGCGGACGGTGCTGGCGCGGCTCGTGGCTGTTCGGACGGCGGCCATGGGCTTGGACGGGCGTGCGACGGCAAGGTAGAGGGTGCTGCTCGGTTCTCTTTGGTTTTTGGAGCTCCAAAGGTGATCAACAAATGGAGAAAGGTGGCTGGATGAGGAAGAAGAAGCCAACTCAAGAGAGAGGGGGACCCATGGCCTCAAAAGTCTTCATCCTCTATCCAAACACTCATGGCAAGGCCCCACCATGCATGGCTGTCATCCAAGGCCAATTTGGTGCACAAAATTCTCCCTAGAAGTATCCTTAAGTGGTCCAAAATGTTGATAGACCCTTGGTCTACGAACTTTGGGCCAACTCTCTCAAATTGAATCAATTCTCCTTCAATTGGATCCAATATGATGTCCATAAATCCCACCAAGGTGCCAACCTCCCAATCAACATTTTTCCTCATCAATTTGTCCAACTCGAATCCCAAAAATACGACCAAAAACGGCCCTCGGATTTTTACAGTCCAAAATACCCTCACTTTTAAAATTTGCCGAAAGTCTCGGTTTGCAGAAAAATCTTAGGAGGATGAGTCGACGTTCCTAAAATGACTCATGAAAATTTCTGAAATCGGGTTCAAATTTGCAGTTAATTTCAATTTGGCGCAATTTTAGCGTGACCTAATCTATCAGGTAGCTTTTTTTAGCGCGTTTGATATGTGGTTGATTATCTTCAAGCCACAACGTACATCTTCGACACATTGGCGACTCTCGGTTGTTGTGAAAATCTCGAGGTTTCGACTATGAACACAGGGTACCAAAACGACAGAAAAATTGGTCTAGTGCCGATGAACAAGAATTTTGCAATTAGGTGGAATCACCCATGCACTAATCACTTACCTTTGTCAAATCGACTTATCTCTGGTCTCTAATCGATTTTTAACTATGCCGTAATGACCCTTGTAGATTAACACGATCAAGGAGTCGATTCCTAGTTGAATTCTCAAGTCTATTGCGTTAAAATCCCTTAACGGCTTCACCTAATAGACTAGTTATCCCATGAGTGATCAGTTCAGGGAAGAGATGTGGCATCCTAGAATTTCATAAAAATCCTTGAATATGCCATGGACCATGGATAGGCGATGGAAGTACCAATATTGTAATTTGTAGCCTTCTAATCCATGATTTGCGATGAGATGTATGGCCAAGTCTTTAATGGATGAATTTTGGAAAGGAAGTTTTATCTTTGGCCATATGTATTGTGGCATCCGGGAATTTCGACAACCCAAAATATTAATTTTAAGAAAAGGAGATTTGTCTTTGAATGGCCATAGAGACAATTATATCATCGGCCACCTTATTTTATCTTTTGGACGGAACCCCCTATGAAAATGTTAATTGATTATGGGAATGTTAATTGATTTTTTATAAAAATCAAAATGCCCTAAAGTGGTGTAGGAATTATGGGCTTATTATTGATATTTTTGTATGGGCTATTTTAATTGGACATGGGACAACTTGGCCCAAAATTTTTGGGCCCAAAGCAGGCCCAAGAAACACCCCAAGGGTGTCGCACGAACCAAAAGGGGAGGGGGGAGTGCATGTCCTCCAACACTTGTCTTCATTGCCTCCACTTGTTCTCTCCTTTTAGCCACTTGTTCTCCTCATGAGAACACTTGTCTCTTACATGCAAAAATAGAGATAAATTGATAATCAAAGAGCAAGAAAAGGGGAGGGGATTTTCGGAATTAGGAGAGAGAAGAGAGACCGAGAGAAATTGAGAGTGAGAGAAACCGAGAGAGAGGAAGAAGGAAGGGAGTTTGTCCGCCGTCCGTTCACCGCTTTGCCGCCGTTCTTGTTGCTGTTTTGTGCTTAATCTAAGGCAAGTTAGGATCCTCTTACTACTCTTGCATGTGTGTCTTGCATGTATGTTTGGAGTAGTGTCGAATTTTGGGTGATTAGAAGGGAGAAACCGAAGCTAGAATGACTTGTTCTTGAGTGATGTTGCTGTTTTCGCATGAACTGCCTGAACCAGAATCTTGTGAGAGCTTGCATGCATGTTTTGAGTTCGATTTTGACTTTTATTCCTTCATGAAAGTTGTAGCCAATATCTTAAAATACAACATACTAAAATTTGGGACTAAATGGTGGAGATTTAAGGGGTCAAACCCTCATCCTACGAAGACACTAGATCTGGAACGATTTTGCTGACCTTTTGGTAGATCTGTGGTTGCATGTCGATTTTTATCAAGAATCTCTCTTTGACTTCTTCATTAAACTTGTAGAGAACATCTTAAATACTAACATACTCAAATTTGAAGTAAAATTTCCAAGTGTAGCCTAGTGAATCGACTTACTCTTGAAGACGGTAAATCTGGAGACGCGGTACTGGACACCCGCGACTTCTTGGACCCATATGGTGACTATTATTTGGAAATTTGACTTATATACCTTAATGAAAGTTGTAGGGGACCTCTTGAAGAAAAAACATATCCAAATTTCAGAGGAAACGAATAAGAATAAGGGGGTGAAAACTCGATATTTCGGAGATACCCACACTGGACGTTTCGTTGCTAGAATCAGAAGCTTCGGATGACTATAGAAAATTATCTAGAACGAATCTGGCCTAGATGTCTTCATGAAAAATCTACTTATTTTCTTAACTAGAACCTGGTAAAATTTCATAATTTTCGAAGGTCATTCGGGTATTTTAATCGAATTATTTTAAAAACTGCGCATTCTGTTTCTATCCGAAATTGCATGCTGTATTTGTGTGAACTATATCTTCTTGTGTGAAGCTCTTTTGGGCATGTGTTCTTCATGGAGTTGCTACCATTATGTCTTGTCTATCACATGCTCTGATTTTATAATTTTTGAAGATCATATGGATATTTAATTTACATGTTTTCCGAAACTGTGCAAGCTGGAATTTGCTAAATCTTAAAAGTCATGATGTATGGATTATCTTGTGTTGCATGGACCCCTTGGATTGTGTTATTATAAGTGATTGGATCTTGCTGCATGTATGATGATGATTGGAAATGCATATAAGAATCAAATGATAAAAATGATCTTGTTAGCCATCATATCATATGCCGTGTTGAAATTGAGCCATAATTGTGAATGTGAAATTGAAAATGAGATATATGAGAATATGCATCGTGGTGATGAGAAGACCGTCGGAGGTGTGAGCCGACGATGCCCCGGAGTGTCGGGATGCCCGGTGGTATACGGTACGTAATTCCGGGGAGGCCTGGTGGTATGTCGGTACGTAATTCCGGAGGGTAGGGGAAACCATTTTCATGGCGAGCCCGGAGATTTCCTCGGGAGTTTCGAGATGCCCGGTGGTATACGGTACGTAATTCTAGAGGAGGGTGGAATCCTGGTGGTATGTCGGTACGTAATTCCGGAAGCCCGGAGGTTTGTGCCGGGGGATGCCTCGCGATGCTAGTTGGGATGCGAGATGCCCGGCCGGAAGTGTAAATGCCGGATGCCCGGTTGTATCTTGGATACATGCTCGGAGGTTCCTCGTGATGCCAGTTGGGATACGAGATGCCCGGAATGTGGGGGTGCCGGATGCCCGGTTGTATTTTGAATACATGCCCGGAGGTTACTCGCGATGACTGGTTGGGTGCGAGCGATGAATTGTGGGATGCAAACATTGGTCCCTGGAAAGAAAAACTGATGAGATCCTTGTGAAAGATAAGAATTGAAAATGAATCATGTGCATGGGTGTATGCATATGGCATGATGCATGATCGGCTTATGAAAATAAATTGATGCTATTTGATATTGAAAATGCGATCATGAAGGCATGAATGGATCTCATGGTGATGTATGCTTGATAGCATGGATGATATGAATCATGGTTGTATGTGCACCTATGGCATGGTGATATATGCATGGTAATGATGATGGTACATGTGATATGATGATGATGAATGCATGGATGCATGGTAATGATGATATGTGCATGGATGCATGGTAATGATGATGGTACATGTGATATGATGATGATATGTGCATGGATGCACGGTAATGATGATGGTACATGTGATATGATGATGATGAATGCATGGATGCACGGTAATGATGATGGTACATGTGACATGATGATTGTAAGTGTATGACATGATGGTGATGACTATATGATGATGTATGTACATGAGATATGATGACATGTGCATGATATCAAGGTAAATTGTGCATGGATACTTCAATGACATGTAATGCTATGATTGTGATGATTGTGTGGCATGATGCATTGAGTGGTTTATTGGTCCTTTACCCGCCGAGTGGTCATACTCACCCCTTTTGGGGAATAACATTTCAGACTAGATAAGATACCCCTGCTGCCACTGTCACCGGTAGATGGATCAAGTGGTTGGATATGACCGCGAGGAGGAGGATAGCAAAGGAAGGAACTTTTAGACGCCGACACTGATCGATGGACTTTAAGTATACGATGTTGGAGGAGATGTCGGTCATCTTTTGAAGTATAGCCAAGTATAGAAAACCATGGCATTTCGATGTACCGACTAAAGATGTCCATCTGCTTTATGTAAATAAAAGTGTTCGGCTTTAACTTATATAAGATGTTTAGTTGGTGTGCATCGTTTTCTGAATATAGGGAAGGGAGTTGTTGGATGTGCTTCCGTATATAAATTGCGCAAGGGACCGATCTAAAAGATGTAAACCCCCAGGTTGTATGGACCCGCTGCAATTGAAATAGTATCAAAGTGACATGTTATTAGGAAAAGTGAATGGTAAGCGAACTGTGGCGACCCTAATCGGATCGGGGGCCGTCGAGGGGTGCCACATGTATGATGAATGGGAACTTATGGATTTATAATTTCAAATATATAGTTATCTTAAATTGCAATTTAGTGTTTTAATTAAATAGAGATTTAATTAGTTTTAAAAATGGGTTAAAATTGGATCTAACTAAACTTGGGTCTTAGGCCCAAGAGGGATGGGCCTAAGATGGGCCAAGTTGGCCGGCCCATGAAGCCCATGAAGGGCTGCCGTCGACCACAAGGAGGGAGAAGCCGGCCCATCTCCAAGCCCATCATGTGCATGGGGTTTGCCAAGTGGCAAAGGGGAGTTACACCCATTGGCCACCTTGGGCAGCTCCTAATCATTACAAATGATTGAATAAAAGGAAATAGAGAGAGAGGGAGTGACCGGTTTTGAGAGAGGGAGAGAGAGAAAGCTGTCAAGAGAGTGAGGAACCAAGAGAGAGGAGGAAGAGGCCGCGGGAGGAAGAAGCCGCTCGTCCGTCGCTCGTCGTTGCAGTGTCCAGCCGCCGTGTGCTCGTGCTTGCTCAGTTTGGAGGCAAGTTAGATCCTTTGATCTGCTCTTGCATGTTGTGTCTAGAATGTGTTATTGAATGGTGATGAATTTTGGATGTCTAGGGTGTTGTTTTGAAAGTGTAAACTGTTCTCGCGTAAACAGCCTGACCCAGAATGTTGTAGTGGCTTACATGCAATGTTTGAGTCAGATTTTGGCTTCGACTTCTTTATGAAAGTTGTAGATAACGTCTTAAAGTATAACATAATAAAATTTGAGACAAAATGGTTGAGTTTTGAGTGGTGAAACCTTCCCTCTACGAAAAAGTTAGATCTGAAGCTGTTTTGTCGACCTCTTGGTGATTTTGTGTGTTGCATGTAACTTTTTACTGAGAATTTCACTTTGACTTCTTCACAAAAGTTGTAGATAACGTCTTAAGGACTAACATACTCAAATTTGAGGTAAAACGAACAAGTATACCTAGTAAAACGATTTTTCTTTTGAAGACGTTAGATCTGGAAATGTTGTACTGAGCTCCAGTGACTTCGTGGACTATAAAGTGACTTTCCGTTGAAAATATCACCTTGATCCCCAATTGAAAGTTGTAGTAGACCTCTTGAGGCAAAACATATAAAAAATTCAGAGGAAAAGATGGAAGATAAATAGGTGAAATCGTGATTTTTGGAGACGGCTAAACCTGGAATGTTCGGTACTAGGAACAGGAACTTCAACCGTCCATAATTAATTATCTAGGATAAATCTGACTTCTATGTCTTCATGAAAAATATACTTCAGGGTCTTGACTACCACATATTTAAATTTCATAATTTTTGAACTTCATTAGTGTATTTAATCGAAAATAATTTTAAAACCGTGTAACCTGGTATATTCGGATTTGGTCAGCTTCAATGTGTGGATCATATCATTTTATATGAAGCCCTTTCGGCGAAGTGTCCTTCGTGAAGTATTTACCTTATGGTCTTGGCTATCACATAGTCAAATTTCATAAGTTTTTAATGTCATTTGGGTATCTAATCGAAAATGTTTCTAAAACTGTGTGATCTGATGTGTTCGGACTTGGTAATGTTGCAATGCGTGGTCTATACCGTCTTGTATGAGATTCTTTTGGAAAAGTGTTCTGCATGAAATATCTTTTTTTATTTATTTTTTACCACATATTCAAATTTCGTGATTTTTGAAGTTCATTCGCCTATTTAACCAAAAATGTTTCAAAAACTGTGCAAGTGGAATGGACAGAATTAGTAGTGCTGCGATGCGTGATCTGTATTGAACTATATGGGGATCTCTTGGTGTAGTGTTCTGCATGAAATATCTGCCTTTATATCTTGACTATCACATGCTCGAATTTCATAATTTTTGAAGGTCATTTGGGTGTTTAATTAAAATGTTTTCTAAAACTGTGCAAGTTGGATTGTGCGAATTTCAAAGGCTGTAGCGCATGACTATTCTGCTTTGTATGAGCCCCATGAATTGTATTGATTGAAGTGATCAAATTCTGCTGCACATGTGATGATATTTGGCATGGCATATAGAATCAAATGTTGAATTAGGCTTTGTTGCTATTACCTCATGTGCCATGTTACTTGTGAGACATAACTTGGTGAATATAAATCATGATGAATGAGGAGACTATTGGAGGTGGGTCGATAATGCCCTAGGAGTGTCAAGATGTGGCACCCCTTGACGGCCCGCGATCCGTTAGGGTCGCCACAGTTCGCTCACCTTTCACTTTCCCTACTAACATGTCACTCTGATACCATTTCAATTGCAGCGGGTCCATACAACCTGGGGGTTTACATTTTTTTTTTATCGGTCCCTTGCGCTATTCATATAACGGAAGCACATCCACCAACTCCCTTCCCTATATTCAGAAAACGATGCACACCAACTAAACATTTATAGGTAAAAGCCGAACACTTTTATTTACTTAAACCATATGGACATCATTCATCGGTACATCAAAATGCCGTAGTCTTCTATACTCGGCTATACTTCAAAAGATGACCGACATCTCCTCCAACAGTCGTATACTTAAGGTCCATCGATCAATGTCGGCGTCCAATAGTTTCTTCCTTTGCTATCCTCCTCCTCGCGGTCATATCCGACCACTTGATCCATCTACTGGTGGCAGGGGTATCTTATCTATTCTGAAATGTTGGTCCCCAAAAGGGGTGAGTACAACCACTCAGCAGTAAAGATCCACCAAACTACTCAATGCATCAAACAGAACAATCAACGCATCATAACAAAGCACATATCATTCATGCATTCAAGCATAACTTACCTTGCAGCCATGCATATGTCATCATACCATATGTACATACATCCTCATGTACTCATCACCATCATGTCATACATATACCATGCCATAGGAGCACATACAACCAGGCACTCATCGTCATCATGTCATACATATACCATGCCATAGGCGCACATACAACCATGATTCATATCATCCATGCTATCAAGCATACATCACCATGAGATCCATTCATGCCTTCATGATTGCATTTTCAACATCAAATAGCATCAATTTATTTTCATGAGCCGATCATGCATCATGCCATATGCATACACCCATGCACATGATTCATTATCAATTCTTATCTTTCACAAGGATCTCATCAGTTTTTCTTTCTAGGGACCAATGTTTGCATCCCACAATTCATTGCTCGCACCCAACCAGGCATCGCGAGGAACCTCCGGAATTACGCCACTAGGCCACCGGGCATCCGGCCCCCCACATCCTCTAATGCTTGGATCACTCTTTTCATTCGTCCGTCCATCTGTAGTTGAAAAGCAGTACTAAATGGGAGCTTCGTCCCTAAGGCGGTTTGAAGACTTCGCCAAAGGTTGGAAGTAAATCTTGAGTCTCGATTCGATGTGACAATTACAGGAACACCATGTAAGCGTACCCCATGGCTTACACATAAATCAGCAAATTTATCCATCGGATAATCTACGCGAACTACTAGGAAATGGGTAGACTTAGTCAAGCGATCTACTATCACCTAGTTAGAGTCGTGGCTACTTGATGTCCTTAGTAATCCTTGCACAAAATCCATCGTCACATGATCTCATTTCCACTCTAGTATATCTAATGGTCTCAATCTAACACACCATTTAGCCGAATCATTCCTATACCTTTGTCACCATCAATTCAAGCCTAGAACCATCAAAATCGACACCATTAACAACTCATCTGGTTCAGTCCAACAAAGACATTCACTGCAACATAGATTCAAGCCTAAAATATAATACCATTCATTCGGTTCAAATATCGATAGTCCACCAAGACTTATTCAATTCAAAGATCGACAATCCACCAAAATAAAACTTGTCTAGTTTCCATCGAGTATATCTCATGTCTCACCCTAAAAGATCATCACTTAGACTAATCACTCATCAAATCCACAACTTGAACTTTCACATTTTCACCTTGGAAAGACTATAACGACAATTAATCATATCCACTAATTCCACCAAACCTTTTCAAACTGAGATCATCACCTAAAATTAAAAGTTGACCGTCATCAATTAAACCTATTATTCCGACATATAAACCACAAATAATTTCATGTCTCATATGACCACTCAAACTCATGACTTCTAAGATCAATATATACATACTAAATGCTTCCATGTAATGCATCAAGACTTCCAATGAGATCCTCTAATAGGAAGTCACCACTTAGCTCAAATGATCATAACTTAATCCTCAAATTCATAACTTACTCTCTATAATTCACTTCTTAAGCTTTGCTTGCAGCACTACGCTTAGATGCTATGCATGTTCTTCAGGTCCTTTAGAATATATCAGGATATCATCAAATGAAGACAATCACAATTTGATCCAAATAAGGCTTAAATATCTTATTCATTAAATCCATGGACGCAGCTAAGGCATTCGTCAATCCAAATAGCATAACTAGGAACTCGTAGTATCCATAGCGAGTCCTAAATACGGTCTTAGGATTGTCTTCTTTCTTAATCCTTAGTTGATGGTATTCTGATCTTAAGTCAATTTTAGAAAAGACTGAACTTCCTTGCAATTGATCAAATAAATCATCAATTCTAAGTAATGAGCACTTACTCTTAACAATTGCTTGATTCAGTTGCCTATAATTAATGCACAAACGCATCGACCTGTCCTTCTTTTTCACAAACAAGAGTTCTACAAGCTTAACCATGCTTCCGCTGCGCCACTCTGTTAAAATTATCCCCGAAACACACTTGCCTTCCCGGTTCGGTTCATAGTTCGGTTCATTCCTGTCCCCCTTTTGCCATCCTAGAAGCCTACCAGGAGCCGCTCTTTGTTCAGGTCCTCTGACCTCGGCGTCCACTCCCCGCCCTCATCAGATCGGGTCGTTACAGGAACACCAGCTTTCACCTGGTTCGAACCCAAACTACATATCCATTGGAGAGTCTCGTTTCGATAGGGACTAACTTACAGAGATATTCTCCGCTTTGGCCTATCCCATTCTTAGCCTCACAGTTTTATCCTTAGCGCACAAGTAAGTACTATGTCAGGAGATCATTCATCCTAGTCCATTGCTTACGGAGCTAGTTCATTCTTACGATGACGTCAAAGTCATTTATAACTATCACTATCAAGTTCACTTCCAGATCTCATTCCCTTAGGGTTATCTCACTCATTTCACATGCTAACGTAGATAACAACATATCTTTCAGTGATGTAGAAATACAAAGAGACATATCTAAAGATTTGTTCCTATTTCTCACAATCCTCTATATTTTCGGACACAAATGAATGCGTGCCACTATATCAAATAACGCATATACCTTCTTATCGCTCTATCAAAATCGTACCTGAGGTAACATTTTCGAAAGCTTCCGCTTCCTCTTCGGTGACCGCATACACCCTTCCTTGTGCTGGTGGCCTCTGTGGATTCCTCGGTGGATTTGGTTCAGCAGTGCGTTGTTGCACTTGTCGCACCGAGTTGACATTCGGCTGCGACCCATCGCATGGACAATTTCTCTTAAAGTGTCGTATTTGCCCACATCCATTACATCTCAGTTGGCTATTACAAGGTCCTGGTCCATGTTGTCTACCACATCTCTGGCAAAAATTACCCTGGTAGGGTATTCTCCCAAAAGTCGGGCCATTCCAAGTTCTTCTAAAGTTTCCAAAGTTATTCTTTTTCTTAGGTTCCCAAGGCTGGCCTTGATCAGGCTAAGGTCTCTTACCCCTTCGAATATCATTAAAGGTCATATGCCTCTTAGATTCTGATTGCTCTCTCACTAACTCTTGCTCCACCAACTGTGCCCTCTCATAAATCTCATTATAATCCCTTATATGCAGAGGCACTAGTTGTTTTCTAATATCAGTCCTTAATCCTTTCAGGAATCTCTTAGCCTTTTCCTCACGATCTTTAATCAATCTGGGAGCATACCTAGATAATTCAGAAAATTTTGCCTCATACTGGTCTACTGTCAGCTCCCTTTGTTCCAACTGGACAAATTCAGTAATTTTCCTATCCTTGGCACAATCAGAGAAATGCTTCCTATTGAAAGCTCTCACAAACTCTTCCCAGTTCACATCAGTACCTGGTGGAAAGATTGTATCCTTTGAAGCTCTCCACCAAAACTTTGTGTTTCCCTCCAGATGGTACTCTGCTAAAACTATTTTCTCAGCCTCACTGCAGTCCAACAACCAGAAAATTCGTTCCATTCCATCAATCCAATGCTCCGCCTCCTCAGGACTTCCCATTCCACTAAACTTAAGTGGTTTCAACTTTAGGAATTGTTCCACCAGTCCTTGAGGGCGACGTTCCACTCCGGGTTGTTCCTGCCCTTGCCTTTCCATAAGATTTCCAATATTAGTCAATGCCTGCAGGATATCTTCCATTCGGGGTTCAGCCCTTGCAGCAGAGGCTTCAACCCTCGATGGATGAGCACTTCCAGCTCGCACCATGATTTTCCTGCAGTTTTCCATGCATTTGCCTCAAGAATAATTTGCAACTCGGTGTTACTAGTCAGATCATTAATTAAGGTTATTACTAAAGTCACATAAGTAACATAGAATGTTACTGACACACAAAAGCAACATCACACTAGTTACCAGGGATCTACGAGTGAATATCCATCACCCGTTGTTCAAAGTTAGTCAACCATTCTAGTTAGTATCCTATGGTGTGCATCATTCTATCCTCATTTCCATCTGAGGCACCTTATCACTCCAAATAGACCATAGCTCTAATACCAATTAAAAGCATGTGGCACCCCCTGACGGCCCCCGATCCGTTAGGGTCGCCACAGTTCGCTCACCTTTCACTTTCCCTACTAACATGTCACTCTGATACCATTTCAATTGCAGCGGGTCCATACAACCTGGGGGTTTACATTTTTTTTTTGATCAGTCCCTTGCGCTATTCATATAACGGAAGCACATCCACCAACTCCCTTCCCTATATTCAGAAAACGATGCACACCAACTAAACATTTATAGGTAAAAGCCGAACACTTTTATTTACTTAAACCATATGAACATCATTCATCGTTACATCAAAATGCCGTAGTCTTCTATACTCGGCTATACTTCAAAAGATGACCGACATCTCCTCCAACAGTCGTATACTTAAGGTCCATCGATCAGTGTCGGTGTCCAACAGTTTATTCCTTTGCTATCCTCCTCCTCGCGGTCATATCTAACCACTTGATCCATCTACTGGTGGCAGGGGTGTCTTATCTATTCTGAAATGTTGGTCCCCAAAAGGGGTGAGTACAACCACTCAGCAGTAAAGATCCACCAAACTACTCAATGCATCAAACAGAACAATCAAGGCATCATAACAAAGCACATATCATTCATGCATTCAAGCATAACTTACCTTGCAGCCATGCATATGTCATCATACCATATGTACATACATCCTCATGTACTCATCACCATCATGTGATACATATACCATGCCATAGGTGCACATACAACCATGATTCATATCATCCATGCTATCAAGCATACATCACCATGAAATCCATTCATGCCTTCATGATCGCATTTTCAACATCAAATAGCATCAATTTATTTTCATGAGCCGATCATCCATCATGCCATATGCATACACCCATGCACATGATTCATGATCAATTCTTATCTTTCACAAGGATCTCATCAGTTTTTCTTTCCAGGGACCAGTGTTTGCATCCCACAATTCATCGCTCGCACCCAACCAGGCATCGCGAGGAACCTCCGGAATTACGCCACTAGGCCACCGGGCATCTGGCCCCCCACATTCCGGGCATCTCGCATCCCAACTAGCATCACGAGGCATCCCCCCGGGGGACAAACTTCCGGGGCTTCCGGAATTACGTACCGACATACCACCAGGATTCCCCCCCTCTGGAATTACGTATCGTATACCACCGGGCATCTCAAAACTCCCGAGGACCCTCCGGAATTACGCCACTAGGCCACTGGGCATCCGGCACCCCCACATTCCGGGCATCCCGACACTCCCGGGGCATCGTCGGCTCACACCTCCGACGGCCTTCTCATCACCACAATGCATATTCCCATACATCTCATTTTCAATTTTACATTTGATGCAACAATGCCAATGATTTGACAACAGCCCCTTTAAAATCATATAATATGCCTTGGGAAAAAAATATTATTTGATGCAATGGTTTTTGAGAAACTTCATTGAATTCATGAAAATTCATAAATCTTTTGATGTCATATGATATGCATGAATGTCACCACATCATTGCACGAATGAGAATCCAATGTATCACAATTTATGTAGCAAACCAATAACCTGTAAATAGAACAGTTTTTCAGCTTAAACAGAATGCGTGCTATTTATGAACAATTCTGGAAAATTAATAAACGATGGAAATTAATTCTGAAAATTTAACATATTGTAGATAAGATCTAAGGAAACACATTTCATGAAGAACACCATATCAAACAAGGCTTCACAGAATACGTACAGATCCGTATATATCACTAAAAAGGGTTTTTAACATGACCCATGCACAGTTTCGAAAACAACTTCAATTGAACCCTCAAATGGACTCAGAAAATTCTGAAATTTGGACACGTTGTAGTTAAGATCTATAGCTACAATTTTCATGAAAAATACAAAGTCAAATTCGTTCCGGATTAAAAGTTAAAACCAGTTTACTTTCCTATTTTTCGGGTTTATCTTTTCCAGACTATCATCATTCAAAGAAACTCGATTCTTCGACTTATATATGTTCATTTCTTGTAATTTTTCAGTATGTTATTCCTCAGAATATTAACTACAACTTTCGTTCAGAACATATAATCAAATTTTGACCAGATGATTTTATAAAAATCACGGAGTCTTACCGGGTCGAAGTAATATTTTCCAGATCCGGTTTTCTCAAAGAAAAACGAAATCAGATTACGCAGTTCTTGAAATATTTCGATTAAAATACCCGAATGACCTCCAAAAATTATGAAATTTTACCAGATTATAGTCGAGACCCTAAGGTAGATTTTTCATGCAGATATCTAGGCCAAATTCTTCCTAGATAATTTACTATAGGCGTTCGAAGTTCCTGTTTCTAGTACCGAACTGTCCAGTTTAGCTATCTCCGAAATATCAAGGTTTCGCCTACTTATCTTTCTTCATTTATTCTGAAATTTTGATATGTTTTGTTTCAAGAGGTCCAATACAACTTTCATTAAGGGATCCCGGTGAGATTCTCAAAGGATAGTCACCATTTAGTCCACGAAGTCTCGGGAGTCCAGTACCACACTTCCAGATCTACCGTCTTCAAAAGAAAATCATTTCACCAGGCTAAACTTACTCGTTTTACCTCAAATTTTAGTATGTAAATCATCAGGATGTTCTCTACAACTTTTGTGAAGAAGTCGAAGTGAAATTATTAGTAAAAAAGTGACATGCAACACACAAAACCACCAAGAGGTCGACGAAACAGTTTCAGATCTAGCCTTTTCGTAGAGGGAGGTTTTCACCCCTCAAAACTCAACCATTTTATCTCAAATTTTAGTATGTTATACTTTGAGATGTTCTCTATAACGTTCATGAAGAGGTCGAAGTGAAATTCCAAATAAAAAGTCGCATGCAACACACAAACTCGCGGACGGTCGGACTGGTCTTTCCGAAATCAGCATGCATGACCAACGAATCTCCCTTCAAAGCTCCGAAATCTCATCCCATCTACCACAACCAAGACTTACCATCTACTACACATACACACAGCAATGAAAAGAGTAGGTTTTAGGACTTCACTTGCCTTAAACTTAAGCACAAACAGCCACAAAATAGCGGGCAAAGCAGCAAACGAACGGCGGTGAACGGACCTCCTCTTCCTCTCTCTCTCTCTCTCGGCTTCACTCTCTCGCTCGCACGAACATTCTCTCTTGGATTCTCTCTCTCAATCTGCCCACTCTCCCTCTCTTTCTTTCCCCTTCATGATTAGCTAGGTAATTATTTGATTTGCATGAAGATTGACACTTGGCTTCCAAGAGGAAGACAAGTGTCCTCACCATGAAGACAAATGGCGTGGGGCATGCAAATCCAGCTCCTCCCTCCTTCTTGGGTCGATGGCCCTATGGCTTCATGGGCCGGGCCTCTTGGCCCATTTTGGGCCCAACACTCTTGGGCCAAAAATCCAACTTTTTAAATGACCCAAAAATAATACTAAATAAGCCCATAGTTGCTCTCAACAATTTACTTTAATCCCCACTTAATTTCATAATCTCAAATACTCACAAGGCCATAAAATTTTGTAATATAAATAAATAAAAATCCAACTTATAAAGTACATGGCCAAGAATAAAAATTTTCCTGTCGGTTTATCCTTTAATACAAATCCTTAATCACTCATGGACATAAGATATATTCCAACCAAATAATTGTCCATTCAATGTTCGGCCTTGTTCTGTTGTAATTCATTGATCTAAAGGCCATAACATAATCCAATGGCACTTCCATCACATTTCCATAGGTCGTAATGCATCTAAAGGTCGCTATGAAATTTTAGGATGCCACACAGGATGCCTGGGATGGGGGGTGCCGGATGCCCAGTTGTATTGTGATACATGCCCAAATGTCCTCGGGAGTTTCAAGATGCCCGGAATGGTTGGGTGCCGGAAACCTTGGAGGTTTGTGCCTGGGGAATGCCTCGTGATGCCAGTTGGGATGCGAGATGCCCGGAATGTGGGGGTGCCGGATGCCCGGTGGTGTGTGCCGGAGGTTTCTCGCAATGCCATGTTAGGGTGCGAGTGATAAAGTGTGGGATGCAATTACTGGTCCCGGGAAAGAAAGATGTGGTGATGAAATTGAAAGATAAAAAGTGGAAATTGAATCATGCAGGGTATGGTGACATGTACGCATGGCTGTATGCTATGATGTGTATGAGTGCATGGTTGTGTGTGCACCTATGGCATGATGGTACATGCATGACACGGTGATGATGAGTGCATGGTTGTGTGTGTGCACCTATGACATGATGATACATGTATGATATGATGATGATGAGTGCATGGTTGTGTGTGTGCACCTATCACATGATGATACATGTATGATATGATGATGATGAGTGCATGGTTGTGTGTGCACCTATGGCATGGTATATGTATGACATGACGGTGCTGAGTACATAAGGATGTATGTACATATGATATGATGACATATGCATGGCCGTAAGGTAAGTTATGCTCGGATGCATGAATGACATATACCATGCTATGATTGTTATGATTGTATTGTGTGATGTATTGAGTGGTTTATTGGATCTTTTACTCCGCTGAGTGGCTGTACTCACCCCTTCGGGGACCAACATTTCAGATTAGAAAGATGCCTCTCTCTCCGGTCACACGTGGTACTTTTTATGGCCTTCCATCTGACGTGGAGGTCGAGTGTTCGGAGATGGACTGCGTTACCATCCCCGGTTTGACGTTTGTGCGGGTTCGTTTGCTGGTGATGTATGATGTGGGCCTGGCTGGGGGCCCGGTCGTCCAGGAGTTCTTGTCGGTCCACGTCCGCCGTGACGGAGTGATGCGGGGGATGTTGCTGCCGCCACCGCCCAATGCATCGGGGTGGATGTGATGGCCCGCGTGAGGAGTGGAGAGCTGACACTTTTTGGACATAGCCGACACTTGTAGATGGAGGATTATACATGATCGACATAGAGGGTCGAGTTGTCTCTTTTTGAGTTGTGGCCAAGTCTAGCCAAGAGTCTTGGTTTTCCTTTTGGTTGTACCGACCCGTGAAATGCATCTTGAAAAATATATAAATAAAGAGTGTCTCAGCTTTATCTTCCTATGACGCTTAGTGGTGTGCATTGTATCATGATTGTTGGAGGGAGAGATGGTGATATTCAATGATGCTTCCGCTAATAAGTTGCGCTGGGACCGTTTTCAAAAAAAAAAAAGCCTATGAACTACGATGCTTCTACTAAGAGATGTAACTAGCATTCATTAGGTACGCAGATAGGCACCTGTGGCGACCTTAGGCGTTTCGGGGTGTCACAAAAGAATTATAGGAGTGTTGATGAAAAACCCAACTTATTCAATCAAAAACAGAACCTGAAATTCAGGATGTCACAACGATGCCGATTTCAGAAATTGCTCTAAACTGTCTTTCATCCGAGATAAGAGGGTCACACGCCCAACTTGGAAGGGAAGAGGGATGCATGCCCAACTTGAGTAGCAAGCCAATCTAGAGACTTCTTGGCTTGAAGATAAAAATGCATTAAATGCTTTTGGACCTTAGTGTGTTAAAGAGAAGAAACTTGGAGTACAAGTTGGGTAATGTGAACACATGTAAGCCTAATGATTGCATGAAATCTAGGCAATTAATGTGAGAGGTGAGTCATATGCTTAGGTGTCCCTAATGATTACATGTATTCAATTAAAGAGGTAAGTCAAATGGTTTAGGTGTCCCCACAATTATTACATGAAATCATTCCATGATGACTCAATCCTTTAAGTGGACCAATGAAAAAAGGAGCAAGTGTCCCCCTAAGAGCTAAACCTGCCACCTATCTCTTTAGCTTGCCACCTCTTCATCCTAGGTAGTCTACCTAAAGAAACGTGATTGGTCCACTTGGAAGGGAAATTATGAACGATTTGCCTATAAATAGAGGCATTTCCCTCCCTCAATTAGACACACACGCCACCCTACTTCTCCTTTATTTACTCTCTCTTTTTCCCTCACGCCCTCTCACCGTCGCCCCCTCTCCCTCTCATGGCCTTGCTCACTCACCACTTTACAAGATGGCTTCTATTGGTAAAGCCACCTATAACTTATCAAGGTTCATCGAAGGTAAGTAGAATTCCCAACCTTTAGCTAGGGCGATATGCTACGTTGTTGAGTTTAAGTTGTGTGCTTACTCATGAGTAGTCATTTTTATGTCATGGGTCCATTTAATATGGTTTGCTCATGTGTAGTTTAAGATGGAAGATAATAAATTGGCTTGTACGACACATGATACGTGATTATTAAATGAAAGAAGAAGAATGTCGTCACATAGTATTAACAGTGATACTCATTCGTAAGAACGAGGTGTCTTAGTTGAGCCATGATGCCTGGGTTAAACCCAGATGCCTCCGGTGAGCTAGCTCCTAAGACGTCTCGGTTGAGCCAAGATGCCCTAATTGACCTAGGACGCCTAGCTTGAAACTAAATGCCTCGGTTGAGTTGGGATGCATTGGTTGAAACAACATGCCCAGCTTGAAGCAGGATGCCTTGGTTGAGCTGAGATGCCCAAGATGTATGTTAATAAACCTTTTATGCATGCTGATATGCTTTTTACTACTTGACTTGGTGTGTTAATTGAGCTAGGATGCCTAGCTTGAAATTTAGTCGTGTGCTTACTCATGAGTAGTCATTTATGTCGCGGGTCCATTTTATATGGTTTTCTCATGTGTAGTTTAAGATGGAGGATAATAAATTGGCTTGTACGACACATGATACGTGATTATTAAATGAAAGACGAAGACTGTTGTCACATAATATTGACAGTGATCCTCATTCATAAGAATGAGATGTCTTAGTAGAGCCATGATGCCTGGGTTGAACCCGGATGCCTCGGGTGAGCTAGCTCCTAAGATGTCTTGGTTGAGCCAAGATGCCCTAATTGAGCTAGGATGCCTAGCTTGAAACTACATGCCTCGGTTGAGTTGGGATGCCCTGGTTGAAACAACATGCCTAGCTTGAATCTGGATGCCTTGGTTGTGCCGGGCTGCCCAAGTTGAGCCAGAATGTATGTTAATAAACCTTTTCTGCATGCCGATATGTTTTTTACTACTTGACTTGGTGTGTTCATGGATAAACCGAAGATAAGCATGCATAGAAGTTACACCGAAGGGATACATATGTGTAGTCGAGGTGAAACAATAATATTGCTCTCGATCTGCCATCAATCTTATAATATGAGTACTACTCATGCTAAATTTGATGATGAGTTGTCGTCCTAGTAGAAGATTAGGGGTTTTCACTTACTAGGTCTTGGACTCACTCCTTATTTTGGAAGCCGTAGTCATGCTAGAGGAGATAGGAGTTCCCCCTGGCCTATGTGGAAACTTGTAGTATGATGTAAAAAGGAAAACTAGCCTGTATAAAAAAAAGGGCTTATAAAAGAGCTGTTATAATATAAAGTAACGTGTTCTATTTTATATATGTCTCGGTCATCCAGCTATTATTTTTCTAGGGAGTTTATTTGTTTATGTTTCCGCATGTGTTTATGAACGTGATAAAAAGAATCGGGACAACGACAAGCCTAGGAGGTCGTGAAAATAACCCTTGCTGTTGAAGACCCAGGAGATGGAGATGGGGCCATTATGGTGAGAGCAACGGATCACCTTAAGGATCATTAGACATCAGTTTTGCAACAACAGCAGGAACCAGTCCAAGTTTGGATCGGTTTAGGACCATTGGGGCTAAATCGGACCACTAGCACTCTTCCGATGGCTGATTGGCCAAGCTTCAATTAGGATCTGGTCGAGGATGAGCCTAAGAATAGATCGGATGAGGTTTGGCGGTGATTGAACCGCTACTAGCTACTGGTTCGGCACCTAAAGATTAATATCGGTCCAATCAAACAAGTCTTCGTCCGTTTGGGAAAATCAGTCACCGAAGTTATTTCAGTCATCCTTACAGCTATCCTCGACCACGCTGTGGTCGAGCATTCTCCAGAGGATCGATCAAGGAAGCTCAATCGAAGAGAAGACCAGTGATTGGCACTGGTTCGGTTTAACCGATCGGAACGAAGATATGCTCGAGTGTCAATCTTGAAGGCAGTGACCGAAAGGCCATTGGGCGAGAGGTTTTCGCCATCTTTCTGGCATCTTGAGCATACAATCGAAGAGGAAGAATGGCCAGGCAATTGGCCGGTGATGGAGCCAATCAAATGGCCGCTAGTGAAGGGCCAAACTAGTGACGGTTGGGGGAAAGAGAAGGAGGGATTGGTGTGGAAAAAAGAAAGAGACATAGAGAGAGAGATTTGAGCTTTAGGGAGAGAAATCTTCTGCATAAATGAGGGCCCACATTTTGGAGGGAAAAATTCTATTTATACTACCCCCAAATTGGTTGATCTCGGCCGTCGGTTGGATCCGATGGTCAAAAAATTGATCCAATGGACAATTTATGATTTTAAATGTTGTTATAATCATTAGAGGTATTGAGCAATCGATCAGATTAGTCTGATTTACGAAAATCCAAGCTTAAAACAAGAACTGTGCTTAAAGGCCTAAATGGGGGTCAAATTGCAAATTTATTAAATTGGAGGGCCAATCTGCGAAATATTGGGAAAACAAGTGCATAGGAGTGAAATTGCACAACGAGGGTCTCGAAACCGGTTGCTGGAGGTCTAGCCGGTAAAGGGCCGAACTAGCTTGCCCTACCAGCGGTCGGTTTGATTAGCTAGATTGGTTCATATCAATTTGACTAGTTCTTGTCGGTTTTCATTTCTTCTTGTGGCCCTTATGGGTGCAAAATTTATGCAATTTGGTCCCTAAATGACCAAATTGAAAACAAAACTTGCACGATTTGCGAAGAAATTATATGATTTTGATTCTATTAAGCCAATTAAACTTCATAAACATGATCTATGGAATTTCTATTGACCTAATTGAGCGATTATTGCAAAAAACAACGGATTGACACTATGGGCAAAAATGGGCAAATTTGCAATTTCATTGCTAAAATTGCAAATTAATTTAAATTCAATTCAATTAATGTTGCAATAGACCTATTTAACTAATTACCCTTGTGTAGGATCACCTATTATACTCAAATTGATCTTTGATTAAAGTATTAAAAATTAGGCAAAAAATAAATTGGGGCCTAATATTAAAATTGGACCTAGATTCATGCAATTGAAGCATAGCCTTGAATGGGTCAACCTAATTTCCTTCAATTGAAGCACGACGGCTTGATTTTCTTACATTCAAGAGAAAAAAAATCCCTCAAATCAGGACGTTCTCCTATGAATTTCTCATAATCAACCCCATATTTGGATTTGTGTTAAAAAAACAAGTAGAAAATAATCGTTTGTTCGTAAATCATGAAGAATCGATTTTGATATCCTAGTTAGGGCTTAAAGTAGCAATTTGTCTTTCAATATGACAGTTCGCAAAATTGAATGCACGAGCAAATTGAGAATAGCTCCCAGACCACATGTTGTGAAAAGAACTACACGCAATTATAGCCAAAACAAAAGTAATTTAATTTTTGGCCAATTTAGAAACTAAAATTGAAAATTTTGAAAAAAAAAAATTCTTAATTGCATTTGATAAAATTTTTGACACACAAGTCAAATTGACACTAGAAATAAGTGTTTTGAGAATTTTTTCTAACTTTTTGTTAAAGCTTTGACCAGAAGTCCAACCTTTAGTTGACTTTTATAAAAGGTTTTTTTTTTTTTGGTCGAATATTTGGATTTTTGAAAATTTGATTTGAGAAAAATGAAATCAAAATTAGTTGACATCTTTTTGGAGGAAAAATCAATTTTCAACTCGAGATTAACTTTTTATCAAAAGGTTGACCTACAAGTTAACCGGGTAGTCAACTTTTTTGACTTTTCAGAATTTTTTTTTTTTTTTGAAAAATGAATAGGAAAATGCTTAAAAGCTACCATGCAAAAGAAATAAAAGAAAACAACGACACTTTTTGATCGGGAAATGTGTTCCATTGCAATCGGAAACCCAAATCACGATTTTACTTACCTCTATTATGCATCGATTAAAAATCAGGTGTTAGTAGCTGCTTCTATTTAAGTGGGAGTTCAAAGAAATTCTACTCAAAGACAAAATTGATATTTGTAGTTTTTAATTGATTCCATTTGGTGGAAAAGAAAATAACAATGGAAAATGACATTTGGTTAGCGACATACATGGATACTTACCTTCACTCATCAAGGTGTTTGAACTCATGCTTGTGGTCTTTCTCTCCATCTCTCTCGTGGAATGGAATGAAGGAAAAGAAGTATTTAATGAAAGGGAATGGTTCAAGGATAACCACTAGCCTAAGGACAAGATTTAAGGATAATCTAGAACCTAAAAATAAGGTTTATAAGGATAACATAGAACCTAAAGGCAGAATTCATGGTTTATTAGGAACCTAAGGAATAAGTTTTAAGGTTTACTAGGAACCTACGAGACAAGGTTTAAGACTTACCAGGAACCTTATGGACAAGGTTTAAGATTTACCATGAGCCTAAAGGACGAGATTTAAGGTTTATATGAAACTTAAATGACAAGATTTAAGGTTTACCAGGAACCTTAGAGACAAGATTTGAGGTTTACCATGAACTTAAGAAATAAGGTTTAAGGTTTACCTAGAACCTAAAGGATGAGGTTTAAGATTTACCTGGGACTTAAATGACGAGATTAAGGTTTGCCAAGAACCTAAGAGATGAGGTTTGAAGTTTACCAAGAGCCTAAGAGACATGGTTCCAGGTTTATCAAGATCCTAAGGGATGAGGTTTAAGTTTTTTCAAGAACCTAAATGATGAGGGTTATGGTTTAGGCTAACCAAAAATTGACTCATTGGGGAACATATAATTTGAAAATAAGTTTTGAGATTACTCGCGAGCCAATCTTGCGAAATCATTCAAACAAGTCTTGGTAAACGATACCAAATGTTAAATTCCTTCGGATAGGACTTTTAACTAAATAAAGTTTGACTATCCATCTAAGGGTTAGACCAAATTTGCCAAAATGGAAATAACCTAATCAAAAAAGTCTTTCACACTGACTCTTGAAAAGGGACTTTTGTTCCCATCCTTTAATGTGGGAAAATTATTCATTCTCGTTGGAGATGTCTCACATAACCTATGTCTAAGGTTTCACTAACAATCATAGTGAATACAAATTCATTAATCAAAAGGTCTTTTGAAAGGACCGTAATGATAGATTGGTCATGGGCTTATACAAAGGGTATGTACTTTGAGGCCAAGAAAGGAATATTAAATCAATATTTTCATCGTGTTTATAAGTCAAGAAACTCGAAGATAAGACAAAATAGGATTGTTTCCACTCCTTTTAGTGAGAACTCCTTTGTGAAATTCTCATTTCAACTCGGAACATCCCAATCAGAAGAGACTTCGGATAAGGGTTGTAATGTTTGTTTGGGCAAGGCTTTGAAAGGCTTGCAAATTTTTCGGATATCAAGGCTATAAAAGTGAGTGATTATCTTGTCATCATTACCATCTCATAACTTTTCAGAAATTTGACTCTTGAAATGTGACCTATCTCAAGAATCATTTTGGCTATTTTGTTTTGAGACATGATTGCTTTACTATTTTTCTAATGACATTGCTTGAAATATATGGTTTGCAAAGCATTTTTTGTTTATTATGAATGATCTTTTGCACGACCATTAATCTTGTTTTTCTTAAAATGAAGTTTTTCGAGCATCGGCCTTACTTTTACTAGGCACAATAGTTTTTCATGCCCTATAGTTTGCACTCTCTTTTAAGTACTTAGGACTCTTAAGTGGTTTCACCAAACATTCTCATTTTTTTTTATAAAGGGTAATCATGTTTGGGTAGTGAACATAATGCTCTTAGTCACTTTGGGATGCTTCAAGCTTCCATGAGAAATTGCTTAAAGCTATCATAGGAAGACCGACGCAAGTGAAAGCAATAGAATATTTCTTAATCTTTTGCTCCATAATTTCCAACTAAAACCTCCTATTTTGCCCCAATGTGGGGTTGCTCTTGATAGGGTTATTTTGAAAATGCTCCCACTTTGACTCAAATTGACTTGCAAGGGGTATGAATAGTGTTTGGGATTGAGAAAGAAATGTCTTTATAATTTCAATCCATCTATCCACTGTAAATGAATCCTATGCCTTAAGGCATGGTTCTTTTCGCTCAATTCTCTCAAAGTGTGCATAAGGAAATGTTTGGTAAAAGGCCTGCCTCTCATCATCTTAGGCACTACAACTTGGCATATTTAACAACCCTTTTATAGCTTTTCAAGATGCCAATTGGTTAAATTCCTCCGTGTGAGGAATTAAGACATGAAGAATGTTTTTAAAAGATATGTTCCCATGACTCTACTGGGGAAGACTTTGCAAATAAGGTTGAAAGAAATTTATACACAAAATAGGTTTTGTTTACAAAGAGGTTCACTTCTAGAGTTCCGATTGACTCTTTCGGTGTTCTAATGGACAAGACCACTTCTAAGTTCTAAATAAAGTCATTGTCGTTGTTGTTGTTTTTTTTTTTTTTTTTTTTTTTTTTGAGGTTTGCTTTCTTGAGGTTGATCTCCATAGGATTGATGAAGTCTTCCTTGGAGGTCCTTCGGTACCTACAAGATGAGCAAATATACAAATGCAACATGTATGCATGAGATGCATGATGCAAATATCATAAAGTGGCTCGAATTCAATTCAAAAGTGGCTCAAATGCCTCTCACTTTATTCATGGATAATATTTATGTTGACACCTAAGTTTGGCAACCCTAAAGAAATAAAAAAATAAAAATCGCATCAAAAGAAATAAAAAGGAAAAAAAAGGAGCAAAATCAATCTGATCGATTATGCATGGCAGTTGAAAATTCTGATCTTGGTAAATGTGGAAGCAATTCCTGATCAAGGATCAAGATTTTAGGAAATCAGGTAAATGAAGAGCAATAATTTTTATGAAAGGGAAGGAATCGACGCAAAGTCGAGCTGATTGCGAAATCACGCTCCAATATGCAGCCATAAATCAATGCAACAGAAGATGGAAGCTTGAAAATTGCCATGGAAAGTGGCTGTTTGAAATCACTATAAAAGAGAGTTACAATTTTCGTGACAGGGGAGCAGAAAAATTCCAGAGAAAATTTTGAGGAGGAGAGAATTCATGAAAAGGGTACGGGAGAAAAGTAAAAAAAAAAAAAAAATAGAGAGAGGAAAAGGCATTTCTCCCTCGTCCATCTTCAGTCAACAAAGAGAGCCATTTCTCTTTTCTCTTCATGACAAACTGTAGAGAAAAGGAAAAGTGAGTAGAAAAGTATAGAACAGAGAGAGAGAAAGAAGGAAAAAACGTGACACACAAGAAAGGTTGATTCTTCCTTGGCTTCTCATTAGCGACGCTCGTAGATTCCGGTAGCTGCTCGTTCGCGCCGTCGACCCTTCCTATACATCCGCTGCTGCCGTCACTCGCTCGTGTCCCCTCTGCCTAAGCCCCACTCCGAACATGTCTTTGCTAGCGCTAGCTCCTACGTCACCCAACCATCGTCGCGCGACACCAGTGACATCTACAACTCCATGGTTGTGCCCCCGCCATGAGCGAGCGCCCAAAGCCACAACCATTCGCTCGATAACTACTGCCCCAGCATCCCACTCGTCTCTGTCGCGCCCGACCCCGAGCTTCCGAATGTCACCACCGCCTGCAACCGCCTGCCGTGAGCACCTCCGCCCGCTCCACCCTTCCTGACGTTCTAGTGTCCCTCGCTCGCTGCCGAGCATCATCCCTGCCCGCAACTCGCAGCCGCTCATCGCTGCGCTTCTGAACACTACCGTCCTTGATGCCTGCTGCCATTCGCTCAAGCGCCTCTACTCGCCCAGCACCAGCAGGACAACCGCCGTACCACTGCCGACACCAACGTCTGAGCACCACCTTGCGACACTTGCATCTCTATTTCACTAGTCACAGCGCCTTCGCCTGCGACCCAATGCCTGACACCGCGCCACTTGCCATATCGCCACTCGCCCATTGCACTACTTCGCCCAAGCGCTAACGCTGTTGCAGCGCCGCTTGAACGCCGCTCTTGCCTGTTAACCACCGTGCCTCTGCCCGTCCGTGACCTGCAGTAGCCGAGCCACCACTCGTCATCCCTTCTGCCTTAGCACCACCCATCGACCTTGCAGTGCCTTTGCCCCACGTCACCGCGCCTCACCCACTACTGGCTGCTTGCCCGTCACCGCACTAGGAGCCCACGCCACCTACGCCCACGACCTACTTGCCCGTCGTCGCTGCTGGTCTGCCCATCCATTGCCTTGTCGCCGTGCCTACTCCCGTTGGTCACAAATCCCTACACTGATCCTGTTTATAAAAAAGTAAAAAAAAAAAAAAAAAGTAAGGGTAGACTTATTTTTATTTTTATTTTTAATCAAGTTACGATGTTCATTTTATGAATATTGTAGGCATTATCCACAAGGTTTTCCTGAAAATTATTGTAATTATTAATTTGATTCGTAAAACGTTAAAACATTTTTTAGTTATATTAATTTTTTGGGCATTTTGATAGTGTTTTGATTATCAAATCATTATAATTATTAATTTGACCCGTAAGACTTTGGATCAAATTTTTAATTATTTTGAACTTTCTCATATATTGCGATGTTTAGGGTTAAAATAATCGTTAATTTAATTCATGAGACCACGGATTATTGTCTACTTTGTGTGTTTAATTCTTTCAGTGCAATTTATTTGATTGTTGAGCATCCGTGTCATCACCCGTTTTGCATGATAGTGATTTAAGTTAAAATAAATTCAAACTGCCTACAAATACATTTCTGAAAATAAAAAGAATGGTACCGAAAGGGCATTAGAAAAGTCTAGTGTAACTAAGTCCCCATACCCAAAGTCTCTAGTTCATAGGAGTAAAATAATCTTCCCATTATTTTACTTAGGTGTCTAATCGACCTACCATAAAACGATTAGTGGTGACTCCTCTATAAAATTCATTTAAAAAAATACTTAAAACCTAAGTCGCGAATTGGTATGGCTTGGGAGAGCCCGGGCTAAGTTTAGGCTTAACAGTCAATTAGCCAAACCGTTAGGTAATCCAGCCCACTTCAAGGAGGTCGCGACAGCTTCGCGACTCCACTTGGGACTTGAGTTAAAACTCTTAGTGGACTTAGGCCAATTTTTCTCTTATTTTATAAAATTGTTTTTGTTTGGCAGCGAGGATTTCAAGTACGTCCCTAACATTTATGGTGTTAAATGTTCTTGCAGATGGGAGGTATAAGGGGAGTAGTCTTTACTAATCGTTGTCTTGCAGGGAGGTGTTGGGATGAATGATTGATTATGAAGTGTTGTTTACATTTAAACTATTGTTCATGTTTTATTACTTTTAGCACTACAATATTGCACACACAACCTACTGCCAGACCTAGGCTACGATAGGATTTTTAAGATGGTGTTGAGAAGGACACTTCCTCAAAAGCGAGACTACTATGTAGAGGTTGACATTCTTTTCCCCGGAAGTTTTTCATGGTGTCGACTGTGTTTGTCCATATCCGCGAGACTACATGACTATGGAGCATTCTATTCGACTAAGCCGGAGTTAAGAGGACCTGACACGTTGAACGCGAGACTGCGACAGTCAGATTATCCTATTAACTCCACTTTGTTAAGCCGTCTAGGTAGAAATCGAGCCTCACATTTCATGCATATGTCTATGTGATTGTCATCCCTCTCTAGTGAAAGTAAGTTGTCTAAATTCTCACTTTGTAATTTACATACTTTATTGCGATAGGGAAAACCGTCGTATAGTTCATTTCCATTCTTAAGGTTTCAGATGCTACCATATGGTCTTGGAAGAAGGGGTCAAGGCATTTGAAACCCCATTGAAGCCCCTCGGAGGTCTCGTTCTGCTGGATTAGGACACCATGGAAGAGGTGGAGAAAATTCTGGAGGACAGAGACAAAAAAGACAGAACTTGCCACCTGAGTAAGGGCGAGGGAGGCAAAACTCGCCACTTGAGCAGTGGCAAGGGAGGTAAAACTCGTCACCTCCTAACATTCGCAAGACGTTCCCTGGCCCTCCGAGAATGATGTAAGATGGAGTGGAAGTGATGGACACTCTGGGACAGCCAAGCGACAAATTCGACTACTATGTGAAGTATTCGACTCCCCCCAGCTTTCACATTGACCCTCGAGATATTGTCTTTGATGGATGGGGTGGCATGGATGATCCGACACCTTCAAAGACAGAGAACCCTAATGATGCACTGGAAGGAATCACAAGTTTCTTTGATGACCTCCTCATAGGAGCCATTAACGAAGGATCTCTAGAAGAAATGGGCCCTAGCCCATAAGAGTAACTTAATTGTTGATTTTGATTCCCTTGCGTGGGAATTTTTATTGCTTTCTAGGAGTTGTTTGTGATTTCTTCTTTTTTACTTTCTTTTTAGGGCTTGAATATCGCATTTTCCATTCAATAAATGTAATTGATTGATGAATTTCAATAAAATTACAAGTTTTATTTTGAGGGCATGATAAGGTACACCAAACCAGCCCGGTGATCATATCCAACCGATAAAAGAAAAGAAAAAATCTAATAAAAACTCTAAGGCTTAGGTTTCCTCATGCTTCCTTGTGTTAAAATGTTTTTTTTAAAGGGATTTTCAAAAGCGTTGAAAAAAACACAAATAATTTACCATGTTTGTCTTTTTGATTCATGTACTTTCTGTTTTAGGGATGGTCTTATAGCATGTAAAGGAATGGAAATGGTCCAATCCAATGCAACATGTGTTGATAATGATCCCGAAGACTTGATCGAAGATTCCATTGAGGTGCAGCGTAGCTGGGAACAACATGAAAAAGCCAAGGTTCTCACATCCGAACAAATTGTCACTGTTAATTTAGGTGACACGAAGAAGCCAAGGAAGTGAAAAATGGGCAAATTTCCCTAAAGACAAGGCCGAGCACCTAATCCAATTACCGAATGAATATCAAGATGTCTTTGCATGAACCTATGCTGACATGCCTAGTTTAGACCCGTCAATTGTTGAGCATTATCTGCCTACTAATCTGGACATGCCACCTAAGAAGCAGAGGATGTGAAGAACTAAACCCAAGCTCTCGAAGAAGATAGAGGAGGAAGTAATGCAGCTTTTGAATGTGGGATTCATTGAAGTCTCACAATACCCAAAATGGGTGGCTAACGTCGTGTCGGTGATGAAGAAGGATGGTCGAATTTGAGTTTGTGTCGATTATTGGGATTTGAACAAGGCTAGCCCGAAGGATGATTTCCCGCTACCTCACATAGATGTCCTTGAAGATAGCACTGCCAGATTTGAATTGTTCTCATTTATGGATGGCTTTTCCGGATACAATCAGATAAGGATGAAGGATGAAGACAAGGAGAAAACTGCATTTATCACTTCGTTGGGAACCTTTCACTATAAGATTATGCCCTTCGAACTCAAGAATGTAGGGGCAACCTACCAGCGAGCCATGGTGGCACTATTCCATGATATGATGCATCAAGAGATCGAGGTCTACGTTGATGATATGTTTGCGAAGACTCGGCTTGGAAGAAGCCACGTGAAAACTGTGAAGAAGTTGTTTGATCGACTTCGTGAGTTCAAGCTTCGACTAAATCCCGTTAAATGTGTGTTCGGAGCAACATTCGGTAAATTACTAGGATTCATTGTGAGCAGCAAGGGGATTGAGATCGACCCATCTAAGGCTAAGGCCATATGCGAGTTGCAACCTCCGTCAACGGTGAAGGAAGTCCGGAGCTTTTTGGGGAGACTGAATTACATAACTTGATTCATTTCCCAACTTTCCGAAACTGCCAAGCCGGTCTTCAAGCTCTTGAAGAAGAATGCATGAGTCAACTGGGATGATGAGTGTCGAGAAGCGTTCAACAAGTTGAAGCAGTACTTGATGAATCCACCAGTGCTTGTCCCACCATCGCCGGGGCATCCTTTGATTCTCTACCTCACCATTCATAGTGAATCATTGGGTGCGATATTGGCTCAGAATGCCCTATTGATAAAAAAGAATGAGCCATCTACTACCTGAGCAAAAGGTTCACTATATCAGAATAGAAATATTCTAATGCTGAAAAGACTTGTGCAACATTAGTCAAAGTATTGTATAGATTGCGACAGTGCACACTACAATACCAGACATTCCTCATGATTAAGAACATTCATGTCAAGTACTTACTCAGCCAGCTTTGGTGGATAAGTTGGCTAAATGGCAAGTTTTAATGTCAGAATTTGATGTGCAGTTCATGCTACAAAAGTTGGTTAAGGGTTGAGCGATCGCTGATAAATTGGCCGAGAATCCAAAAGTCTCAAATAATGATGATAGTTTCTTAGATGACCATGTCTTTCGTGTAAGTGAAGATTCATGGACAATGTTCTTCGATGGAGCTGTAAACCTATTAGGTTCTGGCACTGGGGCAGTTCTGATATCCCCAGACGGACAACATCATTTGGTAGCAACGAAATTGACATTCCCATGCACTGTATGAAGCTTGCATCCTCGGGTTTCAAGTTGTAATCGAGATGGGTGTGGCTAAGTTAAAAGTATCGGAGATTCTGCACTAATCATACTGCAGACCGTAGGTGAATGGAAAACTAAGGATGCTAAGTTGCTCCCGTACCACGAGTACTTAGAAGATCTGGTCAAGGAGTTCGAGGAAATTTTGTTTGAATACTTGCCAAGATCTCATAATCAATTTGTGGATGCACTTGCAACTTTGTCTTCTATGTTGCATGTTACAGATGGGTTAGAAGTCGAGTCGCTGAAAATAGAAGTTTTGCCGAAGCTGGCTTATTGTATGATCGTGACTAAAGAACCTGATGGGAAACCATGGTATTAAAATATCATGAATTATATTCAAAAATAGGAATTCCCAAAGGGAAATACAGCTGATAGGAAATACATCATAAAGATGGCCTCAAAATTCTTCATTAGTGACAAGAATTTGTATAAGAGATCATATGATTCGGTCTTATTACGTTGTGTAGATACAGCCGAAGCCGCTCAAATCATGCAAGAAGTGCACAAAGGAGTGTGTGGCCCTCATATGAATGGGCACATGTTAGCTAAGAAGATTATGAGATTAGGCTACTTCTGGCTCACACTAGAAAGTGACTGCATCCGACATGTTCGAAGTTGTCATTGTTGCCAAATTCATGGAAATAAGATAAATGTTCCTCCAACTGAGTTGCACCAGTATTTCGAGCCATGGCCCTTCACAATGTGGGGCATTAATGTGATTGGCCCAATAAATCCTAAGGCTTCAAATAGGCATCGTTTCATTTTGGTGGCAATAGACTACTCCAAATGGATCAAAGCTACATCATTTGCAAGTGTCACCGCTCGCAATGTTGTGAAGTTCATCAAACGTGACATAATTGCTTGCTATGGTGTCCCTGAAGTAATCGTCACGACAATAGGACGAATTTGAACAACAAACTTGTTGATGAGTTGTTCAGCGAGTTTAAGATCAAGCATCTGAATTCATCCCCTTTCCACCCTCAAATGAATGAAGCTGTTGAAGCGGCCAACAAAAACATTAAGAAGATTTTGGCTAAGACAAGCCGAGAATTATTGAGATTGGCATGATAGGTTACCTTTCGCACTAATGGCATACCGACGTCCATCCACACTTCTATTGGACAACCCTTTTCGCCCGGTATACGGTATGAAGGCAATTCTGCCCATGGAATTGGAAATTCCTTCACTTAGGGTCTTATCCCAAACGGAGTTGTCTGAGGTGGAATGGTTGCAACAAAGATTTGAACAGTTGAACCTAATTGACGAGAAAAGACTGAAGGCTCTCTACCATGACCAAACATATCAATAAAGAGTAGCCAGATCTTTCAACCAGAAGGTGCGGCCGAGACATTTTGAGGTAAATAACCTATTCTTAAGGAAGCTGTTGCCAATTTTTCCGGATTGTAGGGGCAAGTTTGCTCCGAATTACAGTGGCCTATATGTGGTGAAGAAGGTACTTCCCAGAGGTGCCTTGATCTTGGCAGAAATGGATGGTAGTGAGTTTTATACTCTAGTTAATTCTGATGCTATCAAGAAGTATTATCCATGATAGAATTTACCATGTCATGTTTTGAACTACAAGCATTTCTATGATGAATAAATTGCCTTAATGAGTTGAATTGTTCTAATTTGTTGCAAAATGTTTTCCTTGATGAATTGTGTGAGATAAATTGAATGTGTCAAATGGGATGCTTTGGAATGACGAAAGGCAAACCTTATTCCATACACTATTTCATACACTAATCCCTAGTGAGTTGTGTGGAAAAATCCCATACCCACAAGGAAAAGGGTTATCTCGCAAAGGGTATGTCAACTGAAGTGATGAGAGGCATTCTTTTCTCTATCTCAAACACTACGGGTGATCCATTGCTTAACCCCTTGAGCCACGTACACTTATGGAGATTCTTTTAAATTATCCCTGTCAAGGATCGTCCCATATTGGGGCATCTTTTGAAATGAATGGTAGGAACCTTCTTGCTGACACTTGCATTGATCTTCGAGCATTGCTTTTGTAGTGCAACTTACGCAGTAATTTAAGTGCTTTAGGATGATGAAGAGCAATTATTTCTTTATCCTACACACTTCTGTCCATTGCATAGCCCACTTGAGTGTATGAATTCTTTTCGTGTTAAACCCAGTCGGTGATTATCCCCCACACTAGGGCAGGATGAAAAACAATCGTTCAAGTAGCATGGTCTAAAATGCTGATAAAATATGAAGACTATGTAAGTCCAAAGAAAATGAGTGCCAAAAAAAAAATAAGGGGGCATGAAGAAGTAGTGTGCCTAGTAAAAGCAAGGTCAATGCCCGAAATGAAAAATCAAATATTAGTTGCAGTATGTCACATCCTCAGTGAAGCAATACTTGTAGAACTAAATGGAGTCTTGATATGAAGAAAATCCCTGATGGTAAAAAAGAAAATTGGCAGAAATATCGAGATGATCACCAACTCTGACCCCCCGAAACACTTTTTGAGCCTGACAATCCTTTCATGAGCCAAGCCTGCATTACATCCCTTGCAAAGTCTCTTCAAATTAGGGCATTTGAATTAACGTAAAAGTTCATATGTTCAAAAGCATCGCACGAAGAAGTGTGAGTAAGATAATTTCTACTTCATTTTGTATGCTTCTTGACTTGTAAAACTAGAGGTGATTGCGGAATATCATTCATTTTTTAATAGCCTCGACTAAAAGAATCCCCTTTGTTAAGCCATTGACCAAGCCTACATTACGGTCCTTATTAAAGACCTCTCAGATTGGTAAAGTTGTACCACTTGCGAAATTACTTAGACTCTTGTTTGGCATGATAATAGTGAGATAGAGTGATTATCAGATTCCTACATCAAAGGTTAGGATGAAATATCCTTTTAATGAGGATGAGAGAAAAGTCCTTTTAGACCGAAAGATCCCTCATTTGACGCATCCATGACACTCATGTGTTCAGATTGGAATATTCTTTTGAAATTCTTCCCATTTGGAAGTTAAGTGATGCTAGATTAATAGAAATTATCAGGCATGAACCTGACTTGTGTTAATGCATATTTTATCTATGACCACAAATGCATGTTACCTCTTTTATGAATAGGCTTTACAGGAGACATATCCCCAAGGATCAGAGATGTCACTAGGTAAGTATATCCATGTCTGTACCTTAAATTCTTGTCATTGTACAAGTATTCTCTCTCAAGTGCACCGACATTCCACTCAGTTGAGTTGTCCCCCAAAGATTTTTCTCCAGATTCAGTTTGATTAAGATGATCGAAGAAAGATTCGGGTCCTCATCAGATGATCTGTGCTAGGCGACCGAAGAAAGGTTTGGGTCCTGGAAAGCCGTTTCTCGTTTAGGCGACTGCAAAATGGTATGGATTCTAGACAATATCTATTTTCCATTCAGGTGACCGTAGAACGGTATGGGTCTGGAAAATTTTTCCGTTTAGGCGACCGTAGAAAGGTACGGTTCCTGGAAAAGTGATCTCCCATTTAGGCGACCATAGTATGGTACGGGTCCTAGACAATGTTTGTTGCTCTAACAGGCGATCGTAGAAAGGTACGGATCCTGAAAGAAGCAATTTTTCCGTCAAGGCGATCGAAAAAAGGTTCGGGTCCTAGACAACCAAATACTGCCATACTGGGTGACTATAGAAATGTAAGAATCCTAGGAAGGGAGCATTCTGTTAACCTTGTTACTATTCTAGGTGATCGTAGCAAAGTACTATCCTAGACGTGTAATAAAAACTATCTTGAATTGCTGTCCTTAAAAGTAAGTCATTCCAGGTATGTTCCCGTATGATTTGCATTGCATTTCAAATGTGATTCATTTCCCAAAAAAAAAAAAAAAGGCATTCAATGCATGTGTATGATCAAAATTTACGTCTCAACTTGTCTTTGAAGGCAACGTCTACGAGCTCACCTTCAAAGAGAGGCGGCTATTGACACATAATTTTGGTAACCTTAAAGTAATAAAAAATAAAAATCACATCAAAAGAAATAAAAAGGAAAACGAAAAGGTGGAAAATCAATCTAATTGTTTATGCATGGGAGTTCAAAATTCTGATCTTGGTAAATGTGGAAGCATTCACGATGAGGATCAAGATTTAGGAAATCAAGTAAATAAAGAGCAAGAATTTTTATGAAAGGGAAGGAATCGAAGCAACATCGAGCTGATTGCGAAATCACGCTCCAATATGCAGCCATAAATCAACGCAACAGAAGATGGAAGCTCGAAAATTCCCATGGAAAGTGGCCATCTGAAATCACTATAAATGAGAGTTATAATTATCGTGATAGGGGAGCAGAAAAATTCAACAGAAAATTTCGGGGAGGAGAGAATTCGTGAAAAAGGTGCGGTTAAAAGTAAAAAAAAAAAAATAAAAAATAGAGAGTGAAAAAGACATTTCTCCCTCGTCCATCTTTAGTCAACAAAGAGAGCCATTTCACTTTTCTTTTCCTGAAAAACTGCAGAGAAAAGGAAAAGTCAGCAGAAAAGTACGGAACAGAGAGAGACAAAGAAGGAAAAGACGTGATAAACAAAAAAGGTTGTCTTCTTCCTTCACTTCTCATCAGCGATGCCTGCAGATTCTGGTAGCTGCTCGTTATCGCTGTTGACCCTGCATGTACCTTCGCTGATGCCATCGCTCGCCCGCGTCTCCCTCGACCTGAGCCTTGTTCGGAACACACGTTTGTCGACACAAGCCACCTGCGTCACCCTATCATCACCGCACGCCACCAGCGACGTCTCCAGCTCCACGGCTGCGCCCCTGCTCGCAAGCGAGTGCCCGAAGCTGCAACCACTTGCTCGCCAACTACTGCCCCTGCGGCACCCCGAAACGGCCCCCGATCCATTAGGGTCGCCACAGATGATGTCCTTTCTCTTTACCTTAAAGTCTATTACTCTGATACCATAAAAATTTGATAAATCCATAAATCCTGGTGGTTTATATCATTTAGATCAGTCCTAGTGCAATTCATATCGTGCCACCCCCTTGCCATGATCCATTAGGGTCACCACAGGTATCTACCACAAGTTCTACTGCATACCAGTCTAATATCTTTCAAATAAAGTGGAACCATTTCTTTATATAAATATATACATTTTTTTTATATATAGGTTTTAGCGCAGCTCTCCAACGGAAGCATAAACGAGTCTCACGATCCCTTACTCCAAAAACAATAATGCAATGCACACCAACTACACATCAAAAGAAAAGACAAAGCCGAGTTACTTTTATTTACATTTTTAAGATGGACATCCCAGGGTCGGTACAACAAAAGGCCAAGATTTTTAACTGTACTTGGCTATAACTCAAAAGAGAACTCGACCCTACATCAAAGTATGAACCCATCCATCCATAAGTGTCGGCTAACCCAAAAAGTATCAGCTCCCACCAGTCATGCGTGCCATCACACCTAACCCGGTGCATCGGGCGGCGGCGGTGGTGGCATCCCGCGCATCACTCCATCCCATTGAACGTGGACAGAAAGAAACTCTTGGACAACAGGACCCCCAGCCAGGCCTACATCATACATAACCAGCACATGGACTCGAAGAAACACCAAACTAGGAATACTAACACAGATGTGCTCCACGCACTCAACCTCAGTGTCAACATGTATATCGTAGAAGGTACCACGCACAACCGGAGGGCAAAGGCATCTTTTAATCTGAAATGTTAATCCCCAAAGGGGTGAGTTCAACCACTCAGCAGTAAAGATCCATTAATCTACACATTGCAGCAAGCAGAACAATCAAGACGCCACAAGTATAATGCATATCATTCATGCTATCGAGCATACATCACCATGTAGTCATACAATCATCCCCGTGCAATCATGCACATATCACCATGCCATTTGCACATACCCATGCACAACTTTTCAAATTTCAGGGGATCTCATTTTATTTATCTTCCCAGGGATCGGTGTTTGCATCCCTCTTTTATCGCTCGCACCCAACTTGGCATTGCGAGGAACCTCCGGCACACACCTCCGGGCATCCGGCACCCACACATAGGGCATCTCGAAACTCCCGAGGACATCCGGCTCACACACTCCAAGCGTCCAGCACCCACACTCCGGGCATCCCGGCACTCCCGGGGCATCGTCGGCTCACACCTCTGACGGTATATTCATCATCATAATTTATTTTCATATATGCACCACATTATCCACATGACATATGATGTGATGGTAACAAGGGTTGATTTCAACTTTTGACAATATGTACCATGCCATATGACACCACATATGCAACATAATCCATCACACATGACATTACATCACATAGAACTAATTCTTTTTATTTTCGAAAATACATCATTGTTCGGGTGAAACAGTATATGCAGTTCCGAAGATAATTTCGATTAAATAGCCAAACGAACTCCAAAAATTATGAGATTTTGATATGTCATAGTCAACACCGAAAGGTAAATATCTCACGAAGAACACTATACCAAAAGAACTTCAAAAATTTAATACGGTCCAAGCATCACAGCTTTCAAAATCTCAGCATCACAGTTTGCACGGTTTCAAAAATAATTTCGATTAAATATCCAAACGGATTCCAAAAATTCTAAAAGTTTACCAAGTTATAGTCAACGCCGAGAAGTAAATATCTTATTCAGAACACTATATCAAAAGAACTTCACACAATTTAATACGATCCAAGCATCACAGCTTTCAAAATCTCAGCATCACAGTTTGCATGGTTTCAAAAATAATTTTGATTAAATATCGAAACGGATTCCAAAAATTCTGAAAATTTACCAAGTTATAGTCAACACCGAGAGGTAAATATATCATGCAAAAATCTGAATCCAATTCGTTCTAGATTAATAGCTATGGACAATTTAATTCTTCTTACTCTCGGTACTGTTTGTCCAGATTAAGTCCTTTCAAAGAAATTCGATTCACCAACCTACTCAAGGCCATTTCATCTCAATTTTCAGTATGATTTCCTCAGAAGGTCATCTATAACTTTAATTAAGGGCACAAGATCGAATTTCAACTGCACGATTTTATAAAAATCACAGAATCGTGTTAGGTCGAGACGACGTTTTTCCAGATCCAGTTTCTTCAAAGAAAGACAATTTCACATACTTACACTTGTTCATTTCCTCTCAGTTTTTTATATGTTATACTTCATGAAGTCCTCTACCAATTTTATTAAGGAATCAAAGATAGATTCCCACTAAAAAGACGCATGCAGCTCACAATCTCACGGAGGGTCGGACTGGTTTTTCTAGAAACAGCATGCACAGCCAACAAATTTCTCCCCATTACTTCGAAATCTCCTTACCTCTAACACATCCAACATTCACCATCCTTCCTACACACATCACAGCTAGCAAAAGGGTAGAGAAATGTACTCTACTTGCCTCTAGTCCAAGCAAAACGCAGCTAGCAAATGGTGGGGTGAGGCGGCTCAACGATGGCGGCTAGGCGGACGCACGGTGGCTGGTCTCCTGCTCCTTCTCAAGAGAGAGGCTTGACCCGGTGTGGTTCCTTATATGTCCAAAAACCATTGTACATCTCGTCTCGGAGGCTCAAGGTGTTCTCACACATCGACCATGGACAATGAACATAACATATGCCTAATGGCTACTTCCAATGAACACATATGATATATTGATATGAAACAACATCACATATCATCACAAAATAATGCATCACCTCATTTTAATATACCATAATGCCTTACTATGGTCCATTTATCATATCCTAACAACTTATCGTGTAACTATCTATCACATAATGATAACTTATTGAACAAAATGTGATAACCTATTGGTAAAAATTCGATAATCTATTAGCGAACCTTGATAACTTATCATCCAAAACTCGATAACTTATCGTCAAAAGCTCCATAACCTATGGCCCAAAACTTAATAACTTATCTTTAAAAGCTCGATAACCTATCGGAACCTTATGGTAACTTATCACATAAGACCCACTTATCACAACAACAAAGCATCATTTAACCTTAATCTCACCCTAAACTACTTCCAAAATGCAACAACAGCCCTAATCAAGGGCTAAAAAAGCAACTCACACCCAAGTCCAAGCTTTAAAAAGTATCTAGGAGATGTGGCTACGCTAGACAATGGCTAGGGGTTGTTGGTCATGCCTTTACAACACATGTAGGGAAGCTAGATGGCGTCCCGAGCTGTGGCACAATGGCAACTTGGTGGTTGATGGTCTCCCTTAAGCCAGTGGTGTCTAAATTGCCAACAAAGAGAGGGAAAAGGCTATTGTGAAGGGCTAGACAGAGCTTCCTTGGCTTCAAAGCTCCGACTCGATGACAGGAACGATGGTCCGAAGGGTGGTTAAAGGGTGGCAGTTGTGGTGGTCGGTTTCCGGTGAGTCTAGAGAGGAAAAATGAGAGAGAAATGGCTTGCACTGAGATATAAATGGATGGGGTGGTTCGGTCATGCTCAAGAGGAAAAGAAAAGGTGTCCAAGGTGAGGGAAATTCATCCAAAGGGTAGAGAGAGAGAGAGAAAATAAAGAAATGAGAGAAAATTACCGTGGGGTTTCGAGGGGAAAGAGAGAGAGAATGGTGGGAAAATCTAGCCAATAAATACCCATCTCATCTCTAATCCTTGAATCACTCTCAACCAAGAAAAGGGAAGCTTCTTCAAAAAGAAAAATCCAAGCCATCATGAAGTGGATATGCACATGGGAGCTGTGGGGTAGGCTAGGCTTTTGGGTGTCCTTTTCATCTCCTCCTTCATGCACATGGGCACCCGTCCTCCTTGCCATTTCACCTTTGTTCTTTTGTCTTTAGTTGATTGAGAGGGCAATTTGGTCATTTCTCAAATATTGCGCACTTTTCAAGTACTTGAGTGAAATAAATGCTAAGATCTTGCAATGATGGCTTAATGGGATTGGAGGGTCGATAGTCCTCTATTGGGCTGTCCACTTCTTAGGTGTGTGGCCCTTGGGCCCCCTAGTGTGGGCATGGTCCCATTTAGGCTTTCCTTTATAGACTTGGGCCCATTGGGCCATCCAACATGGGCTTGGGCCCACTCGAGTCCTCATTGGTGGCCCGCTACTAACTTTTCCAATCTTCGTGCTCTATTCATGAGAATTCAAGTCTTTATCCCGGACTAGCTTTCTCGACATTTTCATGGTCAATTTTCATTTATCCAAAAATAAGGAATTTGACGAAACAATGCCCAATGGTGGTCTCTTAAACCTCTAAAGTTCAATACCCTTAACTGAATTAGAATTTGTGGTTGAAATCCATCGAATGCGACTTTAGCATAATTGAAACCAACTGGCGTCCTTTAGGGGTTTTGTGCGCTTGACCCGTAATGATTTGATATCAATCCATGTTTGAGTATCTTCGATTCGTGGATGATCCTCGATTGTCATGTAATGGTGAGGGGTCAATTGCTTGTTCTGAAGTACACGATCATTTAGAATTAGTTTAGGGTCGTCCGTAATTAATATAGTAATCATGCCGAATCATTCGCAATCCAATTATATACTATTATTGAATCAATCTATAACCATTCCTGGATTGATTTGAAATGACTCAAGATCGTCTCTCATCGATCCTTAAGGTCAAATTGTCAACCCATAGTTGAATTCTCTAGTCATGTGCATCGAAATCTTAAATTGCCTTTCTCAAAAGGTTTAACACTCTTGAATAGTTCATGAACCAATTCAAAATTTAATTATGCTAATTGCACATTGGTGGAAGTAAACCCCCATATTGTATCTAAGATGGGTCGAATTTTGGGAATGTCACATGAAGTCTAGTAAGCCAATAAAGCATATGGAAGCCAATTATGCCAATCACAATAGTTCTTTGCCATCTTGGCCAAAATCTTCTTGATGTTCTTGTTAGCCGCTTCCATAACTCCATTGATTTGTAGGCGGTAAGGAGAAGAATTCAAGTGACAATTATAAAGCTCCTTGAGTAATTCAGCCATTAGCTTGTTGTTCAAGTTTGATCCATTATCAGTGATAATCGTTTCGGAAACTCCATATTGAACGACAAGGTCAGGACGAATGAGGTTTACAATAATGTGGGCATAAGAATTGGCTTTAATCCACTTGGTAAAATAATCGATGGCTACTGGGATAAAGCGGTGTTAATTTAACGCCTTTGAATTAATTGGTCTATTGATGTCAATGCCCCACATCAAAAAGAGCCATTTCTCGAACATATGATGCATCTCATTAGGAGAAGCATTAATCTTGTCTCCATAGACTTCGCATTGGTGACAGCTCACATGATGAATGCAATCAGCTTTTATGGTTAGCTAATAGTAACCAAGCCTCTTGATCTTCCTTACTAGGAGATGACCATTCATATGAGGGCCACACTCTCCTTCATATATTTTTTTCATCAATAATTTGGCCTATTGTGCATCAACACACTTCAACAAGACTGAATCAAAAGACCTATTGTAAAGAGCTCCTCCAGTAAGAAAAATTATGGATGCCAACTTCATTAGATACTTTTGATCATTGGCTTGGCTCCCTTGGGGAAGTTTACTTTCTCGGAGATAATTCACGATATCATAAGGACACGGTTGACTATCAGGTTCTTCTTCAATCAACAGGTAGTAAGTAGGCTTCCTCAAGATGTTGATTTGTAAGGAATCAATGTTCAAGTTATTGTAACATCGATGACAATGTTGCCAAAGCATCAGCAAATTGATTTTGTGATCTTGGCAAGTAATCAAAAGAGATTTCATCGAAGTCCTTGACCAAATCCTCGAGATACTTATGGTGAAGAATATGCTCTACGTCTCACGTCTCATGGTGAAGAATATGCTCTACGTCTCACGTTTGGGATATGGAACCTCAAAGGTGGTGAACTTCTTACTGATGTATTCTATGGCACGATCTATCCCATCCTTTGGTCATTTTTGTGTCAACATAGCTCCTAAAGATATTGCTTGAGTTCTTCAAAGGCCTTCTGGCATTCTTCATCCCAATTGACTTTGGCATTCTTCTTTAACAACTTGAAGAATGGCTTTGCAGTTTTTGACAGTTGAGAGATAAACTTCACCATATAGTTCAACCTTCCCAATAGGCTATGAAATTCCTTAACGGTGGAAGGAGACTTTAAGTCACATACGGCCTTCACCTTGAAGGATCTATCACGATACCCTTGTTATTAACCATGAATCCGAGGAGTTTCCTAAACTTTGCCCCAAATATGCAACTGTGAAGTTAAGCCTCAGGTTAGACTTCCTCAGTCGGTCAAATAGCTTTTTGAAGACTTCAATGTGGTCATTGCCTTGTCTTGACTTAGCAATCATGTCATCAGCATAGCTCTATGATAAGTTGCCCCAGCAATCTTTAAGCTAAAGGGCTTGACTTTGCAACAAAACATTTTTCATGGAATGATAAAAGACGTCTTTTTCTTACCCTCTTCCTTCACCCATATTTGGTTGTAACCGGAGAATCCATCCATGAAGGAGAACAACTCGACTCCACCGGTGCTGTCAACCAAGACATCAATATGCAGCAAAGGAAAATCATCTTTTGGGTTTGCCTTATTTAGGTCACGGTAGTCAACACATACTTGGACTCGTCCATCCTTCTTTATGATTGCAACTATGTTGGCGATCTAGTAAGCATAATGGGTGATCTCAATGAAATCCACTTCCAAAATTTTCATGACTTCCTTCTCAATCTTTTTAGACAACTCAGGTTTGGTCCTTCTACTTCTGCTTCTTGGGCGGAATGCCAAGATTGAGAGTAATGTGTGTTCCACAATCTCAAGATCTAAACCCAGCATGTCAACATAAGACCAAGCAAAAACATCTGAGTATTCTTTTAGGACTCTAATCAGTCTGTCGAAATCTATCTGAGAAAGCCTGCCCTAATCTTGGTTTCCTTAGGATTTTTTTAATCTCATAAATTCATAATGATCGGTTGTTTAGTAGTAGGAAGTTTGGATTCATCATGTCTGAACCACTCATTTTCAATAACCCAAGGGTCATCTTCATTCTCTAAGTCAGAATAATCGGATTTGTCAAAATCTTCTGAATGCAAATTTGAGCCATGCAAATGACTATCATAATGAAGTAAAAGGTCATGCTTGAAATGCAACCAAAAGTGTTTAGTATGTAAAGATAACAAATGCAATGCATGCGTACACCATGAAAAAATTATTTTCCAATTCTAGGTTTTCGAAATATTGTTTGGGAACTCGCCTTCATGTCATCGGACATCCTTGTTTTGCTAAATCGTTTTGAAACCATAGATCATGTGGAGGCCCAGGCCTCAAACAATCATTGTAGGACTAGTTTAGGATACCTCACATGTCTATTAACAAAAATGAATTTTATTGATATGTGAAAACAAGATTATAGCATAAATTATTTTGGATCCATAAAGTTCGTGATCCAAACTATTATAAGATATGAAAGAAATGAATGAATGGAACTCCCTCGTATGGGGGAGAAATGAATAGAATACAACTAAAAAGAAAGAAACCATGGACATCCCTTACACAGTGGGACCAGTAGGCTCTTTGTCTTCGTCAATAACACCAGTAAAGCCATCTTTGAAAAAGTCGGCGAAGTGATAGATAGTAGCTTCCTTTTCTTACGGGAACTTCAGTGGGCTAAGGAAGGAATCCCTCAATAGAGGAGGTAGAAGATGTCGGTACCTTTTGCTTTTAATGTTTAGGCTCTTTTGGTCACTTTAACCCTCTCGATCACCTTGATAACCCAAGCCTTCGTGCTTTTTCCTTTGGATTGCCTCAACGGAATTTTGGATGCCTTGAGCAAGCTTGCCCAAGTGTTTTCCACCAATGAATCCGTTCTCGAGCAATACTTTACTTGACATCAGGGACACCTTTGAGAATTGGGGCTTCCTCATGATCATTCCAGTGGGTACATGAGTAACCGACATGAGCTCAAATGAGTGATAGCTCGACTCTCCCTTAATTTCAGGCTCGATGTAGGGCATGGTGTGTTGTGGAAGGTCTCCACGTCCTTCTCGCATCGAATGATAATGATCTTGCCATCGACAGCGAAATGCATCATCTGATGAAAGTTTGAGAGAATGATCCCAGCAACATGAATCCAAGGATGTCCCAGTAGCAAGCTAAAATTTCTTGGGATGTCAAGCATTTGGAAAATCTGAGTAATGGTAATGGGGCCAATCGTCAACCGCAAGTCAATTTCCCCTAACGCTTCCTTCTTCATCCCATCAAAAGCTCTTATAGGAGTCTTCGTAAGTTGATGCTATCCATGCTTATCCCCAATAAACAGAGAATAGATAGAGGACAAATATTTAAGGTAGAGCCATTGTTGACTAATGTCCTTGAGATCTTAGTATTGAAATGTTGAGCGAATACATATAGTGCCTTAGTGTGGGCTTGCCCCTCAAGAGGAAGATCCTTCTCAGAGAAGGATATTTGATCTCCAAGGAGTATAGCACCTATGAACTCTTCCAACCGCACTTCTCCAATGGTTTCTGGCACATGAGCCTCGTTCAGGATCTTAATGAGTACATTTCTATGTTTCTCATAAGATTTGAAGAGTTCCAACAATAAAATTTGAGCAAGCATCTTTCGCAATTGTTCGATTACCTCAGCTTTACTCGTTTGAGTGTCTTGAGAAGTTGTTCAGCTTCCTCATTAGTAACGGCTTTCTTCTCAGCACCCTCAGGAGGTGCATAGACTTGACTCGAACAGGTGGTAATGACATCGATCTCATTGGAATCGTAGTTCCACAGGATCGCTTTGGTGCTATAAGAGGAAGGTGCTTTGGCTTTTGAGCAATCACTCGTTTGTATGGTAATTCAATGATCACAGGCTCAAAACCCACACCTGATATCTTCGTGGCTTCAAGATTGTCCATTGATAGGCCCAATTCGATTGAACTCATCTTGGTCATGGAAGTCTCACAATGGACATTCTCCTTGGTCAAACCGATCACAACAAGCTTAATCATAACCACGAAATCATCATCAAATTCATCTCTCTGTCCACTAGTAACGATGTCATTAGGATCTTGAAAGAAACTTAGGGGAGGAATATACTTGACCATAAAATCATATTTCTCACTTGGTTGCCCAAGCGTATCTACTACTTCATCTCTCTTGCAAGCCTTTCTTACAAATTCACAGTCCCAATGGGAAGTCTTGTATTCAAACTCATTGTCAATAGAGGAAAATCCCTCATCTTTCATCATGGATGGAATGGAATCTTCCTCATCACCTTATCCACTTGGGATAATGTTTATTATGTTCATAAAGAAGCTCGGCAGTAGTGTGAACTTCACATTGAAGTCGTATTTGCCACTTGGTTGGCTAATGATATCTACAACTTCGGCACTCTCGCGACCTTTCTTAATGAACTTGCTGTCCATGTGGGAAGCTTTATAGTCATCTTCACTTTCAACATCTGAATCTTCTTCTTTGTGCATAAAGGCTTCTTGTTTTAGGTCTCAATGATCTTCTCTTCGAGCATCATTGTCATGCCTTAATCCCATCTCTGACACAATAGCATGACCCGACAGGTTAGCATCGACGTCCCAGGCACGTCGATCATCCCAAAAATATTTTATCTTGATTAAGCACATGCAGAAGCGAGTTAAAAACAATTCATGTACACAAAGAAACATGGAAGTCGGGCAACATGTATATGAGCCAAACAAAGAAAAGCAACATGTATTCATACATATATATATACATATCAAAAGTTGTTATGATTACATGCCCATCCTAGTCCTGGGCTACTTATCTTCATTACCACACCTCGACAATAAAAAGGCTAGAATGTGGGCCATTTTTGGAGGACGCTCGATAGAGGAACATTCGTCTCCCATCTTCGGCTACTTACTCGAACATTGGTTCCCACTTCTCAAGGAGAGATAATAAGGTCGATTCATTGTTTTTTCCATGGCGTCCTTCTCAATTAATTGAGACCTCCCATATAGCTCACCTTAATCTTTTAGATTTAACGGCACAAGTTGGCTTTGTATTTCCTATTTCAATCCATCCTGAATTTGCTTAGCCCTATCCATTGGATCCTCAACCAATCGGGTAGCGTACTTGGACAATTCTAAGAACTTTGCCTCATACTGATCGACTGTCATATTATTTTGGCGGAGCTGTAGGAATTATGCCACCTTTCTATCACGAGCGCACTCTAAGAAATACTTCCCATTAAATGCTTCCATGAAAGCATTCCGAGTAATAACTACACCATTAGGGAATATCCTCCCTTGAGTTGCCTTCCACCAATGGCTGGCATTGCCTTGTAGTTGATACACCGCCAATGTAACTCTGTCTTTGTTAAAGCACTTCATTACTACAAATATCTTTTCTAGTTCATTGATCCATGATGTTGCTTGTCATGCCCCGAACCCCAAGCACACAACAACCCCTTCCTTGGTCGATAGAAAGCGATGTCCTAGGACTCATTGCTGACCCTTCATTTTTAATCTTTCATTAGGCGCAAGCAAAAAATGTATCATCTCCCAATCAACAGACAATCAACCAATCAAGCAGGGATAGAGAGATGAACAACAGAAACACAACATCTACTCATAAATATACATCATATTGGACTAACCTATGGAGGATCATTTATGATCTACAAGCCCAACAGAGGGCCGATCCATCGTCTAAGCCAGACCAAAAAGAAACTAGGCTAGGCTAACCCAACTATATACAAAAAGAACCCTCGGGTTTGGCACTACCGTCACTTAGACCCAGCGGACTCAGACCCCGTCGATTCATATTCGGAGGCGTACGGGTCGGTCACTAGCGAAGTGGGGCAGGATTCTCCACTACACCGTCAGGAGGGTCCAATTCCATGGGATCCTAGTCAGCGTCCTCGGGGCCCCTACCAGGCGGCCTGTCAAAACCTCTCAAGGGACTGATCAGCAAATCACCATCCCGGATCAACCACGCTAGAAATCGATAGGGTAGCCATTGCCTCGGTCCCTCATCCACCCAAATGGTAGAGAGATACTTCTCGTACAGATGTGCCCGACACGGGAAGCAGTGGTGCATCATGACAGTATCCCAGTCCTTAAGGATATTGAACCTCATTGGCGGAAGTGCCATTCTACGGACCTGAAAGTGGTTATACAATAACCAGTGAGATAAAATCTTAGCGAGTCCTCCCTTAAGCCCCCGGTTAGAACATTAACTCAACTCAGGGTATCACTCCAGAACTACCCTACAAACAAATCACAACTAACAACCAACAAATCAATTCACATGCAACCTTACTCGGTATGCCATACCGTGCACATTGAATCTCAACACAATACATGCAATGCACAAGGCCGTTAGATGATGCAGTTCATCAATCACATACGAGTCACATCACAAGTGATCTCACTTGACCATCGCCATACCCTGCACATTATCGATTCATGAATGAGTGCCATAAACAATATGCTCAACTCATGCATAACCGGAACCAACGATGCCATGATTCTCATACGCTCTTGCACTTTAGTGCGCCACCTATCATGCATCAATCAATCACATGGGTCCCAATTATAAGGTAAAATTGTTATGACACGTCCCATACCATGCCACACAATTTTACCTCATAATAAGGCCCAACCAACTCAACACTCACGCGTGTTCCAGTTATTAATGACCTACCGGCCATAGCTAACTTTCCAGTCAGCGATCATTCGACTTCCACTGGGCTACCAATAAAAATTGGGCTTTGTGTCGCCCCATCAGGCATGGCTATGTCTAGAACTTCCATTTAAATGGTATCTCATAAGGGACATCGGTCTAGAATCTATTACGATCGGCTTTCAACTCCAGTTGAGTATCACCCCCAAACTTCCGTTGGGTGACGGTTCAACTCTTAATCAAGCAAGCACACCCCTAAGATTTCATTTTTATCTTTAAGCATTTAACCAATGCATACATGATACGTGCATGCAGGAACAATTCCATAAACAAATGTAGTCTGAATCCCGTCTCCCGAAAATTAGTCAATTCCCATATCTCTCGAATAAAACATGTTTTCCCTTTTTAGAATTCCACACGATTCATGCGGATGCCCATGCATTTATACACTCAAATCACCTCTTAAATCAAAACACATGAAATTAGACACTTTTCGCATTCTGGATGAACAGTGCATGTGAACAGCACATTGTGAATAGTGCGTGTGAACAGTAAAATTCTAGAATTAAATAATTAACAAATTAAATCCAAAAATCATTAAAAACACTAATTAAAGCAAGCAATCAATCAATTAAAGTTAATCAAATTTAATTAAGCACATAAGCCACAATTAAACAACATTAAGCAAGATTAAACTAATCTAGTCTTAACCATCCATCTAACCACTTATCTTAGGGATAATATAAATTAATTAAATCTCTTAAAGTAGAATTAACATTAATTAAACCAACCCTAAGCAAGTTTAGGCACTAATAAATGGATTAGGAGCTAAACTCACCCGTTAAATGGGCCGGAGACACGGACGCTGCAATGACGACGGAGGCTATGCTCGGAGACCTCAACCACAGTGATCCAAGGTGGTCCCAAGCTTAAGACAACAGCAACAACCACTGCCTCCCACTGCAACCTTGAAGAATCGAACTACAGAGGCAGAAAACAAGTTGAACGGCATGGCCGGAGCTCCATCGAGGGGGTCAAGGGGGAGTGGCTGGTGGTTGGGCTAGGTGGAGGAAGGGTCGGAATGGAAGAAAAATGGCCGAAACAAGTGAAACATGCGAAACAGGCAAAATAGTACAAGCGGGCAGGCGGATCAACGGATTGGCGAGCGGCAACTTCTGGCCGGCTGGGGGGTTAGTTGGTAGCTCCGACTGGTGAGAGGTCGGGTTCTTTCTTATGGATTGGACCTCCTAGACATGGTGGTGGGTGGCACGGAGGCTGATTCTCATAGGAAGGCAACAAATAACTCAAGTTGTTGGAGGAAGGTTAGCTGGAGCAGAAACAAGAAGAAGAGGAAAACAGAGGAGAGAGGGACTACGAATTTTCTAGGCTGAAGAGGAGGAGAGAGAGAAGAAAGAGCTGGTTGTCTTCCTTATTATGGCCATTAAGGTTTGCCCCAAGTCCCCACGTAAAGGATGACCTTATCTTCTCTCTCTTATTTTGCCCTTATCCACACCAACTAGGGTAAAATGGTTGGTCATTTCCACCTTGCACCATTTCCCCATCTGCCCTTGGGTTGAAAATGATGGGTGGGCCTAAGAAATGGGCTAGGAAATGATTAGGAATGGGCTTGGGAATTGATTGGGCTCAAAAGGCTTAAGGCTAGATAATGGGCTTGGAAGATAGAATGGTGGGTTGGGCCTAATGGGCTCACTTGCTTGCCTTGGCCTATTATGGTGGCTCTCCCACCTTGGGCCTAAGGCCGACATTGGCTTTGCTTGGCCCATGTCCTCTCAGGCTCGTTTCCTCGGTTCATAAATCTCTTTTCCAATTACTCGGCTTAACTGGCGCTGTCGACCGTCGTAGTAGCATCACCCAAAGTCCGTCCTGGACATTCTTGATAATTCGAAGTCTAACCTTGGGTTCTCAAGCCATGTCAATTTCGCCTTAATGCCATTTTGGGTACAACTCAAACTGACAGGTGGCTTTGAGGATTCACGCGTAACCGACTCGTGCCAAACCACGTTCAAGACACCTCGAGACATGGACGTCCTTACTACATGAAATTGCGGAGGATATATTCTTATTTCAAAGTACATGATTACCAAGGATCGAACGAGGGTCGTTCGTTGGCTCGATAACGGTAAACAGAATCACCTGTCATTCCATTATGTTATGTCCGCAAATCGACTTCTAGTCATCCTTGAAATCGGCCTGCCAATCTACAAGTCTCACGGTCAAGTCATTTTCCCAGGTCAAGTTCTTTAGTCGTACGAGTTTTGTCCTCATTAGCCTTTCCCCTCAAGGTCAATATCTTAGGAGTGATCAATTCCGAGTGAGATTAACCAACAATGCATTGATGAAATTCACATTCATTCATCCCTTAGATGGTTCAAATTTCAGGATGTCACACTACTTACTCAGGATCTCCAAGTCAAGTAAATTTCGATTGCGTGAGCTTCAGAAACTATTCCACAAGTCTATGTATTGGTCGGTCACCATTCTCATTACTATTAACTTGGTTTGTACTTGTTGTTCCATCAATCCTCCTATGGTCATAAGGGCTTGCAGTATTCTATCGGGTCAGGAATCTTGCTTTGACCTTCCTTTAGAAGTCAACTGGTCCAAAACACTAATGGTGTTCTATCGAAATTCTAAGGAACACCTGTATACAAGGATATGGACAGTTATAGCAATACAAAAGTTAGGGAGTTATGGTGAACATCAACGAATCACTCAAGCGAATGCATGCATGTTGTTTTTCCTACTAACTAGCCTAACTCCCCAACACACCTCATCACTCTAGGCAACTAACCCCGCTTTGATACCAAAATTGGAATGTGACGCCCTCGCCTAATCTCTAGCACGAGAGCATGACTTGGTAGGTCAGCATTGACATCCTAGGCACCTCGATCGTCCCAAAATATTTTATCTTGATTAAGCACATGCGGAAGCATATTAAAAACAATCCCCATACATAAAGAAACATGGAAGTGGGCAACATGTGTACAGCCAAGCAAACGAAAGCAACATGTATTCATACGTATATATACATATTAGAAATTGTTATGATTACATGCCCATCCCAATCTTGGGCGGTTTATCTTCACTACCACATATCAACGATATAAAGGCTTGGGTAGCCTAGCTCCTCTATCGAGCGTCCTTCAAATATGGCCCATATCCTAGGCCTTTTTTTTTATGTGAATTGTTGCGGAACGATCATTCTATGAAGGCCCAGATGGTGTGAATTACGAACCTCGACCTCCAATCGAACCTGTGATTGGCAACCTCAGTTTGAACGCGACCTGTTGACGAACGCGTGTCAACCAAACAATGTTGTAGACGCCACGAGTAAAAGAATTCGCTATCTCGCTCGATAAGTCAAATCGACTGTCATAATGGAACCTTGATAAGGTCTAGTCCTCAAAAGAACGGTAGAAGAGGACCTCTCAATTTTTTTACCCAAAAATAAAATATGTCCCCCAAAGAAATACTGTTAGTCCTTAATATAGACCTTCTAGCCGCCACACAAACCTTAAAACCAGCCCTAGAAATCTAATGCGTCCTAGTCTAGAATATACCTAAACAAGAAGATAATTTTTTGACCTGGTTAAATATTTGGTGATTAGATAATCAAATTGCACCAAGATTTCCAAAATTCAATCCAAGGTCATCTCCACGCCAAAGATTACACCAAGATTTCTAAGATTCTTCAAGATTTGATCCAGGTCATCTCCACGCCAAAGATCATGAACCATGACACCAACAGCTTGCTTGAATTGCTTGGCCCGCGCTCAAGTGATCGAACCAGTCAGAATAGACAACGGGTCCCTAGCACCTCCTCCTCGATATGGCTCGATGTCCACATCATGAGATGCTAAGGACCTGTTCTCTATTCCAACTGGTTCGATCACTCGAGTGCGGGCCAAGTAATTTAGACAAGCTGTTGGCGTCATGGTTCGTAATCTTTGGCGTGGAGATGACCTTGGATCAAATCTTGAAGAATCTTGGAAATCCTGGCGTAATCTTTGGCGTGGAAATGACCTTGGATTGAACCTTGATTAATCTTGGAAATCTTGGCGCAATTTGATTATCTAGTCACCAAATATTTGACCAAGTCAAAAAAATTACTTCTTGTTTATATATATTCTAGAATAGGATGCATTAGATTTCTAGGACTGGTTTTAGGGTTTATGTGGTAGAAGACCTATATTAAGGATTGACCGAATTTCTTTGGGGGACATATATTATTTTTGAGGAAAAAATTGAGAGGTTCTCTTCTACTGTTCTTTTGAGGACTTGACCTTATCAAGGTTCCCTTGTGACGGTCGATTCGACTTATCGAGCGAGATAGCAAATTATTTCGCTCGTGGTGTCTATAACATTGGTTGGTTGACACGTGTTCGTCAACAAGTCACGTTCAAATCGAGGTTACCAATAACAGGTTCGATTGAAGGTCGAGGTTCACAATTCGCACCATTCGGGCTTTCGTAAAACAATCTTTTCATAATGATTCACATCATTTGGTATTAGCGCTTACTTCTACAAGGTGTATTTATCTTTAATTTGCTATTTATATTCAGCAATTGGAGATTTATTGGGCTAGGGTTTCTATTCTAGCTAGTTTAGGGATCCAATTGCTATTGTATGCTGTTAGTTTTAATTTTAATTTGTTTTTGTAATTTCAGTTGGTCCTAGCATCTTAAATTGTATCTGAGTTCGCCAAAAAAAAAAAAGAAAGAAAAAAAGAGAAAGAAAACGCACACAAAAAAAAAAAAGTGCACAAGAGAAAAAAAGATTCGGCAAAAAAGGGAAAATAGCCAAACCAAAAGAAAAAAAATCAAGAAGGCGACTTGTTTGTTAGTAGATCGAATTGAAACAAAATCAATAGTGATTTGGGTTTTAAATGGAATTTCGAAAGTTGTACTTGTTGATTTGAGATTGTTACTTGCTGAATTGATCTAATCTTGTTTGATTAGTTTGATTGATTGTCGTGATGGGGTTGAGAGATAGTTTTGAGTCTGATAAAGAGCTTGTGAAAAGGGAATATGAAAGGGAAAAGACAAGAGTGTGTGGGCTTAATTGAGGGTAAAAAAAGCCTAACTTGAGTTAAACACAAGTGGAGTGACAAACACCCTGAGAGAAACACGTGAGGGAGCGATTGGTGAGGATTTTTGTGACTAACATTTACTTGTAGGTCTAAAATATGTCGCACGAAGAAAGCGTGAATCAAAGGGAGGTTGACTCCAAATGAATGGATGAAACACTCATGGAAAGCATTAAGCAATTAAGGGCCGTAGTGGAGGAGCTTAGTGGCCGAATGATGGGGAATGGCTTGAGGGTTGATGATGACCGAGAGCTACCCCAGGAAAGGCCGCAACATCAATGAGACGCCTCTAGACCACGACCTAGATGGTGGCGGCATTATGATGATGATGAGGCCGACATAGAGGATGATCGAGATGCTTGATTTGGAAGGTGGAATGGAGCCCGAGGGTTTAGACACCGAGAAGATGATGAACCTGGCAATATCAAAATGAAGATTCCTTCCTTCCAAGGCAAAAATGATCTCGATGAGTATCTAGAGTGGGAGAAACGCTTGGAGATGGTATTTGATTACCAACGATACTCCAAGCTCAAAAAGGAAAAAATTACAGCTGTTAAGTTTACTGATTATGCTATAATTTGGTGGGATCAACTTGTGACTAGTAGGAGGCGCAATAGTGAAAGACCGATAGAGACATGGGATGAGATGAAGGCGGTGATGAGGAGGCGTGTTGTACCAAGTCATTACCATCGAGATTTGTTTCAAAAGTTACAAACAAGTCAGATCAACATAATGAAGATTTTTTGGAGATTTTCCTAATCAAATCTATTCCAAAAAATCTAGGGAAAAAAAAAAATATGTCATGACCAAAGCAATTTTGAGCAACTTTTATGATGAAACCATCTTCAAAATCAAAACATAAAAATTGGCAAAAAATTAAAAACATTGTAGACCATAAATGAATAGATGAACATGCGAATAATATATTATGGACTCAAATTTGGACAGATAAAAGTCATATCAAATGAAATTGGAATGGGGTGTTTTATAGCTTGTTGGGTAGTTATTTGAATTCTCTTCAAATATCGTGGAGACATCGAGCAGCAAAAAGCACAATAACCAAGTTATTCCGAAGTAAACATCCAGATGGTCCAATCAAGGATGCGAAATTGTAGAACTTTCAAACAATCAACCATCATGAAACCATAATTAATCATCCATATCCATTCTAGATCATCCTAAACATCCTATAATATGCATATTCATCATCGAACAAACCTTAGATGTGAGCTCTAGCCCCAATCTCCTAACGAGATCTCACTTCATCAAGCTCGGGATTAGTCGTTTACCTTTGCGCAATTTTCAATGAAATGAACTCGATCAAACTATGATCAAGGAACCACAACAACTCAAGGACATCAAGGATAGTCCGGAGGGCCTATTAGAATGGATTGGACCGGTGCCAATGGGCCGCTGATCAGTGGCTAGGCAAAATCGAGTCCAAAGGACCCAGTTTGAGCCGCCGATGAAGGGATGGCCATTGGAAGTGTTCCAATGGCTTTCTGACCAAACCCCAACCACTAGAGGGTCGGGGAATCACCTATGGATTGATTGGCAAGGTCAAGCTGCCGAGGGACCACAACAAGTCGACGATCAGAAAGGAAAAATCTGTTGATTTAAACACTGGCTCGACGATTGGCCTTCAACACCACAAGAAGGAAGGAGCTGGATTGGTCGATTGGAGCAGAGCCATAGGTAGCACCAGACACCAGTAGCTCATACGGAAGGGGAGGATCGACAGGGGACTGAGCGATGGTGGCGAGATCACTGGCGTAAGGCTGTACACTAGCGGAGGGCGGTTGCGCACGAGTGAGAGGGGAAAGAGAGGATTGGCGAGAAAAGAGGGGGGGGAGAGAGAGAGAGAGAGAGAGAGAGAGAGGTTTTTGAGTGATTTTTCTATGTTTCAAGAAATGGAAATATGCTAATGAGGCCACCCATAAGTTTTGGAAGGAAAATGTCTTATATACTTCCCTTAAAGATCGAATCTTAGCCGCCGATTCTATGGCTAAGATTCTATTTGATGGCTCAAATTGATTGAATAGCCTAATCAATTACATTATGGCCAATTAAGGTTAAAATGTGTCACATGATCATCCAAGTGGTGTCGATGTGTTGAAATTGGAAGTTTAAACCAAATTTGCGGTTAAGTCCTAATTAAGGGTAATTTTCTAAGTTCACAAAATCCACAGTCATTTTCGTGAAATATGGAAAATTGAAGGGCGTGAGAGTGAAATACAAATGACAGGACACCCATCGGTGGTGGCCAACCACTGAGAGCTAGGCAATAGAGAGCCAAAACAGCCTCCTCTATTGGTGGCTAATCGGACTATTCCAAACCAATTGGACCGATTCAACTAATTTTTAGGCGGCTTGGTCATTGAGGTTTTGAATTCTATCCAATTTTGTCCCTTAACGACTAAATCGGATGGAAATATTGTCTAATTTGAGGAAAAACGGATCTAATTTTAAAAGAATTAGCCCAATTAACCATATAAACGCAATATGATAATTTTTAATTGATCTAATTACTTAATTAACATAAAAATATATTGGACCTACATCATGGGTACATGTGATTGGACTTTTTAAACTAAATTGGGCAATTTCACAAAATTCCTTGCTCAGAATTGCAAATTAATCGAAATTGAAATCAATTAATATTGCAAGGCACCTATTGGATTAATTGTCCATGCCTAGGGTGACTCATTGCACCCGAATTGACTTTGAATCGATGGCATGACTTTCATGCTAAAATTGAATTGATGTATAATGGTGAAATTGAGACTCAATTCTAAAAATGAACCATAGTCTCAAATGGGTCAACTTGAATTTCTTTAATTGAAGCTCATTAGCTTTATTTTCTTATGTTCAAGAAGAATAAATTCCTCAAATTGACAAGTTCACGAATGAAATTCCCAAAATGATCCTGGATTTGAACTTATCTCACAAAAAATAGTGGGATGGAAGTGTTCGTTTGCAAATTGTGAAGAATTAATTTGGACCCCCTAATTAGGGCTAAAAAATGACAATTTGCATTTCAACATGATTGTTCTCGAAATTGATTGAACGAGTGAATACGTAATGGTCTCTATATCAAATGTTATAAGAGGAACCTAGCCTAATTAGGACTAGAACGAAAGTAATTTTATTTTTGGCCAATTTTGATCCTAAAACAGAAAAATTCAAAAAATAAGGTTCTTAATCAATTTTTACAATTTTTTTTTATGCTAAAGTCAAATTGAAACAAAAACGAGATGATTCGTGGATTTTTGAATTTTTGAATTTTTTATTAAATGTTTGATGAAAAGTCAACCATTTTATTAATTTTTTCTAAAAGGTTGATTCTTGGGTCAAATCTTTAAAATCTTCAAAAATTAATTTAACTAAAGTGAAATATGATGGTTTAGAATCTTCTTAGGCGAAAGGCCAACTTTTGACCCTTGTAGACTTTTGGTCAAAAGGTTGATCAAAAAGTCAACCCAAAAGTTAACTGTTTTACTTTTGGATTTTCGATGAAAATGAATAAGAAATTACTTAACAATGACAAGCCAAAATAAAGAAATAGTAAAAGACATTGTTTGTTCAAAAAAGGGCTTCGTCACAATCGGAAACCCTAATATTGATTTTTTATTTATTTTACTTTTATTAATGCTTTAGCTAAGATCAATAGAGTAGAGTAGTGCGAGGACTTGACGATGGACTAGCATTTTTAGGAAGGCTAGGCTATGACTTTTGAATGTACCGTGGTTGGGAGACAAGTGACTTTGTATATAGGTGTGGTACCCAGGTTAGGATAGCGTAGATAATGGAGTTTTGACATGGCTCGGAATAATGGAATCTTTTATTGGTTCCCCCAGTGTACCCAATTGTATCACCTAAAATAAATAAATAAGAAATTAAATGAGGTCACCTGGTTTACATTTCCGCATGTGTTCCTTTGAAATTTTATATGTCCTATGTTGTTCTCTGTCCATACGCATTTTCACATGCATAAAAAGTGGAAGAATATGTTAATCGTGTTAATAGTAACTTACTGGAGGCATTACAGCGCTGACCATGAATGCCAGATATCCTCGCAATTTTGGTTATGACGTTCTTCATATTCTAACTACAAATGCCTAGTCTTCTCATAATGTTAATTTTGATGTTTTTCTGACCTTTTTAGCGTCGGTTTTAACATTCTTCAGATCTTAACTACAAATGTCTAATCTCCTCAGGCGCTATTTCTAACATGCTTAGGTTATGATGTTTTTCAATTTTAACCCCACAAATGTGGGGCTTCTAATTCAGACGCACCACCAACTTGAATCAAATGGTAGAGAGAAACTTAAGGGAGCTCACAATAGCAATTGCGCTAGCAATTGCGCCAGCAATTGCTCTTATGTGTGACTATATGATTGATCACTATCATCACTTGACAATTTTCGCTCATCCTATTAATCCTCTCTCTCAATTGCCTTTTATAATCAATCATAGATTGCATTTAATTGGACTCATTCACTATAAAATTGTTTCAAGAATTTAAATCAGCCATAACATTTGAGGGACGTAAGTTTTGAGATCGTTTTACACACTAATTCCAACATTATTTATGTGACCGTTACAAAGCATTATTCGATGCATTAATTTGTAACTGTTACAAGTTTTTATTATAGGCATTAACTTTGTAACCGTTACAAAACTTCAATTTGACCGTTACATCTGAAACCTTTTAAAAACATTAATTGATCATTTAAATATAAATTTGCTTCATATCATTAAATTGCCTATTGATTTTAAAACCGTTTCATATCATTAATGTGACCATTAAATTTGAAACCCTTTTAGATTTTAATTTAGTTGTTAAGTTTGAAGCCGTTTCAAAATATTAATTTGGTTATTGATTCTAAACTCACTTCAGATTATTAATGCAGCCATTAATTTTGAACTCACTTCAAATCATTAATATAACCATTGATTCTAAGCTCACTTCAAATCATTAATTTGACACTTGATTCTGAACTCACCTCAGATCAATAATTTGGTCATTGATTCTAAGCTCACTTCATATTTGGCCGTACAGTTTGTAGCTCGTTTCAGATCTTTGATTCAGCTATAAAGTTGAAAACATTTCAAAACTTAGATTTTCAGCTCGACTTAATTTGATTGCCTCAATTGTAAACACGCTTACATTGTTGTCTTTCCCGTTCTAACATCTTTCTAAATTGGTTATGGTAGGTGACATCCTTATGTTCATCATGAGCTGGCAGTAGGATTTGTACTAACACATTACCACAACCAAGAGAATTGATTGTCTCAACCAATCTCCAGTTCCTACTGTTGGAATTCAAGTCGGCGGAAGACAACTTACCTGATTCCGATGCGCAAACAGCAAATAGCCCCGGAACTAACGTTGAATTGCGAATAAATCACGAACAACACTTCCTCACGGTAGTCTGGATGTAATCACGAGGAAAACACCCGATTTCCACGGCGTAAATGCCGATTGTTCTTGCAAAGATGAAATGGAACGCCTTGATCTTCTTTGATGGAAATAGAGAGAAAATTTGGTACGAATGAATGGCCAACTGTTTCAATGGTTGTGTTCGGGAGGCTTATATATGTCTCCATGACACCTTTACAAATGGTGTCCTTCCATCGTACCGTATAAAGTCCAAAAGGTGCGGTCCAATCGCACCCCATCATGGACGTACTAGCTAGTGGCTAAAGTACAACATCTCCCACTCGGACATGATGGGCTTGATAGCTCTCTATCAAGAATATAAGGCATTCAACATTCATCAACTTTACAAAACAATTCATACTTGGCAAATAAGCCGTGCGACCAAAGAGTACACCTGCACTTGGGAGCTCAAATTATGCACCCGTTAGGGATAACATAATGGCTACAACCCGAAAAGATATAAATAATCGATGTCTCACAAGGTGCCCTTGGACATATTTTGTTACATCGGTCCAAGTATACCTATCCCTTAAAGGTTATACTTGACTATTCTCAAAACACCATGTATTTACAATTACATCCGCAACCACATAGGGCGATATAATTGGTCGACCAGTAAATACATGCGATAGATGTAAAACAACAATAGTCTTCCTTCGCACTCATGTCTCTCTCAATTTCAGAACAACTGTTTTCCTAGACATGTCCCATAGGCCATATCTATTCATGACCGCCCGTAACATGCTAAAGTAGCAACATTGATCTTTCACTTCGAGAACATAGTCAGAAGTAACATAGGGCACAAAGTTGAGGTAAATTATAAATTACCTCAAAAGCTCACACAATGAGTAAATAGGGATAATTTTACTCACCTTTCCTTGTCGATCGTACAATGCACATGTAGTATGAATTACATGCTATAGTGGATTACTCTTTCTATAAGAGCGTATGTCAATCATCAAATATATCCACCATACAGATCTTAGCCTAAACATAGTCACGTGCTTCTTACGTACTAATGTTTAGCCCGAGTGCTATATCAGGTCGCTTTCTATAGCGCCCAATTAACTACTCGCATTCGACATCTTTCAGGCATACATGATTGTGGGACTATCATGTTCGGTCTTGTTATAAACCAATCACAGACCTCATCTTGACTCCAATCAAGGCGACATATTTTATGTACCAAACTTGCTCTTCAGCATTTATTTGTACATAACGTCTCATCTCAACGTGCTAACTACAGCACTTGAGGCGATTGCTCGTGTGAGTGAGCCAATCATTGCCTGTTGACATACTTTTCAATAATATATGTGTGTTTGTGCTAGTCTCATAGTGGATTTGTACTTATTGATAAAACATCAAATCACTAATAAACAAACAAGTACAATACATCTATCCACAAATACATAAACCAATGATCCTCTACAATAACAAATATCACATTCTACGCAATCCTAGTGACATCCTATGGGTCAAGAATATGTCTTTAGGAATAGCCTTCGTAAATGGATCAGCAACCATTCTATTGGTTGAAATGTATTGCAGGATCACTTCTTTCTGCGCTATAATATCTCTGATGAAGTTATTCTTTATGTCAATGTGCTTTCTCCTTCCGTGATACTTGGGATCTTTCACATAGGCAATGGCAGCTTGACTATCGCAATAAACTGTCACCGGTCTTGGAACTTCAGTGACATTGGCCAAATCTTCCAAGAAACGTTTTAGCCATACTGCTTCTTGCACTGCGACAGAACATGCAATAAATTCTACCTCCATCGTAGACAAGGCCGTGCATGTCTATTTCTTGCTATTCCAAGAAATCGCACCTCCATTGAGCAAGAACGCATATCCAAAAGTCAATTTACGCTCATCCAAGTCTCCACCCCAATCGGCATCTGAATAACCCAATAGGCGTAAATCATTCCCTTGGTAACAAAGACGATAGTCCATGGTGCCCTTCAAGTATCTCAGGATCCTCTTCACTGCTTTCCAGTGTGCTTGACCGGGATTTGATTGATATCGGCTCACCAATCCCACGGCATAACATATGTCGGGTCGAGTACACATCATAACATACATCAAACTTCCGACCGCACTAGCGTAAGGAACAGTTTCCATCACTTTGATTTCTTCTGGAGTCTTAGGACACAGCTCAGTACTTAGGCCTTCACCTTGTATGACAGGGGTATCAATGGGATTACAATGCTGCATATTGAAACGCTCAAGAATCTTCATAATATAAGACTCTTGTGATAAAGTAAGGAGTTTCCTCGATCGATCTCTTTCGATCTTAACTCCTAATATATAAGCAGCTTCTCCCATGTCTTTCATCTCAAAATTGGAGGACAACCATTCTTTTATGGTGATAACCAAAACCTTGTCATTTCCAGCCAACAGAATATCGTCCACATAAAGTGATAAAATTACAAATTTATCTTTGGACCGCTTGACATATACACAGTGATCTTCTTCGATCATCGTGAAACCAAAAGTTATTATTGCTCGATGAAAACGAAGATACCACTTTTGTCTAGATGATTGCTTAAGGCCATATATTGAGCGATTAAGCTTGCAAACTTTATGCTCTTGACCTTTAGCTATGAAACCTATTGGTTGTTTCATATAGATTTCCTCATCTAATTCTCCATTGAGAAATGCCGTCTTTACATCCATTTGATGTAATTCAAGGTCCAAATGTGCAACGATGGCTAGAATAAGGCGTATTGAGGAAAACCTTACAACTGGTGAAAAAGTTTCCTCATAGTCTATACCCTCTTGTTGAGTATAACCTTTTGCCACAAGGCGAGCCTTATACTTTTCAATAGATCTATCCGCCCTTCGCTTAATCTTGAAGACCCATTTGTTTCCAATGGCCTTACGATTGGGTGGTAGATCAACCAAGTCCCAGACATGGTTTGCCCTCATTGACTCCATCTCATCTTCCAAAGCTTTTCTCCATTCTTCCTTGTCGAGAGGATGAGAGAGCCTCTTGAACAGTCTTAGGCTCAGCATCGTCTTTTTTAGCAATCATAAATGCTTCCCCTTCAATCTCAAAACGACGACGAGGAATACTTTTACAATTACTTTTACGCAATTGAATTTCTCTTGAATTCAATTCATCAAGCGATGCAACACTCCCACTAGGTCTTATGTGTTGAGGTAAATCTTCATTTCCCTCTACAACATCAGTGAGTGTGTTATCAGGATCTTCCATATCATATAATTGGAAGTCCTTATCAATCTCACCTCTACTAGGAAAATCGTTCTCCAAGAACGTGACATCTCGTGACTCCATTTCGGTCACACTTCCATCAACTTGTTTACCTATGAACACGTACCCTTTTGAGTGTTCGGAATATCTTATAAAGATACATTTCTTCCCTCTAGGACCTAATTTGCCATGTTTATGGGAAGAATCATGAACATAAGCTGCACATCCCCATGGATGTAGACTACTCAAGTCTGGTTTCCTACCAGTCCATAATTCATAAGGGGTGGAAGTGACCGATTTTGAGGGCACACGGTTAAGTATATAGGCAGCAGTCAATAACGCATCTCCCCAATAGGAGATAGGTAAATTTGCTTGCGCCATCATAGACCTAACCATTTCCAATAGGGTTCTATTCCTTCTCTCAGCTACCCCATTTTGTTGTGGAGTACCGGGAATAGTCAATTGTCGTACAATTCCCTTTTCATCACAAAGAGTCTTGAATTGCTCCGATAGATACTCACATCCACGATCAGTTCTCAATGCCTTTATTGTTTTGTTCAACGATTCTCTACCATCGCTATATATCGTCTAAAGCAGTCTAATGCTTCGACTTATGGGAGATCGAAAGACATAACCGAAACGTGTGAAGTCATCTATGAAAGTGATGAAATATGAGGCTCCATGCCTCGCCCTCACATTCAAAGGACCACAAATGTCGAATGTATGAGATGCAATGGAAATTCAGCTCTAGTCTCTTTACCGAATGGTTTTCTAGTTGTTTTTCCCGCCAGACAATGTTCACATACGGATAGACTAACGTTAGTGAGTGACCCTAAAAGGCCTTCTCTAGCTAATCTTTGCATTCTTTGCAATCCAATGTGACCTAATCTAGCAGGCCAAGTACTTGCATCAATCTCAACATTGTTAGAAGACGCAATTAAAGAAAAACAACCATCAACATTAACATTGTACTGATCATAGTCAATGTCTAACACCATAAAACCATTCGATACATGACCTGAAGCATAATAAACTGTTCCATACAAAATGTCAACACAATCACCATGGAAATTCAATACATAACCTAAGCTTAGAAGAACAACTACAGAGACCAAGTTTCGTCGAATATCTAGAGCATAAAGGACATCATGCAGGAATAGGTTTCGACCACCACGTAAGATTAATTTACATGTGCCGATACCCTTCACTTCAACTCTTGAGTTATTTCCAACATATATCCATCTTCTTCCAGGCGGTATCCGACGATACTCCACAAATGCTTCTCGGTCTCTAGCTACATGGTCTGTTGCTCCTGAGTCTACAGTCCACATTGGAAAAGACTCAGCAAGCATTATAGTACTAGAAACAAAAGCATTACTCAAAGTAATGGAGTAATGGGGTACCTTTTTCGGCTGCATTCACGAGCAAAGCGACCCAACTTGCCACAATTGTGGCACTCCATCTTGGCCTTGTCCTTCTTCCCACCACGCTTCTTGCGTCGAAAGGTCTTAGCCCTCTTGGGTGCCTGATCAGTCATCTTCCCTTTGTTGTTGAACTGAAGATTCCTCTTGCGCTTGAAGCCCGAAGCTTTGCGCGAACTCGATTCAGCAACATAAGCATGGGTAGAGGATCTCGAAGCCTCTAGGCGCTCATCCTCTAATTCCAAATGACGCGCAATATCATCAAAAGTTACAATATTCTCATTATGCATCATATTGATCTTCATATGCTCCAAATTGTCAGGAAGAGACCTCATAACAGCCTGAACTTGCTGTTCATCGGTAAGGGAGTGACTGCCGACTTCACTCACGGATCATGTTTGACATCTCCCGAAGATGCTGCCTCATCGTTACATTTGGGCGCTTTCGGAATGTGTCAAACTTGATGGTGAGACTCCTCAGCTTAGTGGCAGATGTACCCCCAAACTTATCCTTCAAGGCAACCCACATAGCTTGAGCTTTGTCATAACTCTCAAACTCACACATGAGATCATCTTGCATACAGCTCAGCAACGTGATGTGATCAATGCTGTTTTTCTTTTTCCAAGCTTGATAAGCTTCCAGATCTCTCCTGTGTTGAGCTGAAGTTCCATGCTCAAGTTCATCCATGGTATGGTTGAGGGTTTCCAAAACCTCTTGCTCCTCAAGGATGTATTGAACCTTTCGGTGCCAAATATCATAATTGTCACCGTTCAGCTTCTCACCCTTATTGAGGTCAACCACAATGGTCTTGGATGCCGATGCCATAATCAATTGCTATAACACATTGACATAATAAACGCAGAATTAACACTAGCACATTTTTCAGAGTAACACACATATCTAATTTGCGGCAAAGACAAACTAAATTAATGATAATTCAACAAAAGACACAAAAGCAAAAAGTTCACTATGTTCCCAATCAACTTTTATGTACAATTGTTTTATTATCATTAATTAGTTTAATTTGCACAAATTTTAAAGTTCTAGGTGAGAACTCCTTTCAATTCTACCAACCTACGAACTCCCACTAGGAAAAATAATTACATGACATTATGTAATTTCTACATTTTTCCTTAACACAAGAACATAGCATGATAATAATCAACGTATAAACAACAATCATGCTTCAACTATAATTAAAATTGCAATTCAACAGGTAATGGATTCCCTACCATTGTTCTTATTTTCTAGCAACTAGAAAAATTGCAAGTATATTAAAATATATACATCATATCATTGAACCAAGCTCTACACAGCATATATAACATCATTTTCACATAAGCTAGCTACTGTATTTCCTAAATCACAAGAAAATACAAGCCACAAATGAATAAACTGCATTAAACCCCAAAAACTATGCGCACATAGGGTTTCTAAAGCATTTTCATACATTTATAAAATTCAAAAATATAAAATAATTATACTACTGTGTAGAGGACACTCATACGAACCAAATGCCACCGACTACGCTCCAATCGGAGCCCGCACGCGCACCCACGCGCTGCCTGAGTGCGCGGCGCGTGTGGCGCACGTGCCAGCGAGCCAAATTGCTCCTGGCCGGTCCGACCGGTCCGACCGATTCGACCGGTCCGACCGGTGACCGGTCCGACCGGTCCGACCGATTCGACCGGTCCGACCGTTGACCGGTCAACGGTCGGGTCGGGTCGGGTCGGGTCGTGTCTCGGGTCGGGTCGGGTCGCCGCCGCCGGTCACCGACCGGCCAACCGTCTTCGGCGGTGACGTCATCCCGGTGGTTACCGACCGTTGGGTGACGTCACGGTGACGTCACCACGCGTCGGTTTGCCGGCTGTCGCGCGTCGCGCATGCACCGGTTCACCGTCCAGCGCGTGTAGCGCACGCGCTGGCTTCGCCAGCGCTTCAAGGGCGTGGCACCCACGCGCGCGGCTTCTGGCGGCGCGTGTGGGTGCGTCCGGCGTCTCCCAGCAGTGCTCGACCCATCTCCGGACTTGTCTCGACGAGCTCTTTCACCCTGTATATTCAAAAATTAATTTTGACCAAAAAATTGTTTCAAAAAATGACCGAAACCTCACGGATCACGCGACCCCGAACCCGTTCTTCGCTCCGGTTCAATTTCGAGTTTTTCATGGGGCAATTCCGACTATCAGAGATCCAAAACATTGTAGAATACAATCTCTTGATCTCAATATCAAATGGTAATAAAGAAAACTCGATGAAAAACAAGGCAGAAATCACGATCGGGCTCTGATACCAATGTTGGAATTCAAGTCGGCGGAAGACAACTTACCTGATTCCGATGTGCAAATAGCAAATAGCCCCGGAACGAACGTTGAATTGCGAATAAATCACGAACAACACTTCCTCACGGTAGTCTGGATGTAATCACGAGGAAAACACCCGATTTCCACGGCGTAAATGCCGATTGTTCTTGCAAAGATGAAATGGAACGCCTTGATCTTCTTTGATGGAAATAGAGAGAAAATTTGGTACGAATGAATGGCCAACCGTTTCAATGGTTGTGTTCGGGAGGCTTATATACGTCTCCATGACACCCTTACAAATGGTGTCCTTCCATCGTACCGTATCAAGTCCAAAAGGTGCGGTCCAATCGCACCCCATCATGGACGTACTAGCTAGCTCGCTAAAGTACAACACCTACAAATCATGAGTGACATCTAGCAATATGCCATGGCTATCTAGATAGTGTGAAATGTTTCAAGAACATAATAAACCTATCAATTTTGGCAGACTTGTAATTCAATCATTCTATCTCACCATGTCCCAATCGAACAAAGGCCATAGAATTGTTTGTTAAGACACCAATTCGATCATATGCGCAAATCTAATTGACATGTATTCTTTAGACATGAACCATTCATTCTCAGTTACAACCCTAGCTGAGGATTTCAATATAACGTCATGATTAGATCGTATAGGACATCAATATTATATCTGGTATATATATAATAACAAGACAGATTTCATATTGCGCACGCATGTGCCTTTGTATGTGAACAAACTTTGACCATCAAGTATAGAGACAATTTAACGAAGTGTCAATATGCGCACTTGTGAACCACATCCATCAAACATACAAGTTAGCATCGTGCCTAAGATCTAAGGATCTTACAAGACCAAAACTCGAACGATTAGTCACTGATCCCGCTAAAAGCTTCCATGTTGGCTTTCATGTTGTCAATCGTTCTATGCATGTATGTCATGTTTAGTGAACTTATCCGAGATAAGCACCTATCTTCTAACTTGGAGATCATAATATCCAATAGTTTGTGGCTCATCATCCGCTCAAGTATCTAATATTGAATGGTGAAGCTTGAGAACACACTAGTCTTAACAGGGTCATCAATATCCTCTCTAATGATCCATCGATTGGAAACTATTAAAGATTTATTATAACTATAAACTTGTCGCGCATATTCTTAACACCTTAAGAGTAGGTCATATTGTAACTGATCTTATAGACTCATCCATATAAGTGAGATGATAAATGAATATTTATTTGCCATTAAAAAATAGTGCAACTTAAATCCTTAACATGTAACAATTACATGGTTGCTTTAGGACATATAACTAACACATTTCAAGAGAAGTTGAAGAAGACGGGGATAATTCGAAGAGGCGATTTCATTGTATGGAGAGAAAAGGAGAGAAAATTTCTTCAAGTGAAAGTGAATCAATCTCCTTGCACCACTGTCATTGACATATACCGTTTGTTGTCCACCGTGACCATGCCTGGCGTCCACCATCTCATCTCCCTCACTAGTGCATCATAGAGAAGGCTTGGAGAATTTCACAGCGATGCCTTCTCAGTTGTTCTCTCTCGTAGCATGTTTAACGAGGCTCCTGAGCATCCTCTCCGTTCTATCGCTTCCACGAGGTTCTCGGTCATGTTCAGCGAGCCTTTACAATTTGGTGGTTATCCAGCGAGCGCATGTCCACTAAGGTCCGTTGAGGAGTCTCGTAGCTTCACTAAAGCATCCCCGGCTCTTCCAGTGAGCTCCTGATGCTAGTAGTAGCCCTTTACTCCATTGCGAGTCTCTTTACTACATTTAAATTCTCCTCTGCAGGCTACCTAGCACACCAGATCATACCACAAATTTGTCCGATCTTTGTTATACGAATCTTGGCAAGTCCACTGTGACTTGTTTCGTGAGACAACCAACAACCCCGGGTATAGTTTCTGCCATATGCAGGGATCCTCTTATTGACATTGGTCCCCTTTTGGCATGCCACCAGTGACTCAGCAAGTCCCTCCGGCATTACTACAAACCCCTCTTTCAAGTTTTTTGTATTCTTGGTGTCTTGCGAGTCTTTTGTATGAAACTTTCATTAAGTTAGCAGGCTGACAAGCCCCACCAATCTGTTGTGGCCTCAGTTCAATTGCTCTTCAACCAATCGGTCAGTGTTGTTCCAACTTTGCTAGTCCCGGTTTCCTTGAGGAAACTCCATGACCACTCTGCATATTGGTCTTCCTGAAGTTACTCTTCATCGTCTCGTGCAGGTAAGTGGAGTTATGTTCAATTTTCCATGATTGATTAGTTTTATTATATATTCTTAATTTCATGTTATTAGTTGATGGAACCTCAGGTTAGCATGATTCTTTTTTTTTCCCCCTGCATTAACGAAGGCATATAGACTTTCGAAGCTTTGGAAACTAAGGTTAGACCCTATTATTGTCTTGGTTGGTTCGCTATGTTGATTCAGTTAATGATTACCTTGATTTAACATGTTAATGATGTCATTAATTATAATCATAAGGTGTATTTCAATGCATTGTAGTTGTACGTCATTGTTTCATGTGTATTTAGAGTTTAAGGGACATTCATAATTTGTTATTTATGGCAATGCATGTGAGTTTTATAATGCATTTAGATTTAGGGTATTGTATAGATTTATCATGTCATTACGGTTTTATCTAGATTAAACAAAGACTTTAAATTAATTAGTCTGATATCATATAATATACATCATTTAGAAAACCATATAGAAAATGTTAACTAATAAATTGCATTACATGCATCATCTGCATTGCTCATAGTTTAAAATCAATACATATTTCATTAGGAGGAGGACAGTATAATGCTAAAAAAAATTTCGGATCACTTAAGTGTCACTTTTTTGAAAAAACAATCACTTAAGTGCCAACTCTGATCCAAGTCATCGAAAATCCGACGTGGTTATATTTATTAATTTCTTAATCTTACGTGGCTCGGCGGCGTGCCCAGTCAACATATAACCCCTAAACAATCTCGTGTAGCAAGCTAAAAAGTGATAACTTCAATGCTAGTCATTGTAAAAAAAAAAATGATCATTTCAATGTCAATCATTTTGAACAAATTAATCACTTCAGTGCCAATTTCATGAAAAATGATTACTTCAGTACAAAAAAAAATGCCATCTCATATAAAAATTTTAACTATAAATGCGACATAATTTTTCTAGCCAGACTTTCTTGCTTATGGCATTTAGGTGATCCCTTTTTCTAATTTTGGCACTTAAGTGAGCTGACCAAAACTTTTGGCACTAAAGTAAGAGCTGTATATAACTTATGGCCCTCATAGTGTCCTTCTCCCCTATTTCATTAGTCATTGGTAATCCATGCCTTCACGTTTGTTTCTCTTGATCACCTCAATGGGATTTGGTAGGCCTTGGGCAAGTTTACTCAATCCTTTACTAGCAGTAAACCCGTTCTTGAGCAATTCTTTGCTTGACATTAAGGATGCCTTCGAGAATAAGGGTTTCCTCATGATCGTACCAGTAGACACGTGAGTAATCGACACGAGCTCAAATGAGTGGTAGCTTGAGTCCCCCTCGATTTCGAGCTCGATGTAGGGTATGGCAACGTTGTGGAAAGTCTTCATATCCCTATCGCATCGAATGGTTACGATTTTACTATCGACAGCAAGGCACATCATCTGATGAATGCTAAAGGGAATGATCCTAGCAATGTGAATCTAGGGACGTCCCAACAGCGTGCTAAAATTGCTTGGGACATCAAGCACTTGGAAAATTTGAGTAATGGTGATAAGACTGATAGTCAATGGCGGGTTGATCTCCCCTAATGCTTCCTTTCTCATCCCATCAAAAGCTCATACAAGAGTTTTTGGAGGACGAATGCTATCCATGCTTACTCCTATTGACCGAGAGTGGATAGAGGGCAAATGTTCAACACAGAGCCATCATCGACCTGTATCCTCGAGATCCTAGTGTCAAAGCATCGAGCGGATATGTATAACGCCTTAGTGTGCACTTGCCTTTCAAAAGGAAGATCCTTCTCGGATGTGACATGCTCGATTTTCCTTCATTTGGTTCTGACTATTAGGCTAAGGATTGGTACACTAACGGCAGGACTAGGCCACAGAGCATAGGACCCGGGGCACCAACTTAGCTGAGAAGGCAGTTTTTGCCTACAATAACCATATCAAGGGTGGCTTTGCCACGAACCCTAGGTGTGTCGAAATGGTTGACATGAGATGTACACAAAAAGCCCTTGCCTGATCTTGATTGCACTTCCAATAATCTATTTCCCATGTTTACCATAATCTTTGGAAATGGATAAAAGATAACATTCTAAAATCCCCTACGTCATTCATGAAGGGGATAACTCATCACCGCAGGAAGATATTTATATATTTAGTAATGATTATCAAAGATTCACCTTGTGGATTAAATTGATGAGTCATAGCACCAATGAACAAATGAAGGGAAGACAAAATAAAAAGTTTTAGAATGCTTTACTTAATGAACAAGTAAAGGCATGAAACATGTGCTTCATGATTACCATATCTTGGGAATTAAATGAGGAAGGTGAGTCATTAACTTAGGTGGCCTTATGAAGATTATGTAATGATGACCAAAAGATTTATCTTGCCGGAGAAATTATTAGGTTATGCTTAAGTGGACCAATTGGAAGAGAACTTGATAGAATACATTCTAGAAAACCAAACTTGGAGAGTAAGTTGGCCAAGTAAATAAAGACAATTTGATAGAAGATTCTAGAATACCAAGCTTGGAGAGCAAGTTGGACAAGGATGGGGTTTGAGCCTATAAATAGGAGAACCACCCCATTCATTCTCACCCTTGCTCTCATTCTCACCCCTTCCCCTCTTGCACATCTCTTGCTACCTCTTGGTCACTCACGCCTACCTCCTCTCAAATGGCCATCTCTTAGCAAAGTCATTTCTAGTTTGTCGAGATTCATCAAAGGTAAGTTGAATCTCTAATCCTTTGCTAAGGCAATGTACTATGTTGTTTGGTTTGGCTGCGAACATGCTAGTCATGTCTTTGTATGAGTATGTGAACTTCATAACCCTTGATTAGGAAGTTGTGTTACATTAGTAGGAGTCATGTTCTTGATCATGATTATTTGTATGTATGCCTATGTTGGAGAGTAATTTTCTATGGTTTGCTCATGAGTTGCTCATGTACCATGCCTGGTATGTTTGTCATACCCAAGTCCAAGAACCTAGATATTTGGTTTCGTGGAAATCGAGGGACAACTCTCGATCCTCAATTGGGTTTTCTAGCCAACCCCTAAAATATGAGGCTAGTGGTGACTCCCATCTTATTTTCTAGGTTGTCTTAAACAACTAACCTACTTAATAAACCTGTCGTGAGGGGTATCAACCTTAGAAAATGGCTCACGATCATGATTTAGCAAATTCGAGAAGGTGAAGCCGATAATGATGAAGTGATGCCATCTTTAGTGGATGTATATCTTAAGAGGACTATCATGATCGTCCAAATACCCTTCAACTCACATTTACATTTAGTTTCCTTTCGACCTTAATATTGTCCATCCATATGCGTTGTGATGTCAAGGTAAGGCCACGACATATTCCACTATCACGTGGGGTACGAGCTTGGGAGAGCTCATGACCATGATCATGTGAACTCATAAGAGGTTCACCCAGAAGGTGAAGTGATGACGCCTTTGTGGATGAGAATTGTGAGGGAGCTTTCGTGGTCAAGCATCCTAAATCCGACCTTTCCCTCCTTCCTTTCCCCCGAGGTCGTGAGGGCGGAGGTTAGGTCACAACAATGGGCATGTTGCCTTTCTTCATTGCCTCCATTGTCTCACTATTTACACTCATTTTAGGGCTATGATGACCTTAGGTTATTATTGACACATATGCCTAAAGAATCATTACCCTCATCGAATGCCTTTCGTTCTTGTTTTTCAAGAAGCTTGACCAATCTACCTTGATCTCTAAGTCCCCTTAAATAGGTGTGTGACTCATCCTTTATTAATGTGTAAAAGTCCAAAGTTCATGATTATCTTCAAAAGGCGAGACCATCTAGCACCAAGTGTCTTAATAATAAGTCAAAGTGGCATTTATTAACTAGCTTCCAAAGTCATTTAATGCACCATAGGAAAATATATAATTTGGAGGCCATCTCATGGGTGGGAATTATTCGAGTCTAATTGTGACCAACTACCTTATTTGGTCCGAGGTTCATACCTAACCCATGATCGAACAAAGCCAGACGCATCCGAGCTTAATCAACAGAACAAAATTCGAAATTCCCTTTTACCATGTGAACGGAGCTCTTGAATGGGTCTAAGGTCTAGTCCTTAGGCCTGTCAATCGGTCCTAAGGCCGGTCTTATGGCCAGTCCAAGGTCCTATGCCATAATCCATTATTAGTTTGAAATTGAACCATGTTGGGTTTTTTCAATCCACACTGGATTAGAAAATGAGCGATTCACACACAACAAACAGTTCTACCAATTAGCCATCATAGACATGCACCAGCATGAATTTAAAGGTCATCCTACTATTATCCTAAAGATCATCGCACCTTATCACTCCAATTCCTTAACTTCGCTCTGATACTACTTAAACGGGATGTCACGCCCCGACCCTCGGGCACACGCCCATCCCTTACTTTGGTCGATTAAAAATTTGTGATATCCCAGGACTATGTATCGCCGACCCTTTCATTTTCATACGCGTGCGGAAGCAATTAAAAATCTGCAGACAATAAAACATTGGGATATAACAGTAGGACTAAATTTCAAACTTTCAAAAACCTTCACTCTTATATACACGGTGAACTATTAAATTAATTCACATTAAGCCAGTTTAAAAACAAGGTCTACAAGTAGAAGTGGGGTTCTACAAGCTACGGGTCCCCGTCCTCCTCTTCATCATTCTCCACACTCCAATTGGAGCCTTCAGCAGACTGCACCAAACTTTCGAGATCTTCAAAATCCAAGTCTACTGCATCTAGGGACCTGAAATGGTTATTCAATAACCAATGAGACAATGTCTCAGCAAGTTCTACCCCCTAAGACCCGATTAGTAAACCAATACACCTTAGGGCTGCCTATGCACAACATGAGTCAGAGGACTTACCTTGGCCTCAGATTCCACTTGCATATTAGCACAGACCAAATAGCCACCCAAGCAATCACAACACTGATCGAAGCATCAATCAAATCGACATAGTCGACTACGTGTCAACAAGACCACTCATCGATCATTTCCATTCAATCAATCAATTCGCAACATCATATCAAAGCAATAATCGACTTAGTCGATTACATGTCAATCAAATCATACATTCCCCACGATGTATATCTAGTCGCCGAGCACACGTGCATTGTCTAAGGCACTAGTTCACCAAAGTGATGCATCAAGTCACCGAGCCCACGTGTCTCTCCCAAGATGCCTCACTTAAATCCCTAGGCCCACGTGCATTCTCTAAGGCACTAGTTCACTAAAGTGACGCATCAGATCACTGAGCCCACATGCCCTTTTAGATGCCACTCTCAAAATTCAATGGCTTTACGGTCCCACTCGACCCTTTTCAAATTCAATGGCTTTACGGTCCCACTCAACCCTTTCAAGATCTAGTGGCTTTATGGTCCCACCCGACCCTTTTAAGATCTAGTGGCTTTATGGTCCCACCCGACCCTTTTCAACTGTGGCCAACAATATTGCACCTTGTAATTAAATTCCTCAATTTCATAATATCTTAGCCTAATTTGTGGGTATCAAAGATACTCGATAAAATATCGTGTGTGGGTACACGATCGGCCTTAGCCAAAATAGAATAATTCTTTTCTATAAATCCCACAATTTTCTGTAGTCTACAAAAACATTTTTGGCATTGTCAACCGATGCCCGGTTATTTTCTAATTAATAACCAAAGTTATTCAGTCACCGGCCATCCCGATTGAATTTCCAGAAAAATAAATAATTAAATAATTAATTTCAAATATTAAATAAATAAATATTAAAAATCCAATTTAGGCCCGTAATGCCTTATTGAAAGCCGAGACGAGTCCAGAAAATTACCGAGACTCGTTCAATAAATAACATGGCATGCCTACTTGCTAATGTCTATTTCTAACCACCTAACATGCATCATTAAGTCTCTAATTTAATTTATTTAAATTAATCTAACCACCTAATTGCATTTAATTAAATCTAACCAACCCTAAGTGTAATTAGCAAACTAAGAAAGCATAGTGAGTAAAACTCACTTGGCAAAGCGAAGATTGAAACACCACGACGGCGACACGACGGCGGCCGAAATCCAAACTTTCGGCGGCGTCGGCCGACACTCGGCCGGGCCCAACAGGGCCTTGCAAGCCCACAGCAACTACTGGGCTTGGGCTGAACTTGCGGTTAGGCTTGGCTTCGCGGGCTTGGGCTTGGAATTAGGCTTCTAATGGACTGGACCCAAGGCTGTAATGGCGGACTGGATTGTAGAAATTCACGAGCTTGGACTGCTGATTTCTTGGGCCGAAGTTGGGCTTCAAGTGTGGCATCCCAAAAATTTCATGGCAATTTCTAGAGGCATTACGACCTAGGAAAACTGGATGGATGCGTCGTTCTTTTATGTTGTGGCCATTAGACCAAGGAATTGTAATAGACTAAGGCCAAGTACATCAATGGAAAAGTATCTTATATTCTTGGGTTATCAAAGTTGGTGCTATAGGATAATTTGATAATGAGAATTTTGTTCTTGGCTATGCACTATATGGATTTCATTTTTATGGATTAATGTTACAAGCTTTTGACCAAATTATTTTTTTTGCAAATAAGGTAATTATTTAAGTGAAAATAATAGTGATTTATTAAAGGAGGAAGTGGGCTGATTTTTTTGGGCCAAACCAGCCCACAATCCCCCACCGTTTGACCGGCGAAGGCCTGGCCCAAAAGGCGCAATGCGCCGTCGACCAAGGGCTGGCCCAAGCCCAATTGGAGGAGCCCCTCTCTTGCACGAAAATGCCAAGTGGCCGGCATGCAAGATCAATGATTGATAATCATTGAAAGAGAGAAATTAGTGACGGGAGAGGGGTGGATTAAGCGAAGAGAGGAGAGGGGTGTCGCATGAAGAGAAAGGAGAGGAAGAGAGAAAGAGAGGAAGAGAGAAAGGGAGACCGAGCGTGCGTGCGAGAGAGAAGGAGGAGGAGACCGGCCACCGTGCATCCGCCTAGCCACCGCCGTCGAGCTGCCTTGCCTCCGTATGTTTGTTGTTTAGCTTGGACTAGAGGCAAGTAGAGTCCGTTTCTCTACCCTTTTTGCTAGCTGTGATGTGTGTATGTTGGAGGGAAAATGTTGGATGTGGTAGAGGTAAGGAGATTTCGAAGCAATGGGCAGAAGTGCATTGCCTTTGCATGCTGTTTTCTGGGAAAATCAGTCCGACCCTCCATGAGTTCGTGAGCTGCATGTGACTTTTTAGTGAAAATCTCAACCCGGTTTCTTGACAAAAGTGGTAGAGGACTTCTTGAAGTATAACATATCAAAAAGTGAGAGGCAATGAACATGTATAGATAGGTGAAATCATCTTTCCTTGAAGAAACTGGATCTGGATAAACGTTACCTCGACCTAGTACGATTCTGTGATTTTTATAAAATCGTCCAGTTGAAATATGATCTTGTGCCCTTAATTAAAGTTATAGAAAACATTCTAAGGAATAACATATTAAAAATTTAGGAGAAATGGACATGAGTAGTTTGGTGAATCGAATTCTCTTTGAAAGGACTTAATCTGGAGAAACAGCACCGAGAATGGGAGAGACTAGATCATCTATAGCTATTAACCTAGAACGAATTGGATTCATACTTCTTCATGAGATATTTGCCTCTCGGTGTTTTCTTTAAGTTGATAAATTATCATAATTTTTGGAATTCGTTTGGGTATTTAATCGAAATTATTTTCGGAACCGTGCAAGCTGTAATGCTGAAATTTTGAAAGCTGTGATGCTTGGACCGTATTGAATTGTGTAAAGTTCTTTTGATATAGTGTTCTTCATGAGATATTTACCTTTAGGTGTTCTTTATAACATATCAAAATATCATAATTTTTGGAATTCGTTTGGGTATTTAATAGAAATTCTTTTCGAAACCGTGCAAGCTGTAATGCTGAAATTTTGGTAGCTCTGATGTATGGACCGTACTGAATTGTGTGAAGTTCTTTTGGTATAGTGTTCTTCATGAGATATTTGCCTCTCGGTGTTTTCTTCAACTTCTTAAATTATCAGAATATTTAGAGTTTGTTTGCATATTTAATTGAAATTATTTTCGAAACTGCGCAAACTGTGATGCTGAGATTTTGAAAGCTGTGATGCTTGGACCGTATTGAATTGTGTGAAGTTCTTTTGGTATAGTGTTCTTCATGAGATATTTACCTTTAGGTATTGTTCATAACATATCAAAACCTCATAATTTTTGGAGTTCGTTTGGGTATTTAATCGAAATTATTTTCGGAACAGTGCATTCTGTTCTACCCGAATAATGCTGTATTTTCAAAAATAAATAAATTGGCTCTATATGATATAATGACGTGTGTGATGGATTTTTGTTGTATATGTGGTGTCATATGACAATGTATATAACCTCTAAAGCTAAATTAGAACTTTGTTACTACTACATCATATGTCGTGGGGATAATGTGATGCATATATGAAATACAATATGATGATATGGACACCGTCGGAGGTGTGAGCCGACGATGCCTCGGGAGTGTCGAGATGCCCGGAGGTGTGTGCTGGATGCCCGGAGTGTGTGAGTCGGATGTCCTCGTGTGGCATCCCAAAAATCCAAGACAAGCTCTAAGGTGTGTTAAAGCCTATGATTAGGTAATGAAATTACCTATGGTTTATGCTTTAGCCATTAGTCTCCTTTTAGGACTAAGTGATATATGCTTGCGTTCATGAGACTTTCAATTTGATAAATTAATGAGAATAATCTATGCTTGGCTATGCACTTTATAGACTAAGTTTCTATAAATAAAATGTTACAAGACTTTGGCCATGTGGAATTTGGTAATTTAAATTCTTAAAATAAAGAATAAGAAAGGGGTAAAATTGATTTTTATTTAGGTTGGGCCTTAGGCCCAATAGCTTGAGCCTTTGGTGGGCCGAATGGCCGGCCAATAGAGGCCCATGAGGCTGCCATCGGCCACAAGGGAGGTCGGCCCAATCCAAGCCCAATTCAAGCCCAAGCCCATTGCATGTGGCATGTCAAGTGGCAAGAAGGGACTTGCATGCATTGGCCATTGGAGGTGGCAAGTAATCATTGCCAATGATGAAGATTTGGGGAAATAAAAGGGAAGAGGAGAGAGAGAGGTGGCCGGTTAGCCATTCGGCCAAGAGAGAGAGAGAAACGTGCGAGAGAGAGGGAGAGAGTGTGGCCGAGAGAGGAGAAGCCGAGAGGGAGAGGAAGGAGTCGCCGCCCGTTCGCCGCCGTGTGCCGTCGTTCGTTCGGTCCTAGAGGCAAGTTGGAACTGATTTCCACCCTTGCATGTGTGCCTTGCATGTGTGATTCGTTGGTGGTAGGTTTCGGATCATAGGGAAGGCAAAACCGAAGCTAGAATGTGATTTGTTCTTGATGTTGCTTGCTGATTTCGGGAGATCCGCCTGACCCAGAATCTTGTGAAGGCTCGCATGCATGTTTCGAGTTAGATTTTGACTCTGATTTCTTCATGAAAGTTGTAGCCAACATCTTAAACTACAACATACTAAAATTTGAGACAAAATTATGGATATTTAAGGGGTCAAACCCTCATCCTACGAAGATACTAGATCTGGAACGATTTCGCTGACCTTTTGGTAGATTTGTGATTGCATGTTGATTTTTACTAAGAATCTCTCTTCGACTTCTTCATGAAACTTGTAGATAACATCTTAAGGACTAACATACTCAAATTTGAAGTAAAATGAACGAGTATAGCCTAGTGAATCGACTTACTCTTGAAGACGGTAAATCTGGAGACGCGGTACTGGACACCCGAGAATTCATGGACCCATATGATGACTATACTCTGGAATTTTGAATTAGATACCTTAATGAAAGTTGTAGGGGACCTCTTTAAGTAAACCATATCCAAATTTCAGAAGAAACGAAGAAGAATAAGTGGGTAAAAACTCGATATTTCGGAGATATATACACTGGACATTTCGGTATGAGAACCAGAAGCTTCGTACGACTATAGAAAACTATCTAAAACGAATCTGGCCTAGAAGTCTTCATGAAAAATCTACTTCAGTGTCTTAAATATAACCTGGTAAAATTTCATAATTTTTGGAGGTCGTTTGGATATTTTAATTGAATTATTTAGGAAACTGTGCATTTTGTTTCTATCCGAAATTGCATGTTGTTCTGTGAGAATCGTATTTTTTGTGTGGAACTTTATTGGGCATGTGTTTTTCATGAAATTATTATCTTATTGTCTTATCTATCACATGCCTTGATTTCATGATTTTTGAGAAGCTTATGGATATATAATTTAAATATTTTCTGAAAATGGTACATGCTGGAATTTTGTAAAAAGGGCATGAAATATGGACCATTTTAATTTGCATGGACTCCATGAATTGTATTGATTGGGTGATGGTGTCTTGATGCATGCACGATAATGAATTTGAGATGCATGTATGAATTCAATGATGAATATGATCTTGAATGCCATCACAACACATGCCATGTTAAGATTGAGCTATAATTGAAGATGAGAATTGAGATAAATGAGAAGGCCGTCGGAGGTGTGAGCCGACGATGCCCCGGGAGTGTCGGGATGCCTGGCTAGAAGGGTACGGCCGGTTGCCCGGTGGTCATGAATGGCCGGATACCGGGGTCCTCGGGAGACCGAGTGGTATCGAGATGCCCGGAGAGTGGGGGAGCCGGAAGCTCGGCATGGTAATTATGCCGAGGGATACCTCGCGATGCCGCTTTGGGTGCAAGATGCCCGGCTAGAAGGGTACGGGCCGGTTGCCGGTGGCCTTGAATGGCTGAATGCCGGAGGGTCCTCATGATGCCAGTTGGGGTACGAGATGCCCGGAGAGTGGGGGAGCCGGATGATCTGAATTGTATCTTGGATACATGTGGGATGCAAACATTGGTCCCGGAAAGAGAAATGTGGCGGTCCAAGATAAAAATTGAAATTGAATTATGCATGATGATATATGCATGATATGATGCATGATGATATATGCATGACACGATGATGATGCTACATGCATGGATGCATGACATGATGATGGTACATGTGATATGATGATGATGTTACATGCATGGATGCATGACATGATGATGGTACATGTGATATGATGATGATGTTATATGCATGGATGCATGGCAATGATGATGGTACATGTGACATGTTGATGGCAAGTGTATGATATGATGGTAATGACTGTATGATGATGTATGTACATGAGGTATGATGACATGTGCATGATGCCATGGTATGTTGTGCATGGATGCCTGTATGACATGTGATGCTATGATTGTGATGATTGCATGGCATGATGTGTTGTGTGGTTTATTGGTCCTTTACCTACTGAGTGGTTGTACTCACCCCTTCAAGGACCAACATTTCAGATTAGAAAGATGCCGCTCCCTACTGTCACACGGGGTGTCTTTTACGGCCTTCCTCAGGATGTGGAGGTTGAGTGTGTGGAGATTGACTGTCCCACCATCCCTGGTCTTACATTCATTCGGATTCGCGCCGTAGTGATGTATGACGTGGGCCTAGCCGAGGGCCCCGTCATTCGGAGTTCATATCTCGTTCACGTTCGTCGAGATGGAGTGATGCGGGGATGTTGCCACCGCCACCACCCGATGCACCGGGATGGGTGTGAGGGCCCGTGTGTGAGAAGTAGGAGCTGCAACTTTTTGGACATAGCCGACACTTGTAGATGGAAGGTCATACACAAAATAGACATAGGGGTCGAGTTGTCTCTTTTTGGGTTATGGCCAAGTCTAGATGAAAATCCTGGCCTCTCTTTTTTATTGTACCGACCCGTGAAAATCCATCTTGAAAATACGTAAATAAAAGTGGCTCGGCTTCATCTTTTCATTTGATGTGTTTAGTGGTGTGCAATTGTATCATGGTTGGTGGAGGGGGAAGATGGTGATGTTATATTTTGCTTCCGCTAATGAGTCGCGCTGACCGTTTTCAAAAAAAAAAAAAAAATGTCCATAATTTACGACGCTTCTTCTAAGAGATGAAATTAGGTGTAGCATTAGGTGCCTGTGGCGACCTAAGGGGGTTCGGGGTGCCACACCTCGGGAGTTTCGAGATGCCCGGAGTGTGGGTGCTGGATGCTCGGAGGTGGGTGCCGGAGGTTCCTCGCGATGCCAGGTTGGGTGCGAGCGATAAAAGAGGGATGAAAATATTGATCCCTAGGAAGAAAAAAAAATTAAAGGTGATCCCTGCAATTTAAAAATTTAATCTTATGCATGGATATGTACATATGGTATGATGATATATGCACGATTGCAAGGGGATGTTGCATGTCCGCATGGTGATGGATGCTTGATAGCATGAATGATATGCACTATAGTTGTGACATCTTGGTTGTTATGCTTGCTGCAACGTGTAGATTAATGGATCTTTACTGCTGAGAAGTTGAATTCACCCCTTTGGGGATTAACATTTCAGATTGAAAGAGGCCTTTGTCACCGGTTGCGCGCGGTACCTTATATGGTATACCTATTGACGTTGAGGTTGAGCGCGTGGAGCACATCTATGTTAGCATTCCTGGTTTGGTGTTTTTTTGAGTCCGTGTGCTAGTTATGTATTATGTAGGCCTGGCTGGGGGCCTTGTTGTCCAAGATTTTCTTTTTGTCCACGTTCGACGCGATGGAGTGATGTGCGGGATGCCGCTGCCGCCGCCGCCCGATGCACCGGGTACGGTGTGATGGCACACATGACTGATGGGAGCTGATACTTTTTGGGGTAGCCGACACTTGTTGATAGATGGGTTTATACTTTGATGTAGGGTCGAGTTCTCTTTTGAGTCATAGCCAAGTATAGTTAAAATTCTTGGCCTTTTGTCGTACCGACCCGGGATGTCCATCTTAAAAATGTAAATAAAAGTGACTCGGCTTTGTCTTTTCTTTTGATGCGTAGTTGGTGTGCATTGCATTATTGTTATTGGAGTAAGGGATGGTGAGACTCGTTTATGCTTCCATTGGAGAGCTACGCTGAAACCTTTAAAAAAAAAAGAAATTTTAATTTGAGCAACCCCTATAAACTATGGTTCCACTTTATTTAAAAATATATTAGACTGGTATGCAGTAGGACAAGTGATAGATACCTGTGGCGACCCTAATGGATTGTGGCACGGGGGTGCCACAGTGGCTTTGGTATCAGAGCCAAGGGTTTATATGTGGAGTGATAAGGAGCCTCATTTGGAAATTGAGAAAGATAATGACAATGCACACCATAGGATGCTGACTAGCTTTGAATAACGTGTGATGGGTATTCACTCGTAGACCTCTAGATTGTTTTACGAGTTGCTTTTAGGTGCCAGTAACATGTTTATGTTACTTATATAGCAGTAGTAGCTTTAAATAAAGACGTTGAGTCATAGACTATTCCTGAGGCAATGCTTGAAAACTGCAGGAGAATTATGGTACGAGCTAGAAGTTCACATCCATCGAGGGCTGAAACCTCTGCATCAAGGACTGAACCCCGAATGGAAGATATCCTGCAGCATTGGCCAATATAGGAAATCTGATAGAAAGACAAGCGCAGCAACAACCCGGAGCAGAACGCCGTACTCAAGGACTGGTGGAGCAATTCTCGAAGTTGAAACCACCTAAGTTCAGTGGAATGGGAAGTCCTAAGGAGGCGGAGCATTGGATTGATGGGATGGAACAAATTTTCCAGGTGTTGAACTGCAGTGACACTGAGAAGATAACTTTGGTGGAGTACTAGCCGAAGGGAATGCAAAGTTTTGGTGGAGAGCTTCAAGAGACACGATCTTTCCACCGGGTACGGATGTAAATTGGGATGAGTTTGTTAGGGCTTTCAATAGAAAGCATTGCTCTAATTGTGCTAGGGATAAGAAAATTACAGAATTTGTTTAGTTAGAACAAAAGGAGCTACAGTGGATCAGTACGAGGCGAAATTTTCTGAACTGTCTAGATACACTCTTAGGTTGATTGAAGATCGAGAAGAAAAAGCTAAGATTCCTGAAGGGATTGAGAACTAATATCCGGAAGCAACTGGTGCCTTTGAATATAAGGGATTATAATGAGATTTATGAAAGGGCACAGTTGGTGGAGTAGGAGTTGGTAAGAGAGCAATCAAAGTATAAGAGGCAGTCGACTTTTGGTGATAACAGGCGAGGTAAGAGACCCTACACAGGTCAAGGTCAGACCTGGGAATCTAAGAAAAAGAGCAATTTCAGGAATTTTGGAAAAATCAGGGATGGCCTGAATCTGGGAAAATCATTTTATCGGAATGAAGAATGTCGAAGGTGTGATGGGCGACATGGCCCAGGACCCTGTAATGGACGGCTGAAATGCTATGGTTGTGGACAAGTGGGTCACCTTAAGAAAGATTGTCCACGAGAGAGATCACTAATGAGCGCCGGCTCAATGCGGCAAGTGTCACAAAGTAGTGCTGGACCAAATTTGTCAAAGAGTTCGCAGAGACCACCAGCACAAGGAAGGGTGTATGCGATCACCTAAGAGGAAGCAGAAGCTTCCAAAAATGTTATCTCAGGTACGATCCTTATAAATGATAAAAAGGCATATGCATTGTTTGATATGGGTGCTATTAATTCCTTTGTATCTGAAAGATATAGACAATTAAACAAGTTAGAAACTATGTCTCTTGAGATACCTCTTTGTGTTTCTACGCCTTTAAATAACATGGTATTGTCTACATTGGTATGTGGAAAGTGTAAGATAACAATAGAGGGAAGGGATATGGAAATAGACCTAGTTGTGATGGCTATATATGATTTTGATGTTATCATAGGAATGGATTGGCTTCGTAAGTATCGAGCCAAAATGGATTGTTATGGAAAAGTGATCCAATTTGTTTTACCTAATCAATCTAGTTGTAAATTTTTGGGAGGTCAGACTAGCCTATCTATAGCGCTTATTTCAGCAGTAGAGGCCTGTGCATTACTTGACGAAGGATGTCAAGGGTATCTAGCGATGGTTAAATATTATACCAAGGAAGAGCCTAAGCTTGATGGAATTCGAGTGGTCAATGAATTTCAAGATGTATTTCCCGAGGAGTTGCCTAGATTACCACCGGAATGAGAAATTGAGTTTGAAATTGAATTAATGCCAGGAACAGGACCAATATCGAAAGCCCTATGTAGGATGGCCTTAATGGAACTAGAGGAGTTGAAAATGCAACTGCAGGAGTTGCTTGATAAAGGATTCATTAGGCCAAGTGCTTCACCTTGGGGTGCACCAGTCTTATTTGTGAAAAAGAAGGATGGGTCAATGCGCTTATGTATTGACTATAGGCAACTGAATCAAGTGACCATTAAAAATAAATATCCCTTGCCTAGAATTGATGATCTATTTGACCAATTACAAGGAAGTTCGGTCTTTTCTAAGATTGATTTGAGATCAGGATATCATCAGCTAAGGATTAAGAAAGAAGACGTTCCTAAAACTGCGTTCATGACTCGCTATGGACACTACGAGTTCCTCGTCATGCCTTTTGGATTGACGAATGCACCAGCTGCATTTATGGATCTAATGAATAGGGTGTTTAAGCCTTATTTAGATCAGTTTGTGATCGTTTTCATTGATGATATCCTGATTTATTCTAGAGGGCCTAAAGAGCACGAACAACACTTGAGGATAGTTTTATAAACCCCGAGAGATCATAAGCTGTAAGCCAAATTCAGCAAATGTGAATTTTGGCTAGACCGGATAATATTTTTGAGACACGTGGTGTCAGGAGGAGGAATTGTAGTGGACCCGGCAAAAGTTGAGATGGTAATAAATTGGCCGAGACCAACAACACCCATTGAAAAACGGAGTTTCTTAGGATTGCCTGGTTATTATAGAAGGTTTATTGAAGGGTTTTCACGATTGGCAGGTCCCTTAACAAAACTGACTCGGAAGAATGTGAAGTTCGAATGGAGTGGAGAATGTGAAAGGAGCTTTCAGGAACTTAAAAAAGTTGACCTCGGCTCCAATCTTGACTATACCATCTGGATCTGATGGTTTTATAGTGTATAGTGATGCGTCTCACAAAGGACTGGGATGTGTTTTGATGCAACATGACAAGGTCATAGCCTATGCATCCAGACAATTGAAACCTTATGAATTGAACTACCCAACTCATGATTTAGAATTGGCAGCCATAGTATTTGCTTTGAAAATATGGAGGCACTATTTGGATGGAGAGAAGTTTGAAATCTATATAGACCATAAGAGCCTAAAGTATTTGTTTTCACAAAAGGAGTTGAACATGAGACAAAGGAGGTGGATGGAGTTGTTAAAGGATTATGATTGTGAGATACGGTACTATCTAGGGAGGGCAAATAAGGTGGCAGATGCCCTTAGTCGTAAGTCAGCTATGGAGATGGTTAGTTTAAGAATGGTAGAATGGAACCTATTAAAGTCTATAGCAGACTCGAAGTTTGAATTGAAAGTGGATCGCCTTACCGGTATGCTTACTGCCTTAAGAATTGAACCCGAAATTATACGGAAAGTTAAGATCCTGCAAGAATCTGACCCGGAAATTATGAGAGTGAAAAATGCGGTATCTTTAGGAAAAAGACCAGAATTTCAAATCTCTGAAGATGGAGTGGTAAGATGCCAAGGACGGCTCTGTGTTGTGGACAATGAAGAAGTAAAGAGGGAAATTATGTCGGAGGCACATAGGAGTAATTATAGTATTCATCCAGTAGTACAAAGATGTACAAGAATTTGCATCGGCAATTTTGGTGGAATGGCATGAAAGTAGGTACGGCTAAATATGTTTCTCAATGTTTAACATGCCAGCAAGTGAAAGCGGAACATCGCAAACCTGCAGGATTATTGAGACCGTTAGACATATCAGGATGGAAATGGGAACATGTAATGATGGACTTTGTGCAAGGACTGCCAATAACATCAAATGGTCACGATTCTATTTGGGTAATAGTAGATCGCTTGACCAAGTCTACCCATTTCCTAGCAGTCCGCATAAACTATTCAATGAGTAAACTTGCTAAAATGTATGTAAGCCAGGTAATATGCCTACATGGAATGATCACGATGATCAGACCAGAAGTGGAAATATTTAAAAGGCTTCCTTCTTAACACCGGATTGAGCACCTTAACAATCATAGGGGAATGATCCGAGATTCCGAGTTGAAAAAGAAGGAGAAAGAAAACGGTGATTCCACTCAAAGTTAATCGGGACTCGGTCTATCTTGCGCATTTTCCTTGCAGCACCAGCCGAAGTAGCCCATGTAAAGCGAAGGCCAACATAGCGAAGAACCAATTCATCGATATAAACATAACCGAAATTCATCAAAATAAGGAATCCAAGAATTAGAACTCCCACTCTATCAGGGAAGGTCCGTCTTTATAAGCGTTGAAGTCCCCGACAAGCCAAGGTGAGTCCCGAAAGGCATATCAAATGAGGTCATCCCAAAGAGGTCTTCGGTTTACAAAAGTATGATCATCATAGATCGCAGATATATAACAAGTCATGCTAGAAATATTGGAAGTAAGAAAACCATGGACAGCTTGCTTATTCGAAGAAACAAGGGCAAAATCAACCACATTCAGATCCCATCCGACCCATATTCTACCACGTGGAGCATAGTCATAGTTGGCCGTCCACTTCCATCCTCTAACTAGTGTCGAGGATATGGAATCGTGTCGTGCACCTTAGTCTCAACAATGCCAATCGAACAAAGCTTGTTCAATAAACCAGTTCTTCCTTATCCCGCATACGTCTAAGAGGATCTAGGATACCTCTAACATTCCAAAATCCAAAAAACATATTTACAAGAGGTAGGAGAAGGTTACCTCTTCTTAGAGGCTTTCAGAGCCGGTCCTTAGCGATCACCAAAAGGGGCGGATTGGTTGAAGAAGGTCTTTATCGTAGAGACTTTACAAAAGTGATTGATGGATAGTAAGTCATCATTAGATCGCATGTATACTAGAATTAGCAATTTCATCGAGCAAATCCGATTGAAGGTTACGGTCAGAGACTCGACAAGCCCTTAGAGATCCGTAATGGTGGGAGAAAAGCTGGTGCAATGGTCGATCGAGACTCTAGGTTTACTTTAAATTTTTGGCGGAGTCTCCAAAATGCCTTAGGGACGAAGCTTCAATTTAGTACTGCCTTTCATCCTCAAACAGATGGACAAACGGAAAGACTGATCCAGACTTTGGAAGATATGCTAAGAGCTTGCATTATTGACTTTAGAGAAAGTTGGGATGAAAACTTGCACCTGATAGAGTTCGCCTATAACAATAGTTTTCAAAATAGTATAGGCATGGCTCCATATGAAGCATTACATGGAAGAAGATGCAAGACCCCTATCTGTTGGAATGAAGTAGGTGAAAGAAAACTGACAGGACCCGAGTTAGTGCAAGTTCCTACCGAAGCTGTCAAGATTATCAGGAAAAGACTTAAAACAGCCCAGAGTAGACAGAAAAACTACGCAGATAGGCGTAGAAGGCCTTTGGAGTTTAGTGTGGGAGATCACGTATTTCTTAAAGTATCTCCAATGAAAGGAATATCTCGGTTCGGAATGAAAGGGAAGTTAGGTCCTAGATTTGTTGGACCCTTTGAGATACTCGAAAGAATAGGAGATGCGGCTTATCGTTTCGCGCTGCCTCCTAAGTTGGGAAATTTACATGATGTGTTTCATGTATCGATGTTGAGGAAGTACCAACCGGATCTTGATCACATACTCGACCATGAAGCCATCAAAATGGATGAGAGAGTGAAGTACATCGAAGAGCCTGTGCAAGTGCTGGATCGAAAGGAGCAAGTCCTTAGGACCAAGAAAATCCCATTGGTTAAGATATTATGGCAACGTCATGATGTGGAGGAAGCCACATGGGAAAGTGAAGATAAGATGAAAGAAAAATACCCCTACCTGTTTCAAGAGGCATAGGTAACATCTAATTTCAAGGACGAAATTCTTTAAGGAGGGGAGAATTGTGGCATCCCAAAAATTTCATGGCAATTTCTAGAGGCATTACAACCTAGGAAAACTGGATGGATGCGTCGTTGTTTTATGTTGTGGCCATTAGACCAAAGAATTGTAATAGACTAAGGCCAAGTACATTAATGGAAAAGTATCTTATATTCTTGGGTTATCAAAGTTGCTGCTATAGGATAATTTTTTCATGGCTATGCACTATATGGATTTTGATTTTTATGGATTAATGTTACAAGCTTTTGACCAAATTATTTTTTTGCAAATTAGGTAATTATTTAAGTGAAAAATAATAGTGATTTATTAAAGGAGGAAGTGGGCTGATTTTTTTGAGACAAACCACCCCACAATCCCCCACCCTTTGACTGGCGAAGGCCCGGCCCAAAAGGCTCAATGGGCTGTCGACCAAGGGCTGGCCCAAGCCCAACCGGAGGAGCCCCTCTCTTGCACGAAAATGCCAAGTGGCCGGCATGCAAGATCAATGATTGATAATCATTGAAAGAGAGAAATTAGTGAGGGGATAGGCGCGGATTAAGCGAAAAGAGGAGGGGGGTGTCGCACGAAGAGAAAGGAGAGGAAGAGCGAAAGGGAGGCCGAGCGTGCGTGCGAGAGAGAAGGAGGAGGAGACCGGCCACCGTGCATCCGCCTAGCCGCCGCCGTTGAGCTGCCTTGCCTCCGTTTGCTTGTTGTTTAGCTTGGACTAGAGGCAAGTAGAGTCCGTTTCTCTACCCTTTTTGCCAGTTGTGATGTGCGTATGTCGAAGGGAAAATGTTGGATGTGGTAGAGGTAAGGAGATTTCGAAGCAATGGGGAGAAGTGCATTGCCTTTGCATGCTGTTTTCTGGGAAAATCAATCCGACCCTCCATGAGTTCATGAGCTGCATGTGACTTTTTAGTGAAAATCTCACCCCAAATTCTTGACAAAAGTGGTAGAGGACTTCTTGAAGTATAACATATCAAAAATTTAGAGGAAATGAACAAGTATAGATAGGTGAAATCGTCTTTCCTTGAAGAAACTGGATCTGGATAAACGTTACCTCGACCTAGTACGATTCTGTGATTTTTATAAAATCATCCAGCTGATATCTGATCTTGTGCCCTTAACAAAAGTTATAGAAAACATTCTGAGGAATAACATATTAAAAATTTAGGAGAAATGGACATGAGTAGGTTGCTGACTCGAATTCCCTTTGAAAGGATTTAATATGGAGAAACAACACCGAGAATAGAAGAGACTAGATCATCTATAGCTATTAACCTACAACGAATTGGATTCATACTTCTTCATGAGATATTTGCCTCTCGGTGTTCTCTTTAACTTGTTAAATTATCATAATTTTTGGAATTCGTCTGGGTATTTAATCGAAATTATTTTCGGAACCGTGCAAGCTGTAATGCTGAAATTTTGAAAGCTGTGATGCTTGGACCGTATTGAATTGTGTGAAGTTCTTTTGGTATAGTGTTTTTCATGAGATATTTACCTTTAGGTGTTTTTTATAACATATCAAAAGCTCATAATTTTTGGAATTCTTTTGGGTATTTAATCGAAATCTTTTCGAAACCGTGCAAGCTGTAATACTGAAATTTTGAAAGCTGTGATGCTTGGACCGTACTGAATTGTGTGACGTTCTTTTGGTATAGTGTTCTTCATGAGATATTTGCCTCTCGGTGTTGTCGTTAACTTGTTAAGTTAGCAGAATTTTTGGAATTCGTTTGCATATTTACTTGAAATTATTTTCGAAACTGCGCAAACTGTGATGCTGAGATATTGAAAGCTGTGATGCTTGGACCGTATTGGATTGTGTGCAGTTCTTTTGGTATAGTGTTCTGCATTTAGGCATTGTTCATAACATATGAAAACCTCATAATTTTTGGAGTTTGTTTGGGTATTTAATCGAAATTATTTTTGGAACAGTGCATTATGTTCTACCAGAATAATGCTGTATTTTCAAAAAAAAAAAAAATTGGCTCCATATGATATAATGTCGTGTGTGATGGATTTTTGTTGTACATGAGGTGTCATATGACAATGTATATAACCTCTAAAGCTAAATTAGAACTTTGTTACTACTACATGATATGTCGTGGGGATAATGTGATGCATATATGAAATAAAATATGATGATACGGATACCATCGGAGGTGTGAGCCGACGATGCCTCAGGAGTGTCGAGATGCCCGGAGGTGTGTGCCAGATGCCCGGAGTGTGTGAGCCGAATGTCCTAGGGAGTTTCGAGATGCCCGGAGGTGTGTGCTGGAGGTTCCTCGCGATGCCAGGTTGGGTGCAAGCGATAAAAGAGGGATGAAAATATTGATCCCTGGGAAGAAAAAAAAATTAAAGGAGATCCCCTGCAATTTAAAAATTTAATCTTGTGCATGGATATGTACATATGGTATGGTGATATATGCATGATTGCAAGGGGATGTTGCATGTTCGCATGGTGATGGATGCTTGATAGCATGAATGATATGCACTATATTTGTGACATCTTGGTTGTTCTGCTTGCTGCAATGTGTAGATTAATGGATCTTTACTGCTGAGTAGTTGAACTCACCCCTTTGGGGATTAACATTTCAGATAAAAAGATGCCTTTGTCACCGGTTGCGTGCGGTACCTTGTATGGTATACCTACTGACGTTGAGGTTGAGGGCGTGGAGCACATCTGTGTTAGCATTCCTGGTTTGGTGTTTCTTCGAGTCCGTGTGTTGGTTATGTATGATGTAGGCCTAGCTGGGGGCCCTGATGGAGTGATGCGTGGGATTCTGCCACCGCCACCGCCCGATGCATCGGGTTGGGTGTGATGGCACGCATTACTGATGGGAGCTGATACTTTTTGGGTAGCCGACACTTGTTGATGGATGGGTTTATACTTTGATGTAGGGTCGAGTTCTCTTTTGAGTCATAGCCAAGTATAGTTAAAATTCTTGGCCTTTTGTCGTACCGACCCAGGATGTCCATCTTAAAAATGTAAATAAAAGTGACTCGGTTTTGTCTTTTCTTTTGATGCGTAGTTGGTGTGCATTGCATTATTGTTAATGGAGTAAGGGATGGGGAGACTCGTTTATGCTTCCATTGGAGAACTGCGTTAAAACCTTAAAAAAAAAAAAAAGAGAAGAAATTTTAATTTGAGCAACCCCTATAAACTATGGTTCCACTTTATTTAAAAAGATATTAGACTGGTATGCAGTAGGACAAGTGATAGATACCTGAGGCGACCCTAATGGATCATGGCAAGGGGGTGCCACATCAAGTGTGGGCTGTAGATGCTGGATGGAACTGGGCTTCGTGGGCTGAACAAGAAAGCCCAATTGAGCTGCTGGAGTTGATGGGCTGAAGACTCGGGCTGAAATTGAACTTGCGTGGGCTTCAAATGCGGGCTTGACTGCTAAGCTTGTGGACTGACTGAGTTAAATTGACGGGCTGACTTCAATGGGCTGGCCAACTGAAATTGCTGGCATGGGCTAAAGCTTGCGAGTGGCTGAACTGAAGATCCCGGCTGGAAATGGGCTTCGGTGTGATGGGCTTGTCCACGAGCAAAGATGGGAGCCGTTGGGCCGCTGCTGCTGAAGGAGGAACATGCGGATGAAGGCAGCTGCTTCGTGGACGGCGACGCTGCTTCGCTGAGGTGTCTTCGATGGAGGGCAGGGGTCAACGATGGAGCTTCTGTGGGTGTTGGTGTTGACCGGAGGAAGACAAAGATTGGTGGTGCTTCGGTGGAGTCTTCGAGCTGCTGAAGTCCACAGCGTGGGGCTTCTTCGGTTGACTTTGAGCGGCCAAGTTGAAGACACGAAGGAAGCAAGACTGGCGGTGGTTTCGTTGCTGGCTGCTTGAGAAAAGATTGAGCGGTGTTGCTTCGGTGGATTGCACGAGAAGATGGAGCAGGGCTGGTCGGTTGTAGATGGGGCAGCAGGAGTGGAGATTCACTGGACTTGTGGGCTTCGACGTTGGCAATTGACCGAGCAAGATGAGGATGCGGACATGTGGCGGTTGCTGGGGTAGCTTCGGTCATCAAGATGGAGGAGTTGCTAGTTTCGTTGACTGGGTTGAGCAAAACCACGAGGAAATGAAGTGGGGCGGCAGCAGCGAGAGAGAGAATGAGTGGAGAAGATGGGCTACTCTAAGGATTAATGAAAGGAAGCTGAAGTTGCCGAGAAAATGCAATTGGAAGCCAGAGCAGCGAAGGAGATGAGGACGGTGGAGACATGCTCGTGAAGTTGAGGAGGGGAAGAAAAGTCCAAACAAAATATCTATTAACATCATTAGCTTGTCTAAAGGTCTTCAAGCTTATCCAAGGTGTCCCCCAAATATTTTCTTGAAAATTAATACCACAATTATCCAATTTGAGTGCAATTGTTGCACACCCCATGCCTAGTCCGAATTTCTTCAATTTTGGTCTTTAATCTCTTCAACAAATTCCTAAAATTGAAATCCAAATTTTGATGTAGAAAAAATCCCACACATCTCCAAAAATTCCTATCATCCAGTAGCTCGGCTTAGAAATCAAAATTCCCTTCAAATGAGCTAAACCGAATTTTCGCTTATTTTCTGCGACGTCGAAGTGATTTTCCGTAAAAATCCCGAACTTGATGGAAATTCCCCGAAAGATAAGACGACGTCCTATAAATGAACCGTGACATGCTCGAATGTCCGACTCCCGAAACCGAATTCAATTTCGTGGTTAAAATCGATCGAACGCGATTTTAGTTCGATCCGACCTACCGGGTAGCTTTTAGGGATTTTACCGCGGTTATATCCCTTAACGGCTTCACCCTATAGATTGGTTAACTCTAAGTGATCAGCTCAGAGAAAAAGGACCATAGACGCGCCGACGAGATGCCATTTCATATATTCAGGACGAGTCGAAAATTCAGGATGTCACAATTTCCAACATTGGCGTGCTGATCCTTAGCTTAATAATCAGAACCAAAGTAAGGGTTGAAATCGAGGATGCTACAACTCTCCCCCCTAAAAAAATTTCATCCCCAAAATTTAAATACGTACCTAACCATCTAAAAAGATGCGGGTATTGGTGCTTCATAATTTCCTCACATTCCCATGTTGCCTCTTCCATTCCATAGTGTCGCTATATGACCTTAAATAAATGAATGACTTTATTACGCAAGAATTGCTCTTTCCTATCCACAATTCACTCCGACTCCTCAATAGACGACACTATGTCATTTACGTCGATATCTTCGAAGATTACCACGTGTACTAGATCGGGCTCATATGTTCTCAACATCGATATATGGAACACATTATGTACTTGAGTCTTGGTAATAAGGCCGGTCGATAGGCCAAATTCCTTATCCTTTCAAGAATTTGAAAAGGTCTTACGTACCTTGGGCTTAGCTTTCATTTCCTCTCAAATCATGACACACTTCTCTTCGATGACCTTGAGGAAAACATTGTCACCTACTTGGAACTCTAACGGTTTATGTCGCCTATCCGCATGGCTTTTCTAGTGGCTTTAGGCAGTCCTTAATCTATCTCGGATTACTTGTAAGACGTCTATGGTGAGTTGGACTAGCTCAAGACTAGTAATCCTCCTTTGTTCGACCTCATTGCAACAAAATGGAGCTATGCAAGCTCGACCATAAAGTGCTTCAAACAGTGCCATCCGATGCTATGCTGATAATTGTTGTTGTAGGTGAATTCTACGAGGTGTAGCTGCTCATCCCAACTTCTTTTAAAGTCTAAGACACAGGCTCGTAACAAGTCTTCTAATTTCAGCTATGCTACTTTTCTGCTACGCTACTCTAATTATTATTCTTCATCGGTCACTACATGGCCTAGAAATACCATACAATTTAGTTAAGATTTGCACTTGCTGAATTTGGCAGATAATGCGTGTTCTCGAAGTGTCTGTAGCACTATTCTTAAAAATTGCTCATGCTTACTTGGATTATTTGAATATGACAAAATTTTATCTATAAATATAAAAACAAAATAGTCCAAGTACAATTTGAATATCCGACTCATCAAATCCTTATCATATCTGTCTGGGAATTCTCTACTTCCTCCTAAGTGACGATGTATAGTCCGCCTTGAGCTAGGGGATGGTTAGGATTATCCCGTGGCAAAACTCCTTTATGTACCCTCATTTGCGGTTGTTGCCGCCGCATCCCTTGTTTTTGTTGCGAACAATCCCTTATCTTGTGTTCTTATTGGCCATGGCCAAAACAAGCTCCCCTTCGAGCCAAGCACGAAGGGTTACCATGTTGTCCTCCGATAATGTGGCATATGTTACCTTGGGCAATGGTCAGCTTCTGATGGTTGTTCTTCTTATTGGGAGCAAAAGAGTATTTTCCATCCTATATCAGCCTCTTGCCATGACGCTAGTTGGATTGAGGGGCCGGATAACATGTCTAGGATGCGGTGGCTCAGTCTAGCCAATCCCTTTTGGTGAATTAGGCTTGCCTATACAGCTCGTCATGATCATTGAGGTTCAACAGCACCAACTGACTACGAATGTCAAATTTCAAGCCATTCCGGAATATTTTCACCCCATCCATTAAGTCTTTATTTAGCCACGAGGCATAATTTGACAGTTCAGCGAAGTTTGCTTCATATTGATCACTTGTCATGTTGTTCTGTCAGAGTTGTAGAAACTCCATCATCTTGCTGTTACAAGTGCACTCGGAAAAGTATTTTTCATTGAATGCCTTGATAGAGACACCCCATGTGATTACAACATTATCAGGGAATATTCTTCCTTTGGTAGTTTTCCAATAATGACTGGTGTTACCCTATAGTTGCTAGATCACCAAAGTCACCTTGTTTTCTTCGAACACTTTAGAAGTGAGAAGATTTTCTCTAACTTGTTGAGCCATGAGGCAGCCTCCTCGAGACCTCCTGTCCCAGTGAACCTTAGGGTCGTAGTTTTAATAACTATTCGACTAAGCCATGCATCAAACATTCACCGTTACCATTTCCATTTGTTGCAACCATAACATTAGCTACTTATTGAGCCTGTTGTTTCATCAATCAGCCTATGTTCTCAAAAGCTTGTAAGATTCTGTCTAATCAGGGGTCCTCTTTCGACTTTCCTTCCAAACTTGGACGGCCCTGAGTACTCATGTTGCCAACCTATAGGGTGACTATAGGAATTCTAAGAATGCTTTTCTACCATAATAAGAGGTCAATGGTCAAGAACTATAAGAAGACAAATCAAGAAGCAACCTAATGCACAGGGTGTTTTCCTAGCTGACTATCACAAGCTTCCCAACGCACCTTATCACTCTAGACAATAACCCCGCTCTAATACCATAGATGGGTGGACACATCTCGGACACTCTAGTCCTGGGAACACGGCTTATGGGGCTTATTGTTGTGACGTCCCAAGCGTTTCGTTGACCTATTCCTTTTTAATATTTAATTTAAGCACGTGTAGAAGCATTACAACATCAACACCTGACCATAACACAACAAACAAGCACCCAGGAAAATACTACACAAAGCATATTGCTACTATATTACATCAATATATTTGTAAGCCCTTCTCTAGAGGCCTACTTCCTTTCATTTTACACTACACAAAAAGATGTAAGCCGGTGAATCCCTAGCTCCTCTAGTGAAGTTGCAACTCCAAAGGAGGAGACTTTCATACCTACAAATCTAAGGAAAAATAATAGGGTGAGTTGATGACTCGGTAAGTAAAATCACTAATTCTCATATAGGAGGACGTCTCATCGTCAAACCTAGCATGCGGACATTACTCGTGCTATATCATCAATGGTAAATTAATAGCAAATCTATTGCTACACCTCAACTATACGCACGTAATCAATTCTCGCTTATCATCAATGCATGATCTACCTCAATATATCAAACAAACAAATAGCAGCATGCACAGAGGTTCATTAATGGTCTAAAATGGTTCTTCCCATACTTTCAAGGGCAGCCTACCTCAACCAGCACATCCCATTCTCATGAATGAGGCATCTCGTTCTTCCGACAAGGCATCCGTTGGCGTGGGAGCATCTCATTCTCATTAACGAGACATCCCATTGGCGTAGGGGCATTTCATTATCATGAACGAGGAATCTCATCATCTCAATTAGCAATGGCATCCCATTAGCATAGGGGCATCGTCACCACCTATGTGGCGATGGTTTTTATCTTTCATTAGTTGATCACACGTTGTGCATCGCATAAGCTGGTTCATTATCTTTTATCTTAAACAACGCAAACAAGGCCATAACGATAACACAACCAAGCTTTGAATAGAAATTCGTATTCGAGCAATTTTCAAAATCAATGTCATTACCTTATCAAATGAGCTCGAAAAATTATAAAAATTTAATATGTTGTAAAGATGACCTTAAATAACATTTCTCATGAACGAAGCCAAGCTTAATTCGTTTTGTAGAAAGAGCAGCAAATCACCAAAAACAACTCAAAAGTTCGTCCGTCAAATAGATTCAACAATCGTATACGAAAACCCATTTCGAAATACAAATCTTCATAAAACACTTTGAAATTTTTATATTGTAAACATGGATGTCCTTTACAACTTTTATGGAGGAAGTATATGTGATATCCGGACTTCGCTCGAGCCTTGAATACTTAATGGTCTGTGCCACGTCGACAAGCTTGTCATCGGACTATGTTGTTGGCGCCACCCAAGGCCACCGTATCGCCACCACCGTCACTTCACAGAACCATCGCGCCTCATCACATCCCCATGACACCACCTCATTGCCATGTCTCCGCCACATCATGATAACTTGACCGCCACCTAGTTTACTACCTCACCAAATTTTCTTCATGAAAAGCCACGAGCGAGATTAATGTGACCTCAAAGATTGACCACGACCATGAGGTGTTCGAAAAGAATTATTTCAAGATCGGCCACATCTCCTCTCCCACTAATGTTTACTTTCTTCATTATGTTGCCAAGCTGGTTCTCTCATGCAAATTCTTCTTTATTGTCTCGCCCCAAACCTCGAGCGTGCGCACAACCCTCGGTGGTTGATAGAATTTCGCGACGCTCCTAGGACTCGTCGCCGACCCTTTTTATTTTATTGCACATGCGGAAGCGAATTAACTAATCCCCTGACAACAACATACATGGGATAGAAAAGCAGGACAACCAGTTTCAAATCAAATACACTTTTATAAACACTTCAAGCTTATACAGAAGGTCTATGTCATAAAGAACTACTGAGCCACCTATGCTCCTGACCCTTCCGCTTCAAGCTCCTAGCTCTTCACACTAGGGACCTGAAAATGGTTATTCAATAACTAGTGAGATATAAATCTCGGCGAGTTCCACCCCTAAGCCCCGGTTAGTACACCAACTCAACCCAAGGTATCTATCAAGAACTACCCCACCATAAGTAACAACCAACAGTCGATTCGCATACCACCTTACCTGGTATGCCATACCCTGCACGTTCTAATTCAACACGATACACACAATGCACATGGCATGAGATGATACATTTCATCAATCACATACGAGTCGCATCGCAAGCGATCTCACCTGGCTATTGCCACACCCTGCACGTTATCGATTCATGCGTGCGTGCCATAAATAATGTGCTTAACTTCTGCATGACTGAAATCACAAATGCCATGATTCTCATGCATTCTTGCACATTATCATAGTTCATAAACACAATGCATATATTCAATGCATACAACAATTGAAACGCCTTACTCATCTCAATCAATCACAAGGGTCCTGATTATAAGACCAAATCGTTATGACACGTCCCATTCCGTGCCTGTCGCGACCAATTTTTCCGGTGCGGACCACCTAGGGTTTGGCTAATGGATTGCTAAGCCTAGACTTAGCTCGGGCTCTCCCAAGCCCATACCACTTCGCGACTTAATGTTCAAGTTTTTAACATGCAAGTGGATTTTATCTAGGAGTCGCCACTAATTAGTTTTTGGTAGGTTGATTAGACACCTAAGTAAAATAATGGGAGAATTATTTTACTCCTACGAACCAGAGATTAAGGGTACGGGGACTTGGTTACATTAGATTTTTCTAATGCCCTTTCGGTACCATTCTCTTTATTTTCAAAAATGTTTTTGCAGGCAGCTTTGATTGATTTTAAATCTATTTCCCTAGCATGTGAGGTGATCATGCGGGTGCGCAAACCATCAATTCAACACCCGAGATAAACAATGAACAAACGCAAAACTTACCTCGAAGCAACGAAAGCATACGTAATGTTAAATTAGAATCCACATCAACAACCCTAGATATGATTTCTAATTAACACGCAATTTCTTTTTTTGCTTTCACTTATTTAATAAAAATCATGATTTATGCAATGCATGTCACTAATCTAACATGAAATGATATGACATGGCAACATGACCTAAACTATATGACATAAATAAGCATGCGGCCTATCATGAAGTTTGTGATGAATTATTCTAAAAAAAAATGATTTTTTGTATTTTCCATGAGATTTGAAATTAAAGAAATGCAACAATTAACTGTGCAATCTAAATTAACCAAATGACCTAATTCTAATGACGAGCAATTTCTAACTAAATGAACCTAGCAACAATCACTAGATGACGGGTATTTCATGAATCTAATCCTACATGACATGCATGATTTTTTTTGTATTTTCTTTTATGAAAATTCGTAATTAAAAATTAGTAAAAATAAAAAATCTAACTAAAGTGAGATATTACCTAATTTAAGTTAGGAATAGACCAATCTGAATCCTATCTTAATCTAGAAAATTATCTCGTCATGCAATCCTAAAATATTATCTAATCTAGATACTATGTGCATTTAAAAAAAAAAACTATCATGCAATTCTTTTGTTTTTAAAAAAATCTATCTAGACCTAAAATAAAGCGTGCAATTTTATCTAACAATAACATGCAAAGAATGCCATAATTCTAATTTTTATATGAAATTCGAAATTAAAATTAAACATGCAATTCACATAAAAAAAAAAATCTAACATCCTAAATGAATGCACTTTTTCTTTTTTTCATGACTCAAAATAAAATCCCTATCCAAAACTTGGCGAACCATATCTCGCGCATGAGATCGGGTTGACCAATTTTAAAATTAAATTGCGAATCGAATCTCGGGCTTGAGATTGGATTGTCGATTTTTGTAAGGGATTGCGAGTCGGATTTCGGTTGTGAAAATCGGACTGACAACCCCTAATTTGGGGGCACTTTCATGTTGGAATATCAATCATATATTTAGGAACAACTTCACTAAAAAAAATCAGATATAAAGGAAAAAAAATATATATAACCGGAGAAGCAATAATAATAAAGTAAAAAAAAATCTACCAAATTCCTTTTTCTTTTTTTTCTTTTTTTTTGTTTTTCTTTTTCTCCTTCCCACGCACACGGCTTGTGCTCGTGGGGGTCACCGTCGATCCGGTGAGGGGGTCCGGCAAGGGCGGCGCGGCGGACCGGCGACGCACTAAGCGGCGTAACAGAACATGGTCGCCGGACCGAACGAGAGAGTGCGGAGCGACTACGGTGTTCGGACAATCCGGGGCCGCTAGCGTCGGGCGCAGCGAAACAAGCTAGTGCGGGAGGAGCAAGAGGGTCGGAATCGATAGCGGGGCGTCGGATTGAAGCGAGGATGTCGATCGTTGGTCCTCGAGCGGCGAAGTGGCGGTGACCGGTGGGGCGGCTGCGCAGATCTGCTCGAGTCAAGCTCCGATGGGCGGCGGCGCTCTCGTGGCTAACGGGGTGGTGAGCAGAGACGGCTTCGCGGACTTCACAAACAAGAGCGGCGTCGGTCACTGATGGAGGCTAACGGAGGCGAACGGAGATCTATTGCAGAGGCGGGTAGCAGCGGCGGGTGTCGCGGAAGTGGCCGCTGCGTTGGTGGTCCGGCGGGGACGGTACGCAGCGGTGCGGACGGCAAGCGGTGCTCGGCGGTGTGAGTTTGGCAGCAAGGGGAGGCTCGTGACCCGCGAGCGCACCAAGGACGGAGATGGGTCGCCGCTTCACGGGGGCACGGGCGGACGGAGACGGGTCGCGGGCTTCGGCTGGTAACGTAGGCGTCGGTGAGGGAGATCGGTCAAGACGCAGGCGAAGTGGGAGCAGCGTCGGATCGGTGCGGGCGCGGCGGGAGAACGGCGCAGGTCGTGGGTAAGGCGAGCGGGCGACGCGACGGGCGGCGGCTTCTGACGTTGGTGGATCAAGCAGCAAAGGGGAAACCCGCAAAGGGCCCTTTGAAGAAGAAGAACAGTGATTCTTCTTTGCCCTTTTTTATTTATTTTTCTCTGCAGCAGCCTCTTGTAGCACGTCTCTCTCTCCGCTGCCTTTTCACTATTGCGGATGTACTTTCTGCACTCTCACTTTTCTGCAGAAGCTTTGTTTTCTATTCTCCTTTTCCCCAAAAGCAAAAACCTTGATTTTTACTCCCGCAACCCTAAAACCCGAAGGCAATCTTTTTCTTTTTGGCTTCAATATTTTTACCTAAAACTCGAGAACCAACCCCAATGTGGCCGTGTATTCAATATGTGTGGCCTCCTCCCCGAAACCCTATGCGAACAACATATTTATAGGCCACCGATTAGGGTTTCAATTTTTCCAAATCGATATCCACAAAGATATTTTCCAGAACGCAATATTCGCAACATTCGTTTCTTTCCACTTGCCCTATTCGAAAAATTCATCATATCTCGTAAAATTTCAAATTTTTATTTTCTCACGAGATAATTTCCGATCACTTAAAAAAACGGGCTTGGGTCAATTTGCTCGCTTCATGGGCTTAGTCCGGCCTGTCAATTTAAAATTCAGAACCACTAATTCAAATTCACCCGTCACCAGTCCAATAAATAAATGCAAAACATGTAAATTAAAAATAAATGCATCTATATCTATATGCTATGCAATTAATATTTTTTCAGGGATAATATTAACCCCTAATTTTTTATGCAATAAATAAATGACTAGATCGCCAAAATTTAGGTGTCAACAGCTGCCCCTCTTTGAAGGTGAGCTCGTAGAGGTTGCATTCAAAGACAAATTGAAACCTAAATTTTGACGATGCACATGCACTGAATGATTTTTTTTTTTTTGTCAGGAAATGAATCCCATTTTAAAATGCAATTTATATGATGCATGGAAATGCTAATGCAAATGCATGATCCGAAAGGAAAAAACGTACCTATAGTCACTTACCAATCAGTGCGGTAGAGCAGCTTAAGGTACATGATAAATTCCCATTTACTCCACAAGTACCAAACTCTCACTCGGGTTCCTTGAAGAGTGTAACAGGCAATAGATTGAGACAATGAGATTGAGAAGAACATTCACATCCAAAGTGAAATGTTCAGTGAAAAGAATTGAGACATCCAGATCCAGACTGAGATGTCAAGATTTTTTAAAAGCTCGAAATACCTAGATCCAGACTAAGATATAACGAGAAAGCTCGAAAAACATTCACATCCAAAGTGAAATGTTCATCGAAAAGAATCAAGACATCCAGGTCCAGACTGAGATGTCAAGATATTTGAAGCTCGAAATACTTAGATCCAGACTAAAGAATAACGAGAAAGGTCGAAAAAACATTCACATCCAAAGTGAAATGTTTAGACGAAAATAATTAAGACATCCAGGTCTAGACAGAGATGTCAAAATTTTGAAACTCGAAATACTTAGATCCAGACTAAAGTATAACGAGACAGGTCGAAAAAGTATTCACATCCAAAGTGAAATATTTAGACGAAAATAATTAAGACATCCGGGTCCGAGATAGAGATGTCAAAATTTTGAACTCGAAATACCTAGATCCGACTAAAGCATAACGAGGAAAATCGAAGAACATTCACATCCGTAGTGAAATGTTCAACGAAAATAATCAAGACATCCGGGTCCGACATGAGATGTCAAAATTTTGAAACCCGAAATACCTAGATTCAGACTAAGGCATTACGAGGAAGATTGAAGGAAATTCACATCCAGAGTGAAATGTTCAACGAAAAGAATGGAGACATCCAGATCCAGACTGAGATGTCTAATTTTTGGAAAATGGTAAAGAAACTTACTTGGAATATCTTACCTTCAAGGAGGGCAGAGTGATCCAAGGTAGTTGGTGTTACATCTCCAGGTGCCGTACCTTTCTACGGTCGCCTAGCATTGCAACATTGATTATCTGACCAGGACTTGAACCTCTCTTCGGTTACCTTAATCAGACTGAATCTGGAGAAAAATCTCTGGGGGACAGCTCGATTGAATCAAGTATCGGTGCACTTGAGGGGGGGGGGGAACACCTGTGCAATGACAAGTATTCAAGGTATGGATAGAGATATACTTACCTGGTAACATCTCTAATCCTTGGGAATATGTCTCCTGCAAAACATGGTCATAGGAGAGGCAACATGCATTTGTAATCACAAACATGCATTAATCCAAGAGAGATTCATGTGTGATGACTTCTATTAATCATGCATCACCTAATTTCCATTGGGAAAGATTTCAAAAGATTGTTCCAACAACAAATGAGTATCATGGATGTGTCAAGTGAGGGATCTTTTAGTCGAAAGGACTTTTCACTCATCCTCACCGAAAGGGCTATTTCATCTTGACCTTCGATGCATGATATTGACAATCGCTCTATCTCACCATCATCATGTCAAACAAAGGTCTGAGCAATCTCGCAAGTGGTACGACCTTACCAATCTGAGAGGTCTTTAACATGGACCGTAATGCGGGCTTGGTCAACGGCTTAGCAAAGGGGACTCTTTGAGTCAAGGCTATTGGAAAAATGAATGATATTTCGTAACCATCTTAGGGTTTACAAGTCAAGAAACATGCGAAATGAGGTAGAAATTGCCTTACTCGCACTTCTTCGAGCGATGCTTAAAACATGTGAACCCCAACGTTAATTCAAGTGCCCTAATCAGAAGAGACTTTGCAAGAGATGTAACATAGGCTGGGTTCATGGGTTAAGAAACGAAATGATCATTAGGCTCAAAAAGTATTTAGGGGATCAAAGTTGGTCATCATCTTGACATTTCCACCAATTTTCCTCTCCACCATCAAAGATTTTCTTCACATCTCAACTCCATTAATTGCAACAGCATTTGAGTTTTTTTTTTCTTTTTGTGGTACCACCTTGTTGGGGATACGACTCACTTCATCAAGTGTTTGATTTTTTCCTTTGAACATTGGCCTTGCTTTTACCAGGCACACTGCTTTTTCATGCCCTTTTTCTTTTTATCTTTTGTTTTTTTGCACTCATTTTCTTTGGATTTACACAGCTTCTTTTTTATCATTCTAGACCATGCCACTCGAATTGTTTCCTTTCTTTGCCCTGCCCCAGTGTGGGGGATGATCACCAACTAGGTTTAATACGAAATGAATTCATAGGCTCAAGTGGGCTATGCAATGGATAAAGTGTGTGCATAGAGAAAGAACTGATCTTCGTCATCCTAAGGCACTTCAAATTATCGTAGAAGCTGCACTGCGAAAGCAATACTCGAAGATCGATGCAAATGTGAATAAGAAAATTCCTATCATTCATTTCAAATTTGTCCCAATGTGGGATGATTCTTGACAGAGATAATTTAAAAAGTTCTTCACATGTGTGGGCTCAAAGGGCTAATCAATGGGTATACATGTAGTGTTTCGGGTAGAAGAAGAAAACGCACTCTCATCACTTCGGTTGACGTATCCTTTGCGAGATCACCATTTTCCTTGCAGGCATGGAATTTTTCCACACAACTCACTAAGGATTAGTGTATGAACAGTGTATGGAATAAGGCTTGCCTTTCATCATTCCAAAGTATCCCATTTGACACATTCAATTTATCTCACACAATTCATCAAGGAAAAAATGCAAGATTTGTAACAAATTTAGACCACTGAATCTGCAACTCATTGAAGCAAAATGATTGCAGTTCAAAACATGACATGGCAAATTCAATCATGGGTAATATTTCTTGACAGTATCGGAACTAACTGGAGTAGAAAACTCACAACCATCCATTTCAGCAGGATTAAAGCACCTCCATGGGTCATTGTAATTTGGAGCAAACTTGCCCCCAGGATCTGGAAAAATTGGCAACAGCTCCCTTAGAACAAGATCATTTACCTCCTTAACTTCTTCAATGTCAACTAAATTAATAGTGACGGTTTGCTCGGATGTAAGAGCCTTGGCTCTTTCATGTTGTTCCTAGCTACGCTGCATCTCAATGGCATCTTCGATCGAGTCTTCGGGACCATCATTGTCAGCACTTGTCACATTGGATTGGACCATTTCCACACATTTGCATATTATATGACCATCCTTGAAATGGAAAGTAGATGGATCAAAAAGACAAACAGGGTAAATCATTTTTTTCTTTGAAAGATTTTTTTTTTTGAAATTTTTTTGAAAAGCAATTGAAAAGACTTTTTTTTTTTAACATTTTGACACGGGAAAGCATGATGAAGCCCAGGCCTCAGAATTCTCCTTGGATTTTTCTTTTTGTTTATCGGCTGGATAACATCACCGGGCTGGTTTGGTGTGCCTCATCATGCTCTCAAAATAAAGGTTGTAATTTTATTGATATTCATCAATCAATTACATTTATTGAATGGAGAATGCAAATTCAAGTCCTAAAAAGAAAGTGAAAAAGAAGAAATCGAAAACAATCGCTATATAGCGATAATAACTCCTAAAAAACGATAAAAATTCCCACGCAGGGGAATGTGCAAAATCAATAAGTTACTCTTGCGGGCCATGGCCCATTTCTTCCAAAAGTCCTTCATCAATGGCATTCATCCTATCCTCATGCTCAGGTAGGGGATTCTTTTTAACATTCGGTTGAGCAAGGTCTTGAAGGTAAACGCCTTAGTGTCCAAAGAAGTTTTGGACCTTATGCTTCAAAGTTATGCATTCATCGGTTGAATGTCCTACTTCCCCCATATGGTACTCGCATTTCTTGGAGGGATCGTAGTTGGAAAATTTTTCAGCATTGGGTCGCTTTGGCTCATAGGATAGCAACCCCTTCTTTTGAAGAACCTTTAAGACCTGGGACAAAGGGCCAGGAAGAGGAGTGAATGGCCTTTTAACAAATTGTCGGGGAGTGGATGGCCAGCCTTCCCCTTGTTGATTCTTAGGGACATGAACAACTAGAGGCTTGCTAGATTGTGCATATGTAACATTGACTTCTGTGCTTGGTTCTTTGTCTTTCTTCATGGTGAACCTTTTGCCTTGATGAGTCGGTTCGTCAAACCATCCATCTCTCAGCCCAACTTCGATCTGTTCACCCACCGGGATAAGTTGATTGAAGTTCTCCACGTAGGTGCTTGCCATTCGGTTTCGTAACTCAAATGGAAGTCTTGACGAACAATTTCATCAGCTCTTTGGTAGTAGGCTCGGGAGTGATTTGAGCCGCCAGATTGTGCCACCTCACAAAGATACTCCTTGAATGACTCATTTTTCTTCTTCTCCATCCGCTCAAGATCCTCTCGGGAAGGTGCAATGTCCATGTTGAACTTATATTGCTTGAAGAACGCATCAGCCACTTCATTCCAGGTCTCGAGAAGGTTTACATTCTTCATTATGTACCAGTTCAGTGCAGGCCCAGTCAAGCTTGCATGAAATGATTGGATCATGAGAGGCTCATTATTGACATATTGCGCCATGCGTACGTGGTACATCTGCAGATGAGCCTTAAGGCAGGAAGTACCATCATATTTTTCAAACTCCGGCATCTTAAACTTCTTCGGTACCTTGACCTTCTCATACACGGATAAATCAAACGGGAGTGAACTTTGTGATTCTTACAATTGCTTGACTTTCTCCTCGAGTTTGGCAACACGTTCATCTTGCTCCACCTTAAGGACGTTATCCGGCTTTGCCTTTTCGGCGGTAATCAAAGGTGGGTCATCTTCCAGGTCAAGCATGTCATCATCACCCATTTGAGTCTTGCCTGCTTGCTTCGGAATAACTATCTCAGGAAGAGCGGGTGCAGGAGTCGGATTCGCTCGGAGAGATTGGATTTGAGTTGTCATGAGTTGCATAGAGGTGAGCAACTGTTTGAGTTGGTCCTCCACGGCAGACATACGATCACGCATTTCAGTTTGGTCGGTCATCTTTGTTCTCGATCGTGTAACGATGGGCGAACGTGGAGGATCCGTTATCACCTAATGAAAGAATGAAAATATGTAAGTATGAGGTGTAATGAGAGAGCCGATCCATGACAACAATCTATTTTTTAGTCAAGAAAAGTCAACACACGAAGAGGATTTCCTAAAAATGGATTAGGAAAACAAAGACATGGGATGCCCTAGTAGGGACGAAATTTCCTAAACAAGAACTAGGAAGAGCTAAGACACTAATTGAAAACAAATTTCCAATTTTTTTAATTTTCCAAATGATTCATTGCATGGCAATTTCCTCATTTCATTCCCAATTGACAAATGAATTAAATCAATGATTGACCTAAATTGTCATGGACCGACCAAAAGTATGACGAAATAAATGGCATGGTATATAGATAGAAGACTTACTTCACCAAGGAAAATTAATGGCAATCACATAGACATGCACATGAGATGTGAGGCTCAATTTCTAGTCTATAAGGCTTAACAAAGTGAAGCCACAAGGATGATCAGACTAGCCACAGGCGTGTGGACTATGTCGGGTCCTCATGACTCCGGCTTGGTCAAAGAGCCGACCCGGGTCGCGGGCATGTGGACCGAGGTGGGTACTCTTGACACCATGAAAGAAACTTCGGGATTGAGATGGGCGACTCGTACCTCGAGCATGTGGTCGGAGTGGCAATCATCTCAATACCATCCTAGATGATCCTATGCGGCCCAGGTCCGGCGGCAGGTTGTGTGTGCAAAAGTGTAGTGTGAATGCAAAGCATGCACAACAGTTTATAGCAAGCAACACTTCATATGTGCAAGTAAACCATTCATTCCTACCCCTCCCTACAAAACAAGGGTTAGCAAACACTTCCCCTTATGCCTCCCAATCTGCAAAAACGTTTAACACCTTAAACGTTAGGGACGTACCTAGAATCCTCGCTGCCAAACAAAACATTTTTTCAACTTGAATAAAAAAATGGCCTAAGTCCACTAAGAGTTTCAACTCAAGTCCCCAGTGGAGTCGCCAAGTTGTCGCGACCAATTTTTCGGGTGCGGACCACCTAGGGTTTGGCTAATGGATTGCTAAGCCTAGACTTAGCTCGGGCTCTCCCAAGCCCATACCAATTCGCAACTTAATGTTCAAGTTTTTAACATGCAAGTGGATTTTATCTAGGAGTCGCCACTAATCAGTTTTTGGTAGGTCGATTAGACACCTAAGTAAAATAATGGGAGAATTATTTTACTCCTACGAACCAGAGATTAAGGGTACGGGGACTTGGTTACATTAGATTTCTCTAATGCCCTTTCGGTACCATACTCTTTATTTTCAAAAATGTTTTTGCAAGCAGCTTTGATTGATTTTAAATCTATTTCCCTAACATGTGAGGTGATCATGCGGGTGCGCAAACCATCAATTCAACACCCAGATAAACAATGAATAAACTGCAAAACTTACCTCGAAGCAACGAAAGCATCTGTAATGTTAAATTAGAATCCACATCAACAACCCTAGATATGATTTCTAATTAACACGCAATTTCTTTTTTTGCTTTCACTTATTTAATAAAAATCTTGATTTATGCAATGCATGTCACTAATCTAACATGAAATGATATGACATGGCAACATGACCTAAACTATATGACATAAATAAGCATGCGGCCTATCATGAAGTTTGTGATGAATTATTCTGAAAAAAATGATTTTTTGTATTTTCCAAGAGATTTGAAATTAAAGAAATGCAACAATTAACTATGCAATCTAAATTAACCAAATGACCTAATTCTAATGACAAGCAATTTCTAACTAAATGAACCTAGCAACAATCACTAGATGACGGGTATTTCATGAATCTAATCCTACATGACATGCATGTTTTTTTTTTTGTATTTTCTTTTATGAAAATTCGTAATTAAAAGTTAGTAAAAATAAAAATCTAACTAAAGTGAGATATTATCTAATTTAAGTTAGGAATAGACCAATCTGAATCCTATCTTAATCTAGAAAATTATCTCGTCGTGCAATCCTAAAATATTATCTAATCTAGATACTATGTGCATTTTAAAAAAAAACTATCATGCAATTCTTTTTTTTTTTTAAATTTATCTAGACCTAAAATAAAGCGTGCAATTTTATCTAACAATAACATGCAAAGAATGCCATAATTCTAATTTTTATATGAAATTCGAAATTAAAATTAAACATGCAATTCACATAAAAAAAAAATCTAACATCCTAAATGAATGCACTTTTTCTTTTTCTTTTTTTCATGACTCAAAATAAAATCTCTATTCTAAACATGCAAAATAATTAAAAAAACCTAATCCTAACTCAGATTCTTTTTTTATTTCCTTTTCCTTTTACGAAAATAAAACTGACTCAAACACCACGTCATCAAATCAAACAAGATAATGTTGATATCCAAAAATTGGCGAACCAAATTCCTTTTTCTTTTTTCTTTTTTTTTTTTTCTTTTTTCTTCCTTCCCACGCACACGGCTTGTGCTCGTGGGGTTCACCGTTAGGGCGGCGGGCGGACCGGCGACGGACCAAGGGGGTAACAAAGAACGGGTCGCGGGGGCGTAACGGGGCGTGCGAGCAGCACACGGTGTTCGGACAATCCAGGGCCTACTGGCGTCGGGCGCAGGCAGAAACAAGCTAGTGCAGGGGACGAGTAGCGGGTCGAAATCGGCAGCAGGGCGTCAGATTGAGCAGGGACGTCGATCGTTGGTCCTCGAGCAACAGTGGCGGTGACCGGTGGGGCGGCTGCAGATCTACTCGGGTCAAGCTCCGATGGGCGGCGACGCTCTCATGGCTAACGGGGTGGTGAGCAGAGACGGCTTCGCGGACTTCACGAACAAGAGCGGCGTCGGTCACTGATGGAGGCTAACGGAGGCGAACGGAGATCTGTTGCAGAGGCGGGTAGCAGCGGCGGGTGTCGCGGAAGTGGGCTCGCGCGCGGTGATCCGGTAGGGGGACGGTACAGCAGCGGTGCGGACAGCGGCCGGTGCTCGGCGGTGTGAGTTTGGTAGCAAGGGGAGGCTCGTGACTCGCGAGTGCACCAAGGACGGAGATGGGTCGCCGCTTCACATGGGCACGGGCAGACGAAGACGGGTCGCAGGGCTTCGGCTCTGGGTAACAGCAGGCGTCGATGAGGGAGATCGGTCGAGACGCAGGCGAAGCGGGAGTAGCGTCGGATCGGTGCGGGCGCGGCGGGAGAACGGCGCAGGTCGCTGGTGAGGCGAGCGGGCGACGCGACGGGTGGCGGCTTCTGACGTTGGTGGATTAAGCAGCAAAGGGGAAACCTGCAAAGGGCCCTTTGAAGAAGAAGAACAGTGATTCTTCTTTGCCCTTTTTTACTTTTTTTCTTTGCGCAGCTGTTCTTGCTGCACGTCTCTCTCTCCGCTGCCTTTTCGCATTGCGGATGTACTTTCTGCACTCTCGCTTTTCTGCGAAGCTTTGTTTTTCTATTCTCCTTTTCCCCAAAAGCAAAAACCTTGATTTTTACTCCCGCAACCCTAAAACCCGAAGGCAATCTTTTTCTTTTTGGCTTCAATATTTTTCCCTAAAACTCGAGAACCAGCCCCAATGTGGCCGTGTATTCAATATGTGTGGCCTCCTCCCCGAAACCCTATGCGAACAACATATTTATAGGCCACCGATTAGGTATCAATTTTTCCAAATCGATATCCACGAAGATTTTTTCCAAAACGCAATATTCGCAATATTCGTTTCTTTCCACTTGCCCTATTCGAAAAATTCATCATATCTCGGAAAATTTCAAATTTTTACTTTCTCACGTGATAATTTCCGATCACTTAAAAAAACGGGCTTGGGCCAATTTGCTCACTTCATGGGCTTAGTCCGGCCTGTCAATTTAAAACTCAGAACCACTAATTCAAATTCACCCGTCACCAGTCCAATAAATAAATGCAAAACATGTAAATTAAAAATAAATGCATCTATATCTATATGCTATGCAATTAATATTTTTTCAGGGATAATATTAACCCCTAATTTTTTATGCAATAAATAAATGACTAGATCGCCAAAATTTAGGTGTCAATAGTGCCACACAATTTCGTTGCATAATTCGGCGCATCAATAACACTCAGCATGTGTTCCAATTGTTAATCACTGCCACACATGGGTATAGCCTACTCGCAGTTCGGCTATCTACTGGCGTTTAGCCAGGCATTGTCTCCCCCCGTGGAGCACGGCTTCGTCACTACGTTGACGGCATACTCGAAGGAGCATCGTCTCCCCCCTTGGAGCATGGCTTCATCACTACGTCGACGGCATTCCCGAAGGAGCATCGGTCCAGTTGGCCCAGCCTCTACTGCGACCGGCTTCCATTGCGCGGGCATCCCATATAGGGGCACGTCTAGCTCAACAGCTTAGGACGGTTCCTCATTAGCCAACACACGACAATTCATTATCGGCCCATGATACTTTGCATTTCACTCAAATGCCTCGATTAAAATAGTAATCCCGGCCTCTTTTCTTCGTATTAAAAAAATCCGCAAAAGTAGTCGTGCGTGGGTACACGTCAATTCGAACCAGAAAACTGATACTTTCCTTTTTCAAACCCCACTGTTTGATATAATACTTAAAATCCATTTTCGGTGTCCAAACCCGACACTCGGGATTTTCTGAATAAAATCCAATTTTTCAATCACCACACAATTGCACAAATCATCATTCAATTCATGCATATGTTTATGCAATAACACATCCAATCACTTCATAGGATTAAACCCACATGAAATTAGAAACTTTTCATTCTCGGGTGAACAGTGTTTTGTGAACAGTAACTCGTGAATAGTGTTTCATGAACAGTAAATTTCCAGAATTTAATAAATGATAAATTAAACTCTTAAATCATTAAAATCATTAATGAAAACAATCAAACAATTAATTAAGCAAAACAAGCTTAATTAAACACATAAGCACAATTAAGCAAAGAAAGCAAGATTAAGCTAAACTAATCTAATCCATCCATCTAGCCACCTATATTAGGGCTAATACCACTTAATTAAATCACCTAAACTAGAATTAAATCTAAATAAACCAACCCTAAGCAAGTTTAGGCACTAATCGAAGGATCAGGAGCTTAACTCACCCGTTAAGCGGGCCGGAGACATCAATGCGGCGGCGACGATAGTGGCTACACACCGGGACCTCTACAACGACGATCCAAGGTGGTCCCAAGCTCAATACAGCAACCACAGCCTCTGCTTCTCTATGCAACTCTCAAAAACTGACTGCCGGAGGAGAAACAAAGTTGAACGGCTTGGCCGGAGTTTTGGCGAGGGGGTTGGTCGACAACCGGAGGCTCCCGGGGGTCTTGGAAATCTTGTGGGTGGCTGGGATGGGCAAAAGCTTGGGCGAAATGGGAGAAAACTCGAAGAAAATTCGAAACAGACGGAGTTGGGTGGAACCGGGCGGTCCGACGACCGGTGGCTTGCCGTAGGATTTCGGGACATTAGGCTGCTTCGTTGGGGATGTTGTTAGACTCGTTAGAACGGGCTGGATTTCCTCATCACGGTGGTGGGTAGAGCATTCTCCAATTCAACTGGGAGGACCACTTTCAACTCCGATCTTTGGAGAGAGGTCGGCTGAAGCAGAAACTGGAAGAGAGGGAGAACGAGGGAGAGAGAGCTCCGTCGATTGGGAGGCCGAATGGGGAGAGAGAGAGTGATGGGAGGGCTGTCAAGACCCCCATAAATGCTTGCTTCAAGTCCCCATGCCATGACATCATCTTCTCTCTCTTCCTTTGCCTTATCCACATGCTTTTAGGGGCAATTTGGTCATTTCCACCTTGCACAAATTACACATTTGACCTTGGGCTGAAATTGGTTGACGGGCCCAAGAAATGGGCTTGTCCATGAATAGGAGTGGGCTTTGAAATTTATTGGGCTTGATTGGGCTCGAAGTTGGACCATGGGCTTTGAAAGATGAATAGTTGGTTTGGGCCCAATGAGCTCATTTTCTTGACTTAGGCCCATTTGATGGCTGTCCTAACTTGGGCCTAAGGCCCACACTGGCTTAGCCCAGCCCACGTCCTCACAGGCTTGCTTCCTCGGTCTGAAAGTCCCTTTTTCAATTGCTCGGCTTAACTGGTTCTGTCGACTATTTGATGTAGCTTCATCCAAAGTCCGTCCCGGACATTCCCGATAATTCGAAGTCCAATCCTAAGTTCTCTTGCCATGTCAATTTCGCCAAATGCCATTTCGGGTACAACTCAGATTGACGGGCGGCTTCGAGGATTCACGCGTAACCGACTCGTCCCAAACCACGTTCAAGACATCTCGACGCATGGACATCCTTGACTGCATGAAATTACGAAGGATAGATTCTTATTTCAAAGTACACGATCACTAAAGATCAACATAGGGTCGTTCGCGGGTTCGATAATGGTAAACGGAATCACCTGTCGTTCCATTATGTTCTGTCCACGAATCGACTTCTAGTAGTCCTTAGAATCGGCCTGCCTATCTACGGGATCATCCTCACGCAAGTCTCACGGTCAAGTCGTTTTCCCGTGTCGAGTTCTTTAGTCGTACGGGTTCTATCCTCATTAGCCTTTCCCCTCAAGGTCAGTATCTCATGAGTGATCAATTCTGAGTGAGATCAACCAACAATGCATTGACGAAATTCACTTTCACTCGTCCCTCGGAGGGCTCGAATTTTAGGATGTCACATTTATCCCCACGTATCCATGCAACTTGTCAAAAAGAGGAGCAGAGAACTCCCACAATCACCCATGTCAACCCCCATCCGCCCCCCTCCTCAGCTTGCCACAAATGAAGATTTTGACCACAAAATTCAGCCACGTTTCTATGATTTTTTCAAAGTGGCAATGAGGATTACCGCTAATGGCCACGTCCACTCCACGCATCTCTCATTTGGACTGCCACAAAACAAAGAAATGTTGACCAAGATAATCAAAGCAGGTGGAGAAGGCGAAGCACAAAAAGAAGACCGTCTCTCATTTCCCACACCTCACAATTTCCTTCGTTTCATCAACGTCTTCAGTGAAGATTCATCTGCAATAAAACTCTCATAGCTTCGTTCCTTTCTTGCTACTCAACGCCAGCCACTCGCACCACCTCGCCGCACCACCATCTTGCTCATTCTCGCTTCTAACCAGAAACCTCATAGCTTCGCCTTCATTCTGCTCGCGTCGTCTCACCGCTCCACCACCAGCTCGCACCACCGAGGATTCAAGGCAAGTGGAAGTCATATTCTTCTATATTATGTGGTGCTGTCATTACATGAGTTTCCATAATAGGAATCGACGAATTTTGGACTCGAATGCGTCAAGTTGCCATTGTATCATGGTTTACTTCTTGTCGATTAAGCTGAGTTCCATCTTGACTCGTATAGTTGTGTGCCGCGATGACCGTTGTCACGGTCAACGTTGGTTTTGGTTTGTGAGGCTGTGAGTCGCAACGACCATCAGAGAAGTCAGCATCGGTCTTCAATAGGTCACGATGTTGTAGGTCGGTCCAATCTAGGTGCGGATCTTTTTCAGACCTGAGGAGGTCGACATTGATGGGGTATGGGATTAGTCAAGGCCATAGAAGATTTAGTGAGATATGCAGTTATGTAAGATTTAAGTCGTTTTAGATGTGTACTGTTGTGCTAGGACAACCCTACATGTTTTGACTAGTGTTTCGTGTGTTAGAACTCCTTAGATTAATCAATAAAACTAAGTTGATTTCAGAATAGCGCGGATTTGGATAGGTTGATGGCCATAGGCTAATGCTTAGTGTGGTCGAGACATGGAGAGATCACTACTTTCCTAAGGAGTGGAGGGTCGGTCTAGTTATGCTTCGATGACTTCAAATAGAATCCTTAAATTGCTGCTTCGTGGTTTGAGTTGATGGATACCATCGATCCACCGTGGCGACGATACCTCAGGTGTCAGGATGCTTGGAGGGGTGAAATAGTGCCTCTAGATGCCTGGGGGGAAATGTAACTGGGCCCCAGAGGTCCTCGCGATGCCAGTTGGGATGCCAGATGCTTGGAGGGGCATAACGCAATGCTCTTTGGATGCTCGGGAAATGAAATAAGGACCCTAGAGGTCCTCGTGATGCCAGTTAGGGTGCGAGATGCCTGGAGGGGTGCAACACGGTTCCCTTAAGAAGATGGTGGCAGTTGGATCCAAACTAGAGACGATTATTGAAATTCCCCAAATGTCTACTTACTCCCTGATGTATCGTTTCCGTGAAATTCCTTTAGAGTCATTGCAAATTGAGCTATTTTGATCTCGTATATTGTATGTTTAGGACTGCATTGGCTGAGTAGTGGTAGACTCATGTTGTATAGTCTAATAGGCTTTTACTTGCTGAGTGGTTGTACTCACCCCTTGTTTATTATTTTTTTTTTCGAACACATAAGTATGCCCCTGCAACCCGCATCCTCCAAGATGCTCTACGGTGTCCCCACCGATCTCACGTGGGACAATGTGGAGCAAGTCAACCCCGATTTTCCTGAGGTCACATTTATTCGGATCACTATGATCTTGACTGTGGACGCTGGTCTTCCATCGGGCCCCGTACTGATGGAGTACGGTGGGACCACACCCACTTTCAGACGGTGATGACAATTGCGACAGCGGGGTTGAATAGAATGAGGGCTTGGGGGACGAGGGTAGCACTTTTGTCGAGACCAGGACGTGTTACGCAGGCGGCCATGTAAATAGGTAGTAAGATGGTCGGAGTAGTATTTTGGATGTAGCCAAAAGAAGGAACTTTTGACCCTAATGTACTGACCTAGGTCGTCTACAATCTATAAATAAATAAAAGTGCTTGGTTATATAGTTTTATGAGCATCGATTTAAAGTATAATTGAGTTGTCATTATATGTTTCCACATAAAAATAATAATAATAATAACCATGGAACGTCAGGTAACTCTAATGTGCTACAAGTTGTAACAGCTCGAGTGGTATTAGAGCCTAGGTTTGTCTGGAGTGATAAGGTGCGCTAGTGGTAAAAATGGGGGTTATGATGATCACACACGATAAGGCAATAAGTGCATGTGGTTGAATTGCTGTGAAAGACGGGTGACTAATTTTTAATAAGTGCAATAAGGTGAGCCTAGAATTGCTGTAAAATCGGGCATCATCCCCAAACTCCCGCTGGGTGACGGGTTCTGATAGTGACCACACGCACATCCACACTTGGCCAAAAATATCATGCTTTGAACTCAAATATATCATATTTCAAATAATGGACTTGGCCAATTTTTTTCGTATTGAAAATCATCCTAGAAAAATAATCATGCGTGGTCACGCATTTAAATCGAACCAGTAAGCATGGTACCCTCTCATTTCAAAATTCCACGATTTTAGATACTATATAACCATTTTTGGCATAAAAAACTGACACCCGGTATTTGTCTATTTACATGCCAAAATCCAATTTTTGCAATAATAATTCAAAATGACAATCAAGCACCTAATTTTACAAATACGAAATTAATTTTACATATAAATTCAACAATGAGAATTGACGTAAAAATATGAAAAACGGCTAATTCGTCACAAATTACGCTAATTGTAATTAATTAAATAAATTGCGAGTAATTAAATAAGTTGCGATTAATTAAACTGAACTACTTAATTAACCTAACCATGTAGCCGCCTCATCAACCAAGCCAACTCTTAGCTTCCAACATGTAGCCAAGAACCCCAAAAACCCCTTTTGAAAATTCACTTGGCACCCTTTTTCTTTTTCTTTTTTCGTTTCAAACCTCCTCATTTTATTGAGCACATAAAACTTGGCGTCCAAACCCGACATCATATTTCTTTTCTAATTTCTTTTCTAACCACCCTCTTTTGAAAATAAACCTTTAGTAACCCCCCTTTTTTCGTTCAAAAATTTTAGAAATAAATTCGTAGGTGCTCACGTACTCAAAATTAATCCGTCAAACTTTGCACGCACCTAGTTTAAAACCTTATTGTTTTGTTGGGCAAATAAGTTTTGGTGTCCGGACCCGACACCACATTTATTTTCTATTTAATAGTCCATAAGGTCACCTTTTGCAATAATACTAAACAACCAACATAGAGCAATCCCTCTCATCGCATCACGCACAGGTTCCAAGCATATCACAAGTCAACCACATCATCAAATATGCAATTTCTAGCAAGCAAAGCATCAAGAACAATCACAAACTACTACCGGTCCTAACCGGTAGAAACGGTCCACTCGCGCGTCTCCAAGTTTAGATCCAAAAACCTAATCAAATGAGTTCAGAAAATTCTCAAATTTGAATATGTTGTAAATGACACATAAACGAACATTTTTTATGTAGACACCTTAACCAAGATCCTTCTGGATTAAGAGCAGTAAATCACTCAAACTGTGACGAAAACTGTGTTCGCGACCAGAAAGTCTGTTTTTTTTAAATCAGTTTGGTTCGAGTTCCAAAAATTCTCCGTTTAATATGAAATTTGACTATGTTAAACTGCAGGATGTGAAAAACAGCTTTTGTGAAGGTACTCTTTCGAAAATCAAACCCTAAGAGTTGATAAAAATCATTTGAACACCAAAAAGTCACTGTTTCCAGCATAATCCGATATTTTGTTTGTAAATGATGAATCTGAAATCTTATTCTTGTAAATTCATTAAATCTTGAGTAAAATATATGTTATAGATGAAGATGTTTAAAACATTTTCTAAGAAGGCAACCTCACAATCGTAGCACATTTCGATCCACAAAAATGGCAAATAGCAAGGCTCCAGAAACTAGATCTGAGGAAAATCCACTGAATTGGACTAATCCATCCTCATTAGTGCTAATATGACCAATTAGATTATCACTAATCCATCTTAAGGCTAATGTAACCAAACTAGATTAACACTAATCCATCTTAAGACTAATCTCGCTTAGTACTAATTTAACTAAGCTAATTAGCACTAATCTAACCCCCTACGCATAATTAACAACCTAATCAAGGATTAGGGAGTTAACTCACCGGAATTCGATGGCGGCGGGTTTACGGTGACAGCGGCATGATGGTAGTGAGATCCCGTAGCTACCGAGTCTCCAACGGAGGCTCGACTGAGGCTAAAAAGCCCTACAAGGCCCACGGCTTGGCTGGACTTAGTTCTAGAGCTGCTGGTCGGTCTTGGCTTGGGCTGGTTGCGGGGACCAGTGCATGAGGTCCTGACGGGGTGGTGTCGCTGGTGGTGGAGGGCTTCTCTGGGCATGTGGACTTCTAGTGGTGGGCTGCTGAAGAGTGGACAGTCGGCTGTGCAGTTTGTGTTGGCGCTGGGTGGTGGAGTGTGGTCTTCGATGGTGATGGTTGATGTGTGGGGGTGAAGGCGTGAGATGCTAGATACTGGGGTTGGATGGGATGAAGCTGGCTGGTGGATGATTGCTATGGTGGTGGCAGCGATGGAGAAAGGAAGTTACAGTGGAGATGGGGCATGAGGGAAGAAGAAGTAACATGAGGGGGAGTAATGGCAGCAAAATAAAAGAGGAAAATGGAGAAGATAAGGCTGAAGAGAAATGGTCGGCAGCAAGGGGGGAAGAAGAATGCACGCACAAGAGGGAGGAGAGAGGGAGAAGGGACCAAAGGTCCAATGAACAACCAATCCCAACACTTGGAAAATATCTAATACACTCATTGCTAACCCCTAAAGTCTTCAGCCATTAATGTCAATCACTCCTCTAATCAAAATTTAGCTTCAATCTCCCTAATTAAGCCATCTTTTGTGGTAGAAAATGCCCTTCTTCAGTCCAATCCGAATTTCCTTTATTTCTTTTGTCTGAAATCGATTTTTCCGCAAAATTCCGGGCTCGACGAAATTTTTCCAAAAGATGAGATGAGCTCCTAAAAATAAATCGTGACACACTCTAACATTCGATTACCAAAACCGAATTCAATTTCGTGGTTAAAATTGACTGAACACGGTTTTAGTACAACCTAACCTACTAGTAGCTTTTAAGGATTTTTTTTTGCGTTTGACCCATGGTCGATAATTCTCGATCCACGTTTGTGCATCTCTGACTCGTAGACGACTCTCGGCTGTTGTAAAAATCGTAAGGTTTCAATTACGGGTACCAAGTGCACTATCGATAGAAAATTGGGTTATAGCCGTTCAATGCGAATATCGCAATCGTGTGGAATCACCCACAATTCAATTACGTGTTTCCATCGAATTGACCTATATCCGATCTCAATTTGATTATACGGTGTCGCATTGACCCTTGCCGATTATTATGGTCGAGCAGGTGATTTCCGATCGAATTCTCAAGTCTGCCGCATTTATATCCCTTAACAGCTTCACCTAATAGGTTAGTTAACTCGTGAGAGGCCTTGCTCAAAGTAAAATTACCATAAGCACGACGACGAAATGCCAATTTCATATTATCAAGATGGGGTTGAAATTCAAGATGTCACAAGAACAATGGATCGATGGGATAGAGTGGATCTTCCGGTTGTTGAATTGCAACAACACAGAGAAGATAACCTTGGCAGAGTACCAATCGGAAGGAAACACCAAACATTGGTGGAGGGCTTCTAGGGACACAATCTTCCTCTCTGGTACTACAGTATCATGGGACTAATTTGTCAGGGCCTTCAACAGAAAACATTTTTCTAATTGTGCCAAGGATAAGAAAATAATAGAATTTGTTCAACTGGAACAAAAGGAGCTAACGGTAGACCAATATGAAGCAAAATTTTCTAAACTATCAAGGTATGCTCCTAAGCTGGTAGAAGACCAAGAGAAAAAAGCTAAGAGATTTTTGAAGGGCCTAAGAACGAACTTCATAAGGCAACTGGTACCTCTTCATATCAAACCAAGGTGTTTTGGTTGTAGGCAGAGAGGACACTTTAGGAGAAATTTTCCACAACAAGGATCACAGTCGAATATCAACACGATGCGACAAGAGCAGCAATGTGTAGGCGGACCACCTCCACAAGGGAAATCTCAGAGACCACCGGCACAAGGAAGGGTGTACGTGATCACCCAAGAGGAAGCGGAAGCTTCCAAAAACGTTATCACATGTACGATTTCTATAAATGATAAGAAGGCATATGCGTTATTTTACTCGAGTACCACACATTTTTGTGTGTCTAAAAGATATAGACGATTGAGTGAAATAGGAACCAAATCTTTGGATATGCCTCTTTGTATTTTTACATCGCTGAAGGACATGGTGTTGTCCACGTTAGTATGTGAGAAGTGTAAGATAACCATAAAAGGACGAGATCTGGAAATGGATTTGGTAATGATAGTTATGTATGACTTTGATGTTATCGTAGGAATGGACTGGCTCCATAAGCAACGGACTAGGATGGATGATCTCCTCGGATAGTGCTTACCCATGCACCAAGAATAAAATTGTGAGGCTTAGTATGGGATAGGCCAAGCAAATAATATCTCTATGAGTTAGTCCCTACCGAAACGAGACTCTTCAGTAGATGTGTAGTTTGGGTTCGAGCCAGGCAAAAGCTGGTCGATCTGTAACAACCCGGTCCGATGAGGGGAGGGAGTGGACGCCGAGGTCAGAGGGCCTAAGCAAGGAGCGACTCCTGACAGGCTTCTAGGATGGCAAAAACCGAACTATGCACTAAACTGTAAGGGCAGTGTTTCTGAGATAATCTTATCAGAGTGGCGCAACGGAAGTATGGTTATGCTTGTAGAATTCCGATTTGCTGGAATGAAGTGGGTGAAAGAAAAGCTACGTAGATAATTGTAGAAAACCCTTATAATTTGACATTGGAGATCACATATTCCTAAAGGTATCCTTGATGAAGGGAATTTCGCGATTCAGGATAAAGGGTAAGTTAAACCTTAGATTTGTCGAACTTTTCGAGATTCTTGAAAAAGGTAGAGGATGTAGCTTGTCGGCTGGCATTGCCTCCTAAATTGACAATCTACTCGGCGTTTTCCATATGTCAATGTCGAGAAAGTATCAGCGCGATCCTAGTCACATACTCGATCGTGAAGCCATCAAAGTGGATAAGCAAGTGAGATACATGGAAGAGCCGATGTAGGTACTAGATCAGAAGGAGCAAGTTCTCCAAACGAAGAAAATTCCGCTAGTTAAGGTCTTATGGCGACGCCACAACGTGGAAGAGACTACATGGGAAAGCGAAAATGTGGCACCCCTTGACGGCCCCCAAACCGTTAGGGTTGTCACAGTCCGCTTACCTTTCACTTTACCCGATAATATAATACTCTGATGCCAAGAAATTTCATTATAATTCATAAATCCTTGGGGTTTACATCTTTTAGATCGGTCCCTGCGCAATTTATATGGCGGAAGCACATCCATCAACTCCCTTCCCTATATTCAGAAAACGATGCACACCAACTAAACATTTATAGGTAAAAGCCAAACACTTTTATTTACTTAAACTAGATGGACATCATTCATCGGTACATCAAAATGCCGTAGTCTTCTATACTCGGCTACACTTCAAAAGATGACCGGAATGGAGGAGTTGGCCCATGAGAGGCCCATCCTCTTGCATAGCAATTAACAAGTGGCTAGGAGGGATTATCCAAGTGTCCTCTTGCATGCATTGTGATGATTACTTGCTAATCATGAGGGGGAAGAAAAGAAGAAGGGGTGGATTGAACAAGGGGGGGTGTCGCACGAGAGAAAGAGAGAAAGAGAGAAAGGGAGGAAGAGAGTGAACCGAGAGAGAGGGGAAGCCACCGTGGGCCATGAAGGGAGGAGGAGGCCGCCGTCGAGCCCGCCTTGCCCCACCGTTGCTTGCTTGTTTTTCTTCGGACCTAAGGCAAGTAGAGTCTGTTAGCCTACATTTTGCTTGCTATGGTTGTATGTGAAGTGAGATGGGTGTTAGAAATGCTTGGTTGTGGTGTTAGATGCAAATTTCGAGTGAGTAATGTTAGTTTTCCTAGAACCATCAAGCTGTTGCATGTAAAAACAGTCCAACCCCTTGCTGTTCCGTGAAGTTTTGGTGGGTATCTAGTCGAAATCTCACTGCATGATCTTGATGAAAGTTATAGAGGACATCTTGAGGAGGAACATACTAAAATTTGAGATAAAACGGAGAAGTATTGGTTCGTGAAATGATTTTTCTTTGAAGAAACTAGATCTGGAAATTGTTGTGCTGGTCCTTGGTAATTTCGTGAACTGTAAAGCAACTTCTTGATGAAAGTTGTAGAGGACCTCTTGAAGTTTAAAATATAAAAATTTGAGAGGAAATGAACAGGTATAGGTCGGTGAAACCATTTTTCTTTTAGGAAATTGGATCTGGAATGCGTTATGTTGACCTAGTATGATTCTGTGAATTTTGATAAAATCATCCATTTGAAATTTGATCTTGTGCCCTTAATAGAAGTTATAGATGACATTCTGAGGAATAACATACTGGAAATTGAAAAGAAATATACATGTGTAGGTCGGTGAAACGAATTTTCTTTGAAAGGACTTAATCTGAAAAAAACAGTACCGAGAATAGGAGGAACTAAATCGTCTATAGCTATTAACCTAGAACGAATTGGATTTATATTTCTTCATGAGATATTTACCACTAGATATTTTCTATAACATATAAAAATTTCAGAAATTTTGGAGTTCGTTTGGGTATTTAATCAAAATTATTTTCGAAACTGTGTAAACTGTAATGCTGAAATTTTGAAAGCTGTGATGCATGGACCGTACCGAATTGTATGAAGTTCTTTTGGCATGGTGTTCTTCATGAGATATTTGCCTCTAGGTCTCGTTTATCAACGTGTCAAATTTTCAGAATTTATTAAGACTGTGGCACCCTGAAGCGCCAAGGTCACCACAGACTTACCAAAGAAGAACCTTAGTTCCTAGGCTTTTTTTTTTTTTTTTTTTTTTTTTTTTTTTTGAAACGGCCCAGGCGCAACTTATTTGCGGAAGCATAATCAAGCTCTACAGACTCTCCCTCCCAAAAATCATGATACAAATGCACACCACTAAACACAACATAAGAAAAGATGAAGCCGAGCCACTTTTATTTACGTATTTTCAAGATGGATTTCACGGGTCGGTACAATCAAAAGAAAGGCCAAGATTTTCATCTAGACTTGGCCACAACCCAAAAAGAGGCAACTTGACCCCTATGTCTATCTCGTGTATGATCCTCCATCTATAAGTGTCGGCTATGTCCAAAAAGTTGCAGCTCCTACTTCTCACGCACGGGCCCTCACACCCAACCCGGCGCATCAGGCGGTGGCAGTGGCAACATCCCCCGCATCACTCCGTCTCGACAAACGTGAACAGATATGAACTTCGAATGACATGGCCCTCAGCTAGGCACACGTCATACATCACTACGGCGCGAATCGGAATGAAAGTAAGACCGGGGATAGTGGGACAGTCGATCTCCGCCCACTCTACCTCCACATCCGAAGGAAGGCCGTAAAAGACGCCCCGCGTGACAGCAGGGAGCGGCATCTTTCTAATCTGAAATGTTGGTCCCCGAAGGGGTGAGTACAACCACTCAACAAGTAAAAGACCAATAAACCACTCAATGCATCACACAATACAAACATATCAATCATATCATAGTACATGCCATCCATGCATCCAAGCATAACTTACCTTGCAGCCATGCATATGTCATCACATCTCATGTACTCATCATCATCATGTCACATACATATCATCATACCATAGGTGATCATCATCATGTCACATACATATCATCATGCCATAGGTGATCATCATCATGTCACATACATATCATCATGCCATAGGTGATCATCATCATGTCACACATCCATATGTATGTCATCACATCTCATGCACATGATTCAATTTCCACTTTTATCTTTAAATTTTGATCACCACATCTCTTTCCCGGGACCAGTAATTGCGTCCCGCACATCACCACTCACACCCCATCCTGGCATCGCGAGAACCCTCCGGCACACATCACCGGGCATCCGGCACCCCCACTTTCCGGGCATCTCGCATCCCAACTGGCATCACGAGGCACTCCCCGGGCACAGACCTCCGGGGCTTCCGGCACCCAACCATTCCGGGCATCTCGAAACTCCCGAGGGCATCCGACATGTATCTCAATACATCCGGGCATCCGGCACCCCCCATCCCGGGCATCCTGACACTCCCAGGGCATTTTCGGCCGCCACTAACAATTTCCTCATTCACCATGATTCATGTTTACCACTTTATGTCTCAAATTCAGCATGGCACACGATGCAATGGCAAACAAGATCACTTTCATCATTTTAATTCTTTATATGCATTTCCAATCATCACCATACATGCGGCAAGATGCAACCACTAATGACAATGTAATTTATGGAATGCACACAATTTAGAATAGTCCATATATCATGCCTTTTCGAAATTTACTAAATTTCCAGCTTGTACAATTTAGGGAAAATACTTAAGTTAAATATCCATATGATTCTCAAAAATTATGAAATCAAGAAATGTGATAGAAAAGACAATAAGATAACAATTTCATGGAGAACACATACCCAAAAGAGTCCCACACAAGAAAATATAACTCGCACAGATACAGCATGCAATTTCGGATGAAGTCAGATTGCGCAGTTTTTGAAATAATTTGATTAAAATAACCAAAGGACCTCTGAAAATTATGAAATTTTACCAGATTATATTTAACACACTAAAATAGATTTTTCATGAAGACATCTAGACCAGATTCGTTCTAGATTATTTTCTATAGGCGTCCGAAGCTCCTGATTCTAGTACCGCAACGTGCAGTATAGCTATCTCCGAAATGTCGAGTTTTTCACCCACTTACCCTTCTTTGTTTCCTCTGAAATTTAGATATGTTTTTCTTCAAGAGGTCCCCTACAACTTTCATTAAGGGATCTAGGCGAAATTTCCAAAGATTAGTCACCATATGGGTCCAAGAAGTCTCGGGTGTCCAGTACCGTGTTTCCAGATTTTCCGTCTTCAAGAGAAAGTCGATTCACTAGGCTAAACTTGCTCATTTTACCTCAAATTTGAGTATGTTCTCAGTAAAAAGCAACATGCAACCCACAAAATTACCAAAAGGTCAGTAAAGTAGTTCCAGATCTAGTGTCTTCGTAGGAAGAAGGTTTTACCCCTTAAATCTCAACCATTTTGCCCCAAATTTTAGTATGTTGTAGTTTAAGATGTTTTCTACAACTTTCATGAAGGAATCGAAGTCAAAATCCGACTCGAAACATGCATGCAAGCCTCCACAAGATTCTGGGTCGGGCGGTATATACGAAATCAGCAAGCCTTTACGAGAACAAGTCACACTCTAGCTTCGGTTTTGCCTATCCTAACATCCGAGATCTACCACCAACGAATCACACATGCAAGACACACATGCAAGAGTGGAAATCGATCCTAACTTGCCTCTAAGATCAAGCGGACAGCGGCACACGGACGGCACACCGGCGAAGGACGGACGGACGGCGTGCGGGCGGCGATGGGCGGACGAACGGCGAGCTCCTTCCTCTCCTCCCTCTCGGCTCCTCTCTCGCAATTCCCTCTCTCTCTCACCCCCCTCTCTCCGGCAACACTCCTTTCCCCCTAAACCGGTCACTTTTTCCCTCTAATCTTCCTCCTTTCCATCATTAGCAATGATTAGGTCATGCCTGGAGGACACTTGGCTGAAGGGGACTAACACTTGGCCATTCTTCATGCAAAATGGGCTTGGAAGGGGCCTCATGGGCCGAGCCCTCCTTGGCCGGCGACAGCCCCTTCGTGGGCTTCATGGGCCGCCCCTTTTGGCCCATTAAGGATCCAAGCTATTGGGCCTAAGGCCCAAATCTAAATAAATTCCAATTTCTACTTTTTATAATTTACTTTTAATCTTCCTTTTATAGATTTCAAATTTTAAATTTCATATGGCCAAAATCTTGTAACATTTAACCTATAGGGATTTAGTCTATGAGGTGCGTAGCCAAGAATGGATTATTCTCACCAATTTATCTATAATACTAATCTCAAAATCCATGAACACAAGTATATATCACTTAATCTTAAGAGGAGACTAATGGCTAAAGCATAAACCTTAGGAAATTTTATTACCTAATTATGGGCTTTAATACACCTTAGAGCTTGTCTTGAATTTTTGGGATGCCACAAAGACCATTTACTAATTTTCCTAGAGTTTTAACTAAAGGAGTGCATTCTGTTTTACCCGAATATTGCTGTATTTTGAAAAATAAATAAATTGCTCTATGTGGTGTAATGCCTTGAGTTGTTACTTTTGCTGCATATGTGGTGAAATTTGGCATGTCATATAACATCAAAAAGTTGGTTTAAACTTTTGACATTATTGCATCAAATGACATGTTGAAAGTGAAACACACATGTGAATATACATTGTGATAATGATGATACCGTCGCAGGTGTGAGCCGACGATACCCTCGGGAGTGTTGGGATGCCCGGAGGTGTGTGCCGGATGTCCTCGGGAGTTTCGAGATGCCCGGAGGTGTGTGCTAGAGGCTCCTCGCGATGCTAGGTTGGGTGTGAGCGATAAAAGAGGGATGTAAACACTGATCCATGGGAAGAAAGATGAAACGAGATCCTCTTTGAAAATTGAAAATTGAATCATGTGCATGGGAGTGTGCATATGGCATGATGCATGATCTGCTTATGAAAGAAAATTGATACTATATGATATTGAGAATGCGAACATGAAGGCTTGAATGGGTCTCATGGGGATGTACCCAAGATTATGTATGTGCATATGGCATGGTGATGTATGCATGACTGCATGGTGATGTATGCTCGATAGCATGAATGATATGTACATTACTCGTGACATCTTGATTGTTCTGCTTGCTGCACTGTGTAGTTTGATGGATGTTTACTGCTGAGTGGTTGTACTCACCCCTTTGGGGATTAACATTTCAGATTAAAAGATGCCTTTACCACCGGTTGCGCGTGGTACCTTCTACGGTTTACCATATGATGTTGAGGTTGAGTGCATGGAGCACATCTGTGTCACTATTCCTGGTTTGGTGTTTCTTCGAGTCCGTGTGCTGGTTATGTATGACGTAGGCCTGGCTGAGGGCCCTATTGTCCAAGCGTTTCTGTTTGTCCACGTTCGACGCGATGGGGTGATGCTAGGGATGTTGCCGCTGCCGCCACTCGATGCACTGGATTGGGTGTGATGGCACGTATGACTGGTGGGAGCTGACACATTTTGGGGTAGCCGACACTTGTTGATGGATGGGTATATATGTCTGATGTAGGGTTGAGTTCTCCTTATGAGTCATAGCCAAGTATAGTTAAAAATCTTGGCCTTTTTGCTGTACCGACTCGAGATGTCCATCTTGAAAATGTAAATAAAAGTGACTCGGCTTTGTCTTTTCATTTGGTGCGTAGTCGGTGTGCATTGCATTATTGTTATTGGAGTAAGGGATGGTGAGACTCGTTTATGCTTCCGTTGGTGAGCTGCGCTGAAACCTTTTCAAAAAAAAAAAAAATTAAGTTGAGGAACCCCTATGAACTATGGTTCCACTTGAATTAAAAAGGCATTAAACTGGTATGCAGTAGGATAAGTGATAGGTACCTGTGGCGACCCTAATGGATCGGGGGTGCCACAATATCATCCATGCAATCATGCTTATATCTCCATGAGATGCATTCATTAAGGCAATTCATGTTCCATGCCATATGAACATACATGCGCATGATCTATATCACCCATACAATCATATATATATATTCTCATGAGATCCATTCAATGCCTTCATGATCGCATTCTCAATGCCATATAGTATCAACTCAATTTCATAGGCAATTATATCCCATGCCATATGCACACATACACGTGCATGATTCAATTCCCATTTTGATATTCGAAAGGATCTCATCTTTTTCCCAGGGACCAATGTTTGCATCCCTCATATATCGCTCGCACCCAACCTGGCATCGCGAGGAACCTCCGGCACACACCTCCGGGCATCTCGCATCCCACCCGGCATCATGAGGAATCGCCGAGGCTCGCCATGAAAATGGTTACCTCTGCCTTCCATCGGCACACACACTCCGGGCATCCCGACACTCCGGGCGTACCAACATACCACCAGGCATTTCCCATATAATTACGATGCAACAATGTCGGCACCACAAAACTTGCACTCAACAAGACCACTTCATAAAGCAATTCATTTTTTTTTTGGTAAGAGGTAATAATCATATAAGGAGCTAAAAGCCAACAATTACACAAGATCCGGCGAATGAAAAAGGGAACCAGATGCAAAAGGAGCACCACAAGGGCGGATAAGGAAAACAAAAGCCTAAACAGAAGGCAAACGAGTCGAAGAGGAAGGAGGAGGCCACGCAGGGCCCCGGAACCCAACCTTAAAACAGCAACACAAGCAAAAGGAAAACCTCAAGGAGGAAAAAAAACCACCGACGCCGAGGGCTAGAGGCAACCGAGATAGGCTAAGCGGACCGGGCCAAAGAGAGCGGAAGGCTAACATGAAACAGAAGTCAAATAAGATGAGGGCATATCCAGCTCCCACGAAGTCACTAAGCGACATGGAGAAAGATAGATGGATCAATCCCCCAATTGCATTGAAGTCTTCTATTTCTTGGAGTATCTTCAACGTTTCTAAAAGTTAAGGCCTTATCCCTTACCACTTTGATGAGATGATTTTTGACTGCCATAACCGCGACAGGGTGGTCTCTGAAGAGTATGTCATTCCTATACTTCCAAATGAGATGACAAAGGGCACCGAATGAAAAACGACCAATGGAGTGATAGAAATCCTTACCGGATAGGAATCTCTTCGCCCATTGAAGGTTTTCAATCCAGGTCTTGTTCCGCCAAGGGAGGTTGTTTTTAGCCGCCCAAAAGAATGCCATGCTAGCAGTGATGCAACACCAAAGAAGAGTTTATCGATGGAGTCCGGCGTTAGCTTGCAATAAGCGCAAACCTCTCTCCCAATTCTTCCATAGGACATGAGTAGAGTTTGGGTGGGAAGACGATTCTTAATAATAAGCCAGAGATTAAATTGATATCTCGGGGTAATGGCCTTATTCCAAATAAAGGAAGCCCAGTCAACCCTATCCTTCCTTCTTCTGATAATTTGCCACGCCGAAGCAACTAAGAAGATACCATAAGGGTTCTTGCTCCAACCCAACCTATCCGGTGCATTGGAAAGGATGGGGAAGGGATGGTCCCATGATTCAATCACTGATTTTAAGGCATGTCCCGCCGGAGAGAATAGGTCAGCAACCACGGCACGACTGGATAAACCGGAGTCTGAGGTCATCAAGTCAGCGCAAAAAAGATGTAAGGGGCCTCTCTGGTGCCAGTGGTCGAACCACAGGGAGACTATCTTGCCATCACCAATCTTCCATCGGAAGTAGAGTCGGAACTCGTTTCTCAAATGAAGAATCATCTTCCAAGCCCAAGAGCAGTAGGTCGGCACCTCTACCACCCAGAAGCTCTTCCTCTTCAAGAAAGTTGAGTGGATCCACTTGCACCATAAGGACTCCTTGTTCGTGAACAGGATCCAAATGTGTTTGAGCATCGACGCCTTATTGCAGTCTCGCAGTCTGCGAATTCCAAGACCACCTTCCTCCCTAGGGAGGCAAACATCTTCCCAAGAAACTTTGGCACCCCCCTTGCCAAGGCTGGGGCCCTTCCAGAGGAACTGTCTGAGGATTTGTTCAATGCAGGCCAAGATAGCAGCGGGAATTGTAAAAATGCTCGCCCAGTAGGCTTGAATCGCATGGAGGACTAACCTTATAAGCCGGACTCTACCAACGAAGGATAGAAAATGGTGAGTCCAAGATTGGACCCTAGCCGTAATACGATCAATCAAGGACACACAATCAGCCTTGCCGAGTCTTGATGATATGATAGGAACACCCAAATACCGCACCGGCAGCTTTCGTTCAGTAAAGCCTAGGGTATCCTTGATCTCATTCCGTAATGTCTCCGGCCCACCTGCAAGAAATATCTCACTCTTGTTGTTGTTTGGCCTCAATCCGCTCCAGGCCGAGAAGGTCTCCAGTCCATCCTTAAGGAGGGAGACAGAAGTCAAATCCGCTCGACAGAAAAGGAAAACATCATCCGCAAAGAAAAGATGAGATAATCTTGTAGTCTTGCATCTCCAGAAGAAATTAAATCCAGGCTACGTCGCACGAGCACTGAGGATCCCGGAGAGAACTTCTATGATCAAATTGAAGAGGTAGGGGGACATAGGATCCCCTTGGCGGAGGCCACGTCCACTAGGGAAGAAGCCATGGAGCTCTCCGTTTAGAGAGATGGAGAACTTAGGAGAGCGTACACAGACCGTGATGAGACGTATGAGATGGTCCGGGAAGCGAAAAGCACGTAATGTCAGTTCAAGAAAGTCCCAGACAACCGTATCATAGGCCTTCTGAAAATCCACATTCACAGCACATTTAGGGGTATATGGCTCGAGATGGAAACTAGTGAATAACTCTTGAGCAAGAAGAATATTGTCCCGGATGCTTCGGCCTTTAACAAATGCATTTTGAGAAAGGCTGATAGTGTCCTGAAGAACAGCGGCAACACGATTAGCTATGAGCTTGGTGATGCATTTCTAGATCGTGTTGCAACAAGCAATAGGTCATATAGGAATTCATTTGTTCTCGAAAATGGAGCAAATTTTCGGACAAAGCAGAATGCACTCCTTAAATAAAAATTCTAGAAAAATTAGTAAAAAATCTCAATAAATTCTGAAAATTTAACTTGTTATAAACAAGATCTAAATAAAAAGGTTTCATGAAGGACACCATGTCAAAAGAGCTTCGTACGGGTCACTACAGTCCATGCATCACAACTTAAAGTTTCGGAACATCACCATTGCACAGTTTTATTCATAAATTCGGTATAAAATCTAAATCAACTCAGAAAATTCTGAAATTTTATATGTCATAGAAAAGACCTAGAGGTAAAAGTTTTGTCAAGAACTCGAAGTCAGATTCGTTATAGATCATGAGCTACATTCACCAAAACTCCCCCTAACCCTCGGTAACGATTTCCAGATTTAACACTTCAAAGAAAAATAATTTCCCTGATCAATACTGGTCCGTTTATTCTCAAATTTCAGTATGTTGCTCCTCAAGATGTCGGCTACAACTCTTATCAAGGACATGAGATCAAATTCGGACTGGATAATTTCAAAAAATTCACAGAACCGCAAGGGATCAATATTTCAGTTTTCCAGATCTAGTATCTTTGAAGAAAAATGGTTTCACCATCAAATACTTGTCCGTTTCATCTTAAATTTTAGTATGTTAATCTTCAAGAAGTTCTATACAACTTTCATCAAGAATTCAAAGTGAGATTCTGACTAGAAAATTGTATGCAGCTCACGAAATCACCACAGGTCGGACTGTTTTTCCAGAAAACAGATTATTAGACTAAGGCACTGCTTCCATAACTTCGAAAATTCTCACCTCCACCACCTCCGAAATTCACCATACATCACACACAATCACAGCAAGCAAAGTGTAGATCAATGGACTCTACTTGCCTTAGATCCTACGAAATCAAGCAAGCAACGGCGACTCGGGGACTTCGAACACAGCATGGTTGACGGCGAAGCTAGGCGCACGCACAGCGGGGCTTGGTCTTCCTCTTCCCTCGCCGAAGCACCCACGAACCCTCTCTCTCTCTCCCTCGGCTTTCTCTCTTTCTCTCTTTCTCTCCTTCTCTCTCGAATTTTCCCTCTCTCGCACGATCACTCCCCTCGTGCAATCCCCCCCCTTCTCTCTCCCTTTTTCTTCCTTTCACCCTCATGATTAACTAGTAATCATGAGGTTTCCATGGCAATGGACACTTGGTAAGTTCCTCTCGCCACTTGTAGCACCCTTCACGCCACTTGTTGATCTTCATGCAAGGCTAATGGGCCTCATTTGGGCCAGGCTTGGTCGACCAAATGGGGGGAAACAGTGGGGCTGTGGGCTGGTTTTTGGGCTGGTTCGGCCTTAAGAAAATCAGCCCACACCTTCTCCTATTTTTTATTTTTTTTCCATTTAATCTCCACTTATATAAATACCTAATTACAAATTAATATGGCCATAAAACTTTGTAACATACATCAATAAAAATCCAACTTATAAAACGGACGGCCAAGAATAAAAATTTTCCCTATCAATTTGTCATTTAGTACAAATCCTTAATCACACATGGACATAGGATATATTCCCAATACAACAATAGTCTATTCATTACTCGGCCTTGTTAAATTGTAATCTATTAGCCAATGACCACAACATAGTCCGATGGCGCTTCCATCACCTATTCATGGTTCATGGTATATCCAAGGGTTGTCATGAAATTTTTGGATGCCACAGAAAAGAAAATGAGGCAAAAGAATTCTCACCTTTTCAATGAGACGTAAGAGACGTGCAATTTCGAGGATGAAATTCTCTAAGGAGGGGAGATTTGTGACATCCAGATTTTGCCGGACTCCACGTACGTAAGGGGTTGTGATGGGTTGATGAGTCTGTCATTGGATCACATCGTCAACGTCACTTGCGGCCGCCGTCTTGTCACTAACATAACCAGACTGAGACGTTACGTTTCATCATGTTCCTGCAGCGTATTCTTATTGTCACGCCTTCTCCACACCATGACGATTCAATGTCCGTTTAGCCTATCACCTTACTCAAATTTTCGACGTGCAAAGCCACAAACAAGATCCACATTCATTCGCATTTGTACCCGGTCAAGTAAATCATTTATGCAAGTTACTTGCGAGCTGTGTGTACGTGAGATTTACGAACAAAAAGCCGAAGATTCCACCATGCAGCCACGTCTATTACTCTCCCTCGTGAAGACATGAAGACATTGAATTTTTCAGCCATGTGCACGCACATATGGTGGTCAACCAAGGGAGAAGAGATTGACCCTTGCAGCCACAATTCACGCACGCAAAGGCTGACCTTGGAAAGCCACGTATCTTTTTCCTTCGATGGCCAGCAGAGGGAGTCCTTGGAGTGCTTTCCGGTCACGTACTTGCATGAGTTCTTGCAAGTGTCCCATGCAAGTCCCTCTCTTCAGAAGTCAACGATTGGGAGGTTGACCCCGCTCACACGACCACTGCATGGAGAGGGACGAGCTGGCGTGCGCCTCTCACGAGACTTGGCTTCTTTTGGTGGGATAGCTGTGCCAAGAGGACTGTCCAGCGGAAGACACGCCTCGACCTCTTCCTGCGCTGGCGATGGAAAACCGAACGATGGCCATGCTATTCCCCACTTGTCCTTCGCCTGAGAAGCCGCAGAAACTCAAGCAAATTGTCGACCGGTGTTGTCAACAAAACAACGACGGAAGAGAGAGAGATCGTGGATTTCTCTCGACGTCCAGCTCTCTCTCTCGGTGCTCACTTCTCCTTCGTTTGCAGCGGCAATTGCATTAAAGAAGACCCAAATATTCTCTCTCTCTATCTCTCTCTCATTCACATCTTGTCTTCGTCGCTGTCCAGCTCACTTCGACTGCACCGCAACCGCAGCTCATGGTCCATCTCGCCATCAACGCCACCAAATCGAAGGCAAGTTAATATCTACTAACCTATACAACGTAGATTCCGTCGTCGTTTGATGAGATGTATCCCATAAATTGACGCTATTTGAGAATACATGTGCCGAGTTGTGAACTCGGAAGCTGTCAAGCTGATTTTGAACTATACGAGGAAGGATTTCGCATTGTTAGGATTGAGTGTGAAACTGAGACCTATGTACGTACTAATCCTTGATGTTTTCAAAACTCTGAGACTTTACATGAATATTGTTTATAAAATCTCAAGATCGGGATTGAGATTTTGACTCGCTGATATGCCGATTTCGATATTTGCACACGGCTTTGATAATAAAAGAAAACCTTATGCCATGATTCCATATATAATTCAAGTTTTGAAACACGAAAACCTTTCGATTTTATACTCGTGAATTTCAGAAAAATGATCGGGTATGGAAGGGTATAATTTAAATCTTGATCCTTCCTGGTATTTGAATTTTGGATTTCATGAAAAGTTTGGTTGTCACGCATTCGACATATCTCAAGGATTTTGTTTTATTTTGGCTTGAATCATGAGTTGGATTTAGAATCAAAGTAGTTTATGGTATTGGCATTGTGAATGTATTGATTTTCAACTTGTTAGACTACTACACCATGGTTTAAATGTTATTGATGCTGTTGGACCCCTGGGACGACAATGCCCCGAGTGTCTGGTTGCCTGGAGGATCGTGGTGCCAATGCCTCTGGAAGTCTGGGGATATCATTGATATGGTAAGCCCTAGAGGTTCCTCGGAAGGCGGGATGCCTGGAAGTGTGATGAAACACGTTCCGGATGCCTGGGGACATCATTGACATGATGAGCCCCGGAGGTTCCTCGTGATGCTAGGTGAGGTGCAAGATGCTTGGAGGTGTGACGTAACATGCTCTAGATGCCCAGTGACTAAACCAGAGGCCTTCGTGATGCCAAGTAGGGTGCGATATGCCTGGAGAGACGCAAACATTGGTCCTCCAGAAGATGGTGGTAGTGAGTTGTGATAAACTGAGTTTTAAACATCTACATATTTTATTGTACTGTGCTGTTTGAGATTCTTTTGAACTTATGCACGTTCATTGCTTTGGCCGTATGCCTTATCTTGGATTGTATGGAATCTGATGATGATAGTTTTATGTAATATAGTTTAGTAGACTTTTGACTTCTAAGTAGTCATACTCACCCCTCGTGGAGCTAACATATTTCAAAGTAAGAAAGATGCCATTGCTGCCCCCATTCTCTGGTACCTTCTACGGCATTCTCATCGATCTGCGATGGCAACAATCAGAACATTCTGATCTGTATATGTTAGGACTGACTTTCATCTGAGTGCGGGTGATTTTGACGTTCGATGTCGGCCTTCCTTCAGGCCCCATGTAGTAGGGATATGTGGTCCTATATGTCCAAAGGAAAGGACGTACCCTGGGGGCATTGCTGCCACCGCTAGAGGACAATGATGAAGGTTCGAGTAGAATAGAGTAAAGGGGGACGCGGGGATAGCAGCAAATTTTTAGGATGCCTGCACTTGTAGATAGATGACATTGTAAATAGCTAAATGAAAAGTCGGTCTTTTTGGATATAGCCAATATAGAAAAATTTCGCTTTTGATGCACAAACGAACAACATCTATCGCATATATGTAAATAAAAAGTGCATGGTTGATGTGTATTATTAGTGTGCATTATTTGGAAGTTTAAGGAAGGGAGTCAATGGATCCGCTTCCGCCATATTATTGCGCAGGGACCAATGCAAAATGTAATAGACCCCCGGATTCGCGGATTCGCTGAAATCCATTAGTATCATAATAAAGGACATCCAGGATAAGGAAGTAATGTGACAACCCTAACGGATCGGGGGCCGTCGAGGGGCGCCACAAAGGGTGGTATCAGAGCTATGGTCTGTTTGGAGTGATAAGATGCATTAGTACAAAAGGAGGATATAATGATGCACACGATAAGGCACTTTTTAGGGGTAGTTGACCAACTATGAACAACGGGTGATTAAGTTCACTCGTAAAATACTGGTAACGATTGTGAGTTACCTGTGTGTGCGAGTAACATTTTTATGTTGCTTATGTGATCTCAATAACATGTGAACGTTACTTTTCTTTCTTAGCTAAATAGTGACACTAAGTCACTAATTGTTCCTGAGGCAAACACTTGATAAACTATAGGAAAATCATGGTACGAACAGGAAGTTCTCACCCATCAAGGACTGAAGCTACATCTTCAAAGGCAGAATGCCGAATGGAGGACATCCTGTAGGCATTTGTTAACATAAGGAATTTAATGGAGAGACAAGCACAACAGCAACAACCAGGAGCAGAATGTCGTGCTCAAGGATTGGTGGAACAATTCCTGAAGTTGAAACCGCCTAAGTTTACTAGAATGGGAAGTCCTAAGGAGGCGGAACAATGGATTGATGGAATAGAATGAATCTTTCAGTTGTTGAATTGCAATGACATTGAAAAGATAACTTTGGCAGAGTACCAACTGGAAGGTAATGCCAAATTTTTATGGGGAGCTTTTAGAGATACGATCTTTCCACTTGGTACTGCCATAAATTGGAATGAGTTTGTTAGAGCTTTCAATATAGAGCATTTCTCTGACTGTGCTAGAGATAAGATAATCACAGAATTTGTTCAATTGCAACAAAAAGAGCTAACAATAGACCAATACGAAGCGGAATTTTTTGAGTTGTCTAGGTATGCCCCTAGATTGATAAAGGACCGAGAGGAAAAGGCTAAGAGATTTTTGAAGGGCCTAAGGATGGATATTAGGAGGCAACTAGTGCCTCTGAATATAAGAGATTATAATGAGATTTATGAAAGGGCCCAGCTTGTGGAACGGGAAGTGATAAGGGAGCGAATGGAATCAAGGAGACAGTTGACATTGAATGATGCCTAACAAGGTAAGAGACCTTATCCAAACCAAGAACCACCTTGGGATTCTAAGAAAAAGCAAAATTTTGGAAATTTTGGAAAGACCAAGAGTGGTAAGACTTTGGGGAGAATGTCATATCAAAACAATTTTTGCCAAAAGTGTGGTAAACAACATGGACCAGGACCCTGTAACGATCAACCTAGGTGTTTTGGTTGTGGGCAAAAAGGACACTTGAGGAGAAATTGTCCACAAGAAGGATCGCAGCCAAATATCAACTCGGTGTGACAAGAGCAGCAACGTGTAGACGGACCAGCTCCATAAGGGAAATCTCATAGACCATCGGAATAAGGAAGGGTGTACGCGATCACCCAAGAGGAAGCAGAAACTTCCAAAAACATTATCACCGTACGATTTTTATAAATGATAAGAAGGCATATGCGTTATTTGACTCGGGTGCCATGCATTTTTGTTTGTTTGAAAGATATAGACGATTGAGTGAAATAGGAACCAAATCTTTTGATATGCCTCTTTGTATTTTTACACCACCGAAGGACATGGTCTTGTCCACGTTAGTATGTGAGAAGTGTAAGATAACCATAGGGGGACAAGATCAGGAAATGGATTTGGTAATGATAGTTATGTATGACTTTGATGTCATCATAGGAATGGACTAGCTCCGTAAGCAACGGACTAGGATGGATGATCCCCTAGGATAGTACTTACCCATGCGCCAAGAATAAAACTATGAGGCTTAGTATGGGATACGCCAAGCGGATAATATCTCTGTGAGTTAGTCCCTATCGAAATGAGATCCTTCAGTAGATGTGTAGTTCGGGTTCGAACTAGGTGAAAGCTGGTGGATCTATAACGACCCGGTTCAATGAGAGCGAGGATTGGACGCCGGGATCAGAGGGCTTGAGCAAGGAGCAGCTCCCGGTAGGCTTCTAGGATGGCAAAAGGGGGCAGGAATGAACCGAACTACGCACTGACTTGGAAGGGCAGTGTTTCTGGGATAATCTTATCACAATGGCGCAGCGGAAGTATGGTTTAACTTCTAGAATTCCCGTTTGCTGGAATGAAGTGGGTGACAGAAAAGCTACGCAGATAAGCGTAGAAGACCCTTAGAATTTGGCATGAGAGATCACGTATTCCTAATGGTATCCCGATGAAGGGAATTTCACGATTCTGGATAAAGGGTAAGTTAAGCCTTAGATTTGTCGAACCTTTTGAGATTCTCGAAAAGGTAGAGGATGTAGCCTATCGGCTGGCATTGCCTCCTAAATTGACAAATCTACTTGATGTTTTCCATATGTCGATGCTAAGAAAGTATCAACCCGATCCTGGTCACATACTTGATCATGAAGCCATCAAAGTGGATAAGCAAGTGAGATACATGGAAGAGCCGATCCAGGTACTAGATGGAAGGAGCAAGTTCTCTGTACGAAGAAAATTCTGCTAGTTAAGGTCTTATGGTGACACCATAACGTGGAAAAGACTACATGTTAAAGTGAAAAGGAAATGAGGCAAAAGTATCCTCACCTTTTCAATGAGACGTAAAAGACGTGCAATTTCCAGGACGAAATTCTCTAAGGAGGGGAGATTTGTGACATTCAGATTTTGCCGGACTCCACGTACAGAACGGGTTGTGACGGGTCGGCAAGTCTGTCATTGGATCACGTCGTCAACGTGACTTGCGGCCGCCATCTCGTCACTAACATAACCAGACTGAGACGTTACGTTTCGTCATGTTCTTGCGGCATATTCTTATTGTCACGCCTTCTCCACACCATGACGATTCAATGTCCGTTTAGCCTATAACCTTACTCAAATTTTCAACGTGCGAAGCCACAAATAAGATCCACATTCATTCGCATTTGTATCTTGTCAAGTAAATCATTTATGCAAGTTACTTGCAAGCCGTGTGTACGTGAGATTTATGAAGAAAAAGCTGAAGATTCCACCATGCAGCCACGTCCATTACTCTCCCTCGTGAAGACATGAAGACATTGAATTTTTCAGCCATGTGCACGTACATGTGATGGTCAACCAAGGGAGAAGAGATTGACCCTTACAGCCACGATTCACGCACGCAAAGGGTGACCTTGGAAAGCCACGTATCTTCTTCCTTCGATGGCCAGCACAGGGAGTCCTTGGAGTGCTTTGCGGCCACGGACTTGCATGAGCTCTTGCAAGTGTCCCATGCACATCCCTCTCTTCGGAAGTCAACGATTGGGAGATTGACCCCGCTCACACGACCACTGCATGGAGAGGGACGAGCTGGCGTGCGCCTCTCACGAGACTTGGCTTCTTTCGGTGGGACAGCTGTGCCATGAGGACTGTCCAGCGGAAGACACGCCTCAACCTCTTCTTTCGGTGGGACAGCTATGCCAATAGGACTTTCCAGCGGCAATTGCATCAAAGATGACCCAGAAATTCTCTCTCTCCCTTGCTCACATTTGGCTTTGTCGCTGTCCAGCTCGCTTCAACTGCGCCACAGCCACAGCTTGTGGCATCCTAGAATTTCTCGCCAATCTTTAGGGGTGCTCTAATTCATATCTTGCATTGAGATTTTGGCCAAGCTTTTGGTGGGTAATTATTTAATAGGAAAATTCTATTTTTGGCCATGTGGATTGTGGATTGGAATTTATGGATTTATAACTACAAATTCTATGGCCATATTATTTTTGTAAGTTAGGGATTTATTTAGGAGGAAGAAAATTAGTAGATAATTAGAGGGGAAGGGGCCGAAATTCTTAGGCCAAGCCGGCTCAAAAACCCAGCCCACGATCACCCACCATTCGGCCACATGGGCCTGGCCCGCGAAGCCCAAGGGGGAGGAAGGGCTGCTGTCGGCCAAGCTGGCCCAAGCCCAGCCGAAGATGGAGGCACATCTTGCATGAAGAAGGCCATTTGTCCCTCCTAGCTGCCAAGTGTTCCCCATGCACATCCAATGATTGTTCATCATTGAGGGGAAGAAAAATTAAGGGAAATTAAGGAAAATGATGGCCGGCTTAAGCGAGAAAGAGAGGGAGAGAGAGAGGGGTTCATCCGAGAGAGAAAGAGGGGAGAAAGAAAGGAAGAGAGGAAGGAGGAGGGCCGTTCGTCGTCCGCCGTGCGCCACCGTCCATCGCTGCTGTTGTCTCGCCGTTGTGCTCGCTGCTTGCTCGGTCTAGAGGCAAGTTGGGATCCTTTGATCTGCTCATGCATGTTGTGTCTAGAATGTACTATTGAAGGGTGATGTGTTTCGGGTGTTTAGGGTGAAAAACCGAAGTTTTAAGAGTGTTGTTTTAAAAGTCATAATCTGTTCTCGAGTAAACAGCTTAACCCAGAATGTTGTGATGGCTTGCATGCGATGTTTGAGTCGGATTTTAGCTTCGACTTCTTCATGAAAGTTGTAGATAAAATCTTAAAGTACGACATACTAAAATTTGAGACAAAATGGATGAGTTTTGTAGGGGTGAAACCCTCCCTCTACGAAAATGTTAGATCTGAAGCTGCTTTGTTGACCTCTTGGTGATTTTGTGTGTTGGATGTATCTTTTTGCTGAGAATTTCACTTTTACTTCTTCACAAACGTTATAGAGAACATCTTGAATACTAACATACTCAAATTTGAGGTAAAACGAACAAGTATAGCCTAGTGAAACGAATTTTCTTTTGAAGACGTTAGATCTGGAAATGTTGTACTGAGCTCTAGTGACTTCGTGGACTGTAAAGTGACTTTCCATTGACAATCTCACCTTGATCCCCTCATGAAAGTTGTAGTAGACCTCTTGAAGCAAAACATATCCAAAATTCAGAAGAAAAGATGGAAGATAAGTAGGTGAAATCTTGATTTTTGGAGACGGCTAAACCTGGACTGTTCGGTACTAGGAACAGGAGCTTCGAACGTCCATAATTAATTATCTAAGACAAATATGACTTCGGAGTCTTCATGAAAAATATACCTTAAGGTATTGGCTATCACCTGGTAAAATTTCATAATTTTTAAAGGTCATTAGAGTATTTAATTCGAATTATTCCAAAAACCGAGTAATCTGTCGCGTTCGGTTTAGTCAGTCTCAATGCATGGGTCATATCATTTTATATGAAACTCTTTTGGCAAAGTGTTCTTCACGAAGTATATTTCTTTATATCTTCCCTATGACATATTAAAATTTCATAAGTTTTGAAGTTCATATACCTATTTAACCAAAAATATTTCAAAAACTGTGCAAGCTGTATTGATAGAATAGAAATGCTGTGATGCGTGATCTATATCAAATTGTCTGAGGGTCTTTTGATGCAATGTCCTTTATGAAATATCTGAGATTATGTCTTGACTAGTACATGTTCAAATTTTATAATTTTCAAAGACCATTTGGGCATTTAATGGAAATATTTTCTAAAATTGTGCAAGCATGGATTATACGAATTTTAAATGCTGGAAATTTTGATTATTCTGCTGTGGATGAGCCCTATTAATTATATTGATTGAGGTGATTGAATATTGCTGAGCATGTGATGATAATTGGCATTGCATATAGAATCAAATAATGAATTAGACTTTGTTGCCATTACATCATGTGCCATGCTGATTGTGAGACATAAATTGGTGAACATGCATTATGATGAATAAGGAAATTGTTAAGTGGCGGCCGATAATGCCCTGGGAGTGTCAGGATGCCCTGGATGGGGGGTGCCGGATGCTCGGTTGTATTGTGATACATGCCCGGATGTCCTCGGGAGTTTCGAGATGCCCGAATGGTTGGGTGCCGGAAGCCTCGGAGGTTTGATGCCAATTGGGTGAATGCCTCGGAATGTGGGGGTGCCGGATGCCCGGTGGGATGCGAGATGCCCGGTTGGGGTGCGAGTGATAAAGTGGGGATGCAATTATGCCCGGAAAGAGATATGGTGATCAAATTTAAAGATAAAAGTGGAAACTGAATCATGCACATATGATGTGATGACATACGTATGGATGTGTGACATGATGATGATGAGTGCATGGTTGTATGTGCACCTATGGCATGATGATATGTGTGTGACATGATGATGATGAGTGCATGGGATGCACCTATGGCATGATGATATGTGTGTGACATGATGAATCACCTATGGCATGATGATATGTGGTGATCAAATTTTAAGATAAACATGATGATGATCACCTATGGCATGATGAATCATGCACATATGATGTAATGACATACATATGGATGTGTGACATGATGATGATGAGTGAATGGTTGTAAGGAGAGATGGTAATATTCAATTATGCTTCCGCTAATAAGGACCAACATTTTAGATTAGAAAGATGCCGCTCTCTCCGGTCACGCATGGTACTTTTTATGGCCTTCCATCTCGACGTGGACCGTTTTTTGTGCGGGTTCGTGTGCTGGTGAAAAAAACAAAAAGGAGTGGAGAAAATGAGATAGACATAGGCCTTTTGGGTTGCGAAGTCTAGATGAAAATCTTGGCATTTCTTTTTGGTTCTACTAAGAGATGTATAAAAGTGGCTCGCGTTCATTATGGTATATTGTGATAGTTGGAAGGAGAGATGGTAATATTCAATTATGCTTCCACTAATAAGGCGACCTTTTTAAAAAAACAAAAAAATGCCTATGAACTGCGATGCTTCTACTAAGAGATGTATCTAGCGTTCATTAGGTATAGCGATAGGTACCGTGCTGCATGGTCCATCTCGCCATCAACTCCACCAAATCGAAGGCAAATTAATATCTATTAACCTATATGATGTAGATTTCCGTCGTCGTTTGATGAGATGTATTTCGTAAGTTGACACTATTTTAGAATACATGTGTCAAGTTGTGCACTCGCAAGCTGTTAAGCTGGTTTTGAACTATACAAGGAATGTGACATCTTGAATTTCAGGTTCTGTTTCGATTGAATAAGTTGGGCTTTGACGCGCCTATAGTTCTTTTCCCTGAGTTGGCCACTCTCCGGATAACTAGCCTATTAGGTGAAGCCATTAAAGAATCTAAATGCAATAGACTTGAGAATTTGACCAGAATCGACTGCTCGACCGGAGATAGGTCGTTTTGACAGATGTACGTGATTAGTGCATGAGTGATTCCACCTAATTGCAAAAATTTTGTCGAATAGCACTAGACCGATTTTTCTGTCATTTTTGTACCTTGTGCCCATATTTGACAACCAACGGTCGCCACTATGTCCAAGATGTATATTGTGGCTCGAAAATAATCAACCACTGGTCAATTGCACTAAAAATTCCTAAAACCTACCTGGTAGGTTAAGTCACGCTAAAATCGCTCCAGATTGAAATTAATCGCGAAATTGAACCCGATTTCAAAAATTGAAAGTTATGTTATGTCACAATTCACTTTAGGAACATCGACTCGCCTTCCGAAGATTTTTCTGCAAACCGGGATTTTTGGCAAAAATTCAAAGTAAGGCTGTTTTTGACTGGGAAAATCAAAGGACCATTTTTTAGCGCACCATTGGCCGTCAAGTTGGTTCAATTGACGAGGAAAATTGTGAAATGGAGTGGGCACCTTGGATGCATTTATGGACTCCAATTTAGGTCCAATTAGAGTGGAATTAAAGCAAATTGAATGGGGATTGCACAAAATTCGTAGGCCATGGATGTAGCACACTTTTGGACCATTTGGGAAGTGTATTGAGGAAGTTTGAGGGCTACCAAGAGGCCTTGGATGACAGCTAAGGTGGTGGGCCAAGTTTGTTGAGTGCTTAGGATATTTAAGGAAGACTTTGCGGTCATTGGGGCCCCCCTTGACCAGCAACCCATCTTCTTCCCTTCAACATTCCTTTCTCCATTCATGCTGTCTTGATAGCTTAAGAGAAACCATAAAATTGGCCAACAGCTCCCCTCCACCGTCCACCGCCCCCTACAGCCGCCGCACGCCATCCAAACTGTCGCTAGCCGCTGCTGCTTGTGTTCGTCGCCTACACATCTTCCGTCGCCCACATGTCATGTGCGTCACCGTCCTAAGTTGTCGAGCTCCCTCCAGCTGCTTGGAAGCCACTTGTCACCATCCTCAAGTAGCCAGCCACCTCCGCCTACCCGCCTAGTCCATCTCACTGTTTCCAGCAGTTGTTGTCGCTCGGTTCAGCTTCTTCGACCAGCAAGCAGAACGGATGCCCTACCCAACCGTGTGTCTTCGAGGCCCTTTTTAGGTCCCCTTTGGGCCTTGGTTGGTGTTGTCGTAGGCTTGTTTATTGCTCGCCTCCGCATCGCCATTGCTGTGGACTCACCGGATCGTTAAATCGATGAGTTTACTTGCTAAACTCTGCTTAGGGAGTTAATGATGATGCTTAGGGGGTGATTAGTTTAAATTAATTAGAGATTATGAGGTTAGTTTGATTAGATTAGTTTTTAATTATTCGTTTATGCATGTTAGGTGGTTAGATTAGATTAATTTAGGACTTGATAAGTTGTGCCATTTATCTAGATAGGTTCAGAAATTTTATAAGCCCGTTTAGGTGGTTAAATTAGCGTTTCCGACCTAAGTTAGTATTGTTTGTAATTAATTGCATTTATTTTATTATTAAATATTTTCTAGAAATTAGACCGGGATAGCTGGTGACTAGAATTTTGTGCTGATTGCAATGGTGTGTTCAGTTTTTGCAATTAAGTGTTAATTTGTGCAAATTGAGTGATTATTGAAATTTTGGTTATTTATTTCATAATCATGAAAGTTTGGTATTTAATTAGAAAATCCCGGGTGTCGGGTTTTGACACTGAAAATGGTTTTAAGTACTATATCAAATAGTGAGAATTTAAAAGGAAGGATATCAATTTTTTGGGTTCGATCTAACCGTGTACCCACACACGATATTTTCACCAGATGTTTTTAATATGAAGGAAAAGGGTCAAGTACATTATCTTAATCAAGACATTCGAGTGCAATGCATAGTATCTTTGGCCGTAATTGATTGATCGTGTGTTGGCTATGCAAACTCATCTTGAGCATTTACGCTAGACGAAGCCCCTATTTGGGTTGCCCCTAGACAATGAAAGCCGGTCGCAATAGATTCTAGACCTATGCTCCTTCGGGAAAGCCGTCTGATAGAGATGTTGCCATGCTCAATGGGGTGAGATGACGCCTAGCTATGCTAGAAGACCGCCGAACATCGAGTAGGCCGTGCCCATTGGACCGAGATCAAAACTAGGAACTCATGATTAATTGAGTTGAATGTGTCGGATTATGGGACAAAATTGTATGACGCGGTATGGGATGTGTCATAACGATTTGGCTCTATAATCAAGACCCTTATGCTTGGTTGAAATTAAGTGTAGCATTCCGGTTGATTGTGTTTGACTACTGCGGATGTCTGTGGCTGTGTGAAATATGAATTGTGTTGACCTATAGGGAGGATCTGAGACAAGGTAGGTCTCTATGGTTGTATGGTTGTGTGGTTAGGATGCCTTTAGGAATATTACATTCCTAATCGGGGTTTAGAGTGTGAACTCACTGAGATTTATATCTCACCCCATCATGGAGTCAATTCTTTTTAGGATCGTAGAGTGGAGGATCTATAGCCGAGCTGAGGGGATCTGAAATGTAGGTCAGTTAGGACAGCTTCTTTTTAAGAGCCGGTCTTTTGTAGACTTTTGGTTGTTGATTTTTTTATATGACTTAGTGTGTATATAAAAGAGTGTTTTGGTTGTGAATATGTTGTCTTGTTTTTCTATCCCGAGATGGTGACCATCAGGGGATTTGTTTAATTGCTTCCGCATGTGCAATAAAAGGAAAGGGTCGGCAACTCGTCATGGGAAGTCGCAATTTAATCGACCACCGAGGGATAAGGCACGCGCTTGAAGTTCGGGGCGTGACATCCCCGCCCGAAGTGGTATTTGAGCTGATCGGTAGTTGGAGTGATAAGGTGCGATGGGTTCTTAGGATAGTTAGTAGGAAAGGCCTTTATTTTATGGTGATGCATTGGAGTGATAGCTGCTTGGTAGATTATTTTTGAGGGATCACTCAGTTTCTAATTCTGTATGGAATTGGGAACCAGTTTTGTAGAAAGTCTATATTATGAGTGATCTGGAGCAGAGGACTCCTAGGAAGAGAACCATTGGACTAGCGACTAGGGGTAGGGTAGGTAGGTACCTAAGGTGGTCATGGGATAGCGCCGATTCAGGCTAGCATTAGTGGAGTAGAACTGCCTCCAGTCGGTGCTGGGGTAGCAGCCCCTGGCGATCCTAGGATAGATGGGATCGTTCATGCGCTAGAGACGCTTGGAAATGTGGTAAGGCAGTAGGCCCAGAATCAAGTTGTCGCTGCAACTGCTTCAGCCGCCACTACCGTAGCTGCCACTACTGCCACCAATGTCACCGCTGATGCTATAGTTGCTACCGTAGCCATTGCCGCACTTGCTGCCGCACCTGCTGAAGTTCCACCTGGGAATGTGGTTATTGAGAGAGAGAAACTTATGCATAAGCTCCTTGAGCAGTTTCTGAAGTAGAACCCGCCGAGGTTCACCGGGGCAGGAGATCCCGAAGCTGCAACGGTTTGGATCCAAGATTTGGAGAAGGCATTTGAACTGCTGAGGTGCATCGAGGAAGAGAAGGTCGTCCTTGCCGAATATCAGCTGCAGGGAATCGCAAGCACTTGGTGGAGAACCACCAGAGGAATAGTGTTCCCGGAAGATGTGGTCTCGAAATGGAACACCTTTGTCCAAGTCTTCAACAGCAAGTACTTTTTAGACAGTGCCAGAGAATTGAAGATGGCAGAATTCCAGCACCTTCGCAAGATACGATAACAGAAGATCAATACGAAGCAAAGTTTGCCGAACTATTGTAGTATGCCCCTAAACTGATCAAGGATCTGATAGACTGAGCTATAAGGTTCAAAGATGGGCTCAGACAGGAATTGAGGAGTCCATTGGTGCCATTCAATTTGAAGGACTACAACGACCTACATGAATGGGCTCAGCTGATAGAGAGAGACCAAAACGAACAAGCCATTGCATCTGGGTTGCGGTTTGGTTCGAACAGGGATGGAAATAGGTTTAGGAAAAAACCTATGGCTATAGGAAGGTATCCGATTTTGCCCAACAAGAAGAATGGGATAGGAAAGTCAGCGTTAAGACCGAATGATGCATGTCATTTCTGCGGAAGACGACATGGATCGGCCCCGTGCCATTCAAGGCAAGGTGCTTGTTTTAAGTGTGGCGAGCAAGGTCACTTGGCTAGGAATTGTCCTAGAAGACAAATGGGACCGTAGTTACCGCCGCCACCACCGATGGGTCAAAACTTAGGATTTGCGCCACAGATTGCACAGCAGGGTGGATAGAATAGAGCTCCAGCGCAAGGAAGGGTGTACGTTATCACTAGAGGATAGGCAGAGGACGCGCCTGATATGATCATAGGTACGGTCTCGCTGAACGACCATGCTACATATGCTTCATTTGACCCTAGTGCGACTCATTCTTTTATAGCTGAGCAGTTTGTTAAGCTGATAGGATTGAATCTTGAGTTGTTGAGTCAGTAGTTAGTATATCGACATCGTTAAAAGATAAGGTGTTGTTTGCGATGGGTTGTCCTTGTTGCAAGTTAGTGATTGGGGAGCGAGAGGGGAGGATAGATTTGATAGTGCTAGCCATGTATGATTTCGATGTGATAATTGGCATGGACTGGCTCACCAAGCAACGAGCTAAGATGGACTGCTATCGTAAAGCGATTCAATTTAACCCGTTAGAGGGTGAAAGTTTCGATTTTATTGGAAGTCGAGGAGGACCCTCGATTTCCTTAATCTCATCTTTAAGGCAACCCATTTGTTAGACGGGGGTTGCCAAAGTTACATAGCGACTCTCGTAGATACGACAGTGGAGGAGCTAAAGATTGAAGATATCTCAGTAGTCCAAGAGTTTCCAAATGTTTTCTAAAAGACTTGCAAGGCCTACCGCTAGAGAGAGAGATCGAGTTCATGATTGAGTTAGCTCCCGGGATAGGGCCAATTTCTAAGGCTCCTTACTAGATGACAATGTCTGAGCTGAAAGAACTGAAGGTGCAGATGCAAGAATTATTGGATAAAGGATTCATACGTCCCAGTGCATCACCTTGGGGAGCACCAGTTCTGTTCGTGAAAAAGAAAGATGGTTCGCCTGTCCATCGATTATCGTCAACTCAATCAAGTGAAGATCAAGAACAAGCATCAATTACCGAGCATCGACGACTTGTTTGACCAGCTGCAAGGAGCGTCAATATTTTCTATGATCAACTTGAGGACAAGGTACCATCAGCCGAGGATCAGAAAGAAAGGATATACCGAAGTCAGCATTTCGTACTCGATACGGCCATTATGAGTTCATTGTAATGCCATTTGGTTTGACAAACGCCCTAGCTGCTTTCATGAATTTGATGAACCAAGTGTTCAAGGAGTATCTGGATCAATTTGTGATCATGTTCATCGATGATATCCTGGTGTACACGAGAAGTTCTAAGGAACACGAGAGGCACTTGAGGATGGTGCTCCAGATTTTGAGGATTCATGAATTGTACGCCAAGTTCAGTAAGTACGAGTTTTAATTTACTCGTTTAGCATTCCTAGGTCACGTGATTTCAAGCGAAGGAATCTCCGTGGACCCGTCCAAGACCGAATTAGTTATCAATTGACCAAGACCGACAACCGTGACGGAGAACATAAGCTTTTTGGGTTTAGCAAGGTACTATAGAAGGTTCGTGGAAGGATTTTCAGCATTAGCTTCACCGTTCACTCGACCACTAAAGAAGGAAAAGAAGTTTATATGGATAGACAAGTGCGAGCATAGTTTCCAAGAGCATAAGTAGAAGCTAACTACTGCACTCGTTTTGACGATTCCATTTGATCCTGGAGGATATGAGATCCATAGTGATGCGTCATTTAGAGGACTGGGTTGTGTGCTAATGCAACATGGCAGGGTTATTGCATACGTGTCCCGTCAATTGAGACCTCATAAGCTGAATTACCCGACGCATGACTTAGAAGTCACATCGATTATTTTCACTCTAAAGATTTGGAAATTTTATTTGTGTGGAGAAAGATTCCAGATCTTTACTAACCATCAAAGTCTTGAGTACCTATTTTCTCATAAGGAGTTGAATATGAGACAGCGCCACTGGATGGAACTCCTGAACGTCTATGATTGTGATATCTTATATCACCCTAGAAAGGCGAATAAAGTCATAGATGCGTTGAGTCGAAAGTCTTCAATCGCGCAGATGTTGCTCAAAGAATGGATTTTACTTGAGAGGGCTCGAGATTTGGTTTTCAAATTTGAGGTAGGCCACCTTTCAAATCTTATGGCCACCCTCAAAATTGAGCCGGAAGTATAGATCAAAATCAAGACGCTTCAGCCGATAGACTCGAAACTTCAGAAAATCCTATAAGAGGATACCAAAAAGAGAAAAGCTAACTTTCGGATTATTGATGATGAAACATTAAGGTTTCGAGGACAATTGTGTGTACCTGATGATGCAGAGCTTAAGGAATAGATTTTTTCAGAAGCTCATCGTAGCAGTTACAGCATTCATCCTGATAGTACAAAGATGTATGAGAATCTATGTCAACACTATTGGTGGTTCGGTGTGAAGGCGGACATCACCAAGCATGTCACTAAGTGTCTGATGTGTTAGCAAGTAACGACATAGCATTGTAAGCCGGGAGGACTTCTGCGACCTCTCGAGATTCCCGAATGGAAATGGGAACACATTACAATGGATTTTGTGAAAGGCTTACCAGGGAGTCAAAGGGATAATGATTCCATTTGGGTAGTGGTCGACAGACTAACGAAGTCGGCTCACTTCATCACAGTACGAAAGGACCTTGATTTGGACGGACATGCAGAGTTGTATGTGCGTCAAATTGTTCGTCTGCATGGAGTGCCAGTGATGATTACCTCAAACCGAGACCCGAGGTTTACAACTGCCTTTTGGAAAAGTTTACAGACCGCTTTAGGAACGAAGCTGCAGTATAGTACGGCTTATCATCCTCAAATGGATGGCCAATCTGAGAGAACGATTCAAACCCTCGAAGACATGCTGCGAGCTTGCATGTTGGATTTCAAGGGAAGCTGGGAGGAATAGCTTCACCTTGTCCAATTCGCCTACAACAATAGCTACTAGCAAAGTATTAAGATGGCTCCTTTCGAAGCGTTGTGTGGCAGAGCGTGCAGAACACCAGTGTGTTGGGAGGAGGTCGAAGAACGAAAGATCACAGGCCCATAGTTGGTTCGGCAGTCAGTGGATGCAGTTGCCGTCATCAGGGACAGATTAAAGACCCCTCAGAGCGGCCAGAAAAGTTACGTAAATAAGCGTCGAAGACCATTGGAATTCCAAATTGGTGAGCACATATTTCTGAAGGTGTCACCAATGAGGGGTACTCGCGCTTTGGCAAGAAAGGAAAGCTGAGTCCGAGGTACATAGTTCCCTTTGAGGTTCTCGAAAAAATAGGGTGTGACATCTCAAATTTCACTGACCTTCATTAGTATAATTAGATCATTAGGAATTTAGATTAATTAGATTGGGCCGAAAGTGAACCCGATAGATCGTGAGAATTGTGTGGGCTTGAGAAGTAAATGGGCCACACGAATTGGATTTGAAAAGCCGAGTGAGAGATTATGGGCTTGGACTTGGCTTGAAGTGGGCCAAGGTTCGGCACTGTAAGATTTGTAAGTTTAGTGGGCCGGATCGTTTTAGGTTGAGCCTGTTGGGCCAAAGATGAATATTTAGGCCCGAATGATTTTATTTTATAGATTATAGTTATGATAACTTGATTAATGTTTATAAAACTAATATCAATTTCTAACTTTAGCATTTTTGTGATGAATTCTTTATAGACTAACATTGACTAGTCGATATGTTATGTCATTCGATATGTTATATATATGTTATGACTTTGTATAATTGGGATTAAGTAGAAACAAAAGGCAATTAGATGAAAATATTATAAGCTAATGAACTAACGAACGATATCGATTAACTGTTAATTAGCGACGATCGATGATGGCGAAAATCTTCATGCATGAAAGCCACGACATCTTTCTCTCTCGTTTTCTCCATGCACTTGACACCCACGGTTTTCTATTCCCTAGAAACCGAAACCATCAGCCCAAGGAAGCATAATTATTAGCAAACTTCATCATTACACTAGCCTAGGGATTAGTTTATAGACCAATTTTTCCCCTTAAGCTTCGTACACTCTCTCTCTCTCCATATAAAACCGAGCAACCCCCATCTTCATCTTCTTCTTTCTTTTTCTCTCGGCTGAGCAGCGAAAAACCAGAAGCAAACCAGCAATTTCTCCTTCTTGCATGCTGATTTTGAGTGTTGATCTTGAAGCATCTCTATATTGTTTAGTAGCTGAAGCAAGGTAAGGAAAGATCTAACTCTAAATTGAAAGTTATCCATTGTTTCATCAAGGGAGCTTGAGGATCTAACCAAGCAGTGATGGATATAGTTTGTAGTTGCTGTTTTGAGGTTGATCTAAGCTTAGTGAGTGTTAGATTAAAGGTAGAAGCTATTGCATGTCACTCTTGAGTCTTGCATGTTCGAAATTCTAGTGTGAGTATGCTGTTTTGTTGAGTGAAGTGATGAAATAGATGCCGAGTGGATGGATATGGTGTATGCTGTGATGAGTGAACTCACGGATGCGTTTATACTTTGAGCCGAGCTGTGGAATTGATCATTTGTTAGAGAAAGACATACCGAGGTTGCTTTGAGTTGCTGTGAGTAAGCATTGGAGTATTATAGAAGAGATTTGTGGATAGACAAGTTGTTTCGTTGAGTTAGAAGTGAGAAAAATTTGTGTATCTATCCTGTTCTAAGTGAAAACAGTTATGGAGTCTTCTGTTTGTGTTTAATTTTCTTTATGTATGTTAAAAGAGATAAGAAAGAAACCTTTCTACATGATAGAACGTCTATAAGATTGAGTTATACACGTAGCTATAACCATATGGACATTAAAATAGAGAAATAGAAGTGAATTTAGTAAAACTAGTAAACTGTTTTTGTAAGAATCAGATTGACCTTTACGGATTACATGAATTTTCTGTATTTACCTAGTTAGAATTGGACTTCGAATCCTGAATTAAAATTGTATAACATATCTTAAGGAATAACGTGTCAAAATTTGAGATTAAACGGATAAGATTTGGCTAGTGAAACAAGTTTGCTTGTAGATAAAGAATCTGGACGTCGATACAGGGTACTAGTAGAGATTAGGACAACTTATACGCTTAATACAGTGAGAACTAGATTTAAGTTCCTTCAAGAAAAATGTTAAGCTATGTCTTAAATATAACATACTAAAATTTGGTAGTATTCCGATAAGTATTGATATACCTTTTATGTTCGAAACCAAAACTGTTCATTTAGTTAGTATACTGTTGGACCCGAGAACACATAACTGATGTAGTGACTTATCTATTAGACTTGTATGATGAACATAGAATTTAATAAACCTTATAATAGATGTTAGTTGAGTATGAGTAAGTCTCATATGTCAATAGAGGTGTAAGTGTATATAGTATCATGCGTGTGCAATGAGTGCGGTGCATAGTGCTTAATTATGGGATGAATATCTGTTCGCCATGGAATGGGACATGACGTAATGGGTTTTATCTTATAATTCGGACACGCACGTGTGTTAGGATCATGAGAGTTAGATGTATAGTTAGATACTTTAGAGTCTTTTCTTTTGCATACGATAAATGCATTAATCAAAGGTGTGGTGGTGTGAAACGTGTGCTTAAGATGAATGAACCCATCGGTACCGAGATACCAGTGATGCCCCCGGAAGTTTGAGATGCCCTTGTGTGAGATCAAGGATGCCTCAGTTGTATGATATTGAGATGCCTCGGAGTGAGATGCCCCTTGCTGAGTGGTCTTGGGAGGACCTCGGTTGTGTGATACTGAGATGCCTCGGAGTGAGATGCCCACAATTAGAGATGTTGTGGAAGTCCGGATAACGTACTTTCCGGAAGTGACTCGATCAGGCCGGTAGAGTCCCGGTTGTGACTGATTCGAGGGTGGATTTTATGCACACTAAATTTAATTATATTTGGCGAGTGAGTTCATCTATTATTGTTGCATTATATTTTGATGTGAGATTGAGTTTGTGAAGGGTAAGTATAGAAGTGGATGCATAGAAGGTGATTTCTTACATGAAGTAATAGTATTGTTTATGCTTGTGATATATTCTCTTAGCATCCTAAATTGTTTGATGATTCACTTGTAACTTTGATGGCTATGGATTGTTTAAGTTAGAGTTTTATCATTCTTTACTGGGCAAGGTTGTTTGCTCATACCTTACATTTTCAGATTGATACCATGGATGTACCACCAGTAGCTCGATACGGGGTGGTAGCACGCCTCGATGTTTCTTTTCATGACTTGTATGATCCCGACATTGACATGACGTTTTCCAAGTATGAGGCTACTTTATGGATGGATGATGGTAGAGCTGACTTAATACCGATGAAGTTCGTCGCATGGTTCATCAACCATGAAGGGGAGATGTTTGGTCCTTTACCCTTTGGAGCAGGAGGACCTGGAGTGGGGATGGACGACGCCTAGACGTCTTGGATCTTGTAGAAGCTGACTGACTTTTGTTTTTTGTTAGAAGTGGGCTTGTGTGGGAACTCGTGGAGTAGATACCCTCACCCTTTATCCCTGGCTTGTGTTACGCCTTACTTTTGTTTTGTATATGATGTAAATATATAGGCGAAGAACATGGAATGAGTCCAGTCGATAATTTTGTATGCCCCGATGATGATAAAATGAAAGGAAGCCTTTTATGATCTTGTCTATGTGCATTGCATAATAACCTTATAATATAAACTTGAGATTTTAAATAATCCATGTTATACATGCTAACCTTCAATGGTAAACACTATGGGTTATCTAAAGGAGATTACAAGCTAGGCAAGAAGATAATAATAATTATAATTCCGCTTGCGCTTAGTACGTGACGCCCGGGACGTCACAGCTCGTTACATAGTGATTCTAGCGTATCGTCTTGCATTACAGCCGAGGTTGGCGCAAGTGCATGATGTCTTTCAGGTGTTGATGTTGAGAAAGTATGAGCCTGACTTGACCCACGTGCTGAATTTTGAAGAATCAGACGTGGTCGGCAGGGTGTCGTACATGGAAAGATAGGTTCAGATTATGGATCGGAAGGAACAGATTTTGCGAACCAAGACGATCCCGTTGGTTAAACTGGTCTGGCAACACCACGGCATGAAGGAGCAACCTGGGAAAGTGAAGACTCGATAAGACAACTGTAACCCCACATTTTTGTTTAAAGATTTGTATGGTTTAAATTTTGAGGATGAAATATTTATAAGAGGGGAAGAGTTGTGACGTCCTGAATTTCAGGTTTTGTTTTCGATTTAATTTTAGGCTTTTCATCGATGTGCCTATAGTTCTATCTCCTGAGTTGGCCACTCACGGGATAACTAGCCTATTAGTTGAAGCCGTTAAGGAATCTAAATGCAATAAACTTGAGAATTCGACTAGGAATCGACTGCTTGATTGTGCTAATCTGCAAGGGTCATTACGGCACCGTCAAAATCGATCAAACACCGGAGATAGGTCGTTTTGACAAAGGTATGTGATTAGTGCGTGGGTGATTATACCTAATTGTAAAATTTCTGTTGAACGGCACTAAACCGATTTTCTATCATTAATGTACTCTGTGCCCATATTCGAAACCTCGAGATTTTCACGACAACAAACAGTCATCAATGTGTCGAAGATGTACATTGTGGCTCGAAAATAATCGACCATAGGTCAATTGCACTAAAAATTCCTAAAAGCTACACGGTAGGTTAGGCCACGCTAAAATCACGCCAGATTGAAATTAACCACGAAAATGAACCAAATTTCATAAATTGAAAGTTTTGTTTTGTCACGATTCATTTTAGGAATGTCAACTCGTCTTCCGAAGATTTTTCTACAAATCGGGATTTTTGGCAAAAATTTAAAGTAAGGCCGTTTTTTACCCGGAAAATCAGAGGGCTATTTTTTAGCACACCGTTGGCCGTCAAGTTAGTTCAATTGACGAGGAAAAATGTGAAATGGAGTGTGGGCACCTTGGATGGATTTATGAACTCTAATTTAGGTCCAATTGGAGAGGAATTGAAGCAAATTGGATGGGGATTGGAAAAAATTCGTAGGCCGTGGGTGCAGCACACTTTTGGACCATTTGGGAAGTGTGTTAAGGAAGCTTGAGGGCTGCCAAGAGGCCTTGGATGATAGCCAAGGTCGTGGGCCAAGTGTGTTGAGTGCTTAGGATATTTAAGGGAGACTTTTGTGGCCATTGGGGCCCCCCTTGACCAGCAGCCCATCTTCTTCCCTTCAACCTTCCTTTCTCCATTCATGCTGTCTCGAGAGCTTAAGAGAAACTAGAAAATTGGCTAGCAGCTCCCCTCCACCGTCAACCGCCCCTGCAACCGTCGCACATCATCCGAACCGTCGCCAGCCGCTGCCACTTGTGGGCGTCACCCGCGTGTCCTCCATCGCCTGTGTGTCCCGTGCGCTGCCAACCTAGGGTCGTTGAGCTCCCTCTGGCCGCCTGGAAGCCACCCGTCGCCGTCCCCAATCAGCCAGCCACCTCCACCTACCTGCCTAGTCCCGTCTCGCCATTTCCAACCGCTATTGTCACTTAGTTCAGCTTCTTCGGCTAGCAAGCAGAATCGAAAGCCTAGCCCAGCCATGTGTCTTCGAGGCCCACTTTAGGCCCCTTCCGGGCCTTGGTTGGTGTCGTCGTAGGCTTGTTTATCGCTTGCCTTCGCATCGATGTCGCCATGGACTCAACATATCGTTAAACCAGTCAGTTTATTTGCTAAACTCTACTTCGTGAGTTAATGATGCTAAGGGGGTGATTAGTTTAAGTTAATTAGGGATTAGATGGTTAGTTAGATTAGATTAGTGATTTAATTATTCGTTTATGCATGTTAGGTAGTTAGATTAGATTAATTAAGGACTAGATAAGTTGTGCAATTTTTGAGATAGGTTTGGAAATTTTCTAGGCCTGTTTAGGTGGTTAGATTAACGTTCCGCCCTAAGTTAGTATTTTTGGTATTTAATTGGATTTATTTAATTAATTTTGGTATTTATTTAATTATTATATATTTTTTGGAAATTAGACTAGGATAGCCGGTGACCGGAATTTCGTACGATTGCAATCGTGTGTTCAGTTTCTGCAATTGAGTATTAATTTGTGCACATTGAGTGGTGATTAAAATTTTGGTTATTTATTCCAAAATCGTGAAAATTTGGCATTTAATTAGAAAATCTTGGGTGTCGGGTTTTGACACCCAAAATGGTTTTAAGTACTATGTCAAATAGTGGGATTTTAAAAGGAATGATATCAATTTTTCGGGTTCGATCTGATCGTGTACCCACACACGATATTTCCACCTGATTTTTTAAAACGAGGGAAAAGGGTCAAGTGCATTATCTTAATCGAGACATTTGAGTGCAATGCACAGTGTCCTTGGCCGTAATTCATTGATCTTGTGTTGGCTATGTGAATCCGTCTCGAGCGTTTACGCTAGACAAAGCCCTTATATAGGTTGCACCTGGACAACGGAAGCCGGTCGCAGTAGATTCTAGACCTATACTCCTTCAGGAAAGCCATCTGATAAAGACGTGACCGTGCTCAATGGGGTGAGACGACACTTGGCTATGCCAGAAGACCGCCGAACATCGAGTAGACCGTGCCCATTGGGTCAAGATCAAAACTAGGAACGCATGATTAATTGAGTTGAATGTGTAGGATTATGGGACAAAATTGTGTGACCCGGTATGGGACATGTCATAACGATTGGCTCTATAATCAAGACCCCGTGCATGGTTGAAATTGAGTGTGGTGTTCGAATTGATTGTGTTTGACTACTGCTCATGTCTGTGGCTATGTGAAATATGAATTGTGCTAACCTGCAGGGAGGATCTGAGATGAGGTAAGTCTTTATGGTTATGTGGTTGTGTGGTTAAGACACCTCTAGGCGTATTACCTTCCTAGTCGGGGTTTAGAGTGTGAACTCACTGAGATTTATATCTCACCCCGGCATGGGCTCAATTCTTTTCAGGATCGTAGAGTGGAGAATCTGGAGCCGAGCTGCGGGGATCTAAAGTGTAGGTCAGTTAGGACAGCTTCTTTTTGAGAGCCGGTCTTTTGTAGACTTTTGGTTGTTGACTTGTGTATATGACTCAGTTTATATATAAAAGTGTGTTTTGGTTGTGAATCTGTTGTCCTGCTCTTCTATCCCGAGATGGTTACTGTCAGGGGATTTGTTTAATCGCTTCCACATGTGCAATAAAATGAAAGGGTTAGCGACTCGTCCTCGGAAGTCGCAATTTAATTAACCACCGAGGGATGGGCATGCGCTCGATGTTCGAGGCATGACAAGGAAGGATTTTGCATTGTTAGGATTGAGTGTGAAATTGAGACCTATGTATGTACTAATGTCACGCCCCGATCCTCAGAAACGCGCACATCCCTTATCTTTGGTTGATATTAAAATGCGATATCCCAGGATTACACATCGTCGACCCCTTTCATTTTGTATTGCACATGCGGAAGCAGTTATAAAAATCCCTAGACAATAAAACATTGGGATAGAACAGTAGGACTAGAAACTTAAACCTGAAAACCAACAACCTTATATACAAATATAACGACTCGGTCATACATGTACATAGACAAGCCATGCTAAACAGGTTGGTTTCTACTCAAATTGATTCTACAAACAAAGTCATCAAGATCCTACTCTGGATCATCCCCGGGGTTCTCCTCCAGATACTCCTCTTCGATTTCTTTCTCCTCGGCTTCTTCATCAGGGTCCTGAAATGTTGTCCCACAACCGAGATGAGACTACGTCTCAGCAAGTTCTACCCCCTAAGACCCGATTAGTAAACTAATAAACCTTAGGGTTGCCTACGCACAACATGAGTCAGAAGACTTACCTTGGCCTCAGATTCCACCTGCATATTAGCCCATATCAAATAAACATCTAAGCAATCACATCACTGATCGAAGCATCGATCAAATCGACCTAGTCGATTACACACCAACTAGACCACTCCCGGTCATTTCAATTCAATCAATCAACTCACAATTATGAATCACGGTCCTTAGGACATAACTTATCTATAGGTAGTAATCACGGCCCCACCGGGCAATTTTTCAATATAATCGATAATCACACTCCGCACGCATTCCAATTGATAAACACTGCCACACAAGGGCATAACCTACTCGCAGTTCGGCTATCTATTGACATTAATGCCAGGCATCGCCTTCCCCCTTTAGAGCACTGCTTCGTCATTACGTCGACGGCATTCCTGAAGGAGCATAGGTCTAGTTGGCCTAGCCTCTACTGCGACCCGAGCCTCGTCACTATATTGACGGCGATTAAAAAGGAATACAGGTCCAGTTGGTCTAGCCTCTACTGCGACCTGAGACTCGTCACTATATTGACGACGATTATAAAGGAATACAGGTCCAGTTGGCCTAGCCTCTACTACGACCCGAGCCTCGTCACTATATTGACGGCGATTATAAAGGAATACAGGTCCAGTTGGCCTAACCACTACTGCGACCCGAGCCTTCCAACCAGCACACGACAAATCAATACTGACCCTCAGACACTTTGCATTTCATCCATATACTCCAATTACAATGGTAATCCTTAAAAATTCAATTTTTGATGCCAAACCCGACACTTGGGATTTTATGAATAAAATCCATATTTTTCACAATCAACACTCAATTTGCATTATCCACTCATCAAATCCATTTCACTAATATGTAATGCAATTAACTAATAATCACTAATCCGTTCTAATCTAACCACCTAATTACACTTAACTAATACTAATCAACATTTAAGTATAATTAGCAAACTAAGAAGGCATTAGTGAGCAAAACTCACACCAAACGACGAGGTCGATGCGAGGATCGACTTTCCTCAAAGCGGGCCGAGCATCCGGGCTCGGAAAGGCGGCCAAACCGGGCCGAAACCCCACTTCGATACCCATTTTCTGCCCTCTCTGTTCGTTGCTGTTGAGGCCGAGAAAGGTGAGGGGAAGACTCAGCTTGAGGCAAGCAAGCGCCGAGGTGGACAGAGGAGACCGAACCGGACCGAGGCGGTGGCGGTAGGAGCTCCGGCGGTGGTCCACAGTGGCCGTGACAAGCTGGACAGCTCGCTGAGATGACGAGCTGGGCGAGAAGGAGGCCAAGGCGCGCGCGGCCAGCAGCGGTGCGCGAGGATGGCAGCACGGCGGCGAGGCGGAGTGCGCGGTCGACGCGCGGGCGGAGTAAACGGCGTGCGGCGTGAGGCGGGGCAGAGCAACGACCGCAAGTTGCTGTCTCCGTTTTCTGCTTCTGCTCTTTTGAACAAACGAAGAAGGAGAAGAGGAGAGAGAGAGATTAGGTTTGAAAAGTAAAAAAGAAGAGAAAAGAAGGAGAAACAAAGTGGAAGACAGCAGAGCATTCGGTGGAAAAAGGGGGGCTGGGCACGAGGGGAAGAGAGAAAAGGAGAGAGAGAAAAAGAAAAAGGAAAAAGAAAGAAAGAAAGAGAGAGAGAAAGGAGGAAAGGTGTTTGGCCAAATAGGGAAAGGGGAAATGAGAATAGATTCAAAAGAAACGAATTTCCTCAAATAGAAAATTCTTATCTCAATTTCTTTTGAATAAGCTCATAAATTCCCAAAAGGATTCATATTAGAGTTCTTGATTCCCCTCTTGCATTTTTGCATCCAAAATTCCTCTTGAATTTCCCTCAATTAACTCTCACAAAAATCAATTGATATTTCCATTATCAAATTGATTATTTTCCTTATCCAAAAATTCTTCATGCTTCTCAATTTCACAATCAGAATTGATCCTCGGCTTCGATTGAACGAAAGTGACCCTATTTATTCAATCGAAATTTGAACCCGAAAATCCGGATGTCACAACTCTTCCCCCCTTATAAGAATTTCGTCCTCGAAATTTAAACCTTTACCGATCCTTATACAAAAGACGGGGGTATTGTCGTTTCATTGAGTCTCATTATTCCATGCTAATCCTTCGGTCTCGTGGTGTTGTCCGGCCATTTTGACCAAGGAGACCAACTTGGTATACAAAATTTGTTCTTTCTGAACCAACAACTAAACTGAGCTTCTCACGTATGACACTCTATCGTCCTCATCTGATCTCTTTTTCTCGACTCCCTAATGAACCTTTAAAATTCAACAATTCAAAATTTCTGACAGTTCTGTTTAGTCTTTTTTTCTGACATTGATCTGACAACTACAAACACTGATTTCTGGGCTAACTTTGGTCTGTGATCTTTCTTCACTTCACTTTCTTTTCACCACTAAAATTCTGTACCCTCTGCTATGCACTGCTTGAGAAAGAACCCTCTGAAACTCTGCCAAACTTGAAATCTTTGATTTAGATTCGAAATATAATTCCTCCCCGGCACTCCATGCCGATGAATTATCTGATGCACACACACTTCAATATATCCACTCTGTGACATGACAGAATTTTCAATTTCTGAAATCGAACTTAGATTGGCGGTTAATTTCACTCCGACGCGCTTTTAGTGTGACCTAGGCTACTGGCTAGTTTTTAGAGCTTTTTTGAACAAATGACCCGTGGTCGATTTTCTTCGAGCCACAATGAACCCACTCGACACATTGTCGATTCTCGATTGTCGTGAAAATCTCGAATGTTCAAATACGGACACAGGGTACCAAAACGATAGTAAAATCAAATCAGTGCCAGTCGACGAGAGTTTTCCAATTTAGTGGGGTCACCCACGATTGGCCATTCATCTCAGTCGAACCGACCTATCTCTGATCTTAATTCGATTTTTAACTATGCTGTAATGATCTCTAAAGACGAGCACGGTCGAGAAATCGATTTCTGGTCGAATTCCCAAGTCTATTTGCCTTAAAGTCCTTAATAACTCACCCAGCTAGTCTAGTTATCTCGTGAGTGGCCAACCCAGAGAAAAGCATTGAAGTCGCGCCGATGAAATGCCCAATTTATCCAATCAAAATCAAAATCCAAAAATCTGGATGTCACACACTCAAAACAAGATCTATTCGTACTGTACCAAAGTGGACCAACTCCATCTATCGATCGACCACTATCCTCAAATGGTATCAGTAATCCCTTGAATCCTTAGTAAGCTCGTCACAATATTCCATTTTGATACCTCTGACACTTGCAACTTGCTCGGTGGTATCTATCTTCATATCAGTCTACCAATCTAGCTGACGCCGATTCTGATCTACTTTGAATTGTCTAATCAAACGCTACAATTGCCATAGTAAATTTCTGACAAATCTTTCCCTGAGTGCTACACTGTCAAGTGTATTCAATTACTCATGGAACCCGAACGTTTCATCCTCAGAAATCTTAAAGTCAGATTCTTTCTTGCTCGTATCATTTTTCAGGATCTCCTGAACATTTCGGTCTACCACTGAAGTGTCTGCTTTTAACTTGAATATTCAGTCAAATTTTGAGGGCGGATTTCCAAAGGTAGCCTACCTCAAATTTGAAAACCAAATTTCAAACTCTTTTCGAGTAAAATCTATACTTTAGTCAACATGCGTACAATTAAAAACTCTCGACTCAACGCATCAATGACTCATTTCGTTCCTCCAAGGTGATACCTGATATCACTATTATAGTCCTGCCAAAATTTTGATTCACGACACCGTTTCACATTCCACTTATTGGGTCTCAACCGGCGGGACGGTCATGCAACAATCTTCTCATGTTGTATCAATACATACCCATTCCTCTGCAAGACACATCACTAAAGATTTCATGCTTTCTAGAGCCAAAGGAAAAATTTAGCACAAGCGGAGTAGCCTGTTCTTACTTAAGCTCTGACAATTATCTTTGCACTTGTTTATGCCGATGAATTTCTCTTCTTTCTTAAGAGGTCAAGTCCACGATGATCCTGATGCTGAAAATTCTTTCATGAACCTTATGTAGTAATCTGTCCAATCCTCACGGCTTCTGATCTCTGACATGGTTGTCGATTTCGATCCATTAACAACTGATTCGACCTTGGCTGGGTCCATGAAGATTTCTTTACCTGTAATCACATGACCATTCTTAAAGCCTTTCGTGACCCTTAGCACTTAATGAATACCCTAGAATGTCGTTATACCACATGATCACCATTGATCTAGATATTCTTTGAACACTTAGTTTGTCAAATCTATGATAGTGGCTGGAGCATTCGTCAAATCAAATGGCTTTACATTATACTCCCAAGGGCTGAATCAAGTGTGAAATGTTGTCTTCAGTATAACCTCCTTCCTGGTTCTCAACTGACGATAACCTGTCCTCATGTCGATCTTTGAAGACGTCAACACTCTTTATAACCAGTCACACCATTCATTGATCTTTGGTAATGAACACTTATCATTGATTTTTACCTAATTGAATTGACCATGGTTGATGCACAACTGCAACGAACCGTCTTTCCTTCTTTCTCACTATGAAGCTGATGTCTCCCTTAGGTAATGCACCGACATACATGAATTCCTCATTCATCAATCCTCACGTCTACTTCATTGGTTCCATCAATCCAGACAACAACAACCGATAAGAAACTTTAGAGAATGGTTCTGTTCTAGATGTTAGCTCGATCATAATTTCTACCTCTTTCTCTGGCAACGATCTGACAGTTCTTATGACAACACATCTACAAATTCTGAGACCATTGAGATGTCTTCTATCTTCAATTCTCCAATCTGTCTTAACTATAACCATCACCAAGTAACCCTGGCAATCTCCATCGAACAAGTGGGTTGTCTTCAATCGACGAGATTAAAGAAATCAAAGATTCATTTCGACTCACAATAGACTTGACACTTTCATATGCTCCTGGACTAAGTTGAATTACTCCATGACCATGATTTATTACCACAAGATGCTCCAGAACCAATTCTTTCCACACTTGATGGATAAGTTGTACACAAATAGTCAATCAAGTACAACTCTTATCAGTGGTTCTTTTCCTACAGCCTTAACAAACAACTGAAATTCCACAATTGTGTTCCCAATACTCACTGGCACCATTCTGATGAAATCACCTCAAAACATTCTTCCATTGAATAACGCATAGTCATTTCCATTTATGTTCCTTTTGCCATCTTAATGACGTCTTATCTGCGGCATCAGTATCAATGCTCCCTTGGACTTACACTGATAGGGTTTCACCTGATAGCCGTGTTGACAACACTTACCACAAATCCTGTCCGCAAAATACACGAGACTGATTCATACCATCTTCCATAGAACAACATGTTCCATTAATCTGAATGTTGACCTGACTATGCCACCCCTCCTATTGGGTGGAATAGAATATTCTTCCCTCAACATCAGCCTTTTCCCCTGACCGAATTCCAAGTTTGCTTGCGCTGAATCTTGACTCAAATATCGAAATCTGTTCCCTGATTATCCTTCCGGATTGGACCTCAGCAAAGGTAGCAACAACAACAACTTGATCCTGATCTTACTAGCTCATCTTGATCCCAAGGAACACTTGCAACCGAAAAACCTTATCAGACTTCAGATCAATCAACTCTGCTACACTAGTACCAACCTACAGTGGCACTCTTACGCTCGAGCTAGCCAGAGTCGACACTCTGCCTACCGAATCCACAACGATTAAAAGCAAGCGATCCACACACGACAAACAATTTTACCAATCAGCTGTCAAAGACATGCACCAGTCATGAATTTAAAAATGATCCTACTACTATCCCCAAGGTCATCACACCTTATCACTTCAATACTTAACCATGCTCTGATATCACAAAAAGGGGATGTCACACCCCGATCCTCAGAAACGTGCACATCCCTTATCTTTGGTCGATATTAAAATGCGATATCCCAAGACTACACATCGCCGACCCCTTTCATTTTGTATTGCACAAGCGGAAGCAGTTATAAAAATCCCCGACAATAAAACATTGGGATAGAACAAAGTAGGACTAGAAACTTAAACCTAAAAACCAACAACCTTATATACAAATATAATGACTCGACCATACATGTACATATACAAGTCATGCTAAAAAGGTTGGTTTCTACTCAAATTGATTCTACAACAAAAGTCATCAAGATCCAACTCTACTCGATCATCCCCGGGTTCTCCTCCGCATACTCCTCTTCGATTTCTTTCTCCTCGGCTTCTTCATCGTGGTCCCGATATGTTGTCCCACAACCGGGATGAGACTACGTCTCAGCAAGTTCTACCCCCTAAGACCCGATTAGTAAACTAATACACCTTAGGGTTGCCTACGCACAACATGAGTCAGAAGACTTACCTTGGCCTCGATTCCACCCGCATATTACCCCATATCAATTGACCGATCGAAGCATCGATCAAATCGACCTAGTCGATTACACACCAACTAGACCACCCCGGTCATTTCAATTCAATCAATCAATTCACGATTATGAATCACGGTCCTTAGGACATAACTTATCTATAGGTAGTAATCACGGCCCCACCGGGCAATTTTTCAATATAATCGATAATCACACTCCGCACGCATTCCAATTGATAAACACTGCCACACGAGGGCATAGCCTACTCGCAGTTCGGCTATCTACGACATTAATGCCGGCATCGCCTCCCCCCCTTGGAGCACGCCGTCACTACGTGACGGCATTCCCGAAGGAGCATAGGTCCAGGTTGGCCTAGCCTCTATCGACCCGAGCCTCGTCACTATATTGACGGCGATTAAAAAGGAATACAGTCCAGTTGGCCTAGCCTCTATCGACCGAGCCTCGTCACTATATTGACTCGCGATTATAAAGGAATACAGGTCCAGTTGGCCTAGCCTCTACTGCGACCCGAGCCTCGTTACAATATTGACGGCGATTATAAAGGAATACAGGTCCAGTTGGCCTAGCCACTACTACGACCCGAACCTTCCAACCAGCACACGACAAATCAATACTGATCGTCGAACACTTTGCATTTCATTCATATACTCCAATTACAATGGTAATCCTTAAAAATTCAATTTTTGATGCCAAACCCGACACTTGGGATTTTCTGAATAAAATCCATATTTTTCACAATCAACACTCAATTTGCATTATCCACTCATCAAATTCAAATTCTAAGTTCACAAGAAAGAAATCAACACGAAATTCGAGCGTCGACCATCCCGGTTAAATTTCCGGAAAATAAATAATTAAATAATTAATTTCGAAATTTAATATTTAAATACAAGAAATTCAACTTAGCACAATATAAAGCTCAATTAAATAAATGGACTGCACCACAATCATCAACATAAAATCCCGGTCACCGGCCATCCTAGTTGAATTTCCAGAAAATAAATAATTAAATAAATAATTTCGAAAATTAAATAAATAAATAAAATAAATTCAATTTAGCATAATATAAAGTTTAATTAAATAAACGGACTGGACCACGACAATCAGCACGAAATTCTGGTCACTAGCTATCCCAGTTGAAATTCCGAAAAATAAATAATTAAATAATTAATTTCGAAAATTAATATTTAATTCTTAAAAATTCCATTTAGGCCCGAATTGCCTAAGTAACACCCGATAAGGGTCGGGAAAAATCCCAAGAGACAACCAATAAATACTATGGACCATTTCACTAATATGTAATGCAATTAACTAATAATCACTAATCCGTTCTAATCTAACCGCCTAATTACACTTAACTAATACTAATCAACCTTTAAATATAATTAGCAAACTAAGAAGGCATCAGTGAGCAAAACTCACACCAAACGACGAGGTCGACGCGAGGATCGACTTTCCTAAAAGCGGGCCGAGCATCCGGGCTCGGGAAGGCGGCCAAACCGGGCCAAAACCCCACTGCGATACCCATTTTCTGCCCTCTCTGTTCGCTGCTGTTGAGGCCGAGAAAGGTGAGGGGAAGACTCAAGTTGAGGCAAGCAAGCGCTGAGGTGGATAGAGGAGACCAAACCGGACTGAGGCGGTGGTGGTAGGAGCTCCGGCGGTGGTCCACAGTGGCCGTGACAAGCTGGACAGCTCACCGAGATGACGAGCTGGGCGAGAAGGAGGCCAAGGTGCGCGCGCCAGCAGCGGTACGTGAGGACGGCAGCACGGCGGCGAGGCGGAGTGCGCGATCGACGCGCGGGTGGAGCGGACGGCGTGCGACGTGAGGTGGGGCGGAGCAACGACGGCAAGTTGCTGTCTCCATTTTCTGCTTCTGCTCTTTTGAACAAACGAAGAAGGAAAAGAGGAGAGAGAGAGATTAGGTTTGAAAAGTCAAAAAGAAGAGAAAAGAAGTAGAAACAAAGTGGAAGACAGCAGAGCATTCGGTATTAAAGGGGGGCTGCGCACGAGGGGGAAGAGAGAAAAGGAGAGAGAGAAAAAGAAAAAGGAAAAAGAAAGAAAGAAAGAGAGAGAGAAAGGAGGAAAGGTGTTTGGCCAAATAGGGAAAGGGGAAATGAGAATATATTCAAAAGAAACGAATTTCCTCAAATAGAAAATTCTTATTTCAATTTCTTTTGAATAAGCTCATAAATTCCCAAAAGGATTCATATTAGAGTTCTTGATTCCCCTCTTGCATTTTTGCATCCAAAATTCCTCTTGACTTTCTCTCAATTAACTCTCACAAAAATCAATTGATATTTCCATTATCAAATTGATTATTTTCCTTATCCAAAAATCCCTCAAGCTTCTCAATTTCACAATCAGAATTGATCCTCGGCTTCGATTGAACGAAAGTGGCCCTATTTATTCAATCGAAATTTGAACCCGAAAATCCGGATGTCACAACTAATCCTTGATGTTTTCAAAACTCTGAGACTTTACATGAAAATTGTTTATAAAATGTCAAGATCATGGCCAACTTTCATCTGAGTGCGGGTGATTTTGACGTCCGGAGGAACGAGCGTACCTTGGGGCCGCTGATGCCGTTGCTAGAGGACAATGATGGAGGTTCGAGTGCAATATAGTTGAGGGGGATGCGAGGATAGCAGCAAATTTTTGGGACGCCAGCACTTGTAGATAGATGACATTATAAGTAGCTAATGGAAAAGTCGGTCTTTTTGGATATAGCCAATATAGAAAACTTTGGCTTTTCTTGCACTAATGAACAATATTTATCACATATATGTGTATATTTAGTGTGCATCATTTGGAAGTTTAAGGAAAGGAGTTGATGGATCCACTTTCACCATATTATTGCACAGGGACCAATGAAAAATGTAATAGACCCCTAAATTCGTGGATTTGCCGAAATCCATTAGTATCAGAATAAAGGACATCCAGGATAAGGAAGTGATGTGGCGACCCTAACAGATCGGGGGCCGTCGAGGGCGCCACATCCGGTGTAGGTGCGAATCCTTTACAGACTTGAGGAGGTCAGCATTGATGTGGTATAGGATTAGTCCAGGCCATAGTCGATTTAGTGAGATATGTGACCATGTAAGATTCAAGTCGTATTAGACGTGTGCCGTTATGCTAGGACAACCCTACATGTTTTGACTAGGGTTTCATGTGTTATAACTCCTTAGATGAATCCATAAAACTAAGTCGATTTGAGAATAGTGAGGGTTTGGATAGGTTGATGGCCATAGGCTGATGCTTAGTAGGGGTCGAGACAAGGAGAGATCATTACTTTCCTTAGGAGTGGAGGGTCGGTCTAGTTATGCTTCAATGACTTCAAACATAATCCTTAAATTGCCGCTCCATGGTTTGAGTTGATTGATATCGTCGATCCATCGTGGCGACGATGCCTCAGGTGTCGGGATGCCTAAAGGAGTGTGACATAGTGCCCTTTAGATGCCTGGGGGGAAATGTAATTGGGCCTCAGAGGTCCTCGCAATGCCAGTTGGGATGTGAGATGCTTGGAGGGGCATAACATGATGCTCTCCAAATGCCCGGAAATGAAATAAAGACCCCGGAGGTCCTCGTGATGCGAGTTGGGGTGCGAGATTCCTAGAGGGGTGCAACATGGTTTCCTTTAGAAGATGATGGTGGCTGGATCCAAACTAGATACGATTATTGAAATTCCCCAAATGTCCACTTCCTCCCTGGTGTATCATTTCCGTGAAATTCATTTAGAATCAATGCAAATTGAGCTGTTTCGATCTTGTATATTGTATGTTTATGACTCCGTCGGATGAGTAGTGGTAGACTCATGTAGTATAGTCTAATAGGCTTTTACTTGCTGAATATTTATACTCACCCCTTGTGGATTACTCTTTTTCAACATGTAAGTATGCCTCTGCAACCCGCGTCCTCCATGATGCTCTACGGTGTCCCCACCAACCTCACATGGGACCAAGTGGAGCAAGTCGACCCCGATTTTCCTGAGGTTACATTTATTCAGATCATTGTGATCTTGACTGTGGACGTTGGTCTTCCATCGGGGCCCGTACTGATGGGGTTTGTCGCACTCTACACTCGGGTCAATGGGCATACGGTGGGACCACTCCCACTTCCAGACGGTGATGACGATGGCGACAGCGGGGTCAAATAGAAGGAGGGCCTAGGGAACGAGGGTAGCATTTTCGGTGAGACTAGGACGTGTTACGTGGGAGGCCATGTAGAAAGGTAGTAAGATGGTCGGAGTAGTATTTTGGATGTAGCTAGAAGAAGGAACTTTTTACCCTAATGTACCAACCTAGGTCATCTACAATCTATAAATAAATAAAAGTGCCCGGTTATGTAGTTTTGTGTACATCAATTTAAAGTATAATTGAGTTGTCAATATACATTTCCACATAAAAATAATAATAATAACCATGGAACGTCACGGCAACCCACAAGTATATCCAAATTCAAAAAGGAAAATTTCATAAAAAAATCAAGAAGTTAGCCAGGTCACTATTTTTACCGAATTGGATAGTTTTAAGACGGTAAATGATTAGGCTTTTGTACTAATTATTTTACCTTAGAAAAATATGAAATTAAAGTATGTTGTAGACGAATATATTTTGAACATTTTCCATGAAGGAAGTTTACCAAATTTGAACCACAAAATGCTCTGTAAAATCCAAAAATTTCGAAAACTGAAATCAAAGTTAGAACTTAAGAAACCACTCAAAGCTTTGGTCCCACGAATTTGAATTTACGAACACACCAAAACTATCACGTCAAAGACAAATTCATCGATCCGTGCGACGAGCAAATCATCATAGCATAAAGGATCAGAATTTCACTTACAAATCCGAGGACATGAGCAAACCATACAAACAACCATTAACATGCATATAACTAATCATGGATGAAAACATAGCCAAGCCTAACATCGTAGCATAACGCCCTAGCTAAGTGTTGGGGATTCTACTTACAACACTTCAAATATGGTAATCCCCATGACGTGCAGGCGAGCAGTGAGGCAAGATCCAAGCAAGAGGGGTGCTACCAAGAGTGAGTGAGCAACCCAGAGAGGAGAGAGGTGGTGCGAGGATGAAAGCTTGAGAGGGAGAGGAAGATGAGGTGGTGTCAAGAAATAAGAGGTGGGTGCCTTTAGTTATAGACCATCCCTTCTTCATCTATGAACTTGCTCTCCAAGCCTTAAGTAAAGACTTGCTCTCCAAGTTCATCTACAGTCTACAACTCTCTCTCTTTTGTCTTGATTCAAGAAGCACTTAAGGAAGACATTAAATGGAAGAAACTTGGTCTTCAAGTCTCAACTTAGGGGAAATTATTAGCCCTAAGCAATTGGGGACACCTCAACTTGGTATTGATGTGCTAGAATCCAAATGCATTTAGTGCATTCTCATCCAAAACCCAAGAAGACTTGACTTGACTTTGTTCTTCCTCATGGGCATGTAGCCCTCCTTCTTTGTCTCAATTGTCTTACTTTTCATACTCATTTTAGGGCTATGATGATCCTAGGTTGTTAGGGACACATATGCTTAAAAAATCATTAACTTCATTTAGTGCCTTTCATTCTTGTTTTTCAAGAAGCTTGACCAATCTAGCTTGGTCTCCAAGTCCCCTTAAATAAGCATGTGACTTATCCTTTATTAATGTGCGAAAATCCAAGGTTCATGATTATCTTCAAGGGGCAAGACCATTTTATACTAAGTGTCTTGACAAGTCAAAGTAGCATTTATATACTAGCTTCCGAAGTCATTTAATGTACCATAGGAAAATGTCTAATTTGCAGGCCATCTCATTAGGTGGAAATTATTCGAGTCTAACGATAATCGACTACCTTATTTGGTTTGAGGTATGTACCTAAGCCATGATCAAGACGAAATAGGATACAACGAAGTTTAATCAATGGAACCAAATTCGGAATTCCTTTTTACCATGGTCTAGTCGTTGAGCCTGTTAACCAGTCCTACGGCCGGTCCTATGCTTAGTCTTGGGTCCTGCACCATAGCTCATGATCAGTCTAAAATTGAACCACGTTGAGTTTATTCGATCCATGGTCAATTCTCTATTGTCATCTAATTGTGTGGAATTGATCAGTTTACCTTGACACACGGACGCATTGAATCGATTCATGGTCATCCAAGACTGATACAAGGGTCATACAGAATCACTTGTGATCGGTACATGATCGTGCGAAATTGATCCATAAAAGTCTGTTGATTGATTCGTGATGGTGCATGATCGCTCCACGACCGATCCTTATGGTCAAATAACCTATCCATGGTTGAATACTCTATCCAAGTAAACCAATCGTTTGGTTGCCTATTCCTAAAAGGGCTAAGTTGTGACATCCCAGGCTGTCACTTACTAGACCCTAAGTCTTAATCTCCTTAAATTTTTACATGTGCAAAAGACTTTATATATATTAATATTCTTAACACAAACATGTTGCCACTTAAAAACAAGTTCCATAAACATTTCCTTCCATTCCATTCATCCACTACATAATTACACGGGGAAAACAACATCTTGATAGTTACTAACATAGCAAAATACATATCAAGATGACCCAAAAATCCATTGGAAAGAAGTTCGCAAATATCCTGTTATGACAAACAACACCAGTTAACCTAAAAGATCAACTATTGATGATGTTTATGTCGAAACTGTAAAGATTAGGTTTATGGTGATGTAACAACCAAGTACATTGGATGATGTCCATTGGGTTAGCTAAGTAGCCATTGAAAGAACTAGATTCGCACAACATAGCCCTCTATCTCTCTCATGAGGAGTGTAATGACCCCGACTCCATCTCTAGGGTCTCGAGCAGGAAGGGTTATGTGACATCCCAGAAATTTTGTTCTGCTTTTAATTTAATAAATCGGGCATTTCATCAACGCGCCTATAGTGTTATTCTCAGAGCTAATTACTCATGAGATAACTAGACGATCTAGGGAAGCCATTAAGGAATTTTAATGCAATAGACTTGAGAATTTGACTAGGACTCGACTACTCAACCGTGTTCATCTGTAGAGATCATTACGGCACAATAAGATCGACTAGAGATCAGAGATAGGTCGGTTCGATTGAGATATGTGGCCAAACGTGGGTGATTCCACTAAATTGCAAAATTCTTGTTGATCGGCACTAGATTGATTTTTCTGTTGTTTTGGTACCCTATGTCTGTATTTGAAACCTCGAGATTTTCATGACCATCGAGAGTGGCCAAGTGTCGAAGGGGTTCATTGTGGCTCGAAGAAAATTGACCACGGGTCATTCGCACTAAAAATTTCTGAAAGCTACCGGGTCGCCTTGGTTACGCTAAAATCGCGCCAAATCGAAATTAACCGTGAATTTGAATCCGATTTCAGAAATTGAAAGTTCTGTCATGTCACAAGTCATTTTAGTAACGTCGACTTGTCTTTCGAAGATTTCTTTGCAAGTCGAGACTTTTTGGGAAAAAAGTCGAGGTAGGGTTGTTCTTGTCCAGAAAAGTCCGAGGACTGTTTTTTGTCGTGAAATTGGGATGCAAGTGGCTTTAATTGATGAGGAAAAATACTAATTTGATCGAAGACTTGACAGTTGGAATTTTAGGAGCCGAATTAAGTTCGTTCAAGAAGCATTTTGATCTAAATTGAGGGAAAACATTGTGAAATTCGTGTGCCCCCATAGACCCAACAATTGGACCACTTCAAGGACTTCTAAAAGGGGCATTATGGTCGGGAAATTGGTTGAGGAGGCCAGTTGGTGTGGTGGGCCAAAGCAAGGGGGACAAAGAGATGAGGATGAGGCAATTGGTGGCCCCCTCCAAGCAAAACCAATCCCCCTCCTTCTCCCTTCCCTCTCACCCATTGAGCACCCCATCCTAGCAGCTTGAAGACCTCAACAAACCTAGAAACCGATCCTTCCTCCTCCCCTCGCCGTTGCAACCGCTCGCCAAAGCCGGAACCACCGTCAAGCCCCCACGCGCTCGCCTGCTCGTTGCACATCGCTACCGTCCCAACCGTGACGTCTCGCCTAGCTCAAGTGACTAGGAGCTCGCCAGGCTAGCTTAGGCCATCGTCGGAGCTCACTTCGCCGCTGTACGCCACCGCCTTTGCCCATCGAGCTTGCTACATCCACCACCGGTCCAACCTAGTCGTTTCCAGCCCAACCGATCGCCGAGTAGCCCTTTTTCAGCCCCAAATAAAAGCTAAAAGTAGGGTCTCTAGACCATTATTTGGGCCGTTTCCCGGCATTCCCAACCCCATTTGGCGAGCCCACTTTGGAGTTTCCCGACCCCTGCGGCGTTCCCGTCGTTTTGATCTAAGCAGATCATTAATAACGTGAGTTTAACTCACTAATCCTTGCTTAGTAGGTTAATGATGCTTAAGGGTTAATTAGTTTAGGCTAAGCTATGGTTAGGTGGTTAGTTAGAACAAATTAGTGAATTAGTTAGTCCATTATGCATGTTAGGTGGTTAGATCGATGCAATTAGCAAATAGACAAGCTCTAGTATTTATTTAGTCAGGTTCGGAAAAATTCCGAACCCGAATCGACATTTAATTAGGTTTTACGGGCCTAAGTTCTATTTATTGGAATTTAATAATTATTTTCTGTAATTAATTATTTATTTATTTATTTTCCGGGAAATTAGACTGGGATATCTAGTGATAGGAATTTTGTGCTAATTGTAGTGGTGTATTCGGTTTATTTAATTGACAGCGAGTTTGTGCAAATTGACTATGATTTGAGATTGTTGGTAATTATCCAAAAATTTGTTAATTTTGGTAATTAATTAGAAAATTATGGGGCGTCGATCTACAGCGCCAAAAATTTATTTTTGGACTGCTGAAATTTGTGGGATGTTCAAAAGTGTAAATATTGTATTTTGGCAAAGGCCGACCGTGTACCCACACACGAGTATTTTTATCAGGTATGATAAAAATGGCAAATTTGTTAAATAATCATGTTGGTATAATATATCAACCTATGGGCTCTGATATTTCAGCTTTGGGTGAGCAGTATATATTGTGGTAAGCTTTTGGTGAGTGTTATTAATATATTATATCTGCCTATGGGCCTCGATATATCAGCTTAGGGTGAGCGATATACTTTATTATCAGCTTAAGGTGAGCAATATAAATTATTATCAGCTTTGGGGGAGCGATATAAATTATTATCAGCTTTGAGCGAGCCATATAAATTATTATCAACTTTGGGTGAGCTATCCTATCTATCTTCAACTTAGGGTTAGCATCCCTAATTTGATAGGACCCTATAGATAGTATTGAGCAAGTTGACTGAGAACCGGTCATGATAACATATAATCAACTCAGTTAATTGATCGATGATTTGATCTAATTTGAATGGGTTGATGTGGTTAGTGAGTATTTAAATTATACTGACTTGCAGGAAGAAGTAGAGGTACAAGTAAGTCCTTTGACTCGTGGTTGTACTTAGGTAGCCATTTGGGCGTATTTTCTTCCTAATAAGGGGGTTGAACTTGCTGAGATATCGTCTCACCCCGTTGTGTGGCAGAACAGAAGTGCTTCATCCCACTTCATGGAGATCCAAGGGGATGGGTATATGATTTGGTGAAAACCATGGTCTGGGTTGATGCGAGCTTAACCAAAAAGGCGCCCCACCAATACAGATCATGGTATCGCCATGAAAGGAATGGCCAGAGGGAAGGGCTTGTACCAGAATCCGAGGTTCCTTTTTATGTCCTAGAGGTCGCTTTTGGGAAAGGTATGGCAGATCGTCCAAGAGGTACAGTGGTAGACCTAAACTCTCCGGTGTACTCAATTGAGGGCTCCAACTGGGATGAGGAAGAGGATGAAGTGGAGGATGAGGAGTAGTAGTAGTTTGAAAACCCCCTTTGTTTTGTGAACTTACATATGTGTATATATATATATATATATATATATACATATATCAACTCGTAATGTATATGACTAGTTATGATATGTATATATAAGTGTGTTATAATGGTTTGAAAAATTGTGGCCCTACTTTTCTAACCCATTTGATTGTTGTTTAGGGATTTATTTAATTGCTTCCGCATGTCCATTAAAATGAATGGGTTGGCGACACATCTTGGGACGTCGCTATTAATTGACCGCAGAGGGATGGGAATGTGCTCGGAGGATCGGGATGTGCCATCCCCGTTTAGTGGTATCAGAGCCCATGTTAGTGATTAGGGTGATAAGGTGTGAGGGGTCATGGGATAGTTAGTAGGAAAGACCTTTAATTTATGCCGGTGCATGTCTGTGATAGCTGATTGGTAGAGTTATTTGTTGCTATCGCTCGACTTCTAATTCGCTGTAGAATTGGAAGGCACTTTTTTGTAGAAAGCATGCAAGATGAGCGATCAGGAGTAGAGGACTCCTAGGAAGAGTATCGTCAGGCCTGCAATTTGGGGTAGAATGCTTACGAGTATCGGTACCAGAGGAGGCCATGGTAGAGCGTAGGCTGAGACCAGCGTGAGTGGAGTAGCACTACCTCCAATTGGTGTTGGGGTAGCAGCCCCTGGTGATCCTAGAATTGAAGGGATCATGTAGGCGCTTGAGGCCATGAGAGGTTTGATAGGGCGGCAGGCCCAGAATCAAGCCGCCATTGTTGCAGCCGCTGCTACTGCTGTCGTTGCCGCCGCCGCCGAGGCCGCACCCATTGCCGCACCTGTTGCTGCACCCATTGAAGTTCAACCTGAGAATGTGGTAGTGCAGAGAGAGAGGCCAATTCACAAGTTGGTGGAACAATTTTTGAAGCTAAACCCGCCTAGGTTCATGAGTACTAGAGATCCCGAGGCCGTGTCTTTTTGGATCCAAGATCTAGAGAAGACTTTTGCACTTCTGATGTGCACTGAGGCTGAGAAAGTTGTCCTTGCAATCTACCAACTGCAAAGTAATGCCAATACCCGGTGGAGAGCCGCCAAATAAATAGTATTTTTGAAAGTTGTAGTCCCGGTGTGGGACGCCTTCCTCAGAGCTTTCAATGATAAGTATTTTTTGGGAAGCACCCGAGAACAAAAGATGGAAGAATTCCAACGCCTCCGTCAAAGGGCGATGATTGTTAACCATTATGAGGTCAAATTCATGGAGCTTTCTCAATATGCTCCAAGGTTGATCTAGGATCCGGAGGAAAAAGCTCAAAGGTTCGAAATGGCCTTCGACTAGAGTTGAAGCAACTGCTGGTGCCGTTGGATTTTAAAGATTTTCGGGAAGTGTACAACCGAGCTCAAATGCTAGAGAGAAGTCTAAACAAGCAAGCCGCCTCATCTGGATCGAGGTTTAATTCAAATATGGATGCAAACCAACATGGGAAAAAGCCCATGACTAGAGGAAAATTCCTTGTCCCGTCCAATAGAAAGGCTGGAGTTAGCAAGTCCGGGCCAAGCCAGAATGGTACGTGTCACTTCTATGCAAGGTGACATGGTTCGACCTCGTACCCTCAAAGACTGAGCGTTTGTTTTGGATGTGGTCAGCAGTCTCACATGGTCAGAGATTGTCCTAATAGGCTAAGAGGACAACCACAGGTACCGCTGCCGCCACCAATGGGTTAGGTTAGAGGGTTAGCACCGCATAACACACTGCAAGGTGGACCGATGAGACCCCCACCTCAGGGATTAGTGTATTCCATCACAAGAGGTTAGGCAAAGGACGCGCCTGACGTGATTATAGGTACGGTTTCGTTGAACGACCATGCTGCTTATGCATTATTCGACCCCGGCGCGACTCATTCTTTTATTGCTAAGCAATATGTTAAGCTGATAGGATTAAGTCCTGAGTTGCTAGAGTTAGTGGTTAGCATATCTACACCGTTAAAGAATAAGGTGTTGTCTACATTGTGGTGTTCTGGTTATAAGTTAGCGATTGGTGAGTGAGAGGGGAAAATAGATTTGTTTGATTATTGGCATGGGCTAGCTAACCAAGCAACAAGCAAAGATGGACTGTTATTGCAAAATGATTTAGTTTGACTCGTTAGAGGGCGAAAGTTTCAACTTTGTTGGGAGTCGAAAAGGACCATCGATTGCCCTTATGTCGTATATTAAGGCAACTTGTTTGCTAAACGAGGGTTGTCAAGGTTACCTAGCAACTGTTGTGGATACAACAGTCGAGGAGTTGAAGGTTGAAGACATCTTAGTGGTGCAAGAATTCCCAGATTTATTCCCGAAGGAATTGCCAGGTCTGCTGTCGGAGAGAGAGATTGAGTTTGTGATCGAGCTAGCACCCGAGATAGAGCCAATCTCTAAGGCTCCTTACCGGATGGCGTTATTTGAGTTGAAAGAACTGAAGGTGCATATGCAAGAATTGTTGGACAAGGGATTCATACATCCTAGTGCATCACCTTGGGGAGCACCAGTTCTATTCGTTAAGAAGAAAGATGGTTCGTTGCACTTGTGCATCGACTATCGTCAACTCAATCAAGTGACGATCAAGAATAAGTGTCCTCTCCCGAGGATCGACGACTTGTTTGATCAGCTACAAGGAGCGTGAATATTCTCAAAGATCAACTTGAGGACAGGGTATCATCAATTGAGGATTAGGAGGGAGGACATACTGACATCAGCATTTCGTACTCGGTACGGTCATTACAGTTTTGGGTTGACTAATGCTCCACCTGCTTTCATGGATTTTATGATCAGGGTATTTAAAGAATATTTGGATCAGTTTGTGATTGTGTTTATCGATGATATTTTTGTATATTTGAGAAGTGATGAGAAGCATGAGAATCATTTAAGATTGGTACTCCAGACCTTGAGGATTCATCAGTTGTATGCTAAGTTCAGCAAGTGCGAGTTTTAGCTGACTCATATGGCATTCTTAGGCCACGTGATTTTAGGCGAAGGAATCTCAGTGGACCCGTCCAAGATTGAAGCAGTGATCAACTGGCCAAGATTGACTACCGTGACAAAAATAAGAAATTTCTTAGGTTTGGCCGGATACTACAGATGGTTCGTAGAAGAATTTTCTGCCTTAGCCTCGCCTTTGACCCGATTGCTGAAGAAAGAGGAAAAGTTTGTGTGGACAAACAAGTGCGAATGTAGTTTTCAAGAGCTTAAGCAAAAACTAACTACCGCACTTGTGCTGACCATTCCATCTGGTCCTAGAGGATTTGAGATTTATAGTGATGCGTCGTTCAGAGGACTGGGTTGCATATTAATGCAACATGGTAGGGTTGTTGCATACGCCTCTCGACAGTTGAGACCTCTTGAATAGAATTATCCAGCGCATGACTTGGAAATGGCAGCAATCATATTCACTTTGAAGATTTGGAGACATTACTTGTGTGGAGAATGTGACATCCTGAAATTCGAGCCTTATAAGGGATGAATGAATGTGAATTTCGTCAATGCATTGTTGGTTGATCTCACTCAAAATTGATCACTCTTGAGATACTGACCTTGAGGGGAAAGGCTATTGAGGACAAAACCCGTACGACTAAGGAACTCGACCTGGGAGAACGACTTGACCTTGAGACTTGTGTGAGGATGATCCTATAGATAGGCATGCCGATTCTAAGGATGACTAGAAGTCAATTCACGGACATAACATAATGGAACGAAGAGTGATTCCGTTTACCGTTATCAAACCCGCGAACGACCCTATGTTGATCCTCAGTGATTGTGTACTTTGAAATAAGAATCGATCCTCCGTAATTTCATGCAGTCAAGGATGTCCATGCGTCGAGACGTCTTGAACGTGGTTTGGCACGAGTCGGTTACGCGTGAATCCTCGGAGCCGCCCGTCAGTTTGAGTTGTAACCAAAATGGCATTAGGGCGATTTTGACATGGCATGAGAACTAAAGATTGGACTTTGAATTATCGAGAACGTCCGGGATGGACTTTGGATGAAGCTATAGCGCCAGTTGAGCCGAGCAATTGGAAAAGGGATTTTCGGACCAAGGAAGCAAGCCCTCGAGGACGTGGGCCGGGCCGAGCAAGTGTGGGCCTTAGGCCCAAGTTGGGGCAGCCACCAAATGGGCCTAAGTCAAGCAAATGAGCCCATTGGGCCAAACCAACTATTCCTCTTTCAAAGGCCATGGTCCAACTTTGAGCCCAATCAAGCCCAACCAATTTCCAAGCCCACTCCTATTCATGGCCAAGCCCATTTCTTAGGCCCATCCACCAATTTCAGCCCAAGGTCAGATTTGTAATTTGTGCAAGATGAAATGACCAAATTACCCTTAGTTGTAGGGAGAAAAGGCTAGAGAAGAGAGAGAAGATGATGTCATGCATGGGGACTTGAAGCAAGCATGTGAGGGCCTTAATGAGGCTTGACAACCAGCCCTCACATCACTCTCTCTCTCCCCCATTCGGCCTCCCAATCGACAGAGCTCTCTCTCCCTCGTTTTGCTTTTCCTCCAATTTTTGCTCCAGCCGACCCTTCGGTGAATAATCAAGTCAAAAGTGGTCTTCCCAAATGAATCATCCAACGAGACACCTATCACCATGACCGGCAGAGACAGACCGTTCCAACAAGATCAATCTCATCCCGAACGGAGCCATCGAACGTCATGTACGGCCATCACAAGCCGCCACACCGATCCGTCGATCCAGTTGCAGCAGCCTGCCATTGTTTCGCGTTTTCGGTCATTTTTCTCCCATTTCGGTCCTTCCTCCGCCCATCCCAACCTCTAGCAAGACCCCTAAGACCCCTGGGAGCCACCGGTTGCATGCCAACCCCCTCGCTGGAGCTCCAGCCAAGCCGTTCAACTTGTTTTCTTCTCCAGCAGGGCTGTTTTTCTGAAGTTTTAGTGGAAGTTCGAGCTGTGGTTGCTATGTTGAGCTTGGGACCACCTTGGATCATCATTGTAGAAGTCCTAATGCGTAGCCACCGTCATCGCCGCCGCGTCCATGTGCCCCGGCCCGCTTAACGGTGAGTTTAGCTTCTAATCCTTCGATTAGTGCCTAAAACTTGCTTAGGGTTGGTTTAGTTAGATTTAATTCTAGTTTAGGTGATTTAATTAAGTTGTATTAGCCCGAAGATAGGTGGTTAGATGGATGGATTAGATTAGTTTAGCTTAATCTTGCTTTATTTACTTAATGATGCTTATGTGGTTAATTAAGCATGTTTATCTTAATTGATTGATTTCCTTAATTTAATCATTGTTTTTAATGATTCCTGAATATAATTTATTATTTATTGAATTATGGAAATTTACTGTTCATGCGATACTATTCAAGAAATACTGTTCACATGCACTGTTCACCCAATATTGTTCACATGCACTATTCACCGAGTATTGTTTACATGCACTGTTCATCCAAAATGCGAAAAATGTCTAAAATTCATGTGTGTTGATTTTATGAAGTAAATGGATGTGAAAATGCATGGCATCCACATGAACTGAGTGATGATGTGTGCAACGGCGTGGTGATTGGAAATCATCGATTTTATTAAGAAAATCCGGAGTGTCGAGTTTTAACATCGAAAGTGGTTTTAAAGACTATATTAAACCGTGGGATTTTAAAAGGAAGGACACCAATTTTTAAGGTTCAATCTAACCGTGTACCCACGCATGATTATTTTCATAGAGTGTTTTTACTATGAAGAAAACAGGCCAAGGTTGTTATCTTAATTGAGGCATGTGAGTGCAAAGCACAATGTCCTTAGCCGGAATTGAATGATCATGTGCTGGTTAAATGAACTCGTCCCTGGTGTGTGTCGGTGAACGTTAAAAGAACCCGTCCCCGGTGTGTGTCAGTGGACGTTACCCATTCCCGGTGTGTGTCGGTGAACGTTATGTGTCGGTGGACATGGGTCGCAGTAGATTCTGGACCTATACTCCTTCGGAAAACACCGTAAGGAATGCCGTCCCTAGCATGTGTTGGAGGATGTAGCCATGCTCAAAGGAGAGAGACGGAATCTGGCTATGCTAGAGAATCGGCATGTATCAGGTAAAGCTACCTGTGTGGGTAGTAATAGTCAATTGAAACGCATGTTGTGTGGCATGAAATTGATGAGCCTGATTATGGGACAAAATTGTGTGGCATGGAATGGAACGTGTCATAACGATTTGACCCTATAATCAGGACCCTTATGATAGATTGAATTGATGGACCGATGTGTGTCGGTAGTCCCTGCTTGTGTGAGCAGTGAATGATTTAGACGTTCCAATTGATGTGTGAAATTGTTATATGCATTAATTATATGCATGAGTGAATCACATTGTTTATGGCACGCACGCATGAATCGATAACATGCAAGGTGTGGCAATGGCCAGGTGAGATCGCTTGTGATACGACTCATATGTGATTGATGAAATGTATCATCTAATGGCCATGTGCATTGCGTGTATTGTGCTGAGTTATAACGTGCGGGGTATGGCATACCGGGTAAGGTTGTATGCGAATCGATTGTTGCTTGTTGCTTGTAGTGGGGTAGTTCTGGATAGATACCCTGAGTTGAGTTGGTGTACTAACCAAGGCTTAGGGTGGAACTTGCTGAGATTTATGTCTCACTGGTTATTGAATAACCATTTTCAGGTCCCTAGTGTGAAGAGCCGGGAGCTTGAAGCGAGAAGGGTCGGGGAGCATAGGTGGCTCAGTAGTTCTTTATGACATAAACCTTCTGTATAAGCTTCAAGTGTTTATAAAAGTGTATTTGATTTGAAATTGGTTGTCCTGCTTTTTTATCCCATGTATGTCGTTGTCAGGGGAGTAGTTAATTTGCTTCTGCATGTGCAATAAAATAAAAAGGGTCGACGACGTGTCCTGGGAACGTCGCAAAATTCTAACGACCACCTAAGGTTGTGCGCGCTCGAGGTTCGGGGCATGACAGAGAAAGATTCCAAATCTTCACTGACCATCAAAGTTTGAAATATTTATTCTCTCATAAATAGTTGAATATAAGGCAACGTTGCTGGATGGAACTTCTAAAGAACTATGATTGCGGCATTCTATATCATCCAGGAAAGGCGAATAGGGTTGCTGATGCGCTAAGTCGGAAGTCTTTGGTAGTGCATGTGACATCTTGAATTTCAGGTTCTGATTTAAATTGAATAAGTTAGGCTTTTCATCAATGCGACTATAGTGCTTTTCTCTGAGTTGGCCACTCATGAGATAACTGACCTATCAAGTGAAGCCGTTAAGGGATTTTTAACATAATAGACTTGATAATTCGACCAGGAATCGATTGCTCAACCGTGCTAGTCTACAAGGGTCATTAGGGCACAATTAAAAATCGATTAGACATTGGAGATAGGTCAATTCTATTGAGATGTGTGTTCAAAGTGTGGGTGATTCCACATGATTGCAAAATTCTCGTCGAACGGCACTAGACCGATTTTCAATCATTTTGGGTACCTTATGTCCGTATTTGGACCCTCGAGATTTTCACGACCACCGAGAATTGCCAATGTGTCAAAGAGGTATGTGTGGTTCGAAGAAAATTGACCATCAGTCAATTGCACCAAAAATTTCTAAAAGCTACCTGGTAGGTTAGGTCACGCTAAAATCGCGTCAGATTGAAATTAACTGCGAATTCGAATTTAATTTCATGAATTTAAAGTTCTGTCATGTTACGAGTCATTTTAGGAACGTTGACTCATCTTTCGAGGAACTTTCAGCGAGTTCGAGATTTTTACGGAAAATCAATACAGACGATTCGGAAAACGAACGGAATTTAGGTTTAACCAAGTTAAGGGGATTTTAAGCCTTTTAAGTGAGCTATCCAGTAGGAGGAAATCATAGGAATCATGTGGGCTTCCTTAGCGAAATTGGACATCAATTGGAGAATTGATGAAGGAATTGAAGCCTTATTGTAAATTTCGGAGGTCGATGCGAAGGCTGTGACTTGTGGACATCAACTTGGCTATTTGTGGATTTATTGATCAAGATTGTGTTAAGCGGCAAGAGGATTTGTGTAGAAATTTGTGGGACCAAGAATGGACAAAAATAAGATGTTTTATTTCTACTTTTCCCCCTCCTTAGCTTTTTCCGACGTGGCTGGTCCCCCTCCGTTGCACGTCCCCCTCTTCCGCCGACGTCATCCCCTGCAGCAGCTTTCAAGTGTTGTTTTCCCTCCTTTGACCGTTGACTTTTCCTTCCTCCTTATCCACTCCCGTTCTCTCTCTCCTCCTTATTTCCGCACATTCCCCTCATGCCGTCCGAACCTCTACCCTACTTGTTCTATTGTTTTTCTTTTCGTCTTTGACTGGTGGGTCCAAGCTTATCTTTTCTTTTCATTCTTTCCCCCTTTTTGACCGACATCTCTCTCTTTCCTTCCTCTCTCTTCACTCTTTCTTTTTCAAACGCCCCTCCCCACCGAGCCTTCTACTTCTCCTTCACTTTTTATTTTCTCCCACATGTACTATGCCTCACCGACGCCCCCACCTTCGTCCATTTCTTCTTCGCCTAAGCTTTGCCGACACCACCTCACGTGCAGTTCCTCACCGAATCAGCAGCAGCGTCCAACAAGGCCAAAGTTGACTCCAGCAGCGTCCATCCTCGACCAAGTCGTTGCTCCATCGTGGCCCATCGCCATCATCCGAAGCGGTTCCAAGTCAGCCCATCTTTAGGCCGCCAATCCGGGATTCTCCTCCTCAGTTGCTGCATCGCTGAGGTCAGCCGAGCACAGCCCAACCGAGCCGGGGCCAGCATCTCGGAGCCATGACCAGCAACCCCTTCAGCACCAGGCAGCAACCGCAAAGCTTTGGAGGCCATTTTTAGGCTCGTCCCAACCCCGCTTTCGAGGTTGTTGATCCCCGTCGCGTCCCCATCGTTTTGATCCGAGCGGATCATTAATCAAGTGAGTTTAACTCACTAATCCTTGATTAGTAAGTTAATTATGCTTAAGGGTTGATTAGTTTAGGCTAAGCTAGGATTAGGTGGTTAGTTATAATGGATTAATGAATTAGTTAGCCGATTATGCATGTTAGGTGGTTAGATTGGTGTAATTAGCAATTAGATAAGTAGTAGTATTTATCTAGTGAGGTTCAGAAATTTTCCGAACCCAAATCGGCATTTAATTAGGCGTTATGGGCCTATGTTTGCTTTTTTCCTATTTATTGGCATTTATTTATTAATTTTCGTAATTAATTAATTTCTAGAAATTAGACCAAGATAGTCGATGAACGGAATTTTATGCTGATCACAGTGGTGTACTCAGTTTATTTAATTGACTGCTAGTTTGTGTAAATTGATAGTCTTTTGTAAATTTGGGATTTATCCTAAATTTTAATAATTTTAGTAATTAATTGTATAATTATCGGGCCTGGTCTACGGCCCTAAAAACCTATTTTTGGATACTAAAATTAGTGGGATGTTCAAAACTGAAAATATTATATTTTGGCTGAGGCCGATGTGTACCCACACTCGCTATTTTTATCAGGTGCGATAAAAATGGTAAATTGATTTGATTATCAAAGCTATGTATTTTATTATCAGCTTTGGGCAAACTAGATAAATTATTATTAGTTTAAGGTGAGCTATATAAATTTTTATCAACTTAAGGCGAGTTATAAAATTTATTATCAGCTTAGGGCAAGCTATAATCGGGCTTTGATTTATTAGCTTAGCAAGCTATATGATTTATCAGCTTTGGGTGAGCGATATACCATGTTTTCAACTTAGGGTGAGCGGTCATGATTTTATAAGACATTATAAATAGGATTGAATGGTCATGTTGACATGTAATCAACTGAATCAATTGATCAATAATTCAATTTGATGTAATTGGGTGGTATGAATTGCGAGTTTATAAATTAAACTGACTAGCAGAAAGAAGTAGAGGCCCAAGTAAGTCCTCTACCCCGTGTTTGTGCTTAGGCAGCTCTTGGGACGTATTTTCTTCCTAGTTAGGGCTTAGGGGGTTGTACTTGCTGAGACATCGTCTCACCCCATTGTGAAATAACATTTTCAGGTTCATTAATGGCGGATCCCCCTGGATGTCTTGGTCATCCCATGAGGTTTACCGAGCAGGTCTCTATTTTCCCTAATCCCAGAAGTTCTTAGGTTTACGAACTAGTTGTAACCACTGTTTGGGTAGAGGAGGTTCCACATCAGGAGATACCAAATCGATTCAAAGCTTGGTTCCGCACCACTCCTTACGGTGTTAGGTTAGGTCCCCTTAGGACTTTTGATACATCCATTGCGGTAATCGATGCTTCTCTAGATGAGGATCCAACTGACCGTCCTGATGGCATAGTGGAGAACCCGCCGTCTCGCCCTAACCCTGTGGAGACTGTCGAATCAATGAATGAGTCGAATTAGCTGGTCTTCGGACAGCTTGTTTTGGAGAGTCAACCTTTTCATAGACCTTGTAAATATCAGCTAGTAATGTATATGAATTAGTCTGATATGTATAAATGTGTGATTTGGTTTTCTGAAATCCTGGCCCTACTTCTCTATCCCATCTTGTATGTTGTCTAGGGATTTATTAATTGCTTCTGCATGCGCATTAAAATGAATGGGTCGGCGACGTGTCCTGGGACGTCGTTATTTAATCGACCAAGAAGGGATGGGCACATGCTCAGAGGATCGAGGCGTGACATCCCTGTTTAATGGTATCAGAGCAATGTTAGTGTTTAGAGTGATAAAGTACGATGGGACTTGGGATAGTTAGTAGGAAAAGCCACTTTTAATGTGCCGGTGCATGTGATTGATAGCTGATTGGCAGTTTGTTTGATGTGGGTCACTCAAATTCTAATCTGGTATTGGAATTAGAAAACAGGTTTCTATGAAGATCCTATAGCATGAATGACCAGGAACAAAGGACTCCTAGGAGGCATACCATCGGACCTCTTACTCGGGGTAGAATGAAGATGAGAGTTGGTGCCCGAGGAGGTTGTGATAATGGTAGAGCGCCGGCTCAAGCCAGCACAAGCGAATTAGTATCGCCGCAGGCTAGTTTGAGTGTAGCAGCACTGAGCGATCCTAGGTTCGACGGGATCATTCAGGCACTATTGAACCTTGGGAATTTATTGGGTCGGCAAGCTCAAGACCGAGCCGTCGCTGTTGCCGCTGTTCATATCGCCGCCAGTGTGGTAACCACTATTGTTGCTGAACCTACTGAGCTCCAACCTGGATTTGTGATCGGGGAGCAAGCTACCGCTTCCGAGTCCTAATTCAGTTCCTACAGAGATGACAACCAACTGGGGAAGCGACCGATATCGGAAGAAGGGTGTTCCATTCGTCCCAATTGAAGGAATAGGATCAAAAAGTCAGCACGGAGCCAGAATGTCATGTGTCACTGCTACGGAAGACAACATGGGTTAGCCCCGTGCCACTTTAGGTCGGGTGCTTGTTTTTAGTGGGGTCAGCAAGGTCACCTCACCGAAACTGTCCGCGTAGGCAGATAAGACCGCAGCAGCTACCATCACCATAGCCGATAGAGTAGAACATAGGGAACACGCTACAAAACATTCAGTGGGATACTTAGATCAGGCCTCCAGTGCAAGGAACGGTGCAGGCTGTCACCCAACAAAAGTCAAAGGACTCATTGAATGTGTGCCAAATTTGTGGAAGAAAGCATGAGTCAGCCCAGCGTCCGAGTATAATGGGAGTGTGCTTTAAATGTGGCCAGCATGGTCATCGGGCAAGGAACTGCCCGTGTAGGTCTAGGAGAGACTAAGATGGTTAAAGGAGCATGAATGGACTGACCATGCATCAATCAAGTGAAGAATATTTTTGAGGTGTTTTTATCAGGGTAACACAGCAGGATTTTGAGTAAGGTTGTAGAACTCCCTTAGTTGTAATAAAATAGTAGAAAGAACCATCTCGAACTGTAGTTGTACTTGACTAATTACTCATTTAAGACTTTAATGTTATGTTCAAAAGGATGGCTCAAGGAGCTTTTGTTGTAATGAATCAGGGTAGTATTATATTACCGTTTGATCTGTTGGCAAGTGAAAGCTTCGAATTTATCAGAAGTCGAGGAGGATCCTCGATCCCTTTTTATTTTGTCACTAAAGATCGACGAATTGTATGACTAATTACACAGAGTGTCGATACTTTCAAAGATCGACTTGAGGATAGGGTATCGCTAACTGAGGATCAGAAATGAGGACATACCGAAGTTGGCATTTCGTACTCGAGACAACCATTATGAGAGTACTGTAATGCCATATGGTCTAACGAACACTCTAGCTGCTGTCATGGATTTGACAAACTGAGTGTCCAAAGAACATCCAGATCAGTTCGTGATCGTGTCTATCAATGATATTCTAGGGTATTCAAGGAATGTGGAAGAGCACGAGAGTTATCTGAGAATGGTACTTCAGACCGAGAATGCATGGGTAGTGTGCTAAGATAAATAAGTGCGAGTTTCGGTTAACTCATGTTGCGTTCCTAGGTCACGCAATGTCAAATAGAGAAATCTCCGTGGACTCGACTAAGATTGAATCAGTTATGAGGGGACCAAGACCGACAACAGTATTAGAGATCAAAAGATTTTTGGATTGGTCAAATTACTACTGAAGGTTTGTAGAAGAATTTTCAGCATTAGCATTGCCATTGACTCGACTACTAAAGAAGGAAGAGAATTTGTATGGACAAACAAGTGCGAGCGTAGTTTCAAGAGCTTAATTAGAAGTTGACTACCGTACCTATGCTGACCTTTCCATTTGGTCCTGGAGGATATGAGATCTATAGTGATGCATCACTCGAATAATCGAGTGGTGTGCTGATGCAACGTGGTAGGATTGTTGCATACACGTTCCATCAGTTGAGATCTCATAAGTTGAATTACCCAATGTATGACTCGGAACTTGTAGCAATCATTTTCGCTCTGAAGATTTGGAAACATTATTGGTATGGAGAAACATTCCAGATCTTCACTGACCATCAAGATCTCAAGTACTTACTCCTTCGAAGGAGTTGTTGTATGAGGCAACGTCATGAATTAGAACTTCTTAAGGATCAAGATGGTGATATCTAGTATCACCCTAGAAGAATGAATAAGGCCGCTGATGTGCTGAATCGAAAGTCTTCAATCGCACAAATGATAGTTAAGGAATGGGTTTTACTAGAAAGAGTTCGAGATTCAGTTTTCAAATTTGAGGTAGGTCACCTTTCGAATCTTATGGCCACCCTCAAAATTGAGCCGAATGTTCAGATCATAATCAAGACACTTCAGTTGACAGACCTAAAGATATATATGATCCTACAAGAGGATACCGATAAGAGAAAGGTTGATTTTTTTATTTCTGAAAATGAAACACTAAGGTTCTGAAGATGATTGGGTGTACCTGACGATGTAGCACTCAAGCGGAGATCTTGTCGAAGCTCATAATAACAAGGCGGATTCATCCCGACAAGACGAAGGTGTATTGGAAATTGTGTTATTATTGGTGGTTTGGTAAGAGGGCGGACATTGCCAAGCAAGTCACCAAGGGTTCGATGTGTCAGCAAGTCAAAGCTCAGCATTGTAAGTTGGGAGGACTTATGTAACCTCTCAAGATCCCAGAGTGGAAATGGGATCGTATCACGATGGACTTTGTGACGGGCTTACCAAGAAGTCAGAAAGGTAATGATTCTATTTTGGGTAGTGGTCAACAGACTGACAAAGTAGGCCCACTTTGTTACAATAAGAAATGACCTGGTTTTAGATAGGCACACGAAGTGTACATGCGTTGAAATAGTTCGTCTGCATTAAATGCCAGCGATGACTTTATATCAGATCTAGACTAGAGGTTCCTAGTTTCAGCAGATCGGTCAAATGGTTCCTTGTGAAGCATTGCATAGCAAAGTGTACAGAACTTCAGTCTGTGGAAAGGAAGTTAGATGATGATAGATCAGGCCCAGAGTTAGTCCAGTAGTCAGTGGATATAGTTGCAAATATCAGTGACGAGTCAAAGATCGCTCAGAGCCGTCAGAATGGTTACACAGATGAGAATTGAAGGCCCTTAGAGTTCCAAGTTGGTGAATGCATCTTTCTGAAAGGGTTACCAATGAGGAATACCTTGCGCTTCAGCGAGAAGGGAAATATGGAACCGAGACACATAGGTCCCTTTGAGATTCTGAAAAGAATTGGGATCCTAGTGTATTGTCTATCGTCTTGCATTGCCGCCAATGTAGGCGTGAGTGCATGACGCCTTTCACGTGTCGAGGTTGAGGACATATGAGCCTAACCCGACCCACGTGCTTAATTTTGAGGAATTAGACGTGGACGGCCGAGTGTCGTACGTGGAAAGCCCAGTTCAGATTGTGCATCAGAAAGATCAAATTTTGTGTACCAACATAGTCCCCTTGGTAAAAGTGGTCTGATAATGCCACGGTACTGAAGAAGCAACAGGGGAAAGTGAGACTCGAGGAGACGACGATACCCCCACCTTTTTGTTTAAAGATTGTAAAGCTTTAAATTTCGAGGACAAAATTTTTATAAGGGGTGAAGAGTTGTGACATCCTGAATTTTAGGTTTTGATTTCAATTGAATAAGTTGGGCCTTTCATCAACACGACTATAGTGCTTTTCTCTAAGTTGGCCACTTATGAGATAACTGACCTATCAGGTGAAGCCGTTAAGGGATTTTTAACGCAATAGACTTGAGAATTTGACCAAGAATCGATTGCTCGACCATGCTAGTCTATAAAGGTCATTATGGCACAATTAAAAATTGATCAAAGACCAGAGATAAGTCGATTTGACTGGAATGTGTGATCAAAGTATCGGTGATTCCACATGATTGCAAATTTCTCGTCGAACGACACTACACCGATTTTCTATCGTTTGGGTACTGAGGCACCACTCGACGGCCCTTGAACCGTTAGGGTCGCCATAGCTCGATTACCATTCTCTTGCTTGACCTGAAGGTCTATCAATCCTAGGGGTTTATATCTTTTAGGTCGGTCCCTGCGCAATTTATATGGCGGAAGCGTATCCAACAACTCCCTTCCCTATATTCGAAAAATGATGCACACCAACTAAACATTTCATAAGTTAAAGCCGAACACCTTTATTTACGTAAAGCAGACGGACATCTTTCGTCGGTACATCAAAATGCCAAGGTCTTCTATACTCGGCTATACTTCAAAAGATGACCGACATCTTTTCCAACAGTCGTATACTTAAAGTCCATCGTTCAATGTCGGTGTCCAAAAGTTCCTTCCTTTGCTATCCTCCTCCTTGCGGTCATATCCAACCACTCGATCCATCTGCGGTGGCGTGGTAGCAGATGTATCTTGTCTAGTCTGAAATGTTAGTCCCCAAACGAGGTGAGTACAACCACTCAGCAGTAAAGATCCATCAAACTACACAATGCAACAAGCAAGACAACCACAATTTCATGTGAAATGCACATATCATCCATGCAATCATGCTTATATCTCCATGAGATGCATTCATTAAGGCAATTCATGTTCCATGCCATTTGCACATACATGCGCATGATCCATATCACCCATACAATCATATATATAAATATATATATATATATATATATATATTCTCATAAGATCCATTCAATGCCTTCATGATCGCATTCTCAATGCCATATAGTATCAACTCAATTTCATAGGCAATTATATCCCATGCCATATGCACACACACACGTGCATGATCCAATTCCCATTTTGATATTTAAAAGGATCTCATCTTTCTCCTAGAGACCAGTGTTTGCATCCCTCATATATCGCTCGCACCCACCCTGGCATCGTGAGAAACCTCCGGCACAGACCTCCGAGCATCCGGCACAGAACTTCGGGCATCTCGCACTCCAACTGGCATCACGAGGAATCCCCCCCGGCACACACCTCCGGGCATCCCGACACTCCCGAGGCATCCGGCACACACACTCCGGGCATCTCCGGCACCCACACTCCGGGCATCCCGACACTCCCGGGGCATCGTCGGCTCACACCTCCGAGGGTATCATCATTACCACAATTTATACTCACGTATGTGTCTCACCTTTTATCATGGCATTTGATGCAATAATATCAAAGGTCTAAACTAGCTTTTTGATGTTATATGACATGCTAAATGCCACCACATATGCAGCATAATCAACCACTCAAGACATTATATCACATAAAATAATTCATTTATTTTTTAAAATACAGCAATTTTCGGATAAAACAGAATGCACTCCTTTAGTTAAAATTCTAGAAAAATTAGTAAACAGTCTTAATAAATTCTGAAAATTTGACATGTTATAGACAAGATCCAGAGGAAAATATTTCATGAAGAACACCATATCAAAAGAGCTTCATACAAATCGGTACGGTTCGTGCATCACAGCCATTAAAATTTCAGAACATCGCCATTGCACAGTTTCATTCACAAATTCTGTTAAAACCCTAAACCAGCTCCGAAAATTCTGAAAATTTGATATGTTATATGAAAAACCTAGAGGTAAAATTTTTGTGCAGAACTTGAAGTCAAATTCGTGATAGATTAGAAAATATAATCACCAGAACCATCCCTAACCCTCGGCAACGAATTCCAGATCTAACCATTTCGAATAAAACTTGTTTCACCGACTTACGCTTGGCCATTTCTTCTCAAAATGTAGTATGTTACTCCTAAACATGTCATCTACAACTTTTATCAAGGACATAAGATCAAATTTCAACCGAATAATTTTCTAAAATTCACAGAATCACACTAGGTCAGCATAACCGTTTCCAGATCTTATTTCTTCAAAGAAAAATAGTTTTACTGGCCTATACTTGGTCATTTCTTCTGAAATTTTGATATTTTACTCTCCAAGAAGTCCTCTACAACTTTTATCAGGAAGTCAAAGCGAGATTACAGCTAGAAAATTACATGCAGCTCACGAAATCATCAAAAGTCGGACTGTCTTTCTAGAAAACAGAAAGCTAGGCTAAGAAACTTCTCCCCAAAACTTCAAAAATTCCTTATCTCTACCACATCCGAAGTTTACCATTCACCACACACACATCACAGTAAGAAAAGTGTAGATCAATGGACTCTACTTGCCTCAAATCTAAAGAAAATCTCGGCAAACACACGGCGAGACAAGGCGGGCTCGATCGATGGTCTCCTCCTCCTCTTCGGCTCACGGTCGACTTCGGCTTCCTCCCTCTCGCTTCACTCTCCCTTTCTCTCAATTTCACTCTCTCTCTCGATTCACTCTTCCTCTCGCACGACTCCACCCTCTCTCTCTCTCTCTCTCTCTCTCTCTCTCTCTCTCTCTCTCTCTCTCTCTCTCTAATTTTCTTCCTTTCAATGATTAACCATCACTAACCTTGCATGCAATGTGACACTTGGAGGACTCTTCACGCCACTTGCCATCTTTACCATGCAACATGATGGACTTCATCCGGCTGGGCTTGGGCCAGCTTTGGTCAACGGTCTCATGGGCTCCTTTGGGCCGGGCTTGATCGGCCGAATGTAGGAAATGGTGGGCTGGTTTTTGGGCCGGCTTGGCCTAAGAATTTTGGCCCACTTCCTCCTTTAATAATTTACCTTAAATCGCCACTTATAACAAAATACTTAATTGCAAATTAATTTGGCCATAAAACTTTGTAACATAAATTAATAAAATCCAACTTATAAGGTTCATGGGCAAGAACAAAATTTTCCTTATCAAATTATCCTTTAGCACACTCTTTAAATCACCCATGCGCATAGGATATATTTCCAACCAAACAATTTTCCATTAAAAAGCTCGGCCTTAACCTATTGTAATTCATTGGTCTAAAGGCCATAACACAATCTGATGGCACTTCCATCACTTATTCATAGGTCGTAATGCATCTAGAGGTTGCTATGAAATTCTAGGATGCCACAGGTACCCAGTGTCCGTATTTGAACCCTAGAGATTTTCACGACCACCGAGAGTCGCCAATGTGTCGAAGAGGTACATGTGGTTCGAAGAAAATCGACCATGAGTCAATTGCGCCAAAAAATTCTAAAAGCTACCTGATAGGTTAGGTCATGCTAAAATCACGTCAGATTGAAAATATCCGTGAATTTGAATTTGATTTCAAAAATTTAAAGCTCTTTCATATCACGAGTCATTTTAGGAACGTCGACTCATCTTTCGAGGAATTTTCAGCAAGTTCGGGATTTTTACGGAAAATCGATACGGACGATTCGAAAAATGAACGGAATTTAGGTTTAACCAAGTTGAGGGGATTTTTGGCCTTTTAAGTGAGCTATCTAGTAGGACGAAATCGTAGGAATCATGTGGGCTTCCTTCTTAGCAAAATTGGACGTTAAATTGGAGAATTGATGAAGGAATTGAAGCCTTATTGTAAAATTCGGAGGTTGGTGTGAAGGCTGCGACTTGTGGACATTAACTTGGCTATTTGTGGATTTATTGATCAAGAATGTGTTAAGGGGCAAGAGGAATTTGCGTAGAAATTTGTGGGACCAAGAATGGACAAAAATAAGATATTTTATTTCTATTTTTCCCCTTCCTCTGCTTTTTCGGACGTGGTTGGTTCCCCTCCGTCGCACATCCCTCTCTTCCGCCAACGTCATCCCCTACAGCAGCTTTCAAGTGTAGTTTTCCCTCCTTTGACCGTCGACTTTTCCTTCCTCCTTATCCACTCCCATTCTCTCTCTCCTCCTCATTTCCACACATTCCCCTCATGCCGTCCGAACCTCTACCCTAGTCTTCTACTGTTTATCCTTTCTTCTTTGACTGGTGGGTCCAGTCTTATCTTTTCTTTTCATTCTTTCCCTCTTTTGGACCGACATCTCTCTCTCCTTCCTCTCTCTTCCCTCTTTCTTCTTCAAATGCCCCTCCCCCACCGAGCCTTCTACTTCTTGTTGACACCTAAATTTTTGCCCAAAAATCATTTCCGAAAAAAAAAAAAAATGGGAACTTCTTGCGTATAGATTATCTAGGTGGTTAGCATAGTTTTTTTAAATGGAAGATGTTTTTCCTTCAAAAAAATTATATATACATAAAAAGATTAAAAAAAAGTTGGGGTCAATATCTAAATGTGACTAGCCAAGCCCGGGAGGTCAGATTGGAATTAAAATGGCAAATTGGGGCCAAAATGCAATTTCCAAAAGTTGAGGGACCAATTCGCAAATTTTGCAAAATTTTGCCCAAACCCTTAAATCATCATCTTGGTCACTAATTAAGTTGAAATTGAACTTGGGCCAACTCAAGTCAATTGAATCGGGTGAAAAGGAGCAAATTTGCATTGAATTGGGTATTTTCGGATAATAAAATGGCCAACTTTGAGGGACTTTCTTGCAAAATTGGGTGGGCACAATTGCGAAAGCTGGTCTAGATCTTAAAGTACTATACATGAGCTTGCTAATTGATCAAAAATCGCAGCTAAATTGATGGATTAGAGCACACAAATCAGCTACCAAAGCCTAGTCCATGATTTAGCTTCAATTCGGAGCTGCTAAGTAGTCATATTGGTGGCCCCACCATATCCCACTCAACCACCCATCCAGCCTGATCTTTGCACGTAATGGAAGGCCATTATTGGTAGTATAAGTGGACAAAAATTGGTCAGGGATAAGCTGCTGAAAGCACGGGAAAATCGCACCAAATCCGCACACTCAACAGCTGCAGTAGTGTGTGAATTTTGGCTTAAGTTAGAAAGTTGTTGAAGTAGCCCTGTTGACAGGCTCGGTAGGTGGACAAAAAGCCAACCAAGAGATTGATGAATTCGGTGGATAACATCTATGAAACATGTTCTTTTGAGGCACGAGAGAGAGGAGACAAGAAGGAGAGAAGAGAGCTCACGGTCGTCCTCCAAAAAGACCTCCATAAGCAACTCCAGGAAAGGAAACCCAGAAATTCCAAATCAACCTTCAGGGAGAAAAGTGAAATTTTCACAAACTTGCAGCCAAAATTAGCCAAAACCTTCAACTAGAGAGTGAAACTTCACTCAAATATATTTCCAACCATAGGTCGTACGTCCCAAATGGAGATCGGGAAGGCCTCCTAAAGCCCCTCGAAAAACACCCTCCTGGCGGGCCAAGAAACACTCAAGAATTTTTTCTAAGTGTTGAGCCCGGTTGGTCGGTTCTTTCTAAGTGTTGAGCCCGGTTGATTTTGGAGGTCAATGAAAACCTTCGTTATCAGTTCTTTCTTTGCGGATCTTGTTTTCCAGTTGAAGAAGCCAACTTCCACGTGCCTCCCGAGGATAATTTCTTGGTTTCCTCGGCCAAGACCCACTTGCAAACGAAACTAGTAAGCAAGGTAAGTATCTTAGATGTATTTTTGTTCGAGTTTGAACGTGTTTTAATAGTGAAAAATCAAGAGGAAAACCAGCTCGCAAAACTGATTTCGAGGCTGGAGTTTTTCCAAGTGTTGAAATATCTTCAAGAGTTTTGCATGTGTGCTTCTTGGAGAGGTCGTTTGGATGCGTTCGTTCGGTCATTCTCTGTGATGCTCATTATATTTGAAAGCTCATGTTGCCTACTTTCACTCTGATTAAGTAATGTTTCCCTTAGATCTCGCATGTGATAAGTGTTGGGGCTTGAATATGGGCATGCAACCTGTTTGTTTGACTTGGGTTCAAACCCAGATTTGTAAAATCAGTTTAGACTTGCATATTTGAGACCGATTTCAACCTAGTTCTTGTGTGTTTTAAGTTATTATTTCTATCTGATCTTGCTCCCTGCATGTGGTAGTATAATCTTGATACTTTAGTTCCACATAAGATTGCTCATGCTTGGAGATTGAAGGCTGCAAACATGGTCCGAGGAAGCTGCTTTGGGATGATTTGATGCACGCCAAGTGCTCGATGAAATGTGCAAACCAAGTTTCGACCTTGAAACGGTTGATTTGAGCTTGGTTCTTGTTATATTCATGTGCTGGGCAGTACCATATTAGTGTAAATCGGCATGTACCGGTTTAGGGAATTATTTTTTTTTATAAAAATGAAAAAAATGAAAATTTCAAAAAAATTGTAAAAATGATGGATGGTATCAAGTTATGATAGAAATGACATCTATGAAATTTTCCTAATTTTAAAAGGTCATTTTCCTAATTTAATGCTATTTTGGTATTTTATAACCATTTTTGTAAATAATCTATTTTGCATAGATTAAGAATATTTAGAGTAATTTCATGCATATTTAAGTTCCTATTTCGCTCACAGGGGTCCTGTCCTGGGGCATGATAACAAGGCCATGTAATATTATTTGCCCAACTTGTATCGGGTTTTCATTTTCCGCATTTATTTTCAAGTTATTTCAATTTCTTGGATGTTTACTTATGCACCGCTTTTCATTAATTTGAGTATAAATTTCTTTTCTAGATTATGTTAGGATTAGTCTAGATATTAAAAAAAAAAACCTACAAAAACATTTGCATGAACACTTAGTGGTTTCATAAAGATTATAATTGGTAATCAAGATTATGTGGCCATTTAGATAAACAACCTTCCAAGTTAGTGGTACCGCAAGGGCGCTAATAGAAACATTGGCGTAAACAAGTCCCCGTTCCTAGAAATCTATGTTTGCGTAGGAATAGAGACAACACTCCCGTGTCTTGATTGGTTTCTAGCCAACCCCAATAGGCTAGTGGCGACTCCTAGAATTACATAGGTTGTTAAGAAATAAAATAAAAAAAAAAAAAAATCAACGTCGTGCAAGGTATGGGCTTGAGAGAGCCCGCGCCCAATTTAGGGCCATTGGTCCGCCTCTTTAGGCAAATACCCCTAAACCTTCTTTCTTTTCCCCTGGACGGAAAAAAAAAAAGAGGTCGTGACACTTCTCCTTCACTTTTTATTTTCTCACACATGTACTCTACCCCACCGACGCTCCCACTTTCATCCATTTCTTCTTCGCCCAAGCGTCACCGACACCACCTCACATGTAGTTCCTCACCAAATCTGCAGCAATGTCCAACAAGGCCAGAGTTGACTCCAGCAACGTCCATCCTCGACCAAGTTCACTGCTCCATCGTGGCCCATCTCCATCATCCAAAACGGCTCTAAGTCAGCCCATCATTAGCTCGCTAGCCCAGGATTCTCCTCCTCAGTTGCTTCATCACCGAGGTCAGCCCACCATAGCCCAACTAAGTTGGGCTAACCTCTCAGAGCCACGACCAGCAACCCCTTTAGAACCGGGTAGCAATTGCAAAGCTTTGCGGGCCATTTCTGGGCCCGTCCCGACCCTTTTTGGCAGTCCCACTTTGGAGGTTGTCGCTTCCGGTCGAGTGCCCGTCATTTTGATCCAAGCGGATCATTAATCAAGTTAGTTAAACTCACTAATCCTTACTTAGTTAATTATGCTTAAGGATTGATTAGTTTAGGCTAAGATAGGATTAGGTGGTTAGTTACAATGGATTAGTGAATTAGTTAGCCGATTATGCATGTTAGGTGGTTAGATTGGTGTACTTATCAACTAGATAAGTAGTAGTATTTATCTAGTGAGGTTCGGAAATTTTCCGAACCCAAATTGGCATTTAATTAGGCATTACAGGCCTAAGTTTACATTTTTGTTATTTATTGGCATTTATTAATTAATGTCCGTAATTATTTATTTTTCAAAAATTAGACTAGGGTAGCTGGTAACTGGAATTTTATACTTATCGTAGTGGTGTACTCGGTTTATTTAATTGACTGCTAGTTTGCGTAAATTGACCGTGTTTTGTAAATTTGGGTATTTATCCCAAATTTTAAGAATTTTAGTAATTAATTGGATAATTACCGAGCCTTAGTCTACAGCGCCAAAAATCTATTTTTAGACTGCCGAAATTAGTGGGATGTTCAAAAGTGAAAATATTATATTTTGGCTAAGGCCGACCGTGTACCCACACACGACTATTCTTATTGGGTGTGATAAAAATGATAAGTTGATTTGATGACCAAAGCTATATATTTTATTTTCAGCTTTGGGCAAGCTATATAAATTATTATCAGCATAGGGTGAGCTATATAAATTATTATCAGCTTTGGGTGAGCGATATCATTTGTTATCAGCTTAGGGCGAGCTATATATTTTATTATCAGCTTTGGGCAAGATATATGATTCATCAGCTTTGAGCGAGCGATATAATTTATCAGCTTTGGGCAAGCCATATACCCTTTTATCTACTTTAGGCGAGCTATACTATCTATGTTTTCAGCTTAGGGTGAGCGGTCCTGATTTTATAGGACATTATGGATAGTATTGAATGGTCATTATGACATGTAATCAACTTAGTTGATTAATTGATAATTCGATTTGAAGTATTTGGGTGGTATGAATTGCAAGTTTATTAATTAAACTGACTTGCAGGAAGAAGTGGAGGCCCAAGTAAGTCTTGTACCCCGTGTTTATGCTTAGGCAGCCCTTAGGGCGTATTTTCTTCCTAGTCAAGGCTTAGGGGTTAAACTTGCTGGGACATCGTCTCACCCTATTGTAGGATAACATTTTCAGGTTCGTAGATGGCGAATCCCCCTGGACGTCTTGGTCGTCCCATGAGGGTTGTCGAGCAGGTCTCTATTTTCCCCGATCCCGAAAGTTCTTGGGTTTACGAACTAGTTGTAACCACTGTTTGGGTAGTGGAGGTTTCACATAAGGAGATACCAAATCAATTCAGAGCTTGGTTCCGCACCACTCCCTACGGTGTTAGGTTAAGTCCCCTTAGGACTTTTGATATACCCACTACGGTAATCGATGCTACTCTAGACGAGGATCCAGCTAACCCTCCTGATGGCGTAGTAGAGAACCCGCTGTCTCGCCCTAACCCTGTGGAGACTACCGAATCAGCGAATGAGTCGGATTAGCTAGTTTTAGGACAGCTTGTTTTGAAGAGTCAACCTTTTTGTAGACCTTGTAAATATCGGCTACTAATGTATATGAATTAGTCTTATATCTATAAAGGTGTGATTTGGTTTTCAGAAATCTTGGCTCTACTTTTCTATTCCATCTTGTATGTTGTCTGGGATTTATTAATTGCTTCTACATGCGCATTAAAATGAATGGGTCGGTGACACGTCCTGGGACGTCGCTATTTAATTGACCAAGGAGGGATGGGCACGTGCTCGGAGGATCAGGGCGTGAAAGCATATATGGTACTTAAGGAATGGTTTTTGCTCAAAAAAGCCCGAGATTCGATTTTCAAATTTGAGGTAGTCTGCCTTTCACATCTTATGGCAGCCCTTAGAAATGAGCCAGATGTTCATATCAGGATCAAACTACTTTAGCCAACAGACCCCGACGTTCAGAAGATTTTGCAAGAAGATACTGATAAGAGAAAAGTTGACTTTCAGATTTCTGAGGATGGAACTTTGAGGTTTTGACGACGTTTGTGTGTACTTGACAATACAGAGCTTAGAGAGGATATTTTATCAGAAGCACATCGTAGCAGTTACAATATTCATCCTGGCAATACAAAGATGTATCAGAATCTATAAACACTATTGGTGGTTCGGTATGAAGGCGGACATCGCCAAGCATTTTGCCAAGTGTTTGACGTGTCAGCAGGTCAAAGCCCAGTATTGTAAGCCAGGAGGATTTTTGCAACCTCTCGAGATCCCAGAGTGGAAATGGGAGCATATGGCGATGGATTTCATGACCGGGTTACCGAGGAGTCAGAGAGGAAATAATTCTATTTGGGTAGTGACATCCCAGAAATTCTATTTGGGTAGTGACCGGTTTTCGAAACTTTTATAAGAGGGGAAGAGTTGTGACATCCTAGAAATTTTATTATGCTTTCAATTTAATAAATTGGGTATTTCATCAAAGCGCCTAAACTCAGAGCTTATCACTCATGAGATAACTAGACAATCTAGGGAAGCCATTAAGGAATTTTAATGTAATAGATTTGAGAATTCGTCCAAGACTTGACTACTCGACCGTGTTCATCTGCAAAGATCACTACGGCACAATAAGATCGATTAGAGATAAGAGATAGTTCGGTTCAACTAAGATATGTGGTTGAACATGGGTGATTCCACTAAATTGCAAAATTCTCGTCGATCGGCACTAGACTAATTTTTCTATTGTTTTGGTACCTTGTATCCATATTTCAAACCTTGAGATTTTCACGACCACCGAGAGTCGCCAAAGCATCGAAAGGGTTCATTGTGGCTCGAAGAAATTGATTACGGGTCATTTGCACTAAAAATTTATGAAAGCTATCAAAGTCGCCTAGGTCACGCTAAAATCGCGCTAGATTGAAATTAATCGTGAATTTGAATCCGATTTCAAAAATTGAAAGTTCTATAATGTCACAAGTCATTTTAGGAATCTCGACTCGCCTTCCAAAGATTTCTCTGCAAGCCAAGACTTTTTGGAAAAAAGTTGAGGTAGGGTCGTTTTTGTCTAGAAAAGTTCGAGGACCATTTTTTATCATTAAATTGGGATGCAAATGGGTTTAATTGTCGTGGAAAAATACCAATTTTCTCCAAGACTCGACGATTGGATTTTTAGGAGCCGAATTAAGTCGATTCAAGAAGCATTTGGGTCCAAATTGAGGGAAAACATTATGAAATTCGTGTGCCCCCATAGTCCCCATAATTGGACCACTTCAAGGTCCTCTAGAAGGGGCATGATGGTCTAGAAATTGGATAAGGAGGCTAGCTAGAGTGGTGGGCCAAAGCAAGGGGGACAAAGAGATGAGGATGGGGCAATTGGTGGCCCCCTCCAAGCAAAACCGGTCCCCCTCCTTCTCCCTTCCCTCTCACCCGTCGAGCACCCCATCCCAGCAGCTTGAAGACCTTAGCAAACCCAGAAACCGATCCTCCCTCCTCCCCTCGCCGTCGCAACCACCCACTGAAACCAGAGCCACCGTCGCGCCCCTCGTGCTCGCTTGCTCGTCGTGCATCGCTGCCATCCTAGTCGCGCCGTCTCGCCTAGCTCGTGTGACCAGGACCTCGTCATGCCAGCTCAGGCCATCGTTGGAGCTCCCTCCGTCGCCGTGGGCCACCACTTTCGCCCACTAAGCTTGCTGCAGCCACCACCAGCCTAGCCTAGTCGTTTCTAGCCCAACCGATCGCAGAGCAGCCCTTCTTCAGCCTCGAACAAAAGTTGAAAGTAGTGGGTCTCCAACCCACTGTTTGCGCCATTTTTGGGCTATTCCCGACCCTATTTGGCGTGCCCGCTTTGGAGTTTCCCGATACCCACGGTGTTCTCATCGTTTTGATCCAAGTGGATCATTAATCAAGTAAGTTTGACTTACTAATCCTTGCTTAATAGGTTAATAACTTTTAAAGGATTTATTAGTTTAGGCTAAGCTAGGATTAGGTGGTTAGTTAGAATGGATTAGTGAATTAGTTAGCCGATTATATATGTTAGGTGGTTAGATCGATGTAATTAGCAAATAGACAAGCTCTAGTATTTATTTAGTTAGGTTATACATGTTAGGTGGTTAGATCAATGTAATTAGCAAATAGACAAGCTCTAGTATTTATTTAGTTAGGTTCGGAATTTTTCCGAACTCGAATAAGCATTTAATCAGGCTTTACGGGCCTAAGTTCTATTTATTGGCATTTAATAATTAGTTTCCATAATTATTTATTAATTTATTTATTTTTAGAAAATTAGACTAAGATAGCCGGTGGCCGGAATTTTGTGCTGATTGTAATGGTATTTTCGATTTATTTAATTGATTGCTAGTTTGTGCAAATTAACTGTGATTTGAGATTGTGGGTAATTATCCCAAAAATTGTTAATTTTAGTAATTAATTGGAAAATTACCAGGCATCGGTCTATAGTGCCAAAAATCTCTTTTTGAACTGCTGAAATTTGTGGGATGTTCAAAAGTATAAATATTGTATTTTGGCTAAGGCCGATCAAGTACCCACACACCAGTATTTTTATCGGGTATGATAAAAAAGGCAAATTTGTTAGATAATCAGGATGGTATACTATATCAACCTACGAGCTCTGATATGTCCCAATATATCTTGTGGTCAGCTTCTAGTGAGTGTTATTAGTATACTATATCCACCTACGGGCCTCGATATATCAGCTTAGGGTGAGCGGTATACTTTATTATTAGCTAAGGGGGAGCGATATAAAATTATTATCAACTTTGGGCAAGCCATATAAATTATTATCAGCTTTGGGCGAGCTATACTATCTATTTTCAGCTTAGGGTGAGTAGTCCTAATTTGATATGACCCTATAGATAGAATTGAGTGAGTTGACCAAGAAATGGTCATGATAACATGTAATCAACCGAGTCGATTGATCGATGATTTGATCTTATTTGAATGGTTGATTTGGTTAGTGAGTATTTAAATTATACTAACTCGTAGGAAGAAGTAGAGGTACAGGTAAGTCTTCTGACTCGTGGTTGTGCTTAGGCAACCCTTTGAGCATATTTTCTTCCTAATTAGGGCTTAAGGGGTTGAACTAGCTGAGACATTGTCTCACCCCATCGTAGGATAACATTTTCAGGTCCCTAGATGGCCGCTCCACCCAAACATTGTGGTCAGCCTAAGAAGTCGACAGAACATAAGTGCTTCATCCCACTTCATGGAGACCCAAGGGGATGGGTATATGAGTTGGTGAAAACCGTGGTCTGGGTCGATGTGGGCTTACCCAAAAATGTGCCCCATCAATATAGATCATGGTGTCGCTAGGAAAGGAATGGCCTATACCGGAGTTCGAGGTACCTTTTTATGTCATGGAGGTCGCTTTTGGGAAAGGTTCGACGGATCGTCCAGGAGGTATAGTGGTAGACCAAGTAGACTCGGATCTTGAAGACCAAGACTCCACAGTGTCCTCCTGTTTTGTGAACTTACATATGTGTATATATATATATATATATATATATATATATATATATATCAACTGGCAATGTATATGACTAGTTATGATATGTATATATAAGTGTGTTGTTATGGTTTGAAAAATTGTGGCCCTACTTTTCTATCCTATCTGATTGTTGTCTGGGGATTTATTTAATTGCTTATGCATGTGCATTAAAATGAATGGGTTGACGACGCGTCTTGGGACGTCGCTATTAATCGACCACAGAGGAATGGGCACGTGCTCGGAGGATCGAGACGTAACAGTTTATTTTTGCGACGTCACAGGCATGTCACCATCTCGTTTCCTTTTATCTTTTCATTAAGCACATGCAGAAGCGTTACAAACATTACCCGAACAACAAAAGCAACTAGGAAGACAACCATTTATAAACACACAATTACATCAGCTATGTATATAAGCCCTTTTATCACGGGTCGTTATATTTACAACCACCACATCTTCAAAAGGCTGGGGTAAACCTTACCTCCTCTAGCGAGATCGCAACTCCTCCATGCCTACAATTATGAAAAACAACGGGGTGAGTCATGGACTCAGTAAGTAAAACCCCTAATTCTCTACTAGGAGGACATCTCATCATCAAAATCTAGTAGGTATAACACTCGTAATGCAATATCGATGGCAGATCAATAGCAAACTTATTATTATCCTCGACTACATGCAGATGTCCATCACCGCATACTTCAATGCATGCTTACCTTAGCATATCAATGAACACATCGACATATCATACTTATGCATAAACCAACACTCATGCAAATTCATTTATTGTTGTCCTAGTTCAACAAGGCTCTTCCGGCTCAACCGAGGGATCCAACTTCAAGCTAGGCATCATGGCTCAACTAGGGCATCCCCGCTCAACCGAGACATCCTAGCACTAGCTCACCAAGGCATATGAGCTCAACCCAGGCATCTTGGCTCAACCAGGGCATCTCGAGGCTAGCTTACGAGAGGTATCTAGGCTCAAACCCAGGCATTCTAGCTCAACCAGGGCATCCCGTTCAATGAACAAGGCATCGCCGCCAACGCTATGTGACGACGGGTGCTTTTTCCTCTTTTGGTGCATCATATAAGTGCATCACACAAGCCAGTTCTTTATCTTTCATCTTATTTGACGCATATAAGGCCCGAAGACGTGCTCATGCAAGTAGGTGTGCCATGACTTTTAACATCATACTATATAATATGTCGGGCATCATTCGTAGTTCGTGGCTTGAGCTGCACGCATAGGCCATCGCGACTTGACGTTGATTCCAAACTAAGAGAACCTCAACCTCATCCGTGAACACACTCAAGCATGCAAACATGAGAAAACCACATAAAAGAACATTACAACATACACACGGCTTACACGGGTGAGCACACCACTAAACTCGACAATGTAGGCTATCACCCTAGCCAAGAGTTAGAGATTCTACTTACCTTCACTTACCTTAAACCATAGGTGATTTTACCAAGAGAGGGTCGTATTGTGTGGTGGTGGGCGAGCAAGGCCTAGAGAGGGTGAGGACGTGCAAGAAAGGAGGAGGGGAAGAAGTAGCCAAATGTTGAGAATGAATAAGGGTGATTCTCCTGTTTATAGGCCAAGTTTCATTAATGGCCCTAACTTATTCTTCAAGTGTGGCACCCCCTTGCCATGAACCATTATGGTCGCCACAGGTATTTACCACATGTTCTACTGCATACCAGTCTAATATTTTTCAAATGAAGTGGAACCATTTTTTTTTTTATATATATACATATAGGTTTTAGCACAGCTCTCCAACGGAAGCATAAATGAGTCTCACCATCCCTTACTCCAAAAACAATAATGCAATGCACACCAACTACGCATCAAAAGAAAAGACAAAGCCGAGTCACTTTTATTTACATTTTTAAGATGGACATCCCGGGTCGGTACATCAAAAGGCCAAGATTTTTAACTGTACTTGGCTATGACTCAAAAGAGAACTCGACCCTACATCAAAGCATAAATCCATCCATCCACAAGTGTCGGCTACCCAAAAAGTATCAGCTCCCACCAGTCATGTGTGCCATCACACTCAACCCGGTGCATCGGGCGGCGGCGGCGGCAACATCCCGCGCATCACTCCATCGCGTCGAACGTGGACAGAAAGAAACTCTTGGACAATAGGACCCCCAGCCAGGCCTACATCATACATCACCAACACACGGACTCGAAGAAACACCAAACCAGGAATACTAACACAGATGTGCTCCACGCACTCAACCTCAGTGTCAACAGCGTAGAAGGTAAATAACCTGGGGCGGCATCTTTTAATCTAAAATGTTAATCCCTAAAAAGGTGAGTTCAACCACTCAGCAGTAAAGATCCATCAATCTACACATTGCAGTAAGCAAAACAATCAAGACACTATAAGTACAATGCATATCATTCATGCTATCGAGCATACATCACCATGCAACCATACAATCATCCTCGTGCAATCATGCATGTATCACCATGCCATATGCACATACCCATGCACATGATTCACTTTTCAAATTTTCAGGGGATCTCATTTTATTTATCTTCCCAGGGATCAATGTTTGCATCCCTCTTTTATCGCTCGCACCCAACCTGGCATCACGAGGAACCTCCGGCATACACCTCCGGGCATTCGACACCCACACTCTGGGCATCTCGAAACTCCCAAGGACATCTGGCTCACACACTCCGGGCATCCGGCACCCACACTCCGGGCATCCCGACACTCCGAGGGCATCGTCGGCTCACACCTTCGACGGTATGGTCATCATCATAATTTATTTTTCATATATGCACCACAATATACACAAGATGTATGATGTGATGGTAACAAGGGTTGATTTCAGCTTTTGACAATATGTACCATGCCATATGACACCATATATGCAACATAATCCATCACACATGACATTACATTACATAGAACCAATTCTTATTATTTTCGAAAATACATCAAGGTTCGGGTGAAACAGTATACGCAGTTCCGAAGATAATTTTGATTAAATACCCAAAAGAACTCCAAAAATTATGAGATTTTGATATGTTATAAAAAACACCTGAAGGTAAATATTTCATGAGAACACTATACCAAAAGAACTTCACACGATTTATTACGGTCCAAGCATCACAGTTTTCAAAATCTCAGCATGACAGTTTGCACGGTTTCAAAAATAATTTCGATTAAATATTCAAACGGATTCCAAAATTTCTGAAAATTTACCATGTTATATTCAATACTGAGAGGTAAATATATCATGAAGAAATCTGAATCCAATTCGTTCTAGATTAATAGCTATGAACAATTTAATTCTTCTTACTCTCGGTACTGTTTTTCAAGATTAAGTCCTTTCAAAGAAATTCGATTCACCAACCTACTCAAGTCCATTTCATCTCAATTTTCAGTATAATGTTCCTCAGAAGGTCATATATAACATTCATAAAGGGCACAAGATCAAATTTCAATTGTACGATTTTATAAAAATCACAGAATCGTGTTAGGTCGAGACGACGTTTTTTCCAGATCCAGTTTCTTCAAAGGAAGACGATTTAACCTACTTACACTTGTTCATTTCCTCTGAATTTTTGACATGTTATACTTCATGAAGTCCTCTACCACTTTTGTTAAGGAGTCGAAATGAGATTACCACTAAAAAGACGCATGCAGCTCACAATCTCACGGAGGGTCGGACTGGTTTTTGTAGAAACAGCATGCACAGCCAACAAATTTCTCCCCATTGCTTCGAAATCTCCTTACCTCTACCACATCCAACATTCACCATCTGTCCTACACACATCACAGCTAGCAAAAGGGTAGAGAAATGGACTCTACTTGCCTCTAGTCCAAGCAAAACGCAGCTAGCAAACGGTGGGGTGAGGCGGGCTCAATGACGGCGGCTAGGAGGACGCACGGTGGCCGGGCTCCTCCTCCTTCTCTCTTCCTCTCTTTCTCTCTTCCTCTTGTGACATCCCGAATTTCCAATTCCATTTTCAATAAATTGAGACGGGAATTTCATCTGCACATATATAGTTCTTTTTCCTAAGTCGGCCACTAAGGTGAAAACTAGTCTATCAGGTGAAGCCAGTAAGAGATTCTAATGCATCAGACTCAAGAATTTGACCAGGAATCGACCTTTCGACCGAGCTAGTCTGCAAGGGTCATTACGGCACAATTAAAAATCGATTAGAGACCAGAGATAGGTCGACTCGACAGAGGTATGTGATCAAGTGTGGGTGATTCCACCAGATTGCACTATTCTTGTCGGTCGGCACTGGACCAGCTTTTCTGCCGATCGGGTACCTTGTGTCCGTATTTGAAACCTTGAGATTACTTCAAGAATCGAGAGTTGATAATGTGTCAAAGATGTACATTGTGGCTTGATCAACTATAGGTCAAATGCATGAAAATTTCTAAAAGCTACCCGGTAGATCAGGACGCCCTAATATCGTGCTAGAGTGAAATTTACGGTGAAATTGAAAGAGAATTTAGAAATTGAAAGTCCTGGTGTGTCACAAACCATTTTAGGATCATTGACTCATTTTCGGAAGATTTTTCATGCAATCAGAGTTTTTCAGCAAATTAATCAAAGAATGGCTAATTTGGCTCGAGAAATTAGTGGGCCCGCCTTTGGTCGTGCTTTTGGGACTTAAGTTGGTTTTATGGACAAGTGAAGATGTGAATTGAAGTGTGGTGATGTTGGATTAATTTTATGGATTTCAATTTGGTCAATTAGAAGAAAATTGAATTAATTTGATACAAGATTTCATGCCACAGCGGAAAATGAAATTGCACCCATTGGAAGATGTAGTGGAGAGTTGAGTTAGTGGAAGATGACATCAGGTGATGTCATGGTGGTTGGGCCAAATTGAAGGAGATCTTGACAAGTGATGGTGGGGGATTGGCTCTTGGAAAGGTGGGCTCTCACATCACTCCTTCTTCTTCCTCCAATCAAGTGTTTTCCTTGGGAGTTGGAGAGGAGAGAGGGGGGCCTTGCGAACCAGAAGCTCGGTTGGCCTCCCTCTTCGCTCGTGGCCGCTTGAATGCCGCCGGAGCTCCTCACCGTCGTCGCCTTCCGCCGCTACTCGTGTCCCCTCTGCCTTCGCTGCACTCATCTCCGCCTCTTTCTCTCCTTCCCATCAACTATTGCTTCTCCTTCCTCTGTGTACTATGCGAACGCTAGGAAAAATTCAGAGAAGAAGCCGGAGTAACCCCTCTCGCCGTCGCCGCTCGTCGTCTCGCGCACCGCCGCTGCCCCGCGCTCGCTCGACGCCCAGCCATCTCCGTTCGCCTCGCCCACGCCTCGAGAGGCTGTTTGGCCAGCTTAGGCCGCGGATCAGCCGCCTCCGGCCACCGTGCGCCCCCACCTCAACCGCTAGAGCTCCGCCTAGCTTTTGCCGCCCTTGCTCGCCTCAACCAGCCACCAGATCCGTCCCATCTCGGCCATAACCAGCAGCTGGAAAAATGGGTATGGCAGTGGTTGTTTGACCCGTTTTGGCCGGCTTCCCGACCCCGAATGCTTGGCCCGCCTTGAGGAAAGTCGATCCTCGCATCGATCCCGTCGTTTTAGTTCGCTCGGCTCGCTAATCAGGTGAGTTTAACTCACTAAATCTTGATTAAACGGTTAACGATACCCTAAGTGTGCTTAGTCTAAGTTAAATAAGCTTAGGTGATTAGTTTAGTTTATTTAATTGTGATTTAGATTAAGAGATTGGTTTAATCTAAAGCATGTTCAATTAAGGCTAAGAGAGTTTATTTTAATATAAGCCTTGATGTGACATAATAGGGTTTTATTTTTGATTTATTTAAATGTTCCGATATTCTGGAATTGTTAATAATATATTATATTACGAAATTATTAAAATATTTTTATTTAAAAAAAATTGAAAAAAATTATTTCAAACCTCAATTGCTCAGAATTTCGTTCGATAGTCATTGTGCATTTAGAATTTGAATTTGATGAGTGGATAATGCAAATTGAGTGTTGGTTGTGAAAAATATGGATTTTATTCAGAAAATCTCAGGTGTCGGGTTTGGCACCGAAATTGGATTTTTTTAAGGATTACTATTGCAATTGGAGAATTTGAGTGAAATGCAAATTGTCCGGAGGTCAGTTTTGAATTGTCATGTGTTGGTTGAAAGGCTTGGTCACAGTAGTGGCTAGCCCAACTGGACCTATATTCATTTAGAATCGCCGTCAACTTAGTGATGAGACTCGGGTCGCAGTAGAGGCTAGGCCAACTGGACTTGATTCTAAACTTAGTGACGAGGCTCGGGTCGCAGAGGCTAGGCCAATTGGACTATAATCGCTCAATATAGTGACGAGGCTCGGGAATGGCTAGGCCACGGACCTATGCTCCTTCGAGAATGCGGTCGACGTAGTGACGAAGCCGTGCTCCAAGGGGGGGGAGGCGATGCCTGGCATTAATGTCAGTAGATAGCTGAGCTGCAAGTAGGCTATGCCCTTGTGTGGCAGTGAATAATAATTGGAATGCGTGCTGAGTGTGTTTGTGGTTCCTATGAAACTGTTGGCGTTCCAATTGTTTGAATTCTTATTATTTCCTGAGTTTTTATGATACAAATTGTGCTAACCTACAAGAAGGGATTAAGACGAGGTAAGTCTTCTGTGTGCTGTGGCTAGGCCACCCGGGGTGTATTTTCTTTTTAATAGGGGTTTTGGGGGTTGAACTTGCTGAGACAATGTCTCATCCCATTGTGGGCCAAAATTTCAGGTCCCTAGATGGCGGTCGTGGAGGACCCGAAGCCACGGAGTCTGGAAAGGTAGAAATTGAAGGATCGGTGAGCGTGTCCTGCTAGTTGGTCTTAGGATAGTTCCCCTTTCATCGAGCTAGTCTATTTTGTAGACAGTCTAGTGTTGTATTTAAACTTATGTGTTTATAAATGAGTTTTTGGTATTGTGATTGATTGCCTGCTTTTCTATCCCAAGTTAAATGTTGTCAGGGGATTAGTTTCGCTTCAACTATACGATTTTATAAAAATCACAAAATCGTGTTAGGTCGAGACAACGTTTTTTCCAGATCCATTTTCTTCAAAGGAAGATGATTTCACCTACTTACACTTGTTCATTTCCTCTGAATTTTTTATATGTTATACTTCATGAAGTCCTCTACCACTTTTGTTAAGGAGTCAAAATGAGATTCCCACTAAAAAGATGCATGCAGCTCACAATCTCACAGAGGGTCGGACTGGTTTTTGTAGAAACAGCATGCACAGCCAATAAATTTCTCCCCATTGCTTCGAAATCTCCTTACCTCTACCACATCCAACATTCACCATCCGTCCTACACACATCACAGCTAGCAAAAGGGTAGAGAAACGGACTCTGCTTGCCTCTAGTCCGAGCAAAACGCAGCTAGCAAACGGTGGGGTGAGGCGGGCTCAACGACGGCGGCTAGGCGGACGTACGGTGGCCGGTCTCCTCCTCCTTCTCTCTTCCTCTCTTTCTCTCTTCCTCTCCTTTCTCTTTGTGCGACCACTCTCTCTCTCTCTCTCTCTCTCTCTCTCTCTCTCTCTCTCTCTCTCTCTCTCAATAATCCCCCCCCCCCCGTTCAATCCGCCTTCCCTCTAATTCTTCCCCTTCATCATTAGCAATCATTAAGATTGCATGCTTGACACTTGGCTATTTTTCATGCAAACCGGCTTCTCCCTCCCCTTGGTCGACGGCAGCCTCTTCTTGGGCTTCATGGGCCTGCCTTTGGGCCTACTTCTCCATCCGGCCTTCCTTGGTCGATGGCCCATTGGGCCTCTTGGACCAGGCCTTCGCCGGTCGAAGGGTGGGGGATTGTGGGCTGGTTTGGCCCAAAAATCAGCCCACTTCCTCCTTTTATAAATTACTATTATTTTCCACTTAAAATAATTACCTAATTTGCAAAAATAATATGGCCAAAAGCTTACAACATTAATCCATAAAAATCAAATCCATAAAGTGCATAACCAAAAACAAAATTCTCATTATCAAGTTATCCTATAGCACCAACTTTGATAACCCAAGAATATAAGATACTTTTCTGTTAATGTACTCGGCCTTAGTCTATTACAATTCCTTGGTCTAATGGCCACAACGTAAAATAACGATGCATCCATTCAAATTTCCTAGGTCGTAATGTCTCTAGAAAATTGCCATGAAATTTTTGGGATGCCACATCAAGGAAGATTCTATTGTCTTGAATACCAAATTTCCTCCTTGCCACCTAAGTTAGTGAGTCATATCTTCATTTAATGACTAACCTCCAAGGAACACATGTTACTTATTCTCCAAGCCACTCCTAATTGGTCCACCTAAGCCTGTGAGTCACCATTTCATCATTACTTGGCCTAACTTAATCTCCAAGGAAAATCTTATGCAACGATGATTAAATCCTCAAATGGCCACCTAAGTTAGTGATTCATCCCTTCATTTAATGCTTAAGATATGACCATCAAAAGTCTTGGATCTTTGGCACATTTTTCATGGTTTTTCTTGCTCATTAAGCCAAACATTCTAGAACCTTCCATGGTATGGTTCACTTAAGCCAACTTGCTATCCAAGTTTCTTCTCTCTAACACGCTAAGGTCCAAAAGCATTTAATGCATTCTTATCTTCAAGCCAATAAGTCTCTAGATTAGCTTGCTCCTTAAGTTAGATGTGCAGCCCCCTTCCCCTCCAAGTTGGGCATGTGACCCTCTTATCCCGGGGTGAAAGACAATTTCGAGTAATTTCCGAAATCAGCATTGTTACCTTATGAAACAGGCTCAAAAAATTATAAAATCTTGATATGTTGTAGAGAAGACCTCAAAAAACCAAATTTGTGCTATGTAAAGAGCAGAAATTCAATGAACACAACCCAAAAATTCGTCCATCGAGTAGATTCAAAGGTTAGAGAGAGCGACTCATTTGGAAATACAAATCTTCACAAAACTCTTTGAAATTTTAATATGTCATAGATATGGATGTCATTTAAAAAATTTATGAATGAAGCATGTCCAAATTCGAAAGGAAAGATTTTATAAGAATTCGAGAAAGCAACTTGTTTATCGTTTTTATTATAATGGGCAGGTTCTCTATGGTAATTGATTGGGCTTTCATCCTAACTATTTCAATTTAGAAAACTATGAAATTTAAGTATGTTATAGATTAAGATGTTTTAAACAACTTTTATGAAGGAAGTTTCTCCAAATTCGAAGCAGAAAGAGCTCTATAAAATTGGAAAGCAGGAAAGGTCTAGTAGTTTCGAAAAACTGGGAAGTTAAAATCTATGAAACTCAAGGAGTCAAGTCTATGGAAGAAGAGGTGGCGCCCTACTTGCCTTGCGAGATCACTTGTTATCATTCTCTTAGGCCGTGAGTCATCCTCTTTCATTAATTATTTAGGATACATAAGCCTCCTAGTTGAGACAAAAATAAGGGTCGAAATCGATGATGTTACAAGGAGAGGAAGGGGGAAAGGTCGAATTTAAGGATACTTAACCATGAAAGTTCTCTCACAGTTCTCAACCACAGGGTTGTTCTCATCTCATCCCCTGGATGAACCTATAGTGAGTTCCCTTTACAAGGTCGTGAGTTCTCCTAAACTCGTACCCCACGTGACAATGGAGTGTTGCGACTCGTATCCACACCAGCGACACACCTTGAAAGAGTAGGTTGAGTGTGAATATCGAATTTAAGGGTACCTTTACCATGATAGCCCCACCTTTAGTACTTTTTCCTTAGAATGGCATCACTTCATCCATTAGAACTTTTCACATGCAATCATGATAAACCATGGCGAGTCCTATTGGGACCCGTAACCCACACAACGATTTCATTTATACGGTCTAATTGTTTAAGACAACCTAAAAATAAAATGGGAGTTGCCAATAGCCTCATTTTTTAGGGATAGCTAAAAATCCAATTAAGGGTCGGGAGTGTTCCCTTGATTTCTATGCAATCAAATATCTAAGTCCGGGAACTTGGGTGTCGATATTTCTATTAGCACCCTTTTGGTACCTAAATAGTATGTTGTGTTTACCTAACATGTCCATGCATTTCTCCTAACATTTTCAAGATCGCTAGTTATAAACTAAGCAATCATGCGTGGTTGGTCGTTTTCATGCTAACCTATTTATAGAAAATGAAGAGGAAATACCCAATTGAATTAAAAATTACCAGATATAAAGTAAACAATCGAGGAAAACGGTAAATCTACCATGCAATCATATATATAACAGAAACACAATTAAAATGGATCAGAGGGAGAGAAGACCCGCAACTAATCAGGCTTTATACAACAAAAGGGACCTAAGACATACGTCAGGAAATGGATAGTCCATCATAATGGTCAGAATGGACATCGACCTCCACCGTCTTCATGTCCTTTCCATCTTTATGATCCTAATCTAGATTCTAGTCTAGAAAAAACTATATAACTAGGTTCATGCAATGGAAAGAAACAAGTATACACATCAAAACAATCAAAAACACAACATCATGCCAACATCAATCTTTCAAAAGAAATCCAATGCAAAAAGAAGATTTGGGCCTCAAGATTGGCCTTTGAATTTCATGCACAGGTCCCTCCAAGACACCTACCTAGTTCATTTTATGACTTACAGCCATTATTGACTAATTGTGTTCTTGTACGGCCAATAATACTTGCAAGTCCCTAATGAAATGGTCTATATGATCCCAAGATTTCCCTCAATATCATGCATCGACCCTATCATGCATCTAAAAATCACATGCATTTTGCAGGAATTAAACATGCATGCAGGTCATTTGGACTTTGTTTCTTGACTAGTTAAGTGAGGAAGTGAACTGTTGGCAGGTCACTTATTACCAAGAGCAAGCGCCAATTAGAAACATAGGCACCTTTAAATGAACAACGTAATTGTATCCATGAGGGGTGCAAGTGATATTTCCAAGATATCTTTCAAAATCATCCACTAAAATTTTTTAGACAAAGTGATGTCGTGGCTATGAAAGGCATTCAATTGCCAAGGCTAACCTGGGGCTTGCATAAATGCACTCATAAGCATCGCAAGCATTTTGAATACAATTCAAACTGTAACATTTACAATTATCAAATCAGGATCTAAGAAAAATTTTGAAAATATTTTGGATTAAGGAATATCTAGGCTACGGAATACATTCAATTGCCAAGGTTAGCTCGGGGCTTGCATAAATGCACTCACAAGCGTTGCAAACATTTTGAATATGGTCCAAACCAAGACTCTTCCGTAAGCCAAATCGAGCTTTGGAGAAGAACTTTTTAACAAATTGTTTTTGGGAAACATTACATGTACCAAAGTATATTTAAATTGATTTGAAAAGAATATTCATATAAAATCATTTAACAATATTGGGGTATTTAAAGCAACTTTCATGACGATTGAATAACCTAGGTTCATGCACAAACTAACCTAGGAAATTTACCTAAACAATCACAATTAAGTTCATATTTGGAAATTTTAGAATGAGCATATAAAAACAGCAAAATTGGGCAATGTCTAATGACAATTTGGCGATGACAAAATTCCCTAACGTGCACGACAGGATAACAAATAAATTTCATGAAGAAAGCTTTGCTAATGGAGCTACACATGATTTTACAAAAATCAAAAAACAAGCAAAAGCATGTCAAAAAATTGTCAAAACAGCAGGACACTCAGCTAATATCGTAAGGATTTTTCCTATCAAAACAAGTCCAAAAATCACCAAATTTTCATACAAGATAGCCAACATTTTGACAAAAAAATTTCATTAAGGAGTCAAGTATACCATTTTTATAGAAAAATGGAACGAAAATATCAAAGGTCTGTCCAGACAGGGATTAGAACAGGGGTCTGAATTTGATCCCATGGCCAAATTCTAATCTGGTTTTGAAAAAATGGAAAGTGCCCCCAATGATGAGCGATCTGCATGAAATTAGTGGCATTGGAAACCTCTAAGTATGCCTTAAGACTTCCTAGAAGGGCTTGAGTCCAAACTAGGTCAATTTGATACCTTAAGATCAAGATCTCTAAAGGTGAGCATGTCAATAACTAAAAACCATAACACAAATATGCATTTATAAATCTCAAAACCATTCAAGTAATGCATAAATGACATGAAAAAAAAATCGCATGCGACATAGAATTGGATGCTATAAACAATCGGGGCGATCATCTAATCCTAATGTGATATCCGGATTTTGCCGGACCTCGAATACGTAGCAGTCCGTGACAGGTCGACAAGTTTGTCGTCGGACTACGTCATTGGCGCCACTTCCAGATGCCATTTCATCACTGCCATCACCGGACCAAGACGTCATGTTTCGTGATGATCTTATGACGTACCCTCATAGTCACGTCTTTGCCACGTTGAGACGATCTGATCATCGAATAACTTATAGTCTCGTCGAAAATTTCCTTACGTAACCTCACTCAAGAGACCAACCCCTTCCACATTTATATTTTACTAAGCTAGCCTCTCATGCAAGCATAAGACGTCTCCATGCACACATCCAATGTGGTCAACTACGAAGGAAAAATGTTAATCCCGAACTGCCCATTTCCTTCTACGCATGAAGACTGTGCTAACTAAATTCTCCATGCACGTTTCCTTCTCTTTGTGGGTCAACAATTGGGGGAGGAGTTGACCAGGTCGCCACGTCCATCTCTCCCTTTTGGACAACAACACTTGAAGACTTTGACTCCGAAGTGCAGCTCCGTTTCTCTTCCCCTCGGCCTGCCGGCAAACGAAAGTTGGGACGCAAAACCTCGGCCACGTTTCTCTTTCTCCGCTGGCAAACAATTTCAAGACTTGGCCATGGAAAGCCACGTCCTTGCATGAGACATGCAAGGTGTCTCATGCAAGGGTCGAATTCTTCGGCTATCTTCTCTTCGTGCTGCCACGAAGTGGAGGGGATTGTTGACTAGGAAGGTCAACAATTAAGAGGGCAGTGGTCCCTTCTTCATTTGGTGAAGACCAGTGCAATTCCCTCATTTCTTCAACGCCGTTCACGCAATACAGCGACATTCTCATCAAAATTTCCATCCCAAAAACCTGTACCATCCTTCCTGTACTCCGCCGCTCACCAACGACCACCCACACCACTCCGCCGCACCACCGCGTCACCGGCTACTTCTCCATCCCGCAACTTGCCTCAGTTGCTGTAGATTGGAGACGCTGCAACTTCACGCACGCTGCCGTCGCCATCGACTTGCCACAACCATGTCTGTAGTTCACGATTCACTCACCGCCAACGTCACCAAACTTAAGGCAAGTCGATATCAACTAACCTATATCGTGTAACTCCGTCGTTGTCTGATGAAGTGCGTCCCGAAAATTTAACTATATGCTAGATTACTCACGTTGAATTGTGAATTGGAAGTCATGGGATCGATGATGAGCTATTGAGGAAGAATTTAGTGTTGATATGATTATGTTTGGATTTGGGACTCATGAATGTACTGGTTTTGGTATTTCAAAGCTTTAGCTTCAAAATCTCTACGTCGGGACCAAAATTATTGACCCGCCGAATTGTGGTTTCCAATATTTCAAGATACATGCGTTGTTTTGGTGAAAATTATCAAGTTTTTCGAGGCTAAGCGCATCTAAGCCCAAATCTATGAAATTCGGATTTTGAATCTATTTGGAATGATAGAAAACTTCTTCGATTTATTTGGGTATTTGCATTTGAGACTTTATGTGAGATTTGTTGTGCTGATTTGGTATATCTCTAAAATCTTTACCTCATGTTGCATTATACCATAAACCGAGATTTCGAAAACCAAAGAGATTTTCTATATCGGTAGTTCGGAAATGTATTGTGGCACCCCCAATCTAGCAAGGTCACCACGGATACCTTTCGTTCTACCTATTGGATACTAGTTACATAACTTTGTTTCAGGGTTAAAGAAGAACCGTAGTTCATAGGCATTTTTTTTTAAAAAGAATTTAGCGCAGCTTATTAGCAGAAGCATAAACAAGTCTCACCATCCCTCTACTCCCATAATGATGATACAATACACACCAACTATACATCGGAGGAAATCATAAAGACGAGCCACTTTTTATTTATATTTTCATGATGGACTTCTTGGGTCGGTACAACCTAAAAGCCAAGACTCTTAGCTAAACTTGGCCACAGCTCAAAAGAGAGATCTCGACCCCCTAGATCGATCACATATAACCCTCCATCTACAAGTGTCGGCTATCCTCAAAAGTGTCAGCTCCCACTCCTCACGGGGGCCATCACACCCACCCTAGTGCATCGGGCAGTGGCGGCGGCAACATCCCCCGCATCACTCCGTCACGGCGGACGTGGACAGACAAGAACTCCTAGATGACCGGGCCCCCAGCCAGGCCCACGTCATACATCACCAGCACATGAACCCGTATGAACGTCAAACCAGGGATGGTGACACAATCAAGCTCCATACACTCGACCTCCATTTCAGATGGAAGGCCGTAAAAGGTATCCCGTGTGACCGGAGGGAGAGTCATCTGTCTAATCTGAAATGTTGGTCCCCAAAGGGGTGAGTACAACCACTCAGCAGGTAAAAGATCCATTAAACTACTCAATGCATCAAACAGAACAATCAAGGCATCATAAACAAAGCACATATCATTCATGCATCCAAGCATAACTTACCTTATAGCCATGCATATGTCATCATGCCATATGTGCATATACCATCATGCACTCATCATCAAGCATTCATGCATATCCATGCCTTATGTGCACATACCACCATGCACTTATCATCAAACAGTCATGCATATATCACCATGCCATATGTGCATATACCACCATTCCCTTATCATCAAACAGTCATGCATATATCACCATGCCATATGTACACATCCATACGCATGATTCAATTCTTGATCTTCATATTTCAAATAGATCACGTCATTTTCTTCCCAGGGACCAATGTTTGCATCCCACAATTTATCGCTCGCATCCCACCTGGCATCGCGAGAAACCTCCGGCACACACCTCCGGGCATCCGGCACACACACTCCGGGCATCTCGTACCCCAACTAGCATCACGAGGTATCCCCCCGGCACACACCTCTGAGGCTTCCAGCACACACCTTCGGGCATCCCGACACTCCCGGGGCATCCGGCACACACACTCCGGGCATCCCGACACTCCCGGGACATTGTCGGCTCACACCTTTGACGGTCTCGTTATTTTCTCAATTTATATTCACACATGTATCTCAATTTCAACATGGCATTTGATGCAATAATATCAAGGGTCTCAACCAACTTTTCATGCCATATAACATGCCATATGTCATCACATGTGCAGCAAGATTCAGTCACTTAAAAACAATATAATTCATGGGGCAAACTCATGGATTATTGCTATTATTTTAGAAACGGAATGCATCCTTTTAATTTACACTTCTTAAAATTTAGTGATTGGCCCTAATAATTTCTAAGAATTTAATACATCATAGACAAGCTCTAGATGCATTTATCTCATGAAGAACACAACACCACCAAAATTTCATACAAAACAGAATAGTCCATGCATTACAGCTTTTGAAATTAGCACAATCCAGCTTGCACAGTTTTAGAAAACATTCTCATTAAATACTCAAATGACCTTCAAAAATTATGAAATTCGACAATGTGATAGTCAAGACATAATGACAGATATTTTATGAAGAACACTGCACCAAAAGATCCCCATATAATTCGGTATAGACCATACATCACAGCACTACTATTCTAACAGTTCAACTTACACAGTTTTTGAAACATTTTTGGTTAAATAGGCAAATGAACTTCAAAAATTACGAAATTTGAATATATTGTAGGGAAGACATAGAAAGAGATATTTTATGCAGAACAAATTTCCAAAAGAACCTCATACAAAATGATATAGTCCACACATTACAACTTACAAAGTCCGAACACATCAGATTGCACATTTTTAGAAACATTTCAGATTAATTACCCAAATGACCTTCAAAAATTATGAAATTCGACTATGTGATAGCCAGGACCATAAGGTAGATACTTCATCAAGACATCAAAGTCAGATGCGTCCTAGGTAAATAAATATGGACGGTTAAAACCCCTGTTCCTAGTACCGAAATTTCCAGATCCAGTCTTTCCAAATAATAATGATTTCATCCACTTATAATGGTTTTTTTTGTCCCAAATTTTAGTATGTTATACTACAGGAAGTCCTTTACAACTTTAATTTAGAGATCAAAGACAAAATTCAAATAGAACATCTCATGCAAGTCACTAGAACATCCAAGGTCGAGCTGTTTTTCTCAAGAACAGTACACTAGACTAGAGCACCACTCTTATAACTTCAATTTTTCACATTCTATACATCCGAAATTATTACCATTCAATCACACACACTAATCACAGCATGCAAGAGTAGATCAAAGGATCCCACTTGCCTCCAAAACGAGTAAACGACGGCAAGACACGGCGGTGACGGATGGTGACGCACGGCCCCTCCTCCTTCCTTCTTCCCTTCTTCCTTTCTTCCTTTCTTCCTTCTCTCTCTCTCCTCTCTCTCTCTCTCGGACGAACCCTCCTCTCTCTCTCCCTCTCTCTCGCTTAAACCGGCCACCCTTTTCCCCCTAATTTCCTTCCCTTCATCATTAGCCATCATCACCTTTTGCATGGGGTGACACTTGGCCATCATCATGGGACAAATGGGGGGAGGCATGCAAACCGGACTCCCCCCCCCCTCCTTCGTGCGACAACAGCCCTTCATGGGCTTATGGGCCAGCCATTAAGGCCCATCTTAGGCCCAACACTCTTGGGCCTAAGACCCAAGCTTATATGACCCAAGGTTAACCCCTTTAAAAAAAATAGTTTAATCCCTATTTATACAAAGTACTAAATTACAAATTTAAATGGCTATAATACTTTGTAACATAGATTAATAAAGTCCAACTTATAAAATTCATAGCCAAAAACATAATTTCCTCATCAAATAAATCCGGATCTCACATGCGCATGGAACATGTTTCCAACAAAATATTCACCCATTGGGTGCTCAGCCATTAATTCTATTACACTTCTTTGGTCTAAAGACCATAACATAAGTCAATGATGCGTCCATCGCCCTTCCATAGGTTGTAAAGCATCTAGAGGTTGCCACAGAGTTTTAGGATGCCACATTGACTGAAATATTGAACCGGAGGTCCTCGTGATGCCAGCTAGGGTGAGAGAGCTTGGAAGGATGCAAACACTGGTCCTCCAAAAGATGGTGGTAGTGATTTGAGATAAAATGAGTTTCTAAATTCTCATTGGTTTTTATATGCCGTTTTGTTATGATATTCTTCTGATTTGATGCATATCTTTTTCTCCATATGTGTGTTTTGATTTTAATTGCGTGGAATCGGGTAGCGATAGATGTACGTAATATAGTTTAGTAGAACTTTGACTGCTGAGTAGTCATACTCACCCCTCGTGGGGCTAACATATTACAGAGTTATAGAGATGTCATTGCAACCTGCGTCCTCTAGTACGTTTTATGGCATCCCCATTGATCTCGGATGGGAGCAGATGGAACACCCTAACCCCGACCTGGGAATCACATTCATCCGGATTCGGGTGATTCTCACTATAGATGCCGAACTCACCTTAGGTCCAGTGCACATGGAGTTCGTGGTCCTGTACGCTCGAGCGAACAGGCGCACCATGGGGCCACTACCACTGCCAGAGGATGATGGTGGCTCAAGTGGGGTGGAGTAGTGAAGGACATGGGAGGACGGCAGAATTTTTGGATACTAGCGCATGAAGACGAACGATGTTATGAAGAGATAGCAGAAGAGTCGGTCCAATTTTGGTATAGCCAAATATAGGAAATTTTGGCCTATGTTGTGGCATCCGGAAATTTTGATGACCCTTGGATATGCGACGATCCGTGACGGGCCGACGGAAGTATCATTGGATTGTGTTATCAGTATCATTTACGGACACCATTTTATTTTCATCGTTGGACTGATGCTTTACATTTGGTAATGATCCGATCGTCAAGTAGACTATAGTTTTGTCGGAAACCTTTCATATGTTCAAGTGAGACCAACCTTGTATGTATTTAGCTGACCTTGGAAAATAATAACGATATGTTGCGGATCGACGAAATTGTTATCGAAGCTCGTCATCGTCGACTCTACATTCGACCCCACTAACCCGTGCATACTTGCTCCAATGACACTACACAACAATGCCACTTAAGTGTCTGAAATAAAAAGGGGATTTGGACTTTAATACACTGATTTTAATGAGCCGAATAAAGGAAATTCGGCCATGTAGCCCACGTCCATGATGGTCAACAATTAAAGAAATTGTTGACCGGAGGAGGACGCGTGAATGGCTTCGAACGGCCAGCAAAGGCCACGTCTTGCATGCAGCATGCGAGGTGGCGAGCGGCAACACATTCAGGGTCAACTAAATGGAGAAGTTGACCGAGGAGAAGCCACGCCGTTCGAGCAGCTGAAGACACGTACCCACAAATTTGAGCTGGCGAGAGAAGGCCGAATGAAAGCCATGTTCCCACCCACCTGTCCTCCATGCATGCATCCACCGAAACCCCTACATGCAAATATCATCATTAGTCTAATTAATTTTGAGGGAATTATTAGTTCAGTTTTGATGGTGAAGAAAGAGAGGGAACCGAATAGAATTTTGAGCAAAGAGAAAGAGAGAAAGCCAGGGAGACCGAGCGATCGTGCGAGAGAGAAAGGAAGGAAGAAGACCGGCCCGTCGAGCTGCCTTGTTCCGCCGTGTGTTTGCCAATATTTTGCTTGGACTAGAGGCAAGTAGAGTCCATTAGCCTACATTTTGCTTGCTATGGTTGTATGTGAAGTGAGATGGGTGTTAGAAATGCTTGGGTTGTGGTGTTAGATGCAAATTTCGAGTGAGTAATGCTAGTTTTCCTAGAACCATCAAGCTGTTGCATGTAAAAACAGTTCGACCCTTGCTGTTCCGTGAAGTTTTGGTGGGTATCTAATCGAAATCTCACTGCATGATCTTGATGAAAGTTATAGAGGACATCTTGAGGAGAAACATACTAAAATTTGAGATAAGACGGAGAAGTATTGGTTAGTGAAATGATTTTTCTTTGAAGAAACTAGATCTGTAAATTGTTGTGCTGATCCTTGGTAATTTCGTGAACTGTAAAGTAACTTTTTAGTTGGAATTTCACTTTGACTTCTTGATGAAATTTGTAGAGGACCTCTTGAAGTTTAACATATCAACATTTGAGAGGAAATGAACAAGTAGAGGTCGGTGAAACCATTTTTCTTTGAAGAAATTGGATTTGGAATGCGTTATGTTGACCTAGTATGATTCTGTGAATTTTTATAAAATCATCCAGTTGAAATTTGATCTTGTGCTCTTAATGGAAGTTATGGATGACATTCTAAGGAATAACAAGGAATAACATACTGAAAATTGAGAAGAAATGGACATGTGTAGGTCGCTGAAACCATTTTCTTTGAAAGGACTTAATCTGGAAAAACAGTACCGAGAATAGGAGGAACTAAATAGTCTATATCTATTAACCTAGAACGAATTGGATTTATATTTCTGCATGAGATATTTACCTCTATGTGTTTTCTATGAGCTATCAAAATTTCAGAATTTTTGGAGTTCGTTTGGGTATTTAATCAAAATTATTTTCTAAACTGTGCAAACTGTAATGCTGAAATTTTGAAAGCTGTGATGCATGGACCGTACCGATTTTTATGAAGTTCTTTTGGTATGGTGTTCTTCATGAGATATTTGCCTCTAGGTCTCGTTTATAACGTGTCAAATTTTCGGAATTTATTAAGACCATTTACTAATTTTCCAAGAATTTTTACTAAAGAGGTGCATTCTGTTTTACCCGAAAATTGATTCTATTTTCAAAAACCAATGAACTGCTTTATGAAATGTGATATCGTGGGTGTTATGTGCACTGCATATATGGTGACATTTGGCATATTACATGACATCAAAAAGCTGGTTTAGACCCTTGATATTATTGCATCAAATCCCATGTTGAAAATGAGACATATATGTGATTATGAATTGTGATAATAATGATACCGTCGGAGGTGTGAGCCGATGATGCCCCGGGAGTGTCGGGATGCCGGGTGGCCCAGTGGCGTAATTCCAGAGGGTCCTCGGGAGTTTCGAGATGCCCAATGGTATACGGTACGTAATTCCAGGGGGAATGCCTGGTGGTATGTCCGTACGTAATCCCGGAAGCCCTGGAGGTTTGTGCCAGGGGGATTCCTCGTGATGCTAGTTGGGGTGCGAGATGCCCGGAGGTGTGTGCCGGAGGCTCCTTGCGATGCCAGGTTGGGTGTGAGCGATAAAAGAGGGATGAAAATATTGATCCCTAGGAAGAAAAATGATGTGATCCAATTGAAAGATAAAATTAAGAATTGAATCATGCGCATGGATGTGTGCATATGGCATGGGATGAACCTCATGGAAATGCAAGCATGAAGTGCATGGTGGCATATGCATGTTGCATGGTGGAATATGCATGGCTGCTTGATGACATATGTACAAGTGCATGGTAGTATATGCACATTGCGTGGTGATATATGCATGGCTGTAAGATGAGGTATGGTCGAATGCATGAATGACATGTGCTTTATTCGTGATACCTTGATTGTTCTGTCTGACGCATTGTGTAGTTTGATGGATCTTTACTGCTGAGTGGTGGTACTCACCCCGTTTGGGGACTAACATTTCAGACTAGACAAGATACCTCTGCTACCATTGCCACCAGTAGATGGATCGAGTGGTTGGATATGACCGTGAGGAGGAGGATAGCAAAGGAGGGAACTTTTGGACGCCGACACTAGTCGATGGACCTTAACTATATGACTGTTGTAAAAGATGTCGGTCATCTTTAGAAGTATAGCCGAGTATAGAAGACTACGGCATTTTGATGTACCGATGAATGATGTCCATCTGGTTTAAGTAAATAAAAGTGTTTGGCTTTTACCTATAAATGTTTAGTTGGTGTGCATCGTCTTCTTAATATAAGGAAGAGAGTTGATGGATGTGCTTCCGCCATATAAATTGCGTAGGGACCTATTTAAAAGATGTAAACCCCCAGGATTTATGAATTATAATGAAATTCCTTGGTATCGGAGTATTATATTATTAGGTCAAATGAAAGGTAAGCGGACTGTGGCGACCCTAATGGTTTGGGGGCCGTCGAGGGGTGTCACATATGTATACCGACAAACGTCGTCTAAACTAAAACTATAAGTAAATAAAAAGTGCCTGGTTGAGATGGAGTTAGATACTGGCTTCCGCAATGATATAGCGTAGGGACCAGGATATTAGGTGTGGAGGACCTTAAGGATCGAAGACCATCATGGCCTGGGGACATCACAATTTAATGGTATCAGAGCACTAGGTTTGTCTTGAGTGATAAGGTGCATTAGTAGAAAAGGAGTTTATAATGATGCGCACGATAAGGCACTAGCTGGGGGTAGTTGACTAACTATGAACAACGGGTGATTGAGTTCACTCATAAAATATTGGTAACGATTGTGAGTTACCTTTGCGTACGAGTAACATTTTTATGTTACTTATATGATCTCAGTAACGTGTGAACGTTACTTTTCTTTCTTAGTTGATTAGTGACCCTAAGTCACTAATTGTTCTTGTAGTATTTTATTAATACGTCCATGATGGGGTGCGATTGGAACACATCGTTTCGTCTTGATATGCAACAATGGAAAGGCACATTTTGAAAAGGTATGAAGGGAGTTGTATAAAAGATTTCTGAAGATAACCGTTGGCATGGTTGGCAGAACGTACGATTAGAAATTCTCTCATTTTCTTGTCCCCTTTCCATCAAAGAAAAAGAAGGCGTTCCAATTCTCCTTTACAAGAACAATTGTCATTTACACCGTCGAAATCGGATGCATTCCTCGTGATTGTGTTCAGACTAACGTGAAGTATTTTTGTTCATGATTCATCTGCAATTCAATGATCGTACTGGGGTAAATTGTTGATTGCGCATTAAAGAAAGGTAAGTTGTCTTCCACCGACTTAATTCCTACATTTGGTATCAGAGCACGGTCGTGATTTCTGCCTTGTTTTCATTGAATTTTCTTATTTACCATTTGATATTGTGATCGGAATTGCTATTTGAATCGTTGAAAACGAACCAAAAGTGAAGAACGGGTTTTGGGCCGGGTACACCGTACGGTTTTGGCCATTTTTTCAGAATATTTTTTTCAACCAAAATAGATTTTTAAATATATGGGGTGAAAGTACTTGTCAAAACGAGTTCGATGATGGGTCGAGCACCGCCAGAGGACACCGGACACGCCCACACGTGCTGCCAAAAGCCATTGTGCATGGGCGCCATGTGCCTTGACGCACTGGGCAGGCCAGCGCATGGTGTCACGCGTTCTGACGTCACCGCTGGCGGAAGTTGGCCAACCGATCGCCGACCGGTGACCTAACCCGACCTGAAGACCGACCCGACTCGACTATTGACCGGTCAATCGGTCCGGCAGTCAAACCCGTTGGACCGGTCAAACCGGTTGGACTGGTCGAACCGGCCAGGAGCTGTTTAGCTCGCTGGCGCGTGCGCCACACTCTCTGCACACTCGAGCGGCACATGTGGGCGCGTGACAGCTCTGATTGGAGCGTGGTGGGTGGCATTCGGTTCGTATGGTTGTCCTCTACACTGTGGTATATTTATTTTTTAATTTTTAGTTTTATAAATGTATGAAATGTGTAGGGAATCCTAAGTACATTATTTTTGGGGTTCAAATATGTTGTTTATTCATTTTTAGCTTGTACTTCTTATGGTTTTGGAAATACAGTAGCTTGCCCACACAAAAATGATATAATATATGCTGTGTAAAGGTTAGTTCGATGGTAGCATGTATATATTTTAATGTACTTGCGATTTTCTAGTTTCAAGAAAATTCGAACAATGGTAGGAAATCCTTGTTTTTCTATAAAATGTTGAATTGCGGTTTTAATTGAAGTTGCGGCATGATTTTTTTGTACGTTGGTTCAAATCATGCTATGCTTTTGTGTTAATGAAAAATGTAGAAATTACATGATGTTATGTAATTGTTTTTGCTAGTGGGAGTTCGTAGGTTGGTAGAATTCGAAAGAGTTCTCACCTAGAACTTAAAATTTGCACAAATTAAACTAATTAATGATAATAGAACAATCGTACATAGGAGTTGATTGGGAACATAGTGAACTTTTGTTTCTGGGTCTTTTGTTGAATTATCATTAATTTAGTTTATCTTTGCTGCAAATTAAATATGTGTGTTACTCTGGAAAGTGTGCTAGTATTGATTTTGCATTTATTATGTCAATGTTTTATAGAATTGATTATGACTTCGGCATCAAAGACCATTGTGGCTAACCTCAATAAGGGTGACATGCTTAACAGTGACAATTATGATATTTGGCACCGAAAGATTCAGTACATCCTTGAGGAGCAAGAGGTTTTGGAAACCCTCAACCACACCATGGATGAACCTGAGCATGGAAATGCAGTTCAACACAGGAGAGATCTAGAAGCTTATCAAGCTTGAAAGAAGAAAAATAGCATTGCTTGCATCACGTTGCTGAGCTATATGCAAGATGATCTCATGTGTGAGTTTGAAAGTTATGATAAAGCTCAAGCTATGTGGGTTGCCTTGAAGATAAGTTTGGGGGTACATCTGCTACTAAGTTAAGGAGACTCACCATCAAGTTTGACACATACCGAAAGCGCCCAAATGTAATGATGATGCAACATCTTGAAGAGATGTCAAACATGATTCGTGAGCTGAAGTCGGCAAGTTACTCCTTTACTGATGAACAACGAGTTCAGGCTATTATTGTGGCATCCAGAAATTTCGACGACCCTAAAAAATGCCACGATCCATGACTATGTGACGGAAGCATCATTGGACTGTGTCATTAGTATCATGTACGGACATTCTTTCGTTATCACCATCGGACCGATAGGTCATGTTTAGTATGGTCCGATCGTCGAATAAATCATAGCCTTGTCGGAATCCCTTTATTTAAGGTTATTGGTGAGATCAATCTCATCAGTAAATCTGCCGACTTCAGAAAAATGACGACACATCGTGGATTGATGAATTTATTGTCGGACTTCGTCGTCGACACCGATGTTAGAGCCCGCCGATTTATGTACATATTTCTCTCGATGACACGACACAACTAGACCACCTAAGTGTATATGGAATAAGAGAAGAATTTGGATTCTGATCAATTAATTTTAGAGAGCCCAAAGAAGTGAAATTCGGCTATGCATGAGGAACATGCATGCCCAAGCGGAGACGAGGACTCGTCCATGTCCAATGCCGCCCCAATCTCTCTCCATTCGGTCCACACATGAGTCAACTAAGGAAGGGAGTGGTTGACCGAAGCATGCCCAAAAACGGCCACGTTGCCTTCCATTCGGTGGCCAGCACATGGAGAAGAACCGAGCAAGGGAGATTCACGCCCTCCACAGCTGTCTTCGGTTCCTGCAGCCACCAAAAGAAGTCCCATGCAGTTGACTAAATTGTCAACAAAGTGAGGAACAAAACTCTCGTACACAGAGGGGAAGAGAGAGAATGAACCGAACAAGAGAGTCGAGAGAGAGAGGTAGCGAGCGAACGAGCAAATACAGAGAGAGAGTTTGAGCGAGAGTGAGCAATGAGCAAGTGAACGGCAAGAGGAAGAAGGAGACTTCCTTCTGCCGTGCTCGAGCTGCCACCGTCGACACCGCTTGTCTTCGCCACCGTCGAGCCGCACCATCGAACCGAGCCCTTGTTTTGCTTGAAATTGAACTAAAGAGCTTGAGGCAAGTGAAAGTCCATTAACCTATATCATATTGTGTTGTTGTTGTCTAGTGGAGTGCAATAGCCTTGGAGATGTTTCGGTTGTGGATGTTGGATGCTGGATTTTGAATTAGTAGAAGTAGTTCTCTTAGAATTAGTAAACTGTTTCGTAGAAAACAGCATGACCTTTGATGATTCCGTGAATTTTCTGTGATTATCTAGTTAGAATTGGACTTTGAACCCTTAATGACAGTTGGAGGACACATCCTTTGGAATAACATATCAAAATTTGAGAATAAATGGACAAGGTTTGGTCAGCAAAACGATTCTCTGTAAATGTTAAATCTGGAAGCTATTACAGAATGTTAGTAAAGAATATAGCAATTACTGCTCTTGATATACAACGAATCTGACCTAGTGTTAAGCGTGAAACTTTTTCCTTTAGGTCTTGTTTATAACATATCAAAATTTCAGAATTTTCTGAACTTATTTAAGGGTTATTCGGAAATTGTTACTAAAAATGTGCATTGTGATGTTTGAGCTGTTTTGTTCTGAATTTGCTCAATTTGTCCCAAAGGTGCATCTTAAGTTGTTATTTGACATGATGATATTGGCATTCAGCATATCTTGCAATATTGAGATTTGATGAAGATTCATGGGACATCTTGTCATTGCATTGAAAGGTGTTTTTGGAAGTTAAGATGTTAATTGTTACCGTTGGACCCTCGAGTGAACGATAACCCAGGAGTCGGGAGGTCCAAAGGATCGAATGAGTCGATGCCTTATGGATGCCTGGGGACCGTAGTGCCCCAGAGGATTTCCCCGGGAGCTTCGGGATGCCCGATTGTATGCTTGTCGGTACGTAAATTCGGAGGTTAGGGGTAACCATGTCTATGGCCCCCAGTGATGCCTCGTGATGCCAGGTGGGGTGCGAGATGTGCAGGGATGTGACGCGATGCTCTGGATGCCCGCTGGCCCTGTGTGGCTGAATGCCGGAGGTTTTCGTGACGCCAGGTTGTGTGCAAAATCCCAGAAGGACGCAAACATTGGTCCTCTGAGGGGATAAAATCGTTTGAATGATTAAAACTGGTGATTTTATTAAGTGTTAAGTGGTTGTACTCACCCCATTTGGGGACTAACATTTCAGACTAGAAGATATGCCTCTGCTACCAGTCACCCCCGGCACATTCTATGGTATACCGGTCGACCTTGAGTGTGAGTGTACGGAGCATCACCATCCTGAGATACGAGGGTTGGTTTTTGTTCGAGTGAGGATACTGATCATGTTTGACATTGGTCCTCTCGCCGGCCCAGTGATCCAGGAGTTTTTGACTATGTTCGTCCGCCGTGATGGGAGTACGCTCGGGCCGTTGCCGCCGCCGCCAGCTGATGAACTGGACTAGGTGTGACCAAGAGTGATGGTCAGCAGATGAAGCATTTTTGGACCACCGACACTGACTGATGGGCCTATGTACACGGTTGTCATAGAGTCGAGTACTTTTTAAGAATAGCTGAGTTTAGAAAAGTCTTGGCCTTTTGATGTACCGACCCGTGATGTTCATCAAGTTATGTAAATAAAAGTGTTCGGCTTTAACTTATAAAATGTGTAGTTAGTGTGCATTGTTTCTGAATATGGGATAGGGAGATGTTGGATATGCTTCCGCTATATAAACTGCGCAGGGACCTATAGAAAGAATATAAATCCCCAAGACCTATGTATTTGTTAAATTTCTATGGTATCGAAGTAATCGATTTTCAGGTTAAGTGAAAGCACAGGCGAGTGTGATCTGTGGCGACGCCAACGGATCGGGGGCCGTTCAGGGGGTGCCACAATTATAAGGTCTCTTCCTGATAATTGGGAGCATATGAAGATCAATATGACGCATAATGAGAATATTGTCACTTTTGATGATATTGCATGTCATTTGGAATTAGAGGATGAGCGCCTAGAGGCTACGAGATCCTCTACCCATGCTTATGTAGCTAAATCGAGTTCGCACAAAATTTCAGGCTTCAAGCGGAAAAGGAATCATCAATTCAACAACAAAGGGAAGAAGACTGATCAGACACCTAAAAAGGTTAAGAACTTCCGACGCAAGAAGCGTGGTGGGAAGAAGGACAAGGCCAAGATGGAGTGCTACAATTGTGGCAAGATGGGTCACTTTACTCGTGAATGCACTAAGCCGAAAGAGGTATGCTATTACTCCATTACTTTAAGTAATGCTTTTGTTTCTAGCACTATAATGCTTGCTGAATCTCATCCAATGTGGACTGTAGACTCAGGAGCAACAGACCACGTAACTAGAGACGGGAGAGCATTTGTGGAGTATCGTCGGATACAATCTGGAAGAAGATGGATATATGTTGGGAATAACTCAATAATTAAAGTGAAGCGTATCGGCACATGTAAATTAATTTTACATGGTGGTCGAAGCCTATTCCTACATGATGTACTCTATGCTCCAGATATTCGACGAAACTTGGTCTCCGTAGTTGTTCTTCTTAGCCTAGGTTATGTATTGAATTTCCACGGTGATTGTGTCGACGTTTTGTTTGGAACAATTTATTACGGTTCAGGTCATGTATTGAATGGTTTTATGGTGTTAGACATTGACTATGATCAGTACAATGTCAATGTCGATGGTTGTTTTTCTTTAATTACATATTCTAGTAATGTTGAGATTGATGCAAGTACTTGGCATGCTAGATTAAGTCACATCGAGTTACAAAGAATACAAAGATTAGCTAGAGAATGCCTTTTAGGGTCACTTACTAATGTTAATATATATGTATGTGAACATTATCTAGCGGGAAAAACAACTAGAAAACCATTCGGTAAAAGGACTAGAGCCAAATTTTCATTGCAACTCATATATTCTGACATTTGTGGTCCGTTGAATGTGAGGGCGAGACATGAAGCCTCATATTTCATCACTTTCATAGATGATTTCACGCGTTTCGGTTATGTCTTTCTGATCTCTCATAAGTCAGAAGCATTAGATTGCGTTAGACGATATATATCGATGGTAGAGAATCAGTTGAATAACACAATAAAGGCATTGAGAACCGATCACAGACGTGAGTATCTATCGGAGCAATTCAAGGCTCTTTGTGATGAAAAGGGAATTGTACGACAATTGACTATTCCTGGTACTCCACAACAAAATGGGGTAGTTGAGAGAAGGAATAGAACCCTATTGGAAATGGTTAGATCTATGATGGCGTAAGCAAATTTACCTATCTCTTCTTGGGGAGATGTATTATTGACTGCTGCCTATGTACTTAACGAGTGCCCTCAAAATCGGTCACTTACACCCCTTATGATTATGGACTGGTAGGAAACCAGACTTAAGTAGTCTTTGTCCATAGAGATATGCAGCTTATGTTTATTATTCTTCCCCTAAATATGGCAAATTAGGTCCTAGAGAGAAGAAATGTATCTTTCTAAGATATTCTTAACACTCCAAAGGGTACGTGTTCATAGGTGAACAAGCTGTGGAAGTGTGACCGAAATGGAGTCACGAGATGTCACGTTCTTGGAAAACAATTTTCCTAGTAGAGGTGAGATTGATAAGGACTTCTAATTATATGAGATAGAAGATCCTAGTAACATATTCACTAATGTTGTAGAGGGAAATGAAAATTTACCTCAACATGCAAGACCTAGTGGGAGTGTTGCATTGTTTGGCGAATTGAATTCAAGAGAAATTTAGTTGCGTAAAAGTAATCGTAAAAGTATTCCTCGTTATCGTTTTGAGATTGAAGGGGAAGCATTTATGATTGCTCAAAAAGACGATGCCAAGCCTAAGACTGTTCAAGAGACTCTCTTATCCTTTGATAAGGAAGAATGGAGAAAAGCTTTGAAAGATGAAATCGAGTCAATAAGGGCAAATCACGTATGGGACTTGGTTAATCTAACACCCAATCGCAAGGCCATTAGAAATAAATGAGTCTTTAAGATTAAGCGAAGGGCGGATGGATCCATTGAAAAGTATAAGGCTCGCCTTATGGCAAAATGCTATACTTAACAAGAAGGTATAGACTATGAGGAAACTTTTTCACTAGTTGTAAGGTTTGCCTCAATACGCCTTATTCTAGCCATCGTTGCACATTTGGAGCTTGAATTACATCAAATGGATGTAAAGACGGCATTTCTCAATGGAGAACTAGATGATGAAAGCTATATGAAGCAACCAATAGGTTTTATAGCTAAAGGTCAAGACGATAAAGTATGCAAGCTTCATCGCTCAATATATGGCCTTAAGTAATCATCTAGACAGTGGTATCTTCGTTTTCATCGAGCCCTAACAACTTTTGGTTTCACGATGATCGAAGAATATCACTATGTATATGTCAAGCGATCCGAAGATAAATTTGTAATTTTATCACTTTATATGAACGATATTCTATTGGTTGGAAATGACAAGGTTTTGGTTATCACCATAAAAGAATGGTTGTCCTCCAATTTTAAAATGAATGACATGAGAGAAGCTGCTTATATATTAGGAGTTAAGATCGAAAGAGATCGATCATGGAAACTCCTTACTTTATCACAAGAGTTTTATATAATAAAGATTCTTGAACGCTTCAATATGCAGCACTGTAATCCCATTGATACCCCTGGCATGCAAGGTGAAGGCCTAAGTATTGAGATGTGTCTTTACGCTAGTGCGGTCGAAAGTTTGATGTATGCTATGATGTATACTCGACCTGACATATGTTATGCCGTGATATTAGTGAGTCGATATCAATCAAATCCTGGTCAAACACACTGGAAAGCAGTGAAAATGATCTTGAGATACTTGAAAGGTACTATGGACTATCGACTATGTTACCAAGGGAAAGATTTATGCCTATTAGGCTATTCAGATGCTGATTGGGGTAGAGACCTAGATGAGCGTAACTCGACTTTTGGATATGCATTCTTGCTTAATGGAGGTGCAATTTCTTGGAATAGTAATAAACGGACATGCACGACCTTATCTACGATGGAGGCAGAATTTATTGCATGTTCTGCTACAGTACAAGAAGCAGTATGGCTAAAACGTTTCTTAGAAAATTTAGCCACTGTCACTAAGATTCCAAGACCGGTGATAGTTTATTACAATAGTCAAGCAGCCGTTACTTATGTGAAAGATCCCAAGTATCATGGAAGGACAAAACACATTAACATAAAGAACAACTTCATTAGAGATATTATAGCGCATAAAGAAGTAATCCTACAATACATTTCAACCAATAGAATGGTTGTTGATCCATTTACGAAGGCTGTTCCTAGAAATATACTCTTGACCCATAGGATGTCACTAGGATTGCGTAGAATGTGATATGTGTTATTGTAGAGGATCATTGGTTTATGGATTTATGGACGTATGTATTATACTTGTTTGTTTATTAGTGACTTGATGTTTTATCAATAAGTACAAATTCATTATAAGGCTAGCACATACACACATATATTATTGAAAAGTATGTTAGCAGGCAATGATTGGCTCAGTCACACGAGCAATCACCTCAAGTGCTAGAGCTAGCACGTTGAGATGAGACATTACGTACAAATAAATGCTGAAGAGCAAGTTTAGTACATAAAATAAGATGTCGCCTTGATTGGAGTCAAGATGAGGTCTGTGATTTGTTGATAATAAGACCGAACATGATAGTCCCACAATCATGTATGCCTGAAAAATGCCGGATGTGAGTACCTCATTAGGCGCTATAGAAAGCGAGCCGATATAGCACTCGAGCTAAACATGAGTACATGAGGAGCACGTGACTATGTTTAGGCTAAGATCTATCTAGTGGATATATTTAGTAAATAACATATGCTCTTATAGAAAGAGAAATCCACTATAGCATGTAATTCATACTACATGTGCATTGTTCGACCGATAAAGGAAGGTGAGTAAAATTATCCCTATTTACTCATCGTGTGAGCCCTTGAGGTAATTTATAATTTACCTCATTTTGTGCCCTGTCACTTCTAACTATGTTCTCGAAGTGAAAGATCAATGTTGCTACTTTAGCATGTTAGCAGTAGTTAAGAATAGATATGGCTTTATGGGACATGTCTAGGAAAGCAATTATTCTGAAATGGAGAGAGACATGAGTGCGAAGGAATACTATTGTTGTTTTACATCTATCACATGTATTTACTGGTCGACAAATTATATCGCCTTCTGTGGTTGCGGATATAATTGTAAATACATGGTGTTTTGAGAATAATCAAGTATAACCTTTTAGGGATAGGTATACTTGGATTGATGTAACAAAATATGTCTAGGGCACTGTGAAACATCAATTGTTTATTTCTTTTTAGGGTTATAGCCATTATGCCATCCCTAGCAGGTGCATAATTTGAGCTCCCAAGTGCAAGTGTACTCACTGGTCGCACGGCTTACTTGCTAGTATGAATTGTTTTTTAAAGCTAATTGTGGCATCCTGAGATTTCTTGCCAATCTTTAGGAATACTCTAATTCATGTCTTGCATTAAAACTTTGGCCAAGCTTTTGGTGGGTAGTTAATTGATAGAAAAATTCTATTTTTGGCCATGTGTGTTACAAATTGGAATTTATGGATTTATAACTACAAATTCTATGGCCATATTATTTTTGTAAGTTAGGGATTTATTTAGGTGGAAGAAATTAGTAGATAATTAAAGGGGAAGTGGGCCGAAATTCTTGGGCCAAGCTGGCCCAAAAACCTAGCCCACGATCACCCACCGTTCGGCCACATGGGCCTGGCCTGTGAAGCCCAAGGGGGAGGAAGAGATGCCGTCGGCCAAGCTAGCCCAAGCCTAGCTGAAGATGGAGGCCCATCTTGCATGAAGAAGGCCATTTGTCCCTCCTAGTTGTCAAGTGTTCCCCATGCACATCCAATGATTGTTCATCATTGAGGGGAAGAAAAATTAAGGAAAATTAAGGAAAATGATGGCCGGCTTAAGCGAGAAAGAGAGGGAGAGAGAGGGGTTCGTCCGAGAGAGAAAGAGGGGAGAAAGAAAGGAAGAAAGGGAGAAAGGAAGAGAGGAAGGAGGAGGGCCGTTCGTCGACCGTCCGCCATGCGTCCATCGTCCGTCGCCGTGTCCCGTCGCCGTTGTGCTCGTTGCTTGCTCGGTTTAGAGGCAAGTTGGGATTCTTAAATCTGCTCTTGCATGTCGTGCCTAGTGTGTGCTTGAATGATGTTAGATTTTGGATGTTTAGGGTGTTAAAAATCGAAGTTGTAAGGGTGCTGGTTGAAACTAGTAAACTGTTCTTGAGAAAACAGTTCGACCTTGGATGTTCTATTGGCTTGCATGTGTCGTTTGAGTTGGATTTTGGCCGTGACTTCCAAATGAAAGTTGTTAAGGACTTCTTTAAATATAACATACTCAAATTTGGGACAAAACGAACAAGTATAAGTGGGTGAAATCTTTATTTTTCGGAGAGACTGGATCTGGAAATTCGGTAACTACCTTTGGGGAATGCATGGACTGTAAGGCTATCTTTTTGTTGAAATTTCACTTAGATTTCTCAATAAAAGATGCAAAGGACATCCTGAGGTTTAACATATCAAAAATTTAGAGAAAACTAACAAGAATAGGTAGGTGAAATCGTAGTTTTTCGGAAGGAGCCAGATCTGGAAACTTCGGTATTGAAACAGAAGATTTAACCGTATATATGTAATTATATAGGACGAATATGACTTTGACTTCTTCATGAAAAACCTACCTTAGGATCTGAACTACAAAATATTCAAATTTCATAAATTTTGAAGGTGATTTGGGTATTTAATTGAAAATGCTTTTAAAACCGTGTAACCTGGTATATTCGGATTTGATCAGCTTCAATGTATGGGTCATATCATTTTATATGAAGCTCTTTCGGAGAAGTGTTCTAAATGAAGTATATTTTTTATGTCTTCCCTGTGACATGTTCAAATTTCATAATTTATGAAGTTCATTTGCCCATTTAACGGAAAATATTTCGAAAACTGTGCAAGTTTAGTGGTTATGATAATGGTGCTGTGATGTTCGGTTTATACCGCATGATATGAGGATCGTTTGGTGCAGTGTCCTTCATGAAATATTTGCCATTATGTCTTGACTATCACATGTTCAAATTTCATAAATTTTGAAGGCCATTTGGGTATTTAATGGAAATATTTTCTAAAACTGTGCAAGCTGGATTGTGCGAATTTCAAATGCTGTAATTATGATTATTCTGTTTTGGATGAGTCCTATGAATTATATTGATTTAAGTGATCAAATCTTGCTGCACATGTGATGATATTTGGCATGGTATATAGAATCAAATGTCGAATTAGGCTTTGTTGCTATTACATCATGTGCCATGATTGATTGTGAGACATAACTTGGTGAATATGAATCATGATGAACGAGGACTGTTGGAGGGGAGTAGATAATGCCCGGGAGTGTCAGGATGCCCGGGATGGAGGGTGCTGGATGCCCGGTTGTATTGTGATACATGCCCGGATGTCCTCGGGAGTTTCGAGATGCCCAAAATGGTTGGGTGCCGGAAGCCTCGGAGGTTTATGCCCGGGGAATGCCTCGTGATGCCAGTTGGGATACGAGATGCCCGGAATGTGGGGGTGTCAGATGCCCGGTGGTGTGTGTCGGAGGTTTCTCGCGATGCCAGTTTGGGTGCGATTGATAAAATGTGGGATGCAATTACTGATCCCGGGAAAGAAAAATGTGGTGACCCAATTTAAAGATAAAAGTGGAAATTGAATCATGCATGGTATGGTGACATGTATGCATGGCTGTATGACATGATGTGTATGAGTGCATGGTGGTATGTGCACATGAGGTATGGATATGCATGAATGCTTGAGGATGAGTGCATGGTTGTATATACACCTATGGCATGATGGTGTATGTGTGAATACTTTATGATGAGTGCATGATGGTGTATGCACATATGGTATGATGACATATGCATGGCTGCGAGGTAAGTTATGCTTGGATGCATGAATTGATATGTACTATGCTATGGAATTATGATTGTGTTGTGTAATTCATTTAGTAGTTTAATGGATCTTTTACTGCTAAGTGGCTGTACTCACCCCCTCGGGGACCAACATTTCAGATTAGAAAGATGCCGCTCTCTCCAGTCACGCGTGGTACCTTTTATGGCCTTCCATCGATGTGGAGGTTGAGTGTTCGGAGATGGATTGCGTTACGATCCCCGGTCGACGTTTGTACGGCTTCATGTGCTGGTGATGTATGATGTGGGCACTGGCTGGGGGCCGGGTCGTCCGGGAGTTCTTGTCGGTCCACGTCCGTCGTGACGGAGTGATGCGGGGATGTTGCCGCCGCCACCGCCCGATGCACCGGGGTGGATGTGATGGCCCGCGTGAGGAGTGGAGAGCCGACACTTTTGGGGATAGCCGACACTTGTAGATGGAGGATGACATGTGATAAATATAGGGGTCGAGATCTCTTTTGGGTTGTGGCCAAGTTTAGTAGAAAAATCTTGGCTTTTCTTTTTGGTATTACCGACCCGAGAAATCCATCATGAATATATGTAAATAAAAGTGGCTCGACTTCATCTTTCTTATGATGTGTAGTTGGTGTGCGTTCCATTATGGTTATTGGAACGAGAGAGGGTGAGACTCGTTTATGTTTCCGCTAATAAGTTGCGCCGGGACCGTAAAAAAAAAATGCCTATTAACTACGATGCTTCTACTAAGAGATGTAACTAGTGTTCACTGAATTGGAGCGATGGGTACCTGTGGCGACCTTAGGTGTCTCGGGGTGTCACAACCGCTCTTTTTGGTATCAGAGCAATGGTTATTGATTGGAGTGATAAGGAGCCTCATTTGGAAATTGAGGAACATAATGACAATGCACACCATAGGATACTAACTGGAATAGTTGGGTAACTTTGAATAATGGGTGATGCGTAATCGCTCGTAGATCTCTAGTAGTTATTATGAGTTGCTTTTAGGTACCAGTAACATGGTTATGTTACTTATTTTTCCTTAGTTGCTGTTGTTTTTAATGAAGACATTGAGTCACAGATATTTCCTAAGGCAAATGCTTGGAAACTGCAGGAAAATCATGGTACGATATGGAAGTCAACATCCATCGAGGGGTGAAGCCCCTGCAGCAAGGGCTAAACCCCGAATGGAAGATATCCTGCAGGCATTGGCCAATATAGGAAATCTGATGGAAAGACAAGCGCAGCAATAGCCTGGAGCAGAACGCCGTACTTAGGACTCGGTGGAGTAATTTTTGAAGTTGAAACCACCGAAGTTCGGTGGAATGGGAAGTCCTGAGGAGGCGGAGCATTGGATTGATGGAATGGAACGAATTTTCTGGCTGTTGGACTGCAATGATGCTGAGAAAATAACTTTGGCAGAGTACCAGCTAGAGGGAAATGCAAAATTTTGGTGGAGAGCTTCAAAGGATATAATCTTTCCACCAGGTACTGATGTTAACTGGGAAGAATTTGTGAAAGCTTTCAATAGAAAGCATTTTTCTGACTGTGCTAAGGATAAGAAAATTACAGAATTTGTTCAGTTAGAACAAAGGGAGCTGACAGTGGATCAATATGAGGCAAGATTTTCTGAACTGTCTAGATATGCTCCTAGACTAATTGAGGATCAAGAAGAGAAAGCTAAGAGGTTTCTGAAAGGGTTGAGGACTAATATCAGGAAACAACTGGTGCCTTTGAACATAAGAGATTATAATGAGATCTATTAAAGGGCACAGTTGGTGGAGCAGGAATTAGTAAGGGAACAGTTGGAGAATAAGAGACAATCGTCTTTTAGTGATGTGAGACGAGGTAAGAGACCCTACCCTGGTTAAAGTTAGACTTGGAATGTGAAGAAAAAGAGTAATTTTGGAAATTTTAGGAGAGCAAAAGATGGCCTGAATATAGGGAAAACACCCTATCAGCCTGATGTTTGTCAAAGGTGTGATGGGCGGCATGGCCCAGGACCTTGCAATGGACGACTGAGATGTTTTGGTTGTGGACAAGTGGGTCACCTTAAGAGGAGTTGCCCACAAGAAAGGTCGCGAATGAGTGTTGGCTCGGTGCGACAGGGAAATCAGAGTGCTGTTGGACTAAACCTACCAAGGAATCCTCAGAGGCCACCCGCGCAAGGAAGGGTGTATGCGGTTACCCAAGAGGAAGCGGAAGCTTCCAAAAACGTTATTTTAGGTACGATATTTATAAATGGCAAGAAGGCTTATGCATTGTTTGATACGGGTGCTACGCATTCATTTGTGTCTGAAAGGTATAGACAGTTGAGTAAAATAGAAACTACGCCTCTTGAGACGCCTCTTTGTGTTTCTATGCCTTTAAAGAATGTGGTATTCTCTACGCTGGTGTGTGGAAACTGTAAGATAACAATGGGAGGAAGGGATATGGAAATAGACTTGGTCCTAATGGCTATGTATGATTTTGATGTTATCATAGGAATGGATTAGCTTCATAAGTATCGGGCCAAAATGGATTGTTATAGAAAAGTGATCCAATTTATTTTACCTGATCAGTCTAGTTGTGAATTTTTGGGAGGTCAGACCAACCTATCTATAGCACTTATCTCAGCAATAGAAGCCCGTGCGTTACTTGACAAAGGATGTCAAGGGTACCTGGCCATGGTTAAAGATTATACTAAGGAAGAGCTTAAGCTTGATGAAATTCAGGTAGTTAATGAATTTCAAGATGTATTTCCTGAGGAGTTACCTGGATTACCGCCGAACGAGAAATAGAGTTTGAAATTGAATTAATGCCTGGAACAGACTTATATCGAAAGCCCCGTATAGGATGGCTTTAGTCGAGTTGAAGGAATTGAAAGTGTAGCTACGGGAGTTGCTCGTTAAAGGATTCATTAGACCAAGTGCTTCACCTTGGGGTGCACCAGTCTTGTTTGTGAAAAAGAAGGATGGGTCGATGCGCTTATGCATTGACTATAGGCAACTGAATCAAGTGACCATTAAAAATAAATATCCTTTGCCTAGGATTGGTGACCTATTTGACCAACTCCAGGGAAGTTCGGTCTTCTCTAAGATTGACTTAAGGTCGGGATATCATCAGCTAAGAATTAAGAAAGAAGACATTCCTAAGACTGCGTTTAGGACTCGTTATGGACATTACGAGTTCCTTGTCATGCCATTTGGATTGACAAATGCACCAGCTGCATTTATGGATCTAATGAATAGGGTATTTAAGCCTTATTTAGACCAGTTTGTGATTGTTTTTATTGATGACATCCTGATATATTCGAGAGGGCCTAAAGAGCATGAACAACACTTGAGGATAGTTTGGCAAATTTTGAGAGATCATAAGCTGTATGCCAAATTCAGCAAGTGTGAATTCTGGCTGGACCAAATAATATTTTTAGGCCACGTGGTATCAGGAGGAGGAATTGCAGTGGACCCGCCGAAAGTTGAGATGGTAATAAATTGGCCGAGACCGACAACACCTACCGAAATACGGAGTTTCTTAGGACTGGCTGGTTACTATAGAAGGTTTATTGAAGGATTTTCACGATTGGCAGGTCCTTTAACTAAATTGACTCGAAAGAATGTGAAGTTTGAATGGAATGGGGAATGCGAAAGGAGTTTTCAAGAGCTTAAAAGGAAATTGACCTCGGCACCAATCTTGACTATACCAACCGAATCTAATGGTTTTACAGTGTATAGCGATGCATCTCACAAAGGATTGGGATGTGTTTTGATGCAGCATGGAAAGGTCATAGCCTATGCGTCTAGACAATTAAAACCCCATGAATTGAACTACCCAACGCATGATTTAGAATTAACAGCCATAGTGTTCGCTTTGAAGATATGGAGGCATTATTTATATGGGGAAAAGTTTGAAATTTATACGAACCATAAATGCTTGAAATACTGTTCTCACGAAGGGAGTTGAACATGAGACAAAGGAGGTGGATGGAATTGTTAAAGGATTATGATTGTGAGATACGATACCATCCAGGGAAGGCGAATAAGGTAGCGGATGCCCTTAGTCGTAAGTCAGCCATGGAGATGGCCAGTTTAAGAATGGCGGAATGGAGCTTATTAAAGTCCATAACGGACTCAGAGTTTAAATTGAAAGTGGATTGTCTTACCGGTATGCTTAGTGCATTAAGGATTGAACTTGAAATTATTCAGAAAGTTAAGATCTTGCAAGAGTCGACCGGAAATTATGAAAGTGAAAGATGCGGTGTCTTTAGGAAAAAGACCAGAATTTCAAGTTTCTGAAGATGGAGTGGTAAGATGTCAATGACGACTTTATGTTCCCGACAATGAAGAAGTGAAGAAGGAAATTTTGTCGGAGGCACATAGGAGTAATTACGGTGTTCATCCGGAGTAGTATAAAGATGTACGAAATCTACGACAAAGAATTTTGGTGGAATGGTATGAAAGCAGATACGGCTAAGTACGTTTCTCAATGTTTGACGTGCCAACAAGTAAAAGTAGAACATCGCAAACCCGTAGGACTCTTGAGACCGTTAGACATACCAGAATGGAAATGGGAACATATAACAATGGACTTTGTGCAAGGATTGCCAAGGACATCAAGTGGACATGACTCTATCTGGGTAATAGTGGACCGTTTGACTAAGTCTGCTCATTTCTTAGCAGTTCGCATAGACTACCCAATGGACAAATATGCTGATATATATATGTAAGTCAAGTAGTACGCTTACATGGTGTTCCAGTGACTATTACCTCAGACCGGAATTCGAGATTTACTTCAAATTTTTGGCAGAGTCTTCAAATTGCCTTAGGAACTAAACTTTAGTTTAGTACTGCTTTTCATCCTCAAACAGATGGACAAACAGAGAGAGTAATCCAGACATTAGAGGATATGTTAAGGGCTTGTGTGATTGACTTTAAAGGGAATTGGGATGAAAGATTGCATTTGGTGGAGTTTGCTTATAATAATAGTTTTTGGAAAAGTATAGGCATGGCTCCCTATGAAGCATTGTATGGAAGGAGATGCAGGACTCCTGTCAGTTGGAATGAAGTAGGTGGAAAGAAATTGACAGGACCTGAATTGGTACAAGTTACCACTTTGAAGCCGTCGAAATTATCGGGAAAGACTTAAAACAGCTCGAATAGACGAGAAAGACTACGCGAGATAGGCGTAGAAGGCCTTAAGAATTTAGTGTGGGAGATCATGTATTCCTTAAAGTATCTCCAATGAAGGGAATATCTTGATTTGGAATGAAGGGTAAGTTAAGCCCTAGATTTCTTGGACCTTTTGAGATACTTGAAAGAATAGGAGATGTACCTTATCGTTTGGCACTGCCTCTCCTAAATCGGGAAATTTGCATGATGTGTTTCATGTATCGATGCTTTGAGAAAGTATCAGCCGGATCCTGGTCACATACTCGATCATGAAGCCATCAAAGTGGATGAGAAAGTGAGGTATATCGAAGAGCCTGTGCAAATATTGGATCGAAGGGCGCAAGTTCTTAGGAATAAGAAGATTCCTTTGGTTAAGGTATTATGGCGATATCATGATATGGAAGAAGCCACATGGGAAAGTGAAGATCATATGAAGGAAAAGTACCCCTACTTGTTTCAAAAGGGCACGAGTGATGTCTAATTTCGAGGACAAAATTCTGTAAGGAGGGGAGAATTGTGGCATCCTGAAATTTCTTGCCAATCTTTAAGAATACTTTAATTCATGTCTTGCATTAAAACTTTGGCCAAGCTTTTGGTGGGTAATTAATTGATAGAAAAATTCTATTTTTGGCCATGTGTGTTACAAATTGGAATTTATGGATTTATAACTACAAATTCTATGGCCATATTACTTTTGTAAGTTAGGGATTTATTTAGGTGGAAGAAATTAGTAGATAATTAAAGGGGAAGTGGGCCGAAATTCTTAGGCCAAGCTGGCCCAAAAACCTAGCCCACGATCACCCACCGTTCGGCCACATGGGCCTGGCCCGCGAAGCCCAAGGGGGATGAAGAGTTGCCGTTAGCCAAGCTAGCTCAAGCCCAGCCGAAGATGGAGGCCCATCTTGCATGAAGAAGGTCATTTGTCCCTCCTAGCTGCCAAGTGTTCCCCATGCACATCCAATGATTGTTCATCATTGAGGGGAAGAAAAATTAAGGAAAATTAAGGAAAATGATGGCCGGCTTAAGCGAGAAAGAGAGGGAGAGAGAGGGGTTCCTCCGAGAGAGAAAAAGGGGAGAAAGAAAGGAAGAAAGGGAGAAAGGAAGAGAGGAAGGAGGAGGGCTGTTCGTCGACCGTGCGCCGTGCGTCCGTCGTCCGTCGCCGTGTCCCGTCGCTGTTGTGCTCGTTGCTTGCTCGGTTTAGAGGCAAGTTGGGATCCTTAAATCTGCTCTTGCATGTTGTGCCTAGTATGTGTGCTTGAATGGTGTGGCACCCCTCGACGGCCCCCGATCCGATTAGGGTCGCCACAGTTCGCTTACCATTCACTTTTCCTAATAACATGTCACTCTGATACCATTTCAATTGCAGCGGGTCCATACAACCTAGGGGTTTACATTTTTTTTTTTATCGGTCCCTTGCACAATTCATATAACGGAAGCATATCCAACAACTCCCTTCCCTATATTCAGAAAACAATGCACACCAACTAAACATTTATAGGTAAAAGCCAAACACTTTTATTTACTTAAACCAGATGGACATCATTCATCGGTACATCAAAATGCCGTAGTCTTCTATATTCGGCTATACTTCAAAAGATGACCGACATCTCCTCCAACAGTCGTACACTTAAAGTCCATCAATCAGTGTCGGCGTCCAAAAGTTCCTTCCCTTGCTATCCTCCTCCTCCTCGCGGTCATGTCCAATCACTTGACCCATCTACTGGTAGTAGTGGCAGCAGAGGTGTCTTATCTAGTCGAAATGTTGGTCCCCGAAGGGTAAGTACAACCACTCGGCGGGTAAAGGACCAATAAACCACTCAATGCATCATGCCACACAATCATCACAATCATAGCATTACATGTCATTGAAGTATCCATGCACAATTTACCTTGATATCATGCACATGTCATCATATCTCATGTACATACATCATCATATAGTCATCACCATCATGTCATACACTTACAATCATCATGTCACACGTACCATCATCATTACCATGCATCCATGCACTCATCACCATCATATCACATGTACCATCATCATTACCATGCATCCATGCATTCATCAATCATCATATCACATGTACCATCATCATTACCATGCATCCATGCACTCATCATCATCATATCACATGTACCATCATCATTACCATGCATCCATGCATTCATCAATCATCATATCACATGTACCATCATCATTACCATGCATCCATGCACTCATCATCATCATATCACATGTACCATCATCATTACCATGCATCCATGCACTCATCATCATCATATCACATGTACCATCATGCCATAGGTGCACATACAACCATGATTCATATCATCCATGCTATCAAGCATACATCACCATGAGATCCATTCATGCCTTCATGATCGCATTTTCAATGTCAAATAGCATCAATTTATTTTCATAAGCCGATCATGCATCATGCCATATGCATACACCCATGCACATGATTCATTTTCAATTCTTATCGTTCACAAGGATCTCATCAGTTTTTTTTCTTTCCAGGGACCAATGTTTGCATCCCACAATTCATCGCTTGCATCCAACCAGACATCGCGAGTAACCTCCGGGCATGTATCCAAGATACAACCGGGCATCCGGCACCCCACATTCCGGGCATCTCGTATCCCAACGGCATCACGAGGAACCTCCGGGCATGTATCCAAGATACAACCGGGCATCCGGCATTTACACTCCCCGGCCGGGCATCTCGCATCCCAACTAGCATCGCGAGGCATCCCCCCGGGCACAAACCTCCGGGGCTTCCGGAATTACGTACCGACATACCACCAGGGTTCCCCCTTCTGGAATTACGTACTTGTATACCACCGGGCATCTCGAAACTCCCGAGGAAATCTCCGGGGCTCGCCATGAAAATGGTTTCCCCTACCCTCCGGAATTACGTACCGACATACCACCGGGCCTCCCCGGAATTACGTACCGTATACCACGGGGCATCCCGACACTCCCGGGCATCGTCGGCTCACACCTCCGACGGTCTTCTCATCACCACGATGCATATTCTCATACATCTCATTTACAATTTCACATTCACAATTATGGCTCAATTTCAACATGGCATATGATATGATGGCTAACAAGATCATTTTCATCATTTGATTCTTATATGCATTTCCAATCATCATCATACATGCAGCAAGTTCCAATTACTTATAATAACACAATCCAAGGGGTCCATGCAACACAAGATAATCCATACATCATGACTTTTAAGATTTAGCAAATTCCAGCTTGAACAGTTTCGGAAAACATGTAAATTAAATATCCATATGATCTTCAAAAATTATAAAATCAGAGCACGTGATAGACAAGACATAATGGTAGCAACTCCATGAAGAACACATGCCCAAAAGAGCTTCACACAAGAAGATATAGTTCACACAAATACAGCATGCAATTTCGGATAGAAACAGAATGCGCAGTTTTTAAAATAATTCGATTAAAATACCCGAATGACCTACGAAAATTATGAAATTTTACCAGGTTATAGTTAAGACTAAAGTAGATTTTTCATGAATACTTCTAGGCCAGATTCGTTCTAGATAATTTTCTATAGTCATCCGAAGCTTCTGGTTCTAGCACCGAAACGTCCAGTGTAGTTATCTCCGAAATATCGAGTTTTAACCCACTTATTCTTCTTCGTTTCCTCTTAAATTTGGATATGTTTTACTTCCAGAGGTCCCCTACAACTTTCATTAAGGGATCTAAGTCAAATTTCCAAATAATAGTCACCATATGGGTCCATGAAGTCTCGGGTGTCCAGTACCGTGTCTCCAGATTTACCGTCTTCAAGAGTAAGTCGATTCACTAGGCTACACTTGCTCATTTTACTTAAAATTTGAGTATGTTAATCTTTAGGATGTTCTCTACAAGTTTCATTAATAATTCGAAGAGAGATTCTTGGTAAAAATCGACATGCAACCCACAAAACTACCAAAAGGTCAGCAAAACAGTTCCAGATCTAGTGTCTTCGTAGGATGAGGGTTTGACCCCCTAAATCTCAACCATTTTGTCCCAAATTTTAGTATGTTGTAGTTTAAGATGTTGGGTACAACTTTCATGAAGGAATTAAAGTCAAAATCTAACTCGAAACATGCATGCAAGCATTCAAAAGATTCTGGGTCGGGCGGTTCACACGAAATCAGCAAGCACATTCAAGAACAAGTCACATTCTAGCTTCGGTTTTGCCTACCCTAACATCCGAGATCTACCACCAACAAATCACACATGCAAGACACAAATGCAAGAGTGGAAATCGATCCCAACTTGCCTTAGATTAAGCACAAAACAGCAACAAGAACGGCGGCAAAGCGGTGAACGGACGGCGGACGATCCTCTTCCTTCCTTCCTCTCTTCCTCTCTTTCTCTCTTTTGGACGGTACTCTCTCCCTCTTCTCTCTCTTCTGGTCGAATTCCCCCTCCCCCTTTTTTCCTTTTTTTTTTCTCTTATTTGCTTGTAATTATTAGGTTTTGCATGCAGGTGACAAGTGGCCCCAAGGATGAAGACACTTTGCACGTCCATGCAATGGGCGTGCCTCCACTTGTCCGATTACATGCAAGGCTGATGGGCCTTCTTCTTGGGCCGATCTTGGGCTTTCATTTGGCTGGGCTTGGGCCAGCCTTGGTCGCCGAATGGGGGGGGCTGCGTGGGCTGGTTTTGGACGGGCTTTGGGCCTTAGGAAATCAGCCCACCCTCTCCTATTCTTATTCCATTTAATCCCCATTTAAATAAATACACCTAATTAAAATTTATAAGGCCACAAAACTTTGTAATTTAAATCAATAAGACTTAAATCTTATAAGATGCATAGTCAAGAACAAAATCTTCCTTATCAAATTGTCCTATTTCCAATAGCCCATAGAAAAATATCGATAATAAGCCCATAATTCCTTCACCACTTTAGGGCATTAAATTTTGATTTTTTTTTATTTATAGAAATTAATTAACATTCTCATAATCAATTAACATTTTCATAAGGGGGTTCGGTCCAAGAGATAAAATATCGTGGCCGATGATGTAATTGTCCCTATGGCCATTCAAAGACAATTATCGTTTCCCTCAAAATCAATATTTCGGGTTGAAATTCCCGGATGCCACAATTCTCCCCTCCTTAGAGAATTTCGTCCTCGAAATTAGACATTGCCTATGTCTCTTCAAACAAGTGAGGGTACCTTTCCCTCATCTCGTTTTTCACTCTCCCATGTGGCTTCCTCCATATCATGATATCACCAAAATATCTTAACCAATGGAATTCTCTTGGTCCTGAGAATTTGTTCCTTTCAATCCAATACTTGCACAGGCTCTTCAATGTTCCTCACTTTCTCATCCACTTTGATGGCTTCATGATCGAGTATGTAACCGGGTGCGGCCGATACTTCCTCAACCATGCCTATACTTTTAAAGCTATTGTTATATACAAATTCTACCAGGTATAATTTTTCATCCCAACTTCCTTTAAAGTCAAGGATGCAAGCTCTTAACATGTCCTCTAATGCTTGGGTCACTCTTTTCGTTTGTCCATCCATTTGTGGATGAAAAGCGATACTAAATGGGAACTTCGTCCCTAGGGCGGTTTGAAGACTTCGCCAAAGGTTGGAAGTAAATCTTGAGTCTCGATTCGTTGTGACAATTACGGAACACCATGTAAGCGTACCACTTGGCTTACACATAAATCAGCAAATTTATCCATCGGATAATCTACGCGAACTACTAGGAAATGGGCAGACTTAGTCGAGCGATCTACTATCACCTAGTTAGAGTCGTGGCTACTTGATGTCCTTAGTAATCCTTGCACAAAATCCATCATCACATGATCTCTTTTCCATTCTGGTATATCTAACGGTCTCAATCTAACACACCATTTAGCCGAATCATTCCTATACCTTAGTTACCACCAATTCAAGCCTAGAACCATCAAAATCGACACCACTAACAACTCATTTGCTTCAGTCCAACAAAGACATTCACTATGCTTTCACTGCAACATAGATTCAAGCCTAAGATATAATACCATTCATTCGGTTCAAATATCGATAGTCCACCAAGACTTATTCAATTTCAAAGATCGACAATCCACCAAAATAAGACTTGTCTAGTTTCCATCGAATATATCTCATCTCTCATCCTAAAGGATCATCACTTAGACTAATCATTTATCAAATCCACAACTTGAACTTTCACCACTTCACCTTGGAAAGACTATAATCACAATTGATCATATCCACTAATTCCACCAAATCTTTTCAAACGGAAATCATCACCTAAAATTAAAAGTTGACCACCATCGATTAAACCTATTATTCCGACATATAAACCACAAGTAATTTCATATCCCCTATGACCACTCAACTCATGACTTCCAAGATTAATCTATACATACTAAATGCCTCCATGTAATGCATCAAGACTTCCAATGAAATCCTCAAATAGGAAGTCACTACTTAGCTCAAATGATCATAACTTAATCCTCAAATTCATAACTCACTCTTCATAATTCACTTCTTAAGCCTTGCTTGCAGCACTACGCTTAGATGCTACGCATGTTCTTTAGGTCCTTTAGAATATATCAGGATATCATCAAATGAAGACAATCACAATTTGGTCCATATAGGGCTTAAATATCTTAGTCATCAGATCCATGAAAGCAGCTAAGGCATTCGTCAATCCAAATAGCATAACTAGGAACTCATAGTGTCCATAGCGAGTCCTAAATGTGGTCTTAGGAATGTCCTCTTTCTTAATCCTTAACTGATATCCTGATCTCAAATCAACTTTTAGAAAAGACCGAACTTCCTTGCAGTTGGTCAAATAGGTCATCAATTCTAGATAAGGGATACTTGCTCTTAATAATTACATGATTTAATTGCCTATTATCAATGTACAAACGCATCGACCTGTCCTTCTTTTTCACAAACAAGAGTTCTACAAGCTTAACCATGCTTCCGCTGCGCCACTCTGATAGACTTATCCCAGAAACACTACCTTCTCCGTTCAGTTCATAGTTCGGTTCATCATTGTCCCCTTTTGCCATCCTAGAAGCACTGCCGGGAGCCGCTCCTTGCTCGGGCGCTCGGCCTCGCGTCCACTCCCCGCCCTCATCGATTGGGTCGTTACAGAACACCAGCTTTCGCCGCCGGTTCGAACCCAAACTACATATCCATTGGAAGGTCTCGTTTCGATAGGGACTAACTTACAGAGTTATTATCCATTTTGGCCTATCCCATACTAAGCCTCACGGTTTTATCCTTGGTGCATAGGCAAGCATTATCTTAGGAGATCATTCATCCTAGTCCATTGCTTACGGAGCTAGTCCATTCCTACGATGACGTCAGAGTCATCCATAACTATCACTATCAAATCTATTTCCAGATCTCATTCCCCTAGGGTTATCTCACGCATCTCACATGTTAACGTAGATAACAACATGTCCCTTAGTGATGTCAAAATACAAAGAGGCATATCTAAAGATTTGGTTCCTATTTCTCGCAATCATCTATATTTTTCGGACACAAATGAATGCGTGCCACTCATATCAAATAACACATATGCCTTCTTATCCATCTATCGAAATTGTACCTGAGATAACACTTTCGGAAGCTTTCACTTCCTCTTGGGTGACCGCATACACCATTCCTTGTGGTGGTGGCCTCTGTGGATTCCTCGGTGGATTTGGTCTAGCAGTACGTTGTTGCACATGTCGCACCGAGCTGACATTCGGCTACGACCCATTGCGTGGACAATTTCTCTTAAAGTGTCCTATTTGCCCACATCCATTACATCTCAGTTGGCTATTACAAGGTCCCGGCCCATGTTGTCTACCACATCTTTGGCAAAAATTACCCTGGTAGGGTACTCTCCCAAAAGTCAAGCCATTCCAAGCTCTTCTAAAATTTCCAAAGTTACTCTTTTTCTTAACATCCCAGGTCTGACCTTGACCAGGATATGGTCTCTTACCTCTTCGAACATCATTAAAGGTCATCTGCCCCTTAGATTCCGATTGCTCCTTCACTAACTCTTGCTCCACCAACTGTGCCCTCTCATAAATCTCATTGTAATCCCTTATATTCAAAGGCACCCTTAATTGTTTCCTAATATCAACAAATGCCTCAACCCTTTCGAAATCTCTTAGCTTTTTCCTCACGATCCTCAATCAACCTAGGAGCATACCTAGACAATTCAGAAAATTTTGCCTCAAGAATAATTTGTAACCCGGTGTCACTAGTCGATAATTAATTAAGGTTATTACTAAAGTCACATGAGTAACATAGAATGTTACTTGACACACAAAAGCAACATCACACTAGTTACCAGGGATCTACGAGTGAATATCCATCACCCGTTGTTCAAAGTTAGTCAACCATTCAAGTTAGTATCCTATGGTGTGCATCATTCTATCCTCATTTCCATCCGAGGCACCTTATCACTCCAAATAGACCATAGCTCTGATACCAAAAACAGGCTGTGGCACCCCTCGACGGCCCCCGATCTGATTAGGGTCGCCACAGTTCGCTTACCATTCACTTTTCATAATAACATGTCACTCGATACCATTTCAATTGCGGCGGGTCCATACAACCCGGGGTTTACATTTTTTTTTTATCGGTCCCTTGCGCAAATTCATATAACGGAAGCATATCCAACAACTCCCTTCCCTATATTCAAAAACGATGCACACCAACTAAACATTTATAGGTAAAAGCCAAACACTTTTATTTACTTAAACCAGATGGACATCATTCATCGGTACATCAAAATGCCGTAGTCTTCTATATTCGGCTATACTTCAAAAGATGACCGACATCTCCTCCAATAGTCGTACACTTAAAGTCCATCAATCGGTGTCGGCGTCCAAAAGTTCCTTCCCTTGCTATTCTCCTCCTCCTCGCGGTCATGTCCAATCACTTGACCCATCTACGGTAGTAGTGGCGCGCAGAGGTGTCTTATCTAGTTTGAAATGTTGGTCCCCGAAGGGGTAAGTACAACCACTCGGCGGGTAAAGGACCAATAAACCACTCAATGCATCATGCCACACAATCATCACAATCATAGCATTACATGTCATTGAAGTATCCATGCACAATTTACCTTGATATCATGCACATGTCATCATATCTCATGTACATACATCATCATATAGTCATCACCATCATGTCATACACTTACAATCATCATGTCACATGTACCATCATCATTACCATGCATCCATGCACTCATCATCATCATATCACATGTACCATCATCATTACCATGCATCCATGCATTCATCAATCATCATATCACATGTACCATCATCATTACCATGCATCCATGCACTCATCATCATCATATCACATGTACCATCATCATTACCATGCATCCATGCATTCATCAATCATCATATCACATGTACCATCATCATTACCATGCATCCATGCACTCATCATCATCATATCGCATGTACCATCATCATTACCATGCATCCATGCACTCATCATCATCATATCACATGTACCATCATGCCATAGGTGCACATACAACCATGATTCATATCATCCATGCTATCAAGCATACATCACCATGAGATCCATTCATGCCTTCATGATCGCATTTTCAATGTCAAATAGCATCAATTTATTTTCATAAGCCGATCATGCATCATGCCATATGCATACACCCATGCACATGATTCATTTTCAATTCTTATCGTTTACAAGGATCTCATCGTTTTTTTTTTCCGGGGACCAATGTTTGCATCCCACAATTCATCGCTCGCATCCAACCGGACATCGCGAGTAACCTCCGGGCATGTATCCAAGATACAACCGGGCATCCGCACCCCCACATTCCGGGCATCTCGTATCCCAACCGGCATCACGAGGAACCTCCGGGCATGTATCCAAGATACAAACGGCCATTCGGCATTTACACTCCCCGGCCGGGCATCTCGCATCCCAACTAGCATCGCGAGGCATCCCCCGGGCACAAACCTCCGGGCTTCCGGAATTACGTACCGACATACCACCAGGATTCCCCCTCATCGGAATTACGTACCGTATACCACCGGGCATCTCGAAACTCCCGAGGAAATCTCCGGGGGCTCGCCATGAAAATGGTTTCCCCTACCCTCCGGAATTACGTCCGACATACCACCAGGCCTCCCCTGGAATTACGTACCGTATACCACCGGGCATCCCGACACTCCCGGGGCATCGTCGGCTCACACCTCCGACGGTCTTCTCATCACCACGATGCATATTCTCATACATCTCATTTACAATTTCACATTCACAATTATGGCTCAATTTCAACATGGCATATGATATGATGGCTAACAAGATCATTTTCATCATTTGATTCTTATATGCATTTCCAATCATCATCATACATGCAGCAAGATCCAATCACTTATAATAACACAATCCAAGGGGTCCATGCAACACAAGATAATCCATACATCATGACTTTTAAGATTTAGCAAATTCCAGCTTGAACAGTTTCGGAAAACATGTAAATTAAATATCCATATGATCTTCAAAAATCATAAAATCAGAGCATGTGATAGAAAAGACATAATGGTAGCAACTCCATGAAGAACACATGCCCAAAAGAGCTTCACACAAGAAGATATAGTTCACACAAATACAGCATGCAATTTCGGATAGAAACAGAATGCGCAGTTTTTAAAATAATTCGATTAAAATACCCGAATGACCTCCGAAAATTATGAAATTTTACCAGGTTATATTTAAGACACTAAAGTAGATTTTTCATGAATACTTCTAGGCCAGATTCGTTCTAGATAATTTTCTATAGTCATCCGAATCTTCTAGTTCTAGCACCGAAACGTCCAGTGTAGTTATCTCCGAAATATCGAGTTTTCATCCACTTATTCTTCTTCGTTTCCTCTTAAATTTGGATATGTTTTACTTCCAGAGGTCCCCTACAACTTTCATTAAGGGATCTAAGTCAAATTTCCAAAGAATAGTCACCATATGGGTCCATGAAGTCTCGGGTGTCCAGTACCGTGTCTCCAGATTTACCGTCTTCAAGTGTAAGTCGATTCACTAGGCTACACTTGCTCATTTTACTTCAAATTTGAGTATGTTAATATTTAGGATGTTCTCTACAAGTTTCATGAATAATTCGAAGAGAGATTCTTGGTAAAAATCGACATGCAACCCACAAAACTACCAAAAGGTCAGCAAAACAGTTCCAGATCTAGTGTCTTCGTAGGATGAGGGTTTGACCCCCTAAATCACAACCATTTTGTCCCAAATTTTATTATGTTGTATTTTAAGATGTTGGATACAACTTTCATGAAGGAATTAAAGTCAAAATCCAACTAGAAACATGCATGCAAGCCTTCACAAGATTCTGGGTCGGGCGGTTCACACGAAATCAGCAAGCACATTCAAGAACAAGTCACATTCTAGCTTCGGTTTTGCCTACCCTAACATCCGAGATCTACCACCAACAAATCACACATGCAAGACACAAATGCAAGAGTGGAAATCGATCCCAACTTGCCTTAGATTAAGCACAAAACAGCAACAAGAACGGCGGCAAAGCGGTGAACGGACGGCGGACGATCCTCTTCCTTCCTTCCTCTCTTCCTCTCTTTCTCTCTTTTGGACGGTACTCTCTCCCTCTTCTCTCTCTTCTGGTCGAATTCCCCCTCCCCCTTTTTTTCCTTTTTTTTTCTCTTATTTGCTTGTAATTATTAGGTTTTGCATGCAGGTGACAAGTGGCCCCAAGGATGAAGACACTTTGCACGTCCATGCAATGGGCGTGCCTCCACTTGTCCGATTACATGCAAGGCTGATGGGCCTTCTTCTTGGGCCGATCTTGGGCTTTCATTTGGCTGGGCTTGGGCCAGCCTTGGTCGCCGAATGGGGGGGGCTGCGTGGGCTGGTTTTGGACGGGCTTTGGGCCTTAGGAAATCAGCCCACCCTCTCCTATTCTTATTCCATTTAATCCCCATTTAAATAAATACACCTAATTAAAATTTATAAGGCCACAAAACTTTGTAATTTAAATCAATAAGACTTAAAACTTATAAGATGCATAGTCAAGAACAAAATCTTCCTTATCAAATTGTCCTATTTCCAATAGCCCATAGAAAAATATCGATAGTAAGCCCATAATTCCTTCACCACTTTAGGGCATTAAATTTTGATTTTTATTTATTTATAGAAATTAATTAACATTCTCATAATCAATTAACATTTTCATAAGGGGGGTTCGGTCCAAGAGATAAAATATCGTGGCCGATGATGTAATTGTCCCTATGGCCATTCAAAGACAATTATCGTTTCCCTCAAAATCAATATTTCGGGTTGAAATTCCCGGATGCCACAAATGGTGTTAGATTTTGGATGTTTAGGGTGTTAAAAATCGAAGTTGTAAGGGTGATGGTTAAAACTAGTAAACTGTTCTTGAGAAAACAGTTCGACCTTGGATGTTCTATTGGCTTGCATGTGTCGTTTGAGTTGGATTTTGGCCTTGACTTCTAAATGAAAGTTGTTAAGGACTTCTTGAAATATAACATACTCAAATTTGGGACAAAACGAACAAGTATAAGTGGGTGAAATATTTATTTTCCGGAGAGACTGGATCTGGAAATTCGGTAACTACCCTTGGTGAATGCATGGACTGTAAGCCTATCTTTTTGTTGAAATTTCACTTTGATTTCTTAACAAAAGATGTAAAGGACATCCTGAGGTTTAATATATGAAAAATTTAGAGAAAAATAACAAGAATAGATAGGTGAAATCGTAGTTTTTAGGAAGGAGCCAGATCTGGAAACTTCGGTATTGAAACAGAAGATTTAACCGTCTATATTTAATTATATAGGACGAATATTACTTTGATTTCTTCATGAAAAACCTACCCTAGGATCTGAACTACAACATATTCAAATTTCATAAATTTTGAAGGCCATTTGGGTATTTAATCGAAAATGCTTTTAAAACCGTGTAACCTGGTATATTCGGATTTGATCAGCTTCAATGTATGGGTCATATCATTTTATATGAAGCTCTTTGGGTGAAGTGTTCTTCATGAAGTATATTTCTTTATCTCTTCCCTGTGACATATTCAAATTTCATAATTTATGAAGTTCATTTGCCCATTTAACTGAAAATGTTTCGAAAACTATGCAAGTTTAGTGGTTATGATAATGGTGCTGTGATGTTCGGTTTATATCGCATGATATGAGTGTCTTTTGGTTCAGTGTCCTTCATGAAATATTTTCCATTATGTCTTGACTATCACATGTTCAAATTTCATAAATTGTAAATGCCATTTGGGTATTTAATGGAAATATTTTCTAAAACTGTGCAAGCTGGATTGTGCGAATTTCAAATGCTGTAACTATGATTATTCTGTTTTGGATGAGTCCTACGAATTATATTGATTTAAGTGATCAAATCTTGCTGCACATGTGATGATATTTGGCATGCCATGTAGAATCAAATGTCGAATTAGGCTTTGTTGCTATTACATCATGTGCCATGATTGATTGTGAGACATAACTCGGTGAATATGAATCATGATGAATGAGGAGACTGTTAGAGGGGAGTCGATAATGCCCTGGGAGTGTCAGGATGCCCGGGATGGGGGGTGCCGGATGCCCGGATGTCCTCAAGAGTTTTGAGATGCCCGGAATGGTTGGGTGCCGGAAGCCCCGGAGGTTTGTGCCCGGGGAATGCCTCGTGATGCCAATTGGGATACGAGATGCCCGGAATGTGGGGGTGCCGGATGCTGGGTGGTGTGTGCCGGAGGTTTCTCGCGATGCCAGTTTGGGTGCAAGTGATAAAATGTGGGATGAAATTACTGATCCCGGGAAAGAAAAATGTGGTCACCCAATTTAAAGATAAAAGTGGAAATTGAATCATGCATGGTATGGTGACATGTATGCATGGCTGTATGACATGATGTGTATGAGTGCATTGTGGTATGTGCACATGAGGTATGGATATGCATGAATGCTTGAGGATGAGTGCATGGTTGTATATACACCTATGGCATGATGGTGTATGTGTGAATACTTGATGATGAGTGCATGATGGTGTATGCACATAGAGTATGATGACATATGCATGGCTGCGAGGTAAGTTATGCCTGGATGCATGAATTGATATGTACTATGCTATGGAATTATGATTGTGTTGTGTGATGCATTGAATAGTTTAATGGATCTTTTACCTGCTGAGTGGTTGTACTCACCCCCTCGGGGACCAACATTTCAGATTAGAAAGATGCCGCTCTCTCCAGTCACGCGTGGTACCTTTTATGGCCTTCCATCTGACGTGGAGGTCGAGTGTTCGGAGATGGATTGCATTACCATCCCCGGTCTGACGTTTGTACGGGTTCGTGTACTAGTGATGTATGATGTGGGCCTGGCTGGGGACCCAGTCGTCCAGGAGTTCTTGTCGGTCCACGTCCGTCGTGACGGAGTGATGCGGGGAATGTTGCCGCCGCCATCGCCCGATGTACCAAGGTGGATGTGTTGCCGCGTGAGGAGTGGAGAGCTGACACTTTTTGGGGATAGCCGACACTTGTAGATGGAGGATGACATGTGATAGATATAGGGGTCAAGATCTCTTTTGGGTTGTAGCCAAGTTTAGTAGAAAAATCTTGGCTTTTCTTTTTGGTTGTACCGACCCGAGAAATCCATCATGAATATATGTAAATAAAAGTGGCTTGGCTTCATCTTTCTTATGATGTGTAGTTGGTGTGCATTGCATTATGGTTATTGGAAGGAGAGAGGGTGAGACTCGTTTATGCTTCTGCTAATAAGTTGCGCGGGGACCATAAAAAAAAATGCCTATTAACTACGATGCTTCTACTAAGAGATGTAACTAGTGTTCACTGAATTGGAGCGATGGGTACTGTGGCGACCTTAGGTGTCTCGGGCTGTCACACTTTGATGAATGATGAATGCCTTATATTATTGATAGAGTGCTATTGAGCCCATCATGTTCGAGTGGGAGATGTAGTATTTTATTAATACGTCCATGATGGGGTGCGATTGGAACGCACCGTTTCGTCTTAATATGCTACGATGGAAAGGCACATTTTAAAAGGGTTTGAAGGGAGTTGTATAAAAGTTTTCTGAAGATAACCATTGGCACGGTTGGCAGAACTTACGCTTATATATTCTCTCATTTTCTTGTCACATTTCCATCAAAGAAAAAGAAGGCGCTTCATTTCTCCTTTACAAGAACAATTGGCATTTACGCTTTGAAAATCGGATGCTTTCCTCGCGATTGCATTCATACTAACGTGAAGTATTTTTGTTCATGATTCATCCACAATTTAACGATCGTACCGGGGTAAATTGTTGACTGCACATTTGTGGCACCCCCAATCTGGCAAGGTCGCCACAGATACCTTTCGCTCTACCTATTGAATACCAGTTACATAACTTTGTTTCAGGGTTAAAGAAGAACCGTAGCTCATCATCGATCCCATGAATTTCATCGATGATATTTGCATGTAGGGGTTTCAGTGGATGCATGCATGGAGGACAGGTGGGTGGGAACATGGCTTTCATTGGGCCTTCTCTCGCCAGCTCAAATCTGTGGGTACGTGTCTTCAGCTGCTCGAACGGCGTGGCTTCTCCTCGATCAACTTCTCCATTTAGTTGACCCCGAATGTGTTGCCGCTCGCCACCTCGCATGCTGCATGCAAGACGTGGCCTTTGTTGGCCGTTCGAAGCCATTCACGCGTCCTCCTTCGGTCAACAATTTCTTTAACTGTTGACCATCGTGGACGTGGGCTACATGGCCGAATTTCCTTTATTCGGCTCATTAAAATCAGTGTATTAAAGTCCAAATCCTCTTTTTATTTCACACACTTAAGTGGCATTGTTGTGTAGTGTCATTGGAGCAAGTATGCACGGGTTAGCGGGGTCGAATGTGGAGTCGACGATGACGAGCTTTGATAATAATTTCGTCGATCCGCAACATATCGTTATTATTTTCCAAGATCAGCTAAATACATACGAGGTTGGTCTCACTTGAACATATGAAAGGTTTCCGACAAAACTATAGTCTACTTGACGATAAGATCATTACCAAGTGTAAAGCATCGGTCCAACGATGACAATAAAGTGGTGTCCGTAAATGATACTGATAACACAATCCAATGATACTTCCGTCGGCCCGTCACGGATCGTCGCGTATCCGAGGGTCGTCAAAATTTCCGGATGCCACAACATAGGCCAAAATTTCCTATATTTGGCTATACCAAAATTGGACCGACTCTTCTGCTATCTCTTCATAACGTCGTTCGTCTTCATGCGCCGGTATCCAAAAATTCTGCCGTCCTCCCATGTCCTTTGCTACTCCACCCCGCTTGAGCCACCATCATCATCCTCTAGCAGTGGTAGTGGCCCCATGGTGCGCCCGTTCACTCGAGCGTACAGGACCACGAACTCCATGTGCACTGGATCTAAGGTGAGTTCAGCATCTATAGTGAGAATCACCAGAATCCGGATGAATGCGATCCCCAGGTCGGGGTTAGGGTGTTCTGTCTGCTCCCATCCGAGATCAATGGGGATGCCATAAAACGTACCAGAGGAGGCGGGTTGCAACGGCATCTCTATAACTCTGTAATATGTTAGCCCCACGAGGGGTGAATACGACTACTCAGCAGTCAAAGTTCTACTAAACTATATTACGTACGTCTATCGCTACCCGATTCCACGCAATCGAAATCAAAACACACATTTGGAGAAAAAGATATGCATCAAATCAGAAGAATATCATAACAAAACGGCATATAAAAACCAATGAGAATTTAGAAGCTCATTTTATCTCAAATCACTACCACCATCTTCTGAAGGACTAGTGTTTGCATCCCTCCAAGCTCTCTCACCCTACCTGGCATCACGAGGACCTCTGGTTCAGTCAATGTGGCATCCTAAAACTCCGTGGCAACCTCTAGATGCCTTACAACCTATGGAAGGGCGATGGACGCATCATTGACCTATGTTATGGTCTTTAGACCAAAGAAGTGTAATAGAATTAATGGCCGAGCACCCAATGGGTGAATATTTTGTTGGAAACATGTTCCATGCCCATGTGATATCCAGATTTATTTCATGAGGAAATTATGTTTTTGGCTATGAATTTTATAAGTTGGGCTTTATTAATCTATGTTACAAAGTATTATAGCCATTTAAATTTGTAATTTAGTACTTTGTATAAATAGGGATTAAACTGTTTTTTTTTTAAGGGGTTAACCTTGGGTCTTAGGCCCAAGAGTGTTGGGCCTAAGATGGGCCTTAATGGCCGGCCCATAAGCCATGAAGGGCTGTTGTCGTACGAAGGAGGGGGGGTCCGGTTTGCATGCCTCCCCCTATTTGTCCCATGGTGATGGCCAAGTGTCACCCCATGCAAAAGGCGATGATGGCTAATGATGAAGGGAAGGAAATTAGGGGGAAAAGAGTGGCCGGTTTAAGCAAGAGAGAGGGAGAGAGAGAGAGAGAGAGGAGGGTCCGTCCGAGAGAGAGAGAGAGAGAGAGAGAGAGAGAGAAAGAGAAGGAAGAAAGGAAGAAGGGAAGAAGGAAGGAGGAGGGGCCGTGCGTCACCGTCCGTCGCTGCCGTGTCCCACCGTCGTTTACTCGGTTTGGAGGCAAGTGGGATCCTTTAATCTACTCTTGCATGCTGTGCTTAGTGTGTGTGATTGAATGGTAACAATTTCGGATGTATAGAATGTGAAAAATTGAAGTTATAAGAGTGGTGCTCTAGTCTAGTGTACTGTTCTTGAGAAAAACAGCTCGACCTTGGATGTTCTAGTGACTTGCATGTGATGTTCTAGTTGAATTTTGGCTTTGATCTCTAAATGAAAGTTGTAAAGGACTTCTTGGAGTATAACATACTCAAATTTGGGACAAAAAAACAAGTATCAGTGGGTAAAATCGTTATTCTTTGGAAAGACTGGATCTGAAAATATCTGCCATTATGTCTTGACTATCACATGTTCGAATTTCATAATTTTTTAAGGTCATTTGAGTATTTAATTAGAATGTTTTCTAAAACTGTGCAAGCTGGATTGTGCGAATTTCAAAAGCTGTAATGCATGGACTATTCTATTTTGTATGAAATTTTGGTGGTGTTGTGTTCTTCATGAGATAAATGCCTCTAGAGCTTGTCTATGATGTATTAAATTCTTAGAAATTATTAGGGCCAATCACTAAATTTTAAGAAGTGTAAATTAAAAGGACGCATTCCGTTTCTAAAATAATAGCAATAATCCATGAGTTTGCCCCATGAATTATATTGTTTTTAAGTGACTGAATCTTGCTGCACATGTGATGACATATGGCATGTTATATGGGATGAAAAGTTGGTTGAGACCCTTGATATTATTGCATCAAATGCCATGTTGAAATTGAGATACATGTGTGAATATAAATTGGGAAATTAAGGAGACCATCGTAGGTGTGAGCCGACAATGCCCCGGGAGTGTCGGGATGCCCGGAGTGTGTGTGCCGGATGCCCGGAGTGTGTGTGTTGGATGCCCCGGGAGTGTCGGGATGCTCGGACGTGTGTGCTGGAAGCCTCGGAGGTGTGTGCCGGGGGGATACCTCGTGATGCTAGTTGGGGTACGAGATGCCCGGAGTGTGTGTGCCGGATGCCCAAAGGTGTGTGCCGGAGGTTCCTCGCGATGCCAGGTGGGATGCGAGTGATAAATTGTGGGATGCAAACATTGGTCCCTGGGAAGAAAATGATGTGATCTATTTGAAATATAAAGATCAAGAATTGAATCATGCGCATGGATGTGTACATATGGCATGGTGATATATGCATGACTGTTTGATGATAAGTGCATGGTGGTATATGCACATATGGCATGGTGATATATGCATGACTGTTTGATGATAAGTGCATGGTGGTATGTGCACATAAGGCATGGATATGCATGAATGCTTGATGATGAGTGCATGATGGTATAGGCACATATGGCATGATGACATATGCATGGCTGTAAGGTAAGTTATGCTTGGATGCATGAATGATATGTGCTTTGTTTATGATGCCTTGATTGCTCTGTTTGATGCATTGAGTAGTTTAATGGATCTTTTACCTGCTGAGTGGTTGTACTCACCCCTTTGGGGACCCACATTTCATATTAGACAGATGACTCTCCCTCTGGTCATGCGGGGTACCTTTTACGGCCTTCCATCTGACATAGAGGTCGAGTGTATGGAGATTGATTGTGTCACCATCCCTGGTTTGACGTCTATACGGGTTCGTGTGCTGGTGATGTAAGACGTGGGCCTGGCTGGGGGCCCGGTCATCCAAGAGTTCTTGTCTGTCCACGTCCGCCGTGACGGAGTGATGCGGGGGATGTTGCCGCCACCACCGCCTGATGCACCAGGGTGGGTGTGATGGCCCGCGTGAGGAGTGGGAGCTGACACTTTTTGAGGATAGCCGACACTTGTAGATGGAGGGTTATATGTGATCGATATAGGGGGTCGAGATCTCTCTTTTGAGCTGTGGCCAAGTTTAGCTAAGAGTCTTGGCTTTTTGGTTGTACCGACCCGAGAAGTCCATCATGAAAATATAAATAAAAAGTGGCTTGGCTTTATGATTTCCTCCGATGTATAGTTGGTGTGTATTGTATCATCATTATGGGAGTAGAGGGATGGTGAGACTTGTTTATGCTTCCGCTAATAAGCTGGGCTAAATTCTTTTCAAAAAAAAAAAAAATGCCTATGAACTACGGTTCTTCTTTAACCCTGAAACAAAGTTATGTAACTGGTATTCAATAGGTAGAACGAAAGGTATCCGTGGTGACCTTGCTAGATTGGGGGTGCCACAATACATTTCCGAACTACCGATATAGAAAATCTCTTTGGTTTTTGAAATCTCGATTTATGGTATAATGCAACATGAGATAAAGATTTTAGAGATATACCAAATCAGCAGCAACAAATCTCACATAAAGTCTCAAATGCAAATACCCAAATAAATTGAAGAAGTTTTCTATCATTCCAAATAGATTCAAAATTCGAATTTCATAGATTTGGGCTTAGATGTGCTTAGCCTCGAAAAACTTGATAATTTTCACCAAAACAACACATGTATCTTGAAATATTGGAAACCACAGTTCGGCGGGTCAATAATTTCGGTCCCGACGTAGAGATTTTGAAGCTAAAGCTTTGAAATACTAAAACCAGTACATTCATGAGTCCCAAATCCAAACATAATCATATCAACACTAAATTCTTCCTCAATAGCTCATCATCGATCCCATGACTTCCAAGTTCTGAACTACGGTTCTTCTTTAAGGCATCTAGAGGTTGCTCGGCCATTAATTCTATTACACTTCTTTGGTCTAAAGACCATAACATAGGTCAATGATGCGTCCATCGCCCTTCCATAGGTTGTAAGGCATCTAAAGGTTGCCACGGAGTTTTAGGATGCCACAACATTGAAGAAAGGTAAGTCGTCTTCCGCTGACTTAATTCCTACGGTTCCCAAGGCAAATACTTGATGACCCGCAGGAAGACCATCGTATGAACTGGGAGTTCTCCTCCATCAAGGAGTGAAGCTACCGCTTCAAGGGCAGAACCTCGGATGGAGGACATCCTGCAGGCATTGCCTAATATAGGAAATATGATGGAAAGGCAAGCCCAACAACAACAACCCGGAGCAGAATGCCGCACTCAAGGACTGGTGGAACAATTCTTAAAATTGAAGCTACCTAAGTTTACTGGAATGGGAAGTCCTAAGGAGGCAGAATAATGGATCGATCGAATAGAAAGGATCTTTCGGTTGTTGAACTACAACGACATCGAGAAGATAATCCTAGCAGAGTACCAATTGGAGGGTAACACTAAATATTGGTGGAGAGCTTCTAGGGACACAATCTTTCCACCCAGTACTACTGTAAACTGGGATGAGTCTGTTAAAGCTTTCAAAAGAAAGCATTTTTCTGATTGTGCCAGAGATAAGAAAATTACTGAATTTGTTCAATCGAACAAAAGGAATTGACGATAAACCAAGTACGAAGCGAAATTTTTTGAGTTGTCTAGATGTGCCTTTAGATTAATAGAGGACCGAGAGGAGAAAGCCAAGAGATTTCTTAAGGGTCTGATGTCATGCCCCGATCCTCGAGTGCGTGCCCATCCCTTGGTGGTTGATAAATTTGCGATGTCCCAAGACGCGTCACCAACCCATTCATTTAAATGCACATGCAGAAGCGAATTACTAATCCCTTGACCACAACAAACATGGGATAGAAAAGTAGGACAACAAATTTCATATCAATCAACACAGCTCTTATAAACAATCTAGTTTACAAACAAAGGCCAACTCTAGGGTCTAAGCATAGGAGGTCTATCTCCAAGAAGAATTTCTGAGCCACACAAGCTCCTTACCCTTCCCCCTCAAGCTGCGGGTTCTTCATACTAGGGACTTGACAAGTTGAGCCCACGATGGGGTGAGACAATGTCTCAGCAACTTCACCCCCTAAACTCCGACTAGAAAGGAAATACATCTAAAGGCCGTCTAGTCACACACAAGACAGAGGACTTACCTTTGCTTCAGTTCCTTCCTACACGTCAGTACAATTCATATATCACATATGTGTAGTAATAACACTCGATGAATTGGAGAGTCTCAAATCACATTTCCATCAATCACCACATCTTGGTCAATCAACCCATCAATCTACAATAGAGGTCCCAATTATGAGACCAAATCGCTATGACATGTCCTATACCGTGTCACACAATTTTGTCCCATGATTCAGCGCATATCACTCATTCAATCATGCATTCCGATCGATCACGGTCACATAGGCACGACTTATCATGCATTTCAATTAATTACGGTCACACAAGCACGACCTAACCGTCACATAGCGGATTTAACTGTCACACAGCGGATCTATTTGTCACATAGCGGATTTAACTGACACACAGTAGATCTACCCATCACATAGCGGGTGATGAATTTTCTTAACCAGCACACGATTATCCAATCCCGGCCAAACACTCAATTAAATAAACCAAGCATACCATTGCAATCAGCTTGAAATTCTGGTCACCGGCTATCTCGGTATAATTTCTGGAAAATAATAAATAATTAAATAAATACCAAAATTAATTAAATAAATACAATTAAATGCCATAAATAGAAACTTAGGTCGGAAATGCCTAATTAAATACCGAAACGGGCCTAGAAAATTCCCGAACCATTCTAGATAAAAAATACAGCTTATCTAGTCCCTAACTAAGCCGTTCTAACCACCCAACATGCACAAACGAATATTTAACTCGCTAATTCGTTCTAACTAACCACCTAAACCATACTTAGCCTAAACTAATCATCTCTTAAGCATCATTAATTCCCTAAGCAGAGTTTAGTGAGTAGACTCACCAGTTTTGTGGGCCGGTGAGTCCACGGCGACGGCAACCAAAACTTGAGCCCACGGCGGTGCCAACGGGAGCTTGGACTGGGCCGAAAATGGTCCGGCAAGGCTCATGGTTGCTACTGGTCTTGAAGGGGCTTGCTGGTCTCGCTAGAATGTTGGAACATATGGGCTATTGATGGTGTGAAGGCAGCACGAGATGTACTAGACTATTGCAGTGTGAGAGGAGGTCGCGGACATTGCTTCGGTGGAGACGTGTGGCATCTACTAGTCGAAGTGAGGGAAATAGGGCTTGTAAAGTCAACTTCGGATTCGCTGGAGAGGGGATTGACTTCGTGGTCGAGGAGACAGACATGTGGCAGACCGAATTTGTTGGTGGAGGCTGCTTCGGTGGAGGGAACAAGCGATGGTGGTGGAGCCGCATGGAAGTGAGGGATGAAGCTTCGAAGGAAATGATGAAAGAAAAGCATAAGCAGCTGCTTTCGGTGGAGGGAGGTGGAGTCTTCGAAGGGAATGAAGGAAAACAGAAGCAGCTTGTCCAAGTGAGGAGAAATGAAAGCAAAGCGGAAGCCGCGAAGGGGAAGCAGTTGGCGTCCGAGAGAAGCTGCGAATGGGTGGGGGGGAAAGTCAATCAAAATATCTATCTTCTTCAATGCTTGGTCCCCCAAAAATCCACATGTTTATCCCCTTGTCCCCCTTATCTTCAGCCCATCTTCATCAAACAATATCAATTGGTCACCTAAGGAAAATTTTAACACCAACTTACCCCAATCGAAGTCCAAATGAAAGACCAAAATGTGATAGCCCCTCTAGCCTACGAATTTCACAATTTTGGACTTCAATTCAATCTAGTTTGGTCCCCAAAAATCTCCATGCTAATGTACTTGGTCCCCACTTACTTTCTTGCATGTAAATTCCCCCAAATAACAAGTCTTGGACAGCAAAAATGGCCATTCTCTCTCCCATCCGAATTCTTTTCCGTTTTCCGAAATGTCCGAAATTGATTTTTTGTAAAAATCCCGAGCTTGCTGAAAATTCTTCAAAGCATGAGTCGTCGTTCCTAAAATAAATCGTGACGTGATAGAACTTTCAATTTCTGAAATCGGGTTCAAATTCGCGGTTAATTTCAATCTGACGCGATTTTAGCATGACCTCACCTATCGAGTAGCTTTTAGGAATTTTTAGCCCATTTGACCTGTGGTCGATAATTTTCCATCCACATTGTACATCTTCAACACATTGGCGACTCTCGGTTGTCGTGAAAATCTCGAGGTTTCAAATATAGACACAGAGTACCAAAACGACAGAAAAATCGGTCTAGTGCCGATTGACAATAATTTTGAAATTAGGTGGAACCACCCGCACTTAATCACACACTTCTGTTGAATCGACCTATCTCGGTTCCTTCTTGTCTCTTTTGCCATCCTAGTAGCACCCCATCTACGGTGCATTATGTGGCGCATTCTCTCTGTTCTGTCCCATCGGTGGCGGCAGCAGCAAGTGAGATCCTAGCGACTTGTGCGGACAATCCTTGACCAAGTGGCTATGCTGGCGACACCCGTAACAAATTCTCGTCATAGAAAAACACGAGGCCAATCCATGTCATTTCCCACGGAAACGACACACTCCATTCTGATTCGGTGCTGACTTGTCTATCCCACTCTTCCTGTTGGGCGGAATAGAATATCTTCCTCCAGTCATAGGCTCCTTCCCAAATTTGTTCCCATCTCAATTCGAACTGCATCTCAACCCAAGCGAGGCGGCTTGCTCACTCAAACTTTTCTCTATCAATTGGGCCCAACCATACACCTCATTATAATCCTTAAGATCAAGTGGCACCAATGGATTTCTCAGCTCTAGAAGGAGGCTGTTCCTAAACCTTTGAGCTTTATCTATAAGGTCTTCTATCAGTCTTGGAGTGTATTGCGACAACTTTGCAAACTTTGCTTCGTACTGGTCTACACTTAGCATTCCTTGGTGGAGGCGCTGGAATTCCTTAATCTCTGCTCTCAGGCGCTACCCGAAAGTACTTGCCATTAAAGGCTCTAAGGAAGGCATTCCACACCGGAACCTCACCTTCTGGGAATACTGTGCCTCTGGTGGCCCTCCACCAAGTATTCGCGTTACCATGCAGCTGATATATTGTCAGGACAACCTTTTCCTCCTCATTGCATGTTAGAAGTGCAAAGGCCTTCTCCAGGTCTTGGATGCAAAGTTATGCAGTCTCAGGATCTCCAGCACCGGTGAACCTCGGCGGGTTCAACTTCAAGAACTGCTCTACGAGCTTATGAATTAGTCTCTCTCTCTCCATAATTGCGTTCCTAGGTGGAACTTCGGCGGGTGTGGCAATGGTTGCGGCCTCGGCAGCGACGGCAATGGCAACAGTAGCAGCAGTTGTAGCGGCGACGATAGTAGCGGTGGCTTGATTCTGGGCCTCCTACCTCACCAGATCTCTCATCGCTTCAAGCGCATACATGATCCCTTCGATCTTGGAATCACCAGGGGCTGCTACCCCCAGCACCAACAGGACGCGATGCTACTCCACTAGCGCTAGCTTGAGCTGGCGCTTGACCACAACCTCCTCAAGTACCAACTCTTGTCGGCATCCTACCTCGAGTCACAAGTCCAATGGTTCGCTTTGTAGGAGTCCTCTGCTCCTGATCACTCATTTCGCATGATCTTTAAAGAAACGTGCGTTCTAATTCCACACGAGAATTAGAAGCTAAGCGATCTCAACAAACAACTTAACAAACAACTATCACAGACATGCACCAGCATGAAATAAACGCCATTCCCTCCTAACTATCCCATAAACTTATCGCACCTTATCACTCCAACTATCGACCGGCTTTGATACCACTACGGGAGGGGATGTCACGCCCCAATCCTCGAGCGCGTGCCCATCCCTCGGTGGTCGATAAATTTGTGATGTCCTAGGTAGCGTGGCCGACCCATTCATTTTAATGCCCATGTGGAAGCAAATTACGAATCCCCTGACTGCAACAAACGTGGGATAGAAAAGCAGGACAACAAATTTCAAATCAATCAACACAACTCTTATAAATAATTTGGTTTACAAACAGAGGCTAACTCTAGGGTCTCAGTACAGGAGGTCTATCTCCAAGAAGAATTTCTGAGCCACACATGCTCCTGACCCTTCCGCCTCAATGTGGCATCCCAAAAAAATTCAAGACAAGCTCTAAGGTGTATTAAGCCCATAATTAGGTAATGAAATTTCCTAAGGTTTATGCTTTAGCCATTAGTCTCCTCTTAAGACTAAGTGATATATGCTTGTGTTCATGAATTTTGAGATTAATATTATAGGATAAATTAATGAGAATAATTTATCCTTGGCTATGTGAAATTTAAAATTTAAGATCTATAAAAGAAAGAATTAAAAGTGTTTAAAGGTAAAATTTGATTTTTATTTATGGTTGGGCCTTAGGCCCAAGGGTGTGGACCCTTAATGGGCCAAAAGGGGCGGCCCATGAAGCCCACGAAGGGGCTGTCGCCGGCCAAGGAGGGCTCGGCCCATGAGGCCCCTTCCAAGCCCAATTTGCATGAAGATATGGCCAAGTGTTAGTCCTCTTCTGCCAAGTGTCCCCCATGCATGACCTAATCATTGCTAATGATGGAAAGGAGGAAGATTAGGGGGGAAAAGTGACCGGTTTAGGGGAAAAGGGGTGTCGCCGGAGAGAAGGGAGAGAGAGAGAGAGAGAGGAAATTGCGAGAGAGAAGGGGAGGCCGAGAGAGGAGGAAGAAGGAGCGGTCGCCGCCCGTGTGCCGCCCGTTTGCCGTCCGTGTGCTGCCGTTTGCTTGATCTTAGAGGCAAGTTAGGATCAATTTCTACTCTTGCATGTTGTGTCTTGCTTGTGTGCTTGAAATGGTGGTGAATCTCGGATGTTTAGAGTGTGAAAACCGAAGCCTCGCATGTGTTGTTCTTGAAATAGCCTACTGTTTTCGAGTGTGCCGCCTAACCCAGAATCTTGTGGAGGCTTGCATGCATGTTTCGAGTTGGATTTTGACTTTGATTCCTTCATGAAAGTTGTCAAAAACATCTTAAAATACAACATACTAAAATTTGGGACAAAATGGTTGAGATTTAAGGGGTCAAACCTTCTTCCTACGAAGGCACTAGATCTGGAACTACTTTACTGACCTTTTTGTAGTTTTGTGGGTTGCATGTCGATTTTTACCGAGAATTTCTCTTCGACTTCTTCATGAAAATTGTAAAGAACATCCTAAAGACTAAAATACTCAAATTTGAGGTAAAATGAGTAAGTGTAGCCTAGTGAATCGACTTACTCTTGAAAACGGTAGATCTGGAAACACGGTACTAGACACCCGAGACTTCTTGGACCCATATGGTGACTATTATTTGGAAATTTCGCCTAGATCCCTTAATGAAAGTTTTAGGGGACCTCTGGAAGTAAAACATATCCAAATTTCAGAGGAAAAAAAGAAGGATAAGTGGGTGAAAAACTTGACATTTCGGAGATAACTATACTGGACGTTGCGGTACTAGAATCGGGAGCTTCGGACGTCTATAGAAAATAATCTAGAACGAATCTGGCCTAGCTGTCTTCATGAAAAATCTATTTTAGTGTCTTAAATATAATCTGGTAAAATTTCATAATTTCTGGAGGTCATTTAGTTATTTAAATCGAATTATTTCAAAAACTGCGCAATCTGACTTCATCCGAAATTGCATGCTGTATCTGTGCGAGTTATACTTTCTTGTGTGGAACTCTTTTGGGCATGTGTTCTTCATGAAATTGTTATATTATTGTCTTGTCTATCACATGTCTTGATTTCATGATTTTTGAGAATCATATGGATATTTAATTTAAATGTTTTTCCTAAATTGTGCAAGCTGGAAATTTAGTAAATTTTAAAAAAAAAGCATGATACATGGACTATTCTAAATTGTGTGGATTCCCATGAATTGTATTGTCATTAGTGGCTGCGTCTTGCTGCATGTATGATGATGATTGGAAATGCATATAAAATAATTAAAATGATGAAAGTGATCTTGTTTGCCATTACATCGTGTGCCATGCTGAATTTGAGACATAAAGTGGTAAAAATGGCAGCCGAAAATGCCCTGGGAGTGTCAGGATGCCCGGAATGGGGGGTACCGGATGCCCGGATGTATTGAGATACATGCCGGATGCCCTCGGGAGTTTCGAGATGCCTGGAATGGTTGGGTGCCGGAAGCCCCGGAGGTCTGTGCCCGGGGAGTGCCTCGTGATGCCAGTTGGGATGCGAGATGCCGGAAAGTGGGGGTGCCGGATGCCCGGTGATGTGTGCTTGGGAGGGTTCTCGCGATGCCGGATGGGGTGCGAGTGGTGATGTGTGGGACGCAAATACTGGTCCCGGGAAAGAGATGTGGTGATCAAATTTAAAGATAAAAGTGGAAATTGAATCATGCGCATGAGATGTGATGACATACATATATATGTGTGACATGATGATATGTATGTGACATGATGATGATCACCTATGGCATGATGATATATATGTGACATGATGATGATCACCTATGGCATGATGATATGTATGTGACATGATGATGATCACCTATGGCATGATGATATGTATGTGACATGATGATGATGAGTACATGAGATGTGATATCATATGCATGGCTGCAAGGTAAGTTATTCTTGGATGCATGGATGGCATGTACTATGCTATGATTGATATGTTTGTATTGTGTGATGCATTGAGTGGTTTATTGGTCCTTTACTTGCTGAGTGGTTGTACTCACCCCTTTGGGGACCAACATTTCAGATTAGAAAGATGCCGCTCCCTGCTGTCACGCGGGGCGTCTTTTACGGCCTTCCTTCAGATGTGGAGGTAGAGTGGGCGGAGATCGACTGTCCCACTATCCCCGGTCTTATTTTCATTCGGATCCGCGCCGTAGTGATGTATGACGTGGGCCTAGCTGAGGGCCTGTCATTCAGGAGTTCATATCTGTTCACGTTCGTCGAGACGGAGTGATGCGGGGGATGTTGCCACCGCCACCGCCTGACGCACCGGGATGGGTGTGAGGGCCCGTGCGTGAGAAGTAGGAGCTGCGACTTTTTGGACATAACCGACACTTGTAGATAGAAGATCATACACGAGATAGACATAGGGGTTGAGTTGCCTCTTTTTGGGTTGTGGCGGAGTCTAGATGAAAATCTTGGCCTTTCTTTTTTTGATTGTACCGACCCGTGAAAAATCAATCTTGAAAATATGTAAATAAAAGTGGCTCGGCTTTATCTTTTCATTTGTTGTGTTTAGTGGTGTGCAATTGTATCATGATTGTTGGGAGGGAGAGTTAGTAGAGCTTGATTACGCTTCCGCAAATAAGTTGCGCCGGGACCGTTTCAAAAAAAAAAAAAAAAAAAAAACCTAGGAACTAAGGTTCTCCTTTGGTAAGTCTGTGGTGACCTTGGCGCTTCGGGGTGCCACACTCAAGCTCTGGGTTCTTCACACTAGGGATCTGAAAAGTTGAGCCCACGACGGGGTGAGACAATGTCTCAGCAACTTCACCCCCTAAACTCCGACTAGGAAGGAAATATGCCTAAAGGCTGTCTAGTCACACACAAGACAGAGGACTTACCTTTGCCTCAGTTCCTTCTTGCACATTAGTACAATTCATATATCACATATGTGCAGTAATAACACTCAATCAATTGGAGCGTCTCAAATCACATCTCCGTCAATCACAAGATTTCAATCAATCAACCCATCAATCTACCACAGAGGTCTCGATTATGAGACCAAATCACTATGACACGTCTCATACCGTGTCATATAATTTTGTCCCATAATCCGGCGTGTATAACTCATTCAATCATGCATTCCAATTGATCACGGTCACACAGGCACGACCTATCATGCATTTCAATTGATTACGGTCACACAGCACGACCTAACTGTCACACAACGGATCTAACCGTCACACAACGGATCTAATCGACACACGGATCTATCCGTCACACAAGAGATCTATCCATCACATAGCAGATCTAACTGACACACAACGGATTTATCCGCCACACAATAGGTGATGAATTCTCTTAACCAGCACAAGATCATCCAATTCCAACCAAGGACATTATGCTTTGCACTCAAACGCCTCAATTAAAACAATGTGCTTGGCCCATTTTCATCGTGTTAAAATTACTCCATAAAATAATCGTGTGTGGGTACACGGTCGCTGAGCCAAAATTTCAGTATCTTTCTCTTAGAAGATCCAACTAATTATAATAGTCCATAAATACATTTTTGGCGTAGTAAACCGACGCCCGATATTTTCTGATTAAAATACCGAAATTACTCAAAATTTGGATAAATGCCTAAATATACAATTTCCACTCAATTTGCACAAATCAACACTCAATTGAATAGACCAAGCATACCATTGCAATCGGTACAAAATTCCGGTCACCGACTATCCCGGTATAATTTCTGAAAACTAATAAATAATTAAATAAATACAATTAAATGTCATAAATAGAAAATTAGGTCGGAAATGCCTAATTAAATACCGAAACGAGCTCGGAAAATTCCCGAACTATTCTAGATAAATAATACAGCTTATCTAGTCCCTAACTAAGCCGTTCTAACCACCTTACATGCACAAACGAATATTTAACTTGCTAATCCGTTCTAACTAACCACCTAAAGCATACTTAGCCTAAACTAATCAACTCTTAAGTATCATTAACTCCCTAAGTAGGGTTTAGCGAGTAAACTCACCGGTTTTGTGGGCCAGTGAGTCCACGGCGACGGCGGCCAAAACTCGAGCCCAAGGCGGCGCCAACGAGAGCTTGGACCAGGCCGAAAATGGCCTGGCAAGGCTCTCAGTTGCTGCTAGTCTTGAAGCGGCTTGCTGGTCTCCCTTATCTTTAGCCCATCTTCATCCAACAATATCAATTGGTCACCCAAGGCAAATTTTAACACCAACTTACCCCAATTGAAGTCCAAATGAAAGACCAAAATGTGACAGCCCCTCTAGCCTACGAATTTCACAATTTTGGACTTCATTTCAATCCAATTTGGTCCCCAAAAATCTCCATGCTAATATACTTGGTCTCCACTTACTTTCTTGCATGTAAATTCCCCCAAATAATACGTCTTGGATAGCAAAAATGGCCACTCTCTCTCCCATCCGAATTCTTTTCCGTTTTCCGAAATGTCCAAAATTTATTTTCCGTAAAAATCCAGAGCTTGTTGAAAATTCTTCAAATGATGAGTCGACATTCCTAAAATAAATCGTGACGTGATAGAACTTTCAATTTCTGAAATCGGGTTCAAATTCGCGGTTAATTTCAATCTGACATGATTTTAGCATGACCTAACCTACCGGGTAGCTTTTAGGAATTTTTAGCGTATTTGACCCGTGGTCGATTATTTTCCATCCACATTGTACATCTTCGACACATTGGCGACTCTCAGTTGTCATGAAAATCTCGAGATTTCAAATATAGACACAGGGTACGAAACGACAGAAAAATCGGTCTAGTGCCGATTGATAATAATTTTGCAATTAGGTGGTATCACCCACACTTAATCACACACCTCTGTCGAATCGACCTATCTCCAGTCTCTAATTGATTTTTAACTGTGCCGTAATAACCCTTGTAGATAAGCACGGTTGAGCAGCTGATTCCTAGTTGAATTCTCAAGTCTATTGTGTTAAAATCCCTTAACGACTTCACCCGATACGCTAGTTATCTCATGAGTGGCCAACTTAGAGAAAAGGACTATAGACGCGTCGATCAAAAGCCAAACTTATTCAATCCAAAACAGAGCTTGCAAATCAAGATGTTACATTTGAGGACGGATATCAAGAAACAACTGGTGCCCTTAAATATACGAGACTACACTGGAATTTATGAAAGGGCAATGCTTGTGGAGCAAGAAGTGTAAAGGGACCGAATGGAATCAGGGAGGCAGTTGACATTGAATGATGCCCAACAAGGTAAGAAACCTTATCCAACCCGAGAACCGCCTTGGGATTCTAAGAAAAAGCGAAATTTTGGAAATTTCAGAAAGACCAAGAGTGGTTAGGCTCCAGGAAAGGTGCCCTATCAAAATAATGTTTGTCAGAGGTATGGTAGACCACATGGGCCAGGACCCTGTAATGATCAACTGAGGTGTTTTGGCTGTGGGCAAAGAGGTCATTTTAAAAGAGACTGTCCACAAGGAGGATCACAGTTGAATGTTTACCCGGTACGACAAGTGCAACAACGTGTAGGAGGACCACCTCCACAAGGGAAATCACGAAGACCACTGGCACAAGAAAGGGTGTACGCAATCACCAGGAGAAAACGGAAGCTTCCAAAAATATTATCTCAAGTACGATCTCTATAAATGATACGAAGGCATATGCGTTATTTGACTCTTGTGACACGCATTCATTTGTGTCTGAGAGATATAGACGGTTGGGAGAAATGGGAACCAAATCTTTAGATATGCCTCTTCGTACTTCTACAACACTGAAAAACATGGTGTTGTCCACGTTAATATGTGAGAAGTGTAAGATAACCATAAGGGGACGAGATCTAGAAATGGACTTTGTAGTGATTATGTATGACTTTGACGTCATCGTAGGAATGGACCGGCTCCGTAAGCAACGGACTAGGATGGATGATCTCCTGGGATAGTGCCTAACCATGCACTAAAGAATAAAATCGTGAGGCTTAGTATGGGATAGGTCAAGCAGATAATACCTCTATGAGTTAGTCCCTATCGAAACGGAAGCCCTCCAGTAGATGTGTAGTTCGAGTTTGAACCAGGCGAAAGCTAGTGGACTTGTAACAACCCGATCCGATGAGGGCGGGGAGTGGTCACCGAGGCCAGAGGGCCTGAGCAAGGAGCGGCTCCTGGTAGGCTTCTAGGATGACAAAGGGGGTAGGAATGAACCAAACTATGCACTGAGCAGGATGGGTAGTGTTTCTGGGATAATTTTATCAAAGTGGCATAGCAGAAGTATGGTTAAGCTTGTAGAATTCCAGTTTGCTGGAATAAAGTGGGTGAAAGAAAACTAACAGGACCCTTAAAATTTGGCGTAGGAAATCACGTATTCATAAAGGTATCCCCGATGAAGGGAATATCACGATTCAAGATAAAGGGCGAGTTAAGCCTTAGATTTGTCGAACCTTTTGAGATCCTAAAAAAGGTAGGAGATGTAGCCTATCGGCTGGCATTGCCTCCTAAATTGACAAATCTACATGACATTTTCCATGTGTTGATGCTGCGGAAGTATCAGCCCAATCTTGCTCATATACTTGATCATGAGGCCATCAACGTGGATGAGTAAGTGAAGTACATGGAAGAGCCGATCTAGGTACTGGATCGGAAGGAGCAAGTTCTCCGAACGAAGAAAATTTCACTAGTCAAGGTCTTATGGCGACGCCACAATGTGGAAGAGACTACGTGGGAAAGCAAAAAGGAAATGAGGGAAATGTATCCTCACCTTTTCAATGAGATGTAGATGCACAATTTTGAGGACGAAATTCTCTAAGGAGGGGAGAATTGTGATATCCAGATTTCGCCGGACCTCGAATACGTAGCGGTTCGTGACAGGTCAACAAAGTTGTCGTCGGACTACGTCATTGGCGCCACTTGCAGATGCCGTTTCATCATTGCCATCGTTAGACTGAGACGTCACATTTCGTGATGATCTTACGACGTACCCTCATAGTCACGCCTTTGCCATGTCGAGACGATCTGATTATTGAATAACTTATAATCTCATCGAAAATTTCCTTATGTAACGTCACTTGTGAGACCAACCCCTTCTACATTTATACCTTACTAAGCTAGCCTCTCATGCAAGCATTAGACGTCTCCATGCACACGTCCAATGTGGTCTACTACGAAGGAAAAACGTTAATCCCGAACTGCCATTTCCTCCTACGCATGCACGTTTCCTTCTCTTCGTGGGTCAACAATTGGGGGAGGAGTTGACCAGGCCGCCACGTCCATCTCTCTCTCTTGGACAACAACACTTGAAGACTTTGACTCTGAAGTGCAGCTCCGTTTCTCTTCCCCTCGGCCTGCTAGTGAACAAAACTTGGGACGCAAAACCTCGGCCACGTTTCTCTTTCTCCGCTGGCCAGCAACTTCAAGACTTGGCCATGGAAAGCCACGTCCTTGCATGTCTCATGCAAGGGTTGAATTCTTCGGGTGTCTTCTCTTCGTGCTGCCACGTAGTGGAGGGGATTGTTGACTAGGAAAGTCAACAATGAAGAGAACAGTTCTTCATTCGGTGAAGACCAACGCATTCCCCTCATTTCTTCAACGCTGTTCGTGCAATACAGTGACATTCTCATCAAAATTTCCGTCCCAAAAACCTGTGCCATCCTGCTGGTACTCCGCCGCCCACCAATGACCACCCGCACCACTCCGCCGCACCACCGTGTCACCGGCTACCGCTCTGTCCCGCAGCTCGCCTCAGCCACTGGAGATCGGAGACGCCGCAGCTTCACGCATGCTGCTGTCGCCGTCGACTTGCCACAACCGTGTCCGCAGTTCACATTTCACTCAGCGCCGACGTCATCAGACTTAAGGCAAGTCGATATCTACTAACCTATATCGTGTAACTCCGTCGCTGTCTGATGAAGTGCGTCCCTAAAATTTAACTATATGCTAGTTTACCCGCATTGAATTGTGAATTGGAAGTTGTGGGATTGATGATGAGCTGTTATGGAAGAATTTAGTGTTGATACGATTATGTTTAGATTTGGGACTCATGAATGTACTGGTTTTGGTATTTCAAAGCTTTAGCTTCAAAATCTCTACGTCAGGACCGAAATTATCGACCCGCCAAATAGTGGTTTCCAATATTTCAAGATACAAGCGCTGTTTTGGTGAAAATTATCAAGTTTTCGAGGGATGAGCACATCTAAGCCCACATCTATGAAATTCGGATTTTGAATCTGTTTGGAACGATAGAAAACTTTTTCAATATATTCGGGTATTTGCATTTGAGACTTTATGTGAGATATGTTGCTGCTGATTTGGTATCTCTCTAAAGTCTTTATCTCTTGTTGCTTTATACCATAAATTGGGATTTCGAAAACCAAAGAGACTTTCTATATCGGTAGTTGAAAAATGTATTGGCTTTAATTTTTTAGACTACTACACCAAGGTATATGAGTAATGATGCCGTCGGACCCCTGGGACGACAATGCCCCAAGTGTCGGGTTGCCTGGAGGATCATGGTGTCGATGCCTCTGGAAGTCTGGGGACCAGTGAGCCACGGAGGTTCCCCGGAAGGCGAAATGCCTGGGAGTGTGACGTAACGCGTACCAGATGCCTGGGGACATCATTGACATGGTGAGCCCCGGAGGTTCCTCGTGATGCGAGGTGGGGTGTGAGATGCCTGGAGGTGTAACGTAACACGCTCCAAATGCTTGGTGACTGAAATATGGAACTGGAGGTCCTCGTGATGCCAGGTAGGGTGCGAGAGTCGGAGGGACGCAAACACTAGTCCTCTGGAAGATGGTGGTAGTGATTTGAGATAAAATGAGTTTCTAAATTCTCATTGGTTTTTATATGTCGTTTTGTTATGATATTCTTCTGATTTGATGCATATCCCTTGCTCCAGTTGTGTGTTTTGATTTGGAATGTGTGGAATCGGGTAGCGATAGATGTACGTAATATAGTTTAGTAGAATTTTGACTGCTGGGTAGTCGTACTCCCCCCTCGTGGGGCTAACATATTACAAAGTTATAAAGATGCCGTTGCAGCCCGCATCCTCTGGTATTTTTTTTGGCATCCCCATTGATCTCGGATGGGAGTAGACAGAACACTCTCACCCCGACCTAGGGATCACATTCATCAGGATTCGGGTGATTCTCACTATAGATGTCAGACTCACCTCAGGTCCAGTGGACCTGGAGTTTGTGGCCCTGTATGCTCGAGTGAATGGGCGCACCGTGGGGCCACTACCATTGCCGGAGGATGACGATGGTGGCTCAAGCAGGGTGGAGTAGCAAAGGACATGGGAGGATGGTAGAATTTTTGGATACCAGTGCATGAAGACGGACGACGTTGTGAATATATAGCAGAAGAGTCGGTCCAATTTTGGTATAGCCAAATATAGGGAATTTTGGCCTATGTATACGGATGAACGTCGTCTAAACAAAAACTATAACTAAATAAAAAGTGCCTGGTTGATATATCGCGTGCATCATTTTAAGTTAAGTTGAGATGGAGTTAGATACTCACTTCTGCATTGATATAGCGCGGGGACCAGGATATTGGGCGTGGCGGACCTTAAGGATCAAAGATCATTGCGGACCGGGGACGTCACATCTAAGGCAGTATGAGAAGATATCATATAATTTGTTGACAATACGAGATGACTCAAGATTCATGATGAAATGCTTAAGGGTTTCTAGGTGAGCATGAGCTCTCGCGGCACAAATTTAACATGCAAAATGACACACAAATATAATGACGTGAACATGTACTCAAACCTTGTAATATGTAGTTTAAAAGTCAAGGAGACATTATCGCAAGACTTGGTCCCTAAAAGGCCGAAACGAGAATGGTAAGATGCATATACAGCAAGATTTCATTTCAACAATAACTTCAACGAACAAGCATGATTTTAGCCATCTCATGACATACAAAAATCCTACAAAATATCCTACATTCAGAGCATGCAATGATGAACATTTCTTGAAACCTAAATATGATCGCATAAGCCATGGCAAAAATGACAAAACGGAGATGGATATCTAAACTATGCATTGCTGCAATACATTTTTTTCACATTAATTCATACAATTGATACATTTGCCAACATCAAGACTATGCAAAGCATGCATCAATTGAACATATACAACATGTATTTCAGCTTTCATGAAGGATTTGAGACCAAACAAGCTCAATTGTGGACTCAATTTTACCAAAACAAAATTTGGACCAATGTAGGGCAAACTGTCCTATGTTCGGATCTAGGCAATTTTGACCTAGTTAAACACATCTAAAAATTCTGAAACAATTACAAGATGATCTCCATACATTTACGAGAAACTTTTGTGAAGGAAAATTCCTACACAACTCAACACATAAATCATTACAAAAATGACAAAATTAGAAATCAACATGGAATAGACTAACTTAGGCTCAAATCTGAGTGGACTTGACTTAGTTAAAGAAATGCAAAAACCTCAAAAAATTTATAGGTCATGCACAAGATGATTTGGAACAAATTCATGAAGGCAAGATTGTCCATAAAAAATCATAGAAGGCTGCATGAAAATAGTAAAATCTTATTTCGGAACAAGAACAGAACTAAAAATCCACTTGAACTACTATAGAATCGCTCATCTTTGAAGGTGTTTTTTGAGGGTCAAACAACACTCGATTTTGGTGTGCAACCTATTGATTCGAAGCTTGAGATGTATATTATCTAAGCCTATGAGGACTCAAGTTAAAATGAGGTCATTTCGAACCTCATTTTGGCCAAAACAGTAGGTCAATTTAACAATACGAAAATGTAGGTTTAAAGCCAAATCAATACAATCATTCAAGTTCATCATTCAAGAACGCTAGGTTGCAGCAAATCATCATCCAAATCCATCATCTAACATCTAAAATCATGTATTTACTTAAAATTGAATCCTAGCCCTGGCCAGTTAATCCGGCCTCACTTCATGGGGTTCGAGATTGAGGAATTACCTTTTGATGCAGTTTTTGTTGTTTGTAACCACAATCAATCAAATCAAGCTCCTCAAAGACTGTAAGCAGGTCAGCTTGGAATGTATAGGGGCTAGATCAAGATCCAATCGAGCTGGATCAGCACTAGTTTGTAACTGGCAAAAGAACCAGCTTGACCAAATCGATCTTTAAGCGCCGGTGAAGATCGAGGTGACTGGATTCCTTCCGGCTACTAGATGGCTAAGCTCCATTCATCTAGGGCTCGTGGATGAGCTAAGAAGAGGATCAATGCCTTGCAAACCCTCTAGTAGCCGGTGCTCAGATCCAAAACAACTTATTTAGCTGCACTGATGGAGTTTGGACGCCGGAATAGATCCGGCCTACGATCGACAACTCCAGCCACCTGATGATTGAATAGAGGCCTAGTGAAGGATCAGAAGTGACTGAAGGTGTCGAAAATAGCCTCCAGTCCTTGATCAAACGTAAAGACCACCACCGGTTCAAGGCGGTTTGACCGCCAACCGAGAAGAGGTTCAAGCGGGCAGATCTTGCACTTGCTAAAGCTGGATCTTGCTCGATCACTACTAGGTGCAAGGGACGAAGGAGCTGGATGATAGTGCAAGGATGAAGGCTATCCGGGGGCGGGGTTAGAACCGAGGACAAAAAGCCCGCCGGAAAGAGATTCGATTGGACCGAACTAGAGAGAGAAAGGGAGATATGGTTTTGGCAACAAAACAAAGAGAATAGAGAAAGAGAGAGAGACCTTTAGAAAGAGAAAATTCCGTGCAAAATGAAAACGCCCCCTTAACATGGAGGGAAAATTGGACTTATATACTTCCCTAAGTTAAATGATTTTGGTCATTGGTTTGATCCGAAGGTCAAAAATTGATTTCAAAGGCTCTATTATAATATAGAGGTGTCGAGATAATTGATATGGTGGATTTGATTTGCGAAAACTCGAGCTAAAATCAAGAATTACGTCAAAATGTCCAATAAGGGGTTAATTTGCAATTTGATCTAATTCGAGGATCAATTTGTAAAATTTCGAGAAATTAAAAGTGCATAAGTCAAATTGACATTGAGAGGATCCCGAGAACCGATCGCGGAGGTTAGGAACTAGCTAGTAAGGAGCTAACCGGCCATCCACAAGGATGGCCGGTTAGACTAGTCGACCGGTTTGGTTCGGTTTAGGCTGGGTTTTCACCGGTTTGATCTCGGTTCCGGCTATTTTGCCTACTTGAGACTCCTATTGGTCCAAAATTTATGCAATTTGGTCACTAAAGGACCAAATTTAAAAGGAAATTTACCCTATTTAAGAAGAAATTGGCCAATTACGGTCAAGCTAATCAAACCTTATGAACGTGATCTAGGGGTCTTTTATTAACCTAATTGAATGATTATAGTAAAAAGAAACGATTCAAAACCATGGGTGCCTTGAATTGGGCCTAAAGGGATAAAATGGTAAATTTTGCAATTTAATGGGCAAAATTACAAATTAACTAAAATTGAATTCAATTAATGCCACAATTGCCCTATCTAATGAACTATCCATAAATAAGATCACTGATTGCATTCAAATTGAATTTGAATTGAAGCATTTGAGCTTATGTCAAAAATAGATCTATTAAAATTGCACCTAGATTTATAAAATAAAACCATACCCATGAATGGGTCAATCCAAATTTTGTCGATTAAAGCTTAATTGTTTGATTTTCTTATACTTGGGAGGAGAAAATCCCTCAAATTGGTAAGCTTTGGTGTGGATTTTCCAAAATTGATTTTGAATTTGGACTTATCTTAAGGAAATGAGAGACAAACAATCATATGTTTGCAAATCATGAAGGATGGATTTCAACCCCCTAATTATGGCTCAAAATAGCACTTCGCATTTTGACTTAGTAAATTGCAAAATTGAATGCGCAAGTAGATTTCAGCTAGTCTCTAAACCAAATGTCAAAGAAGGAACTACAACGAATTATGACTGGAATAAAAGTAATTTTATTTTTTGTCGATTTAAAACATAAAGTTGAGAAATTCATAAATCAAGGTTCTTAATCGGATTTTGTGAAATTCTTGACACATAAGTCAAATTGGCATTAAAAGAAATGTATTTGTGCATTATTATTATTTTTTTTTGAGTCAAAGGTTTGACCAAAAGTCAACCATTTAGTTAACCTTTAATAAAATATTGATTTCTTAGTCAAATCTTTGAATTTCAAGAAATAAATTTGAGAAAAGTGAAATTATAGCTAGATGAAATATTTTTGGGTAAAAAGTGAATTTTTAACCCGGAGTTGACTTTTCGCCAAAGGCTACACTAAAAAGTCAACCGTTTGATTTTTCGGGTTTTTCTTGAAACTGAACTAGAAATTGCTTAAAAATGACAATGCAAACGAAATAAATAAAAATGACTCTTTTAACTAAGAAATGGGGCTCCGTCGTGATGAGAAATCCAAATCTCAATTTTTTACCTTTTAATAATGTGTCGACTAAAAATCAGATGTCAACAGTTGCTCCTCATTGAGTGGGAGTTTGAAGATATTCCACTCAAAGACAAAATTGATACATGTAATTTTTAGGTCGACTCCATTTTAGGAATAGAAAAAAAACAAAAACTACATTTGGTTAGGGACGTACCTGACACTTACCTTCACTCTGTCTCTCTCTGTCTGTCTCTCTGTCTCTCTCTGTCTCTGTCTCTGTCTCTCTCTCTCTCTCTCTCTCTCTCTCTCTCTCTCTCTCTCTCTCTCTCTCTCTCGTGGAATGGAATAAAGAAAATGAAATCACTAATGAAAAAGGAATGGTTTAAGGATAACCATTAACCTAATGACAAGCTTTAAGGATCACCTAGAACCCTAAATCAAGGTTTATGATGATAATTTAGAACCTAAAAACAAGGATTATGAATAACCTATAACCTATGAAACATGGACACGTTGTCCGTGCTTCCGTGTCGTGTCCGACACATGTCAGAGCGTGTCGGACAAGTCGACACGCTTGGACACGGTCGCCCACGCAATCAACGCGTGTCAGATATTCTGACACGCGGTCAACTTTTCTCGACACGCGTGTCGACTCGTGTCCGGCAGACCGATAGAGGGTGGAGGCGAGGGAGCAGAGGCCACGAGCAACGGCAAGCCCACGATGGCGAGAGATGGCCTCCACTGTGATGCTACGATGGATCCGACGAGGTTGCAGCTAGAGGGAGAAAGGGCCGAAGGCGGAGGAAGAGGAGAGGAGAGGAAGAGGGTCGTGCGGCAAGTGGCGAGCGGCAAGGAAGGGGTCGTGTTGCGAGCTCGTGAGGAAGGAGAAGAGGAAGGGTCGTGTGGAGCTCGCGAGGAAGGAGAAGAGGAAGGGTCATGGGTCATGCGGAGCTCGTGAGGAAGGAGAAGCGGAAAGGTCGTGCGGAGCTAGGGTTTTTTATGGGCCATCACTTTTTTTGGGGGGGGGGAAGAGACGGGGAGACAGCCTGTCGTGTGGTGGGGAGGGAAAGAAAAATAAATTTGGGGGTGGGGGAAATGGACGATGGTGGGGAGGGAAAGAAAAATATTGGGGGGGGGGGAGGAATGGACAAGGGAAAGAACTAGTAGAGAGTGGGGTGGACTGTAGTGGAGATTTTTTTTTTAATTGGAAAAATAAATAAATGAGATTAAAAAATAATTTCAAAAAATAAAAATACTGAATTTGAATTAAATTAATTTAAAATAAAAAAAATTATTTAATATATAACGTGTCCTAACGTGTCGGAATTCTCAATTTTTAAGAAATGACGTGTCGATGTGTCGTGTTGTGTCATGTCGTGTCATGTGTCCGTGTCGCGTGTCGGTGCTACATAGCCTATAACCTAAAAGACAAAGTTAAATGATAACCTATAACCTAAAAGAGAAGGTTTATGGAAAACCTAGAACCTAAAAGACACGGTTTAAGGATAACCTAGAACCTAAAAGCCAAGGTTTAAGGCTGACTAGGAACCTAATGCACAAGGTTTAAGGTTGGCCAGGAACTTAAGGGATGAAGTTTAAGGTTGACTAGGAACCTGAGGGATGAGGTTTAAGGTTAATTAGGAACCTAAAACAAGGGGTTTGATTTAGGATAACCAAAAACCTTAAACAAGAGTATGGTTTAGGATAAGGGTGAGCAGTTCTTGTTCCTTACAGGTTTCGCCTGGAACTTGAAACCTACCCTCGGGTACAGGTTCCTCATTTTTTGGAACCTGAAACCTATCCGTCAAAACCAAGAACCTGGAACATATCCTGTCACAAATTCCGGGGTCGGTTCGAGGTTCCAACAGGTTTTTTTTCTTTCTTTTTTTTTTTCATTTTTAGCTTAAAAAAACAAAAGTGAATGCAACAATAATAAACAACCTTATACTGCTTAATCCTTGCTCTTTTTTTTAGCTTATCCTTCAAATCATGATTAACACAGAAAAATAGCCTGAACTAACCATAACCGGGTCCGACACCTTGACAATCCTTCAAATTGCGATTCAAAATCTTTGTGTGACTTGCACACCAAAACATTTCACTTTTAAAGTGAGACAGCTCTAGGAGTACTTTCTTTTTGCTTACCTTCAAATCTTTACCGAGCTTCCCAACTAATGCTAGAAGTAAGGTGGTCTTTCTAGAGCCTGGAGGCCCTAGAAGTAATGTCATTTTGCAAAAGAGAAATAAAAATTTTGTCAGTAATATCCGAACTTCACTCCTTAAGCAGTGTATGCTGATAAAAATCTGTCTCTCTTTTTACCTGTGAGGCTTATGAGCCTGCTGACATCGTTGAGGATCAGTAATGGTTTTTTTCTACTGTGAAGGATGTGAAAACAGTTGAGAAACTCCTGTTGAAAATGATTAACATAAGATAGGGTTCAATCAATTTGAGCAGAATCTTAGCAAATGTAGATATGTTATGAATCGAATGTTAAATTACCTCAAGTATGTTAACAGTGAAATTGAATATTGTGGGTAGAGCTCGGCTCCCAACATAAGCTTCTACTCAAATCAGACTTCAATTGTAGGAATGTCCAATCCAAGTTTTTTGTTATACTAGTAAAGCAAACGCAGACCTTGTAAAGATTTGCCTTGAAACTTTCAACTCAGAGAAGAAATAACAATTCACAGATTGAATCTCTTTCTCAGGGTAAGAAAAAAAAATGAATATCAAACCAATTTCATATTCTTTTAAGAAATATTGCAGTGACCAACTAATTGAATATCTGAAGTGCTCATGAAAAGTCATCGGTATATACCTCTCAATCCTTTGCTTAAGCTTCAACAAGAACTTCTCATTGTCTTCGTCAGCTGTCTTCAGCAACCTCTCCAACAAGTTCCCCTTCTCTATCAACCCGAGATTCCTGATATCAACCTTTGTTACCTTGCCTTCTTCCTCGGCAAGAATGCCCTACCGAATACGCAAGTATGTTGGGAGCTTTTCAAGTGCAACCCTCACTATCGGTTGTTTTCAGTCATGCACGTATAATGAACACCACTTCATTGATAGGGTCCCCTTCCCTCACCGTGTATGTACTTGGATCTGGGCACACAAGTATGACACTCCCACATCTCAGAAATGGACCAAATAAAGTAGCAAAAATGTTAGATTAAATCTAATAGTGAAGAGCAAAAACGACAACAGATTGGACATGTGATTGAGGTTGGAGGAGGTGAGTTTCTTCAGTGTCGAGGGCAGCAAGCGGTATCAAGGGACATCGGGCAATGTCGAGGCAATTGAGTGGACTTCGAGGGGGTTGTGTGGCATCGAGGGGTTGAGCGGTGTTGAGGGGGTGTCGAAGGGCCGAGAGGCATCGAGCGGGCGTCAAGGGGGCCAAGTAAACATCGAAGGCATCAAGGCGGTCGAGCGGCGTCGAGCGGGCATTGAGAGGCTCAACGGCGTTGAGTGGGAGTCAAGGGGGCTGAGCGGAGTCAAACAGCCGAAAGGCGTCAAGCGGGCATCGAGGGGGCCAAGTGGTGTCAAGGGGGCGAGTGGCGTCAAGTGGGCATTGAGGGGACCGAGCGACGTCAAGGCGCGAGAGGCGTCGAGTGGGTGTCGAGGGGTCAAGCGGCGTCAAGCGCAGTCGAGGGGGGGGAGCGGTGTTGAGAGTGGCGAGTGGCGTTGAGTTGTCGAGAGGAGCGAGTTGAGTCGGTGTCGAGGGAGTTGGGACGCTGGAGTGGATGGGGAGAAGAGAGCGAACGAACTCCGAAACTGAAACAGATGGGAGTCGTGAGAAGAGGGAGAATGAAGAATAGAAGGGGAAGAAAGAAATTGAAACCAATTAGGGTTTTTCGATTTTGGTTCCGGTTCCAGCGGAACCGGAACCGCCGATTCCCAAAAAAAAAAAAAAAAAAAAAATAGAATCGGGAACTGGAACCTCCCTCCTTGGAACTGGAACCGAACCGGACCCTCCGGTCGGTTCTTCGATTCTCGGTTCTACCCGGGAACAACGCTCACCCCTAGTTTAGGATTACAAGAAACCAAAAGCACGGAATACGGTTTAGGATTACCAAACTAGAGAACATAAATTTGAAAGACTACTCAAGAGACGATCTTACGAAATCATTCAAGCAATCTTGGTAAACAATACTGATTGTCAAATCCCTTTGCAGAGGATTTTAACAAAATGCAATTTGATTAACCACCTAAGGGTTAAATCAAATATGCCAAGTGGAAATAGCCTAATTGAAAGAGGTGTTTCACACTAGCTCTCAAAAAGTATTTTTATTTCTGACCATTGATGTGGGAAAACTACCATCTTACTAGAGAGGTCTCACTCAACCTATGTCTAAGGCTTTCGGAAACGTTCACACTGAATACAATTCATTGATCAAAAGGTCTTTTGAAAGGATCATAATGATGGATTGGTCATGGGCTTAATACTTTGAGGCTAAGAAATGAATATTCAAACAATAACTTTATCAAGTTTATAAGTCAAGAACCTTGAAGATAAGATAAGATTGCTTCCACTCTTAGCGGTAGCTTCTATGTGAAATTATCATTTCAACCCGAACCATCCCAACTTGGAGGAGACTTCGGACGGGGGTTGTAATGTTGGTTTAGGTGAGGCTTAAAAAGACTTGAAAAGTTTTCAAATATCGAAGGGCTAAAAGTGAGTGATTATCTTGGCATCATTACCATCACACAATTTTTCAAAAAACTAGCTCTTAAAATATAACTTATTTCGAGAGTCCTTTTGACTATTTGTCTTAAGACATAAGAGCTTCGCTGTCTTTTCTAATGACGTTGCTCGTAATACATGTTTTACAAAGCTTTTCTTTTGTTTTTCTAAATGATCTTTTGCATGACCATTAATTTTGCTTTTCTTTGCATTTTTTATGGGCATTAGCCTTACTTTTATTAGGCTCATTGCTTTTTCATACCTCCTAGTTTTCACTCTCTTTTGAGTACTTAGGACTGCCGAATGTTATTTACAAACATGACCAACATTCTCAATTTTATTGTTAAATCACATGTCTTGCCCCAATGTGAGGGGATAATCATCACCTAGGGTTACGAAAGAATAGTATAAGGCTCAAATTGGTTAAGCAAATGGTAATTGTATTTAGGGTAGTAAATCGAATGCTCTTCATCACTTTAGCAAGTTTCAAGTTTCAAGAAGAAATCACCTGAAGCTAGCACAAAAAGATTGATGCAAGTGAAAGCCATAAAATCTTTCTTGATCTTTTACTCCATAATGTCAATCAAGACCCCATTGTTCGTCACTTTTTGGAGATTTCGCACTCCTAAGATCAACCTCCTGTGGATAGATAGAATCTTCTTCAGGGATCCTCTAAAATGAATAAATGTGCGGATGCGATATGTATGCATGAGATGCATGATGCAAATATCCTAAAATGGCTCAGATTCAATCTAAAAGCGGCTAAAAGGCCTTTCATTTTATTCATAGTGTCGAGACCTGATCTTGCTACCCTTGATCCCTCATCATCACGAGGAAAGAAAATGAGGAAAGGTTAGGTTTAGGGGTACTTGATCATGAGAGTTCCCTCATGGCTCGCGTTCCAAAAGACATCATCACCTCGCTTCAGATCAAGTCTCTTGTGAGTTCCCTCTATGAGACTGCGAGCTCTCCCAAGCTCGTACCCCATGTGACAGCGAAGTGTCGCGATCCATACCCACACGGGCGACACATTTTAGAAGAAGGGGTTGGATGTGGATATCGGATTTAAGGGCACCTTTACCATGGTAGCTCTCTCAACAGCAGGCCTCGCGCATAAGGATGACATCACTTCATCTTTTAGAGTACTCCTATATCGAGTATGCTAAACCATGGTGAGTTTCATCGAAACTCATACCCCACGTGACGGGTTTATTTAGGTCTAGTTGTTTATGACAATCTAAAAATAAGATGGGAGTCCCCACTAGCCTCATTTTGGGGGTCGGCTAGAAAACCCAATCGAGGGTTGAGAGTGTTCCCTCGATTCCTACGCAATCAAATATTTAGGTTCAAGGACATGGGTTACACTAATATTTCTATAAGCGCTCTTTCGGTACCTAAACAGTCTGTTGTGTTTTCCTAACATGTCCATGCGTTTCTTTTTACAATTTTCGGATCATTAGTCCTAAATTAAACGATCATGTGTGATTGGTCATTTTCATTCCATTCTATTTCTAGAAAAACAAGAAAAGAAAGCAATCAATGGAATTGAAATTACAAGACAGTAAGTAAACAATCAAGGAAAGTAGTAAATCTACCATACAATCCTTGAAAATATAAAAGAGAAACACAATTGAAAAAAGATGAGAGAAAGAGAGAAAGCATCAACTCATCGAGCTTTATACAATAGATGGAACCCGAAACATATGTCGGGGAAATGAATAGTACATGATACTGGTCGAAATGGACATCAACCTCCATTGTCTTCGCATTTTCTCCATTTTTGGGGTCTTAATCTAAACATAATCCAAGAAACTTATAACTAGGTGCATACAATGAAAAAAAAAAAAAAAAAACAAGCATACACATCAAAACAATCAAAAATAAGACATCATATCGAGATCAATCATTTAAAGGAAGTGCAATACAAAAGTTAAATTTTGGGACCTTAGGGTCGGCCTTTGTCTTTCATGCGAGGGTCCCACTAAGACACCTACCCAATCTTTTTTTTTTTGACTAATAGCAATTATTGACCAATTGTATTCTCACATGGCCAATAACACTTATAAATCTCCTAATCAAACGATCTTTGTGATCCTAGGGTTTTCCCTCGATATCATGCATTGACCCTATCATTCATCTAAAAGTCACATGCATTGCAAAAATTTAAATATGCATGCAGGTCTTTTGAACCTTGTTTCTCAACCAATCAAGCAAGAAAGTGAACCGTCGATGGGTCACTTATTACTAAGGGCATGCGCCAATCATAAACACAGGCAATTTCTAATGCATGATGGGATGATATGTATGAGGGGTACATGTGATATTTCAAAAAAAAAATATTTCGAAATCGTTCATGAAAAGTTTTGAGACAAAATGACGTCTCAGCTATGAAAGGCATTGAATTGCCAAGGCTAGCCCGAGGCTCGCGTAAATGCACTCACAAGCATCGCAGTAATTTTTAATACAATTCAAACTGTGACTTTCACGATGTCAACTTAGGATTTTAGAAAGGTTTGAAAATATTTAGGATTAAGGAATATCTAGGCTATGGAACACATTCAACTGCTAAGGTTAGCTCGGGGCTCACATAAATGCACTCACAAGCATCACAGGCATTTTAAATATGGTCCAAACCATGATTTTTCCTTAAGCCAAATCGAGTTTTGGAGAAGAATTTTTTCCGAAATTGTTTTTGAGAAACATCACATATACTAAAGCACTTTTTGAAAGATGCAATTCGAAAAGGCCGATTATTTAACAACAAAGATCAAAGTATTTAGAACAATTTTCCTGAAAATGGCTTGTCCTAACTTCATGCACAAACTAACCTAAAAGGTATATCTAAACAATCACAATCATATTTATATCAAGAAATTTCAGAACAAACGTGTAAAGACAATAAAATTGGGCAATTCCTAATGATAATTTGGCAATGAAAAAATTTTCTAACATGTAGACATGATGATGAATAACTTTTGTGAAAATTTTTTCTTAAACAATCTATACATGATTTTACAAAAATCAAACAACAAGCAACAACTGTGGCATCCTAAAATTTCATAGCAATCTCTAGATGCACTACGACTCATGAATAGGTGATGGAAGTGCTCGGACTATATTATAGCCATTAGACCAATGGATTACAATTAAATAAGGCCGAGCATTTAATGGACAATTGTTTTGTTGGAAATGTATCCTATGTCCATGTGTGATCAAGGATTGTACTAAAGGATAAATTGATAAGAAATTTTCTATACTTGGCCATGTACCCTATGAATTGTATTTCCCTTGACTAATGTTGCAATATTTTATGGCCAAGTGAATATTTGTGATTATGTAATTATAAGTGGAGATTAAAATGAGATATTAGGAGAATGTGTGGGCTGATTTCTTAAGGCCCAAAACCGCCCAAAAACCGGCCCACGTTTCCTCTTGATCGGTCGACTAAGGCCCAGCCGAATGAGGCCCATCATCCTTGCATGAAGATTGACAAGTGGCAAGAGGGATTAAGCAAGTGTCGGTGCCCCCATTGCTTCACCGGTGATCTCCATGCAAATCCAATGATTACTAGCTAATCATGAGAGTGAAAGAAAGAAAAGAGAGAGAGAGAGGGGGCGGAGTGAGCGAGGGAGTGATCAAGAGAGAGAGAGAGAGTGAGACCGAGCAGGCGAGCGAGCGAGAGAGAGAGAGGGGCGAGTGTGGGCCACAAGGGGGAAGAGGAAGGCCGTCTTCCGCCATGTCCCTGCTGCCGCCGTTGACGCCGCCTAGTTTCGCCGTCGATCGAGCCGTGCCCGGAGCCCCAAGTTGCCGACTTGCCTGTTGTGGTTGCTTTGAACTTGAGGCAAGTAGAAGTTCTTCAATCTATGTTTTGCCTGCTGTTTTATCTAGTGAGGAGTTGGGTAGATGTGAGAAAATGTGGAATTTGGAGTTGTATGTCGATTTGTGATGAAGGAGATGAAGCTGGCCGAGGTAATGGAGCAAAAATAGAGCAAGTTTTGGTGGATTTCGCTTTTGAATTGAAATGAGAACTCAAGGATTTCGCTATGGTAGATTTTTAGGAAGTAAAGAGGCTGCATTGTGGTGTGATATGCTCGTAAATCTTGACTGTGGACGTTGGATACCGAGACTCAAAGTATAAGAATAGTTCTCTTTAGGCTAGTAAACTGTTTTCGCAAAAACAGCATGACCACCGGTGATTTCTCGATTTTTCTGGAATTTTCTAGCCAAAACGAAAGTTGGAGAGCACATCTGTAAGAGTAACATATCAAAAATTTAGCATAAATGGACAAGATTTGGTCGACGAAATGATTTTTATACGGAAATGCTAAATCTAGAAATTTTACTGAAACTGTAGCAAGAAATACCGAAGTTTTTACTCTTGATGTGTATGAAATTTGACTTGGTGTTGTTCATGAAATTTTTTCGTTTGGGTCTCATTGATAATGTGTCAAACGTTCATAATTTTCTCAGTCCATTTAGTATTTATTTCAAAAATTTTACCCGAACTGTGCATTGTAAAAGTCGGGCTATTCTGTTCTCGAATTTTCACGAAAATATCCGAAAGTGAAGGTGTTTTGAATGGCTTTGTGATATGATGGTATTTGGCTTGTGGGTATTTGTGCAATATTGAGATGTGATAGAGGGTCCATGAGACATCTTGTTTTAGCATTTGAAAATGTTCGGTAAATTAAAATGCTAAATTGTTACCGTTGAACCCTTAGGTCAACGATGCCCCGGAAGTCGGGATGCCTAAAGGATCAAGTGAGTCGATGCGTTGTGGATGCCCGGTGGCCTTAAATGGCTGAATGCCGGAGGTTTTTCCCCAGGAGCTTCGGGATGCCTGGTGGTATGCTAGTCGGTACGTAATTCCGGATGGCCAGGGTAACCATTATCATGGGAGGCCCTCAAGGTTCCTCGTGATGCCAGGTGGGGTACGAGATGCCTGGAGACGTGATTCTCTCCAGATGCCCGGTGGCCTTAAATGGCTAAATGCCGGAGGCTTTCGTGATGCCTGGAGGGGTGCGAATGCTGGAGGGATGCAAACATTGGTCCTCCGGGGATGAAACTTTTTGAAAAATAAAATGAATGATTCCATTATAAGTGTGCGTGGGTCTGGACATAAGATTGAGCGTATGGCATGGAATGGAACGTGATGTTTTAGTTTGACCCTATGATTGAGATTTGTCTATATTGGATATGTTGCACTACACATTAGGACTACATTGTTATTACATTGAAGGTTTTCATGATTTTGATACATACCTATTGTTAAATTTCTTGTTTTGTCTACCATACTTGAATCTGGATATTAATAGTAATGCTTGATATAGCTTGAGGAATTTTTTACTGCTGAGTGGTTGTACTCACCCCTTTGGGGACTAACATTTCAGATTAAGAGATGCCTCTGTTACCGGTCACACGTGGTACTTTCTATGGCTTATCGTTTGACGTTGAGGTTGAGTGTTCGGAGCATTCCTGTGTTGGTGTTCGTTGTGGCATCCTAAAACTCCGTGGCAACCTCTAGATGCCTTACAACCTATGGAAGGGTGATGGCCGCATCATTGACCTATTAGACCAAAGAAGTGTAATAGAATTAATGGCCGAGCACCTCATGGGTGAATATTTTGTTGGAAACATGTTCCATGCCCATGTGAGATCCAGATTTATTTGATGAGGAAATTATGTTTTTGGCTATGAATTTTATCAGTTGGACTTTATTAATCTATGTTACGAAGTATTATAGCCATTTAAATTTGTAATTTAGTACTTTGTCTAAATAGGGATTAAACTGTTTTTTTTTTAAAGGGGTTAACCTTGGGTCATATAAGCTTGGGTCTTAGGCCCAAGAGTGTTGGGCCTAAGATGGGCCTTAATGGCCAGCCCATAAGCCCATGAAGGGCTGTTTTTGCACGAAGGAGGGGGGGGGGGCAGTCCGGTTTGCATGCGTCCCCCCATTTGTCCCATGGTGATGGCCAAGTGTCACCCCATGCAAAAGGTGATGATGGCTAATGATGAAGGGAAGGAAATTAGGGGGAAAAGGGTGGCCGGATAAGCGAGAGAGAGGGAGAGAGAGAGAGGAGGGTTCATCCGAGAGAGAGAGAGGAGAGAAAGAGAAGGAAGAAAGGAAGAAAGGAAGAAGGGAAGAAGGAAGGAGGAGGGGCCGTGCGTCACCGTCCGTCGCCGCCGTGTCCCGCCGTCGTTTACTCGGTTTGGAGGCAAGTGGGATCCTTTGATCTACTCTTGCATGCTGTGCTTAGTGTGTGTGATTTAATAGTGACAATTTCGGATGTATAGAATGTGAAAAATTGAAGTTATAAGAGTGGTGCTCTAGTCTAGTGTACTGTTCTTGAGAAAAACAGCTCGACCTTGGATGTTCTAGTGACTTGCATGTGATGTTCTAGTTGAATTTTGGCTTTGATCTCTAAATGAAAGTTGTAAAGGACTTCTTGGACTATAATATACTCAAATTTGGGACAAAACAAACAAGTATAAGTGGGTGAAATCGTTATTTTTTGGAAAGACTGGATCTGGAAATTTCGGTACTAGGAACAGGGGTTTTAACTGTCCATATTGAATTACCTAGGACGAATCTGACGTTGATGTCTCCATTAAGTATCTACCTGATGGTCTTGGCTATCACATAGTCGAAGTTCATAATTTTTTAAGGTCATTTGGATATTTAATCGGAAACGTTTCTAAAACTGTGCAATCTGATGTGTTCGGACTTTGTAAGTTGCAATGCGTGGACTATATCGTTTTGTATGAGGTTCTTTTGGAAACGTGTTCTGCATGAAATGTCTTTATTCATGTCTTCCCTACAAAATATTCAAATTTTGTAATTTTTGAAGTTCAGTTGCCTATTTAACCAAAAATGTTTCAAAAACTGTGTAAGTTGAACTGTTAGAATAGTAGTGCTGTGATGTATGGTCTATACCGAATTATATGGGGATCTTTTGGTGTATTGTTATGCATGAAATATCTGCCATTATGTCTTGACTATCACATAGTCAAATTTCATATTTTTTTAAGGTCATTTGAGTATTTAATTAGAATGTTTTCTAAAACTGTGCAAGCTGGATTGTGCGAATTTCAAAAGCTGTAATGCATGGACTATTCTGTTTTGTATGAAATTTTGGTTGGTGGTGTTGTGTTCTTCATGAGATAAATGCCTCTAGAGCTTGTCTATGATGTATTAAATTCTTAGAAATTATTAGGGCCAATCACTAAATTTTAAGAAGTATAAATTAAAAGGACGCATTCCGTTTCTAAAATAATAGCAATAATCCATGACTTTGCCCCATGAATTATATTGTTTTTAAGTGACTGAATCTTGCTGCACATGTGATGACATGTGGCATGTTATATGGGATGAAAAGTTGGTTGAGACCCTTGATGTGTGAATATAAATTGAGAAAATAACGAGACGTCGGAGGTGTGAGCCGACGATGCCCCGGAGTGTCGGGATGCCCGGAGTGTGTGTGCCGGATGCCCCCGGAGTGTCGGGATGCCCGAAAGTGTGTGCCGGAAGCCTCGGAGGTGTGTGCCGGGGGGATACCTCGTGATGCTAATTGGGGTACGAGATGCCCGGAGTGTGTGTGCCGGATGCCCGGAGCGTACGTGCCGGATGCCCCGAGAGTGTCGAGATGCCCGAGAGGTGTGTGCCGGAAGCCTCGGAGGTGTGTGCCGGGGGGGGGGGGTACCTCGTGATGCTAGTTGGGGTACGAGATGCCTGGAGTGTGTGTGCCGGATGCCCGGAGGTGTGTGCTGGATATGCATGAATGCTTGATGATGAGTGCATGATGGTATATGCACATATGGCATGATGACATATGCATGGCTCCAAGGTAAGTTACGCTTGGATGCATGAATGATGTGTGCTTTGTTTATAATGCCTTGATTGTTCTGTTTGATGCATTGAGTAGTTTAATGGATCTTTTACCTGCTGAGTGGTTGTACTCACCCCTTTGGGGACCAACATTTCAGATTAGACAGATGACTCTCCCTCCGGTCATGCGGGGTACCTTTTACGGCCTTCCATCTGACGTGGAGGTCGAGTGTATGGAGCTTGATTGTGTCACCATCCCTGGTTTGACGTTCATACGGGTTCGTGTGCTGGTGATGTATGATGTGGGCCTGGCTGGGGGCCCGGTCATCCAGGAGTTCTTGTCTGTCCACGTCCGCCGTGACGGAGTGATGCCGGGGATGTTGCCGTTGCCACCGCCCGATGCACCAGAGTGGGTGTGATGGCTCGCGTGAGGAGTGGGAGCTGACACTTTTTGAGGATAGCCGACACTTGTAGATGGAGGGTTATACATGATCGATATAGGGGGTCGAGATCTCTCTTTTGAGCTGTGGCCAAGTTTAGCTAAGAGTCTTGGCTTTTTGGTTGTAACGACCCGAGAAGTCCATCATGAAAATATAAATAAAAAGTGGCTCGGCTTTATGATTTCCTCCGATGTATAGTTGGTGTGTATTGTGTCATCATTATGGGAGTAGAGGGATGGTGAGACTTGTTTATGCTTCCGCTAATAAGCTGTGCTAAATTCTTTTCAAAAACAAAAAGCCTATGAACTACAGTTCTTCTTTAACCCTGAGACAAAGTTATGTAACTGGTATTCAATAGGTAGAGCGAAAGGTATCTGTGGCGACCTTGCCAGATTGGGGGTGCCACATTCGTGGACTAGTGTTCATCCGTGTTCGAGTTTTAGTTATGTATGACGTGGGTCTACCTGATGGCCCTGTAGTCCAGGAGTTCCTGTCCGTGCATGTTCGTCGCGACGGGATCATGATGGGGATGCTGCCACCGCCACCAGCCGATGCACCGGGCTGGGTGTGATTGTGCGAGTGACTGTTAGCGGATGACACTTTTTGGATAGCCAACACTGGATGATGGATCGGTGTACATGACTGATGTGGGGTCGAGTACTTTTGGGTTATAGCCGAGCTTAGTAAAGCCTTGGCCTTTTGATGTACCGACTCTTGATGTCCGATCGAGCTATATAAATAAAAGTGTTACGGCTCTAACGTATGGGTTAGGGAGATGTTGAATATGCTTCCGTTATATGAACTGCGCTGGGACCGATTGAAAAAAAAAAAAGATTTGTAATCCCCCAGGATATATGGACCCACTATAATTCAATGGTATCAGAGTGACAAGTTATTAGGAGAAGTAAAAGGTAAGCAAACTATGACCACCCTAACAGATCGGGGGCCGTTTCGGGGGTGCCACAACAACTCATCAGAAATTTGTCAAAACAACAAGACATTCAGCTAATGTCACGAGGATTTGTCCTATCAAAACATGTCTAAAAACCATTGAATTTACACACAACATAACCAACATGATGACAAGCAAGTTTGATTAAGAGGCCAAATTTAGATTCCAAATAGAAAAAATGAAACAAAAATATCAAAGGTCTGTCCAAATAGGGGTTAAAACAGGGGTCCGAATTTGATCCCTTGTCCAAATTGTGATCTCGATTTGAAAAAGATGGAAAATAGTCCAAACGATGAGCAATTAGCATGAAATTATTGGCATTAGAAACTTCTAAGTGTGCCCTACGTCTTCCTACAAGAGCTCGAGTCCAAATTAGGTCAATTTGATATCTTAAGATCGAGATCTTTAAAAGTGTGCGCATTAGTAATTAAGAAAATAGAACATCAGCATTCATTAGAAAATCTTAAAATCACTCAAAGAATGCCTAAACAGCATGAAGAAATCACATGGGGATTAGGATTGGATGCGATAGAAAGTTTGGATAGTCATCTAATCCTAAGTCGGCATGCAAAATGTCATACAATTTAAATGACATTATGAGATGATTCATGAATCCTAATGATATGCTTAGGAATTCAAAGAGTAATGAACACTTTTTGTGAGACAATTTAATGTGCAAGATAAAACTCAAATGACATAACCTAAACACGTATTCAAACCTTGTGAATGCGGTTCAATCATCAAGAAGGCATGATCGTAACATTTGATCCTTAAATGACTCAAACAAGCTTGGAAATGTGCACATATGACAAGGTATCATTCAACATTAAGTTTACAGGACAAGCATGATTTCAACCATCCTCAAGACATACATAAATCTTGCAAAAAATCTCATGTATAGAGCATATGATGATGAAGATTTTTTGTTAAGAGGTCCAAACTCAATTAAGATCATATGAATCATGGAAAATATGATAAAACAGACGAACTATATGTCCAGCACATGTTGCTGCAATACCTTTTACTCTAATGCATGCGATTGATTCACATTGCCAATGTAAAAACCTTGCAAAGCATACATCAATTGAACATATATATCATGTATTTCAACTCTGATGAAGGATTTGAGACCAAACAAGTGCATTTATGGACTCAATTTCATTAAAACAAATCTCGGACCAATGTAGGATAGACTAACCTATGTTCAGATCTAAGAAATTTAGACCTAGCTAAACATGTCTAAAATTCGAAAAAAAAAATACAAGACATGCATAACACCTGTACAAGCAACTTTCATGAAGGAAATTTCTTCCATAACTCAATAAAAGAATCAATACAAAAATAGAAAAATCAGAGATTAATACGAAACAGATTAACCTAGGCTTAGATCTGAGTAGATCTGACCTAGTTGAACACGCCAAAAAATCATGAAAAAATTACAGAAGATGTAGGAGATGATTTAGAACAAAACTCATGCAATTTTTTCAAAAAAATGATCATGAAATTCGGCACAAAAATAACAAAGCCAGAAGGCGGAGTGGAATCGAACCGAAAAGACCTCAACTACTGCAGAATCGTTAATCTTCGAAGGTATTTTTCGAGGATCAAAAAATGCTCGATTGGGGCATGTGACATATCGTTTTGAAGCTTGGGATGTCTATTATCTAATCTTAACAGGACTCAAATTAAAATAAGGTTGTTTCGGACCTTGTTTTGGCCAAAATAGTGACCTATGTACGAGACCCACGAAAATCACAAATCAAGCTCAAAACACAATCATCATTTAAATCTTCAACAAATCATTGCAGCATTCATAATCATTGATCTTGAGCATGTAAAAGCTCCTAATTTTGAATCCTAGGCCTGATCGACTAACTCGATCTTACTTCATTGGATTCGAGTTTCGAATCTTACCTTCGTCGCGATTTTCGTTGATTTTCATCACGATGAATCGGATCAAGCTACCATATCACGATTGGGACTCCAAGAATGTGGATCAAATCACTTTGGCTTAGATCGAGATCAATTGAACCACTGGCTTAAGGAAAAAAGGAAGAACCGGTTCAAAATGGACCGGCCTTGACTCACGTATCTCTGGCAACCAATCTAATCTACTTTGTCCACAACAAGGTCAAAGACCTTTGGTACTGTAGATCATCAACCGCTTGGAGCTTGGGGGCTCCGGCGACCGCCGGTTCGAGCCTAGAATGAAATTGGTCCAAGAGATGAACCGAAATTTAGAGAGAGAGTGTGTGTGATCTGTTTGGGCAGGAGTTTAAAGGGTGAAAAGGGAGAGAGAGAAGCTTACGAGAGAGAGATTTTTTGTGCCAAATGAAGTCTCTTGCTGAGAATAGAAGACATTTTACTTATATATTCCTCATATTAAGCGATTTCAGCCGTCAATTCGACCTAGTGGTCAAAATTTCGATCCAACGGTCCAATATCCATTTTGAAGGCTCCATCATGATATCAAGGTGTTGGGAAATTGATCTAGTGGTTTTGATTTGCAAAACCCAAGCCAAAATCGGGAATTGCATCAAATTGTCCAATTAGGGGTCAATTTGCAATTTGACGAAATTTAAGGACCAATTTGTAAATTTTTGGGAAATTGAAGGTGTAGAAGTGAAATTGGGATTGAGAGGGTTCCAGAACCGGTAGTCGGAGGCCAAGAACCGGCTGATAAGGGCCTGAACCGGCTAGTCTCTAGGGAGAAGAAACTGCCGGTAGTGTTTCGGGTAGGAGAAGAAACTGCCTCTCATCACCTCGGTTGACGTACCTTTTGCGAGATCACCCTTTTCCTCGTAAGCATGAAATTTTTCCACACAACTCACCAAGGATTAGTGTATGAAACAGTGTTTGGAATAAGGATTGCCTTTCGTCATTCCAAAGTATCCCATTTTACACATTCAATTTATCTCACACAATTCATCACGGAAAACATGCAAGATTTATAACAAATTTGGACCATTGAATTTGCAACTCATTGAGGCAATTTATTCATCATAAAAACGCTTGCAGTTCAAAACATGACATGGCAAATTCAATCATGGGTAATACTTCCTGACATCATCTGAATTAACTGGAGTGGAAAAATCACGACCATTCATTTCTGCTATGATCATGGCACCTCTAGGAAGTACCTTCTTCACCACATATGGGCAGCTATAATTTGGAGCAAACTTGCCCCCAGGATTTGGAAAATTGGCAACAGCTTTCACATGACAAGATAATTTGCCTCGAAATGTCCCGGTCACACCTTCTGGTTGAAGGATCTAGCCACTCTCTGCTGATAAGTTTGGCCATGGCAAAGAGCCTTCAATCTTTTCTCATCGATCAAGTTCAATTGTTCAAGTCTTTGTTGCGACCATTTTGCCTTTGATAACTCCACTTGGGATAAAACTCACAGAGAAGGAATTTCCACTTCCACGGGCAGAACTACCTCCATGCCGTACACCAAAGCAAAAGGGGTTACCCAGTAGAAGTGTGGATTGATGTCCGGTACGCCATTAGTGCGAAGGGTAACCTGTCATGCCAATCTTGATAATTCTTGGCCGTCTTAGCCAAGATCTTCTTAATGTTTTTATTGGCCGCTTCAACAGCCCAGTTCATTTGAGGGTAGTAAGGGGAAAAACTCAAATGCTTGATATTGAACTCGCTGAACAACTCATCAACAAGTTTGTTGTTCAATTTTGTCCCATTATCAGTTATGATTGCTTCAGGTATGCCATAGCGAGCAATTACGTCTCGTTTGATGAACTTTGCAACATTGTGGGCGGTGACACTTGTAAAGGACATAGCTTCAATCCATTTGGAGAAATAATCTATAGCCACCAAAATGAATCGATGCCCATTGGAAGCCTTAGGATTTATTTGGCCGATCACATCAATGCCCCACATTGAGAAGGGCCATGGTTCGGAAAACTGGTATAGCTCAGTTAGAGGAACATTTATCTTGTCACCATGGATCTAACAACGATGACAACTTCGAACATGCTAGATACATTCACTTTCTAGTGTGAGCCAATAGTAGCCTAATCTCATAATCTTCTTAGCTAACATGTGCCCGTTCATATGAGGGCCACATACTCCTCCGTGCACTTCTTGCATGATTTGAGTGGCTTCAGCTGCATCCACACATCGCAGTAAGACTGAATCATAAGATATCTTGTACAAATTATTGCCACTGACGAAAAGCTTTGAGGCCATCCTTGAGATGTACTTCCTATAAGCTAGGGTACTCCCTTCGGGGAATTCCTGTTTCTGAAGATAATTCATGATATCGTAATACCATGGTTTTCCATTAGGTTCTTTAGTCACAATTATACAATAAGCCGGCTTTGGCAAAACTTTTATTTTGAACGGCTCGACTTCTAACCCGTCTGTGACTTGCAACATAGATGATAAAGTTGCGAGTGCATCTACGAATTGATTGTGAGACCTTGATAAGTATTCAACTGAAACTTCATCAAATTCCCTGACCATATCTTTTAGATACTCGTGATACGGATTTAATTTGGCATCCTTGGTCTTCCATTCACCTACGGTCTGTAGTATGATTAGCACGAAATCCTCGAACACTTTTAACTTGGCCACACCCATCTCAATTATAGCTTGAAGCCCAAGGATGCAAGCTTTATACTCGGCTACATTGTTAGTGCATGGGAACATTAATTTCGCAGCTACCGGATGGTGTTGTCCGTCTAGAGATATCAGAATCGCCCTTGTACTAGAACTAGACACATTCACAGCTCCATCAAAGAACATTGTCCATGAGTCTTCATTTACACTCAAGACACGGTCGTCTAGGGAACGGTCATCATCATTTGAGAATCCTGAATTCTTGGCCAATAGATCGGCAACCACTCGACCCTTAACCAACTTTTGTGGCATGAATTGCACATCAAATTCTGAGATCAACATTTGCCATTTAGCCAACTTACCCTCCAAAGCTAGCTTATTAAGTATGTACTTGATAGGATTGTTCTCGGTCACGAGAAATGTCTGGTAATGCAGTGTATACTATTGCAATCTATGCAATACCCACACCAATGTGGCACAAGTCTTTTCAACGTCATAATATTCAGCTGTGATACAGTGAACTTTTTACTCAGATAATAAATGACTCGTCATTTTTTATCGATAGGACTTTCCTAAGACAACATTACACCCAATGATTCACTATGAATGGTGAGGTAGAGAATCAAAGGTTGCCTCAGGAAGGGCGAGACAAGAACTGGTGGATTCATCAAGTACTGCTCCAGCTTGTCGAATGCTTCTCGACACTCATCATCCAAGTTGACTCGTGCATTCTTCTTTAAGAGCTTGAAGAACAGCTTGGTGGTTTCGAAAAGTTGGGAAATGAATCGAGTTATGTAAATCAATCTCCCCAAAAGGCTCGAGACTTCTTTCACAGTTGACAGAGGTTGCAACTCACATATAGCCTTAGGCTTGGATGAGTCGATCTCAATCCCTTTACTGCTCACAATGAATCCGAGTAATTTACCGGATGTTGCTCCGAACACGCATTTAGGGGGATTTAGATGAAGCTTGAATTCATAGAGTCGATCAAACAACTTCTTCAAGGTTTCGACATGGCTTCTTCCAGGTGGAGTTTTTGCAATCATATCATCAACATAGACCTCAATCTCTTGGTGCATAATGTCATGAAATAATGCTACCGTGGCTTGCTGGTAGGTTACCCCTTCATCCTTTTCTAATTGTACCCGAAAAACCATCCATAAACGAAAATAGTTCAAATCCGGCAATACTATCCACAAGGACATCTATGTGAGGTAGCGAGAAATGATCTTTTGGGCTAGCCTTGTTCAAATCCTGATAATCGCACAAACTCGAAGCCTCTGCTTCTTAGGTGGCATGTTCAGATTAGTAGGCAAACAGTACTCCACGATTGACGGGTCTAAACTAGGCATGTCAGCATAGGTCCATGCAAAGATGTCTTGATATTCCTTCAGTAGCTGAATTAGGCACTCGGCCTTGTCTTTGGGGAGATTTGCCCCAATTTTCACCTCCTTGGCTTCTTCAATGTCACCTAAATTAATAGTGACGGTCTACTCGGACGTGAGAGCCTTGGCCTTTTTATGTTGTTCACAGCTACGTTGCACCTCAGTGGAATCTTTGATCGAGTCTTCCGGATCATCATTATCAGCACTTGTTACATTGGATTGGACCATTTCCACACCTTTGCATGCTTCATGATCATTTGTGAAACAGGAAGTAGATGAATTAAGAAGACAAACAGGGTAAATTGCATTTTATTTTTTGAAAAAATTTGAAATTCTTTTGCAAAAGAATTTTTTTTTTGAAACATTTTGATAGGAGAAAGCATGATGAAGTCCAGGCCTCAGAATTCTCCTTGGATTTTTCCTTTCTTTCATCGGTTGGATATCATCATCGAGCTGGTTTGGTGCACATCATCATGCCCTCAAAATAAAATTTGTAATTTTACTGAAATTCATCAATCAATTACATTTATTGAATGGAAAATGTGATATTCAAGCCCTAAAAAGAAAGCGAAAAAGAAGAAATCGAAAGCAATTCATAGAAATCAATAAAAAATCCCATGCAAGGGAATGCGCAAAAGCGATAAATAAGTTACTCTTGTGAGCGATAGCCCATTTCTTCTAGAGGTTCTTTGTCAATGGCTCTTATGAGGAGGTCATCGAACAGACTTGTGATCCCTTCAAGTGCATCTTCAGAGTTCTCAATCTTTAGAGGTGTCGGATCGTCCATGCCACCCCACCCATCTGGGACTATGTCATGAGGGTCAATGTAAAAGCTAGGAGGAGCCGATACTTCACCAAATAGTCGAATTTGCTGCTTGCCTGCCCCAAGGTGTCCATCGCCTCTGCTTCATCTTGCATCATTCTTGGAGGACCAGGGAAAGTCTCATGAATGTTTAGAGGTAGTAAGTTTTTCTCCTTCGTCCTTGCTCAGGTGGCGAGTTCTGCCTTTCCTATCTTTACCCTCCATATCTTACTCCACCTCTTCCATGGTACCATAATCTAGCAGAACGGGACCTCTGAGGGGCTTCAATGGGGTTTCGAATACCTTGATCCCTTCTTCCAAGACCACGGCTAGGAACAAAACCATTCCCAACCATCACCCTTCCCACGATGAGGGTAGCATTTGAAACTTCAGGAGTGGTGGTGACGAATCTCGAGAAGCATGTATGGTGGACACCAATTCAAATGAGTGATAACTCAATTCAAATTCAAAGTCTGGCTCTACATAGGGGATAACCATCTCATGATAAATTCGGTGATCCTCTTTGCCATAGATAGTGACTAGCTTCCCTTTGATCACGAACTTCAAGCTCTGATGTAGACTTGAAGGCACTGCTCCAGCAGTATGAATCCAGGGACGACCCAGGAGAAAATTAAATGCGATAGTGATATCCATCACTTGAAATGGGACATTGAAAATGACCGGCCCTATTTGCAGGCCGAGATGAATCTCCCCAAGCACCTCCTTCTTTGTGCCATCAAAAGCTCGCACAGAAGTCTTTGCAGCATGTATCTTGGATGAGTCTATCTTGAGGCAGTGAAGAGTGGCCAACAGACATATGTTTAGGGCAAACCCATTATCAATGAGCACTTAGTACACATGAGGAGCCTTGTGCTTGACAGGTTATGTAGAGTGCCTTGTTATGCCCCTAACCTCAAGAGGGAATTCCTCCTCAGAAAAAGCAATCAAGTCTTTGAAAAGGACTGATCCCACAAATTCCTCCAGCTTGTTCGCCTGAATAATTTTTGGCACACGAATTTCATTCAGCACCTTCATCAACAACTTTTGATGCACGGGGGATGTTAGCAAGAGTTTGAGCAAAGGGATCTGAGTGGGCATCTTTCGCAACTGGTCGACCACGTTATACTCACTTGCTTTAATGGCAACCTTTGCAGGTTGAGCACTAGCTTGAGCATAAGTTCGACCAGACCTCGTAACGAGGTCAACATCTTGGTCATAGGATCAAGGCACTGCTTTGTTGTTGACATACTCATACGGTTGAGGCATTTCAATCACTATCTCCTCGTCAGATGCATCTTCTAGTGGGGGCATATCCATGAGTGATGGATCTATCTCTTCATTATCATCATCGAGTGGAGCCTGCTCCTCCTCCCAATCAATAATGATATGAGAAATAGTAGAAACTATGTAGTTATGGTCAGCATACACGATGATACCGTGATCCACCATTTTGGCAACCCTTTCTCTCATTAGTGACAGGGGAATGTTCTCATGACCTGGATAAAATCCAGCTCTCACCAGTCCATTATAGGCATCCACTACATGCACCTTCGGGTTCTTAGTTTGACCAGCATCAAACCCGAATATGGTATTCACCCTATCCTCATGCTCAGGTAGAGGATTCTTTTTGGCATTCGGTTGGGCGGTATTGAAGGCAAACGCCTTGGTGTCTAATAAATTTTGGACCTTATGCTTCAGGGTCATGCATTCATCAGTCGAATGTCCTACTTCCCCAATATGGTACTCGCCTTTCTTGGAGGGGTCGTAGTTAGAAAATTTTTCAGCATTGGGTTGCTTTAGCTTGTAGGACAGCAACCCCTTCTTTTGAAGGACCTTTAAGACTTGGGACAGAGGGCCAAGAAGAGGAGTGAACTGCCTCTTAACAAACTGCCGAGGCACGGTCTATCGATCTCCACCTTATTGATTCTTAGGGACATGAACATTTGGAGGCTTGCTAGATAGTGCATATGCAACATTGACTTCCGTGCTTGGTTCTTTGTCTTTCTTCAAGGTGAACCTTTTGGCTTGATGGGTCAGTTTGTTGAACCATCCATCTCTTAGCCTAATCTCGATTTGTTCACCCACCGGGATAAGTTGGTTGAAGTTCTTTACGTATGTGCTAGCCATCTGGTTACGGAACTCAAACAGGAAAGTCTTGACGAACAACTTCATCAACTCTTTGTTCGTAGGCTCAGGAGTCATTTGAGCCGCCAGATTTCATCACCCCACGGCATACTCCTTAAGTGACTCGCTTTTCTTCGTCTCCATCCCCTCAAGATCCTCTCGGGAAGGTGCAATGTCCATATTGAATTTATATTGCTTGAGGAACACGTTAGCCACTTCATTCTAGGTGTTGAGAAGGTTTACATTCTTCATTATGTACCAGTTCAGTGCGGGCCTAGTCAAACTTGCATGAGATGATTAGATCATGAGGGGCTCATTCTTGACATATTGGGCCATGCGTACATGGTACATCTACAAATGAGCTTTTGGGCAAGAAGTACCATCGTATTTCTCGAACTCCGGCATCTTAAACTTTTTTGGCACCTTAACCTTCTCATACACTGATAAATCGAATGAGAGTGAACTCTGTGACTCTTGCAATTGCTTCACCTTCTCTTCGAGTTTTGCGAAGCGTTCATCTTGCTCCGTCTTTAGGACATTGTCCGGCTTAGCCTTTTTGGGAGTGCCCAATAGTGGGTCATCTTCCAGTTCAGGCATGTCGTCATCAACCATTTGGGCCTTGTTTACCTGCTTCGGAACTACTATTTCGGGGAGAGTAGGTGCAGGAGTCGAATCTGCTCGGAGGGATTCGATTTAAGTCGTTAGAAGTTGCATAGAGGTGACTAACTATTGGAGTTGGTCTTCCATAGTGGAGATACGATCACGCATTTTCAGTTTGATCGTGTAATAATGGGCGAACATGAGGGATCCGTTATCACTTAATTTGAAGAAATAAACAAAATAAGCATCTCATATAGAACACACGGGTCCATGGCAACGGTCTAAAAGATTTTATTCATTGATGGAGTTTTTGACACAACCTAACAAAATAAAAACTTGAAATGCCCTAAACAAATAAACTAGAAAAGTAAATGACTCAACTTGCTAAACATTAATCTAGAAATGAAAATAATAAGATTGATTCAAGCCACATCATCTAGCTTGATCAATATACACTCAAGACACCACTCAGCGCAATCGCTTATTCTCCTCTTGAGCTTTTTCGGCAACTCTTTTGAGACGTCTATTCTCAGCACAGTTGATGATCTTTAGCGGCACCTCTGGTATCTTTGGAAGCAACTTCTTTGGGATCTTGTGTTATTGAATGTACTTAGTTGAGGCATAGTACTTCCTCTCTTTGTCCTTCAGCTCCTCCTCAGGCCATTTGAGCTTTCATGGATGACACATGTCCCACATTGATTTGATCGTGAGAATGGAATCCTTGTGGTCTCGATCTCCATCAACGAGCTTACTTCGAGCGGATCTGCTTGCAACGCCGAGGGAAGCTCTTGTACAGCTTGATACTAACGGGTCACTCTAGTCGGATAGTACTCCATTGCCCTAGTGAATCCTAGTAAAGGGATTGGGCCAGCACCTCCACACGAGAGTCTCGCCACACGAATTTGGAACCACTTAGCGTGCCATAGGAAACTCTTGGAAGTTAGTTTTTTCATGAAAGCTAGCCACCTAGAATAATGGTAATCCGGTGCATGTTTTTGCTTGTTCTCAATTCTCATAATAGGGTGATTAGAGTTATTAACATTATGTATAGTCATCAAACCACCAAACCCATTTATATGAGAAAGAAACCAAATTTGCAAAAGCTCAAGAGAGGAATAGAAAGTCTTATCACCACCTCCTTTAAATTGAGTGAGAGAAAGAAAAGTTTCAGTTAGAATAGTATTTACAAAATTTTTTTTCCTTCCAACACTCGTTTAACTAATTGAGCCATCAAAGGGTTAATAGCATTCTTGCAGTAAGGAAAAACAATAAACCCAAAGAAAGCTAAAAGGAAAAACCTTTGCATTTGAAATGAAGTGCCATTTTCAAAACATTCTTTTAGAAAAGATAACGAGCATGTATTGCGGTGAGCCTTTAAAACCTTTCTTATATTGTCCTCCTTGATTCTCAAAAAATCAGATAAGGCCACAATGGGATCTATTTCGATAGGCGGACTAATTAATTCAGCTTTCAAAGATTTTCCTATGGCAATGCTATACTCTTCCAAGGTGGGAGTGAGCTCATGCTTACCGCCGAAGATAAAAGTAGAAGTCTCGAGGCACCAACTATGGGCAAGTGCTTGGATGGGCCACCATGGATGTTGATATGTAGCAGTGGAAGTAATCGACTAATGTGCGACTCTACAAATTGACAGCCAGCTTGGTCTAACTTGTCCCACCATGTGGTAGGTTCTTCCTTAGGAGAGAGAATAATTCGAATGTCCAGTATTCCCATTGTATATTGACCAAGACTCAGGACAATCCTAAATGCCATGGACCGACAAAATAATACGGTAAAGTAAGTAAATTACAGAGGTGAGAATTTAGAGAACTTACTTTACCAATAAACAAGGGGCAATCACATAGACATGCGCATGGTAAGTAGCTTGATTTCTAGTCTATAAGGCTTAACAAAGTGGAGCCATAAGGATGATCGGACTAGCCACGAGCGTGTAGACTATGTCGGGTCCTCATGACTCGGCTTGGTCAAAGAACCGACTCAAAGGTTGCGGGGATATAGACCAAGGTGTGTACTCTTGACACAAAAAAAAAAGAAACTTCAGGATTAAGATGGGAGACTCGTACTACGGGCATGCGGTTGAAGGATGCAGCCTAGGTCCGGCGGGTTGTGTGTGTAAAAGTGTAGTGTAAATGCATAGGCATACACGACAGTTTATATCAAACAACACTCCATATATGAAAATAAACCATACATTCCTACACCTCCTTGCAAAACAAAGGTCAGCAAACACTTCCCCTTATACCTCCCATCTTGCAAGAACATTTAACACCTTAGATATTAGGGACGTACCTAGAATCCTCGCTGCCAAACAAAAACTTTTTTTTTCAAAGAAAAAAAAAAATTGGCCTAAGTCCACTAAAAGCTTTAACTCTTCGATCCCCAACGGAGTCGCCAAGCTATCGCGACCAAATATCCGGTTGAACCACCTAGGATTTGGCTAATGGATTACTAAGCCTAAACTTAGCTCAGGCTCTCTTGAGCCCATACCAATTTGCGACTTAAGTTCAAGTTCTTAACATGCCATTGATTTTCAACTAGGAATCGCCATTAATCTATTTCCGGTGGGTCGATTAGAAACCCAAGTAAAGTAACGTGAGATTTACTTTACCGCTACGAACCAGAGATTGTGAATTCGGAGACTTGGTTACGCTAGATTTTTATTACGCCCTTTTGGTAGCTTTCTCTTTTATTTTTAAAAAATGTTTGGCAAGCAGCTTGAATTGATTTTAATTTACCTCCCTAACATGTGAGGTGTTCATGCATGTACGCAAACCACAAATTTAACATCAAAGAAAAGCAATGAATAAATTGCAAGACTTACCTCGTAACAACGAAAGCATCTGTAGTGTTAGATTAGAATTCACATCGACAGTCCTAAATATGATTTCTAATTAACACGTAATTTTTTTTTTTGTGTTTCACTTATTTAATGAGAATCATGTTTTATGCAATGCATGCTACTAGTCTAACATGAAATGATATGAAATGGCAATATGACCTAAACTATATGATGTAAATAAAATATAAGCACGTAGTCTATCCTAAAGAATGAAATTGATTTATTCTAAGACAATTTTTTTTGGTATTTTCCATGAAATTCAAAGTTAGAAAAATGCGAAAATTATCTATGCAGGTTAAGATATCATCCAATTTGTATTAGGAATTAGGTTAGGCCAAATCTTAATTTAAACTAGGATGTTATCTTAACTTGGTAATCTCTAACCTAAGATGCAATCTATCTAAAAAATCTATCTAAACTTGCAATTAAACATGCAATTTTATCCTAATATGCAATGACATGCAAAGAATGCCCTAATTCTACATAATATATACATGATGATTTTTGTTTTTTTCTTACCAAATTCGAAATTAAAAAATGTCAAATAATTAAACATGCAACCTAAGTTGAAAAAACTAGCATCGTAAATTGATTTTTTTTTTTGGATTTTTTTTATTTTCAAAAAGATTCGAAATAAAACTCCTATTCTAAATATGCAAGATAACCCTAAGACAAGGAATATTCTAAAATGAACCTAATCTAACTCAGAATTTTTTTTTTTTTTTACGAAAACAAAATCGACTCAAACCACACAACGGCAAATTAGAGCAAGATAAGATAAGATATGAAAAAATTAACGAACCATATCTCGCGCATGAGATGGGGTTGGTCCATTTTAAATAAACCGTGAATCGAATCTCAACCATGAGATCGATTTGGCGATTTTCCAGGCGATTGTGAGTCGGATTTCGGGCGCAAAAAATCGAATTGTCAATCCTTAATTTAAGAGGCTACTCCATGTCGGGAATCTCAATATTACATCATGGAATATTTCAAGTAAAGAAAATAATATATATATATTAAAAAATAATTAAAAAGCTACCTAATTGGGATTTTTCCTAAATCCAGGTTAATCAACGACGGCTTGACGCAGCCCGACGTGGTTCGACAAAGGCTGCTATGGTGGTGGGTTGCCAAGGGCTCGATGAGGGTGATAGGCATGGTTGTCCAAGCTTCGGCGAGGGTGGACCGAGAAGTGGCGAGGGAAAAGCAGTAGCGAGCAAGGGTTGGTGTAGTGGCGTGCAAAGGCGTTGCTGGGTCGGAGGACTGCTGTAGGAACAAGCAAAGAGCTACTATGGGAGCGTCGCTTAGAGGAGGGGCGTCGGACATTGGGCGGTCGGAGACGGAGGCATTGCAAAGGCGTCGGTTTGGAAGGCGCAGCGGTCTGGCTCTGGTGGAGGCATAGCGACAGTGACTGGTGCGCGACGAGTAGCGAAGGCGATGGGCTAAGCAAATCACGACCAGAGTAGGGGCAGTAGCAACTTCGCAGGGAGCGCAATGCAAGCGAGGGGTCGCAGCTGGCGTCAAGTCGCACAATGACGCGTGGCGTTGCTGACGTCGGGTCGCACGGCGGTGGCAGGTTCTAGTGAGATGGAGCATAGCAGGAGGCGCTCAAGCGACCGCGCTCGGGGCTCGCAGGTGAGCGGCGGTGCCGCACGGCGGCCGGTTGCAAGTGCTGGCGGTGAGTGTGGAGGAAAGGAGATGAACAATACCTATCCCCTCACACCCCCTCTCTGACGCTTTTCCCTAAAAAGCTTTTCTCTTCTTTTTTTTTCAAAGGAACGAACGGAAAGCCAAAGGGAAAACTTTTCTTCTCCTTTTTTTTGTCTTGAATTTTTTTTTTGACCTAGCGATCAACAGAAAAGCTCCCAAAACCCTACATGAACAACCTTTTTATAGGCCAAGGATTAGGGTTTTAATTTTTCAAATCAATATTCACAAAGATTTCTTTTCCGAAAGCAATATTTGTTTTTGGTACGATTCAGGATTGCAAAAGGATTTTTTTCTCAAATTTCAAATCCTACAAAGATGAGCTCTCAATATTTTTTGTCACAATTGCCCTATCCGAAAATATTGAAAAATCCCCCAACATTTCTTGGAAAAAAATTCATATATCTATTTTTCACAAGATAATTTTCGATCATTAAAAAAAACGAGCTTGGGCCAATTTGCTCCCTTCGTGGACTTAGTCCAACCCGTCAATTTAAAGCTCGATTCACCAATTCGAATTCATTCGTCACTAGCCCAATGCAAATGCAATAAAAGAATGCCCGTAAAACTATATGCTATGCAACTTAATTCTATTTTTTTAGGGGTTAAAAATTAATCCCTAATTTTTTAGGTGTCAACAACCATCAAAATACATGGTCCACTTTCATGCGAGACCAGATAAATCTATTCTTCAACTTCATCCCAGTCATCAGACTTCTCGGGATTTTTAGTTAAGATATCAGCTATGGCTCGCCCTTTGACGAACTTTTTTGCGTGGTTTGGATATCAAACTCAGAGAGTAATTTTTGTTATTTAGTGAGCCTTCCAATCAATGTAGGCTTCTCCAAAAGGTATTTAATTAGGTTATTCTCAGTCACCAGCAAAATGTAGTGGTGAATATTATATTGCTTCAGTCGGTGTAAAACCCAAATTAAGGCTACACAGGTCTTTTCCACTTCGGGATATTGGATCTCGAATATAGTAAACTTCTTACTGAGGCAGCATATGGCACATTCAATTTCATCCTTTGGTCCTTTTTGCACCAACATGGTTCCTAAAGACTCTTCAAGAATGGTGAGATACAAAATCAAAGGCACATCTTGGATAGGCAGTACGAGTACAGGAGATTGCGAAAGATATCACTTAAGTTCTTCAAATGATTTTTAACATTCTTCATCCCAATTGACTTTGGCATTCTTTTTCAACAACTTGAAGAAGGACTTGGTGGTTTCTGACAATTGGGAGATGAATCTTGCAACATAATTCAATCTTCCTAGAAAACTTCGAACTTCCTTCATAATAGAAGGAGGTTTTAGCTTGCATATGGCTTTAATCTTACTAGAATCTATCTCAATACCCTTGTCACTAACCATAAATCCAAGAAGCTTCACAAACTTTGCCCTTCTAGGTTCCTTACAGCTTTCATCTGGAACCTAGAACCCACCCTCGGGTACAAGTTCCTCAGTTTTTGGAACCTGAAACCTACCCGTCGGAACCTGAAGCTTGGAGCCTACCCTATCATAGGTTCTAGGGTCAGGTCTAAGGTCCAACAGGTTCTTTTTTTATTTTTTTGTTTCATTTTTAGTTAAACAAAATGAAAATGAACGGAACAATAATAAACAAGCTTGGCATTCATCAAAGAGAATACAAAATGAACAAAACTGAACGGCAACGGCATCATTGTCACGTAGGCTGCTCTTCATCAAAGTCTAAACAACAGTGACGTCGTCGACGACAAAACAATGATGACAAAATAACGATGTCCAGAAAAAGCACTAACAAAAATTTGACATTCAAAAACACTAGCCTCAAGTTCAAAGCATTTATGTGGAATGATATCAAGGCACACTCTAAAATCAGCCAATCCATCATCGGCATACTTTGGAAATTTGTGACAAAACTTATTAAAAAGCTTCCACAAAGAGATACCAATCTATGGAGAAACTAAATACAGACATGGCATTCACGTTTCTAGAAATTGCGGATCCACACTATACAATAGATATCCTAAGAATCCAGCTCTACAAAAGCAATGGCAACAAAAATTTAAGTAGGTAACCTACAATGCTCAAAATCGAAAAGGTAAAATGACCATTGTGCATAGATAACAGGAGTACCGTTCTCTGAGTTTCTATTTGCATCAAAGAATGCTTCGAGAGGGTTTTGTCCCGTCCTAGATGTAGCTGTAGAAGTAGCAACAGTGGTCCTAGCAAAAGACTCTGTTTTAGTAGCATCCAAAAGTGCTCTACCAAAAAATGTCGACAATATTGATCTTGACCATATGGCTGCAAGAGAACACATGAAAAAAAAAAAGAGTATATATGTGATTATAATAACCAATTGGCTGCAAACCAAAAACTAAAATATCAATATCTATCTAGAAGATGCACCTATTAAGCCCAAACTGGCAATAGTAAGACAACACTCAACTTATCCAGACATTAATATAGACGCCATGCATTTTCCTTTTCTTCCCACTAGTTTTACATTTTATCTTCATGTAGCTCTCATATCAAACTACAATGTGAGCTTCTTGTAATCTCAAAGTCTGAAAGTCTACGCATGAAGATTTTGATTTCATCCTGTGCTTCCTTTTAGGCTATTTTCTGCACAAAGACAACATCAATGAGGAGATTCTTTCAAAGCATTGGGAATTTTGCATACATAAGTAACACTACCATCATGCTGCACCAACTCATTGGCAAGCATAGCAGAACCCAGAAAGACAAAGTGACGATAGACTTACACCATGGGAGAGGCGCAAGACCTTGGTCCAAGGTCATTAGATTTCATAAGATGGATATAGTCACAACACAGGCAACCACAATAAGGAAAAACGCATAACTACACAATGATCAAAGTGAGAGCTACCTAGTATAAAGCAAAATAGAAACAAAGCAAAACATTTTCAAATAATTTCATAATGAAAGAACTTAAAAAGACAAAGACTACATTTTTGCGAAATCGACCAATGCGTTCTTTTCTTCCTTCAAACTTTAACTCTTCAAGGAAGGTACTTCGTGAGAGCATGGCAAGATTTTGCCTTGCTCCATCAAATATTGCAACATCTTGCCCTGCTCCATCACGAATTGTGGGGACTTGCGTTGACGTGCCTTCAACGAGGGAGTTGGTTTTCATTGTGCCCTGTTAATGGAGGAATGGGACCTTGAAGTTGCTCAATCGAATTTGCGAAGTCACATAGAAGATAGCTTTTTCGAGTTTACAATCTCTTCCTTAATCTCACTTTGATATCCTTGTTAGACATTTGAAACCAAAAACCTAACAGAATTTTTACATCCTTCTTAGATTATCCATCGAATTGGTTTTTATGTGTTGGCAGCTCCTTATTTTGCTAATTCTTTCTACTAAGTTAATCTTTTGTGCACATCGGTGCCCACACCTGTTCAACACCGATTTGACCACATCCCCAAAACCATCGACTGCCCATAGACACGAAAACCATCGACCACTTGAGCTCGGCTCAAGCTCCGACCTTTCCACATGTAGACACGAAAACCAGACAAAGCAAAGAAAACCTAAATAAAGATACCCACAAAATAGAGAGAGAGAGAGAGAGAGAGAGAGAGAGAGAGAGAGAGAGCTTACGAAGAAGAGGTTGAGGCCTTATTTCTCTTATTTTACATAGATGGCCGCTTTCCAGTTTGGTGAGGCCTTTTATCATTGTGAAAATTAGATGGGACCATTCGAGCTTGTGGCCTTACATGACTTACCGATGTTTGTTTCCTTGACATCAAATCCCTTTACACCAGTTGTGTTCGTTCATACAACTCATCGTAATCCTTTAAGTTTAAAGGCACCAACCGTCCTCTTATATCAGGCCTTAGCCCGATCTTCTGGATACTAATCTAAGGGCAAACCTAGAAAGTTTGGCAAATTTGGCCTCATATCATTATACCGCCAAAGTTATTCTAACCAAACTACATAAACTCCATCACCTTTTTATCCCTTGTGCAATCTGAAAAATGATTACCATAGAAGGTCCCAAGAAATCTAGCCTATGTCACCTCCACACCTTCAGGAAATATCGTCCTTTTTGTCGTTCTCCACCAATGATTAGCGTTTCCCTGAAGCAAGTACTCTACTGGGGACACCTTCTGTACATCAATCCAATTCAACAGCATAAATATCTTCTCCATATCATCTATCCACAACTCCGCTTCTACGGGATCTCCTAGCCTAGCAAATTTTGATGGTTTCAATTCAAAAACTATTCCACCAAACCTTGCATTCTATGCTCACCTCCTGCTTGTCGTTAGTCTTGCCTTTCCAATAGGGCTCCCACATTAACAAGTGCTCCCAAAATTCCTTCCGTACGAGGATCTGTCCATGAGGAATACCCAGTTGTTGTCATTCCTCATCCATTTCCCCTCATCCTGACAGCTTCTGATTTATGCACATCGGTCACTATCCATTAGTTGACCAAGCCTCCTCACAAAATTAATAAATAACAATTGTGACAATTGGTACTGATACCCCTTAAGTAACAAAGTTATCGGTTCTCTATAAAATAATAATACCAAAGAAAATATTGATATTCTATTGTGTGCATCCACTGTATCCGTCCCTACCACTATCGCACTTTATCATTCGAGGCAAACCTAGGCTCTAATGCCAAAACAAAAATAGCAGAGCTGTGACGTCTCGGTAGTGTCACATGCTAAGCGTAAGTGGAAACTATACAGATTATCGTCAAGACATAACCTATTGATTTCAATTTTCACACTGTAGTATCTTAACCTAATTGGTTAGATATTTTATGATGTGAAACTTTCCTAATATATGATCATCCTGTAGCAATCCTGTCACCTATCATTAGACAATTCAGTTAAGAAATAATATAAAGATCATGAAGGGCTTTGTTAACTTTCCTGTAGAATTTATTATGGCTTACATACGTCAACCTGGATTACTTACGGTTCTACACCTATGTACATCATATGTTTAGAAGTTCATGAACAAAAGTTTAATTAATTAGCCAGGGAAAGAGTGAGAGAGGTTCTTAACTTCATTACCCCCTAAACAAGCCTATGTCTATCAAAAAACAAAAGACGTCTTCTCCGGCTTCATCATGAACCGAGAGCCTAAGCACCACTTGCCTCAGCTTCAGGTCCTTTAGTGTTGAACTGAAGAGGGCCAAACAGCTCCCCTTCATGGTTTATGAGCCTTGCAACGAACATCACAGGGATCCAATCTACCCTGCCACCATCCATCAAGGGCGTAACCTCATACCGCGAATATGTTAGTTTGCTATCGAGTATGTTGTGAAAAGAAACATCAATGTATGCTATCACCCCATGCCAAGCGATCGATGGTATGTCTAAACTAACGATCTAAAAAATAAAAAGAAATGCGTAACGCCCAGTAAATAAATATTAAGACCCTAAGGTAGACAATCCATGGTCGCCAAAGAAAGCAAGAGAACATAACCAAATAACGCATACTTACTAAAACTGAATCATCCAGGTATAGCTAAATGAGTACTAAGATGTCACATGGATGATCATTTCATATCAAACACACTAAATATGTGCATATGCCTCATATTTCCAACCATAACCTAGATAAGATGCAACAACAATAGGCGAACTCACATGCCAAGTGGAATTATAATATATTGTATATCTCAAAGTCCACCATCGATCGGTTTACCCACCGAAACTTGAGCTGGCCCAATTGAGTCACTTCCGGAATCTCACATCCAGACTTCCATGATATTGCTAGCATGGATATCTCACTCTGAGGTATCCCAGTATAACACAACTGAGGCATTCTAAGATAACATAGCACGGAGCATCTCACTCCGAGGCATCCCGGTATCCCACAACCGAGGCATCCTTGATCACACACAGGGGCATCTCAACTCTGAGGCATCCCGGTATCCCACTCAACTGAGGCATCCAAGATCACACAGCACAGGCATCCCACTCCTCGAGGCATCACCGGTATCTCAATACCGATGGAAATCTCTTATTTAATTCACACATTCCACATATCACACTTCTGAATTATATTACATCACAGCATGCATATGACCTCAAGAGCACACAATAACGTCAAGTGGCACTCAAAGCTTAGATAGCATTTCATCCATGTCGCACTTATTGCACACATCTACCATAATTAGCAACCATACAATGACGACACTTTGAATTATGGAAGAGACATGCTCATGCACAACAAGACCATTAGACTCCATACATGCCATGAAATCAGGTACAAGCGATACAGCATCTATTGCACAATCTCAGATCAAGGTAGAATAAAGACTAACACGAGCAATTTTAATCATAGAAGCAAAAAGTGCATAAAATCTCGTCGAAATGCTACAAAATTTTAGTATGTTATAGAAGAGACATAGGTTAAAATTTTCGTCAACCTAAGCCTATTTCTCATTGTATATAGAGTAGTAACTTGCTGTCTTTACCCCTAAATTTTTCAACAACTTCCAATTTATGCACCTTTTGAAGAAAATTTGTTTCAGTATTCGAATGTCAACCATTTGTTCTCAAATTTTGATATCTTACACCTAAAGATGTGACCTAAAACTTTCATGAGGCTTTAAGGTCCAACTCTATCTAGAAATTTTCATAAAATTCATAGAAATACCTAAGGTTCTGCTGGTTTCTACAGGTTAGTTTGCTGTTCTAAGGGAGGAATGTTCATGCCAGTTAATTTCTGCAAGAAATCTTTAACAACCAGTAGTCGAAGCCTAAAATAGTGAGTGCACTCTTAAGAAAATTAGTCATTTCCATCGACTACACATATAAGACCTCAAAATGATGCATAAACGATTAATTTCTACCTCTGTCGACCCTGAACAGAGCATCTAGAACCCTTGTCTCCATCTGCAGCTATATCAGGTTATTTAGTTTGTCTATAGCCTCTTTTAGTACCTCAACACCGCTTCGAAAGAACACAAAAGTGACCTTAATAGCTCATAGATTATAAACTGCAACCTACAGTTCAACCCAAGACTAAATTTCACCTCTTGACCCCTCAAAACCAACATGCAACACCCGTCTATCACTCGGCGGTCATCTACCCACCATCTCGACTAACACAGCTTCCTCGTGCTCGGTTTCTTGACCATCCGAACCCTAACTGTCATATGCAAAGGCCAACGACTCCATTTGAGTGCCCATCTAACCTATTCTAACTTAAAACAAAAGCATTAAGACTTAATCTCCCACCATCTAGCATGCTCCGCAAGTTCCCTCAACTGGCTCGTTGCTCTTCGAAATTCTGCCCTCAAATGCGCACAAGAAGAAGAAGAAGAAGAAGAAGCTAGGGTCATCGGGCTTTACTTTAGTGCAAGCCGCGCAAGAGAGAAAAGAGAGAAATAGAAAGAGAGGATTTGGGTCTTTTTTTGGGGAGAAGAAATGGTGTGAGTTTTGAGGAAAACCAAATATGGTTGTGTATATTTTATTTTAAATCCCAAGAATAGATATTATTAGGAAGAAATGATGATATCTCCTTTGAAGACTTCTGGTTGGAGAGAAACTGAGAGGGAAGAGATGAAAGTCGTGGCTCCCATGCACGCATTCTTCTTCATAGTCGACACATAGCGCTCTAGAATGGTTAAGATCAAGTTCTAATCCATGTCATTAGTTAATCTATTAGTTTCTAACATCTTCTACTTAGTTTCGTTTCGAATCCACAAAATTTTCGATCCTTTCATAACTATACGAGTCCATGAGTTCGCACGAATCGAATTGACACATTAATGTCTCAGTGCTAATCTACGATACAAAAAAGGATTAATCCCGATAAATTACTAAAGTTAGTATTCAATAACAAAATTACAATCGCTTTAAAATTTTAATAAAATCCTAATTAAATCTCGCATAAGGCTTAACCTATAATCTTAATCTAGCCCATCGAGCTCATCCCACGGCATTTCAATGCCCACTAGACTTAATTCACAACTTTAATGAACCCGATTCTTGGCCTGTTCCAAATAAAGCCCAAGTTCATAGTTCATCCTTTAGCCGATCGAGGCTGTGCTTGATATCTTCGTGTAGCCCGTTAACTACTTAAGCCCATACTTTCCTCACAGCCCATCAGGCTTGTCATCTGGCCTGCTTTACAATAATCCAAGCCCATTATACCCCTATTATACTTATAAGGTTAGAAAATTCAAGATGTCGCATGGAGAGTCTTTATAACATCCTCGATTTTGGCCTTTCTTTTGGCCCTAACTAGAAGGCCAAGCTAGATAGACCAATCTTCTTGAAGAACAAGAGTCAAATGCATTGAGTGAGAGTAATGAGTGTGGAGGCTTAGGTGTCCCAAGTAATTACTAAAATGGGGTGGCTCATGGCCTAAGAGAATGATGACAGGTGATCTTGGAAGCTAAGTTGTGACAGCCTGAATTTTTAGATTTCTTTTTCGATTAAATAAATCGGGCTTTTCGTCGACGCGCCGATAGTGCTATTCTATGAGGTAATCACTCACGAGATAACTGGTCTATCTAGGGAAACAATTAATGAATCTAAATGCAATGGACTTGAGAATTCGACCAGGAATCGACTGCTGGACCGTGTTCATCTACAAGGGTCATTATGGCATTGTCAAAATCGATCAGAGATTAGAGATAGGTCGATTTGACTGAGATATATGATCAAAATGTGGGTGATTCCACTTGATTGCAAAATTCTCATCGATTGGCACTAAATCGATTTTCTGTCGTTTTGGGGACACGGTGCCCGTAATTGAAATCTTAAGATTTTCACTACAATGAGGGTCGCCAATGTGTCGGAGATGTACATTGTGACTCGAGATAAATCGATCATGAGTCAATTGCACCAAAAATTCCTAAAAGCTACCCGAAAGACTGGGCCACACTAAAAGCGCACCGGATTGAAATTAACCGCGAATTTGAACCTGATTTCAAAAATTGAAAGTTCTATAGTGTCACGAGCTATTTTAGGTACATCGACTCATGCTCCGAGGAATTTTCAGAGACTCTAGGATTTTTGCGGAAAATCGATTCGGACGTTGTGGAAAATTAACGAAAATTCGGACGGGCCAAATTAAAGGAAATTTGGACTTCCAAGCCGAGCCTTTGAGTGTCAGGGATTTATAAAAAATTCGGGATTTTTCTTCATCGAAATTGGACCTCAATTTGGGAATTGAGCGAGGAAATTGAAAACCAAAAATGGAAATTCGGAGCTTTGCAAGCGGCAGCAATTTTGGACTTCAAAATTGGTTAATTTAGAGAAATTATAAGTTGGAAAGTATGAGGGAGACATATAAGATAATATTGAAGACCTTTGGGAGACAAACATTTAATTAGATGGATGAGTGTCATTGACTTTGGCCCCTCTCTTGATGCGCACGTCGTCTTTTCCCCTACCGTCTCTTCGCTCGAGCATGATTCCCGCTGGTTTCTACTCGTGCCTTTTCTTTTGCTTCATTTTCCTCGAAGCGTGAAGCCACCCCAACTCTCTCTCTCTCTCCATTTTATTTCTCTCACGCCAGCGTCCCCAGCGAGGCCACCGATTCTCCTCCACCGATTCACCAGCCGAAGCCACTTGTGCAGCAGCTACCAAACTTCAGTCAAACTTATATTTCCCCCAGCTGGTCGGTTGACCGCACCATCCCCCTCCACCGAAATCACACATGCCATCATCATCACCATCATCATCATCAACTCCTTATTTGATTTTTGCCCGTCGAAGCCAACTTCTGTAATTTCTATTTTAATTTCCCAACCCCACGCCGTCCACCACTTGCTGTCCCCCGCTGGTGAACCTCCTCCACCAAAGGCCCAGCTGTTGACCGCCCACCTCACGCCACCGAGCAGCCTTTGTTTTCACCAAAATTTTGCTGCTTCTCATTGTCTTCATCCCGGCCGCGTGAAGTCAAGCCACCGTAGCCCATCAACCCAGCGAGCTCCAGTCCACGCCTGGTCAACAATCGAATCAGCAACACCCTTGTGTCTTCTCCAATTTCATCGAGCAGCCCACCATTCGCGAGCAGCCGAGCAAGGTGACGTTCCAGCCTGTCTTCAGCCCACGAATTATTGTGCCGAGCCCAGTGAAGCCTGCACGTTCAGCCCATCAATTCCAACAACCCAAGTGAACTTCCATTCCAGTCCACTTTCGGCCTTGGGTCCAGCGAAGCCTCCGAGTATCTGTGGAAGCCGCCGAAAATTCGGATTTCGACTGCCGTCGCGCCGTCGTCATGGTGAACCGGTTTTTGCAATAAACCGGTGAGTTTATGCACTCAACTCTTCTTAGTAGGTTAATGACGTTAAAGGGGTGGTTAGTTTAATTTAATTAGGACTTAGGTGGTTAGTTAGATTAGATTAGTAATTTTATTATTCAATAATGCATGTTTGGTGGTTAGATTAGATTAAGTGAGGCCTAGATAAATTGCATTACTTATCTAGAAGGGTTCGGGAATTTTCCAGGCCCGTATCGGTATTTAATTTAGTGATTTTGGCCTAGGTTGGTATTTTTATAATTTAAATTGGATTATTAATTAATTTTAGAAATTATTTAATTATTAATTATTTTCTGAAAATTAGACCGAGATAGCCGATGACTGGAATTTTGTGCTAATTGCAATGGTATGGTTAATTTCTACAAATTGAGTGCTATATTGTGCAATTTGAAATTAAGTTGTAATTTTGGGATTTTATCCCAAAATCGTATAAGTTCTTTAATTAATTAGAAAATACCGGGTGTCGGGTGTTGACACCGAAAGTGGTATTTGAGTACCAAATCAGCTTAGGTGAGCATTATAAATCTATAGCATCTTCGAGGAGCATTAACACCAATATAAGTCTATAGCAGCTTTAGTGAGCAATAATACATTAGCAGCTTCGATGAGCACTATAGATATTAGCTTTAGCGAGCATTATAGTTATCTAGCAGCTTCGGTGAGCAAATGTTATTAGTAGCTTTGATGAGCAATAATTGATCTAGCAGCTTCGGTGAGCAAATTTTAGACATCAGCTTTAGGGAGCAATGATATATGAATATATCTATTTTAGCTTAGGTGAACAGTGTTCGAATCGATAGAATTCATAGATGGCATCGATAGAATCAATGAGTCGACTGATTGATGGTTGAGTTGAATTGAATTGAATTGAATTGTTTGGTTGAGTATTTAATTATACTGACCTATAGGGTGGAACTGAGGCGAGGTAAGTCATCTATGCTAAATGCGTGATTGTGTGGTTAGGATGCCTCCAGGCATATTACCCTCCTAATCGGGGTTTAGAGCGTGCACTTGCTGAGGCATTGTCTCACTGGTTATTGTATAACCATTGTTAGGTTCTTAGAAGGTGGTCGTGGAGGACCAAAGCCCTTAAGTCTGTGAAGGTGGAGTCAGAAGGATTGGTGTTTGGGTTCGACTAGTATGTCGTAGGACAATACATTTGTTTTTGAGTGCCGACCTTCTTGTAGACGTTTTACCAGACACCTTTTGTATCTAAACCAATTGTTTATAAAAGCATGTTTGTTTGTGAATGTGTTGTCCTCGCTTTTCTATCCCGAGATGGTAACTGTCAGAGGATTTATTTTCGCTTCCGCACGTGCAATAAAATGAGAGGGTCGGTGACTCGTCCAGGGAAGTCGCAAAATATTATTGACCGGAGAGGGATGGGCACACGCTCGAGGATCAAGGCGTGACATCCCCATTTAAGTGGTATCAGAGCGAAGTCTGTGTTTGGAGTGATAAGGTGCGATGGGTTCTTAGGATAGTTAGTAGGAATGACTTTATTTTTGTGCTGATGCATGTGATTGATAGCTGTTTGGTAAATTGGTTGTGGTGATCACTCAGTTTCTAATTCTCTATGGAATTGGGAACAGGTGTTGTAGAAAGTCTTTAACATGAATGATTAGGAGCCGAGAACTCCTCGGCAGAGGACCATAGCGTAGTGACTCGGGCTAGAACGCCAACAAGGGTTGGTGCCCGAGGTGGCCGAGGTAGAGCGTAGGCCGAGGCCGCCGCTAGTGGTGTAGCACCGCCACCGGTTCCGCCAATTGGTGCCAATGTAGCAGCCCCTGGTGATCCTAGGATCAATGGGATCATGCAGGCGCTTGAGACGATGGGTAACCGTATGGATCAACAAGCCCAGAATCAAGCTACCGCCATTACCACCGCCGCTACAGCTGCCGCTACTGCCCCTGCCAATGCTACTATTGCTGCTGCTGCCGCTGCCGCACCTGCTACTGTACCTGCTAAGGTTCCACTTGGGAACGTGGCCACTGGAAGGCCGATGCACAAACTTGTGGAACGGTTTTTAAGGTTGAACTAGCCAAAGTTCACCGGTGCGGGAGATCCCAAGGCTGCAACCCTCTAGATCTAGGATTTAGAGAATGCCTTTGAACTGCTAATGTGCACGGAGGCAGAAAATGTCGTTCTTGTAGTCTACCAGCTAAATGGGATTGCAGGCACATGGTGGAGAGCCACCAGAGGAACAGTATTTCCTACAGGTGTGGTTCTAGAGTGGAACGCCTTCATCGAAGTCTTCAATAGTAAGTACTTTTCTGAGACTGCCAAAGAGCTGAAAATGACAGAATTTTAGCGTCTTCGCCAAGGCTCAATGACAGTGGATCAATACGAAGCGAAGTTCACAGAACTGTCATAGTACGCCCCCAGATTGGTTGAAAATCCTGTGGACCGAGCTAGAAAGTTCAAAGATGGACTCAGACTGGAACTGAGGAGTCCAGTGATTCCACTCAACTTGAAGAACTACAATGACCTATACGAACGGGTCCAGATGATAGAGAGACCAAAGTGAACAAGCCGCCGCATCCGGGTCACGATTTGGTTCTATTAGAGATGGAAATAGGTTAGGAAAAAGACCTATGACGGAGGAAGATACCCCCGTTCTCGCTCAACAAGAAGGGTGGGAGAAGGGTGGGATAGGAAAGTCGCACCAAGGCAGTATGGTACGTGTCACTTTTGTGCAAGGCGACATGGGTTAGCCCCATGCCCTTTAAGGATGGGAGCTTGTTTTGAATGTGGCCAGCAAGGTCACATGGCTAGAGATTATCCCATAAGGCTGAGGGGACCACCGCAGTTACTGCCACCGCCACAGATGTTACAGAACCTAGGACTCCCGCCACCGAATGTACAAAGAAAGTGGACTACTCGTGCCTCCAGCTCAAGGAAGGACTTACGCGATCACAAGAGGACAAGTGGAGGATGCGCCTAATGTGATTACAGGTACTGTTTTACTGAACGAGCACGCTACTTATGCTCTATTTCACCTTGGTGCAACTCATTCATTTATAGTCAGCAAGATGTTAAGTTAGTAGGATTAATTCCTGAATTGTTGGAATCAGTCATTAGTATATCGACACCATTAAAGGATAAGGTGTTAGCTACAGTGGGTTGTCCTGGTTGCACGTTAGCGATTGGTGAGGGAGAGGGGAAGATAGACTTGATAGTCCTAGCCATGTATGATTTTGACCTGATAATTGGCATGGATTGGCTCACCAAGCAACGAGCTAAGTTGGACTGTTATCGCAAGCGATTCGGTTCAACCCGTTAGAGGGTGAAAGTTTCAAGTTTATTGGGAGTTTAGGAGGACCCTCGATTTCCCTAATCTCGTCACTAGAGGCAACCCGGTTGTTAGATGAGGGTTGTCAAGGTTACCTTGCGACTGTCGTGGATACGACAATTAAGGAGCTAAACATCGAGGACATTGCAGTGTTCAAGAATTTACAGATGTGTTCCCGAAGGAATTGCCAGGTCTGCCACCAGAAAGAGAAATTGAAACGTGATTGAGTTAGTCCCTAGGACAGAGCCAACTTCTAAGGCTCCTTACCTGATGACTTTATCAGAATTGAAAGAACTGAAGGTGCAAATGCAAGAATTGTTGGATAAGGGATTCATATGTCCCACTGCATCACCTTGAGGAGCACCAGTTCTGTTCGTGAAAAAAAAAGATGGTTCGTGGCGTTTGTGCATCAATTATCGCCAACTCAATCAGGTGATGATCAAGAACAAGTATCCACTACCGAGGATTGATGACTTGTTCGATCAATTGTAAGGAGCGTCGATATTTTCAAAGATAGATTTGAGGACAAGATATCATCAACTGAGAATCAGGAAGGAGGACATTCCTAAGTCAGCATTTTGTACTCGGTATGGTCATTATGAGTTTATAGTGGTGCCATTCGGGTTGACGAATGCTCCAGCTGCTTTCATGGATATGATGAACCGAGTTTTCAAGGAATATTTGGATCGGTTCGTGATCGTGTTCATCGATGATATTCTAGTGTATTCTAGAAGTCCAGAGGAGCATGAAGGACATTTGAGATTGGTACTGCAGACTCTACGGACTCATGAGCTGTATGCCAAGTTCAGCAAGTGTGAGTTTTGGTTGACTCGCGTTGCTTTCCTAGGTCACGTGATTTCAGGAGAAGGAATCTTCATGGACCCAAGCAAGATAGAAGCAGTGATCAACCGGCCGAGAGCGATTACAGTGACAGAAAATTTAGAAGTTTTCTGGGTTTAGCAAGGTATTACAGAAGGTTTGTGGAAGGGATTTCAAGATTGGCATCGCCGTTGACAAGACTCCTGAAGAAAGAAGAGCAATTTGTGTGGACAGACAAGTGCGAGCGTAGTTTTCAAGAGCTTAAGGAAAAGCTGACTACCGCACCTATGCTAACCATTCCATTTGGTCCTGGAGGATTCGAGATCTATAGTGATGCATTGTTCAGAGGTTTAGGTTGCGTGCTGATGCAACATGGCAGAGTCGTTGCATACGCCTCCCATCAGTTGAGGCCTCATGAGTAGAACTATCCAATGCATGACTTAGAATTCGTGGCGATTATTTTTGCCCTAAAGATTTGGAGACACTATTTGTGTGGAGAAAGGTTCCAGATCTTTACGGACCATCAAAGTCTCAAGTACCTGTTCTCTCAGAAGGAGTTGAACATGAGACAACGCCGATGTATGGAATTACTAAAGGACTATGATTGTGATATCCTATATCACCCAAGGAAGGTGAATAAGGTTGCCGACGCTTTGAGTCGGAAGTCTTCAGTTGCTCAGATTCTAATTAAGGAGTGGAATCCGATCGAGAGAGCTCGAGATTCGACATTCAAATTTGAGGTAGGCCACCTTTCGAGTCTTATTGCCACCCTTAGAATTGAATCGGATGTCCAGATCAGAATCAAGTTACTCCAACCGACGTACCAAGACGTGCGTAAGATTCTTCAAGAGGACACCGAGAAAAGGAAGGCTGACTTTCGATTTCTAGTGAACGAATACTGAGGTTTCGAGGACATCTGGTTGTACCTGACGATGTAGAGCTTAGAGAGGACATCTTGTTAGAAGCACATCGTTGTAGTTACAGCATTCATCCTGGTAGTACCAAAATGTATCAGAATCTGCGTCAACACTATTGGTGGTCAGGTATGAAGGCGGACATCGCCAAGCATGTCACTAGGTGTTTGACATGTCAACAAGTCAAAGCTCGGCATTGCAAGCCAGGAGGACTCCTGCAACCTCTCGAGATTCCTGAATGGAAATGGGAGCATATCACAATGGATTTCGTGACCGGACTACCGAGAAGTCAAAAAGGTAATGACTCTATTTGGGTAGTGGTCGACAGACTAAAAAAGTCGGCTCACTTCATTGTAGTTCGAAAAGACCTCAATTTGGATAGACACGCAGATCTGTACGTGCGTCGATAGTTCGTCTACATGAGGTGCCGGTGACAATAACTTTAGATCGAGACTCGAGATTTACCGTCACTTTCTGAAAGAGCTTACAGAGTGCCTTATGTACCAAGCTTCATTATAGTACGGCATATCATCCTCAGACAGATGGTCAGTCTGAGAGGACAATTCAGACCCTCGAGGACATGCTGAGAGCTTATGTACTAGACTTTAAAGGAAGTTGGGAGGAGCAACTTCATCTCGTGGAATTTGCCTACAACAATACTTATCAACAAAGCATTCAGATGGCTCCTTTTGAAGCGTTGTATGGTAGATCGTGCAGAACACTAGTGTGTTGGGATGAAGTCGGGGAAAGAAAGATCACAGCCCAAAGTTGGTTAAGCAATCGGTGGATGCGCTTGTTGTCATCGGGGCAGATTAAAGACCGCTCGTAGCCGCGACAAAAGCTACGCCGTTAAGCGTCGGAGACCATTGGAATTCCAAGTTGGTGATCACGTTTTTCTGAAAGTGTCACCAATGAGGGGTACTTCACGCTTTGACAAGAAAGGAAAACGAGTCCAACGTACGTAGGTCCATTTGAGATTCTTGAAAGAATCGAGATCCTAGCGTATCGTCTTCCATTGTCGCCAAGTTTGGCGCAAGTGCATGACGTCTTTAACGTGTCAATGTTAAAAAAAGTATGAGCCGACCCGACCCACGTACTTAATTTTCAGGAATTGGACGTGGACGACAGAGTGTCGTATGTTGAAAGCCCGGTTCAGATTGTGGACCGCAAGGAGCAGGTCCTACGCACCAAGACCATCCCATTGGTCAAAGTGGTCTGGCAACACCACGGCACTGAAGGAGCAACTTGGGAAACTGAGGAGTCGATGAGACGACTGTAACCCCCCTTTTTGTTTAAAGATTGTAATAGGTTTAAATTTCGAGGACAAAATTTTTATAATAGGAGAAGAGTTGTGACAGCCTGAATTTTCAACTTTCGTTTTCGATTAAATAAATCGAGCCTTTCGTAGACACGCCGATAGTGCTATTTTATGAACTGATCACTCACGAGATAACTGGTCTATCTAGGGAAGTAATTAAGGAATCTAAATGCAATGGACTTGAGAATTCGACCAGGAATCTACTGCTCGACCGTGTTCATCTACAAGGGTCATTACGACATTGTCAAAATCGATCAGAGATCAGAGATAGGTTGATTCAACTAAGATATGTGATCAAAGTGTGGGTGATTCCACCTGTTTGCAAAATTCTCATCGATTGACACTAAATTGATTTTCTGTCGTATTGGGTACCCGGTGCCCGTAATTGAAACCTTGAGATTTTCATGACAATTGAGGGTCGCCAAAGTGTCGAAGATGTACATTGTGACTTAAGATAAATCGATCATGGGTCAATTGCACCAAAAATCATAGGTCATGCTAAAAGCGCGCCGGATTGAAATTAATCGCTAATTTTAACCCGATTTCAGAAATTGAAAGTTCCGTGGTGTCACGAGCTATTTTAGGAACGTCGACTCATCCTCCGAGGAATTTTCAAAGATTCCAGGATTTTTGCGGAAAATCGATTCGGATGTTGTGGAAAATTAACGGAAATTTGGACGGGCCAAATTAAATGAAATTTGGACTTCCAAGCCGAGCCTTTGAGTGTCAGGGATTTACAAAAAATTATTCGGGATTTTTCTTCATCGAAATTGGACCTCAATTTGGGGAATTGAGTGAGGAAATTGAAAACCCAAAATGGAAATTCGGAGCTTTGCAAGGGGCAGCAATTTTGGACTTCAAAATTGGTTAATTTAGAGAAATTATAAGTTGGAAAGTATTAGGGGGACATATAAGATAATATTGAAAACCTTTGGGAGACAAACATTTAATTAGATAGATGAGTGTCATTGACTTTGGCCCCTCTCTTCATGCACACGTCTTCTTTTCCCCCACCGTCTCTTCGCTCGAGCAAGATTCCCGCTGGTTTCTGCTTGTGCTTTTGCTTTTGCTTCATTTTCCTCGAAGCATGAAGCCGCCCGAGCTCTCTCTCTCTCCATTTTATTTCTCTCACGCCAGCGTCCCCAGCGAGGCCACCGATTCTCCTCCACCGATTCACTAGCCAAAGCCACTTGTCCAGCAGCTACCAAACTTTAGTCAAACTTACATTTCACCCTAGCTAGTCGGTTGACCGCACCATCCCCCTCCACCGAAATCACACATGCCATCGTCATCATCATCATCAACTCCTTCTTTGATTTTCGCCCATCGAAGCCAGCTTCTGTAATTTCTATTTTAATTTCTCAACCCCACGCCGTCCACCACTTGCTGTCCCCCGCTAGTCAACCTCCTCCACCGAAGCCCAGTTGTTGACCGCCCATCTCACGCCATCGAGCAACCTTCATTTTCACCGAAATTTTGCTGCTTCTTCGTGTCTTCATCCCGGTCGCGTGAAGTCAAGCCATCGACAATCCATCAACCCAGCGAGCTTCAGTCCACGCCTGGTCAACAATCGAACCAGCAACGCCCTCGTGTCTTCTCCAATTTCATCGAGTAGCCCACCGTCGGCGAGCAGCCCAGCAAGGTGACGTTCCAGCCTATCATTAGCCCATGAATTCTAGTGCCGAGCCCAGCGAAGCTTGCACGTTCAGCCCATCAACTCCAGCAGCCCAAGTGAACTTCCATTCCAGCCCACTTTCAGCCTTGGGTCCAGCCTATTAGAATTCCAATTCCAGGCCTAAGCCCGTGAAGTCAAGCCCAACTGCAAGTTCAGCCCAAGCCCAGCAATTTGCTGTGGGCTTGCCAGGCTTTTTAGCCCAGCCAGAGTGTCCGTTGACGCCGCCGAAAATTCAGATTTTGGCCGCCGTCGCGCCGTCGTCGCAATGAACCGGTTTCCGCAATAAATCAGTGAGTTTATGCACTAAAATTTTCTTAGTAGGCTAATGACGTTTAAGGGGTGTTTAGTTTAATTTAATTAAAACTTAGGTGGTTAGTTATATTAGATTAGTAATTTTATTATTCAATAATGCATGTTTTGTGGTTAGATTAGATTAAGTGAGGCCTAGATAAATTGCATTACTTATCTAGAAGGGTTCGAGAATTTTACGGGCCTGTTTCGGTATTTAATTTAGTGATTTTGGCCTAGATTGGTATTTTTATAATTTAAATTGAATTATTTAATTAATTTTAGAAATTATTTAATTATTAATTATTCTCCCGAAATTAGACCAGGATAGCTGGTGACTGAAATTTTGTACTGATTGCAATTGTGTGGTTAATTTTTGCAATTGAGTGCTATATTGTGCAATTTGAAATTAAGTTGTGATTTTGGGATTTTATCCCAAATCGTATAATTTCTTTAATTAATTAGAAAATACCAGGTGTCGGGTGTTGACATCGAAAGTGGTCTTTGAGTACCAAATGAGCTTAGGTGAGCATTATAGATCTATAGCAGTTTCGTGGAGCATTAACACCAATATAAGTCTATAGCAGCTTCAGTGAGCACTATAGATATCAGCTTCGACGAGCATTATAGTTATCTAGCACCTTCGGTGAGCAAATGTTATTAGCAGCTTTGGTGAGCAATAATTGATCTAGCAGCTTCTGTGAGCAAATTTTAGACATCAGCTTTGGGGAGCAATGTTTTATGAATATATCTATTTCAGCTTGGGAGAGTAGTGTTCAAATCGACAGAATTCATAGATGGCATCAATGACATGGAGTTGAATGAGTCGACTGATTGATGGTTGAGTTTAATTGAATTGAATTGTTTGGTCGAGTATTTGATTGTACTGAGATGTAGGGTGGAACTGAGGCGAGGTAAGTCATCTATGCTAAATGCGTGATTGTGTGTTAGGACGCTTCCACGCGTATTACCCTCCTAATCGGGGTTTAGAGCATGGACTTGCTGAGACAAAAGGATTGGTGTTTGGGTCCTTAGAAGGTGGTCGTGGAGGACCAAAGCCCCGGAGTTTGTGGAGGTGGAGTCAAAAGGATTGGCGTTTGGGTCTGACTAGTATTTCGTTGGACAATACATTTGTTTTTGAGAACCGACCTTCTTGTAGACTTTTTACCAGACTCCTTTTGTATCTAAACATGTTGTTTATAAAAGCATGTTTGTTTGTGAATGTGTTGTCCTGCTTTTTCTATCCCAAGATGGTTACTATCAGGAGATTTATTTTTGCTTCCGCGTGTGTAATAAAATGAGAGGGTCGGCGACTCGTCCTGGGAAGTCACAAAATATTATCAACTAGAGAGGGATGGGCATGCGCTCGTTGATCGAGGCATGACATAAGTAGGGCCCCACCCCTCCTCCATAGACTTGCCACCTAAGGTTTTATAAGTTTAACTTTTCAGTTTTTTTTTTTTTTTTAGAACTACTAGACCTTTTCTACTTTCCAATTTTATCAAGCTTTTTATCTTTCAAATTTTGAGACATTTCCTTCATGAAAGTTGTTCAAAACATCTTGATCTAAAATATACATAAATTTTAAATTTTTCTAAGGTGAAATGATTGAGACGAGGGCCCAATCATTTACCCGTTTGAACCTGCCCAGTGTAGTAAAAGCAGTGACCAGGTTGCCTTATCAATTTTTTATAAAATATTTCCTTTTGAATTTGTACATACTCCCTGAATAAAAGTTTTAAAGAACATCCATTTCGACAGCATATAAAAATTTCAAAGAGTTTTTTAAAGGTTTGGACTTTGAAATGGGTTTGTCTCTCTAACCATCGAACCTGCTCGACGGATGAATTTTTAGGTTGTGTTCAGTGATTTGCTGCTCTTTCCATAAAATGATTTTGGCAAGGTTTCCCCCATGATTTTTTTTTTTAAAGATCTTCTCTACAGCATATTAAAATTTTATAATTTTTCGAGTCCCTTTAGAAAGGGAATGATACTGATTTGTGGAATTGCTCGAAACTGTTTTTCACCCTAGGATAAGAGGATCACACGCCCAACTTGGAAGAGAAGGGAGCTACATGCCCAACATGAGGAGCAAGCCAATCTAGAGACTTATTGGCTTGAAGATAAGAATGCATTAAATGCCTTTGGACCTTAGTGTGTTAAAGAGAAGATACTTGGAGAGCAAGTTGGGTAATGTGAACACATCTAAGCCTAATGAATGTATGAAATCTAGGCAATTAATGAGAGAGGTGAGTCATATGATTAGGTGTCCCCCTAATGATTGCGTGTATTCAATTAAAGAGGTGAGTCCTATGGTTTAGGTGTTTCCCCAATCATTACATGAAATAATCCCATGATGACTCAATCCCTTAAGTGGACCAATCGAAAGAGGAGTGAGTGTCCCCTGTAAGAACTAGACTTGCGATGTGACATCCCAAAAATTCACTGACCCTATTAGTGTAATTGCTATGTGACATCCTATGGACCGTGAGGGTTGTGTGGGCTTGAGAAGTTAGTGGGCCACACGAGTTATCGAGGTGGGCTTGATCAACCGAAAAATAGGTTATGGACTTGGGCTTGGCTTGGAGTGGGCCAAGAATCGGATTCGTTAGAATGACAAATTTAGTTTAGTGGGCCGTGATTGTCGTAGGATAAGCCCGATGGGATAGAGACGAGTATTTAGGCCCGAGTGTTTTGGTTTTCGATTAAGTTTATAGATTATCGTTATGAGGATTTAGTTAAGGAATTTAATAAAGACTTATAAGTAATTTTAATGCTAATGTCCATTTCTAACTTTAGCATTTCTCACGATAAATTCTTCGTAGATTAACACCGAGTTGTTAATATGTCGTGTAAATTCATAGATTTGTATAAGTACAAGGATATTAAAATTTAGTGGATCTGAAATGAAATTAGGTGAAAGGCATTAGAAACTAATAAATCGACTAATGATACGGATTAGAAACTAATCGGTATCGAATGCCAGACGTTGGGAAGGAATCGTGCATGAAGGCCACAACCCCCTCCTCTCTTCTCCCTTCTCTCTCTCTTCTCCCACGGTTTTCTTTTCCCCAAAACCGAAACTGCTAAAGGGAACACAATCATTAGATTTGCTAATGATTAAGCTACTCACCTAGGGATTAGACTTATAGCTCTATTTCCCCTCATAACTCACGCCACTTCCTTTATCTCTCTCTAAGACCGTCGAAACTCTCTTCTTCTTCTCCTCTCTCTCTCGGTTCGAACGGAAGCAAACCAGCAGTAGCTCTGGCGACTTTACTTCTTCTTGTGTGTGTGAGTTTAGGAGCTGATTCTTGAAGAACTTTGAGTCACCAACGAAGTTAAGTGACAGTAAGGAAAAGATAAGTCTCTAAACTAGAACTTATCCGCTGTTTTGTCGAGGGAACTCGCGGAACTAGCCGAATGGTGGAGGATTAGGTGTGATGGTTCGGTTTTGTGTTGAAATGAGCTAGTTGAACTCTAGATTGAAGCTGTGAGTCCTTGCATGTCGTGTTAGAGCCTTGCATGTTTCAAAATTTGAGTGTATGTAGGCTGAGTTGATCGAGTAAGGTGGAGAGGTGGCTGTCGAGTGAGGAAAAGTCCTGCATGTTGCTGTAGATGAGTCAAGGTGCGAGTATTTACCTTGGATCAAGCTGTGGACAGTTGTAGGTAAGTGAAGACCTACTGTGGTTACCCTTAGATTCTGTGGAGAAGTGTCGGAATACGAAAAGAGGGATTTGTAGAGAAATTAACGGTTTAGTTGAGCTGAAGATGAAGAGAAACGGTGCAAAGCATTTTGTTCTAGAGAAACAGAGATAGAAAAACCCTTTTGTTCTGTGTTGTATTGAATTTTAATGATGTAGTTAAAGAAAAGAACAAGTCACTTAAGAGTATAATAACTAAATTAGGTTTCTATCTATAGTTATAGTGAGGTTTATGCGAAAATGTATTGGCGAGAGCAATTCTCTTTGAAATAGTAAGCTGTTCTGCAGAAGACAACAATACCTTTGATGATTCTATGAATTTTCTGTAATTTTCTAGAAATAATTGGACCTTAAACCTTCATAAAATTTGTAGGACACATCTTTAGGAATAACATATCAAAATTTGAGAACAAACGGATAAGGTTCGGGTAGTGAAATGATCTTTCTTCTGTAGGTACTAAATCTGGAAGTTGCTGCGGAATTTTAAGAAAGAAGACAGCAAATTACTGCTCTTAATACATCGAGATATAGACTTAAGTTTCTTCACGAAAAATGTTAATCTATGTCTCTTCTATAATATACTAAAAATTCGTATCATTCCAATAAGATTAGATGTACTTTCTGAGTCTATGTTTGAAACTGCCCACAATTGCTCATATACTGCCTTGATCCGAGAATGAGCATTAGTTGTTGTGTCTTTTGTACTTGACTTTCATGGCATATATGGAGTCTAATGATATCATGAAGTGGTTAGTTCGAGCATGAGCATGTTTCTTCCATCATTTGAAGTGAAGTCATTGTATAGTTACCAAGAGTGACTTGTGCATGCAATGAATGTGATACGTTGTGCTTGATTATGGGGCAAAACTATTAGGCATGGTATGGGACGTGCCAAAATGGTTTTAATTTATAATCAGGACCCGTGTGATGTTTGGCGCACGAGAACTATGTGTTCTGATTACTGATATGCTTGAGTGAATTGTATGCTCTTGAGGTCTTATGCATGTTGTGATGACATTAATCAAAGGTGTGATGTGTGAAATGTGCGCTTGAATGAGTAAGAGATTTCAATCGGTATTGAGATACTGGTGATGCCCCGGGGAGTGGTATGTCCATGCTGTGTGTTCTTGGATGCCTCAGTTGAACATGACGCCGGGACGCCTCAGAGTGAGATGCCCTTGTAGGTGATCAAGGATGCCTCGGTTGTGGAATACTGAGATGCCTCGGAGTGAGATGCCCCATGCTGAGTGATCTTGGGATGCCCCGGTTGTGTGATACTGGGATGCCTCGGAGTAAGAAGCCCATGATAGAAATATTGTGGAAGTCCGGTTGTGGGATTCCGGAAGTGACTCGATCGGGCTTGCTATGTTCCGGTTGGTAAAATGATCGAGGGTGGACTTGATATTCACACTATAATATAAATTCCACTTGACGTGTGAGTTCATCCGCTATTGCTGCATTACATCTTGGCACATATATAGAGCATGAGGTATACATATGCATTTGACATTGTAGTATGGTGTGATCATCTCTGTGATGTCCCAGTATTCAATTAACCATACCTGTGACAACCCTGTCTTAGTATCTTAAGCTATTTGGTTATGTTTCTCCTATCTTCTTTGGCAACTGTGAATTGTCTAGGTTAGAGTCTTATTATTTCTTTACTGGGCATTGCTCATTCCTTATTACTTTTTTTAGATCATTAGTATGGACGTGCCACCGATAGCTCGTTACGGAGTGATAGCGCGTGTTGAGGTTTCTTTTTGTGACGTGTATGATCCTGATGTCAAGATGACTTATTCGAAGTATGAGGATACGCTGTGGATGGACTACAGTAGAGTGGATATGATCCCGATGAGGTTTGTTACGTGGTTCATAAACCATGAAGGGGAGATGTTTGGCCCCCTTCCTTTCGTTACTGGAGGACTTGGAGCTGGGACGGATGGCGCTTAAGCACCCATGATCGTGTAGAAGCTAGAGGAGACGTCTTTTGTTTTTCTAATGGACGTGGGCTGTGCGGGATAATGGAGTTAGGAAACCCCCCTCACCCTTTTCCCTAGCTGTTTACTTACACCTTTACTTTTGAACTTGTAAGTATGTTGTAAATAGGTGAAAAACTTGTAAGTAGTCCAAGTTGATTTTAGTATGTTGTAAATAGGTGAAAAACTTGTAAGTAGTCCAAGTTGATTTTTGTAAGCCCGGATGTTTTCAACAGGAAAGAAATGAAGCTTCTCATGATCTTTACATATGATCCTGGTTGAATTATCTAATGTTAGTTGACAGGACTATTGCCGAATAACCTTATTGTATAAAGTTTAGACTTTAAATTATCCATGTTATACATGCTAACCTTCAAGGTGGACGCTAGTGAGACATCTTTGTAATTAATAAGTCCTGTAAGATGATAAACTATGTAATTTCTACAGTCTGCCCTATTTTGAGTCCAACCTATGTTTGCTATGAAATGAGGTCTTAAATGAGTTCAATTGGATTTCTATCCTTTGTAAAAGTTTTGCTATGCTTTAAAGCTTTCTAACTAGGTATAATTTACGCTGAATGATCGCCGTTTACTAGGTCAATTTCGCATGCAAAGATGCATTAATGCTGCTTCACTTTGTGAAGTCCATTATACTATTCTATTTTGCCATTTTTGTGTAGGCTCATGTGAATCAAATTAGACTTAGATGTCTCATCAAATATCATCATGACATCGCATTTTACATTCAGAATTTTTCATAGGATTTTAGCATGTTGTTAAACTATAAAAAATTAGTCGAGTTCATGCTAATCTTGCTTTGTTGGGGCTGATCACGAATCCTTGGAAACGTCTTCGTTTGAGCTCCTTAAGAGGCAAATTAGGTCATGAGGTCTTCTAAATATGTCAAGAGCATATCACAAATTCATATTGATGTATGGCATGCTCCATTGAACATCATTTTTCATGTGAAAACCATGCATTAAGTTGGCTAATCATAACAGAAATTATCTTGCATCTTGTCCTTAATAATAAGTCTCCCTTCAATGTTAATGAATCCATGTGACTCTTTGCACTTCGACTTGGGGTTAAATGTATTAACCAAACCTTCACCGCATTCAATCTTATGTCGTGTGTGAATTTCACATTTTTTATGCATTGTTTTGGTGGTCTTACAACCATTAATCATTTATCATTTTCTGCTTTGCTTGTGACTGATTTGCATGCTTTTGTGATTGTCGCCATTCGTCCATGAATTCGACTATAATGGAACTTGACACCTCTTAGAGAATCGATCTTTCGGATGACGTTGATTTTGCGTCAGTAGAATGTCATTTGGTCTATTTGCTATTTTTGTTAAACTTGTCTAAAAACATGTTTCTAGTAAAATTTGGAACCCCTGTTTTGCCTTTGTCGAGTCTAACCTGTTGTTATTTTTATATAATTTTCTCATTAAGGATTATGAGATTGGGTCCTTAATGAAGTTTGTTCATCTTTCTCTTGGGTACGTCGCGGTAAAAGGTCATGTTTTTTAGACTTTGTTTGCTAGGTTAAATCATTGTTGATCTCCCATGATACCTTGCAGTTTAGTCACATTTTATGATGCGATGCTATGTGTTCTTGTATTTTTATAAATCCTACGTAGCTCACCTTAGATAAATCTCCTTATGATAGTTGTTCCTCACAATGTTCTTGATGTTGTGTAATTTTCTTGAAACCAATTATCCATGGGTTCCTTTTCAATTACTTCGATCTCTTTTGCCTTGTTCTGTGATTTTTTTGTTGTGATTCTCTGCTGTGATTTTCTTCTAGAATTTTTTAGGACAAATTGCACGCTGAATTGTGATCACTTGACTTTATGAGTTTTGATCCTCCCCTTTTGAAACTTTATGCTAAAATATTCTTCAAAAATAAAAAGTACTTTATCGTGCATTCAAACTTTTTGAATGTCATGAAACCCTCTAAAATTTCATATATTTGTTGATTTGAACTTTATTTTCATTCCAGTGGTGCTCATGCACAAAACTTTCATGTTGTGCTTTGCATTCCAAAATTTTAAATCATGTTTTTGGCCTAGCATTAATGTTGTCTAAGGTTTGGACCATATTTAGGGCATCTGTGAAGCTCGATCATAATGCACAGGATGCACCCGAGTTAGTCTTAATGATTAGATGTATTCATAGTGTTGTGACATAACTTTGTTATGCCATTAGCATTCTTTTTCATAACTCATTGTTTAATTGTTCTTCCAATAGCTTTTGAACATCACTTGAATCCATTAAATTTTGATGTGTTTTGCTTTCATCAAACGCCTGTGATTTTGCTTGGCGCTTGTCGACTGAATAAGTGATCCAGTGTTGGCTCACTAAGATTGACTAATTGATTGAGAACTAAGGCCTGAGGGCCTACCTACATTTTTACTTTCCACTATGCATGTGATTTTTAGATGTATGCATAAGTCTGATGCATGATTTCGTGGGATACATTTGGGATACACTTAGAACTTATTTTAGGGGTTTCTTAGCATTGGTTGCCATGCGAGAACACAAATGATGACCAACAACTATGAGCCTTAAAAAATGAATTGGGGTAGGTGTCTTAGAGGGATCGTAGCATGATTTGCAAAGGCTGACTCCGAGGGCAAATTTGATCAATTTTGCATATTGTTCCCATTCCGTGATTGTTCTTGCTTGTTTTATTATTGTGACTTTTTTTGTGATGTTGATTGTTTCTTTGCCATTGTTTGTACTTAGTCTTAGTTTTATATTAGGCTTAGAATAGATCCATAGAGGTGGAGTTCCCTCGAGACATGAAGACGATGGATAGTTGATGTCCGATCTGACCTTGTTTTTATACCAATTTGATTACCCAGTATATGTTTCGGGTTGTCTCATGTTGTATAATTGTCCAATGAGTTGTGGGTTTCTTTCTGCCTTTTCTAATATTTGCTTAGGATTGCATGTTAGGTTATCACTTTCCTTAAATTATTTTTTTGAGTATTCACTTACAGCGCTGTCTTTAAATTTAAATTGTTTGTTTTCTTTTCTTTTTTAATAGAAATAGAATTGCATGAAATTGACTATCCACGTATGATAACCTAGTTAGTTTCATCACCCCAAAAAAGTTAAAAAAGACATGTATGGACACCTTAGGAAACACAACAAACCATTAGGTACCAAAAGGGTGCTAATAGAAATATTAGCATAACCCTAGTCCCCGAACCTTAGAATCTTTAGTTGTGTAGAAATCGAGGAACTACTCCCGACCCTCCATTGGGTTTTCTAGTTGACCCCCAAAAGCAAGGCTAGTGGCACCTCCATATTCTTATTTAGGTTATCTTAAACAACGAGATAATAAATAAATTCATCATGAGGGGTATGGGTCTTGACGAGACTTGCTATAGATTAGCATACCCGATGTAAAAATCTCCTAAGGGATGAAATGATACCATCCTTATGGATAAGAGTACTATTAGGAAGGCTACTATGGTAATGATACTTCGGAATTTGATATTCACATCCAATTTCCTTGCTCGAGTTGTATCGTTCATGTGACTACAAATCATAACACCTCTCCCTGTCATGTGAAGTACGAGCTTAGGAGAAGCTCACGACCATGATCAAGTAAACTCATAATGGTTCATCTCGAAAGATGAAGTGATGACATCTTTTGCGACGGGTATTGTGAGAGAACTCTCAAGGTGAATTACCCCTAAACCCAACCCTTTCCCCCCAATGAGGGACCAAAGAGGTCAAGTCGTGACATATTTGTGTGGAGAAAAGTTCGAAATCTATACAGATCATATAAGCTTAAACTACTTGATTTCACAAAAGGAATTAAACATGAGATAGACACGATGGATGGAATTGCTGGAATTGCTGAAGGATTACGACTATGAAAATTTGTATCACCTAGGGAAGGCAAATAAAGTGGCAGATGCTTTTAGTTGGAAATCGGCTTTGGTAAGTGCAATTTCAATGGTTAAAGAATGGAATCTTCTAGAAGAGATATCTAATGCCAAATTCAGGAATGAAATGGATGATCTTATAAGTGTCTTCGCTACACTTAGGGTTGAATCGAAGATCATACGGAGAATTAGGGTACTATAATAGTCCGACCCTAAGATCGCGAAAATTCACAAAAAGGCATCAAGAGGTAAGAAGCTAAATTTCCAAGTTACCTATGATGGAATAGTGAAATTTCAAGGACACTCGTGTGTGCCCGACAATCAAGAACTAATGAAAGACATTTTGGCATAAATAGATAAAGTAGGTATAGTATTCATTCAGGAAGTACAGAGATGTACCAAAATCTTCAACAACATTACTAGTGGAATGGCATGAAGACAAATATAGCCAAACATGTTTCACAATGTTTAACATACCAACAAGTGAAGGCTGAACATCAGAAGTCAATGGGATGTTCAAACCATTAGAAATTCCGGAAAGGAAATGGGAACATATAACTATGGATTTTATGCAAGAGTTATCGAGGACGTCAAATGTTCACAATGTTATTTGAGTGATAGTGGATCGTTTAACCAAGTCAATGCATTTTCTGGCTGTACAAGCGAACTATTCATTGGATAAGTATGTGGAGTTATACATGGAATAAATAGTGAAATTGCACAAAATTCCTATGATTATAATTTCGGACCACAACCCAAGGTTTACTTCAAACTTTTCGAAAAGCCTTCAAGAGGCGTTAATTACTAAACTCCAGTATAGCACGGCTTTTCAACCACAGACAGATCACCAGTCATAAAGAGTGATTCTGGCCTTAGAAGATATGTTGCTGGCATGTGGTTGACTTTAAAGGCAATTGGGATGAAAAACTACATTTGGTAGAGTTTGCTTATAATAATAGGTTTCGACAGAGCATTAGGATGGCGCCATTTGAGGCATTACACGAACAAGCTTGTAAGACTCCTATATGTTTGAATGAAGTGGGTGAGCAGAAACTAACGGGACCGTAGTTAGTGCAAATCACAATGGAAGCCGTAAGGATGATTAAGAATAGGCTTCGAACTGTACAAAGCTAATAGAAGAATTATGCTAATAGACACCAGAGACCTTTATAATTTAACATAGGGGACCACGTATTTTTAAAAGTGTCGCCAATGAAAGCGTATCAAGATTCGGGAAGAAAGGGAAGTTGAGCCCAAGATTCATTGGAGGGAAGTTGAGCCCAATATTCGTTGGACTATTCAAGATTTTTGAAACAACATAAGACTTAGCATGCCAATTGGCATTACCATCCAAGTTATATAATGCTCATGATGTTTTTTATGTGTTGATGTTGAGGAAGTATCAACCCAATCCTGCGCATGTCTTAGACTTTGACATAATTGATAGAATATAGTATGTAGAAAGACCGATGCGAATATTGGGTAGAAGTGAATGAACTCTTTTGAATAAAGTTGTGCCTTTGGTGTGGCACCCTCTGACGGCCCCTGATCCATTAGGGTCACCACAGTTCACTTGCCTTTCTCTTGACCTGATAGTCTATTACTCTAATACCATTAAAATTTCAGTAAGTCCATGAATCTTGGGGGTTTATTTTTCTTACATTGGTCTGTGCGCAGAAATATAGCGGAAGCGCATCCATCAACTTCCCTTCCTATAATTAAAACGATGCACATCTACTAAACATTTTATAAGTTAAAGCCGAACACTTTTAGTTACATAATTAGATGGACATTATAGGTCGGTACATCAAAATGCCAAGGTTCTCTATACCCGGCTACTTTCAAAAGATAACCGACTTCTTTTCCAACAGTCATCTACAAAAGTTCATCACTTAGTGTCGGCGTCCAAAAATGCTTCCTCTGCTGGCCTCACCATCCACGGTCACTCCACACCGCTCGATCCCCCATCGTCGTCGTCCTCTGGTGGTGGTGGCAGCAGCCCCATAGTTCGCCCATTCCTACGGACGAATAAGACGACATACACTTGGGCGTACATGACCGGTGTCAAACATCATGTTCACCCTCACTCGAACAAATGTCAGCCCTATCCAGTCAGGATCCTCATTCTCCATTTGATCCTACTGTAGGTCAATAGGGATCCCATAGAATGTAGCAGGAAGTGCAGGCAGCAAAGGCATCTTATCTAGTCTGAAAATGTTAGTCCCCAGAAAGGGGTGAGTACAACCACCTAGCAGTAAAAGATCCACTAAACTATATCGTGCAAAACCATCACTATCCGATTTCATGCAAGATAGACAAAACATATGATCAAAAGAAATGAGTATGCAACAAACCCATAAAGCTCTTTAATGCAATAGCAAGTGCAGTTTTGAAGCCAAGATGCACCATTTTCCGTCACATAGGTCCCGATTATAGAATCAAATTGTTATGGCACGTCCCATTCCATACCATACAATTTAGTCCTATAACTAGACCACACACACACTTAGCAGGGCCATCAGTTTTAATATTAAAAAGGTTTCACCTCCCAAAGGACCAATGTTTGCGTCCATCCAGGCATTCGCACCCAACCTGGCGTCGCGAAAGCCTTCGGCATTCAGCCACTAGGGCCACCGGGCATCGAGAGCGTGTTATGTCACACGTCCAAGCATCTCGCACCCCACCTGGCATCGAGAGGAATCTCCGGGGCGCGCCATGAAAATGGTTACCCTTACCCACCGGAATTATGTACCGACAAGCATACAACCGAGCATCCCAAAGCTCCTGAGGAAAACCTTTAGGGCACTATGAACCCTAGGCATCCAAAGGACATTGACTCATTCGAGCCTTCGGGCCTCCCGACTCACAGGGCATCGTTGACCCAAGGGTCCAACGACAACATTAACTTAATTTATTTCAATACCAAAAACATTTTCAATGCAATGACATTGGAAGTCTCATGAGTATTCATTGAAATCTTCGGTGTTGAATGATATGCGAAATGCCAAAAACAGTTTCAAAACAACAACCATATCTGAAATTCCTTTTGGATCCTTGAACTTCTCCTTTTTCACAACTCACCCTTCAGAAATTTTAAAATCCATCAAAAGTAATCCCGAGTAGTATCCACTCTCTTGGTTTGCGACAAATCATTTATCACAACGGTAAGTAAACTTGAAAACTTGTAAAGTAAGTCCGAAATTCAACCCGACTTTCAATGGTTTACAACACAATAGTCTTTAAAAATAGGTCAATCTCATATCGATGAAATCAGTTCATAAAATCGAAAACATGATACCAAATCCATAAATCCATTTTCACGTTTAAATTTCAAATGCTTTTCGAAATCCACATAAATAGCCTCGAGTTGCACTTGCACATCACGGCTCGAAATAAAATAATTTATCAAAACCATAAGTAATTTGAAATCGACATGTTGGCAAATCCAAATCTAAATCTCAACTCCAATGGTTTGGGATGTTTTCTATAAAAAGTTCATAAATCTTTAAAATATAAAACATTTCTTAAAACATTTGGGTACAGTGTCACAATACCCATAAATTTTGGTGCAATTCAAGAGATTTTCTAAAATGATTTGAGAACAAAGCCTCAAGGTGCTACCACCTCAACATTTGGTGTAAAAATCGAAGGCTTAAATCGAGGTACTCATGAAAACTTCTCAATTTTCTAGCCTCAAATCGATTCAATCATTTTCGAAGTCAACATCCAAACTCAAGTATTTCCAATCTAACTGCACTACATTAGACAACAATGGCAGTGCATTACATAGGTTAGTAGACTTTCACTTGCCTCAAGTCCTACGGCTCAACGGCAAGCAAAAACAGAAAACTCGCGGGTCTCGGGCATGGCTTAACGGCGGCGAAGGCAAGCAGTGTCGATGGCAACAGCACACGAGCACGGGCTGAGGACGGTCCTTCTCCTCTTTCCTTGCTGCTCACACTTGCGCTCACTACTCTCTCTTTCCCTCTTTCTCTCTTACTCGCTCGCTCTACCTCTCTCTTCGTTTTCTGTTTAGTTAGTCTCTCTCTTGCTCACATTCACGAGCCACTTTGTTCCTTCGTTAGTTGACTTTATGGGTCAACAAAAGAAAATTCTCGGTGGCTATTTGGGTAAGCGGCAGCTGTATTATATGTGTCCAGCAGCTGAAATTTCTTCTCGGATGCACGCCACCTTGCTTCTCCATGCAAGGAACGTGTCCTCAGCAACCGTATTCTTTCTTGTTGCTGTCCACCGAAGGAAGAGCTACATGGCTCTTGGTCAATAATCACTTTCCCTAGTTGACCAGCCACATGGAATCTCCACGAACGTGCATGGGAGATGGGTGACGTGAAAGCAGGCCATGAGTTCGTGTGGCCGTCTAAGGGGAGGATGGTGGCGATGGTGCGCATAAAATCGAGGTCTTCAACTCAGTTAATTAGAATGAACCTCGGTCTCGATAGTAATGCTACGTAGGGAAGATCTTCGACAGTACCATAACTCATTCGATTATCGGTCCATTTCCAAATGTAGCATTTCGATCTGAAGCGGATGACGAAACGGTGTCCGCAAATGGTACCAATGATGCAATCCGACGATACTTCCGTCGATCCGTCATGGACTGTCACATATTCGAGGTCCAGCAAAAATCCGGATGCCACATTTGGTCAAAGTGCTATGGCAACATCATGATATGTGTTGGAAATCAAGTCGGCAGAAGACGACTTACCTGATTCCAATGTGCAAACAACAATTAACCCCGGAACAAACGTTGCATTGTGGATGAATCACAAACAAAACTATCTCATGTGGCATCCCATTTCACGGCCCCCGATCCGTTAGGGTCGCCACAATCTACTTGCCTCTCTCTTTTCCTAATAAAATAAATCTTTCTAATACCATAGAGTTTTAAAATAGATCCATAAGTCCTGGGGTTTACAATCTTAAACGGTCCCTGCGTAGCATAAATTAGTATAGCGGAAGCGACATCACATCTCCCTACTTCGAAAGCTGAAATGATGCACACTTTCTAGACAATTTTTTTTTTTTTTATATATAAGATAAGCCGGACACTTTTATTTACATAAGTCTGATAGATAACACTGATCGGTACAACAAAAGAAACTGTCGTGGACTTTCTAAACCCGACCATACATCATAGGATAACCCGACCTCCCTTTGGCTTTCCTTCCCATTTAACCCAAAACAAAAGTCTATCAGACAGTGCCGGCAGTCCAAAAAGTGTCATCTGCTACCCATCACACACACGATCACACCCAGCCTGGTCCATCAGCTGGTGGCGGCGGCAGCATCCCCATCATGATCCCGTCGCAACGAACATGCATAGACAGGAACTCCTGAACCATGGGGCCATTAGGTAGACCCACGTTATACATGACTAAAACTCGAACACGGATTAATACCAATCCTCGAACACCAACACAAATGTGCTCTGAACATGAGCACTCAACATCAACTGGGACGCCATAAAAAGTACCCCGTGTGACAAGTAATAGAGGCATCTCCAAATCTAAAATGTTAGTCCCCAAAAGGGGTGAGTACAACCACTCAGTAGTAAAAGATTCATCAAGCCATATCAAGCATTTCCATTAATATCTAGATTCAAGTATGGTAGACAAAAACAAGAAATTAGAGAATAAGTATGTATCAGAATCATGAAATCCTTCAATGTGATGACAATGTAGTCTTAATGTGTAGTGCAACATATCCAAGATGAACAAATCTCAATCATAGGGCCAAACTAAAATATCACATCCCGTTCCATGCCATACACTCAGTCTTATATCCAAATCCCACACATTTATAGTAGAATCATTCATTATATCATTCAAAAGGTTTCATCCCTAGAGGACCAATGTTTGCGTCCCTCTGGCATTCGCATCCATCCAGGCATCACGAAAGCCTCCGGCATTCAGCCACTTAGGGCCACCGGGCATCTGGAGCAAATCACGCCTCTAGGCATCTCGTACCCCACCTAGCATCATGAGGAACCTCGGGGGCCTCATGAAAATGGTTACCCCAGCCATTCGGAATTACGTACCGACTAGCATACTACTGGGCATCTCGAAGCTCCCGGGGAAAAACCTCGGGCATTCAGCCACTTAGGGCCACCGGGCATCCACAAGGCATCGACTCATTCGATCCTTTGGGCATCCCAACTCCCGGGGGCATCGTTGACCCGAGGGTTCAACGGTAACAATTTAGCATTTTAATTTACAAAACACTTTCAAATGCTAAAACAAGATGTCTCATGGACCCTCTAACACATCTCAATATTGCACAAATATCCACAGCCAATACCGTGGCATCCTAGAATTTCATAGCGACCTCTAGATGCATTACGACCTATGAATAAGTGATGGAAGTGCCATCAGATTGTGTCATGGCCTTTAGACTAATGAATTACAATAGGTTAAGGCCGAGCTTTTTAATGGAAAATTGTTTGGTTGGAAATATATCCTATGTCCACGGGTGATTTAAAGAGTGTGCTAAAGGATAATTTGATAAGGAAAATTTTGTTCTTGACCGTGCACTTTATAAGTTGGATTTTATGGATTTATGTTACAAAGTTTTATGGCCAAATTAACTTGCAATTAAGTACTTTTATAAGTGGGAAATTAGGTTAGATTTTTAAAAGGAGAGTGGGCCGAAATTCTTAGGCCAAGCCGGCCCAAAAATCCAGCCCACAACCCCACCGTTCGACCGGCCCAAGAAGCCCAATGGGCTGTCAACCAAGAGAGGAACCGGATGGAGGAGTTGGCCCAAAGGGCTGGCCCACGAAGCCCAAAAGGGGGGTGCCGTCGACGAAGGGGGAGAGGGAGAGGCCCGACCCATTTGGCCCACCAACTTGCATGGGAAAAATGCCAAGTGGCGAGAAGGACTTACCAAGTGGCGCCGGCATGCAAAGCTAATGATGGTTAATCATTGAAAGGAAGAAAGTTAGAGGGAAGAGAGGCGGATTGAGAGAGGGTTATCGACCGAGAAGGAGAGAGAGAGAGTTCATGAGACAGAATTCGAGAGAAAGGGAGAGTGAACCGAAAGAGAGAAAGTGGGCGTGCGAGAGAGAAAGAAGAGGAGAAGACCGGCCGCCGTGCACCTGCCTAGTCCCGTCGTCCGAGCCCGCCTTGCCCCGCCGTTTGCTTGCTGTGATTTTGCTTGGATTAGAGGCAAGTAGAGTCCATTGATCTACCCTTTGCTTGCTATGATGTGTGTGCGGTGAATGGTAAACTTCGGATGTGGTAGAGGTGAGGAATTTTCGAAGCTTTGGGGAGAAGTGTCTAAGCCTAGCATTATGTTTTCTAGAAAGGCAGTCCGACCTTTGATGATTTCGTGAGCTCCATGCAATTTTCTAGTTGGAATCTCACTTTGACTTTTTGATGAAAGTTGTAGAGGAATTCTTGGAGAGTAATGTATCAAAATTTGAGAGGAAACAGACAAGTATAGTATAGGTCGGTGAAACTATTTTTCTTTTAAGAAATAAGATCTGGAAACTGTTATGCTGACCTAGTGTAATTCTGTGAATTTTAAAAAGTTATTTGTTTGAAATTTGATCTTGTGTCCTTGATGAAAGTTGTAGATGACATGTTGAGGAGTAACATACTAAACTTTGAGAAGAAACAGACAAGTGTAAGTTGGTAAAATAATTTTTATCCGAAATGGTTAGATCTAGAACTCGTTGCCGAGGGTTAGGGATGGTTCTGGTGATTATAGTTTCTAATCTATCACGAATTTGACTTCGAGTTCTCACAAAAATTTTACCTCTAGGTTTTGTCTATAACATATCAAAATTTCAGAATTTTCGGAGCTGGTTTAGGCTTTTTACAGAATTTGTGAATGAAACTGGTCAATGGCAATGTTCTGAAATTTCAATGGCTGTGATGCACGAACCGTACCAATCTTTATGAAGCTCTTTTGATATGGTGCTCTTCATGAAATATTTTTCCTCTGGATCTTGTCTATAACATGTCAAATTTTCAGAATTTATTAAGACCTTTTACTAATTTTCCTAGAATTTTAACTAAAGGAGTGCATTCTGTTTTATCCGAAAATTGCTGTATTTTCAAAAATAAATGAATTATTCTATATGATATAATGTCTTGAGTGGTTGATTATGCTGCATATGTGGTGGCATTTAGCATGTCATATAACATCAAAAAGCTCGTTTAGACCTTTGATATTATTGCATCAAATGCCATGATAAAAGATGAGACACATACGTGAGTATACATTATGATAATGATGATACCATCGGAGGTGTGAGCCGACGATGCCCTAGGAGTGTCGGGATGCCCGGAGTGTGGGTGCCGGATGCCCGGAGTGTGTGTGCCGAATGCCCCGGGACTGTCGGGATGCCCGGAGGTGTGTGCCGGGGGGGATTCTTCGTGATGCTAGTTGGGGTACGAGATGCCCGGAGGTGTGTGCCGCAAGCTCCTCGCGATGCCAGGTTGGGTGCGAGCGATAAATGAGGGATGCAAACATTGGTCCCTGGAAAAAAAAATAATGAGATCCTTTTGAAAGATAATATTAGAAATTGAATCATGCGCATGGATGTGTGCATATGGCATGATGTATGATCTATTTATGATAGTAAATTGATACTATATGACATTGAGAATGCGATTATGAAGGCTTAAATGGATCTCATGGGGATATACACATGATGGTGTGGATGATATGAATCATGCGTATGTATGTGCATATGGCATGGAATGAACCTCATGGAAATACAAGCATGTGTGCATAGTGATATATGCACGATTGCATGGTGATATATACACGATTACATGGTGGTATATACACGATGGCATGGTGATATATGCACGACTGCATGGTGATATATGCATAACTGCAAGGTGATATATGCACGATTGCATGGAGATATATGCATGACTGCATGGTGATGTATGCTTGTTTGCATGGATGATATGTGCCTTTTTGGTGACACCTTGATTGTTCTGTCTGATGCATCGTGTAGTTTGGTGGATCTTTACTGCTGAGGAGTTGTGCTCACCCTTTTAGGGATTAACATTTCAGATTGAAAGATGCCTCTGCCACCAGTCACGCGTGATGCTTACTATGGCTTACCATCTGATGTTGAGGTTGAGTGCTCGGAGTATTCCTGTGTTAGTGTACCTGGTCTGGTGTTTATCCGAGTTCGTGTTTTGATTATGTACGATGTGGGTCTAGCTGATGGCCCTGTAGTCCAGGAGTTCTTGTCCGTACATGTTCGACATGATGGGGTGATGATAGGGATGCTGCCGCCACCACCGGCCGATGCACCGAGTTTGGTGTGATCGCGCGTACGACTGGTAGAGGATGACACTTCTTTTTGGGTAGTCGACACTTGATGATGGATAGGTGTACATGTCTGGTGTAGGGTCGAGTTTATTTTGAGTTATAGCCGAGCATAGTTAAAAGCCTTGGCCTTTTACTATACCGACCCGAGATGTCCATCGTGATTATGTAAATAAAAGTGACTCAGCTTTATCTTTTTATCTGATGCATAGTAGGTGTGCATTGCATTATTGATGTTGGAGACGGGGTAGGGAGTTTTGATTATGCTTCCATTATATGAACTGCGCTAGGACCAATTCAAAAGAAAATTTAAACCCCAGGATTTATGGACCCGCTATAAATAAATGGTATCAGAGTGGTATATTGATTAGAACAAGTGAAAGCGAACTGTGGCGACCCAAGCGGATCGGGAGCCGTGTTCAGGGGTGCCACAAATACCATCATATCACATACCCATTCGAAACACCTTCACCTTCGGACACTTTGCGAAAAATTCGAGAACAGAATAGCCCGATTTTTACAATGCACAGTTCTGTTAAATTTTTTGAAATAAATACTAAATGGACTCAAAAAATTATGAAATTTTGACAAGTTATCAATGAGACCTAAGGGAATATATTTCATGAAGAACACCAAGTCAAATTCCATACGTATTGAGAGTAAAAATTTCGGTATTTCTTGCTAAAGTTTCTGTAAAATTTCCAGATTTAGCATTTTCATAAAAAAATAATTTCATCAATCAAATCTTGTCCATTCACCCTAAATTTTGTATATGTTATACCTACAGGTGTACTCTCCAACTTTCATTAAGAAATTGAATTCAAATTTTGGTTAGAAAACTACAGAAAAATCAAAAAGTCACCGAGGGTCACACTGTCCTTTACAAAACAGTCCACTGATCTAACGAAAATTTTTCCTACTCCTTGAATTTCGACCTCCAACATCCATAACACAGCCTTATCACTTCCAAAAATCCTCCATAGTCAGATCTTTAAATTCTTGTTCCATCTCAAAATTCGAAATCCACAATGCATGCCCTGTTTTTACCTAGTTTTCTTGATCTAGCTTCATCTTACATGTCGAAAATCCAACATGCAGCTCTAGAATTTCACATTTCTCACATCTACCAACTCTTCACTAGATAATAACAGTAAGCAAAACATAGATAGAAGAACTTCTACTTGCCTTAAACCTTTCTACTCGATTGCTGGCCAAAAACAGGGGTTCAGGGATCGCGGCTTGGCCCAACCGGCGATGAGGATCGGCGGCGGCAGCACGGACACAGCGGAAGGCGATCCTCCTCTTCCTCCTCGCGGCTCATGCCCGTATGCCCACTCACCCTCTCTTTCGGTCTTTCACTTGACCCTCTCTCCCTCTCTCACTTGCTCGGTTCACTCCCTTTCTCTCTCTGCCCTTCAATTCCGAAACCCCCTCCCTTTTTGTTCTTTGATTAATAGTTAATCACCGTTTTGCATGTAGAAATTTTGATGATTCAAGCTGCAATGGACAAGTGGCTTCAAAGAAAGAACAAGTGGAGGCAATTAAAGACAAGTATTGGATGGCATTCCCCCCCCCCCCTTTTTCTTGGTCTGATCGACATTCTTGGGGGGCTCTTTGGGCTTGCTTGGGCCCGAAATTTTGGGCCCAAAAGTCCTTAAAATAAAAGCCCAAAATGTTTTTCTTTTGTTTTTAAGCAATTGGTTCCCACCCAAATTAATTTAATATCCCCATAATCAAATTGCTTCATAAACAAGGATATAATCGAAATTCTTGCGTGCGGTCCAACATCCTCAAAAATTTTATTCTTTAAATTTTAGCACTCATATTCCTTAAGAAAGACCGAATTCCATCCTTTCGGTTCAAAAATAAAATATTAATCAATCATAGTCCAAAGATTTTCTCTTGTTGCATGGTTGATCGATCCATTGCTTAACATACTATGCCAATCCGACAAATAAACAAATACAGATTGTCACGCCTCGATCCTCGGGCATGCGCCCATCCCTCACCTTGGTCGATTAAAAGCTTGCGATATCCCATGATGTATCGCCAACCCCTTTCATTTTCATATGCACATGCAGAAGCAATTAAAAATCCCCAAACAATAAAACATTAGGATAGAATAGTAGGACTAAATTTCAAACTCTTAAAAACCTTCACTCTTATATACAAGGTGAACTATTAAATCCAATTCACATTAAGCCAGTATAAAAATAAGGTCTACAAACAGAAGTGGGGTTCTACAAGCTACGGGTCCCCATCCTCCTCTTCGTCATCCTCCACACTCCAACTGGAGCCTTCAACAGACTGCACCGGACTTTCGAGATCTTCAAAATCCAAGTCTACTGCATCTAGGGACCTGAAATGGTTATTCAATAACCAATGAGACAACGTCTCAGCAAGTTCTACCCCTTAAGACCCGATTAGTAAACTAATACACCTTAGGGCTGCCTATGCACATCACGAGTCAGAGGACTTACCTTGGCCTCAGATTCCGCCCTGCATATTATCACAGTTCAATAGGCACCCTAACCATCACATCAAAGATCGACATCTCGATCAATCGACCTAGTCGATTATAAGTAAACAAGACCACTCACCGGTCATTTCCATTCAATCAATCAATTCACAACATCATATTAAAGCAATGATCAATCGACCTAGTCGATCAATCGACCTAGTCGATTACATGTCATCACGACCCATGCTTGGTTGGCACATTCAATACTATCTATAAGTCCGACTATAGTCCAGGACTGCTCACTTTAAGCTGATATATAGATAGTATAGCTCGCACTAAGCTGATAGGGTTAAGGTATATTGCTCTCGCTAAGTCGACATATCGCCCGTAGGCTGATATAGTATACCAGTATACTGCTCTCGCTAAGTTGACATATCGCCCGTAGACTGATATAGTATACCCCCGATGCTCACTCTAAACCAATAAAGTGTACTACTCACGCTAAGCTGACATATCAGAGCCCGTAGGATGATATAGTATACTATCCGACCATTCAATCCATTCCATCTTTTATCATTCTCAACAAAATGGCAGTGTGTGGGGACACGGTCGGCCTTAGCCAAAATATTATAATTTCATTTCCACAAATCCCACCATTTTCCGTAGTCCACCAAAATATTTTTGGCACTATCAACCGATGCCCAGTTATTTTTTAATTAATAACCAAAGATTATTCAATTTAGGAATAAATCTTAAAATCACCAATAAATCAATTTCTCTCAAATTAATTTCAAAAAATAAATAAATAAACTCAATAATTCCAATTTAGCACAATATAAAGCTCAATTAAATAAACGGATTGTGCCACGATCATCATCATAAAATCCCGGTCACTAGCCATCCAAGTTAAATTTCCGGAAAAATAAATAATTAAATAATTAATTTCGAAAATTAATATTTAATTCATAAAAATTCCATTTAGGCCCAAATTGCCTAATTAAAAACCCAATAAGGATCGGGAAAAATCTCGAGAAGCATTCAATAATTAATAGTATGTCTATACTTGCTAATTGCACAATTCAATTGCCTAACATGCATCACAATTATGTAATAATCACTAATCTACTCTAATCTAACCACCTAATTGCACTTAATTAAATCTAATCAACCCTTAGGCATCATTAGCAAACTAAGAAAGCATTAGTGAGTAAAACTCACTTGGCAAGGCAAAGACCGGAACACTGCGACGGCGACCGAATTTCAAAATTTTGGCGACGTCGATGGACCCTCGGACCGGGCCCAAAAATCTTTCCTCGCGGGCTTTGGCTTCAAAAGAACTTGCTGGACTTCACTGGACTATGGGCTAAATCAAGTGGGCCGAAATGCAACTTTAATGGACTGAGAATGGGCTGAATTGAACTGAACCAACTTGGGCCGAATTGCTGCAGACTTCTTGCTCATGGGCTGAGCTTCAAATGGGCCGAACTGAAAAGGAATGTGGGCTAACTGAGTTGTTGAATTCGGTGGCCCAAAGGAGGAAACTTGGATGCTGAACTTCGAGGCTGGCTTCGCTGCTCGAATTCGTGGGACGCATGGCTGAAGAAGCATGGCAGCAGCTTCGGTCCATGTGGCAACAGGAGGCGGCAGGTGGCGCTGCTGGTCAACAAAAGGGCTTCACTCGGTGGAGAATTTGACCGAGAAGTGGGCGGACGAAGACACGAAGCACGGAGCAACTTTGGTGAAGACGTTGCTGGGGACGATCCGCGAGAGATAGAGAGAGAGAAGCTGCGAAGGGCGGTCAACCGCTGGCTTTCGGTGGATGGACATGAGTTGGCAGCATGAGATGGAAACGCGGGGCAGCTTCAATCTTCGCAGTTGGATCCGCGGCCGTGAGGGCAAAAGCTTTGGAGTCAACGATCCTGCTGAGGGATCGCCGAGTGGACTGGCCGAGTGAATTCGTGGATGGAGATGGGTGTTGCTGGCGAAGGGTTTGGCTGCGGACGAAGGGAATGAAAGAAGGGGCAGGCGATCTTCGTACGAGGATGCTGCTTCGACCGAATTTCCAGGGAAAAAGAAAAAGCAAAGTGGAAACATGAGGAGGAGGGGTTGGTGGCTAGGCGTGCCGAGGAAGCTAAGAAGAAAAAGGGGTAAAAGCAACTAAACTTATCCAAAACAATCAATGCTTGGTCCCCTTAAAGCATCCATACTTATCCCCAATGTCTCCCAATTATATCTTGCACAACAAATCCACCAATAATCCAAACTAAAGCCAAATTATACAGCCCTCAACCTAGCTCCGAATTTCACTCCAATTTTCTTAAACTTCTTCACCGATTCTCCAAATCAAGGCCCGATTTCTCTGAAGAAAAATCTCGAACAATTTTCTGTAAGTCCCTGACACCCAAAGGTTCGATAAAAAGGCCAAAAATCCAATCAATTTGGCTGATCCAATTTTTCGCTAATTTCCGCAACGTCCAAACGGTATTTCATAAAAAACCCAGAATCTCCAAAAAATCTTTTGAGACTGAGTCGATGTTCTTAGAATTTATTGTGACATAATAGAAACTTCAATTTCTGAAATCGGACTTGAATTCACAGTTAATTTCACTTGGCGCGTTTTTAGCGTGACCTAGGCTACTTGGGTAATTTTCGACATTTTTAGGTGCAAATGACCTCGTGGTCGATTTTCTTCGAGCCACTATGAACCCACTCGACTCATTGGCGACTCTCGGTTGTCATGAACATCTCGAGGATTCAATTATGGACACAGGGTCCCAAAACGATAGGAAAATCAGTCTAGTGTCAGTCGACAAGAATTTTCCAATTTAGTGGTGTCACCCATGATTAGCCACACATCTCAGTCGAACCAACCTATCTCTGATTTCAAATCGATTTTATATTGCGCCGTATTGGCCTCTAAAGATGAGCACGATCGAGAAATCGATTCCTAGTCGAATTCTCAAGTCTATTTGCCTTAAAATCCTTAATAGATTCCCCAGGTAGTCTAGTTATCTCAAGAGTGATCAGCCCTGAGAACAGTCTTATAGGTGCGTCAATGAAATGCCCGATTTATTCAAGAAAAAAGCGAGTTGAAAATTTGGGATGTCACAATTCTTCCCCTCTTATAAAAATTTCGTCCTCGAAATTTAAACCTTTTCCAATCCCGACGAAAGGTGGGGGTATCGTTGTCTCATCGAGTCTCACTTTCCCGGTTGCTTCTTCATTCCCGTGATGTTGTCCGACCACTTTAACCAAGGGGACTTTCTTGGTTCACAAAATCCAATCTCTCGACGGCTCTAAGCGGTCTATACTCTTATTACGATCACGACAACTGAAATCACTGACTGCTCAACTGACTCTAGGCCTAAGAACAGCCCTATAGGCGCGTCAATGAAATGCCCGATTTATTAAGTAGAAACAGAGTTGAAAATTTGGGATGTCACAACTCTTCCCCTCTTATAAAAATTTCATCCTCGAAATTTAAACCTTTTCTAATCCCGACGAAAGGTGGGGGTATCGTCGTCTCATCGAGTCTCACTTTCCCCGGTTGCTCCTTCAATCCCGTGATGTTGTCCGACCACTTTAACCAAGGGGACTTTCTTGATTCACAAAATCCAATCTCTCCGACGGCTCTAAGCGGTCTATACTCTTATTACGATCACGACAACTAAAATCACTGACTGCTCAACTGACTCTGGGCCTGTGATCTTTCTTCCTCTGATGTCATCTCAACAAACTGAAGTTTTGCATACTCTGCTCTGTTCTGCCTCAAAAGAACTATCTGACTGTTCTACTGAAACTAGAAATCCTTGATTCTAAATCTAATATAAATCTGCCGCTGGTACTCCACAAAGACGAACTATTTGAGTCATGTACACTTTTTCGTGTTTGATCAAATCAAGATTCCTTCACATAGCAATGAAATGAGTCGGCTTCATCCATCTGTTGACCATTATCCAAATGGAATCATTACTCTCTTAACTCCTTGGTTAAGTCTGTCACAATGTTGCATCATGATATACTTTTATCCTCACTCGAGACTCTTGAGTAATTACAAATGTCCTCTCGACTTGCATTACTCAACTTCCCCTATCGGCACATCTAACACTTGCAACCTATCCGGCGCTATCCATCTTTATGTTGGTCTACCAATCAAACTGATGTTGTCTCTGACCTACTTGTACTGTTTGGTCGAATACTACAACTACTACAGTGAACTCCTCATAAGGTCTCCTCCTTAAGTTCTGTGCTGTCTGACACTAGTCAACACTTACAATACTTCGGTATTCCATCTTTCGAAATCTGAAAGTTAATCTCTTCCTTATCAGTATCCTCTTACAGGATCTTATGATCATCCTGATCGGTCCACTGAAGCGTTTGATTCTTGCTTGTATATATGGTTCAATTTTGAGGGCGGCTGTAAAAATTCAAAAGGTAGCCTACCTCAAATTTGAAAACTAAATTTCGAACCATTTTCAAGTAAAGTCTATACTTTAGCCACCATATGTACAATTGAAGACTCTCGGCTCAACACATTAGTGACTTCTTTCTTTCCTCCAAGGTGATACCAGGTAGCACCATTCTAGTCCTACCAAGGTTCTAATTCATGACACCGTCTCATGTTCAACTTGCGAGATCACAGTTGACAGAATGCGTGTGCAACAAACTTACTATGTTGCATCAATACGTAATCCAGTCCTCTAAATGACTCATCACTATAAATTCCCCATCCTTCAGAACTCTAAGGAAGGGTCAACACAAGTGTCGTAGCCAACTTCTACTTAAGCTCTTGGAATTTATCCTCACACTCGTCTGTCCATATGAATTTCTCTCATTTCTTCAGGAGTCGAGTCAATGACAACACTGATGTTAGGACTCATTCCACGAACTTTCTGAAGTGACTTATCCAACCCATACGGCTTCTGATCTCTGATACTATTGTCGGTCTTGGTCCACTGATAATTAACTCGGTCTTGATCGGGTCAATGGGAATTCTTTCACCATTCTCAGGTGTCTCTCGAGCTCCTTAGCATTTCTCGAATACACCAGAATATCGTGAAAAGATACGATCACAATTGATCTAGATATTCTTCGAAAACTCATTTTGCCAAATCCATGACAACAACTGGAGTTTTCACCAAGCCAAACAACCTTACAGTATTCTCGTAAAGACCATATCCAGTATGAACATCTGTCTTCAGTATAACCTCATTTCTGTTTCTCAACTGATGATAATCTGTCCTCAAGTCGACCTTTAAAACATCGACACTCTATATAACTAGTCACACCATTCATTGATCTTCGGTAATGAACACTTATTATTACTTGTCACTTAATTGAGTTGACAATGGTTGATGCATGATTGCGACGAACCATCTTCCTTTCTCTTTCTACAAAACTGATGTTCCCCAAAGTGATGCACTGATATGTATGAATTCCTCATTCCTCAATCTTCACATCCGCATCTCCAGTGCCATCAACTCAAACGACAATAACTAGTAAGAAGCCTTCGAACGTGGCTCTATCTTGATGCTAGCTCGATCGTAATTTCTATCTCTTTCTCTGACAATGATTTGACAGTTCATACCACAACGCATCAAGAAATTCTTAGACCACTGAGATGTCTTCCATCTCAAACTCTCCAATCTGTCTTAACTATGACCATCACCAAGTAACCTCGGCAATCTCCATCTAGCAAGTGGGTTGTCTTCAATTGACGAGATTAAAGAAATCGAAGATTCATTTTGACTCCCAATAAACTCGACACTTTCATGTGCTACTGGACTAAGTTAAATAGCTCCGTGACCATGATTCATTACCACAAGATGTTCCATGAGCCCACTCTACTCATGTAGCATTAAAGTTACACTTCAACAACTAGTCAAGCATGACTATTACTAGTGATTCTCCTTTCTTTCACTTATTTCAATAAACTGAAGTTCCCCAAACTTCACCAAAACTATGCTATGATACTCTAATAGAATTTTCCCCAGAACATTCTTCCTCTGACTAGTGCCAGGTCAGTTCCATTCCCGTTCTTCTCGCCATACCCGGACACTGAATTCATCCAGGCTTCCTTCCACAATTTCAACACCTACCTGGTGAGTCTTCTACCTCCTGTCAAGTGCTAGCATGCACTATTTCTTGTACGGGAGACCTATCCCAAAAATTCCACGGTGCGTTCTATGACGCACTCCTCCTGACCTGTCCTATCGACGGTGATAGCAGTAACCGTTATCGAGATCCCATCTACTTATACAGATAACCCAAAAATCACTGTCCGTGCTGGCGATACTTACCACAAATTCTTGTCCTCAGAATGCACGAGACTGATCTATACCATCTTCCGTGGAACAACATGTTCCATTTGTCCGAAAATCGACCGACTATTCCACCCTTCATATCGAGTGAAATAGAATACTCTTCCCACAACTTCAGTCATTACCCCGACCGAATTCTAAGTCTACTTGCTCTGAATCTTGACTCGATATCAAAATCTATTCCCTGATCATCCTTCCAGGTTGAACCTCGGCAAAGGTAGCAACAACAACGTCTTGATCCTGATCTTACTGGCTCATCCAAATCCCAAGGAATACTTGCATCAGTTATCGAACTTAGGATCATTCGACGCCGCTGCTACCTAGTACCAACTCCGCGGTGGCACTCTTACGCTTGAGATAGCCAGAGTCGACACTCTGCCTTCCGAATCCATATTGAATAAAAGCGACCGATTCACACACGACAAACAATTCTACCAATTAGCTATCAAAGACATGCACCAGTATGAATTTAAAGGTCATCCTACTACTATCCCAAAGGTCATCGCACCATATCACTCCAATTCCTTAACTTCGCTCTGATACCACTTAAACTAGATGTCACGCCCCAATCCTCGGGCACGCGCCCATCCCTCACCTTGGTCGATTAAAAGCTTGCGATATCCCAGGATGTATCGCCGACCCCTTTCATTTTCATATGCACATGCAGAAGCAATTAAAAATCCCCAAACAATAAAACATTGGGATAGAATAGTATGACTAAATTTCAAACTCTTAAAAACCTTCACTCTTATATACAAGGTGAACTATTAAATCCAATTCACATTAAGCCGGTATAAAAATAAGGTCTACAAACGAAGTGGGGTTCTACAAGCTACGGGTCCCCATCCTCCTCTTCGTCATCCTCCACACTCCAAATGGAGCCTTCAAAGAGACTGCACCGGACTTTCGAGATCTTCAAAATCCAAGTCTACTGCATCTAAAGGGACCCGAAATGGTTATTCAAAAACTAATGAGACAACGTCTCGTGAGTTCTACCCCTTAAGACCGATCGCAAACTAATACACCTTAGGGCTGCCTATGCACATCACGAGTCAGAGGACTTACCATGGCCTCAGATTCCGCCCTGCATATTAGCACAGTTCAATAGGCACCCTAACCATCACATCAAAGATCGACATGTCGATCAATCGACCTAGTCGATTAAAAGTAAACAAGACTGCGCCACGATCATCATCATAAAATCCTGGTCACTGGCCATCCAAGTTGAATTTCCAGCAAAATAAATAATTAAATAATTAAGTTCGAAAATTAATATGTAATTCCTAAAAATTCCATTTAGGCCCGAATTGCCTAATTAAAATCCAATAAGGGTCAGGAAAAATCCCGAGAAGCATTCAATAAATAATAGTATGTCTATACTTGCTAATTGCACAATTCAATTGCCTAACATGCATAACAATTATCTAATAATCACTAATCTACTCTAATCTAACCACTTAATTGCACTTAATTAAATCTAATCAACCGTTAGGCATAATTAGCAAACTAAGAAAGCATTAGTGAGTAAAACTCACTTGGCAAGGCAAAGACCGAACACTGACGGCGACGCGACGGCAACCGAATTCCAAAATTTCGGCGACGTCGATGGACCCTCGGACTAGGCCCAAAAATCTTTCCTCGCTGGCTTGAGTTTCAAAAGAACTTGCTGGACTTCACTGGACTATGGGCTGAATCAAGTGGGCCGAAATGCAACTTCAATGGACTGAGAATGAGCTGAACTGAACTAAACCAACTTGGGCCGAATTGCTGCAGACTTCTTACTCACGGGCTGATCTTCAAATGGGCCGAACTGAAAAGGAATGTGGGCTGACTGAGTTGTTGAATTCGGTGGCCCAAAGGAGGAAACTTGGATGCTGAACTTCGGAGCTGGCTTCGCTGCTCGAATTCGTGGGATGCATGGCAGCAGCTTCGGTCCATGTGGCAACAGGAGGCGGCAGGTGGCGCTGCTGGTCAACAAAAGGGCTTCACTCGGTGGAGAATTTGACCGAGATGTGGGCGGACGAAGACACGAAGCACGGAGCAACTTCGGTGAAGACGTTACTGGGGACGATCCGCGAGAGATAGAGAGAGAGAAGCTGCGAAGGGCGGTCAACCGCTGGCTTTCGGTGGATGGACATGAGCTGGCAGCATGAGATGGAAACGCGGGGCAGCTTCAATCTTCGCAGCTGGATCCGCGGCCATGAGGGCAAAAGCTTTGGAGTCAACGATTCTGCTGTGGGATCGCCGAGTGGACTGGCCGAGTGAATTCGTGGATGGAGATGGGTGTTGCTGGCGAAGGGGTTGGCTGCGGACGAAGGGAATGAAAGAAGGGACAGGCGATCTTCGTGCGAGGATGCTGCTTCGACCGAATTTCCAGGGAAAAAGAAAAAGCAAAGTGGAAACGTGAGGAGGAGGAGTTGGTGGCTAGGCGTGCCGAGGAAGCTAAGAAGAAAAAGGGGTAAAAGCAACTAAACTTATCCAAAACAATCAATGCTTGGTCCCCTTAAAGCATCCATACTTATCCCCAATATCTCCCAATTATATCTTGCACAACAAATCCACCAATAATCCAAATTAAAGCCAAATTATACAGCCCTCAACCTAGCTCCGAATTTCACTCCAATTTTCTTAAACTTCTTCACTGAATCAAGGCCCGATTTCTTTGAAGAAAAATCTCGAACAATTTTCTGTAAGTCCCGACACTCAAAGGTTCGATAAAAAGGCCAAAAATCCAATCAATTTGGCCGATCCAATTTTCCGCTAATTTCAGCGACGTCCGAAACGGTATTCCATAAAAATCCTAAAATCTCTGAAAAATCTTCTGAGACTGAGTCGACGTTCCTAGAATTTATTGTGACATAATAGAAACTTCAATTTCTGAAATCGGACTTGAATTCACAGTTAATTTCACTTGGCGCGTTTTTAGCGTGACCTAGGCTACTGGGTAATTTTCAGACATTTTTAGGTGCAAATGACCCGTGGTCGATTTTCTTCGAGCCACTATGAACCCACTCGACTCATTGGCGACTCTCGGTTCTCATGAATATCTCGAGGATTCAAATACGGACATAGGGTCCCAAAATGATAGGAAAATCAGTCTAGTGTCGGTCGACGAGAATTTTCCAATTTAGTGGTGTCACCCACAATTAGCCACACATCTCAGTCGAACCAACCTATCTCTGATTTCAAATCGATTTTATATTGTGCCGTATTGGCCTCTAAAGATGAGCACGGTCGAGAAACCGATTCCTGGTCGAATTCTCAAGTCTATTTGCCTTAAAATCCTTAATGGCTTCCCCAGATAGTCTAGTTATCTCAAGAGTGATCAGCTCTGAGAACAGCCCTATAGGCGCGTCAATGAAATGCCCAATTTATTCAAAAGAAAAACAGAGTTGAAAATTTGGGATGTCACACAGATGACTCTCCGTCATTTATACCATTGCTATAGTTCGATCATACTTTTATCGATTGGTCATGACCGTCACCTGTCCATGGATTGTTGAAATTCTTGGATACCACATCTCACGTTGGTCTGAATGCAATCATGAGGAAAGCACCCGATTTCCACGGTGTAAATGCAAACTGTTATCGTAAAGAAGAAATGGAACGCCTTGATGGAAAGGGGAGAGAAAGGAAGAAAACTTTCTGAATGTACGTTCGTCCAACCAATCCAACGGTTGTCTTCAGGGAGCCTTTTATGCAACTCCCTTCATACCCTTTCATCGCAGCATATCAATGCGAAATGGTGCGTGCCAATCGCACCCCATCATGGACGTACTAGCTAAAGTACAACATCTCCCACTCGGACATGATGGGCTTGATAGCGCTCTTTCAAGAATACAAGGCGTTCAACATTCATCAACTTTACAAAACAATTCATACTAGCAAGTAAGCCATGCGACCAGTGAGTGCACCTGCACTTGGGAGCTCAAATTATGCACCTGTTAGGGATGACATAATGGCTACAACCCTGAAAAGAAACAAACAATCGATGTCTCACAAGGCCCCGCACATATTTTGTTACCTCAATCCAAGTATACATATCCCTTAAAGGCTATACTTGACTATTCTAAAAAAACACCATGTATTTATAATTATATCCACAACGACATAAGGCGATATAATTGGTCGACCGGTAAATACATTCAATAGATGTAAAACAACAATAGTCTTCCTTCACACTCATGTCTCTCTCCATTTCAGAACAACTGCTTTCCTAGACACGTCCCATAAGGCCATATCTATTCATGACCGCCAATAATATGTTAAAGTAGCAACATTAATCTTTCACTTCGAGAACATAGTCGAAGTAACTTAAGGCACAAAATGAGGTAAATTATAAATTACCTCAAGGGCTCACACGATGAGTAAATAGGGATAATTTTACTCATCTTCCCTTATTGGTCGTACAATGCACATGTAGTATGAATTACATGCTATAGTGAATTACTCTTTCTATAAAAGCGTATGTCATTTATCAAACATATCCACTATACGGATCTTAGCCTAAACATAGTCACGTGCTTCTCACGTACTCATGTTTAACCCGAGTGCTATATCAGCTTGCTTTCTATAGCGCCTAATTAAGTACTCGCATCCGGCATTTTACAGGCATACTTGATTATGGGACTATCATGTTCGGTCTTATTATAAACAAATCACATACATCATCTTGACTCCAATCAAGGCGACATATTTTATGTACCAGACTTGCTCTTCAGTATTTATTTGTACATAACGTCTCATCTCAATGTGCTAAATAAAGCACTTGAGGCGATTGCTCGTGTGAGTGAGCCAATCATTGCCTGCTGACATACTTTTAAATTATATATGTGTGTAGTGCTAGTCTCATACTGTATTCGTACTTATTCATAAAACATCAAGTCACTAATAAACAAACAAGTACGATACATATGTTCACAAATACATAAACCAATGATCCTTTACAATAACACATATCACATTCTACGCAATCCTAGTGACATCCTGTGGGTCAAGAATATGTCTCTAGGAATAGCCTTCGTAAATAGATCGGCAACCATTCTATTGGTTGAAACATATTGTAGGATCACTTCTTTCTGCGCTATTATATCTCTTATGAAGCTGTTCTTTATGTCAATGTGCTTCGTCCTTCCATGATACTTGGGATCCTTCACATAGGCAATGGCTACTTGACTATCACAATAAACTATTACCGGTCTTGGAACCTTAGTGACAGTGGCTAAATTTTCCAAGAAACGTTTTAGCCATACTACTTCTTGCACTGCGGCAGAACATGCAATAAATTCTGCCTCCATCGTAGATAAGGTCGTGCATGTTTGTTTCTTGCTATTCCAAGAAATCGCACCTCCATTGAGCAAGAATGCATATCCAGAAGTCAATTTACGCTTATCCAGGTCTCCACCCCAATCGGCATCTGAATAGCTTAATAGGCGTAAATCATTCCCTTGGTAAGAAAGTCGATAGTCTATGGTGCCCTTCAAGTATCTCAGGATCCTCTTCATTGCTTTCTAGTGTGCTTGACCAAGATTTGATTGATATCGGCTCACCAATCCCACGCAATATCATATGTCGGGTCGAATACACATCATAGCATACATCAAACTTCCGACTGCACTAGAGTAAGGAACAATTTCCATTAATTTAATTTCTTCTGGAGTCTTAGGACACATCTCAGTACTTAGGCCTTCACCTTGCATGACAGGGGTATCAATGGGATTACAATACTGCATATTGCAACACTCAAGAATCTTCATTATATAAGACTCTTGAGATAAAGCAAGGAGTTTCCTTGATCGATCTCTTTCGATCTTAACTCCTAATATATAAGCAGCTTCTCCCATGTCCTTCATTTCAAAATTGGAGGACAACCATTCTTTTATGGTAATAACCAAAACCTTGTCATTTCTAACCAATAGAATATCGTCGACATAAAATGATAAAATCACAAATTTATCTTCGGACCGCTTGACATATGCACAGTGATCTTCTTCGATCATCATGAAACCAAAAGTTATTATTGCTCGATGAAAATGAATATACCACTGTCTAGATGATTGCTTAAGGTTGTAGAGTGAGTGATGAAGCTTGCAAACTTTATGCTCTTGACCTTTAGCTATGAAACATATTGGTTGTTTCATATAGATTTCTTCATCTAGTTCTCCATTGAGAAATGCCGTCTTTACATCCATTTGATGTAATTCAGGGTCCAAATGTGCAACGATGGTTAGAATAAGGCGTATTGAGGTAAACCTTACAACTGGTGAAAAGGTTTCCTCATAATCTATACCCTCTTGTTGAGTATAACCTTTCGCCACAAGACGAGCCTTATACTTTTTAATAAATTCGTCCGCCCTTCGCTTAATCTTAAAGACCCATTTGTTTCCAATGGCCTTACAATTGGGTGGTAGATCAACCAAGTCCCAGACATTTTGCCTTCATAGACTCCATCTCATCTTCCAAAGCTTTTCTCCATTCTTCCTTATCAGAGGATGAGAGAGCCTCTTGAACAGTCTTAGGCTCGGCATCGTCATTCTGAGCAATCATAAATGCTTCCCCTTCAATCTCAAAACGACGAAGGGGAATACTTTTACGATTACTTTTATGCAATTGAATTTCTCTTGAATTCAATTCGTCAAGCGATGCAACACCCCCACTAGGTCTTACATGTTGAGGTAAATTTTCATTTCCCTCTACAACATCAGTGGGTGTGTTATTAGGATCTTCCATCTCATATAATTGGAAGTCCTTATCAATCTCACCTGTACTAGGAAAATCGTTCTCCAAGAACGTGACATCTCGTGACTCCATTTTGATCACACTTCCATCAGCTTGTTCACCTATGAACACGTACCCTTTTGAGTGTTCAGAATATCTTATAAAGATACATTTCTTCCCTTTAGGTCCTAATTTTCCATATTTATGGGAAGAATCATGAACATAAGCTGCACATCCCATGGACGTAGACTACTCAAGTCTGGTTTCGTACTAGTCAATAATTCATAAGGGATGGAAGTGACCGATTTTGAGGGCAACAGTCAATAACGCATCTCCCCAATAGGAGATAGGTAGATTTACTTCCGCCATCATAGACCTAACCATTTCTAATAGGGTTCTATTCTTTCTTTCAGCTACCCCATTTTGTTGCGGAGTACCAAGAATAGTCAATTGTCATACAATTCCTTTTTCATCACAAAGAGCCTTGAATTGCTCCGGTAGATACTCACATCCACAATCGGTTCTCAATGCCTTTATTGTTTTGTTCAACTGATTCTCTACCATCGCTATATATCGTATAAAGCAGTCTAATGCTTCTAACTTATGGGAGATAAAAAAGACATAACCGAAACGCGTGAAGTCATCTATGAAAGTGATGAAATATGAGGCTCCATGCCTCACCCTCACATTCAAAGGACCACAAATGTCAGAATGTATGAGATGCAATGGAATTTTGGCTCTAGTCCCTTTATCGAATGGTTTTCTAGTTGCTTTTCTCGCTAGGCAATGTTGACATACAGGTAGATCAACATTAGTGAGTGACCCTAAAAGGCCTTCTCTAGCTAATATTTGCATTCTTTGCAACTCAATGTGACCTAATCTAGCATACCAAGTACTTGCATCAATCTCAACATTATAGAAGATGCAATTAAAGAAAAACAACCATCGACATTAATATTGTACTGATCATAGTCAATGTCTAACACCATAAAACCATTCGATACATGATCGAAACCATAATAAACTGGTCCATACAAAATGTCAACACAATCACCATGGAAATTCAATACATAACCTAAGCTTAGAAGAACAACTACGGAGACCAAGTTTCGTCGAATATCTGGAGCATAGAGGACATCATGTAGGAATAGGTTTCAACCACCACATAAAATCAATTTACATGTGTCGACACCCTTCACTTCAATTCTTAAGTTATTCCCAACATATATCCATCTTCTTCCAAGTTGTATCCGCCGATACTCCACAAATGCTTCTTGATCTCTAGCTACGTGATATGTTGCTCCTGAGTCTACAGTCCACATTAGATGAGATTTAGCAAGCATCACAATGCTAGAAACAAAAGCATTACTTAAAGTGATAGAGTAATAGGGTACCTCTTTCGGCTCAGTGCATTCACGAGCAAAGTGACCCATCTTACCACAATTGTAGCACTTCATCTTGGCCTTGTCCTTCTTCCCACCACGCTTCTTGCGTTGGAAGGTCTTAGCCCTCTTAGGTGCCTGATTAGTCTTCTTCCCTTTGTTGTTGAATTGAGAATTCCTTTTGCGCTTGAAGCCCGAAACTTTGCGCGAACTCGATTCAACAACATAAGCATGGGTAAAGGATCTCGCAGCCTCTACGCGCTCATCCTCTAATTCCAAATGACGCGCTATATCATCAAAAGTGACAATATTCTCATTATGCATCATATTGATTTTCATATGCTCCCAATTGTCAGGAAGAGACCTTATAACAGCCTGAACTTGTTGTTCATCAATAAGGGAGTGACCTGCCGACTTCAACTCATGAATCATATTTGACATCTCCCGAAGATGTTGCCTCATTGTTACATTTGGGCACTTTCGGAATGTGTCAAACTTGATGGTGAGTCTCCTCAGCTTAGTGACAGATGTACCCCCAAAACTTATCTTTCAAGGCAACCCACATAGCTTGAGCTTTATCATAACTTTCAAACTCATACATAAGATCATCTTGCATACAGCTCAGCAATGTAATGTGAGCAATGCTATTTTTCTTTTTCCAAGCTTGATAAGCTTCTAGATCTCTCCTGTGTTGAGCTGAAGTTCCATGCTAGGTTCATCCATGGTATTGTTGAGGGTTTCCAAAACCTCTTGCTCCTCAAGGATGTACTGAACCTTTCGGTGCCAAATATCATAGTTGTCACCGTTCAGCTTCTCACCCTTATTGAGGTCAGCCACAATGGTCTTGGATGCCGAAGCCATAATCAATTACTATAGCATATTGACATAATAAACGCAGAATCAATACTAGCACACTTTACAGAGTAACACACATATTTAATTTGCAGCAAAGAAAAACTAAATTAATGATAATTCAACAAAAAACACAGAAGCAAAAGTTCACTATGTTCCCAATCAACTCCTATGTACAATTGTTCTATTATCATTAATTAGTTTAATTTGCGTAAATTTTAAGTTCTAGGTGAACTCCTTCGAATTCTACCAACCTACGAACTCCCACTAGGAAAAATAATTACATGACCTCATGTAATTTCTATACTTTTCCATTAACACAAAAACATAGCATGATATGAACCAACGTACACACAACAATTATGCTTCAACTATAATGAAAATCACAATTCAACATCAAATGGATTTCCTACCATTGTTCGAATTTTCTAGCAACTAAAAAATTGCAAGTATATTAAACTATATACATGATATCATCGAACCAAGCTCTACACAGCATATATGACATCATTTTCATACAGGCTAGCTACTGTATTTCCTAAAACATAAGAAAATACCAGCTGCAAAGAATAAACTATGCATTAAACCCCCAAAAATACGCGTACTTAGGGTTTCCTACACATTTTCATACATTTATAAAATTCAAAAGTATAAAATAATTATACCACAGTGTAGAGAACATTCATACGAACCAAATGCCACCAACTATGCTCCAATCCGACCTTACACGTGCCCACACGCGCCGCCTGAGTGCGCGGCGCGTGTGGTGCACGTGCCAGCGAGCCAAATGGCTCCCGGCCGGCCCAACCGTTGACCGCCAGACCGGTTGACCGGTCCGACCGTTGACCGATCAACGGTCGGGTCGGGTCGGGTCAATCTCGGATCAAATCTCGGGTCGGGTCGGGTCAACCTCGGATCAAATCTCGGGTCGGGTCGGGTCATGGGTCGGTCGCCTGTCAGTGATCGGCCAGCCAACTTCCGCCGACGGTGATGTCATCCAAGCAGTTACCGATCGTTGGATGAAGTCATCTATGACGTCAACACGTGTCGCTTAGCCGACGCGCGTGACGCTCATGTATCGTTCGCCGATGCTAGCGCGTGACGTCACGCACCAGTTCGCTGGCGTCCCTAGCGCGTCCGGCGCGTGGATCCCATGCGCAGCAACTTCTGGCCGCGCGTGTGGGCGCATCCGGCGTCCTTTGGCGGTGCTCTACCCATCGTCGGACTCGTCTCGACGAGCACTTTCACCCTGTATATTTAAAAAATAGATTTTGGCCAAAAAAATATTTCGAAAATTGGCCAAAATCATACGGATGCACACGACCCCGAACCCGTTCTTTTCTTCGGTTCGATTTCAAGTTTTTAGATTGTAATTCCGACCAAGAAATATCAAAACAGTGTAGAATACAATCTCTTGATCTCGATATCAAATGGTAAATGAGAAAATTCATCGAAAAAACAAGGTAAAAATCACAACCGGCTCTGATACTAACGTTGGAAATCAAGTCGGCGTAAGACGACTTACTCGATTCCGATGCGCAAACAACAATTAACCCCGGAACAAACGTTGAATTGCGAACGAATCACGAACAAAACTTTCTCGCGTTGGTCTGAATGCAATCACAAGGAAAGCACCCGATTTTCACAGCGTGAATGCAAACTATTCTCGTAAGGAAGAAATGGAATGCCTTGATGGAAAGGGAGAGAAAGGAAGAAAACTTTCTGAACGTACACTCATCCAACCAGTCCAACGCTTGTCTTCGGGAGCCTTTGATACAACTCCCTTCATACCCTTTCATCGCAGCATATCAATGCGAAATGGTGCATGCCAATCGCACCCCATCATGGACGTACTAGCTAAAGTACAACAATATGGAAGAGGCGACATGGGAGATCGAAGACAATATAAGGATCCAGTATCCATATCTTTTTGATGGAACAGGTAAAGTTTCAAATTTCGAGGACGACATTTTTCTAGAAGGGAAGAATTGTGATGTCTCAAATTTTATTCAACTAATTAATTAGTCATGGTGAGCTTTATTAGTCAATTAGTTTAATTTTCATGACAAGTTTAGTAAAATAGGCAATTTAATTTAGTAAGATAATTTAGGGATCAAGGCAATTGAATTTTCACCTGGTATGGATGCCATGTGTGCCTAATGTTCTATGTTAGTACCTAAGTTAATTTCTATGTGATTGTTCTTGTAGGGCCGACCACCTTAGTATTAAATGTGAGAGAATTTAGACAATTTTTTGGCCTAACCTAAGGGTGCCGTCCATGGTCTTGCAAAGGCCATGCGAATTCTTTTTGTTTCTAAATTAAATATAACCAAATAGGCTTATTAACCTACCTTTAGGCGTCCATCATGGCTATTTTTATCCTTGCTCCAATGTTTTTTCATGCAATGAAGTAATTCCCATGCCCTCATCATTCCTTCTCTTCCCTATACGTGGTAGATTTCTTCTCCTTCCTTTCCTTTTCTTTTTCTTCCATTTCTCCTTCTTCATTTAACTCACTTCTCGGCCCTCATCGAACCCTCTCACTCTCCCTCACTTGCCTTCTTTCTCTCTTGGTTTTTCTCTCTCGCCTGCAAGCTTACTTCTCTCTTCTCTCGCTCTCATCTTCGTGCTCGAGCAAACCAGCAAGTTGAGAGCATCCTTTGAATCACAGCATGCTGAGGAGAAGAAGCTTGTAACATCCTCGACTTCGACCCTTATTTTGGCCTGACCAATAAGCCAAAAGCTCGATACGCCTATGGCAAGACTTGGCCATGAATCGACTCGAGAGCCAATCATGAGTCAAGTGGTTGTTCAAGGATCAGCAACCCAAGGTCTAGCTACAGAGTGTTCAAACATGGAAAGATTATTCGACTATAAGGATTGGTTGTGAGATGATCACGTACAATCACGGATCAACAGACAGTCGTGGCTCGGTTTTGCTTGGTCAATGCACCAGTCGCGGGTGATTCCACTTGGTCGTTGTACCAACTTTGGATGACCATGTGTCAATCTAAGACAACCATGAGTCAGAACGAACCGATCAATTGTCACGATTACATGACAACCGATAATCAACCATGGATCGAATGAATTCAACAAGGTTCAACTTTGAACTGACCATGATTTGTGGTGCAAGACCTTGGATTGGCCATAGGATTGCCCATGGAACTGGTTGACCACCAAGGACTGGTCACAAGCCTGGTCAAGAGGAAGTGGCCCGTGGATAGGCCTACAACCCGGTTAAAGGGCTAACTGACTAGGCTAAGGCCCAACCTTAGGACCCAGTCACAAGCCTTTTCTCTCGGTAAAGGGAAGCTCAAGCTCAGGTTGGTTGATTGAGCCCAGTTGCATCCGACTCCATATAGACATGTCTTAGGCACGAACCCCTCAAGCTAAATAACATGGTAGATCGTGATCAAACTCGATTAATTCCCACCCGATGACAAGGCTTCATAACTTAGATTTTTTTTCAAGGTGTTTTTTTTTCCTTTGTCGCGTAGTCATTAAATATACGTTGACTAAGGGTCGACAATTGGCACGTTAGGCTCTTGCCTTGGAAGATAAGTGTAAAACTTGAACCTCGACTCATTAACGAGGGGGACACCTAAACCTATTTTGGAGAGTTCACACTTAGGCACGTCAGGCTCTTGCCTTGGAAGATAAGTGTGAAACTTGAACCTCGACTCATTAATGAGGGGGACACCTAAACCTATTTTGGAGAGTTCACACTTAGGCACGTCAGGCTCTTGCCTTGGAAGATAAGTGTGAAACTTGAACCTCGACTCATTAATGAGGGGGACACCTAAACTGATTTTGGAGAGTTCACACTAAGTGTGAACAAGTATGAATGCATTTAATGAGTTGCAGACTAAGTGTGAGTGCATGCGAACACACTTAATGAGTTACGAGCTAAATGCAAATGCGTACGAACACATTTAACGAGTTGTGGGCTAAGTACGAACATGTGTGAACTCATTTAATAACCCTTTGAACCATTTTTTAGGGGAGGGAAGACCCTATAAATAGGGGTGGAAACCTCCATCCCAAGCCATCCTCACCCAAAGCCTTTCCTCCTCTCCTCTTCTCCCTCAACCAACTAACCTCTCCCTCTTCTCCTCCATTCGACCATCTTGACCACGAGGAGTCCTTGCCATGGGACTTGTCGCCGTCCTTGTCATTGTGCTTATCGTCATTGCCATTTTAAGGCCGCTGACTTAGAAAGTTGTAAGTAGAATTTACTAATATTTGACTAGGACATTATGTTATGCTAATCTGAGCATGTGACGAGTCATTGATTGAAGTCAATTGAATTGTTCTTGCTTGAACTTGTTTGATAACATTTTACGAACATGCCTATGTTGCTGATTTATTTTATGATGTTGTTGTGCCCTGGAAACTACGAAATGGGATCTCGTTGGTCTTGGACATGGGTTGAAACACGATGGACTAGGCCTTACTTCGTCAGTTCGATATTGAGGCGTATTGATTCTGAGCTATGTTCAGATCGAAGTCGGCATTCAAACATAACAACTCAAGTCACAAGCCTTTAGTATTAAGTAGAACTTATAATATATGGTTAAGGTGTTGTGTTACGCTAATCCAAGCATGTAGCAAGTCCTTTATTGAAATATTGTGACTATGTTCTTGCTTGAGGTTCAGCTGTGTTTGCTTCAATCAATTAAGACCTTGTTCCTTGATTGAGTTCGATTCTAGTTTGATGAGCTTTGGCTCATGCTTTGGCTTGAGTTGCTTTGGAAGAAGCCCGATTTGTGTGTTTATTTTATTTGCTTTGGTTTTTGCTTCGATACAAACCTATTCGAAAAGCATATTTGTGAAAGCTTGCTATTTCCTTACAAAACTATTTCCAACCGTTTTCATAAGTGCATGTTCTAGTTCACACATCAAGCTCTAGAAAAGGGGTTCGTCGGCCTTGAACGTACATGGGATCATGTCAAATTAGTATTTTCTAGGTTTCGATGCGATATTGAGATGTATCGTTCTCGAGCCAAGTTTAGTACTAACTCGGTGATCATGTCATGATGGGCTGGTCTTTTCTTGGTATTGATGCAATATTGAGGCGTATCGTTCCCGAGCCAAGTTTGGCACTAAGTCAGTGAACATGTCACGACAGGCCGGTCCTTTCATGTCTTCGGTGTGATATTGAGGCATATCATTCCCAAACCAAGTTTAGTACTCGTTTGGTGTATCGAACATATTGAACCAAGCCGCAACCCATAATTTGCACTCGGCATGTTCGACAACTCGAATCTAGTAAGGCATTTCACACACTTATGCATGGCATGCCTTCAAGCCTTAAACTAAAAGAGAAGATAAGAATTGGATTGTGATGCTTGATGCATGGTCATACGAGGGACTAATTTCTAGCCATTGACCAGTGGATTTCGGCAACGTTACCCGACGGACTCATTGTCAGAGGATCGCCCAATTAGGGGATGTTGCTCGATAGATTTCGGATGCCTAGTGGATTTCGGAAGAGTCGATGGATTTCGGCTATTAATTAATGAATCCCGTGCTCATGAGTTTCTTATATTATGGAATGAATCTTGATTTATGCTTGCATATAAGTGAGGCGTGAGTTCCTCATGTTATGTATTGAATCTTGGCTTATGCTTGCATGTTGAGAATTTTTCTTGTTACTAACCAAGACATAGCTTTTGTTTTGCTGTTGATTTGCCATCGACAATTGCTGGGGATAAGTTATATGCTTGTTGATAGGCAAGGTATCCCCTTACTCGGAAATTAGTGAGTTTTACTTACTGAGTCCATGACTCACCCCATTGTTTTTTAGAATTGCAAGTATGGAGGTCTCACACTAGTTCTAGAGTTGAAGTCTCGCTAGAGGAGCTAAGATTTATCCCAGCCTTTTGAGCATAGAAGATGTAGCGGCTATAAATATAATGGCCCATGATAGAAGGGCTTATGCATGTAATTGATGCAATTGTGTGTTTGCAAATGATTGTTTTCCTAAATTTTTATTGTTGTCTAGGTGTTGTTTATAATGCTTCCGCATGTGCTTAATGAAATAATAAAAAGAAATGGGACAGCGACGCGCTTGGGACATCACGAAAATATAACCCTTACTGCTTGTAACCTTATAGGTGGAATCGAGGTCATTACATCAAAATGGGGTTATTTGGAGTGATAAGGAGTGTCGGGATTCGGGGTAGTTAGTTAGGAAAAACACCCCGTACATGTGATTGCTTAGTTGATTCTCTTGAAAGTTAGTTATAATCCTTTAACTTTATTTGTGGATGTAGAAAAGGATTTTCCTAGAATTCCTGCAATTTCAATATGAGCACTTAAGGCCACATTTCAATCTCAAAAGGAAAGTCAAACCAAGACCCTCGACTAGGAGGGATTCTGTAAGCTCTTGAGACCATAGGTGGGTTGATGGAACCGCTAGTCCATTAGCAACCAACCAATAGTATGGTTGTAATGAAGGGAAACCGAAATAGTAACAGTGAATGTCCTCTGACGCATAGCCAGGTGGAGAATTCTTGAAGCTTCAACCTTCATGGTTCACTAGAACAGGAGATCCCGAGAAGGCTGCATCCTGGCTTGATAAGCTAGAAAAGATCTTTGTACTTCTACAGTGCTTTGAGGAAAACAAGGTGACCTTAGCGACCTACCAACTATAAGGTAACACCGATCGCTGGTCGAAAGCCACCAAAGGAAGAATCTTCCCTGAATGTGCTGCGATCACTCGGAATGCCTTTGTTGGGGCATTCAATGGAAAATACTTTTTCAAATGTGCTCACAATCGAAAGATGGAGGAGTTCCTGCGAATTCAGCAAAACAACATGATGATAGATCAATACGAAGCCAAGTTCGCTGAGTTGTCCAAGTTTGCCCCTAGGTTGATTGAAGATCCAGAGGACAGGGCGAAATGATTTCGGGATGGACTGAAGCCTGACATCCAGAGTGAACTAGTGCCATTGAACTTGAAAGAGTACAATGAGTTATACAAGCAAGCCCAATTGATCGAAAAGGATTCACCGAAATGAGCCTCTACATCCAAGCCACATTATCCAGCCCTCAATCCAACCGGCATCATGACGAAAGGCCAATACAAGGAGGAAAATGTCCTCTTACTCCCAATAAGAGAAATAAGAATGGGAAGGTAATTCTCATACAAGGTGATGCATGTGCATTTGCGAAAAACGACATGGAAATGCCCCATGCCCAACTCGAACGGGACTATGCTTTGGCTATGGTCAACGAGGCCTCCTCATAAGGAATTGCCCCGAACAACAAAAAATGTTGCAGCCACAGTAGCCGCAAATGATGCAACAAAATGAAGTTCTGCCACAAGATAATCTTCCCCCAACTCAGGGAAGGGCATTTGCACTCACTTAGGAGGAAACAGAGAACCCTAGAACGTCATCTAAGGACTTGATGAGCCAAATGATCGAATTGTACTTAGACCTATTTGTTATGATATTTTGCTATACTCAAAATGTTCAAATAAGCGTGAGTTATATTTAGGAATGGCGTTGAATTCATTTCAAGAGTACGCACTATATGTAAAATTCAGCAAGTGCAAACCTTGGTTAAACCGCATGATTTTCCTAGGTCATGTAGTGATTGGCGAACAATAATAATCAAAGTGGTGCAACGGAAAAACATCGAAGCCAGAGTTAGAAGACATGCTTCGAGCCTACATCCTAGATTTTAAAGGAAGTTGGAATGAATAGCTACATCTCTTTGAATTTACCTACAACAATAGTCATTAATAAAGCATTGAAATGGCACCACTTGAAGCACCTTATGGTCGAGCTTGCAGAAGACCAGTGTGTTGGGATGAGGCTGGAGAAAGGAGAATTACTGGTCCTGAGCTAATCCAACTAATTGTAGAAGCTGTGCAAGTAATTTAAGATAGGTTGAAGGTTGCCCAAAGCCATTAGAAGAACAATGCAGATAGACATCATGAATTGTTAGAGTTCTAAGTAGGTGACCATGCGTTCCTTAAAATATCACCGATAAGAAATGTGTCACAGTTTGGGAAGAAAGCGAAAGTGAGCCCAAGTACGTAGGACCTTTTGAAATTCTTGAAAGAATAGGGAATTTAGCATATTGATTGGCTTTATTGCCAAAAATTGCGCAAATACATTATGTATTCCATGTATTGATGTTGAAAAAATATGAACCCGATCCGGCACATGTACTGAACTTCGAAGAAATCGAAGTGGATGACCGAGTGTCGTATGTTGAGGAGCCTATGTGGATCGTGGATCAAAAAGAGCAAGTCTTGCTCAAGAAAGAAAGTCATTCTTGCAGTAAAGGTCCTATGGCGACACCATGGCATGAAAGAAGCCACTTAGGAAAGTGAAAAAGTTATGAAGTGCTAGCACCCATATTTGAAATTTCGAGAAAGAAATTTTTAAGGGGGGAGAGTTTTAACATCCTCGATTTTGACCTTTATTTTGGCTCAACTCATAGGCCAAAAGCTCGATATGCCAATGGCAAGACTTGGCCATGAGACAGCCTAAGAGCCGGTCATGAGTCAAGTGGTCGTTCAGGGATCGATGACCCAAGGTCCAGCTAAAGAGTGTTCAAACATGGAAAGATTATTTAACCATAAGGATCAGTCGTGAGATGACCACGTACCATCACGGATTGACGGACAGTCATGGCTTGACTCCACCCGGTCAATGCACCAATGGGGGGTGATTCTGCCCGATCGTTTTATTGACTGCGGACGACCATGAGTCAATCTAAGATGACCGTGAATTGGAATGAACTGATCGATCCCACGCAATTACATGACAATCGATAATCTACCATGGATCAAATGAACTCAATAGGATTCAACTTTGGATTGACCGTGACTTGTGGTGCAGGACCTTAGACTAGCCACAAGACTGGCCACAAGCTTGGTCAAGAGGAACTGGCCCATAGACAATCCACAAATTGGTTAGAGGACCGATTGACTAGGCCAAGGCCCAGTCCTAGGAGCTAGTTGCAAGCCTTTTCTCTCGGTAAAGGGAAGCTTGAGCTTTGTCGATGAAGCTCAATTGCATCTGGCTCCATATGGACATAGCTTAGGCATGAACCTCGGGCAAAATAACATGATAGATCGTGGGCAAACTCGATTAATTCCCACTCGGCGACATGGCTTCATAACTTAGATATTTTCCAATGTGTATTTAATGCGTTTGTCACATAGTCATTAAATATATGTCGACAAAGGATGGACACTTGGCACGTTAGGCTCTTGCCTTGGAAGATAAGCATGAAACTTGAACCTTGACTCATTAATGAGGGGGACACCTGTGACATTCGGATTTTTCCGGACCTCAAATACATAACGGCCCATCACGGATCGACGAATTTGTCGTCAGACTACATCGTTGGCACCACTTGAGGATGTCGTTTCGTCACTACCATTGTTGGATCAAGATATTACATATCGTAATGACCTTTCGATGTACCCTTATAATTATGTCTTGTTATGTCGTGACGATTCAATCACCATGAAACTCAATGTCTCATCGAAAATTCCCTTAGGTAAGGCCATTTGTGAGACCAACCTCATCCGCATTTGCACTTTATTGAGCTAGCCTCCCATGCCAGCATCCGACGTCTCTATGTACACGTTCGATATGACCAACTACGAAGGGAAAAAATGGCAATTCTGAACCGCCTAATCCCTTCTGTGCATGAGGACCGTAGACCACCCATCTCTCATGCACATCTCTCCATTGCGCGGGTCAACAAACGAAGAGAGTTGACCCGATTGCCACACCATTGCATGAAGGGAGGCAGGTGGCAAAGAAAACCCAGTAAGAGAGCCTCGTTTTCCCCCAATTGTCCCTCGACCGAGCTGCCACCAAGGGAGGGGAAGTTGACTCAATTAGTCAACATGCAGCAAACGACCTTTCTTCCTTCTTCTTCGTAGATGCCCGGCCTTGCACCATTTTCAGCGACAGCTCCAGCAACTTCCCGAACCAAAACCCTTGTGATGTCCTAGCTGTGCTCCACCGCTAGCCACCAATGCCGTGCGTTCAGCTGTCTCACCGCCAGCCTCACCGTCGTCCTTCAGTTGCCGCCAGATTAGGAGACTCACAGCTCACGCTCCACCACATGCCACCGTTGCCATCACCACTCCATCTCGCCTCAATCGTAACCCGTAGCTCATCGCCCGCTTGCCGTCAACGCAGTTGGACCTAAGGCAAGCTGAAGTCTACCAATCTATATAGTGCGTTGCTGTTGTTGCCTGAGCAAGTGCATTACCAGATTGTATTATTCAAATTCTTCTGTTGAACGGTGGGATTTGGGATGACTAGATTGGTTTGGGGCTAGGCTACTAAAGGAGCTTCATATTTCTCATAAGAAAATGCGATTTTGGCCTTCGAATATGCATCAATCTTTGCTTTTTTGAAGCTATGGAAATTTTGCTTGTGAACTGTTTTGAAAATCTCCCAACTTGTGTTGAAATTTCTATATACCGAGGCGTCGCTCGCAAATGTTTCAAGAAATTTTGGTGTCCTCGAAATTCTTAACTTTTATATGAATTGTTTTAAAACCTTGAAGTCGGGATTGAGATTTGGATTCACCAATGTGCCAATTTCAAATTTACTTATAGTTTTGACAAATCGTTAGATCTCGAGCTATGAGGCGTGAGTACGACTTGAGGCTTTACATGTGAATTTCGAAAAAAACATTTGAGGGTTAACCATGAAAGTGGATTTTATGGATTTGGCATCGTACTTTTGATTTCGTGAATTGATTTCATTGATATGAAAATGACGTATTTTGAAAGACTATTGATGTTGTATTGGTGTGTCTTTGAAATCTTTACTTCGCATTACTTGATACCATAAATTAGAATTTTCAAAAAAACTCAAGAGATTTTCCATGTTGGTGATTCGAAAACATTTTAGCATTAAATTGATTTGATTACTACACCATGGTTGAAATGTGGCACCCCCAATCTGGCAAGGTCGCCACAGATACCTTTCGCTCTACCTATTGAATACTAGTTACATAACTTTGTTTCAGGGTTAAAGAAGAACCGTAGTTCATAGGCATTTTTTTTTTTTCTGAAAAGAATTTAGCGCAGCTTATTAGCCGAAGCATAAACAAGTCTCACCATCCCTCTACTCCCATAATGATGATACAATACACACCAACTATACATCAGAGGAAATCACAAAGCCGAGCCACTTTTTATTTATATTTTCATGATGAACTTCTCGGGTCGGTACAACCAAAAAGCCAAGACTCTTAGCTAAACATTGCCACAGCTCAAAAGAGAGATCTCGACCCCTTATATCGATCACGTATAACCCTCTATCTACAAGTGTCGGCTATCCTCAAAAAGTGTTAGCTCCTACTCCTCACGCGGGCCATCACACCCACCCTGGTGCATCGAGCGGTGGCGGCGGCAACATCCCCCGCATCACTCCGTCACGGCGGGCGTGGACAGACAAGAACTCCCGGATGACCGGGCCCCCAGCCAAGCCCACGTCATACATCACCAGCACACGAACCCGTATGAACGTCAAACCAGGGATGGTGACACAATCAAGCTCCATACACTCGATCTCCACGTCAGATGGAAGGCTGTAAAAGGTACCCCGCGTGACTGGAGGGAGAGTCATCTGTCTAATCTGAAATGTTGGTCCCCAAAGGAGTGAGTACAACCACTCAGCAGGTAAAAGATCCATTAAACTACTCAATGCATCAAACAGAACAATCAAGGCATCATAAACAAAGCACATATCATTCATGCATCCAAGCATAACTTACCTTACAGCCATATGTGCATATACCATCATGCACTCATCATCAAGCATTCATGCATATCCATGCCTTATGTGCACATACCACCATGCACTTATCATCAAACAGTCATGCATATATCACCATGCCATATGTGCATATACCACCATACACTTATCATCAAACAGTCATGCATATATCACCATGCCATGTGTACACATCCATGCGCATGATTCAATTCTCGATCTTTATATTTCAAATAGATCACATCATTTTCTTCCCAGGGACTAATGTTTGCATCCCACAATTTATCGCTCGCATCCCACCTGGCATCGCGAGGAACCTCCGGCACACACCTCCGGGCATCGCGACACTCCCGGGGCATCTGGTACATACACTCCAGCATCCCGACACTCCCGGGCATCCGGCACACACACTCCGAGCATCCCGACACTCCCGGGCATCGTCGCCTCACACCTCCGATGGTCTCGTTATTTTCTCAATTTATATTCACACATGTATCTCAATTTCAACATGGCATTTGATGCAATAATATCAAGGGTCTCAACCAACTTTTCATGCCATATAACATGCCATATGTCATCACATGTGCAGCAAGATTCAGTCACTTAAAAACAATATAATTCATGGGGCAAACTCATGGATTATTGTTATTATTTTAGAAACGGAATGCGTCCTTTTAATTTACACTTCTTAAAATTTAGTGATTGGCCCTAATAATTTCTAAGAATTTAATACATCATAGACAAGCTCTAGAGGCATTTATCTCATGAAGAACACAACACCACCAAAATTTCATACAAAACATAATAGTCCATGCATTACAGCTATTGAAATTCGCACAATCCAGCTTGCACAGTTTTAGAAAACATTCTAATTAAATACTCAAATGACCCTAAAAAATTATGAAATTCGAACATGTGATAGTCAAGACATAATGGCAGATATTTCATGAAGAACAAGATCCCCATATAATTCGGTATAGACCATACATCACAGCACTACTATTCTAACAGTTCAACTTACACAGATTTTGAAACATTTTTGGTTAAATAGGCAAATGAACTTCAAAAATTACGAAATTTGAATATGTTGTAGGGAAGACATGAAAAGAGATATTTCATGCAGAACACGTTTCCAAAAGAACCTCATACAAAATGATATAGTCCACGCATTGCAACTTACAAAGTCCGAACACATCAGATTGCACAGTTTTAGAAACATTTCCGATTAAATACACAAATAACCTTAAAAAATTATGAAATTTGACTATGTGATAGCCATGACCATAAGGTAGATACTTCATGAAGACATGAAAGTCAGATTCGTCCTAGGTAATTCAATATGGACGGTTAAAACCCCTGTTCCTAGTACCGAAATTTCCAGATCCAGTCCGAAATTTCCAGATCCAGTCTTTCCAAAGAATAACGATTTCACCCACTTATACTTGTTTTTTTTGTCCCAAATTTGAGTATGTTATACTTAAAGAAGTCCTTTACAACTTTCATTTAGAGATCAAAGCCAAAATTCAACTAGAACATCACATGCAAGTCACTAGAACATCCAAGGTCGAGCTGTTTATCTCAAGAACAGTACACTAGACTAGAGCACCACTCTTATAACTTCAATTTTTCACATTCTATACATCCGAAATTGTTACCATTCAATCACACACACTAAGCACAGCATGCAAGAGTAGATCAAAGGATCCCACTTGCCTCCAAACCGAGTAAACGACGGCGCGACACGGCGGCAACGGACGGTGATGCACGGCCCCTCCTCCTTCCTTCTTCCCTTCTTCCTTTCTTCCTTTGTTCCTTCTCTTTCTCTCCTCTCTCTCTCTCAGACGAACCCTCCTCTCTCTCTCCCTCTCTCTTGCTTAAACCGGCCACCCTTTCCCCCCTAATTTCCTTCCCTTCATCATTAGCCATCATCACTTTTTGCATGGGGTGACACTTGGCCATCACCATGGGACAAATGGGGGGAGGCATGCAAACCGGACTCCCCCCCCCTCCTTCGTGCGACAACAGCCCTTCATGGGCTTATGGGCCGTCCATTAAGGCCCATCTTAGGCCCAACACTCTTGGGCCTAAGACCCAAGCTTATATGACCCAAGGTTAACCCCTTTAAAAAAAAAAAACAGTTTAATCCCTATTTATACAAAGTACTAAATTACAAATTTAAATGGCTATAATACTTTGTAACATAGATTAATAAGGTCCAACTTATAAAATTCATAGCCAAAAACATAATTTCCTCATCAAATAAATCTGGATCTCACATGGGCATGGAACATGTTTCCAACAAAATATTCACCCATTAGGTGCTCGGCCATTAATTCTATTACGCTTCTTTCAGTCTAAAGACCATAACATAGGTCAATGATGCGTCCATCGCCCTTCCATAGGTTGTAAGGCATCTACAGGTTGCCACAGAGTTCTAGGATGCCACATGAAATATTATCGATGCCGTCGGACCCTCGGGTCAATGATGCCCCGGGCGTTAAGTTGCCTGGAGGATCGTAGTGGCGATGCCTCTGGAAGTCTAGGGACTGGTGAGCTCTGGAGGCTCCCCGGGTGTCGGGATGCCTAGAAGTACGACGATACACATTCCGGAGGGCTGAGGACCTCATTGACATGGTAAGCCCTGAAGGTTCCTCGTGATGCCAGGTGGGGTACAAGATGCCTAGAGGTGTAACGTAACACTCTCCGAATGCTCAGTGACTGAAATATGGAACCGGAGGCCTTCGTGATGCCAGGTTGGGTGCGATATGCCTAGAGTGACGCAAACACTAGTCCTCCGGAAGATGGTGGTAGTAAATCAAAATCTATTGAGTTCTAAAGCTTGATTGTTATGCTGTGTCATGCCATTTCATTAGAAAATTCTATTGGTTTAATGCATATCTATTCCTCCAATTATGTGTTTTGTCTATTTTGCATGAAATCAGGTAACGGTAACTGCTGAGTAGTCGTTTTCACCCCTTGTATAAACTAACATATTTCAGAGTAAGAAAGATGCCACTGCTGCCCACTCCTCCTAGTACTTTCTATGGTATTCGTGTTGATTTGCAATGGGAACAATTGGAGCATCATGATCCTGATTTGCTAGGACTTACTCTCATCCAAGTGAAGGTGATACTGACGATCGACACTGGCCTCCCCAAGAGTCTCATGCATCAGGAGCTCGTCATCCTGTATGTTCATAGGAACCGACGTACTCTGGGGCCGCTGCCACCGCTGCCAGAGGATGATGACGGGGGATCTAGTGGAATAGAGTGACCGAGGACGTGTGGACAGCAGGGAATTTTTGGACACCGGCACTTGATGAGGGACAACATGTGAATAGCTACTAGAAACGTCAGTAAATTTTTGGATATAGCCAAGTATATGAAACTTCGGCTTTTGATGTATCGACAAACGATGTCGATCCGATATATGTAAATAAAAAGTGTCCGGTTAACATCTATGTGTGTATTTAGTGTGCATCATTTCAATGTTTTGGAAGGGAGTTGTTGGATCCGCTTCCGCCATATAAATTGCGCAGGGACCAATGAAAAAGTGATAGACCCCCCAGACTCGTGGATTCCCTGAAATCCAATGATTTATCAAGGAGAATATCCAGACAAGGAAGCGATGTGGCGGCCTTAACGGATCGAGGGCCATCAGGGGGCACCACAGCGGGTGGTATCAGAGCTTGGCTTGGAGTGTTAAGATGTATTAGTAGAAAAGGAGGATATAATGATGCACACGATAAGGCACTTTTTAGGAGTAGTTGACTAACTATGAACAACGGGTGATTAAGTTCACTTGTAAAACACTGGTAACGATTGTGAGTTACCTTTGCGTGCAAGTAATATTTTATGTTACTTATATGACTCCAGTAACGCTTTTACATTATTTTCTTGATTAGTGACACTATGTCACTAATTGTTCCTGAGGCAAATGCTTGATGAACTGCAGGAAACCATGGTACGAACTGGGAGTTCTCACCCATCAAGGGCTAAAGCCCCTACTTCAAGGGCAGAACCCTAAATGGAAGATATCCTGCAGGCATTGGCTAACATAGGAAATTTGATGGAAAGACAAGTTCAACAACAACCCGGAGTAGAACGTCGCCCGCAAGGATAGGTGGAACAATTCTTGAAGTTGAAACCACCTAAGTTTACTAGAATGGGAAGTCCTGAGGAGGCAGAACAATGGATCGAGGGGATAGAAAGAATTTTTCGGTTGTTGAACTACAATGATGCCGAAAAGATAACCTTGGCAGAATACCAATTGGAGGGTAAAACACCAAGCATTAGTGGAGAGCTTCAAGAGACACGATCTTTCCACTCGGTACTGCCATAAACTGGGATGAATTTGTTAGAGCTTTCAATAGAAAGCATTTCTCTGATTGTGCCTGAGATAAGAAAATTACTAAGTTTGTTCAATTATAACAAAATGAGCTGATAGTGGACCAGTATGAAGCGAAATTCTCTGAGCTGTCTAGATATGCTCCTAGATTGATTGAGGATTGAGAGGAAAAGGCTAAGACATTCTTAAAGGAACTAAGGACGAATATTAGGAAACAACTAGTACCGCTGAATATAAGAGATTATACTGAGATGTTTTGGTTGTGGACAAAGAGGACACTTCAGGAGAAACTGTCCACAAGAAGGATCACAGCCGAATGTCAGCTCGGTGTGACAGGAGCAACAACATGTAGGTGGACCAACTTCTCAAGGGAAATCCCAGAGGCCACAAGCACAAGGATGGGTGTACACAGTAACCCAAGAGGAAGCGGAAGCTTCCAAAAACGTTATCGCAGGTACGATTTCTATAAATGGCAAAAAGTCATATGCATTGTTTGATACGGGTGCTACGCATTCTTTTATGTCTAAAAGGTATAGACAATTGAGTAAGATAGAAACTACATCTCTTGAGATACCTCTTTGTATTTCTACGCCGTTGAAGAATATGGTGTTATCTACATTGGCATGTGAAAAATATAAAATAACCATAGGGGGACAAGATATGGAAATAGACCTAGTTGTAATGGGTATGTATGATTTTGACGTCATCATAGGAATGGATTGGGTTCATGAGCAACTGGCTAAGATGGACTGTTATAGAAAGGTGATTCAATTTAATTCACCTGATCGACCTAGTTTTGAATTTTACGGCTGTAAGATAAACCCCTCCATAGCTCTCATTTCGATAGTGGAAGCCCACACACTTCTTGATGAAGGATGTCAAGGATACCTGGCAATAGTAAAAGACTATATGAAAGAGGAGAATAAACTAGATGAAATTTGAGTGGTCTGGGAATTTCAAGATGTATTTCCCAAGGACCTGCCTGGATTACTGCTAGAATGAGAAATCGAGTTCGAGATCGAACTCTTGCCCAGAAAGGAACCGATATCGAAAGCCCCGTTTAGGATGGCCTTAATGAAATTGAAAGAATTGAAGGTGCAACTACAAGAGTTGCTCGATAAAGGATTTATTAGGCCAAATGTGTCTCCTTAGGGTGCATCGATACTATTTGTGAAAAAGAAGGACAGATCGATGCGCTTGTGCATCGACTATAGGCAACTGAATCAAGTGACCATTAAGAACAAGTACCCATTACTTAGAATTGATGACCTGTTTGACCAATTGCAAGGAAGTTCGGTCTTTTCAAAAATCGATTTAAGGTTAGGGTATCATCAATTAAGGATTAAGAAAGAAGACATTCCTAACACCACATTTAGGACTCGCTATGGACACTATGAGTTCTTAGTAATGCCATCCGGATTGACAAATGCCCCGGCTGCATTCATGGATTTAATGAATAGGGTATTCAAGCCCTATTTAGATCAGTTTGTGATTGTCTTCATTGATGATATTCTGATATACTCCAAAGGACCTGAAGAACATGTGCAGCATCTGAGCGTGGTCTTGCAAACCCTTAAAGACCATAAATTGTATGCTAAATTCAGTAAGTGTCAATTTTAGTTAGACCGAATAATCTTCCTAGGACATGTGATGTCAAGAGAAGGAATTTAGTAGACCCAGCGAAAGTCGAGATGGTGGTAAATTGACCAAGACCGACAACGCCAACAGAGATACGGAGTTCTAAGGACTAGCGGGCTATTATGGAAGATTTATTGAAGGATTCCCACGACTTGTAGGTCCATTGACGAGATTGACTGGGAAGAATGTAAAATTTGAATGGAATGGACAGTGTGAAAGGAGTTTCCAGGAACTCAAAAGGAGACTGACTAAGGTTGCAATCCTAACTATTCTGTTTGGATCTAGTGGATTCACGGTGTATAGTCATACGTCTCACAAAGGATTAGGATGCGTCCTGATGCAACACGGCAAGGTCATAGCCTATGCATTGAGACAGTTGAAACCCTATGAATTGAACTACCCAACTCATGTGTCACGCCCCGAACCTCGAGCGCGTGCCCATCCCTCACTGGTCAATAAAATTGCGACGTCCCTAGGACGCGTCGCTGACCCAATCATTTTAATGCACATGTAGAAGCAAAACAATTACCCTTGACGCAACCAACACGGGACAGAAATGAAGGAAACAATTTCACAACCAAAACACTTTTATAAACAATTAGGTTTATGTACAAAAAGATCGATCCCAAAAGAAGCTGTCCTACGACCTACTCGTCGGACACATTCGCTAATCCTTCGAACTCCACTTCACCAGGCTCTAGGGCTTCGGGTCCTCCATCTAAAGACCTGAAAAGTTTAAGCCCACGACGGGGTGAAACAATGTCTCAGCAAGTTCATCCCCTAAACCCCGACTAAGAAGGAAATACGGCTAGAGGTAGTCTATGCACACAAGACAGAGAACTTACCTCGCCTCAATTCCCTCCTACATGTTAGTACAATTCATATACCCAATCGATCAATACAATCAATCAATCAATCGATAGCATTGACACAATCACTGAAATCAATTCAATTAATTCCATTGATACAATCAATCCATCCATTCAATCAATCAATCAATTCAATCAATGCAATTGATCCAACAATCAATCAATTCAATAGATACCATCAATACAACCAATTGATACAATCAATCAATACAGTTGATCTAGGGGTCCCGATTATAAGACCAAATCGTTATGACACGTCCCATACCGTCACAAAATTTTGTCCTATAATCCGGCGCTTCAATGTCAATTAATCACACATTCTAATTCGATTATTGCTCGCACAAGCTGACATAGATTGTTGCTCACACAAGCTGACATAGATCATTGCTCACACAAGCTAACATACGATCATTGTTCTCACAAGCTGACATAAAATATTGCTCACACAAGCTGACATACAATCATTGCTCACACAAGCTGACATACGATATTGCTTACACAAGCCGACGTACGATATTACTCACACAAGTTGATGTACGATATTGCTCTCACAAACCGACATATGATCATTGCTCTTACAAGCTGATATATGATCATTACTCTCACAAGCTAACATACGATCATTCTAGTGTCAGAACCCGACACTAGTGATTTTTCTAATTAAATATCAAAATTTCACAATTTTGGGATAAATATCCAAAATTTCAATCACCACTCAATTTGCACAATATAACATTCAATTGTATAAACTAAGCACACCATTGCAATCAGCACAAAATTCCAATCACCGACTATCCCAAATCATTTCCGGAAAATATTAAATAATTAAATAAATACCAAAAATAATTAAATAAATGCAATTAATTACCAAAAGTACCAACTTAGGCCGGAAATGTTAAATTAACCACCGAAACGGCCCTGGAAAATTTCTAAACCTATTTAAATAAATAGCACGATCTATCTAGTCCCTAATTAGTCTATGTTAACCGCCTAACATGCACAATTGATAATTAAATCATTAATCCATTCTAACTAACCACCTAAACCATACTTAGCCTAAACTAATCACCCCCTAAGCATCATTTACTCCCTAAGTAGAGTTTAGCAAGTAAACTCACTGGATTTATGAGCTGGTGAGTTCACGGTGACGGCGGCACGACGGTGAGCAAGTCTCGAGTCTGGCGACATCAAAGGGAGCTCGGACAGGACTAAAAATAGCCCAACACGACTCAACTAAGGCTGAGCTTCGGCCCTGTTCTGCGGAGGGCTACTGGTCGGCTTCGGGTGGGCTGGACTCGACACGGGACTGGACTGAAGATGCAGCTGAACTGGGTGACTACAACTAGAACGCACGGGTGGACTGGTGGCCGTGCGTTGTGAAGCAGCGAAGGAGCAGCTCCAGGTGGTGACGTCGTTGCTATAATGGGATGAAGCAATCGGTGAGTTAGTGCTGGAGTTGACCGAAGTCGCTGGTGGGGGCATTGCTTGCATGGACGGCTCGAGGGCAGCTAGCGTTGAAGGCTGCGGTCAACAAACCAGCTGAAGGAATTTGGTGAGTCAAGCTTCGGTGCATGAGGTGATGGAGATGCAAGTGAGAAATGAAAAGGAAAATGGCAGCGGGTGGGGTGGCACGCGGACGTTGCTTCTTTGGAGTCAACGTCGAGGAGGTCTTGCTGGAGTTTGACTCTTAGGAGGGGGTGAGTTGTGGACTGGCGACGGCGCGAACGAAGGGAGGACCGGTGGAAACAATTGATGGTGGAGCAACAAGTTCGAAAGGGAGTGGGCGGAGCTTCGACTGAACAGAAAATGAAAGGGAGGAAGAAGAAGCGAAGAAGGGGGTCGGGCCGAGGCGTACGTGAGAAGCTGAAGAAGGGGGTAGAAAGTTAAAGATTAAAATCTATACAAGGTCCAACAAGTCTTCATGCACATCCCTTTGGTCCCTTAAGCCTTCATGCACATAGAATTCCACAAATAGCTAGGTTGATGTCCACATGTTGCTGCCCCCACACAAGCCTACGAATTTCCTCAATTTGGAATTCAATTTCTTCACCAATTTCCCAAATTTGATGACCAAATTTGCTGCGAAGGAAGCCTACACAATTTTCACAATTTCTCTTCACCAAATAGCTCACTAAGGAGGCCAAACATCCACTCAATTTGGCCCCTCCGAATTTCTTTTCTTTTCCAAATCGTCCAAAGTTGATTTTCCGTAAAATCCCAAGCTCGCCGAAAATTCTTCAAAGGATGAGTCAACGTTCCTAAAATAAATCGTGACATGACCGAACTTTCAATTTCTGAAATCGGGTTCAAATTCGTGGTTAATTTCAATCGGACGCGGTTTTAGCGTGACCAAACCCACCAGGTAGCTTTTAGGAATTTTTAGTGCAATTGACCCGTGGTTGATTATTTTCAAACCACAATGTACATCTTCGACACATTAGTGACTCTCGATTGTCGTGAAAATCTCGAGGTTTCAAATACGTGCACAAGGTACCAAAACGACAGAAAAGTCGGTCTAGTGCCGATCGATAAGAATTTTGCAATTAGATGGAATCACCCATACTTAATCACATGGCTCTGTCGAATTGACCTAGCTTCGATCTCTAATCGATTTTTAACTGTGTCGTAATGACCCTTGCAGATTAGCACAGTCGACAGATTAGCACGGTCGAGCAGTCAATTCCTAGTCGAATTCTCAAGTCTCTTGTGTTAAAATCCCTTAACGGCTTCACCTAATAGACTAGTTATCCCGTCAGTAGCCAACTTAGAGAAAAGAACTATAGGCGTGTCAATGAAAAGCCCAAGTTATTCAATCGAAAACAAAACTTGAAATTTAGGATGTCATTATTCTTCCCCTCTTATAAAAATTTCATATCGAAATTTAAACCATTACAAATCTTAAACAAAAAGGCGAGGGTATAGTCGTCTCATCAAATCTTGACTTTTCCAAGTTGCTCTTCCTATCCCGTCGTGTTGCCAAACCACTTTGACCAAGGGGACCGTCTTGGTATGCAAAACCTATTCCTTCCGATCTATAATCTGAACTGGTTTCTAATCTGTCTCTGATAACTGTAACTGCGTCCACTGACTGCTGAACTAACTCTGGGCCTGTAATCTTCCATTCTCCAACTTCATCGAAACCCATTAGCATTTGGCATGCTCTGCCATACAACGCTTCAAAAGGAGCCATCTAAATGCTCTGCAGGTAACTATTGTTGTAGGCGAACTCGACGAGATGAAGCCGTTCCTCCCAGCTTCCTTTGAAATCCAACACGCAAGCTTGCAGCATGTCTTCAAGGGTTTGAATTGTCCTCTCAAACTGGCCATTTGTCTGTGGGTGATTGGTTGTACTGTACTTCGTTCCTAAGGCGGTCTGCAAACTCTTCCAAAAGGCAGCTGTGAACCTCGAGTCTTGGTCTGAGGTAATTGTCACTGGCACTCCATGCAGACGAACAATCTAATGCACGTACAAATCTGCATGACTATCCAAATCAAGGTCCTTTCGCACGGCGATGAAGTAAGCCGACTTCGTCAATCTGTCGACCGCTACCCAAATGGAATCATTACCTCATTGGACTTCTTGGTAAACCTGTCACAAAATCCATTATGATGTGTTCCCATTTCCACTTGGGAATCTCGAGAGGTTGCAGACGTCCTCACAGCTTACACTGTTGTGCCTTCACTTGTTGACACGTCGGTCACTTAGCGACATGCTTGGCGATATCCACCTTCATACTAGACCACCAATAGTGTTGACGTGGATTCTGATACATTTTCGTACTGCCAGGATGAATGCTGTAACTACAACGATGAGCTTTTGATAAAGTCTCTTCCTTAAGCTTTGCATCGCCAGGTACACATAATCATCCTTGAAACCTTAATATCTCGTTATCAGAAATCTGAAAGTCAACCTCTCTCTTTTCGATATCCTCTTGCAGAATTTTTTGAATATATGGGTCTGTCCTTTGCAACATTCTGATTCTAATCTGCACTTCCGATTCAATTCTGAGGGTGACCATAAGACTTGAAAGGTGGCCTACCTTAAATTTGAAAACCAGATCTCGAGCTCTCTAGAGTAAAATCCATTCCTTAACCAACATATGCGCAAGTGAAAACTTCCGACTCAGCGCATCTGCGACTTCCTTCAGAACTTTCATCCAGCAACGCTGTCTCATATTCAACTCCTTCTGAGAAAATAAATACTTGAGATTTTCGTGGTCAGTGAAGATCTGGAATCTTTCTCCACACAAATAATGTCTCCAAATCTTCAAAGCGAAAATAATCACTGCGAGTCGCAAGTCATGTGTCAAGCAATTCAGCTCGTGAAATTTCAACTAACAGGACGCATATGCAACAACCCTGCCATGCTGCACAACACACAACCCAGTCCTCTAAATGATGCATCATTATAGATCTCGTATCCTCCAGGACCAGATGGTATGATCAGCATGGGTGTGGTAGTCAGCTTCTGCTTAAGCTCTTGGAAACTACACTCACACTTGTCTGTCCACACGAATTTCTCTTCCTTCTTTAGTAGTCGAGTCAACGGAGAAATTAATGCTGAAAATCCTTCCACGAACCTTCCTTAGTATCCTACTAAACCCAAAAAGCTTTTGATCTCTATCACAATAGTCGGTCTTGGCCAGTTAATAACTAAATCGATCTTGGTCGGGTCCATGGAGATTCCTTCACTTGAAATCACGTGACCTAGGAAAGCTACACGGGTCAGCCAAAACTCACACTTACCGAACTTAGCGTACAACTCATGATTCCTCGAGTCAAGTATCATCTTCAAATGCCTCTCATGCTCTTTAGGACTTCTCGAATACACCAGGATATGGTCGATGAACACGATCACAAACTGGTCTAGATATTCTTTGAACACTTGATTCATCAGATCCATGAAAGCGGCTGGGGCATTCATCAAACCAAACGACATCACAATAAACTCATAATGGATGTATCAAGTACGAAACGCTGACTTTGGTATGTCCTCCTTTCTGATCCTTAGCTGATGATACCCTATCCTTAAGTCAATCTTTGAAAATATCAACGCTCCTTGCAACTGGTCAAACAAGTCGTCGATCCTCAAGAGTGGATACTTGTTCTTGATCATTACCTGATTGAGTTGACGATAGTCGATGTACAGACGCAACAAACCATCTTTCTTTTTCACGAACAAAACTAGTACTCCCCAAGGTGATGCACTAGGACGTATGAATCCCTTATCCAACAACTCTGGCATCTACACCTTTAGTTTCTTCAACTCAGACAACGCCATCTGGTAAGAAGCCTTAGAGATTGGCTCGCCGGGGCCAACTCGATCACGGACTCAATCTCTCTCGGCGGCGGGCTTAGCAATTCCTTTGGAAACACATTCGGAAATTCTTGCATTACAGCGATGTCCTCGATCTTCAACTCCTCAACTGTCGTATCCACGACAGTCACCGAATAACCTTGGCACCCCCGTCTAACAAACGAGTTGCCTCGAGCAACGAGATTAGATAATCGAGGATCCTCCTCGACTCCTAACAAACTCATAACTTTGACCTGTTAACGGTTTAAACTAGATTACTTCATGACCACAATTCATTACAATGAGATGCTTCTTGAGCCAACTCTTTTCATATATGACATCAAAGTTATACATAAGCAAACTAGTCAAGTATAACTCTAGTCAGTGATTCTTCTTTCTATAGCTTCATTACAACAAACTGAAATTCTACAACTTAACCAAAACTCCACTACGCTACTCTGATAATATCACCCCAAAAACATTCTTCCTCTGATCAGTGCATAGCTCGGTTTGTTCATATCCCCTTCGCCATCCTAGTAGCATTCTATTTGTGGTGCCTTCCCTTTGTTCTGTCCCATCATTTGGTGGCGGTAGCAGCTGCTGTGGTCCCATTTGCCTGCGCGGACAATCCTTAAACCGGTAGCTGTACTAGCCACATTTCTGAGATGACATTGAACTGAACCATGTCTTTTCCTACAAAAATGACACACGTCATTTGAGTTGGGTGTCGACTTTCCAATCTCATCCTTCTTGTTCGGCGGAATGGGATACCTTCCTTCAAACATCAGCTTCTTTCCAAATCGATAACCATCTCTGTTCAAACTGAACCTCGACCCGGATGCGGTTGCTTGTTTGATCAGGTTCCTTTCTATCAACTGGGCTCGACAGCCTCGGGATCACCTACTCCTATCAACTTCGGCAGTTGTAACTTTAGAAACTGCTCAACTAACTTGTGGATCGGCCTCTCCCGGATCACAATCCCAGGTTGGACTATAGCAGGTGCAGCAATAACAGCGGTTACGGCATTGGTGGCGGCAGTGACAGCGGCAATAGTGGCGGCATGGTCCCGTGCTTGCTGGCCCATCAAGTTCACAAGGGTCACTAGCGCTTTTACAATCCCACCGATTCTAAGATCGCTAGGTGCGGCTACACTAGCATCGACCTGCGGTGACGCTAATCCACTTGCGCTGGCCTGACCCTATGCTCTACCTCTGGCACTGACCCTAGTCGGCATCCTACCCCGAGAAACTGACGCAACACTCCTCTTCCGAGGAATCCTCAGCTCTGGATTGCTCATTCTACAGGATCTCTACAGAACCTGTTTTCCAATTCCACACAGAATTGGGAAAACTAAGCGACCCACACGAACAATCTACCAATCCACTATCAATCACATGCATAAGCATAAGAAAATGGCCATTCCTACTAATTATCCCAAGAACCCATTGCACCTTATCACTCCAATTATCGACCAACTCCAATACCACTCTGGGCGGGGATGTCACGCCCTGATCCTCGAGCGCGTGCCCATCCCTCAGTGGTCGATAAAATTACGACATCCCAGGATGCGTCGCCGACCCAATCATCTTAATGCACATATGGAAGAGAAACAATTACCCCTAACAGCAACCAACACGAGATAGAAAAGCAGGAAACAATTTCACAACCAAAACACTTTTATAAACAATTAGGTTTAGGTACAAAAAGATCGGTCCCAAAAGGAATTGTCCTACGACCTACTCGTCAGACACATTCGCCGATCCTTTGGACTCCACTTCAATAGGCTCCAGGGCTTCGGGTCTCCATCTAAGGACTTGAAAAGTTTAAGCCCACGACGAGGTGACACAATGTCGCATCAAGTTCAACTCCTAAACCCCGACTAAGAAGGAAATACGCCTAGAGCCTGTCTATGCAAACAATATAGAGAACTTACCTCGCCTCAGTTCCCTCATGCATGTCAGGACAATTCATATACCCAATCGATCAATACAATCAATCGATACCATCGATACAATCACTACAATCAATTCAATCAATTCCATAGATACAATCAATCCATCCATTCAATCAATTCAATCAATACAATTGATCCATCCATCAATCAATTCAATAGATACCATCAGTACAACCAATTGATATAATCAATCAATACAGTTGATTCAGGGGTCCTGATTATAAGACCAAATTGTTATGACACGTCACATACCGTGCCACACAATTTTGTCTCACAATCCGACGCTTTAATGGTCAATCATTCACACGTTCCAATTCGATTATTACTTGCACAAGCTGACATAGATTATTGCTCGCACAAGCTGACATAGATCATTGCTCCCACAAGCTAACATGGATCATTGCTCACACAAGCCGACATAGATCATTCCTCACACAAGCCGACATACGATGATTGCTCTCACAAGTTGACATACGAAATGCTCACACAAGCTGACATACGATCATTGCTCTCACAAACTGATGTACGATATTGCTCATACAAGCTAACGTACGATATTGCTCACACAAGCTGACGTACGATATTGCTCACACAAGCTAACGTACGATATTGCTCACACAAGCTTACATACGATATAGCTCTCACAAGATGACATGTGATCATTGCTCTCACAAGCCGACATACGATCATTGCTAGTGTCAGAACCCGACATCCGTGCTTCGAGTGGGCTAGCGTTGGCTCGGGACTGGGCTGAAGATGCGATTGAACTGGCTAACTGTGACTAGAACGCACGGGCAGACCGGTGGCCGTGCGTTATGAAGCTGCAAAGGAGCAGCTCCAGGTGGTGACGTCACTGCTGGAATGGGATGAAGCGATCGGTGAGTTGGTGCTGGAGTTGACCAAAGTCGCTAGTGGGGCGTCGTTGGCATGAGTGGCTCGAGGGTAGTTGGCGTTGAAGGTTGCGGTCAACAAATTGACTGATGGAAAATGGTGAGCTAGCTTCGGTGCATGAGGCGATGGAGATGCAAGTGAGAAATGAAAGGGAAAATGGCAGCAAGTGGAGTGGCACGCGGGTGTTGCTGCTGGAGTCAACGTCGGGGAGGTCTTGCTGAAGTTTGACTCAGAGGAGGGGGTGAGTCGTGGACTGGCGAGTGGCAGCGAACGAAGGGAGGGCTGGTTGAGACAATTGATGGTTGAGCAGCAGGTTTGGAAGGGAGTGGGTGGAGCTTCAATGGAATAGAAAATGGAAGGGAGGAAGAAGCAGTGAAGGAGGGGGATTGGTTGAGGCGTACGTGAGAAGCTCAAGAAGGGGGTAGAAAGTCAAAGATAATAATCTGTATCCATCATATCAAGGTCCCACAAGTCTTCATGCACATCCTTTTGGTCCCCTAAGCCTTCATGCACATAAAATTCCACAAATAACTAGGTTGATGTCCACATGTTGCAGCCCCCACACAAGCCTACGAATTTCCTCAATTTGGACTTCAATTTCTTCACCAATTTCCCAAATTTGATGACCAAATTTGCTGTGGAGGAAGCCAACACAATTTCCACAATTTCCCTTCACCAAATAACTCACCGAGGAGGCCAAACATCCACTCAATTTGGCCCCTCCGAATTTCCTTTCTTTTCCGAATCGTCCGAAGTTGATTTTCAAATAAAATCCTGAGCTCGTCGAAAATTCTTCAAAGGGTGAGTCGACGTTCCTAAAATAAATCGTGACATAACCGAACTTTCAATTTTTGAAATCGAGTTCAAATTCGCAGGTAATTTCAACCGAACGCGATTTTAGCGTGACCTAACCTACTGGGTAGCTTTTAGGAATTTCTAGCGCAATTGACCCGTGGTATCACAATGTACATCTTTGACACATTGGCAACTCTCGGTTGTCGTGAAAATCTTAAGGTTTCAAATACGAGCACAAGGTGCCAAAACGACAGAAAATCCGGTCTAGTGCCGATCGACAAGAATTTTGCAATTAGGTGGAATCGCCCACACTTAATCACATGGCTCTATCGAATTGACCTATCTTCAGTCTCTAATCATTTTTTAACTATGGCGTAATGACCCTTGCAGATTAGCACGGTCAAGCAATCGATTCCTGGTCGAATTCTCAAGTCCCTTGCGTTAAAATCCCTTAATGGCTTCACCTAATAGACTAGTTATCCCGTGAGTAGCCAACGCATAAAAAAGAACTATAGGCACGTCGATGAAAAGCTCAACTTATTTAATGGAAAACATAACTTGAAATTCATGATGTCACATCATGATCTTGAGTTGGTGTCTATAATATTTGCTTTGAAGATTTTGAGGCATTATCAAAAAAGCAGAGAAATTTGAAATCTATATAGATCATAAGAGTTAAAAATATTTGTTTTTGCAAAAGGAACTGAACATGAGACAGTGAAGACGGATGGAGTTGTTAAAGGACTATGATTGTGAAATACGATATGATCTAGGAAAGGCAAATAAGGTGGCAAATGCTCTCAGTCATAAGTCAACCATAGACATGGCCAGTGTGTTAGAGTAACATAATGGAATTTGGGTGAGACAATAGCAGATTCAGAATTTAAATTGGAGATAAACCATCTCACATGTATGCTTACCGCATTAAGGATTGAACCAAAAATTATCCAGAAAATTCGAACTCTACAAGAATTCGACTCGGAAATCATGAAATTACGAAATGGAGTGTCTTCAGGAAAAAGGCCAGAATTTCAAGTCTCTGAAGATGGAATAGTAAGATGTCGGGACGACTATGTGTCCCGACAATGAAGAATTAAAGAGGGAAATTCTATCAAAGGCACATAGGAGTGACTATAGTATTCATCTAGGTAGTACAAAGATGTAACGGAATTTACGCCAACGATATTGGTGGAATGGTATGAAAATGGATATAGCTAAGCACGTCTCCCAGTGCCTGACGTGCCGACAAGTGAAAGTGAAACACCGCAACCCCATAGGACTGTTGAGATCGTTGGACATACCAAAGTGGAAATGGGATCACATGACGATGGATTTCGTGCATGGATTACCAAGGACATCAAGTGGTCACGACTCCATCTAGGTGATAGTAGATTGCCTGACTAAGTCTGCCCATTCCCTAGCAGTCCATGTAGTTTATCCAATGGATAAATACGCTGAGATATATGTAACTATTACGTTTGATCGAGATTCAAGGTTTACTTCAAACCTTTTGCGAAAACTTCAAACCGCCTTAGGGACCAAGCTCTAATTCAATACTGCTTTTCGTTCGCAGACGGACGAGCAAACAGAAAGAGTGATCCAGATACTGGAAGACATGTTGAGAGCATGCGTGGTTGATTTTAGAGGAAGTTGGGATGAAAGATTACACCTACTAGAATTCGCGTATAACAATAGCTTCCAGCAAAGCATATGTATGGCTCCTATGAATTGTTATGACACATCCCATACCGTGCCACACAATTTTATCACATAATCCAACGCTTCAATGTCAATCAATCACACGTTCCAATTTGATTATTGCTAGCACAAGTTGACATAGATTACTGCTCACATAAGCCAACATAAATTGTTGCATGTGACATGACAGCACTTTCAATTTTTGGTTTGTAAAAAAATCTTCAGAGGATGAGTCAACGCTCCTAAAATGACTTGTGACATGACAGCACTTTCAATTTTTGAATTCCGATTCAATTTCTCGATTAATTTCAATCTGGCACGATTTTAGCTCATCCTAATCTAACGGGTAGCTTTTCGGAATTCTTCATGCAATTGACCTGTGGTCCATTGTTTTCAAGCCACACGTACATCTTTGACACATTGGCGACTCTCGGTTGTTGTAGAAATCTCGAGGTTTCAAATACGGACACAGGGTACCAAAGCAACAGTGGAATCAGTATAGTGCCGATCGATAATAATTGTGCAATTAGGTGGAATCACCCACATTCAATCACATACCTTTGTCAAGTCGACCTATCTCCAGTCTATAATCGATTTTTAATTGTGCCGTAATGACCCTTGCAGATTAGTACGGTCGAGCAGTCGATTCCTGGTCAAATTCTCAAGTCTATTACGTTTAGATTCCTTAACGGCTTCACCTGATAGACTAGTTATCCCGTGAGTGATCAACTCAGGGAAAAGAACTATATGCGCGTCGATGAAAAGCCGAACTTATTCAATCAAAATCATAACCTGAAATTCAGGATGTCACAACTCGTCCTCGAAATTTAAACCATTACAATATTTAAAAAAAAAGGTGGGGGTACAGTCGTCTCATCGACTCTTCGCTCTCCCGGGTTGCTCCTTCAGTGCCGTGGTGTTGCCGGACCACTTTGACCAATGGAATGGTCTTGGTGCGCAGAACTTGCTCTTTCCAATCTACAATCTGAACCGGGCTTTCCACGTATGACACTCCGTTGTCCACATCCAACTCCTCAAAGTTTAGCACGTGGGTCAAGTCAAGCTCATACTTCCTCAACATCGACACATGAAAGACGTCATGCACTTGCGCCAGCTTCGGTGGTAATGCAAGACGATACGATAGGATCCCGATTCTTTTAAAAATCTCAAATGGACCTACATACCTCGGACTCAGCTTTCCTTTCTTGCCAAAGCGCGAAGTACCCCTCATTGGTGACACCTTCAGAAAGACGTGATCACCAACTTGGAATTCTAATGGCCTTCGACGCTTGTCGGCGTAGCTCTTCTGGCGGCTCTGAGTGGTCTTTAATCTGTCTTTAATAACTACAATTGCTTCCATTGACTGCTGAACCAACTCTAGGCCTGTAATCTTCCGCTCTCCGACCTCATTCCAACACACTGGTGTTCTACACGCCCTGCCAGACGACGCTTCAAAAGGAGCCATCTGAATACTCTGCGATAGCTGTTGTTATAGGCAAATTCCACAAGATGAAGCTGTTCCTCCCATCTTCCTTTCAAATCTAGCACATAAGCTCGCAGCATGTCTTCGAGAGTTTCAATCATCCTCTCAAACTAGACATCCATCTGAGGATGATATGCCATACTGTACTGCAGCTTCGTTCCTAAGGCACTTTGCAAGCTCTTCCAGAAGGTGGTTGTAAACCTCGGGTCTCGGTTAGAAGTAATCATCACCGGCACTCCATGCAAACGAACTATCTGACGCACTTACAACTCAATGTGCCTGTCCAAATCAAGATCCTTTCGTACTGCAATGAAGTGAGCCGACTTCGTCAATCTGTCGACCATTACCCAAATGGAATCATCACCTCTCTAACTCCTCGATAAGATCGTCACAAAATCCATTTTGATATGTTCCCACTTCCACTCGGGAATCTCGAGAGGTTACAGAAGTCCTCCCAGCTTATAGTGCTGTGCCTTCACTTGCTGACACGTCAGACACTTGGCAACATGCTTGGCGATGTCCGCCTTCATACCAGACCACCAATAGTGTCGACGCAGGTTCTGATATATTTTCGTACTACCAGGATGAATGCTATAACTGCTACGATGAGCCTCTAATAAGATTTCTTCCTTAAGTGCTGCATCATCAGGTACACACAATCGTCCTCGGAACTTCAGTGTTCCGTCTTCATAAACCTAAAAGTCAGCATTCTTCTTTTCGATGTTCTCTTGTATAATCTTTTGAATCTCGGGGTCTGACCACTAAAGTATCTTGATTCTAATCTGTACTTCTGACTCAATTCTAAGGGTAGCCATAAGATTCGAAAGGTGGTTTACCTCAAATTTGAAAGCCGAATCTCGAGCTCTCTCGAGTAAACTCCACTATTTTATCATCATTTGCGCTACTAAAGACTTCCGACTCAGCGCATCGGCGACCTTGTTCGCCTTTCCTGGGTGATACAAAATATCACAGTCATAATCCTTCAGGAGTTCCATCCAACGACGCTGTCTCATATTCAACTCCTTTTGAGAGAATAAATACTTGAGACTTTGATGGTCGGTGAAGATCTGGAATCTTTCTCCACACAAGTAATGTCTCCACATCTTCAGAGCGAATATGATCACTGCGAGTTCTAAGTCATTCATCAGATAATTCAGCTCATGAGGTCTCAACTGATGGGACCCGTATGCAATAACTCTACCATGTTGCATCAGCACGTAACTCAGTCCTCTAAGTGACGCATCACTGTAGATCTCGTATCCTCTAGGACCAGATGGGATGGTCAGTACAAGTGCGGTAGTCAGCTTCTGCTTAAGCTCTTGGAAACTATGCTCACACTTGTCTGTCCAACAGCACGCTAAAGCTGAAAACCCCTCTACGAACCTTCTGTAATACCCTGCTAAACCCAGAAAACTTTTGATCTCTGTCACTGTAGTCAGTCTTGGCCAGTTGATTACTGTTTTGATCTTGTCTAGATCCACAGAGATTCCTTCTCCTGAAATCACATGGCCTAGGAATGCCACACGAGTTAACCAAAAATCACACTTGCTGAACTTGGCATATAGCTCGTGATTCCGCAGAGTCTAAAGCACTATCCTTAAGTACCTTTCATGTTCCTCAGGGCTTCTCTCGAGTACACTAGGATATCATCGATGAACACGATCACAAATTGATCCAGGTACTCCTTGAACACTCGGTTCATCAGATCCATGAAAGCAGCCAGGGCGTTCGTCAAACCAAACAGCATTACAGTAAACTCATAATGGCCGTATCGAGTACGAAACGCTGACTTCAGTATGTCCTCCTTTTTGATCCTCAGCTAGTGATATCCCGTCCTCAAATCGATCTTGGAGAATATCGACACTCCTTGAAGTTGATCAAACAAGTCGTCGATCCTTGGCAATGAATACTTGTTCTTGATCGTCACTTGATTGAGTTGTCGATAGTTGATGCATAAGCGCAACGAACCATCCTTCTTCTTCACGAACAGAACTGGTGCTCTCCAAGGCAATGCACTGGGATGTATGAATCCCTTGTCCAACAACTCCTACATCTACACCTTCATTTCTTTCAACTCAGACAAAGCCATCCGATAAGGAGCCTTAGAGATTGGCTCTATCCTGGGGGCTAACTCAATCACAAATTCAATGTCTCTCTCCGGCGGCAGACTTGGCAACTCTTTCGGGAACACATCTGGAAACTCTTGCACCACTGCAATATCTTCGATCTTTTATTCCTCCACTGTCATATCCACGACCATCGCCAAGTAATCTTGGCAACCTTTGTCTAACAAACAAGTTGCCTTAAGCGACGAGATTAAAGTAATCGAGGGTCCTCCTCGGCTCCCAATAAACTCGAAGCTTTCACCCTCTGATGGGTTAAACTAAATCGCCTTGCGATAGCAGTCCATCTTAGCTCGTTGCTTGGTGAGCCAGTCCATGCCAATAATCACATCAAAATCATACATGGCTATGACTATCAAATCTATCCTCCCCTCTTGCTCACCAATCACTAACATGCAACCAAGACAACCCACTGCACTAACACCTTATCCTTTAACGATGTATATATGCTACACTGACTCCAACAATACAGGACTCAATCCTACCAGCTTAAGAAATTACTCAGCCATAAATGAATGAGTTGCACCAGGGTCAAACAAAGCATACACAACATGGTCATTCAACGAGACCGTACCTGTTATCACATCAGGCGAATCCTCCACATGTCCTCTTGTGATGGACTACGCTTGTCCTTGTGCTAGCAGCCTGACCAATCCACCCTATGGCGCATCCGGTGGCACGATCGCTTAGTTCTAACCCAACGGTGGCGACGGCGGTAACTGCGGTCTTGGCTATCTTCTGGGACAGTTTCTGGCTATGTGACCCTACTGGCCACACTCATAACAAGCACCCGTCCTAGAAGGACACGGGGCCGAGCCATGTCGTCTTCCACAGAAACGACACACATCATTCGGTCTAGACGCTAACTTTCCTACCCCACCCTTCCTGTTGGGCGGAACAAGTTACCTTCCTCCTAACATCGATTTCTTCCCAAACCGATTCCCATCTCGGTTAGAATTGAACCTTGAACCAAACGCAGCAGTCTATTCACTCAAGTCTCTCTCTATCATCTGGGCTCGACTATAGACCTCGTTGTAACCCTTCAGGTCTAATGGCACCAGTGGACTCCTCAGCTCTGATCGGAGGCCATTCCTGAACCTCCTAGCTTTGTCCTCGGGATCTTCCACCAGTTTCGGCACATACTAAGACAGCTTAGCAAACTTAGCCTCATGCTCGTCCACAGTCATCATCCCCTGACGAAGGCATTAGAATCCCTCCATCTTCCACTCTTGGGTGCTATCAGAGTAATACTTGTCGTTGAATGCTTCGAGGAAGGCATTCCACACCGGAACCACGCCTTCAAGAAACATCGTACCTCTAGTGGCTCTCCACCAAGTATTAGCGTTACCCTGCAGCTTTCTCCAGATCTTGGTTCCGAGTGACGCAGCTTCAAGATCTCCTACGCCATTGAACCTCGGCAGTTTCAACTTCAAGAACTGCTCCACAAGCTTATGAATATGCCTCTCTCTCTAAATAGCTACATTCTCAGGCGGAACTTATATAGGTGGAACAACAGTTGCGGCAGCGGCTGTGGCCTCAGTAGCGACGGCAATGGCAGCAGTAGCGGCAGCTTGAGCAGTAACTGCTTGGTTTTGGGCCTGTAGCCCTATCATCTCTCTTATGGCCTCAAGCGCCTGCATAATCCCTTCGATCCTAGGATCACCAGGGGCTACTACCCTAGCACCTACAGGAGGCGGTGCTACTCCACTTGCATTTGCCTCAACCTGCGCTTTACCACGGCCACCTCGAGTACCGACCCTAGTCGACGTGCTGCCCCAAGTGACTAGACCCATGGTCCTCTTTCTAAAAGTCCGCTCTTGATCACTCATTGACAGGATCCTTGTAGATAACTGTTTTCCAATTCCAATATCATATTAAAATTTGAGTGATCCACACCAATCAATTTATCAACCAACTATCAAACACATGCACCAGCATAAGAAAAGCCTTTCCTACTAACTATCCCATGACCCATCGCACCTTATCACCCCATACATAGACCTGCTCTGATACCACTTAAACGGGGATGTCACGCCTTGATCCTCGAGCGCGCGAACATCCCACTCTGGTTGATATAAATGCGACGTTCACAGGACGCGTCGCCGACCCATTCATTATTAATACGCATGCGGAAGAGAAACAATAAGCCCCGACAACAAACATGGGATAGAAAAGCGGGCAACATTTCTCAAAAGCCAACTTTTATAAACAACGGGGTTTAGTTACAAAAAGAGTCTGGTCAAAAGTCTACAACTGGTCGGCTCTCAAAAAGAAGTTGTCCTGCGACATACTAGTCGGACATATACGCCGATCCTAAAGACTCCACCTCCACGGACTCCAAGGCTTCAGTCCTCCACAACCACCATCTACGGACCTGAAAAGATAAGCCCATGATCGGGTGAGACAATGTCTCAGCAAGTTCACCCCTTAAACCCCCATTAGGAAGGAAATACACTCAGGGGTGGCCTAGCCACGCAATACAGAGGTCTTACCTTGCCTAAGTTCCTTCATGCTCGTTAGCACGATTCATAACTCATACACGTGCAATCATCACTCAACAATTGGAACGCATCATAACAAAACACAACCAATCTCCTGTTCCAATTATTAAACACGGCCACACACGAGCACGACCTACTCTATGTTAGGTGGTCATCTGGTGTAACCAAGTTCATCATGGCCCAAAGGCACAACCTACTAAATATGAGGCAGTAAATCACGGCTCAATGAGCACAGCCTACTTCCAAGTTTGGCGGCTAATCATGGTCACATCGGCACAGCCATAATTCGATGGTTGATCATGACCATATCGACACAACCCTACTTCAGCAATTAATCATGACCACATGGGCATAGCCATACTTCGACAATTGATCTTAATCACGGCCCGAGGGGCACAGCCTATTCCAAATTAGGCGGTTCTCTAGCTTAGTCAAGTGTCGTACCCAATTACTTACAACTCCCAAACGCCCCACAATCACACAAAATAGCATTCAATTAAACGATCAAGAACCAATTGCACAATCCACCCAATTCACAAATACGACACGAAATTTCTCAACTCATCATCAAATGACCAATCCAAAGCATTCAAAAACAAAATCGACCATACCACAATAGTCATAACGAAATTCTAACGATCCATCCCGGTCAAATTTCCGGAAAATTTAATTAATTAAATAATTAAATAAGTTCCGAAAATTAAATTAATTAAATATTAAATTATATAATTTAATAATATTTAATTTTAAATAAATAATTAAATTAATTAATTAATTAATTAAAAGTCTCATTATGATTACACTAATCTAATCACATAATTAGACTAATTAATCCATCCGCTAAACTAATCAAGCCCTTAACATAATCAATATTTAATTAAGCTAAGCTAACCACCTAATCGTCATTAGCCTAATCTAAACACCCCTTAAGCATGATTAACCACCTAATCAAGATTTAGTGAGTAAACTCACTGGATTTGCATGCCGATGAGTTCACCGCGATGAGGATGCAAAGACAAGCGACACTCGAGCCTACGGCGACACTAAGCGAGGTCCGAAAGGGCCCGAAAAGCTTCCCAAAGTTCAAGATCTTGCTGGAACTCCGCCATCGCTTGCTAGATGAGGAGTAGCACCGGTGGCTCGACTTGCTGGAAATGGCGAAGACGGGACAGCAGGCTGCAGCGGCGAGGCACGATGGGGCTCTGGGGGCTTCACGGCCTCTCACAGCGGTTAGCGACGCTGGACCAGGCCTTAGGATGCACGAACAGGGCAGGGACAACAAGCATAGAGGTGGAACAGTAGGGCTGGATGCGCGGGCGAGCAGCAGACGTGGCTGGCATGCGGGTGAGCTCCAATGGCTTGCGGTGGTCGGACAGGCAAGGAGGAGGGTCGGATGGCAAGGAGACTGGTTTCTCTGGTTTTTGGAGCTTCTCTACTTCAACAACAATGGAGAAAGCCACACATTAAGGGAGAAGAAGGGTTTGCTGAAGAGGGGGTCCCTTTGGTGGCTTCTAAGGGCTAAACACTTGTCTTTCTATCCTCATACATGCTCTCACCAGCCATCAGCCCCTACGGCAGCTTTCTCTCACTTCAATCTTCCTCAACAAGCTTGTCAATGGGTCCAAAATGTTGCTCCCCCATGGCATACGAATTTTGTGACTTTGCCCTTCAATTTCATTCTATTTCTCTTCCAATTGAGTCAAATTGAAGTCCCTAAATTCAACCAATGTAACCACACTTAAATCCACATTTTTCGTTGTCCATTGAACCATCTTGAATGCCAAAAGCGTGACCAAAAATAGGCCTGCGAATTTTCCCGATCCAATTCCGCCAAACCTTGATTTTTCGCCGAAAATCTCGGTATGTAGAAAAATCTTCAAAGGATGAGTTGACGCTCCTAAAATGACTTGTGACATGACAGCATTTTCAATTTCTAAATTTCGATTCAATTTCTCGATTAATTTCAATTTGACGCAATTTTAGCACGTCCTAATCTAACGCGTAGCTTTTAGGAATTTTTCGTGCAATTGACCTGTGGTCGATAGTTTTCGAGCCACACGTACATCTTCGACACATTGGTGAATCTCGGTTGTTGTAGAAATCTCGAGTTTTCAAATACGGACACAGGGTACCAAAGCAACAAAGGAATCGGTCTAGTGCCGATCGACAAGAATTGTGCAATTAGGTGGAATCACCCACACTCAATCACATACCTTTGTCAAGTCGACCTATCTCTAGTCTCTAATCAATTTTTAACTGTGCTATAATGACCCTTGCAGATTAGTACGGTCGAGCAGTCGATTCATGGTTGAATTCTCAAGTCTATTGTGTTTTGATTCCTTAACGGCTTCACTTGATAGACTAGTTATCCCATGAGAGATCAGCTCAGGGAAAAGAACTATATGCGCGTCGTTGAAAAGCCCTACTTATTTAATCAAAATCAGAACGTGAAATTCAGGATGTCATAACAACGGCGGCCGAAACTCGAGTCTATGGCAATACCAAAAAGAGGTCCGGACTGGGCTAAAAAATAGCCCGCAAGGCTCACGGTTGCTGCTAGTCTTGAAGGGGGTTGCTGGTTGTGGCTTGGCTCAGTTGAACGAAGCTGCAACACACCGTGGCAGCTTGGCGGGGCTAACTTCTTTAGGTGGCTATTGATGGTTGACTTGGTGGGGACGAGAAACAGGGAAACGGACTGACTGAAGGAGTGCTGGCCATGAAGGGAAACAGGCGAGTGGAGGGAGTTGACTCAATGGAAGGGCATGAGCTATAGACGGTAAGAATTGGTGGAGATGGAGCAATGGTCTTCGGACGTGTGGTAGCAGGGGTTGTTTCGATGGAGGTGGGCTGCTGCGGTGGCAAGAGAAAGGCAGCTAGCATGAGTGGGTGGCGTCCGAAAGAAGAGGGCAAAGAAACGAAGATTGAGCAACTCAATTCGGCAAGGTAGACGGCTTACACGAAGAAGAAGGGCCAGCAAGCTGGCGTGCTAGAGAAGTCAAAGGAGAAGGGGGGAAAGTCAATGATAAATATCTCATTTCATCATTCCAAGGTCCCACAGCCTTCATGTTAATCCCTTTTGTCCCCCATCACTTTCTTGCACATAAATCCCCATAATTAGCTAAGTTGATGCCAATTGTTGCAGCCCCCACACAAACCTACGAATCTCACAAATTGGACTTCCATTTCTTCACCAATTTCCCCAATTTGATGACCAATTTCGCTGAGGAATTCTACATAATTTCCACAATTTTCCTTCACCAAATAGCTCACTTTGGAGGCCAAAAATCCCCTCAATTTAGCCCCTCCGAATTTCCTTTCTTTTCCGAATCGTCCGAAATTGATTTTCCATAAAAATCCCAAGCTCGCCAAAATTTCTTTGAAGGATGAGTTGACGTTCCTAAAATAAATCGTGACATGACAAAACTTTCAATTTCTGAATTCGGATTTAAATTCACAATTAATTTCAATCGACGCGATTTTAGCGTGACCTAACATATCGGGTAGCTTTTAGGAATTTTTAGTGCAATTGATCCGTGGTCGATTATTTTCAAACCATGTTGTGCATCTTCGACATATTGGCAACTCTCGGTTGTCGTGAAAATCTCGAGATTTCAATTACGGGCACAAGGTACCAAAACGACAGAAAAAATCGATCTAGTGCCGATCGACAAGAATTTTGCAATTAGGTGGAATCACCCACACTTACCTCTGTCGAATCGACCTATCTCCGGTCTCTGATCGATTTTTAATTGCCGTAATGACCCTTGCAGATTAGCACAGTCAAGCAGTCAATTCCTGGTCGAATTCTCAAGTCTATTGCGTTTATATTCCTTAACGGCTTCACTTGGTAGGCTAATTATCTCGTGAGTGGCCAACTCAGAGAAAAGAACTATAGGCGCGTTGATGAAAAGCCCAACTTATTCAATCGAAAACAGAATCTAAAATCAGGATGTCACAACTCTTCCCCTCTTATAAAAATTTCATCCTCGAAATTTAAACCATTACAAATTTTTAAACAAAAAGGTAGGGGTACAATCGTCTCATCGAATCTTCAATTTCCCATGTTGCTCCTTCGTGATGTGGTGTTGCCAGACCACTTTAACCAACTGGACCGTTTAGGTACGCAAAACCTGCTCCTTCCGATCTACAATCTGAGTCAGCCTTTAATCTGTCTTTGATAACTACTACTCCATCCACTGAGTGCTGAACTAACTCTGGGCCGGTGATCATTCACTCTTCAACTTCATCCCAACACACTGGTGTTTTGCACTCTCTGCCAGACAGCGCTTCAAAAGGAGCCATCTAAATGTTTTTCTCGGTAGCCGTTGTTGTATGTGAACTTGACAAGATGAAGCTGTTCCTCCCAGCTTCCCTTGAAATCCAATACGCAAGCTCGCAGCATGTCTTCGATTGTTTGAATCGTCCTCTTAGACTAGCCATCTGTCTATGGGTGATAGGCCGTACTGTACTGCAGCTTCGTTCCTAAGGCGGTCTGCAAACTCTTCCAAAAGGCAGTTGTGAACCTTGGGTCTTGGTCTAATGTAATCATCACCGGCACTCCATGCAAACGAACAATCTGACACATGTACAATTCTGCATGCCTATCCAAATCAAGGTTCTTTCGTACAGCGATGAAGTTAGCCGACTTCGTCAATCTGTCTACCACGATCTAAATGGAATCATTACCCCTCTGACTCCTTGGTAAGCCCATCACAAAATCCATTGTGATGTGTTCCCATTTTCAATCTGGAACCTCAAGAGGTTGCAGAAGTCCTCTCGGCTTACAATGTTGTGCCTTTACTTGCTGACACGTCAAACATTTAGCGACATGCTTGGCGATATCTGCCTTCATGCCGGTCCACTAATAGTGTTGACGCAGAATCTTATTCATCTTCGTACTCTGCCATGTTGCATTAACACGCAACCCAATCTTCTAAACGACACATTATAGATCTCATATCCTCTAGGATCAGATGGAATCGTCAACACGGGTGCAGTAGTCAACTTCTACTTAATCTCTTGGAAACTACGCTCTCACTTATCTGTCCACACAAATTTCTCTTCCTTCTTCGATAGTCGAGTCAACAACGAAGCTAATGCTGAAAAGCCTTCCACAAACCTTCTGTAATACCCTGCCAAACCTAAAAAGCTTCTAATCTCTGTCATGGTTGTCATTCTTGGCCAATTGCTAATTGATTCGATCTTGGTTGGGTCCACGGAGATTCCTTCGCCTGAAATCACGTGACCTAGGAAAGCAATACGAGTTAACCAAAACTTGCACTTGCTAAACTTCGCGAACAGTTCATGAATCCTTACAGTTTGGAGTACCATCCTCAAATGCCTCTCGTGCTTTTCAAGACTTCTCGAATACACCAAGATATCGTCGACGAACACAATCACAACCTGATCCAAATTCTCTTTAAACACCCAGTTTGTCAAATCAATGAAAGCAGCTGAGGCGTTCGTCAGCCCAAACAGCATTACGGTAAACTCATAATGGCCGTATCGAGTCCGAAATGCTGACTTCGATATGTCCTCCTTTCGATCCTCGCTGATGATACCCTATTCTCAAGTCGATTTTAAAGAATATCAACACTCCTTGCAACCGGTCAAACAAGTCGTCAATCCTCGGCGGTGGATACTTGTTCTTGATCGTCACCTGATTGAGTTGGCGATAGTCGATGCACAAACGCAACGAACCATCTTTCTTCTTCACGAACAGAACTGGTGCTCCCCAAGGTGATGCACTAGGACGTATGAATCCCTTATCCCATAATTCCTGCATATGCACCTTCAGTTCCTTCAACTCAAATAACGCCATCCGATAATGAGCCTTAGAGATTGGCTCTGTCCTATATGCTAACTCGATCTCCCTCTCTGGCGACAGGCCTGGCAATTCTTTCGGAAACACATTCGGAAACTCTTGCACTATAGCAATGTCCTCGATCTTCAGCTCTTCAATTGTCGTATCCACGGAAGTCGTTAAGTAACCTTGACAACCCTCGTCTAACAAATGGTTGCCTCAAGTGACGAGATAAAGGTAATCGAGGTTCCCCTCGACTTCCAATAAACTCGAAAATTCCACATGCTGATGGATTAAAGTGGATTACTTCACAACAACAATTCATTACAACAAGATGCTCCTTGAGCCAACTCTTTTCATATATGACGTCAAAGTTATGCATAAGCAAACTAGTCAAGTACAACTCTAGCCAGTGATTCTCCTTTCTACGACTTTATTACAACAAACTGAAGTCTACAAGCTCAACCAAAATTCCGTTGCGCCTCAGCAGGTGCGACAACAACAGTGGTTACGACATTGGTGGCGGCAGTGACAGCGGCAACAGCGGCGGCTTGGTCCTGTGCTCGTTGGCCCAACAAGTTCCCAAGGGTCACTAGCGCCTGTACGATCCCATCGATTCTAGGATCGCCAGGTGCTGCTACACCAGTACCGACCTATGGCAGCACTAATCTGCTTGCGCTTGCCTGAGCCGGCGCTCTACCTCGACCACCTCGGGTACCAACCCTTGTCGGCGTCCTACCCCGAGTAGCTAGTTCAAAGGTCCTCTTTCTAGGAGTTATCTGGTCCTGATCACTCATGTTATAGGATCTTTATAGAAACCTATTTTCTAATTCCAATACCGTATTAGAATTTGAGTAACCCACACCAAACAATCTACCAATCAACTATCAATCACATGCATAAACATGAAATAAAGGTCGTTCCTAGTTACTATCCCAAGAACCCATCGCACCTTATCACTCCAACTACTGACCAGCTCTGATACCACTTCAAGCGGGGATGTCACGCCCCGATCCTTGAGTGCGTGCCCATCCCTCGGTGGTCGATAAAATTGCGACATCCCAGGACGCGTCACAAACACAATCATTCTAATGCACATGCGGAAGCGAAACAATTACCCCTAACAGCAACCAACACGGGATAGAAAAGAAGGAAACAATTTCACAACCAAAACACTTTTATAAACAATTGGGTTTAGGTACAAAAAGATCGACCCCAAAAGAAGCTGTCCTACGACCTACTCGTCGAACACATTCGCCGATCCTTCGGACTCCACTTCAACAGGCTTCGGGGCTTTGGGTCCTCCATCTAAGGACCTGAAAAGTTTAAGCCCACGATAGGGTGAGACAATGTCTCGGCAAGTTCACCCCCTAAACCCCGACTGTGAAGGAAATACGCCTAGAGGCAGTCTATGCACACAAGACAGAGAACTTACCTCGCCTTAGTTCCCTCCTGCATGTCAGTACAATTCATATACCCAATCAATCAATACAATCGATCGATCGATACCATCGATACAATAATCCATCCATTCAATCAATACAATTGATCCATCAATCAATCAATTCAATAGATACCATCAATACAACCAATCGATACAATCAATCAATATAGTTGATCTAGGGGTCCCAATAATAAGACCAAATCGTTATGACACGTCCCATACTGTGCCACACAATTTTGTCCCATAATCCGGCGCTTCAATGTCAATCACTCACACGTTCCAATTCGATTATTGCTCGTACAAGCTGACATAGATTACTGCTCACACAAGCTGACATAGATTGTTGCTCACACAAGCTGACATAGATCATTGCTCACACAAACTGACATAGATCATTGCTCACACAAGCTGACATACGATCATTGCTCACACAAGCTGACATACGATCATTGCTCTCACAAGCTGACATACGATCATTACTCTCACAAGCTGATGTACAATATTGCTCACACAAGCTGACATATGACATTGCTCACACAAGCTAATGTATGATACTGCTCACACAAGCTGACATACGATATTTTGAAACAAATACCCAAAATTCCAATCACCACTCAATTTGCACAAATTAACACTCAATTGCATAAACTAAGCACACCACTGCAATCAACACAAAAGTCCAGTCACCGGCTATCCCAGAATAATTTTCAGAAAATAATAAATAATTAAATAAATACCAAAATAATTAAATAAATGCAATTAGATACCATAATTACCAACTTAGGCCAGAAAAGCTAAATTCACCACCTAAACGGGCCTAGAAAATTTCCAAACCTATCTAGATAAATAGCCTCTCTCTTATCGACACTCGACCTATTCAAGTTGTCCTCAGAGTATTGATACTTGCGATTGTTCAGGTATCCCTTTGTCTTTGAGTACCTACCACTATCCGAGTACTCTCCCTTATCGACACTCGACCTATCCGAGTTGTCTTCTGAGTTTAGATACTTGCAACTATCCGAGTAACCATTCTCCCTGAGTACCTACCACTATTTAGGTACTCTCTCTTAACACTCAACCTATTCGAATTGTCCTTGGAGTATGGATACTTGTGACTGCTTAAATATCCCATCGTCTCCAAGTACCTACCACCATCCAAGTACTCCCTTTCCATGACACTCAACCGGCCTGAGTCATCGTCAAATTGTATCGTTGAATACTAATAGCTTGCCAAGTATTCCTTCACTTTATGTGCTTGCGGCTATCTAGGTGTTTCAGTCCTTTTGAATGCCTACGACCATCCATGTAAGCCTTGTGTTGCATTCAAAATTTATGTTACCAGGAGGTGGGAGACCTTCATCAATTACCAGGAGGTGAGAGACCTTCATGAATATTCGAGGCGCATCCTCGGTATTCCATACACCAGGAGGTGGGAGACCTTCACCAATTACCAAGAGGAGAGAGACCTTCACGAATATTCGAGGCGCATCCTTGATCCACATATTAAGAGGTGGGAGACCTTCACCAATTACCAGGAGGTGAGAGACCTTCACAAATATTCGAGGCGCGTCCTCTTTATTCCATACACCAGGAGGTGGGAGACCTTCACCAATTACCAGGAGGTGAGAGACCTTCATGAATATTCGAGGTGCATCCTCGATATTCCATACACCAGGAGGTGGGAGACCTTAACTAATTACTAGGAGGTGAGAGACCTTCACGAATATCACAGGTACGTCCTCAATATTCTATTTACCAAAAGGTGGAAGACCTTCACAAATGTTTAAGGAGATGGGAGACTTTCACAAAGGTGTCTCCTCGATATCACAACTTCTTTCTCCCCGGAGGTGAAAGACCTTCACGGATATCCCGGGTTTAGTACTTGTGATCATCCAAGTACTCCTTCGATGCCTACGAATGTCTAGGTATCCTCCAGGGTTCGTACTTGTGATCATCCAAGTACTCCTTCGATGCCTACAAATGTCTAGGTATCATCCAGGGTTAGTACTTGTGATCATCCAAGTACTCCTTCGATACCTGCGAATGTCTAGGTATCCTCCAATGTTAGTACTTGTGATCATCCAAGTACTCCTTCGATACCTGCAAATGTCCCGGTATCCTCCAAAGTTCGTACTTGTGATCATCCAAGTACTCCTTCGATACCTGCGAATGACTGGGTATTCTCCAGCGTTTAGTACTTGTGATCATCCTAGTACTCCTTCGATGCCTGCGAATGTCCAAGTATCCTCCAGAGTTTGTACTTGTAATCATCCAAATACTCTTCAATGCCTCTTTTAGTACTTGCGAAAATCCAAGTACTTTTTCACTGCTTGCAAATGTCCAGGTATCCTCTAAGATATATGCCCTGAGAAGGTCAGGCGCCTAACAAACAGATGCCTGAGAAGAAAGGTCGGTGCATCCCCCGAGAAAGGTCGGGCAATCAACAGGTGTCCTTAATAAAGATCAGGCACCCAACAAATAGATGCCCTGAGAAAGGTTGGCGCATCCCCCGAGAAATGTCAGGTAATCAACCAATGTCATTGACAAAGATCAGATATCCAACAAACAGATGTCTCAAGAAAGGTCGGCACATCCCCCGAGAAATGTCGAGTAACGAACCGGTGTCCTTGACAAAGTTCAGGCACCCAACAAATAGATACCCTGAGAAAGGTTGAGGCATCCCCGAGAAAGGTCGAGCAAACAACTTATTGCTCTAACAGGCGACCGAAGAAAGGTTTGGATCCTAGAAAGGCAATTTCCCATCAATACGAAGCCAAGAATGGATTATTCTCACCAATTTATCTATAATACTAATCTCAAAATCCATGAACACAAGTATATATCACTTAATCTTAAGAGGAGACTAATGGCTAAAGCATAAACCTTAGGAAATTTCATTACCTAATTATGGGATTTAATACACCTTAGAGCTTGTCTTGAATTTTTAGGATGCCACACAGCCTCCATCGACCGGTCCCCCTCGCTTATAAATAAGTTGTCGGGGGAAGGCCAAAAAGCACGAGCAAAGAGAGATCGAAGGCAGCTAGCTTCAAGGACTTCCCCCAAGAGACATCAGGGGAGGACCGAGATCGAGTAAGCCGGAAATCGAAGGAGGGGAGGTTGGCCGGAAAAGGAGGGTTAGTAAAGGAGAAGGGTCCGTGAGATCAAGCCCCGTCACAGCGCCAGGCCAACCGTCGCCGTCGTTTAGCCTTCAATGCCATCACAGCAAGCCCAAGTCACTGTCATCCACGATCCATCGCCCGAGCCGACGACGCTGCCCATTCTCATCCCCCCCGCCGCCGCCCGCTCTCGTAGATGTAGTCGCTCGATCCTTGACAACTAGCCGCGACCCCGCCGCCGGGCCACCGCTTTGCTCATCTCACCGCCACGCTCGGCCACCAACACCGTCCTTGTGCCGAGCTGTTGGACCCTTGAGCCGTGTCGCCGTCCCTTGACACTACCTACATTAGCGTCGCCGCTTCAACCCCTCGCCGTCTGTCCATCATCACCTCTACCAGCATTGCCTCAAAACCCAAGCCACCGCCTCCTACATCTCGGTCCCAACCGGCCAAGTGGCTCTTTGTTTGCCGCCGCCTTGCCACATCCCCCGACGTCCTCCCCATTAAGCGGCTTGCTGCTACCATCAAGCCCGTTGTCGTCGTCGCCATCACCATCTGTCCACCCGGTGACGTCCCAACCACCCATCATCGGCGTCGCAAAGAAGTAGGGAGGAGGAGACGTGTTAACCGGGTCAAAGCGCGGGTCTAGCCGACCCGCTTTACCTTGACTTTGGGTAGGGTTTTCGAAAATGGGCCCGTTTTGTTTAATGGTGGGCTGGACATTTCCTTTTAATTAAAAATGGGCCTAGTTTTGTCTAAATGGGCCTAAAGTGTTTTAAAAAAATAATAATAAGGAGGGGAAGCTATGGACTAGGCCGCGTTTCGGGCCGATCTAGGCCGATCGCTAGCAACCCAAAGTTGGTCCCAACCCGGAATCCAATCCGGTCGTTTTTATATTATATTATTATAAAAAATAATATTTTAATAATAAAAAATCAAAAAAATAATAAAATAATATATTTTTCGGAAATAAAAAAATCCAAAAATATTCTATGTTTTCCCAAAAAAATCAGAAAAAGCCAAAAATGATTTATATTTTCAAAGAAAATCAAAAATCCAAAAAATGTTTTTTATGTTCAAAAAATAAAAAAAAAATGTTTTTTCCACAAATGCATGGAAAATCCCTTGAAAATCCAAAAAACCTTAGGGTTTAAACAAGAGTAGGTACCGAAAGGGCATTAGTGATTAACTAGTGTAATTAAGTTCCCAATCCTAGTTTCTCCGGTTCTGCAAGTGTGAAATATTTCTCTTAATATTTTACTTGGGTTTCTAATCGACCCACCCCAAATCGATTAGTCGTAACTCTTGTTTAAAATTAACTTACAAGTTAAAAACTATGACCATAAGTCGTGAGTTTGAGGGCTTGGGAGAGCCTGGATTAAACCTAATAGACTTAGCGAGCCATTAGCCTCTACTAGCACCCGTGCAATAGGGCGCTGAAAAAGAGGTCGCGACAATCATTCGTAACCCTTCAGCTCATGAATAATATATTCAAATTTGAACTAGTTCTGTCAACATTTAACTTTCAAATGACATATTCAAATTTAAACTAATTCCGTCAAAAATTAACTTTTGAATTGGGATCACAAATTCTTAGCCCTCTCCTTCTTCTTTCTCTTAATTCCATCAACATTTGACCTTCAAATTGGGATCACAAATTGTCAGCCCTCTTCTTCTTCTTTCTTCCCTGTTCTCTCGGTGGACTTCGGTGCGCTCTTTCTCTCCTTTATTGGACACACGCACGAAGCATAGCCCCGCTTTCTTTTTTCCTTTTTGACTTTTCTTCCCTTTTATTTCTCTTTGTTTTATGTTGGCTAAGCCCCATGTGAAGGTGGACTCAACCAACACTCTCGACCTCCCGAGCTTAGTGCTAGTGCCAAGTCCGTCGCATATGGCATAGATCGACGCCATATCAAGCTATCTCATGGCCATCGACACTGCCGCCTTTGGATCTCTAGAGGAGACACCTCTAAATCTAGGAGGCGGGCATCAAGACTAAACCGCAATGGAGGAGCCTCTGAGTCCACGTTTGGGAGGCTAATATGAGAGAGAGAGAGAGAGAGAGAGAGAGAGAGAGAGAGAGAGAGAGAGAGAGAGAGAGAGAGAGAGAGAGAGAGAGAGAGAGAGAGAGAGAGAGGAGTTCACAATGGCACCGCCTGGAAAAGTGGTGGTCGCCGACGGCTTTGCTAGTTGAGATTATGGAGGGTGGTGGATGCAATCACTCCATGTGCCCAATTAAAATCAATTACGCTAAATACATTACGCAATTATTTTGCCTTATCATCGTTTAGATGAACATATCTAAATCCAAATCATTCCATATTTCAAGTTGTTCTAATGTGCCCATAAGGTAACGTTGAATGCGTTATAAAATGGGAAATTATTTGATTTGTACTCTCTTAAACTCCAACGTAAAAGAGTCATGCGATGCCATTTGTAATAAACAAGTCGCACCCCAAATAGCTGCTGGCTGATTTTTAGGGGGCGACAGTGATCTTTGAAGCCAAACAGATTGATGAATATGGAAGATCTGCATAGGAAGAAGAGACGGTGTTTTGGTGAGGCGTGATAAAAGAACACGAACCATTATCAGCCTTCTGCAATACATTCATGATCCAGCATGATTATTGAACGAGGAAATAAAAGATGACATGGGACAATCTCCTTAAAGGCTTTGAGAGTGGAGGATCAACTAGATGAACTCATCACCAAAGTTGCACTCACCATGTCTAGCTTCTCGATTTGCAGAAACTTCTCTTGTTGGATGTATGCCCTAAAGCTACTATGTAATAGTTACATATTAGGGATTTCGATTGTACTATCATTATTATTATTTAATTAATGGCAATGACGTATTCATTCATTTGTCCAATTATTTTATATTTATGAATTAGTCCATAAGATCGGTTGCAACTAGACCTATTCTTGAGACGTCAAGAATATATGTGACGGGTTCATAGTTAGGCTGAATCTTTAAACCGTTCCTGGTCAATGATTATTGAGTGGATATTTATAATCTTATTGAGACCGGTGTGTTCTTAACTTCACCATTAAGTATTGGATACTTAAGGGAATGATAAGTTACATGTCATTGGGTATTATGATGCCTGAGTTAGAACACAAGTGTCTCAGATAGACAAGTTCACTGAACGTGACGCATATGGAACGATTAGTGACATGGAAGCTTTTAGCATGGTCAATGTCTAATTGTTTATGCTTTGGTCTTGTGTAAATAATCCTTAGACCTGAGGCACAGTGTTAACTTGTGTGTCGAACAACTATGGTTCACTGGTGCACGTAATGTCGGGTCGTTGATCCGTCTTTATACATGAAGGTCATAGTTTGTTCATATACAAAGTTGCACGTGTGTGCAATATGAAATCTGTCTCCTTGTTAAATGCAAGGTAAAATAATGATGTCCTATGCGATCTAATTATGATACTGCATTGAAATCCTCGGCCGGGGTTGTAACCGAGAATAAATTGTTTATGTCTCAAATTATATGCATGTCAATTAGATTTGTGCATATAATCGAATAAATGACTTGACAAATATTTCATGATCTTTGTTTGATCAGGACATAGTAAGATAGAGGGATTGAATTACACTATAGCCAAAACTGACAGGTTCATTATGTTCTTAAAGCATTCACACTATCTGGGTAACCATGATATATTGCTAGATGTCAATCATGGCTTGTAGGACCCAAAGATTAATTGGGACAATTAATTCTTTTGGGAGTACTAATGTGTTAGTACAAGTATTTCTACTAGCTTAGTAATGAACCTAGGGATGTCACACACCATAAACAATTAGGATAACGTGGAACAAGAGAGAAATATTGTTGCAAATGTGTTTACAATTACTGCAATCAAATTGAGTCGATTTGAAATTAAATTAAATGAGATTTAATTTAATTTGTATTATAGTCACGAGCCTACTTGCATATGATGCACACGCATATCCAAAGTGGATACATGTTAATGTACCCTAATTGCACTATTGACACCTAAATTTTGGCGACCCGTTCAGTCATTTCTTGCATTAAAAAATTAGGGGTTAATTTTATCCCTGAAAATATAGTTAATTGCATAGCATATAGTTTTAGGTGCATTTATTTTTAATTTGCATTTCTTGCATTTATTTGTTGGACTGGTGGCGGATGGGTTCGAATTAGTGGTTCTGAGCTTTAATTTGGTAGGCAAGACTAAGCCCACAAAGCGAGCAAATTGGCCCAAGCCCGTTTCTTTTATGATCGAAGATTATATCGTGAAAAATAGGAATTTGAAACTTTTCTGGGATATGATGAATTTTTTGGATAGGGCAGATGCGAAAAGTGAATATTGCACTTGGAAAAAAGAATCTTTGTAGATATCAATTTGGAAAAAATAAAACCCTAATTCATGGCTTATATAAAGAAAAGTGCGTAGGGTTTTCAAAGGGGGCACACATTCCATACACGGCCAGCATTGGGAGAGGACACGACACATTCGAGAGAAAACATAAGTCACGAATCTCGTAGTTGTGTTGCGGTGCTCCATCACGTTCCGCAGTGTCCTTACGCGACTGCTCTTCCCATATTGTTGTGGGGGTTATATCTAACACCACCACCAGCTTCCACTACTTTCATCGAGCGTCCCCCGACGTGTATAGCTCGTTGTTCTGCATACTCCTGTCCAACCTCCTGCAATCTAACTCGGTGATCCTGTCGCAAAAAGCAGCAAGCTCACGTGCACATCGTAGCCTTCCTGGTGAGATCATCTTGTCCTGTAGCCTCGGCGTGAAGTCAAGACGAGATGTTGTCCAGGTGCATCTAGAAGTCTCTAGCTCTCAGCTCGTCGTTGACTAGCAGATCATCAAAGATCGTGGGTTGTTTTGGCTTTTGGTCAAAACAGTGGAATTTGTCTTTTATTATATGGTGAATGTTGAAGAATTGCTTGTCAACTTTTGAGGAAGAAGCATCGACGGATTGAAGACAAAGGATCGTGACTTCGCAATTCTCGTGGAGGTTATTTGGCCGCGAAGTCACTCGAAAATTCAACCGCTGTCTCAAGCCAACGTGAGTCGTGGCGCCTTGCTGCCGTGCCATTCACCGCAAGCGCTCGTGACGAACTCCACCAAGATAGCACTGCAAGCACACCGCGACTCACTCATCGCCGATCCATTGTTGATCCACCGTGAGTCTAGGCCGCTGATCCCCCAACTACGTAACGACGAGCGGCACCCGTACCAACCAATAGCCTTGCGACAATCACACTGAGAAGTTGCTGCTTCGGCTGTCGCGACTTCAGGAGCCCTAGAAATTCACAAGCCCGGCCACGCCTGCACTTGCGCCGTGTCCTGTTGTGGTTCTTGACAAAGTCGCTGTCCAAGTTTCATTATCCCTAATTGCAACATCCGACAAAGATTCAACACTGACTGTCTCTTTTCTTGTTCGGGCTATCTCGGTAGTTTATAGATTTGTCTTTGCAGGTGTCCAGGTGGCTAGCTAGTTTTTTAACGGTGGTCCCCAGTAGCTTCCAATACGTTCATATAGAGAAGGAACAAAAGAAGATCAAGTGAGAAGACATTCCGCCACCGTTCTTCTCCGGATTACTGAATACGTGTCATCGATCATTCCCTGTTGAGCACCACGACCATCATCGACCACGGTTCGTGATCCATCATCAAAGATCCATATTGCCGGTTCCAATTTGGGAAGCTTATTTGTACGATAATATGAATTAGGTAATTATCTCGTTTTCCTTCAATTTGAATATTCTACGATTCAATTTGATTGAGAATATTGCATGATTCCTAAATTTGAGTGATAGACATATCTCCCATTTGGGATTTATTTCTTGATTCGCAACCGCACTTAATTTTTTATTTCATCTATAAGGCTTTAGATGAAATAATTAATCACGCAGGAATAAAATTGATATTTTGATCTTTAAGGCTTAAGATCAATTTATTTTAATAGCGAAATAATCAAGTTTAAATTTCAATTTGAATGGTGGACAGCATTTTTGATGACTATGGATGGCTTGATGTTTATATTTTAATTGTCCTATTTCATCCCGAAAATACAAAAAAGATTGTATTTGCATCCCATGTAGATTAGATTTGATTTCCTAGATAGAATTGCATGATAGAATAGTTAGATTCTTTTCTAATTACATTAGAGTGCATGTTTAGATGTTATCTAGGTTAGATAAAATCTTTGAGTTAAATTGCACATCGAGATAAATTTCTAGGTTAAGATAGGATTTAGATTGGTCTATTTCCTAACTCAAAATAGATAATATCTCACTTTAGTTAGATTTTTATTCTTAGCAATTTTAATTACGAATTTTCATAAAAAAATACAAAAAAAAAAAAAAATCATGCGCATGTCATGTAGGATTAGGTTCATGAAATGCACGTTATTTAGTGATCGTCGCTAGGTTCATTTAATTAGAAATTACTCGTCATTAGAGATAGGTCATTTGGTTAATTTAGATTGCATATTTAATTATTGCATTTATTTTAATTTCGAAATTCATGTAAAATATAAAAAATTTGTCTTAGGATAAATCAATTTCATGCTTTAGGATAGATTGCATTTTATTTATGTCATGTAGTTTAGGTCATATTGCCATGTCATATCATTTCATGTTAGATTTATAGCATGCATTACATAAGACTTGATTCTCATTAAACAAAGTGAAAACAAAAATTGAGAAAGTGCGTGTTAATTAGAAATCATATCTAGGACTATTGATGTGAATTCTGATTTAACATTGCAAATGCTTTCGTTGCCATGAGGTAAGTTCTACAATTTATTCATTGATTTCTTGGGTGTTAAATTGGTGGTTTGCGCACCTGCTTGATCACCTCACATGTTAGGGATATAAATTAAAATTAATTCAAGCTGCTTGCAAAAACATTTTTGAAACTAAAAGAATGGTACCGAAAGGGCATTAGAGAAATCTAGTGTAACCAAGTCCCCGTACCCATGATCTCTAGTTCGTAGAAGTAAAGTAAATCTCCCGTTACTTTACTTGGGTTTCTAATCGACCCACCAAAAATAGATTAGTGGCGACTCCTAATTAAAAATCAATTGCATGTTAAAATTTGAACCTAAGTTACGAATTGGTATGGGCTTGGGAGAGCTCGAGCTAAGTCTAGGCTTAGCAATCCATTAGCCAAACTCTAGGTGGTTCACACCCGAAATTTTGGTCGCGACAGCTTGGCGACTCCACTGGGGACTTGAGTTAAAACTCTTAGTGGACTTAGGCCAATTTTCTCTTTATTTGAAAAAAAGTTTTTGTTTGGTAGCGAGGATTCCAGGTACGTCCCTAACATCTAAGGTGTTAAATGTTTTTGTAGGGAGGTGAAGGAATGCATGGTTTATTTTCATGTTGAAGTGTTGCTTGATATAAACCGTTGTGCATGCCTTGCATTTGCACTGCACTTTTGCACACACAACCTGCTGCCGGACTTGGGCCGCACTAGGACACTTAGGATGGTATTGAGTTGGATATGACTTCGACCGCGAGGCCGCGTAGTAGAGGTTGCCCAACTCAATCCCGAAAGCTTTTTCTTTGTGTCAAGAATGTTTACCTCTGCCCGCGAGGCTGCGTCGCATTGGGGTATCATTCTTGACTGAGCCGGAGTTAGGAGGACTTGACTTAGTAGGCGAGGCTGCAACTAGTCATCCCACCTAGCTAACTTCACTTTGCTAAGCATGTCTAGAGCAGAAGTCGAACTCCACATTTCATGTGCTTGTCTATGTGATTGCCATTGATTCTCCTTGGTGAAGTAAGTCTTCTATCCCTATACCATACCATTCATTTTGTCGTGCTTTTGGTTGGTCCATGACAATCTAGGTCAATCATTGATTCAATTCTTTTGTTAATAAAAAATGAAATGAGGAAATTGTCATGCAATGAATCATTTGAAAAAAAAAAAACTTTGAAGAATTTGTTTTCAATTCATGTCTTGAAAATTCGATCTTGTTAGGGTGTTTAATTTTATTTTAATTTTTCTAGCTCATTTTAGGAAATTCCCTTCTCGTATGAACTTTTCATAAACAAATGAAAAAAAAAAAAAGCAAATGAAAATCGATTAGATCATTGTCATGGATTGACTCTCTATTTACACATCATGCTTACACGTTCCCATTCATTTACATTAGGTGATTATGGAGCGATCTCACTCACCCATCCATACACGATCGAGAGTTAAAATGATGGATCAAAATGAGGTGCTGAACCATATCGTTGATATTGATAATGACATAAACAAGCGAATTGCACGCCTCCAAAGTCAAGTTGATGGATTGTCTACTACTGTGGCCTGTCCCGTCAAGCAAAAGTGTTGTGATGACATAGGTAGCCAAATTTGATGCCACCATGAAGAGACTAGTGACATATCTGGAAGGAAGAATATCTAACCTGGAAGAGCATTATTTTCTTACCCTTATGAGAAAGCATCTAAAAAGGCACATCAGATTTCGATGATAGATCAATTGGCCCAATTGTTACTCAATAAGTTTGAGAACACATTTCTAAAGACTTAATAGAATGAGGCGCAAGTAAAAGAGGACCATCATTCTCTGGTGGAAGAGGTACGTCTCGTCCTTAACATAATTAATTTTGGGAAATGACACTCTGTTCTTTTCATTGCAGATGACAAATTGGGGGCATGACAGATTTTGGTAGTGACCCGACTGAGACCAAATCTCCACCCGCACCAAAATGAATATTCCATGTGCATTTACTTTGATGTTGCACAGTATCCTTTTCATGCACGTTGTTTTGTGCAGGGGCAAAAGCAAGAATGGAGTATTTATCAAATCAAGATCGGATTTTCAGCCTCGATTGATTAATTAATGTGTGTTCCCCTTTTGATAGGGGCAATTCAAGAACACCCACTACTGAGATGGTGCCTTCATGGGACAATTCTTTGAATGAATGGCCAAAATTGTGCTTATGAAAACATTTTTTTTAGTGTAATGAATTGTTTGTTCTAAAGTCATAGAAACTTCTCATGCTTAAATCGTCTGACTCTTCTCAAAAGAGAATTTTGATAGTGATTTTGCCTATTTAATTCACAAATTTCATGTGGAGATTTGTCAAGATGGACAATTCATTGGAGTGACATCAATGTTTAATAATGCTGAATGAGACGTGTCAGGATGATGAAAGGCAAGCTCTATCCTATACACAGTCCTCTACCTATACATTTGTGAGATGAGTGTAGAAAGTTCCATATCTGCAAGGTGAAGAGTTCTCTCGCAAAAGGTACGATGACCGAAATGATAAGGGGCAGCTTATTTCTCTATCCCAAACACAACAGGTGACCCATTGCTTAACCACTTTGAGCCCCATACACTTGAGGAAATTCTTTCAAATTACCCCTGTCAAGAACCACCCCACATGGGGCAAATTGGAGGGTAAGACAGCATCATAAGGTGAAGAAAATTGATTGAAATTTTTTTACTCTCACTTGCATCAATCTTCTAGTCATGTTATTACATTGAATTCATGTGGTAAATTAAGTGCCTTAGGATGACGAAGAGCATTTCTTTCACTATCATATACACTTATATCATTTGCATTGCCTACTTGAGCCTACAATTTCATTTCTTTAAACCCAGTTGATGATCATCCCCCACACTGGGGCAAGGCAAAAGACAGATGAAAACTCTTGAAAAGTTTGAGTGTCATTCAAAGTGTAATTGCTTGATGCATGCATTATGCACAAGAATTGAATTCAAAATAGAACTGATGGGCATGTAAAAGCAGTGTGCCTAGTAAAAGCAAGGCCAATGCCCATGAAAAAGAAGTGGAGAAAAAAAAAGAATAAGAAGTGGGGGTATGAAAAAGCAGTGTGCCTGGTAAAAGCAAGGCAAATACCCATAGATGAAAAAAGAGAGTCAAGATAAGGTGACCGTCAATTGCAAGAATTGAATCCCGATGGAGCAATACTCAAATAACTCGAAAGTTGAGTTTTTACAATCAATGGGGCATTTCATGAAGACAATCCTCGATGATGAAAAAGAAAATTGGTGGCAATGCCAAGATGATCACCAACTCTCACCATTCACACACATTTTGAGCCTAATGATCCTTTCATTTCTCAACCCATGAACCCAGCCTATGTCACGTCCCTTACAAAGTCTCTTCAAATTAGGGCACTTGAATTAACATAGAAGTTCACATGTCATAAGCATCACTCGAAGAAGTGTGAGCAAAACTATTTCTTTCTCATTTTGCAGGGTTCTTGACTTGTAAACCCGATGATGAATACAAAATTGTTTTTTTCAATAGCCTTGACTCAAGGAGTCCTCTTTGTTAAGCCATTGACCAAGTCCACATTACAGTCCATGTTAAAGACCTCTCAGATTGGTAAGGTCGTACTGCTTGCGAGAAAACTCGGACCCTTGTCGATATGATGATGTTGAGATTGAGTGATTCTCACAAAATAGCCATTCTAAATGAGAGTGAGTGAAAGTCCTTTCTGACTAAAAGTCTCTCATTTAGCATTTTTAAGAAATCCATGTCATTGTCTTGAACGACAATTATCTCCTGTGGAAATTTGGGTGATGCAAATATGGTAAAGTCATTATGCATAAACCTTGATTGAATGGATGGAAGCTCCACTAAATTTTGAAATGTGCATTCTAAAGTAGCTCAGATGGCCTATCTCTTTGATGAATGTATATCAGTTTTGCTCTAAATCATGTCCGACGATAATTCAAGTTCCTTTCAGAATGCCTCATGATATTAGGAGATGAAAAACCTCCACCATGAGGTGAAAAACCTCCACGGGATATCTAAATTCCAAAAGACATATCCTCAAGAATCAGAGATATCACCAGGTAAGTATATCTCTACCCATACTCTAAATACTTGTCATTGTGCAGGTATTCTCTCTCAAGTGCATCGACCCTTGACTTGGTCAAGCTCTCCAGTTCCTGACCTGGCGTGCTTTCGTAGCCTAGAGTCATTTTCATCGACTCGGCGTGCTTTCGTAGCCCGATGTCCCTTTATTGACCCGGCGTACTTTCGTAACCCGGAGTTCCTGACCTGGCGTGCTTTCATAGCCCGAGTCATTTTCATCGACCCGGCATGCTTCCGTAACCCGATGTCCCTTCATTGATCTGGTGTGCTTCTATAGCCCAGAGTTCCTGACCTGGCGTGCTTTTGTAGCCCAGAGTCCTTCTTTATCGACCCGACGTGCTTCCGTAGCCCGGTGTCCATTTATATTGACTTGGCGTGCTTTCATAGCCCGGGTTCCCTTTTATCGAGCCGGCGTGCTTGCGTAGCCTGGTTTTCTTTTATCGACCTGGCGTGCTTTCGTAGCCCAGAGTCCTTTTCATCGACACTTGATTGAGCTGTCCCCCAAGATTTTTCTCCAGATTCAGTCTGATTAAGGCGACCGAAGAACGATTCGGGTCTTGGTCGGTGATCTATGTTGCAACACTAGGCGACCGAAGAATGGTTCAGTCCTAGCCAAGCAAAATCTCCGTTTAGGTGACCGTAGAATGGTACGAGTCCTAAACAACATTTATTGCTCCAACAGGCGACCGTAGAATGGTACGGGTCCTGGAAAAGCAATTTCCCATACATCTCATTTTCAATTTCACATTTGATGCAACAATGCCAATGATTTGACAACAAGCCCTTTAAAATCATATAATATGCCTTGGGAAAAGTATCATTTGATGCAATGGTTTTGAAAACTTCATTGAGTTCATGAAAATCCATCAATCATTTGATGTCATATGAAATGTATGGATGTCATCATGTCATTGCATGAGTAATAATCCAAGATATCATGATTTACATAATAAATCCAATAAACAGTAAATAAAACAATTTCCAGCTTAAACAGAATGCGTACTATTCATGAAAAATTCTAGAAAATTAGCAAACGATGGAGATAAATTCTAAAAATTTACCAAAATATAGATAATATCTAAGAAAACACATTTTGTGAAGAACACCATATCAAACAAGGCTTCACAGAATACATACAGGTCCATGCATCACCGAAAAAAGGATTTTAACGTCATCCATGCACAGTTTTGAAAATAATTTCGATTAATCCCTTAAATAAACTCAGAAAATTCCGAAATTTGGACACGCTGTATTTAAGACCTAAAGGTACAAGTTTCATGAAGAAATTATAGTTCAATTCATTCTGAATTAAAAGATAAGATCGATTTACTTTTCCTATTCTCGGTACCGTTTTCCAGATCTACCCGTGTTGAAGAAAAAATCGTTTCCTTGGTCATTACTAGTCCATTTATCTGAAATTTCAGTATGTTGTTCCTCAGAATATTACCTACAACTTTCATTAAGGAAATACTATCAAATTTTAATTGTATGATTTTATAAAAATCCCGAAATCACACTAGGTCGAAGCAGCGTTTTTCCCAGATCCAGTTTCTTCAAAAGACAACGGTTTCACCGACCTATTTTCGTTCATTTCCTCTAAATTTTTGATATTTTCTACCTCAAGAAGTATACTACAACTTTTGTTGAGAGATCAAAGTGAGATTTTAACAAGAAAGTTACTTTACAGACCACGAAACCACTGAAGGTCATCACGACAAATTCCAGATCTAGTCTCTCCAAAGGAAAATAGTTTCACCAAGAAATACTTGTTCGTTTTATCTGAAATTTCAATATGTTATTCTTCAAGATGTTATCTACAACTTTCATGAAGAGGTCGAAGTGGAATTGTAAAATCACATGCAATACACGAAATCACCAAGAGGTCAACAAAACAGTTTCCAGATCTAATGTTTTCGTAGAAAAAGGGTTTCACCCCACAATACTTGTCCATTTTGTCTCAAATTTTATTATGTTATACTTCAAGATGCTCTCTACAACTTTCATGAAGTGGTCGAAACAATATTACAACTAAAAAGTCACATGCAACACACAAACTCGCGGACGGTCGGACTGGTCTTTCGGAAATCAGCATGCATGACCAACGAATCTCTCTTCAAAGCTCCGAAATCTCATCCCATCTACCACTACCAACACTTACCATCTACTACACATCCACACATCAATGCAAAGAGTAGGTTTTAGGACTTCACTTGCCTTAAATTCAAGCACAAAACAGCAGCAAACAGAGGCAAAGCAGCAACGAACGGCGGACAAACAGGCGGACGAACTCTCTTCCTCTCTTTCTCTCTTCCTCCCTTTCTCTCTTCTTTCTTTGGACGGTACTCTCTCTCTCTTCTCTCCCTTCTAGTCGAAATCCCCCTCCCTTTTTGCTCTTTGATTAACAATTTATCTCTATTTTTGCATGTAAGGGACAAGTGGCTTCAAATAATGAACAAGTGGAGGCAATTCAAAGACAAGTGTCCACCATGCTTCACCTCCTTCATGCGTTGGCTACCCAATGGACTCCATGTGCCGGGCCTCTTGGCCCACTTTAGGCCAACACACTTGGGCCGAAAGTCTAAACTCAAATGGCCCATATTTATTTTTGGTAATCCATCTTAATCCTCATTTAAATAAATACCTAATTGCATAATAATAATAAGGCCATAAAACTTGTAGTCACAAATCCATAAATTCCAATTTATAATGCACATGGCCAATGATAGAATTTTCTTTCCTATCACATAATTATCCATTAAAAGCTTGGCCATAAATCTTATTGCAAATTATGGATTAAATGGCTATAAAATAACTTGATGGTACTTCCATCACCTATTCATAGACTTTAATGTAACTAGAGGTCGTCATGAATTTTGGGATGCCACAATTCTCCCCTCCTTAGAGAAGTTCGTCCTCAAAATTAGACATTTCCTATGCCTCTTGGAATAAATGAGAGCACCTTTCCCTCATTTCATTTTTACTTTCCCATGTGGCTTCCTCCACATCATGATGTCGCCATAATATCTTAACCAATGGTATTCTCTTCGTCCGTAGGACTTGTTCCTTTCGATCCAGGACTTGCACAGGCTCTTCGATGTACCTCACTTCCTCATCCACTTTGATGGCTTCATGATCGAGTATGTGACCAGGGTCTGGCTGATACTTCCTCAGCCATGCCTATACTCTTCTGAAAGCTATTGTTATACACAAATTCTACTAGGTATAACTTTTCATCCCAACTTCCTTTAAAGTCAAGGATGCAAGCTCTTAACATGTCCTCTAGTGTCTGGATCACTCTTCTTGTATGTCCATCCGTTTGTGGATGAAAAGCAATACTAAATTGGAGCTTTAGTCCCTAAGGCGGTTTGAATACTTCACCAAAGGTTGGAAGTAAATCTTGAGTCTCGATCAGATGTAATCGTTACGGGAATATCATGTAAACATACCACTTGGCTTACACATAAATCAACAAATTTATCCATCGGATAATCTACACGAACTGCTAGGAAATGGGTAGACTTAGTCAAGCGATCTACTATCACCTAGATAGAGTCGTGACCACTTAATATCCTTGGTAATCATTGCACAAAACCCATCGTCACATGATCTCATTTCCATTCTGGTATATCTAACGGTCTCAATCGAACACACCATTTAGCCAAATTATTCATATACCTTTGTCACCATCAATTCAAGCCTAGAACCATCAAAATCGACACCATTAACAACTCATATGGTTCAGTCCAACAAAGACATTCACTACGCTTTCACTGCAACATAGATTCAAGCCTAAAATATAGCATCATTCCTTCGACTCAAATATCAATAGTCCACCAAGACTTATTCAATTCAAAGATCGACAATCCACCAAAATAAGAACTTGTCTAGTTTCCATCGAGTATATCTCATGTCTCATCCTAAAGGATCATCACTTGGACTAATCACTCATCAAATCCACAACATGAACTTTCACCTTTTCACCTTGGAAAGACTATAACCACAATTGATCATATTCACTAATTCCACCAAACCTTTTCAGACTGAGATCATCACCTAAAATTAAAAGTTGACCATCATCAATTAAACCTATTATTCCAACATATAAATCACAAATAATTTCATGTCTCATATGACCACTCAAACTCCTGACTTCTAAGATCAATCCATACATACTAAATGCTTCCATATAATGCATCAAGACTTCCAATGAGATCCTTTAATAGGAAGCACTACTTAGCTCAAATGATCATAACTTAATCCTCAAATTCATAACTCACTCTCCATAATTCACTTCTTAAGCTTTGCTTGCAGCACTACGCTTAGATGCTATGCATGTTCTTCAGGTCCTTTAGAACAAATGAAGACAATCACAATTTGATCCAAATAAGGCTTAAATATCATATTCATTAAATCCATGAATGCAGCTAAGGCATTCGTCAATCCAAATAGCATAACTAGGAACTCGTAGTATCCATAGCGAGTCCTAAATACGGTCTTAGGAATGTCCTCTTTCTTAATCCTTAACTGATATCCTGATCTCAAATCAACTTTTAGAAAAGACCGAACTTCCTTGCAGTTGGTCAAATAGGTCATCAATTCTAGGTAATGAGTACTTACTCTTTATAGTCACTTGATTCAATTGTCTATAGTCAATGCATAAACGTATCGACCCATCCTTCTCTTTCACAACAAGAGTTCTACAAGCTTAACCATGCTTCCGCTGCGCCACTCTGATAAAATTATCCCGCACCGCCTTCCCGATTCGTTCATAGTTCGGTTCATTTCTGCCCCTTTTTGCCATCCTAGAAGCCTGCCAGGAGCTGCTCCTTGTTCAGGTCTTCTGACCTCGGCGTCCACTCCCCGCCCTCATCGGATCGGGTCATTATAGGTATACCAGCTTTCGCTTGGTTCGAACCCAAACTACACATCCATTGGAGGGTCTGGTTTCGATAGGGACTAACTTACAAAGATATTATCCGCTTTGGCCTATCCCATTCTTTGCCTCACGGTTTTATCCTTAGCGTACGGGTAAGTACTATCTCAGGAGATCATTCATCCTAATCCATTGCTTATGGAGCTAGTTCATTCTTACGATGACGTCAAAATTATGCATAACTATCACTACCAAGTCCATCTCCACATCTCGTTCCCTTAGGGTTATCTCACTCACCTCACATGCTAACGTAGATAACAACATGTCCTTCAGTGATGTACAAATATGAAGAGGCATATCTAAAGATTTGCTCTTATTTCTCACAATCATCTATATTTTTTTTCAGACCAAATGAATGCGTGCCACTCATATCAAATAACGCATATACCTTCTTATCCCTCTATCGAAATCGTTCCTGAGGTAACATTTTCGGAAGCTTCCGCTTCCTCTTGGGTGACCGCATACACCCTTCCTTGTGCTGGTGGCCTCTATGGATTCCTTGGTAGGTTTTGGTCCACCAGTACCTTGTTGTACCTGTCGCACCGAGCCAACACTCAGCTGCGACCTCTCTTGTGGACAATTTCTCTTAAAGTGTCCTATTTGCCCACATCCCTTACCTCTCAATTGGCTATTACAGGTTCCTGGCCCATGTTGTCTACCACATCTCTGACAAATATTACTTTGGTAGGGCTTCCTAGAACCGGGCCACTCTTGACTTTTCTAGAATTCCCAAAATTATTCCTCTTCTTAGATTCCCAAGGCTGTCCTTGATCAGGATAAGGTCTCTTACCCCTTCGAACATCATTAAAGGTCATTTGCCTCTTAGATTCCGATTGCTCTCTCACTAATTTTTGCTCCAACAACTGTGCCTTCTCATAAATCTCATTATAATCCCTTATATTTAGAGGCACTAGTTGTTTTCTAATATCAGTCCTTAATCCTTTCAGGAATCTCTTAGCCTTTTCCTCTCGATCCTCAATTAGTCTGGGAGCATACATAGACAGTTCAGAAAATTTTGCCTCATAATGATCTACTGTCAGCTCCCTTTGTTCTGACTGAACAAATTCAGTGATCTTCCTATCCTTAGCACAGTCAGAGAAATGCTTCCTATTGAAAGCTCTAACAAACTCTTCCCAGTTTATCTCAGTACCTGGTGGAAAGATTGTGTCTCTTGAAGTTCTCCACCAAAACTTTGCATTTTCCTCCAGTTGGTACTCTGCCAAGGCTATCTTTTCAGCATCGCTACAGTTCAACAACCGGAAAATCCATTCCATTCCATCAATCCATTGCTCCGCCTCCTCAGGACTTCCCATTCCACTAAACTTAAGTGGTTTCAACTTTAAGAATTGTTCCACCAGTCCTTGAGGGCGACGTTCCACTCCGGGTTGTTGCTGCGCTTGCCTTTCCATCAGATTTTTAATATTGGCCAATGCTTGCAGGATATCTTCCATTCGGGCTTTAACCCTTGCAGCGAGGCTTCAGCCCTCGATGGATGAGTACTACCCGGTTCGCAAAGATGACTTTCCTATAGTTTTCCAAGCATTTGCCTCAAGAATAATTTGCAACTCGATGTCACTAGTTAGATCATTAATTAAGGTTATTACTAAAGTCACATAAGTAACATAGAATGTTACTAACACACAAAAGCAACATCACACTAGTTACCAGGGATCTACGAGAGAATATCCATCACCCGTTGTTCAAAGTTGGTCAACCATTCAAGTTAGTATCCTATGGTGTGCATCACTCTATCCTCATTTCCATCTGAGGCACCTTATCACTCCAAATAGACCATAGCTCTGATACCAATTAAACAAGATGTGGCACCCCACGACGCGGCCCCCGATCCGTTAGGGTTGCCACGGTTAAACTTACCTTTCACTTTCCCTAATAACATGACACTCGATACCAATTCAATTGCAACGGGTCCATACAACCCGGGGTTTACATTGTTTTTGTTTTTTATCGATCCCTTGCACAATTCATGTAACGGAAGCATATCCAACAACTCCCTTCCCTATATTCGAAAACGATGCACACCAACTAAACAATTATAGGTAAAAGCCGAACACTTTTATTTACTTAAACCAGATGGACATCATTCATCGGTACATCAAAATGCCATGGTTTTCTATACTTGGTTATACTTCAAAGATGACCGACATCTCCTCCAACAGTCGTATACTTAAAGTCCATCGATCAGTGTCGGCGTCCAAAAGTTCCTTCCTTTGCTATCCTCCTCCTCGCATCATATTCAACCACTTGATCCATCTACTGGTGGCAGTGGCAGCAGAGGTATCTTATCTAGTCTGAAATGTTAATCTCCAAAAGGGGTGAGTACAACCACTCAGCGGTAAAGATCCACCAAACTACTCATTGCGTCAAACGGAACAATCAAGGCATCATAACAAAGCACATATCATTCATGCATTCAAGCATAACTTACCTAGCAGCCATGCATATGTCATCATACCATATGTGCATATATCATTATGCACTCATCATCAAGCATTCATGCATATATCACCATGCCATATGTGCACATACCACCATGGACTCATCACCAAGCATTCATGCATATATTACCATGCCATATGTGCATATACCACCATGCACTCATCACCAAGCATTCATGCATATATCACCATGCCATATGTGCATATACCTCCATGCGATCATGCATATCTCGCCATGCCATCGTGCATATACCACCATGTTTCATATCATCCATGCTATCAAGCATACATCACCATGAGATCCATTCATACCTTCATGATCGCATTTTCAATATCAAATAGCATCAATTTACTTTCATAAGCAGATCATGCATCATGCCATATGCATACACCCATGCACATGATTCATTTTTCAATTCTTATCTTTCATAAGGATCTCATCCATTTTTCTTCCCGGGGACCAATGTTTGCATCCCACAATCTATCGCTCGCATCCAACCAGGCATCGCGAGGAACCTCCGGGCATGTATTTAAATACAACCGTGCATCCGGCACCCCCACATTCCGGGCATCTCGTATCCCAACTGGCATCATGAGGTATCTCCTCGGCACACACCTCTGAGGCTTCTGGAATTACGTACCGACATACCACCAGGATTCCCCCCCCCCTCTGGAATTACGTACCGTATACCACCGGGCATCTCGAAACTCCCGAGGACCCTCCGGAATTACGCCACTAGGCCACCGAGCATCCTGACACTCCCAGGGCATTATCGGCTCACACCTCCGACGACCTTCTCATCACCACAATGCATATTCCCATACATCTCATTTTTAATTTCACATTTGATGCAACAATGCCAATGATTTGACAACAGCCCCTTTAAAATCATATAATATGCCTTGAGAAAAGTATCATTTGATGCAATGGTTTTGAAAACTTCATTGACTTCATGAAAATCCATCAATCCTTTGATGTCATACGAAATGTATGGATGTCATCATGTCATTGCACGAGTAATAATCCAGGATATCATGATTTACATAATAAATCCAATAAACAGTAAATAAAACAATTTCCAGCTTAAACAGAATGCGTACTATTCATGAAAAATTCTAGAAAATTAGCAAACGATGGAAATAAATTCTAAAAGTTTACCACAATATAGATAAGATCTAAGAAAACACATTTTGTGAAGAACACCATATCAAACAAGGCTTCACAGAATACATACAGGTCCATGCATCACCGAAAAAAGGATTTTAACATCATCCATGCACACTTTTGAAAAAAATTTCGATTAATCCCTTAAATAAACTCAGAAAACTCTGATATTTGGACACGCTGTATTTAAGACCTAGAGGTACAATTTTCATGAAGAAATCGTAGTTCAATTCGTTCTGGATTAAAAGATAAAATCGATTTACTTTTCCTATTCTCGGTACCGTTTTCCAGATCTACCCGTGTTGAAGAAAAAATCGTTTCCTTGGTCATTACTGGTCCATTTACTCTGAAATTTCAGTATGTTTTTCCTCAGAATATTATCTACAATTTTCATTAAGGACATAATATCAAATTTTAACTGTATGATTTTATAAAAATCCCGAAATCACACTAGGTCGAAGCAGCGTTTTTCCCAGATCCAGTTTCTTCAAAAGACAACGGTTTCACCAACCTATTTTCGTTCATTTCCTCTAAATTTTTATATGTTCTACCTCAAAAAGTATACTACAACTTTCGTTGAGAGATCAAAGTGAGATTTCAACAAGAAAGTTACTTTACAGACCACGAAACCACTGAAGGTCATCACGACAAATTCCAGATCTAGTCTCTCCAAAGGAAAATAGTTTCACCAAGAAATACTTGTTCGTTTTATCTGAAATTTCAGTATGTTATTCTTCAAGATGTTCTCTACAACTTTCATGAAGAGGTCGAAGTGGAATTCCAACTGAAAAATCACATGCAATACACGAAATCACCAAGAGGTCAACAAAACAGTTTCCAGATCTAATGTTTTCGTAGAAAAAGGGTTTCACCCCACAATACTTGTCCATTTTGTCTCAAATTTTAGTATGTTATACTTCAAGATGCTCTCTACAACTTTCATGAAGTGATCGAAACAATACTTGTGGCACCCCGAAGCGCCAAGGTCACCACAGACTTACCAAAGGATAACCTTAGTTCCTAGGCTTTTTTTTTTTTTTTGAAACGGTCCCGGCACAACTTATTAGCGGAAGCATAATCAAGCTCTACTAACTCTCCCTCCCAACAATCATGATACAATTGCACACTACTAAACACAACATATGAAAAGATAAAGCCGAGCCACTTTTATTTACGTATTTTCAAGATGGATTTCACGGGTCGGTACAATCAAAAAGAAAGGCCAAGATTTTCATCTAGACTCGGCCATAACCCAAAAGAGACAACTCGACCCCTATGTCTATCTCGTGTATGATCCTCCATCTACAAGTGTCGGCTATGTCCAAAAAGTTGCAGCTCCTACTTCTCACGCACGGCCCTCACACCCATCCCGGTGCATCGGGCGGTGGCGGTGGCAACATCCCCGCATCACTCCGTCTCGACGAACGTGAACAGATATGAACTCCTCAATGACGGGGCCCTCGGCCCGGGCCCACGTCATACATCACTACGGCGCGAATCCGAATGAATGTAAGACCGGGGATAGTAGGCCAGTCGATCTCCGCACACTCGACCTCCACATCCGAAGGAAGGCCGTAAAAGACGCCCCGCGTGACAGCAGGGAGCGGCATCTTTCTAATCTGAAATGTTGGTCCCCGAAGGGGTGAGTACAACCACTCAGCAAGTAAAGGACCAATAAACCACTCAATGCATCACACAATACAAACATAGCATAACCCATGTCATTCGAGTATCCATGCATAACTTACCTCGCAGCCATGCATATGTCATCACATCTCATATACTCATCATCATCATGTCACATACATATCATCATACCATAGGTGATCATCATCATGTCACACACATATCATCATGCCATAGGTGATCATCATCATGTCACATACATATCATCATGCCATAGGTGATCATCATCATGTCACATACATACCATCATGCCATAGGTGATCATCATCATGTCACATACATATCATCATGCCATAGGTGATCATCATCATGTCACACATCCATACGTATGTCATCACATCTCATGCGCATGATTCAATTTCCACTTTTATCTTTGAATTTGATCACCACATCTCTCTTTCCCCGGGACCGCAATTGCGTCCCACACATCACCACTCGCACCCCATCCTGGCATCGCGAGAACCCTCCGACACACATCACCGGGCATCCGGCACCCCCACTTTCCGAGCATCTCGCATCCCAACTGGCATCACGAGGCACTCCTCGGGCACAGACCTCCGGGGCTTCTGGCACCCAACCATTCCGGGCATCTCGAAACTCCCGAGGGCATCCGGCATGTATCTCAATACATCCGGGCATTCGGCACCCCCCATCCCGGGCATCCTGACACTCCCAGGGCATTTTCGGCCTCCACTAAAATTTCCTCATTCACCATAATTCATGTTTACCACTTTATGTCTCAAATTCAGCATGGCACACGATGTAATGGCAAACAAGATCACTTTCATCATTTTAATTCTTTTATATGCATTTTCAATCATCATCATACATGCAGCAAGATACAACCACTAATGACAATATAATTCATGGGGTCCACACAATTTAGAATAGTCCATATATCATGCCTTTTTGAAATTTACTAAATTTCCAGCTTGTACAATTTAGGAAAATATTTAAATTAAATATCCATATGATTCTCAAAAATCATGAAATCAAGACATGTGATAGACAAGACAATAAGATAACAATTTCATGCAGAACACATGCCCAAAAGAGTTCCATACAAGAAAGTATAACTCACACAGATACAGCATGCAAATTTCGGATGAAGTCAGATTGCGCAGTTTTTGAAATAATTCGATTAAAATAACCAAATGACCTCCGAAAATTATGAAATTTTACCAAGTTATAGCTAAGACACTAAGCTAGATTTTTCATGAAGACATTTAGGCCAGATTAGTTATATATCATTTTCTATAGACGTCCGAAGCTCCTGATTCTAGCACCGCAACGTTCAGTGTAGCTATCTCCGAAATATCGAGTTTTCACCCACTTATCCTTCTTTGTTTCCTCTGAAATTTGGATTTTTTTTGCTTCAAGAGGTCCCCTACAACTTTCATTAAGGGATCTAGGCGAAATTTCCAAATATTAGTCACCATATGGGTCCAAGAAGTCTCGGGTGTCCAGTACCGTGTTTCCAGATTTACCGTTTCCAAGAGAAAGTCGATTCACTAAGCTACACTTGGTCATTTTACCTCAAATTTGAGTATGTTAGTCTTTTGTATGTTATTTACAAGTTTCATGAAGAATTTGAAGAGAAATTCTCGGTGAAAAGCAACATGCAACCCACAAAACCACCAAGAGGTCGATAAAACGGTTCCAGATCTAGTGTCTTCGTAGAAGAAGGGTTTCACCCCACAAATCTCAACCATTTTGGCTCAAATTTTATTATGTCATACATTAAGGTGTTATCTACAACTTTCATGAGAAGTCGAAGCCAAAATCCGACTCAAAACCCACATGCAAGCCTCTACAACATTCTGGGTTAGGCGGGACACTCGAAAACAGTAGGCTATTTCAAGAACAACACATGCAAGGCTTCGGTTTTCACACTCTAAACATCCGAGATTCACCACCATTCAAGCACACAAGCAAGACACAACATGCAAGAGCAGATTATAGATCCCAACTTGCCTCTAAGATCAAGCGGACGATGGCACACGGACAACACACGGACGGCACACGGGCGGCGACGGCTCCTTCTTCCTCCTCTCTCGGCCTCCCCTTCTCTCTAGCAAATCTCTCTCTCTCTCTCTCACAATTTCCTCTCTCTCTCACCCCCTCTCTCCGGCGACACTCCTTTCCCCCTAAACCGGTCACTTTTTCCCTCTAATCTTCCTCCCTTCCATCATTAGCAATGATTAGGTCATGCATGGAGGACACTTGGATGAAGGGGACTAACACTTGGCCATTTCTTCATGCAATATGGGCTTGGAAGTGGGCCTCATGGGCCGGGCCCTCCTTGGCCGGCGACAGCCCCTTCGTGGGCTTCATGGGCCGCCCCTTTTGGCCCATTAAGGGTCCACACCCTTGGGCCTAAGGCCCAACCCTAAATAAATCCCAATTTCTACTTTTAATAATTCACTTTTAATCTTTCTTTTATAGATTTCAAATTTAAATTTCATATGGCCAAAATCTTGTAACATTTAATCTATAGGAATTTATTCTATGAGGTGCGTAGCCAAGAATGGATTATTCTCATCAATTTATCTATAATACTAATCTCAAAATTCATGAACACAAGCATATATCACTTAGTCTTAAGAGGAGACTAATGGCTAAAGCATAAACCTTAGGAAAATTTCATTACCTAATTATGGGCTTTAATACACCTTAGAGCTTGTCTTGAATTTTTGGGATGCCACAATTCTCCCCTCCTTAGAGAATTTCGTCCTCGAAATTAAACACTACTCGTGTCCTTTTGAAACAAGTAGGGGTACTTTTCCTTCATCTAATCTTCACTCTCCCATGTGGCTTCTTCCATATCATGATGTCGCCATAATACCTTGACTAGTGGAATTGTCTTGGTCCTAAGAATTTGTTCCTTTCGATCTAATATTTGTACAGGCTCTTCAATGTATCTCACTTTCTCATCCACTTTGATGGCTTCATGATCGAGTATGTGGCCGGGATCCGGCTGGTATTTTCTCGATCGATACATGAAACACATCATGCAAATTTCCCAACTTAGGAGGCAACGCCAAACGATAAGCCACATCTCCTATTCTTTCAAGTATCTCAAAAGGTCCAACAAATCTAGGGCTTAACTGACCCTTCGTTCCAAATCGAGATATTCTTTTCATTGGAGATACTTTAAGGAATACATGATCTCCCACACTAAATTCCAATGGCCTTCTACGCCTATCTGCATAGTCTTTCTGTCTATTCTGAGCTGTTTTAAGTATTTCCCTGATAATTTCAACAGCCTCAGTGGTAACTTGTACCAATTCAGGTCCTGTCAGTTTCTTTTCACCTACTTCATTCCAACAGACAGGAGTCCTCCATCTCCTCCCATATAATGCTTCATAGGGAGCCATACCTATAATTTTCTGAAAACTATTATTATAAGCAAACTCCACCAAATGCAATCTTTCATCCCAATTTCCTTTGAAATCAATTGCACAAGCCCTCAACATATCTTCTAATGTCTGGATTACTCTCTCTGTTTGTCCATCTGTTTGAGGATGAAAAGCAATACTAAACTGAAGTTTAGTTCCTAAGGCAATTTGAAGACTCCGCCAAAAGTTCGAAGTAAATCTCGAATCCCGATCTGAGGTAATAGTTACTGGAACACCATGCAAGCGTACCACTTGACTTACATATATGTCCGCATATTTGTCCATTGGGTAGTCCATGCGAACCGCTAGGAAATGAGCAGACTTAGTTAAACGGTCCACTATAACCCAGATAGAATCATGACCACTTGATGTCCTTGGCAATCCTTGCACAAAGTCCATTGTTATATGCTCCCATTTCCATTATGGTATGTCTAACGGTCTCAAAAGTCCTGCGGGTTTGCGATGTTCCGCTTTTACTTGTTGGCACGTCAACCATTGAGAAACGTACTTAGCCATATCTGCTTTCATACCATTCCACCAAAATTGCTGACGTAAATTTCTGTACATCTTTGTACAACCTGGATGAACACTGTAATTACTCTTATGTGCCTCCGACAAAATTTCCTTCTTTACTTCTTCATTGTCGGGAACACAAAGTCGTCCTCGACATCTTACCACCCCGTCTTCAGAAACTTGAAATTCTGGTCTTTTTCCTAAAGACACTGCATTTCTCACTTTCATAATTTCCGGGTCAGATTCTTGTAATATCTTAACTTTTTGAATAATTTCAGGTTCAATTCTTAATGCACTAAGCATACCAGTAAGACAATTCATTTCCAATTTAAACTCTGAGTCTACTACGGACTCTAATAAGCTCCATTCCGCCATTCTTAAACTAGCCATCTCCATAGCTGACTTGCGACTAAGAGCATCCGCTACTTTATTCGCCTTCCCTGGATGGTATCGTATCTCGCAGTCATAATCCTTTAACAACTCCATCCACCTCCTTTGTCTCATGTTCAATTCTTTTTGTGAGAATAGATACTTCAAGCTCTTATGATCCGTATAAATCTCAAACTTTTCCCCATATAAATAGTGTCTCCATATCTTCAAAGTGAATACTATGGCTGCTAATTCTAAATCATGCGTTGGGTAGTTCAATTCATGGGGTTTTAATTGTCTGGACGCATAGGCTATGACCTTGCCATGCTGCATCAGAACACATCCCAATCCTTTGTGAGATGCATCACTATACACTGTAAAACCATCCGATCCTGTTGGTATAGTCAAGATTGGAGCCGAGGTCAATTTTCTTTTAAGCTCCTGGAAACTCCTTTCACATTCCCCATTCCATTCAAATTTCACGTTCTTTTGAGTCAATTTAGTTAAAGGACTTGCCAATCGTGAAAATCCTTCAATAAACCTCCTATAGTAACCAGCCAAACCTAAGAAACTCCGTATTTCAGTAGGTGTTGTCGGTCTCGGCCAATTTATTACCATTTCAACTTTCGCGAGGTCCACTGCAATTCCTCCTCTTGACACCACGTGCCCTAAAAATATTATCTGGTCTAGCCAGAATTCACACTTGCTAAATTTGGCATACAGCTTATGATCTCTCAGAGTTTGCAACACTATCCTCAAGTGTTGTTCATGCTCTTTAGGCCCTTTTGAATATACCAGGATATCATCAATAAAAACAATCACAAACTGGTCTAAATAAGGTCTAAATACCCTATTCATTAGATCCATGAAGGCAGCCGGCGCATTTGTCAATCCAAATGGCATAACAAGGAACTCATAATGTCCATAACGAGTCCTAAACGCAGTCTTGGGGATGTCTTCTTTCTTAATTCTTAGCTGATGGTATCCCGACCTTAAGTCAATCTTAGAGAAGACCGAACTTCCTTGGAGTTGATCAAATAGGTCATCAATTCTAGGCAAAGGGTATTTATTTTTAATGGTCACTTGATTTAATTGCCTATAGTCAATGCACAAACGCATCGACCCATTTTCTTTTTCACAAACAAAACTGGCGCACCCCAAGGTGAAGCACTTGGCCTAATGAATCCTTTGTCAAGCAATTCTTGTAGCTGCACTTTCAACTCCTTCAACTTGACTAAGGCCATCCTATATGGGGCTTTCGATATTGGTCCTGTTCCGGGCATTAGTTCAATTTCAAACTCAATTTCTCGTTCTGGCGGTAATCCAGGTAACTCCTCAGGGAATACATATGGAAATTCATTAACTACTCGAATTTCATCAAGCTTAGGCTCTCCCCTAGTATAATCTTTAACCATGGCCAGATACCCTTGACATCCCTTGTCAAGTAACATACGGGCTTCTACTGCCGAAATAAGTGCTACAGGTAGGTGGGTCTGACCTCCCAAAATTTCACAACTGGACTGATCAGGTAAGACAATTTGGATCACTTTTCTAATCCATTTGGCCCGATACTTACGAAGCCAATCCATTCCTATGATAACATCAAAATCGTACATAGGCATTACGACCAAGTCTATTTCCATATCCTTTCCTCCCATTGGCCATAAATCTTATTGCAAATTATGGATTAAATGGCTATAAAATAACTTGATGGAACTTCCATCACCTATTCATAGACTTTAATGTAACTAGAGGTCGTCATGAATTTTGGGATGCCACATGGCTTATATAAAGAAAAGTTCGTAGGGTTTTCAGAGGGGGCACACATTCCATACACGGCCAGCATTGGGAGAGGACACGACACATTGAGAGAAAACACAAGTCACGAATCTCGTAGTTGTGTTGCGGTGCTCCATCACGTTCCGCAGTGCCCTTACGTGACTGCTCTTCCCATATTGTTGTGGGGGTTATATCTAACACCACCACCAGCTTCCACTACTTTCATCGAGCGTCCCCGACGTGTATAGCTCGTTGTTTTGCATACTCCCCGTCCAACCTCCCCGCAATCTAACTCGGTGATCCTGTCGCAAAAACCAGCAAGCTCACGTGCACATCGCAGCCTTCCTAGTGAGATCATCTTGTCCTGTAGCCTCGGCGTGAAGTCAAGACGAGATGTTGTCCAGGTGCATCTAGTGTTGGAGAAAACTTCCTTGAGTGTTTTGAAGTTGACAAAACGTTTCCATCAGTCTAGTCTGAAGACTTGCAGACTCTTCCATCAAAGTCTGAAGACTCCGGACTGCCAGACTCAAGACTCAAAGTCTATCCTCATTGACAGTTTCTAGACCGTCGAAGAAGGCTTATCCAGAACTGGATGTTTCGTTAAGGATTTGACTTTATCGATTGGAGAAGATCTCTTGGCTGGATATAGCATGTCGAAATCCATTATTCAAATCAAGATTGATTCAGGGATTTTGAATCCGTTGATTGGCGAAATATACTTAGAAGGTTCTACTTATGGAAACCTAGATCCTGATTGTATGGGCGAGCAGGATTGATAGGCTATCGTCATGTTCCTTAAATAGCTCGAAGATCTTCCTTATTGATTATGTCCAACAGGTAGATTGGAAGAATTCCTTTGGTAAGTGCCAACGAGTATGATGGCATAAAGGAGTATATAAGGAAGACGTTCCAGTTGTTCGAGGTGTGCGCGATAGAAGAATTCCAAAGTCTGAAGCTCCTTAGTCAATTAAACTGTTGAGCGAAATCTTGTATGCAAAAGAGTGTCTATATCTTTGAGAGACCTTGAGGAAGTGTAGTAGAGTCTCTACACCATGAAATCAAGGAAGAGCTTTACTGTAACAACTCTTTTGTTCATAATGGAATCCAGCCGGTGGGCTGTCAGTGCGGAAGAGTGGACGTAGGCTTGGATTAAGCCGAACCACTATAAACGATGTGTTCATATTCTCTTCCCTACGCTCTTTTACTTTGATCGTAACTCGTTTTGTTTACAAGAGACAATTTCCTTTTCATAATCTATTGCTTTGATTTGAGTTGCATACTTCACTAAGGGAAATTTGTTTTTGCACCTATTCACCCCCTCTGGTGCTCATACTAGCTTTCACAATTGGTATCGAGCATGTGTACTCACTTAAGTTGAAGTGTTTTACTTGAGTTAAAGATCCATGGCTAGTATGTTGGCTCCGGGGATCGTGGTTGAAGGGCAAAGCAATACCCGACCGCCTTATTTTGATGGAAAGGAATACAACACATGGAAAAACAAGATGAAGGCATTTCTAAGATCAAAGGATCCTCTGGAATGGGATGTGGTAGACAAAGGAATCATTCCTAAAGCTGCACCCGTCTCTCGAAAGAGGAAAAGAAGTCGTTGAGTCTAGCGAAATGACTCAAGAAGAGATAACCAAGAGACAAGCTCTTGATGCAAAAGCAATTTATTCTTTATATTGTGCATTATCACCTACTGAATATAACAGAATATCTTCTTGTGATACAGCTACGAAATCGGGATAGATTACACATCACCTATGAAGGAACTGATCGAGTGAAAGAAACCGAATCAACATTCTCGCTTTCATGTCAATACGAAGCATTCAAAATGAAATCGGGAGAATCTATCACTTTTTGACATGTTTAGTCGTTTTACATAAATCGTGAATGGTCTTGAAAATCAAGGTCAACCAATTTCGATCCCATGAAAGTAAACAAGCTACTGCGTGGACTCTCCAAGGATTGGAATCACATAAAGACCTCAATAAGGGAGACACAAAGAATTATGCCACTTTACCAACGAATTGGTTGGGACTCTTCAGTCTTATGAAGTGGAGCGAATCAATGAAGATGAAGATCCTAAAGGTAAGAAATCCATTGCATTAAAATCTAATGATGATTCGATGTCACGGTTCCGAAGACGATATGGATGATGAAGAGCTTGCTTTGTCATGATAAGAAGATTCGAAAGCTAAACGAAAAGGGAGAAGATTCAATCTAAAGAAACAAAGTTTTCAAAAGCAACAGACTAAGTCTCTGTTGAGGATGATGAATCCAATAGAGATGTAGTCTGTTTTGAATGTAAGAAAAAGGGACACATCGGACCCTAACTGTCCCCTTCGAGGAAAAAGAAAGGAAAGCTGAGAAATATCGAAAGGCACTCAAAGCAGAAACTTGGAGTGATACGGAATGTGAAGAAAGTGATGATGATTATGCCAATATTTGTCTCATGGCACAATCGGACTCGGTATTCGGACTCCGAAAGACTCGATTCGGACAATGAAATCGAGGTAAGTAATTTGAAAATCCCTACTAAAGTCTCTAGATACATTGATGAATTGTGTCTTAGTCTCAAAACCTCTCTTAAAAGGATTTTCGAACTTAAAAAAGAAAATTCTGCACTAAAGCAACAGGAAAATGTTTGGAAAGAAAATGTCAAAAGTTTAGACAAAAGTGTTACTACTTTGAAAGAAAATGAAGACAATCTTTCAAAAGAAAATGCATTCCTGAAAAATGATATCTCAAGTATTTCTAAAAGATTTTCTATAGGATCGAGAAACTTGAGAAAATTCTTTCAAAGACAAAGACCTTATTTCAACAAATCGGGTTTAGGAATGACTCTTTGAAACTATTCCTCTAATTGATTTTCCTAAAGTAAAGGAAAGAATTAAGCAAAGACCTACAAGAGATGCTTACAAAAATCATTTCCAAAAAGTTTTCATAAAACCAGTAGGTCGCAGTGCTCTTAAATGTTCTAAGTGCAATAGCTCAGATCATTTTGAGAAAAAATGCCCTATGGTTTGGAAACTTGTTAAGAAGGTATGGGCAAAGACCGTATATTACACTAACACCAATGGACCCAAGAAAATATGGGTACCAAAGAAAGCTTGAGTCTCTTTTCTAAATGCAGGTCACTATCAAGAAAAAGGTTAAATGGTACTTGGATAGTGGATGCTCAAGGCATATGACAGGAGATTCAAATTGCTTCATAAAGCTTGTTCAAGTTAATGGTGGAAAAGTTTCATTTGGAGGAAACAACAAAGGAAGAATTGTGGGATACGGAACTGTAAAGATTGGAAGCCTCACGATCGTAATGTGTCCTTAGTGGAAGGACTCAACTACAATTTGCTAAGTATCGATCGGCTGTGCGACACCGGTTTCAAAATAAATTTTCAAGAGGGAATATGTTCGGGAACCGGTAAAGACTCCTCTCGATCTTTCACGGGTCAAAGACATGGAAATATCTACCTCTTAGATGTCAAACCGAGATGAAACCCAATGTCTAATCTCAATTCAAGAAGAAGCAAACTTATGGCACGAAAAACTTGGGCACATTAACATGAAGCAAATAGCCAAAATTTCAGCAAAGAAGCTTGTTCATGGTCTACCCAATCTGTCATACCAAAAGTCGATCTATGCACACCATGTGTGTTGGGAAAACAGTAAGAAACTCATTCAAACCAATAAATCAAGTTTCCACTAATCGTGTCTTTGCAGCTCTTGCATATGGATCTTTTTGGACCAACCGAACTCGAGCATTTGAGGTAAGAAATACTATTTAGTGATTGTGGATGATTATTCACGATTCACTTGGGTATATTTCCTGGCAAGTAAGTCTGAAACCTTTTCTTATTTTACAAAGTTTGCTAAAAAGGTCCAAAATGAGAAAGGGTATGTTATTTCAAGTATACGGACAGACCATGGAGGTGAATTTGAAAATCAAGATTTTACAAAATTCTGTGATGAATCTGGTTTTCAGCATATGTTCTCTTCTCCATATACTCCAGAGCAAAATGGAGTCGCGGAAAGAAAGAATAGGTCGCTTCAAGAAATGACTAGAACTCTTCTAATTGAAGGTAACATCTCTTCATGTTTTTGGGCTGAAGCAGTTTCTACAGCATATTATATTATTAATAGAGTCTTTCTAAGGCCTATTCGGAGAAAACTCCTACGAGTTATTCAAAGGAAAGAAGCCTATTGTTTCATATTTTCATGTGTTTGGATGTAAATGTTTTATATTGAAAAATGCAAATGATCGAGTTGGTAAGTTTGAAGAAAAATCAGATGAAGGTATTTTCCTTGAATATTCTATCACAAGCAAAGCTTACAAAGTTTACAACAAGAAGACTCAATCTGTGGAGGAATCAATGAATGTCAAATTTCAAGACTTTATGCAAAATCAATCGATTCATACTCATCTTGAAGAATCCGAACCTGCTCCAGACTCTACAAAGTCTAAATCTCCAAAGGCAGTTCAACCTTCAAAAGACGAGCAACAAATGATCAATGAAGATTCAAATGAGGAAAAAGATCAACAGTCTGACAAATCAACCAGCAACTGGAAGCATAAGTCCAGTCATCTCAAAGATCTCATTATTGGTGATATTAATGAAGGAATTCGCACAAGATCCAAAAGGCGCGAAGAGTCTAGTGCTGTGGCTCTTATTTCTGAAATAGAACCCAAGAGCATAGAAGAAGCTTTAACTGATGAAAGCTAGATTGAAGCTATGCAAGAAGAACTCAGGCAATTCAGCATTAATAATGTCTGGGAATTGACTCCTAAACCGAAAGGTAAATCCATCATTAGAGCTAAATGGGTTTTCAGGAACAAGATGAACGAGAAAGGTAAAGTCGTAAGAAACAAAGCAAGACTCGTGGCCAAGGGATATACGCAAGAAGAAGGGATAGACTATGATGAGACTTACGCACCGGTAGCAAGGTTAGAAGCAATTAGATTATTACTTGCTTTTGCTTGTCGAGAAGAATTTCAGGTTATTCCAAATGGACGTCAAAAGTGCTTTCCTAAATGGATTTATCCAAGAGGAAGTCTATGTGGAACAACCACCTGGTTTTGAAGACCCAAGAAAACCCGACTACGTATTCGAAAAAAGGCTCTATATGGTTTAAAGCAAGCACCTCAAGCTTGGTACGACAGACTAAGTAAGTTTTTAATTCAAAATGGCTTTGTCAAAGGTAAAGTAGATACTACATTGTTTATCAAAAGAGAAAGCAAAAGTTTTCTACTTGTTCAAATTTATGTTGATGATATCATTTTTGGATCTTCTAATGAAAATCAGTGCAAGAAATTTTCTAAGTCTATGCGGGATGAGTTTGAAATGAGCATGATGGGTGAACTAACCTTCTTTCTCGGGCTTCAAGTTAAACAACTTAAGGAAGGAATCTTTATTTATCAAGAAAAATATGCTAAAGAACTTGTCAAAAAGTTTGGACTAGAAAATTGCAAAAAGACTGATCTACCAATGTCAAGTTCTTTGAAGATGGACAAGGATGAAGAAGGAAAGAAAGTTGACCAGAAGCTATACGGGAGTATCATTGGTTCACTTCTTTATCTAACTGCTTCTAGACACGACATTTTGTTTAGTGTTTGTATTTGTGCCAGATTTCAATCGAGATCCTAAAGAATCTCATTTAAGTCTTTGCTGCAAAGCGTATTATCAAATACATTGCCTCAACTTCAAACTTGGGTCTCGGTATCCTAAAGAATGAGACTTCACTCTTCTTGGATACTCGAGCCTTGAACCTAGCCGATTGCGAGTTGATAGAAAGAGTACCTCGGGCACTGTCAACTACTTGGAAGCGGGACGGTATCTTGGTTTTCAAGGAAGCAAAGTACGGTAGCTCTTTCTACGGTAGAAGCAGAGTATGTATCTATTGGAAGTTGTTATTCACAAATTCTATGGATAAAACAACAGCTAAGAGACTTTGGAATGGAAGATTCATGCACTGAAATCAAATGTGACAACACCAGCGCAATCAATCTCACCAAGAATCCAATTCTTCACTCAAGAGCAAAACATATAGAGATTCGACATCGTTTCATTAGAGATCATGTTCAAAATGGAGAAGTTTCGATTTAGTTTATTGACTCAAAGAATCAACTCATGGATATATTTACAAAGCCTTTGGAGAAAAATCAATTTGAAGTTATTCGTTCCATACTAAATATCTTAAAGTCGAAGAAGTTCGGACTCGGGGATCGAAAGTCGAAGGCACTCAAACTCAGACAATCAAGATCTACAACTGTAAGTTATTTCCATTTTAGAAACTTATCTCTCGGTTCAAATCTTGAAAAGGTACGATCATCTATCCAAATTTAATTGGTGTAATTTTCCCAATTTTTTCGTGATTAGTGCAACCCTTCCTTTTCAAAAAGAAGCTATTTTGAAATGACAGTTATCTAATTTTTAAAAAGGCGTTATTTTTTAAAGGAATTTTTATATTTCCTTTTCACGACGCTCCGTATGCCTCGCTTCGACGCCTTATATCTTTGTCGGTTCTTCTTCGTTTTATTCACAAAAACCCTAAGAGAGCACCGATCTTCCACTTCTGTCTTCTTCTCTTGTTTAATCCTCGAAAAGTTTTCATCTTTCTTGGGAAACAAGCTTGGAATCTCTCAAAGGCTGTGAAAGATGTCATCTCAAAGAAAGTCTTCAAGGATCGCGAACAGGGGACCACAGCAAATGCGTGAGGGGCCTATGCGCTTTGATCTCACCGAGGAAGAAGAATCTCTAGACAGCGGCGAGAGCCCACAACATTCTCGGCAGCGTCCATCTCCTCAATCTAGACCTCGGGATGTTGCACATCAAGAAGAGGAAGAAATCATCGAAGACGCGAACCCGTAAGAACTCTTAAGCCCACTTTTACCTACAAGCTTTATCGTGCTTTGAAGAGGAGTGGTACTCCGTTGAACTACATTGATGAATTTCTGAAAGACAAAGGGTTTAAAAATGAAACTTTCTTTTTACGCACAATGGAACGATTGGGAATTGCCCCTGCTGGGTCGGCGGAAGAGGCATTGGCAAATATCCCAAGCGATCCCCGTGTTGGCGGGCTGAGTCAACCATATGGGAATGACGATGATAGGATGTACAGTCAGTTTAAACAGAGAATGGGTGTTGCGGCAAAAATCCAAAGCAAAAGGACAGACTTGTTTCAATCGGAGGAACACAAGCAACTGTACTCTAAGTTGCTTAAGCGTGGCGTGATAAACCCTAGAAGGGTGGACTTTGATTCTGAAACTACAGAGGCTTATGCTGAACTTACTGCTTACTTCTATTCGAATCTCAGTTTCTTGGATGCGAATAGGTTTTCTTTCAGTGTTCGAGATCAGGACTATGTAGTTGACATGAATACTACGGCTGATGTGATTGGGGTTGAAAGAGGGAGATATCAACCTATCGGTGTGTCTATCACTCGTGCAACGTTGGAGCTTGTTCGGGATAGAAGGACGGAAGGAAAGATTTCCTATTTGAGAATGAATGCGTCCAACATCTTGCTTCACAAGATAGTAATTAAGCTCTCGAGACCAAAATCAACTTCAAAGACCGACGTTTCAAACTCGGAGGCAAAGTTAATGTACGCCATCAATGCTGGTAAAAAGTTCTCTCCTTCCACACACTATTATGTTCCACATGTACAGAGCAGTGGTGAAGGACAAGGGTTAACTTCCTTACCCAGCACTTGTGACCAAGTTATTCAGATATTTCAACGTTCAGCCTCCTCAGATTCTTTGTGTTCGAACGTGCGATCAAATGGTGGTGGGACTGAAAATGGTCTCTAAAATGCGTGCGAAGGAACTCAACAAGGTGTTGGAGCAATTCAAAGTGAAAACCCCTGTCAAGACTCATTCGAGTCTCTTCGGGCAAAGCGAAAAGGGAAGGAGCCCATGGTTGCTCCATCCAATAAAAGAAGAGCTCTCATCATTGAGGATGAAGAGGATGAGGATGATATCACCATTTCTGCAATGGCATTGAAGAACTTGAGTCGTTACGTTCCAAAAACAACGGAGAGACGGGAAAAGACACGGATGAGACAAAACGGAGGACTTGGAGAGAGAAAGATTTGGAGAAAGAAGCATAGAAGAGAGATGCGAGAGAAGGAAAGAATTGAGGAAGAAGAAGAAGAGGAGAGAGGAGATCAAGCGGAAGTAGAGCATGAGGAACACTTTTCTCCACATGAAGGCATGGAAACAGGGGGAGATCCTAAGAAAAGAGGAACGTCCTCATTCCCTGCCACCAGTGAAGGAATAAGTCGTTCTCTAGCAGATCCAGAGGACATCTATGCCTCTCAATTTCCTGAGGAGGGACATGATGTTTCATTGCCCAATTTGCGTGACCATGCTAATTTGCCATCATCTGCCTATACTCCGTCTAATCGTGCAGAAGCCAGGTACTCGGGCGATAATTCAGCAAACTTTCGCGAGAATACACGATATTCTCTTGGAGATGCGGGGTCAAATATATGTTTTGGGATGCGAAGTACGAGAACTTGCAAAATGCGAGTCAAACCTCTTCGGTTTCTTTGCATGATCAAGTTCATGCCTTTGCTCTTCAAGTTCAAGCAAATGCTAAGGGTGAAGATGTGGCGCAACCGAAGGAGGATTTGAAAAAGGCTGGAAGGGATTGTCCGATCAATGGGAGATTTCCGGCTTGTTCGTGTTCCCAAACAATCTTAATTCCATTCTCTTTTCATCTCTACCTTTTTAATGATGACAAAAAGGGGGAGAAATGTGGTGCATATTTGATTTTAAACTTTGAACTCTTGACTTTTGTAATGTCTTGACTTGACTTGACTTTTGTGCTTGGTTGTGTTTGGATTTGGACTGGATTTGGATTTGACTATTTGAACATTTGTTTATCTTAAGTACTATTGATATCTCACGGCTTTGTTCATTTACATAACTAACCTACTTTACGTGGATACAGATTCTAGTATTATTTTTACTAAGCCATTTATCTTTGTGAGATATCCATATTTGCTTGAGTAATGTTTTGCGAGTCAAAGTTATCCAAATCTGCGGAAAGTTTTGTCACCATCAAAAAGGGGGATTGTTGGAGAAAACTTCCTTGAGTGTTTTGAAGTTGACAAAACATTTCCATCGAGTCTAGTCGAAGACTTGCATACTCTTCCATCAAAGTCGAAGACTCGGACTGCGACTCAAGACTCAAAGTTCATCCTCATTGACAACTTCTAGACCGTCGAAGAAGGCTTATCCGAACTGGATGTTTCGTTAAGGATTTGACTTTATCGACTGGAGAAGATCTCTTGGCTGGATATAGCATGTTGAAATCCATTATTCAAATCAAGATTGATTCAGAGATTTTGAATCCTTTGATTGGCGAAGTATACTTGGAAGGTTCTACTTATGGAAACCTAGATCCTGATTGTATGGGCGAGCAGGATTGATGGGCTATCATCATGTTCCTTAAATAGCTCGAAGATCTTCCTAATTGATTCTGTCCAACAGGTAGATTGGAAGAATTCCTTTGGTAAGTGCCAACGGGTATGATGGCATAAAGGAGTATATAAGGAAGATGTTCCAGTTGTTCGAGGTGTGCGCGATAGAAGAATTCCAAAGTCTGAACCTCCTTAGTCAATTAAACTATTGAGCGAAATCTTGTATGCAAAAGAATGTCTATATCTTTGAGAGACCTTGAGGAAGTGTAGTAGAGTCTCTACACTGTGAAATCAGGGAAGAGCTTTACTGTAACAACTCTTTTGTTCATAGTGAAATCCAGCCGGTGGACTGTCAGTGCGGAAGAGTGGACGTAGGCTTGGATTAAGCCGAACCACTATAAACTCTGTGTTCATATTCTCTTCCCTATGCTCTTTTACTTTGATTGTAACTCGTTTTGTTTACAAGAGACGAATTTCCTTTTCATAATCTATTGCTGATTTGAGTTGCATACTTCACTAAGGGAAATTTGTTTTTGCACCTATTTACCCCCCTCTAGGTGCTCATACTAGCTTTCACATCTAGAAGTCTCTAGCTCTCAGCTCGACGTTGACTAGCAGATCATCAAAGATCGTGGGTTGTTTTGGCTTTTGGTCAAAACAGTGGAATTTGTCTTTTATTATATGGTGAATGTTGAAGAATTGCTTGTCAACTTTTGAGGAAGAAGCATCAGACAGATTGAAGACAAAGGATTGTGACTTCGCAATTCTCGGTGGAGGTTATTTGGCCGCGAAGTCACTCGAAAATTCAACCGCTGTCTCAAGCCAACGTGAGTCGTGGCGCCTTGCTGCCGTGCCATTCACCACAAGCGCTCGTGACGAACTCCACCAAGATAGCACTTTGCAAGCACACCGCGACTCACTCATCGCCGATCCATTGTTGATCCACCGTGAGTCTAGGCCGTTGATCCCCCAACTACGTAACGACGAGCGGCACCCATACCAACCAATAGCCTTGCGACAATCACACTGAGAAGTTGCTGCTTCGGCTGCCGCGACTTCAGGAGCCCTAGAAATTTACAAGCCCGGCCACGCCTGCACTTGCACCGTGTCCTGTTGCAGTTCTTGACGAAGTCGCTGTCCAAGTTTCATTATCCCTAATTGCAACATCCGACAAAGATTGAACACTGACTATCTCTTTTCTTGTTCGGGCTATCTCGGTAGTTTATAGATTTGTCTTTGCAGACGTCCAGGTGGCTAGCTAGTTTTTTAATGGTGGTCCCCAGTAGCTTCCAATACGTTCATATAGAGAAGGAACAAAAGAAGATCAAGTGAGAAGACATTCGGCCACCGTTCTTCTCCGGATCACTGAATACGTGTCATCGATCATTCCCTGTTGAGCACCACGAACCATCATCGACCACGGTTCGTGATCCATCATCAAAGATCCATATTGCCGGTTCCAATTTGGGAAGCTTATTTGTACGATAATTTGAATTAGGTAATTATCTCGTTTTCCTTCAATTTGAATATTCTACGATTCAATTTGATTGAGAATATTGCATGATTCCTAAATTTGAGTGATAGACATATCTCCCAATTGGGATTTATTTATTGATTCGCAACCGTACTTAATTTTTTATTTCATCTATAAGGCTTTAGATGAAATAATTAATCACACGGGAATAAAATTGATATTTTGATCTTTAAGGCTTAAGATCAATTTATCGATTTTAATAGCGAAATAATCAAGTTTGAATTTCAATTTGAATGGTGAACAGCATTTTTGATGACTATGGATGGCTTGATGTTTAAATTTTAATTGTCCTATTTCATCCCGAAAATACAAAAAAGATTGTATTTGCATCCCATGTAGATTAGATTTGATTTCCTAGATAGAATTGCATGATAGAATAGTTAGATTCTTTTCTAATTACATTAGAGTGCATGTTTAGATGTTATCTAGGTTAGATAAAATCTTTGAGTTAAATTGCACGTCGAGATAAATTTCTAGGTTAAGATAGGATTTAGATTGGTCTATTTCCTAACTCAAATAGATAATATCTCACTTTAGTTAGATTTTTATTCTTAGCAATTTTAATTACGAATTTTCATAAAAAAAATCATGCGCATGTCATGTAGGATTAGGTTCATGAAATGCACGTTATTTAGTGATCGTCGCTAGGTTCATTTAATTAGAAATTACTCGTCATTAGAGATAGGTCATTTGGTTAATTTAGATTGCATATTTAATTATTGCATTTATTTTAATTTCGAAATTCATGTAAAATACAAAAATTTTGTCTTAGGATAAATCAATTTCATGCTTTAGGATAGATTGCATTTTATTTATGTCGTGTAGTTTAGGTCATATTGCCATGTCATATCATTTCATGTTAGATTTATAGCATGCATTACATAAGACCTGATTCTCATTAAACAAGTGAAAACAAAAATTGAGAAAGTGCGTGTTAAGTAGAAATCATATCTAGGACTATTGATGTGAATTTTGATTTAACATTGCAGATGCTTTCGTTGCCATGAGGTAAGTTCTACAATTTATTCATTGATTTCTTGGGTGTTAAATTGGTGGTTTGCGTACCCGCTTGATCACCTCACATGTTAGGGATATAAATTAAAATTAATTCAAGCTGCCTGCAAAAACATTTTTGAAAATAAAAGAATGATACCAAAAGGACATTAGAGAAATCTAGTGTAACCAAGTCCCCGTACCCATGATCTCTGGTTCGTAGAAGTAAAGTAAATCTCCCGTTACTTTACTTGGGTTTCTAATTGACCCACCAAAAATAGATTAGTGGCGACTCCTAATTAAAAATCAATTGTATGTTAAAATTTGAACCTAAGTCGCGAATTGGTATGGGCTTGGGAGAGCTCGAGCTAAGTCTAGGCTTAGCAATCCATTAGCCAAACTCTAGGTGGTTCACACCCGAAATCTTGGTCGCGACATGCACACACGAAGATTATGTTCCTTTAATTTTTTGTTTTAGGAATTGATTAATTAATTAAGGTGCACATGTACAACGCACATCACATGTGCATTTCCTTTTAATATTAATAACTAAAAAAAAGGGGTAATTCTTCGTGCGCATGCACAATTGCATGAATGGTCAGCAACGGTTGCTAATCGTCCCACACGGTCAGCAATCATTGCTCATCGGTTTATATTTTATTTAAAAAATGCTGGTTTTGCAATAAATCAAGGGGTTGCTGAAAATAGAGCAAAGTGTGTGTGTTCTTGTGTTTTTTTGAGACGCGAGAAAAAGAGGGATTCTCTCTCGTTCGGGCTGTGACTAAAACATCAAGGATACGGCGGATTGTCTCTACGAGATTGCTAGCACGATCATAGTGGTGAATATCCAAAAGTTTTCTCTTCCGTTCGACGTCCATTGTTGGTGTGTCTGAACTAGAGGTTTGATATTTGTGGGCCTCGAACTGTAGAACATCTGAACCAATTTGTATAAAGCGCGCTTCGAGAATTAATTCGTTTAACTACCTTTTTTATATTCAAATTTTTTTATCAAAACGTACGAACAACGCCTTCAGAGAATCATGTATAAATATATCATTTTTGTTTTCGCTACGTTTTTTTTTTTTTGTTAATTTTACCTATACATGATTCTTGAAACCCCAATAGTGGTATAAGAGCCAACCTTAGGCGTTTTTCGTGCGTTTAATTGATTTATAGTTCAAATATATTTTTGCGTTCTAATGGCCAATTTGTTAAGAGAATCTCTTGCTCTTATGTGGCCTATAGAAGTTGATTAATTTATGTGATAAATTTAATCAACTAAGCAAAAATTAGAACTAAATCAAATTCGAATCAAAAATCCGTAACTTGTTATACTTTGTGTTTATATTCTGCGAATGATTCGTAATTGTGAATTTAAAATTGACAACGCAACTTCCGTTCAGAATCACACTCGTGAAATTTGTTTCATCGATTTTGATTTCTCGACGTGGTTTGCGTTGTTCAGCTTTAAATTTAATTAAATGTAGAATTTTATCTATGCCTTCCAGGCTTTAAATTTTGAATTTATGGCTTGAAAGGAAGGGTCGTGATCATGGAAAAATCCCTAATCATTATGATTGTTGTATGGATGAATGTATGATGATTACAAATATTCTTTTTTGGGATGTAATTATTAAATGGAGGCCGCATCCTTCCTTTTATTTTATTTTTATTTTCATGAAATGTAATTTTAGCATAGTTTATTATATCAATTGTTGATGTAAATACTACAAGTTCGAGAGGAGCCATTGGAGGAGCCATTAAGCCGGAGAGCTCTATGGGCCCGGTCTTTGAAGAGTTCAAAGATTGAAGAAAAAGTGAAGAGTAGGTCCCTATTATTAAAACATTAAAATGGCTAAATGGGTCTCTTTGGCTCAAGACCCATTGAACCATAATTCCATGATCACCACATAGGATAGATGTTTGTGTGATATCTATTTATTTATTGTGTTTATGTTATCATGCATGTTAAATCGGTTAATGTGCAAAGTGAGACCGTTAATAACGACCCAAATCTCCTTATTAATAATATTAAGTCGAAACGGGTTTCGGACTCGTGGCCTTCCATCGTCGTGGTTTGATCCAATATTATAGTGGTTAACTAACTGGCTATGGATACATAGGGGTTAATTACCATTCATAATATTGGACCACTCCATTTTACATGTGATGTTGTGGGGTTAGAGCCAAATGATTTCTAATAACTGTCAGGTGAGGGAATCGTTTGTGCCTTCAATACTTGCATGAGACGATGGGCTAGACTTAACTATGATCATGATGCCAATAACTATTAGGTGAGGCTTTCATGGTTTAAAGGCCGAAGTTATGATTGGGACTCGCATATGATGCGTTGAACAAGTTGGTTCACTCACTAAGTTCATAGGACACCAATAACTGTTAGGTGAGGTGGGCTTTGGGCTAGTGGGACTCCAATCCTCACTAGTAATCTTTACCCAACAAAGATTACCGCTTCCCATCTTAAGGAATATGGGATTCGAATATAAATTTAGTGGGATGTTATTTCATTTAAAGGTCAAAATGAAATAGTTATTTTGAAAGATACAACAGCTAACAATTTATTTTCTGCAACAGATATATTATTACTCTGAAAATGGTGACCACAAACCCACTCACTTCTATACTTGACAAGAATTGTTTGACTGGACCTAATTTCACTGACTGGGTGAAGAATTTGAGAATTGTTCTCAATTCAGAAAAAAATTGGGTATGTGCTTGATGAAAAGAAACCAACCTCCTTTCTTGAGGGTGGGACCCAAGAGGAGCATGTCACTTATGATAAGTGGCGTGATGATGACTTAAAAGTTAGGTCATATATGCTTGCTTCGATGAATAATGAATTACAGAAGAAATATGAATCTATGGAAGATGCTAGGTCGATCATTTTGCACTTAAAGGAATACTTTGATGAGAATTGTCGAACCTCTAGATATGAGATATCTAAGGCATTGTATCATATGAGGATGGCTAAAGGATCATCAGTTAATGATCATGCTTTGAAAATGATCTGGCACATTGAAGAATTGGCTAGGCTGAATTTCGTTATGGACAACGAGTTAGCTGTGGATTTGATCCTTCAATATTTACCCGATTCCTTCTCTAGTTTTGTCCAAAACTTCCACATGCATAAGATAGAGAAAACTCTCGCTGAGTTACATGGCATGTTAGTAGTTTATGAGAAGGAAATGCACAACACGAGACCAAATGTAGTGGCTATTGCTAAGGCTTCTTCTTCAAAGGGTAAGACTATTTTAAAGAAAAAGAAATGGAAGAGGCCTGCCAAACCTGTTATGCAACCAAAACCAAGATTGATAAAGGGAAATGTCATTACTGTGATGTCAAGGGGCATTGGAGGAGGAACTATTGGGAGTACCTCGCGAGCTTGAAGGTCAAGCCCAAGGACCAACCTTATGAAGGTATGATGTCTATGCTTATTGAAACTAATCTTATGGTTAGTGCTGAATCCAGCTCATGGGTTCTAGATTCTGCTGCAACTTCACATATTTGTATGTCTTTGCAGAATCTGAAAACAAGCAGGATGCTAGGGCAAAATGAGATTGTCCTAACATTTGCCAATGGAGCAAGAGTTGCTGCGTTAGCTATAAGGACTTTTCGTTTATGTTTGCCTTCTGGACATGTATTGGTTTTAAATAATTGTTTGCATTATAAGAATACTGTTAGGAACATCATCTCTATACCTCATTTGGGTAAAGAGAATTATGAATTTTCTTTTGCTGATGATGTATGTTCTATTTATCATAATAGAATATATATTCGTTCTAGCTTATTAACCAATAATCTTTATACCATTACAATATCCGGTAATGCGATTACCAATGTCAATAAGCAAAATAGAATTGATATAAATGCTATAACTAATAAACGCCCTAGAGATAGTCCAAATAAAAAGTATGTTTGGCATCTCCGATTACATCATATTGGAGAAGACAGAATTAACAAGTTGAGTAATGATAGGTACATTGATCCATCAAATTTTGAGTCATACTCGACTTGTGAGGCATGTCTTCTAGGAAAAATGACCAAAGCGCCTTTTGTGAGACATAGTGCGCAAGCTGCTAACATATTAGGATTAATACATACAGATGTATGTGGACCAATTAATGAAACTGCTAGAGGTGATTATAATTACTTCATTACCTTCACTGATGATCAGTCACGGTATGGTTATTTATACCTCATGAAGTATAAATCTGAATCCTTTGAAAAGTTCAAGGAATTCAAAGCCGAAGTTGAGAAACAAACTAGAAAATGTATCAAGGCTCTTCGATCGGATCGAGGAGGTGAATACCTTAGTACTGAATTCCTGAACTATCTTAAAGAGAATGGCATTTCATCACAATGAACGCCTCCTGGAACTCCAGAACATAATGGTGTATCTGAACGAAGAAATCATTCTTTATTAGATATGGTGCAATTTATGATGAGTTACACCGATTTGCCAATATCCCTTTGGGGATATGCCCTTGAGTCAGCTGTATATATCTTGAGCAGTACCGTCCAAATTTGTTCCAACTACGCCCTATGAGATATGGCATAGTAGGAAACCTAGTCTTAATCATATTAAGATTTAGGATTGTCCAGCTTTCATGAGAAAGCTAAAAATGGAAAAAATGGAGGCAAGATCTGAACAAGGTCGCTTCATTGGATATCCAAAGGAAACTATTGGATATTATTTCTATTTTCATTCAGACCAAAGAATTTTGGTGAGCAAGCACGCTTCTTTTATGGAGAATCAGTTCGTCCAAGAAGGTGGTGTTGGGCGGAAAATAGTCTTACAAGAAGAAAATAATGAAGTACCAAACAACCAAGTTCAGATACCAATCTCTGATTCAGTGGGAGCTTCTAATACACAACCTCTTAGGAGAAGTGCGAGAACGTCTCGCCCACCTACTCGTTGTAGACACTCGATTGATCATATTGAACCATTATTCATTGTGAATGATAGGGATCAACCTAGTGATCCTAAAACCTATGAGGAGGCAATATCAGACATTAATTCTGGTAAATGGCTAGAAGCCAGGAAATCCGAAATGGATTCAATATATTCCAATGAAGTTTGGACCTTAATTAATCTGCCTGATGGTATTATACCAATTGGCTATAAATGGATCTTCAAGAGGAAGATGAATGCTGAAGGTCAAATTGGAACTTACAAAGCATGGTTAGTAGCGAAAGGATATCGTCAGAAAGAATGAATTGATTACAACGAAACTTTCTCACCTGTGGCCATGCTAAAATCCATTCGGATTATGTTGGCTATAACTGCACACCTAGATTATGAGATATTCCAGATGGATGTCAAAACGGCTTTTCTAAATGGTTTTCTCGAGGACATCTATATGGAACAGCCACGGGGTTTTGAATCCAATAGTGAAAACAGAAGGTGTGTAAGCTTAAGAGATCCATTTATGGACTCAAACAAGCCTCCAGAAGTTGGAATATTCATTTTGATGAGGTAGTTAAATCATTTGGCTTCATCAAAAATCCGGATGAACCTTGTGTATATAAGAAGATCAGTGGGAGTGCAATTGCATTTCTAGTTTTGTATGTCGATGATATACTTTTGATTAGAAATGATGTACCAATGATATTATCGATAAAACTATTCTTGTCACATAAATTCTCCATGAAAGATTTAGGAGAGGCGACCTACATTTTAGGTATCAAGATCTATAGAGATAGATCAAGACGATTCATTGGTCTCTCACGGTCTACATACATAAACAAAGTGTTAACACGTTTTAACATACAATGTTCCAAAAGAGGATTATTGCCTTTTATGCGAAGGATCCGTCTTTCTAAAGAGATGTGTCCCAACACTCCTGAAGAAAGAGAGCGGATGGCAAAGATACCATTTACATCTGCTATTGGAAGTATAATGTATGCTATGCTATGTACTAGACCTGATATTGCACATGCTGTAAGTATTACTAGCGGATATCGGCTGATCCGGGAGAAGAGCCTTTGGATAGCGATCAAGAATATTCTTAAGTACTTGCGAAGGACTAAAGATCTATTCTTGATATATGGAGAAGGAGAATTTAATGTTGTAGCTTATACTAATTCCGATTTTCAATCGGATCCTAATTATTATAAGTCTACATTTGGGTTTGTCTTTACATTCAATGGTGGTGCAGTTAGTTGAAAAAGTTCCAAACAAAGCATAACTGCCGATTCCACTACTGAGGCAGAGTATGTAGCCACTTCTAAAGCAGCAAAGGAAGTCGCTTGGATGAAGAAGTTTATTTCTGAACTTGGAGTCATTCCTTCAATTGAGTAACCGATTACATTGTTTTGTGACAACAATTGGGCGATAGCTCAAGCTAAGGAACCAAGGTCTTACCAAAAATCCAAGCACATTGAGAGACGCTTCCATCTCATCAGAGAAATTGTTGGGAGAGGTGATATTGCCTTGCAGAAAATTGCCTCAGCAGAAAACGTGGCAGATCCCTTCACTAAGGCCTTACCTCAGTCTTCTTTTGAAAGGCATATTGACAAAATAGGTTTGAGGTACCAGACAAGTTGGCTTTAGTGCAAGTGGGAGATTGTTGGATGTATGCCCTAAAGCTACTATGTAATAGTTACATATTAGGGATTTCAATTGTACTATCAATGCCAATGACGTATTCATTCATTTGTCCAATTATTTTATATTAATGAATTATTCCATAAGATCAGTTGCAACTAAACCTATTCTTGAGACGTCAAGAATATATGTGACGGGTTCATAATTAGGCTGAATCTTTAAACCATTCCTGGTCAATAGGTTATTGAGTGGATATTTATAATCCTATTGAGACCGGTGTGTTCTTAACTTCGCCATTAAATATTGGATACTTAAGGGAATGATGAGTCACATGTTATTGGGTATTATGATGCGTGAGTTAGAACACAGTTATTTGTATTAGACAAGTTCACTGAACGTGACGCATATGAAACGATTAGCGACATAGAAGCTTTTAGCGTGGTCAATGTCTAATTATTTATGCTTTGGTCTTGTGTAAATAATCCTTAGACCTGAGGCACAGTGTTAACTTGTGTGTTGAACAACTATGGTTCAAAGGTGCATGTAATGTTGGGTCGTTGATCCGTCTTTATACTTGATGGTCATAATTTATTCATATACGAAGTTGCACGTGTGCGCAATATGGAATCTGTCTCCTTGTTAAATGCAAGGCATAATAATGATGTCCTATGCGATCTAATTATGACATTGCATTGAAATCCTCAGCCGGGGTTGTAACCGAGAATAAATTGTTTATGTCTCGAATAATATGCATGCAATTAGATTTGTGCATATGATCAAATAAGTGACTTGACAAATATTCCATGGTTTTTGTTTGATCGGGACATAGTAAGATAGAGGGATTGAATTACATTGTAGCCAAAACTGACAGGTTCATTATGTTTTTAAAGCATTCATACTATCTGGGTAGCCATGACATCAATCATGGCTTGTAGGACCCAAAGATTAATCGAGACAATTAATTTTTTTGGGAGTACTAATATGTTAGTACAAGTCTTACTACCAGTTTAGTGATGAATCTAGGGATGTCACATCATAAACAATTAAAATAACGTGGAACAAGAGAGAAATATTGTTGCAAATGTGTTTGCAAATTGAGTCGATTTGAAATTAAATTAAATGAGATTTAATTTAATTTGTATTATAGTCACGAGCCTACTTGCGTATGATGCACACGCATGCCCAAAGTGGATACATGTTAATGTACCCTAATTGCAAACACAAAGATTATGTTCCTTTTATTTTTTTTTCTTTTAGGAATTGATTAATTAATTAAGGTGCACATGTACAATGCACATCACATGTACGTTTCCTTTTAATAGTAATAACTAAAAAAAATGGGGTAAAGCTTCCTGCACATGCACGAAGTATCGTGCATGATGGTCAGGAACGGTTGCTAACCGTTCATGCACGATCGTGCATGGACGATCAACAACCACACGATCAGCAACCATTGTTGATTGGTTTATATTTTATTTAAAAAATGCTGGTTTTGCAACAAATCAAGAGGTTGCTGAAAATAGAGCAAAGTGTGTGTTCTTGTGTTTTTTTTAGATGCGAGAAAAAGAGAGATTCTCTCTTGTTTGGGCCGTGACTAAAACATCAAGGATACAGCGGATTGTCTCCACGAGATTGCTAGCACGATCATAGTGGTGAATATCCGAAAGTTCTCTCTTCCGTTTGACGTCAATTGTTGGCGTGTCTGAACTAGAGGTCCGACGTTTGTGGGGCTCGAGCTGTAGAATATCCAAACCAATTCGTATAAAGCACGCTTCGAGAGGTAATTCGTTTAACTCCCTTTTTATATTCAGATTTTTTATTAAAACGCATGAACAACGCCTTTAGAGAATCATGTATAAATATATATTATTTTTGTTTTCGCTACGTTCTTTTGGTTAATTTGTACCTATACATGATTTATGAAATCCCAACATCTCTCTCGTTCGAGCATGGTCCGGAGGGCAATCCAGGATCGGCTGAGTTTACCACGCGATTGTTCAAATGCCCGACCAAATGCTCCAACAAGATGCCTCCGAGTCTAGCTCGTCCTATCCAAAACAAGTTCAAGCGAGTAGGGATTTGTTGCGGGAACAACCCAAGGGAAGGTCCAGATGACTAGCCACTTGATTTGAGACTCAAGATTCGAGTAAATTAGCATGCCAACACAACGGAAGTCAATGGCACTACCGTCCAGCTATGAAGCACCGATACTCTCCGAGAGCCATCGTGTCGTGTCGGACACTTCGACATGTGTCTAACACTCTTCAACACTCTCGACACTCTCCGACACTCGGTCAACATGTGTCGGAAAATTCGACACCTGATCAACTTTCCCAACACTTGAGTCGGAATTTCAACATGTGAATTTCCGACACGTGATGTCAATTTTAAAAATTTTCAATAAATGAGAAGTCAAGATGTATATATATGAAAAAAAAATAATAAATAATAAACAATGAAAGAAGAAAAACCTAATATTATCTTCTCTTCGACTCTCACTTTTTGTGATACATAATTCACACCAAAAGTTTTTTTTCTCCTCTTCTGACATGTCTAACATGCAAGTCTAGAATATGAATTGCTTATTTTTTTCTCCAAGTTTTATGAATTATTAGAATAGAGTTAAATATGTCAAATTGAAACAATAGATGATATTAATGAATTGTGGATTAATATTTTTAGTGTAAATTCATTCTAGGTTTTTTTCATTAGTTATTTATTTGTGAATTTGAATCAAATAATTTGATTAAAATAAGCATAAAAATAATAATTTATTATGTATATATAAAAATATACATTTAATATACAACATGTCCAAATGTGTCGGAATTCTCTATTTTTTTAGAAACAACGTGTTGGCGTATTGTGTCATGCCATGTCGCGTGTCACATGTCGTATCGTGTCGCGCGTCACATGAAGGGAGCTCCTATCAATCGTCCTCTAGACAATCCAAAGGTGAGCGCCGAAGTATAAGATCGACAATTCTCCGATGGCAACCAACATTCTCTCTTCCACTTTGACGGTACACAGTGATCCAAAGAGAGCAATCAGCCACAGCAACTAGCTGGAGAAATGCTTGTGAAAGGCTTGGGGGAAATCGAGCCATTGCTCATTTGATCTGTACAAAGTTTAGAGGAAGGAGGACATGACTAGGCCGGAGTATATTATAATTATAGTGTCTTTTTGTTGGCGAATGATGTAAGCTTAAGTAAATTTAGAAATGGCAATTGCTGTCCAAGCAGACAAAAAGCAAGGGAAAGGTCAATAATTTTCTTCAATGCCAATCGGAGGAAACCTTCCTCCAATCAGATATGATTAGTGGATTATAGATATGAACATCACCTCTATTCAAACTTAATTTAAAATAAATATGGACGATATCCATGTTTATGAATATTGTTAGCGAAACGAAGGATTTCATGAACAACATCAATTTTGCACAAAAAAAAAGAAAGAATTCGGTTGATTTAGTTGTTTATTTATTTTTAGCATATATTAGATATTAGGTATCATTAAGATTTTTATATTTATTTTTTAAGAATAAGTACACTAGAAATCTCAAAATTTGTGGCCAAAGTGCAATCGAGTTCTAAACTTTAAAAAATGCAATCAAATCCTAAAACTTATCAAATTTATGCAATCAAATCCCTCTGTTAATTATGTTTGATTTGGCTAATGAAAATGCTAAGGTGGCAACTTTCCAAAATACGTGGCACCAATGTAATGCCTACCAAGTGCCACATTACAAAAAAAATAATAAATAAATAAATAAATAAATAAAAGATAACGGATTAAAAAAAAAAAAAAAGCTAAAAATCTAAAACTACAACCAAAAGGCTCGGCCACCCCGTCACTAGTGCTTTAGGCTCGCAGCAAAGGTTTCTCGAGCTTTGTCCAGCTTGGCCATGTCGTTGGAGCTTTGTTGAGCTCACAACCATGGCTGCTCAAGCTCCTTCGAGCTCCCAACCGTGGCCGCTCTAGCTTCCAGGCTTCTTTGAGTTCCAGGCATGGATAGGCAATGATGGGGTACAGTGGTTGGAGCAGTCGCGGAGTCAGACAACAACCTTGGATTTAGCTGAAATACTTGGTTGTACTAATTTAACAAAGGCTTAGGATATTCAGTGCACTCATCTCTAATTTTCAGTAGGATTTTTTCAGAGACAGGAATAGTCTGGTTTCCTTTTGTCATTTTCACTCGTTCATCTAAGAAAGGGTTTCAAAAGAAAATTCACACATCTCTACCTCACGGAGAGGCACAAAGAGAACTAATGAGGAAGGCAAAGGAGAAAACAAAAATATAAGCTGTAGGTTACAAGGAACTGAAATTTCTTACACTGCTAAACGTTGATCTGCAGCTCGAGGACGATGAAGGCTCGAATCGCTCTCACACATCCTCATCACATGCTCTAAATGTACCGATCCTGTGGTAAAGTCGCCTGTAGGGCTAGAACTGAACAGGCCTTCTTATATGGTTTTGGAAATGTCAGCCCCATGCAGTTGGTTTCATACGGCGGAACGCGAAGAACTTGATGGAGTCCCCAAGAATCAGTCCTTGTCCGTTGGAAAATAATGCTTAGCCCGACGAGACAAAATGTGTTCATTAGCTTCCTTGAGAAAACCTCATTTTCCTAGCCCCGCTCGATGGGCCAATCTGCCGCCACTGCCTGTCAACCTCATTCGTTTTTCCGTTGTAATAAATGCATCGTATATAATGTTAGGATTATGTCCACGAATATAACAAAGTAGAAAGTAAAAAGCGAGAAAAAAAAAATCAAGACACAAAATCTATCTTAATTCACCTTTAAATTAGAGATACGTTCAGCAGGGGATTCTATTATAAATTCCATTATAATGGCACCCCACACATCCCTATCAAACCCCTCAATTATAAGAAAAATATATTATATATTCCCAATAGCTATTCATAAACTCAAAAACCTGAACTATTAGTAAAATATGAGCTCAAATTAAAGAAACCCTCTAGTGGCTCAAGGAGCATGGACCACACTTCAACATATAAATTGAACATTTTAATCTAGTTATGCCACGTTTAGACACGCTCAATCATACTGTTAATTGACACATTATTTACACCAATGGAACAATGTTTAGACGCATTATCTATGCTTCTTCTTCTTTTTCTAATACATATTACATATTAGGGCCAAACCCCAAAATGAAACCCAAAATAACACAACCTTTTAAAGGTCCCAAAAATAATCGCAATCTTTTGCACTTGGGACAAAATTGACACATTTTACAAAATGGGGTCGTTGACAAGAATGAAAGTTTTTGTATTAACATTTACTTTCAACTTTTTATTTGACCATTTTAGCACTGAACATCAAAAACTTTCATGACATAAGTACCCTTCCAACACATGAATTCACATATAAATCTTTCACAATATTGAAAAATATGATCATATTCTAAGTTTCGACATTAAACGACCATAGTACTTTCCATTTATATCAACCTTAAAGTAATCTCTAAGATTGATGTTTATCTATTGACAGAAATAGAAGCATTAAAATCTGCTGTGGGAAGCCAATAAAAATTCAGTTGATAAGAGAAGTAAACGAGCGGTAAACAGTTACTGCAGTCAAATCAGGAGTACATATTAAACTTCTCTAACAGGGACAATTTCCAAAATAGACTTGATATCTATCAACTAATAACCTAGTTTATGGAGACTTTGTGTGCTTGTTTCACTAAAAATGATTTTTTTTTTAAATATTATCCTTAAAAATGATTGATCAGATTGCATATAAAAATGAATAATCGAAAAATATTTTCATCATCCACAACAAAATTTAAACAAAAATTGTTGTCAAAAATCTAAACATTTTTCATTGACTAATTAATTTAAACGATATAAAATATTACTTTTAAAAAAGAATTTTTTAAATTATTCATTTTTTGCAAAACAAATAAAGCCTGAAATGAACTCTTGAAATTTGAATTAGATCAAGTGAATCTGGAGGACAAAAGAGGGGGAACAATAACAACATAAGACATGTAGTTAAGATCATACTCTTCAGGTGGGGTCCATTCCTATCAATCGCAAAGGATCACGGTCCGTCAGAGTCGACAAAGCACATGATTTCTAAACGAAATAAAAGAATGGAATGCGCATCATCTCTTGACTAGACAAAGTACATCAGCTTCTAAACCACTCAGATTAACCAAACTCAAAGCGTGATCAAGTGTGAGAAACCAATGAATCAAGCGCAGTGGTTAGCACGAATAGTTGTCCCGAGAGTAACAAGTTAACATATTAGACATCACAGATGGAATTCACATGAGATTTGACAAACATTCCTGTGACAAATTTGAAATTCACAAACTACTCTGAAGATACAAATCTAAAACTAAAGCAGCTGCTATACTTGGTTCAACCCCACAATTCGCTTGCAAATAGTCTGACAAGCACATGAATATTGTCGCTTCTTCTTTGCTAAGCCTGTCAACAATTTACAAGAATAGCATAACCGGAAAAATGGCCTTCTAGCTCAATCCCAGACTCCATCATCTGTCCTGAACAATTGTACCTGACGAGTAACATATAAGCACTTTAAAACTGAATATCTTCCCGATACTATGACATGCGATCTGATCTAAAATATATGTACAAAATATAGCACCTGGACATTACTACTGCAAACCACTCATAAATGCTCAACTTTCAATGCCAACTAATGTCAGTTTTAAGAATTACCTGAATAAGAAACATCAAGCTGACTCTGATTCGATCATCACGAATGCTTGAATAAGAGACTGAGCAGCATGAGTTTGCTCAGGCGTCCCTGATATTATAATCACAGTGTCGGTGGCTCCAGGCTTTGGTTCCGTGATTGTAATCCTTGCATCAGAAATCTGTAAAAGGATCAGAAAAAGGCAATTCAAGTTGGTGTCAACTAGTGCCGGTAAGTCACCATGAACTTCAAAATTCCATTAATGATTTTGGCATCTCTCAATAGTCCCAAATATTGCTAACCTGGAACTTAAGATTATCAAAAATGGGAAGCTGGGACTGACGTAACAAATAAACAAAGAAAGCAGAAGGTCATTAAGAGGAAAACAAAAATGTCATTCAGCATTGCCCCCCAATTCTACAGACTGAGAAAGGTGAAAATAAAGGCTCCCTCTATTTCCACACTTTAAATTACCATAGCAACCCCTAACTTAATAGAGTTGATGCAAATAACATCAAGAGAATCAATTGGTCAAAATCACAAAGTGGAAAGAGTGAAAGATGATATTTATTGAAAATACAAAAGCTGCATATTACCATGGATATATACAACTGTCTGCATTAGTCAAAACAATAGCGTTTTATTTCTCCGCCTTCTGATATTTGCCATTCATTTTTATACCTCTCTTATATTGACAAATGTGCTTAAGCTGAATTATATGAGGGATTTTGGTAATCTTTGTTAATCAACATATCTCATATCTAAATTGAAATCATATGGAGTTCACAACTGTAACCAAAGAATTCCACTAAAAAGAACTTGAAACAAATATTTGTATATGACAAGGACTTATTAGAAATTGAACTTTAGAGAGCGTTTCCAATAAATGTTTTAGACATCACCACTCTATAATATTCTATTAAAATACAATTCCGATCATTAAACCTTTTAAAATACTTGTATATTAGAGGATTCTTGTAAAAAAGCAACAAATCTGCAAACTTCTCCGATTTGATCACAAGATTACGAAACAACAGTTGAGAAAAGATGTATAAAGATAATGAGATTGATTGATTTACATTAAATGTATGTTTTTCCTCTTTCATCAATCTTGCCATTAATGAGGTCCCAATGAGGTTATTTTAGACCATTCAAATTTAAGGGTGTGTTTAAAGTTATTTGAGAGGTGGAAACAATGTGAACCAAAATAGGATACAAAATGAAAGCGGAATGATAATAGTTTCGTAATCGATTTAGATAACATTTTGTGGACCTTGCAGGTGCTTTGAGTCGACTTATACAAGCAAGACATCCTTGGCAGTTGTTTCTAGTAAACAATATGGGCCAGCTGCATCCAGTATATGAATGCTTAAGCAATGCATAGTAGTTCTCCATAAAGATTTTTAGCATGTCTAGGGTCTTGACAGATGATTCTTTTGAGTATCTGGTTAAATTCATTCACAATATTATGATCTGCCTCTTCATCTCCTGAACAACACTACGAATTCCAGAAGACATGGGAAGTCCAAACTTTCAAACATACAGAAAATACATCGTAAATGATAGATATCCCAACTTTGCTGGTGACAACCAACATCCCTACAGCAAATATGTGGCTCAAGCCCAAGAAGTTAAAAATTATTCAACATTATCAATTTGTTCCGTATTTTTACAGCCTTTACCTTCCTTGCTGCAAATAGAGTGGTATTTTTCATAAAAACTCCAGGTACTCCAGATATAATCCCAAAACCATCATTTGCATCAGGCTCCACCAAGTTACCAGCAGGAGATGGATCTTTTTCAATGTGCTTCACCTTTATGAGACTGTAAACTACTTCTTCTAAACACTCTATGCATCGGAATACATGGTCAAATTACTTCACTATCTTTCTTTTTACCTATAAAGCTTGATCCTTCTACTTGAGGGAGGTTTTGGATCCTGTGTTCTTTGAAGAGGCTCATGGGATTGACGCGAGGGAGTAGGTGTTCCCCGTGGCGAATATAGATAAAAATACCCCAGGGTATCCATCCAATATCTAGGGAAAATTCCATTTCTCTAGTAATATGGACCTTTTTTGTTTACATACCAAAAAGCCTGCCTGACCTAAACCTATTTGCACCAGCAGCCATCAAGCCCTCAACAGGTTGATCAGGCTGGCAGCATAATATGCACATAACACTGGAAAAACCATTCCCACCGTCTTTGACAGTCTTTAAAGCTTTCACTATGCCTTTTAGCTACCTATCAACATCAATCACGAGACCAAAAAACTATGGTATCCTCAATTAGTGATTAACATGCTTTTTTTTTTTTTTTTTGTCAACACAAATAAATGACTAAATTAATCTACAGACATTCTCATAAACAAAACATTAATTCTGAAAAATTCAACAGGCCAATATGCCACAAGTTATCATTCTTATGCCACCATCAGAAGCTAATACCACGTTCCCTACAAAAGATATACCAGTGAAGCATTTTGACTGACAAAAAACCAATTGAAAATAATTTACCAGCTAAGAAAGAATGACTAGGAATTAACCAGGTTGAAAAGAAAGCTGAAGGTCGATTGAAACTAGATCTTAAGGCCAAGATCTGCTTGAGGAAAAATGAAGAATACTTATATCATAATTCAACAGATGCTGGGTGCAGATACACCACCAATAGAAAGCAGCTAGGCAAGTGTCACGGACCGTGGTTCTCGCATACTCTCGTACCCTTGTGAGTGGGGCTTGGCGTCATCGGGGTGGAGAGTGAGTGATGCAGTAAGAATGATATAACTAGTTCATGGGAGTGACATCAAAGCATTTAGGCTAGGAATTCTAGGATAGAATGGTTATATCTCTATAAAAATTCTGAAGGAGGGGTTGGCCTCATGTGCACAAACTGATTGGGAGCTGATGCCGCTTTTCTGATGAGGGCATAACAAGCCAAAACCAGTTGTTGTTCCTAAGTGTTCTGTGTCTCACTAGAGGGACTGGATGTCCAAGCTTAGCTGAGCATGGTATGATCCAATACGAGGATGCTATTTGCCATGCTGTTCTTAGGAACAACTATAGAAAAAAGGTTGCCCGATCTTCTCAACAGGCACCGCACGGGCTATTCCGTGGCCAAAGAACTGCCAGCCCATGACACAAGCATACAAGTAAATGAGAAGCATATCAATAGATGTGCATGGATTTCCATACATGTGCAAAAGCTTAAAGTCAGCCACAATCATTTTAAATATAAAACTGATTTGTTGAGGGCTCTTATGTAGTAAGTTCTTTCAAATGAATCATAATTTGTTCCTCAAGTATCAACAATTATTTACAAGAAGTATATGTTTTCTAAAGGTATTTTACTAATGTGTTGAGTGGACCACAGGGGTAACTTGTAAAAAAGTTCTGCACAGTAAATGTTCAAAAAGACATTCCCCGGAAATGAAGTAGCGAAAGCCGACAAATGGACTTCAAGATGCCTCAAGACCCTAACCCAAAAATTGCTTTAATATACTTATAGTTAATTTACTTAATTCACATTATTAATACATATAAAAGGAAAGGCTCAATTTCCACCTGCACAAGATTTGGCTAGACAAACTTGATAAAAATAAAGCACAATGGAGTAAAAAAATCCACATAGCTGAAATGCTTAGGGTTTTGTTGTTGCATTAGAGTTGAGCAAATTAATATGTTTTTTCAAAGACAAAAGGCTGGAAACAGCATATATCTATAATTTAAGTGCTCAAAGAGAAAATTAGGAAGCAAAATGCACCTGACGGATCTGCTTCAAGCATCCACCTTCTTCTCCATATATTACGGGAACAAGAGAGCGAGGAACAACTACTTCAACAGTGGTATTTGTAATGATGGCTGGTTGACTGCCTCTCAACAAATCAAAAGATCTAGTTGGAAAAAATATTTAATCCCCATCATTTGTGATAAATTATACGGTTCATGGGAAGTCATTGGTGACATCCCTCAAGTTTGAAACTTTCAACAAACAAAAGACTCACCCTCCAAATCCTGGAATTCTTCTTGGGGGACCCGCAAAATCTGGAAAGTCCAAAGGGCCACCGCCTTCCATATGGCTCTGCAAGTAATTTTGAGATTTATGTATATAATTTTCATACATGACTAATAATCTGCATCCTTCAAATAATGTCTGAATATAAAATTCACATTTCGAATGTAGACAAGCCCAGGGGCATCAAACATACGCCATGAAATTATTTTAAAGGCACAACCTACTTCAGAATCCAGAAAATGCAACGAAAAACATGTTATACAAGAATAGAGCAAAAAGTTGGTCCTACTACTTTAACAGGCCATTATTAGAAACTGTCACATAACCATTGTTGAAAACCTTTGACAATATAAAAGTACAAAACATATACAAAGGATAAACTCATAGAACAGAAAGATCAGAGATAGTGTGATACCTGACCCCATGGTCCTCTTTCAGGGATATGGGGGCGTAGACCAGGTCTAAATGGCCTTTGCAAAAAAGGAGGATCTTCGTGGGAATAAAATGCACCACGGGGACCACCTAAAGCATCAAACTTACGCATGGATGGACCAAAACTGGAATACATGCCAGGGGGTGACAGTTCCCTCCTTCCCATAAATGAAGGAAAAGGAGGTGCTGCATCCAGAAAGGGTGGAATGGATGGATGATCTGCCCTTGGAAATACATCGCGGAAAAAGTGAAACTTCAACCTACTGGTTATCTGCAATAGAGCGTCCTGAACTGCCTCATATTCTCCGTTAATCTGTCATTTACAATATACACAGCATAAACAGCAAGCACTTAAAATAGAATGATGCCTTTCAGAAAGATAGTACAGCATAAGCCGAACACCCAAGAATAAGAAACAATGGAAGAACAGCGAATGACTGCAAGTAAAGTCATTTATGTCACATTTGTTATGACCAAGTGAACAGAAACTTGCACCTGTTCCATAGATGGTTGGAAGACTTCTATACTTGACGTGTTACAGACAGAGAAAATTGCGATGCGTTGACTCAACCATGCATTTTCCCTTAATTTAGACACAGAATTGTGCTGTCATCAACTTCATTTCTATGAGATTATTTCCAAATGTGTCAAGTTTAAGTACCTTTTCGAGATCTCTTAAATACAAACTAGTCATTATATCAAAGCATAACGAGGCCTTTAAAGTGTTCATTATCCCGGATATAAGCTAACTAGCTGAGGAAAAAAAAAGGGTGGAGGAACAATGACTTGTCTGGAATCAGCTCCTCAAGTTAATCATCAGTAAATGCTTAATGTAAAATTCAACGTATACAATTAAGACTATTTCCATTATTTCAACCATAATTTAGCTCAGAAGACATCTCAACATAACAAACCTGCACAACTTCTTCATTTTCTGAAGCGCACGTAGGAATTTGATCCTTTCCCAAAATTCGAATATAAGCCCCAGAGGACTTCCGCATTTCAGCTATTACAGAGCCACCTTTGCCAAGAAGACAACCAATTTGGTTAGACGAGACAAGCATCCTGGCTGTGCAGCCAGAGCTGTCCTCGCTGTCAGGTGTGGATCTAACAATCCTGTTTTGGACACGAAGAACCGCATCTTGGACAGCTGATACCCTCTCTTCTGGGTACTAAACATGCCAATCAAAATAAGCACCATAAATAGCTAGATGAACCATAAACAACCATAAACTGAACTTTTACCATATATTAAGGAGAAGAAAGAGCATCAAAATCATACAGCTGGACCAGATATGGCAACAATACGATCCTCTGCATCAGAAAGACCTTCCACAACTTTGATCTCACATCCAGTATCCTGCTCAAGAGTCCTGACCACATTTCCGCCTTTACCAATGATGCCGCCAACTCTCTCACTGTTACATAGCAAGCGGAAACATAAAACTTCCTTAGGTGGCCTCATTTGACCTGCTAAACCGCCTTCATTGAATTTAGGCATCATAGGACGTGCAGTAGAACGAAAACCGCGACCATCCCGTGTACTAGAAGAAGATATTGCAGCACCTTGAACGGCAGCAGATCGATTAAGTGCATGACGAGATGAGTTAGATGATTGCCCAGTCGTGTTAGCGGGGGATGTCTCATGATCTCGAGGTACATTCTCACTAAGTTGTCGAGAAACCAACAAGAGAGCTTTTTTAACAGCCTCAATTCCTCCCGTAATCTGCAGCATCGATAGGTTATGTAAAGAAACTAATTGAATTAAAACATTAGGAATGTCAAGAAATGATGCACATTTCATCAATTGCTGATATCCACTTATCGGATTAACACAGCATAGGTCTCCATTGCTCCACTATATCAAGCAACAAGCCACAAAAGAGCCATGTAGCAGCATCTGAGATCAATTAGATGCAAGATGAAAAATACTTCAAGGCAACAAGGTTCCACTGAAGAACTCATTAAAAGTGCCTTCTTTGGTGATGACACACACACACTCACTATTGTTGATAAATTGTCATCAAACAAAAGAAGTGGAGCCAATTTATTCATGCATGGTACAACATCCATATCATTTGCTGAATATATTACGAAGACATGGTGAAACCCTCCCCCATCAGCAGCACTGTTTTTACACATATTACATATGCTCAAAATTGCAAAGTTCTAACAAATATCCCTCCTCTAGTTGGCACAACAGAAAATATTGTTTTCCCTGTCACCTTCTCGAGGGAAACACTGAAGAAGAGTAAAATTTACATAGTTTTGCTAAAGCACCTCGCAGATAAGACTACCAGATAATCCCAGAGGCCTCAAGCTTCAAAGCCCACCGCGAACCAGGGGAAAAAAAAAAGGTCAATCATTTACTGATATGAGAGGTGTTTGGTTAGATGTGGTTGGTTACCAACAGAAGGAATCCATATTCTAACATACTTCTGAAAGTAAAGAGCCATACCCAGTGCAACCATATATACTAACGTCTCTCCAGTAAAAAGGCAGATCCTAAGCCTCCAGGTTATAATCGAAAGAAGAAACATTGCATGGTAATGTAATTTTGCTCAGTTAAACAAGCAGGTGATACACCGCAGAGAATCCACATGTATACTATGTTTATTTTTATTTTTTTTGCCTTTACTTTGGTCAATGAATAAAATGTCAAAAGCATAATGTCCATTTTGTTTGCAACAAACTAAACAGAACTCATGATTGGAGTCACAGGACAATGTACTATCTTTGCTTTATAAAAAAAAAAAAAAAAAAAAAAAAAAAAAAAAAAAGGAGCTGCGTGCACACTCTGAATTACTGAAACTTACCTGCACTATTTCATCAGAAGATGATGTAGAGGGAGGAAGCTTATCCCAGGGAAGAATTTGAATCTGTGCCCCACTTTCATTTGACATTTGCTTGATTACACTTCCTCCTTTTCCCGAAATACGTCCTACTTGACTTGAGAGCACGAGCAACCTCAGTACATACGAGGATGATTTCTTATCATCTTCATCACCTACATCAGGCTCTGTTTCTCCTTCAACTAACCTCTCAAAAACAAGTAAGAGAGCTCTCAGTGCAGATGAAACTTCCTTTTCATGTTTCAAATCTTCAACTTCAACAGGCTCCTTATCTTCATTGCTTTCACTCTGCTCCTTGGCATCTGCAACCTCTTTATCGGCAGTAGCCTCTTCTTTTCTATCTTCCTGATCCGTCTTAGATGCAGATTCCACCTCTCCAGAACCCAAAATAACAACTACTCTTTCATCGCATCCAGGGATACTTTCCTCCACTCTTACCTCCACGCCAGTTTCTTCGTGAATCTGAGAGATGAATATGCCACCATCTTCCAAGAAATTGCCACACTTTGCAGCAGGACAGAGCACACGGTAAACAAGGGACCCTGGAGAAGGTTGATTTTGCAATTTCCCAACAGAATTTTGCCTTTTCGCTTTGCCATTTGCCTCTAGTCCCTGATCACCGGGTCTCTTGGAGGGTGTCAATGGAAGAGACATGTCTATTCAATGTGAGTCAAACCTAATCCATGGAAGATATGAACAATTAGACTTATAGACAATCAGTCAAGATCAGCTGTCCTATGTGTGTTAACTCCAACGTGGCTATATTGAATCAAAGCTCTAAAATATATGATTAACAAGGACACCAAAATGCATTAGTAACCAGGGCTTTCTTAAAAGTTTGCAAGATCAGATGTATTTCAATGACAACTCTGCAACCTCTTCGCCCTAGTTCTTAGCTATTACGGGCATGTGGCCACGGACCCGGAAAATAGCCGGAACAGGAAAATGCATCAGTTGATGTATTCACCGCTTTATGTCCCGAAGATCTTTGGCTATTTTACATATACCACTACAGACCAGAGAAGTTGCCACCATGTGACTGCCACACAATCGAGTTCGGACACACCAGACGGTTCGAATTAGCCACTCGACGGTGCCGGAACCACAATGACCGACGCAATGTCATCCCTTCATTCCATCAGCAATGAAGAGCTCAAAACTTAGCCCCGACCAATAGTGGAGGCAACCAAAACATGCGAAGCCCGGGGTGGATACAGGCACCCATCTATCCATCTATGCGAAATCCGTCACAGATTTCCTTCGCACGAAAAAAGAAATGTCTTTCTAATGGCAAAGCAGCAACCCAACATCTGCAATTTCGAAAGAATCGAAATTTCGGGGGCAAAGAAACAGAAAAAATAGCTAAAAGCAACCTGCGAGTGAGGGCGGCTGAGGAGGAGAGCTGTCGCGCTCGTGCGGCGGTTGTCCTTGGGCCGGCGGAGTGAGATGCCGGAGGCGACGGGCGTCGGTCGTCGGTCACGAGAGACGAGGAGAGAATGAGGGGCGGCGGGCGGCGGTCCGGCGTGGTGGCGCAGCCGCGGCTTCTCCAGTGAGGAAGAGAGAGAGAGAGAGAGAGAGAGAGAGCGTCAGCGTGAGAGACTGAGAAGTATCTCCTTGAGCTCTCGGGCCGGGCCGGGCCGGGATTGTTTGTTACCCAAGACAAAGCCCATTAACCAAACGGCCGATCGGGCTTTCCGGGTTGGGGCTTGCGGGCTACGGGCCGAAGCTGTCTAGGCAAACCCACCCGTTTTCGCTGACGTTTGCCTCGTGTCTTTTTTATAAAGTAAAAAACGAAAAATGGAAATTGGCAAGAAGCGTAGCTGCTTCCCCTCGACATTATCATAATTTATAAATACTCCAAGCCAGGTCACAGAATGTTCGGCATACCCGTCGGGTGTGATGTTTGCGCAGCCCCCATCGCAGTGCACCAAACCGACGAACTGACCTTTAGAAAAGGCCTTATGAGATCGATCATCGTGAGCACGGTCTTTATGACCTCTTGGAGCCTATAAAAGGTAAGGAGGAATGTTTTGGACAGAGTCTCTAAAAGTAAAGTGTATGCTTGTCTAAACTTTCTCATGTCTTTCTAAACAGTTCTTCTTTTCCGGTCTCGTAAGATTCTCTAAGAAATGCAGTTTAGTTAGTTAGAAATGTTACCATCCTAGTATTCTTAAGCGTCTCTAAGCTCTAAATTAAATTTTTGAGTAATTTGCAGCTAAAAGGCAGTCCCTCAAATGATTGAACATAAGGTTCGCTTATGGTGGAATAGCATATATGCTGCAATTAACCTAGTTTTCGACATAGAACCCCTTATTGGCATCATCATGACATCACCATAATGCTAACGGGATGAATTCCATGGCTCCTAAAAATTGAATCTCTAACCACCTTGAGCAAAATCCATTCAAGAGTAAGTCTTATCCAACCGAACTAGCCCATCCGTAGTCATTTGCTTCCTATATTATGAACTGCATTTTGCACGTGATGCCTATTTAGTAGTTTGAGTATATTTTCTTGTTGCGGAATATAACCAAAATTATAACTGGAACTTTGCTTTAGTAAATAGTTAATACCCAAACATCTATTGTACATGCACAGGTAATAGGTGATACAAAGTTGGCCATCCTAATTCACCGGGAAAGTTCGAAGGAATATCATTGGATTTGGATGAGGGAAATATTTGCAGTTGGACTGATTTTCATCATATAATGGAAAACAATGAGGTCTCGAGGTCTTATGATCTCCCATGCTACGAAGAGGAACCCCATCAAAAATAAAACAAAAAGTCAGCCGACGTAATTTTATGTCATTTTCTCAGCTTAGGTGATAAATATTCCGTGAAGTTTGTCCACAAATTAATATAACGACATGATCAACTTTTTAGATTTAAAAGTTAAAAGATATTTTGCAAAAAGGTTTTGTAATCCCATGAAAATAGTGATATAACTCATATAAATAAATCAGTAAGAGAAATTACTATTGCTACTGATACATCCCTCCGATTTCTATAACGACCACCAGAGAATGTGCATTGCATTCGAGTTTCGAAAATTGAAGAAATCTCTTATTATTATTAATTGCGAGAGGTTTAGGCTAGATATTGAAGCATGAGAGCGTTAAAGCTGTTGCCAAAACACATTTGTGTTTTTTGCAATTACACTTGGAAATGGTGTGTAAGTATCGTCCACCGCAACTTCATAAAAGCAAAGGAGGAAGAAGGAAGTTTCGAGGAAGGGAACGTACGAAACCTGCGGTGACGTATCAATCAAAAACTTGATGGTGATTGGCGCAGAAACTTTCCAATTGTTGCTTCCCTGATTCAACGCTGCCCGCCACATACGTCGGTCTTACTTTTGATTTGTATAAGCTATGGAATAATTTTCTTTTTCCAAAGATGCAAGCATCATACTACGCTATGAAGTTGGGCCACGTGGATCTTGGACCACGAAAAGAACCCATGAGGCGTCTTAAGTACTCTGAATTATAATTGGGTTAATATTACGAAAAATTCTAAATCAACATACATGTAACAAATTTGTCATGTGACGTAGCATGTGATAACTCGGTGGTAAAGTGGTTAAATTAATCAGGGGCATAGGCAAACACAAAATGACAATGATATGCACACATTACAGAATTCGATGGAAATTTATGCTTTTTTTTTTTTTTGGGGGTGTCAAAAGGACATATGCTTCTTAAGATTGCAATTTGCAACTATAATACGATGAACTATTATGATTAGGAGAAGAAAACTGAACCGTTTGTCTGAAACGCAGACTCTAAAGATGAACTATTTTGTTTGATTTTCTTTTGTGAGCCAAAAGAAGAAAAAGAGAAAGCTACTCAACATTAAATTTCGAAAATCGAATCCCTCAACTCGTACAAAACGAATAGATTAGTCACTCCATCCTTTTTCCCCGTTGAAATAATAGTGAGTTTGCTATCAAAATAAGAAAATCACAGGATAAGAATGTCCCAATTTCTTGAACAACCTCAAAAAGTACACAAACTTTTACTTGATGGGAAAAAAGGAAAATCAATCTCTAAAATTTCTGTCCACACGGGTAAAACATTATCTTTTTTTTTTTTTTTTGGCGATCTAACAATATTGGATGTGATCCATTTATACGCCAAGGTACAAAGGGAAGAAATACCCTTTACTTGTATATCGACATGAAAATACATTATAGTAATTTAACTATTTAATTGGGTTTCTTTGTTTGCGAATAAGCAAAAGCAAAAGGTTAATTTATCTATTATTTAAATTTTAGAATTTTACAAAAAAATTGTATGTTAATTTATGTGTCAATGTCATATATTATTAAACCGTGAAAACCCCAATCTAATATATTTGTGATAAATTTACTCCAAATTAATTTTTTTACCACAAAGAATCCCAAATTGATTCACTTGTGACAAATATACTCTCCGTTAGTTTTCGTTAAATTTTATTATCAAATTATTAAATTAGATGACACGTAATAGTTATAGGTATACCAATTTAAGGTTTTATTCGCCATTTGCCACAGGTGTATTGATTTGTGATTTTTTATGGTATTAACATAATTTCACCGAAATTAATATAAGGTAAATTTATTACAAATGAACCAATTTAGGAGTTGTGATGATTAAATAATTAGTTTGGATAATTTTTTTAATAGATATATTAGTTTGTGGTTTTATATGATCAAAAATATTTTCAATAAATTTGTCATAAGTGGTTAGTTTGGGGTTGTTCATGATGTTAATCTTATTATATATTGTGAAAGTCTCAAGAATTTCGAATTTGAAAGAAATCAAAATATTTTATCTACATGATTTCGATTTAATGAAACGTAAACAGCAAAAGTCAATGTAAACACCTTAACCTAGGCTGAGATCCAACCGTCACGGAGGAGACGCGGAACTTGGGGAGAGAGAGAGAGAGAGAGAGGGGCCAAGTAAACGGGCGATATTGGTAACTAAGTTAGTGTCCAAAATGAAAATTTAGTGTCCAAAACTCAGTGTCCAAAATGAAAATTCAGGGTGCAAAACAAATATTTTCCAAAATAGAGGAGGTAAACTGGTGACAGGACAAAAGGTTAGATGAATTTTTCTTTTTAGGTTTATCCTAAGAAAAATGATGTTCCGTTGCCAATGCAAACTCACAGAAGTTACAAACATGGGGTGTAAAAAACAAACATTAGGGGATTGAGATGCTCATAGGGTCTTGAATAGTTGGATTTAATCCCTAGAAATAGTAGAAGAAAGGGGCGGAAAAAAAAAGAAAAAAAAAAGAGAGAGCTCATGAAATTAAATAAAATGCTTAGTGAATGGTGTTTATAGATAAATCACAGACAAAAGACATACAACAATAAACTGACACACTTCGACAAAAACAAGAACTGATACACACTTATACAGAACAATATTAGAAGAATAAAAAGTCCTCTTTAGTCAATTTCCTGATTCAGAAGCATCACAAATGACGCACAGTAAATACACACAAATACAGAGGATTCAAGCCGCTCCAAAAATCAAACTGAACTTCCGAAAGTGGCATGTCGTCCAACGGCTGAACAAGCAGTAGAAACCGGTCGAAGCCTCGTGTGAGCACACCGGATGATGCCAAAACAAATATTAGTAGGCAAAAATTGATGACCAACCATGTGACTAGAGAAAGATTCGTCCAGAGCAGCAACTCGAAGCCAAGAGGCCCGAAAACGATGTACAAGTACCAGTAGACCCGATTTGGGCTTGCAGATCCGGTCACCTCGACCAATGATATTAGATAAATGACTTCACATATGATGTAAAGCGAATGGAGATGGGCGATAGTCAGCAGCTTTAGCAAACCGAACAAGATGTGGAACTTTCTGGCCGAGTCGGGCCATCCCCGTTGCTGTTGGTTCTGCGGCCACTGATCGTTGTCCCTGCATTAAATCGGAAACCAATCGATCAAAATCAGATTGAGGAACAGACGAGTTGCTTAGCCCACCTTTCCGACCGTGACAACGGTTTCCAAAACGAAGTATCTGCCAGTGAAGTGTACACCTTTCAATTTCGACTTGAAATGTTACGGTATGATCCGCCATGTTCCTTGGGTTTTGTGTTGTGCTTCTGCTAGAAATCTGCAGTATGTTGGAGCTCTTCTGCTCTGTGGAGGGCAATGAACACTGTCTCTGCGTCTTGTGGATGACAGAAGAGGAAGATGAGAGAGCTTGAGCTGGTTTCGAAGGGCGAAGACCTTATGTAAATACACACATGAGAGTACTTCGTGAAACCGGTGGATAGGAGAAGACGAAATATATGTTTTTGCACGTAGCTATCAAAGGCCGCGCACGTAGCAATCAAAGGCAAAGAGGAATTCATGAACACGTCAGACACCGCCAACGCACACAATTGCAGCTTCGAAGTCCCTGTAGTCTCTGGCGAAGACCTCCGCGTCGACCACAGGCCTGTCAAGAACAAGGCCTTGGCTACTGTACCTGTCATGTGGATGAGTCGAATTAGACGATGATCCATTAACCCACTTATGACATATTTATTCACTCACTTATAACCCTTTTTTTTTAATGTAAATTTTTCGATCTATATTCGACCCGACACATATTATTAAAATAATTATTCATTTAAACCAAATCAAGGAGAATTTATTTCATATAATTTAAAAAAATTATATATTTAAAACATGTCCATACTATACAAATTTAGTGGATAATTTTTATAAATTTTTTTTCAAAAATTGATGCTCGATTTGTTTTGCGGGAAATGTGATATTTCTAAAAATATTTTACAGAAAGTCATTTTTTCAAGCTAATGATAATGTTTTATGGTGTTTGGTTAAAATTTGAAAATAAATTAGAAAACATTTTCCATTGTTTGGTATGATAAATATGACTTGATTTTCATCTGTGCAATTCTAATAATTTTATTTTTACTTTTGATTTTTTTTCTTGTTTTAAAAGATCAAATTTTTATTTTCTTTCTTCTTTAGCCGGTTGCCAATCAGTGACAGGCCACAGGCGAGCTCAAACCAAGCCTCATTGGCTTCGGACGAGCTTGAGTCTTGCCAGATCATTGAGGTAGGCCTCACTAGATTGACGAGCTCAAGCTTGCCTGAGGCTAGCGAACTTGAGTCTTGCCATATTGCTGAGGCTTGAGCCTCACTAGTGCTCGGCAAGCTTGAGCTTGACTTAGGTTGGGGAGCTCAAGCTCACCAGAGGCCAACAAGCCCATCCCTCGCCAATGGCTGGTCATCAACCATTGTTGTGGTCGACCATTGGCCAAGGAAGAGGGAAAAAGAAAAGAAAAGAAAAGAAAAAAAAAAAATTGTAATTATAATTTCCATTTTATTTAAAAAGAATATTATTATAAGGCTCAAGAGGGAGGGAGAGTATGTGAGCCTAGTGGGTTGAAAATGAGTTCTAAATTCAATCCATTTAGACTAATTTATTTGAGATTTCAAATTTTAAAAGTCATTTAAGGTATGCTCTTCAAAATTGAAGTGAATCGTCAAGGCCAACTGTGGCACCTGTCGTTATTGCATGGTTTGACAAAACCCAACCCTAGGACAAGCTACCCTAAATCTCCACGTGGACTTATTAATCGTAAAAATAAAAATATTAAAAAATAAGAAAATTAAAAAAAATGTACAAATCATCCGCGTTAGTACCGATCATGCCACATAGGACCATCGATGGCCACGTTAATGATTCCTAGTCAATTCTTGCTAGGATGACTCATTGGCAAATCGTAAAAAAGTTAGTACTAAATTAGACAAATTAGAAAATTTATGACTGAATTAGTTGCCGCATAATAGGTTTAGGACTTTTGGATAAGTTTTCCCAAAAATCTCTTTTTCTCCAAAAAAAGAAAAAGAAAAACATTCAATCAAACATTCCATCAAGCCCTATAGAATTGATTGAATTGGCATATATTTTTTTTAACAAATCCATAACACTTTGGTTAAGATGAATTGCTTATCTGTAATATTGGATTGACAAAGATACAAATTCATAAGATAAAAATGAAATCTCTCAAATCAAATAAAAGATTCTTTCATCCATAAATGCGATATGGGAAATCTTACGAATTTCTTCTTCTACATATATGCAAAGTTTTGCTCATCTCTACTGGTGTGCCTTAGTTTCAAAGAGATTAAAATAAAAATTGTTAGAATAATTATTGTTATATCAAACAAGAAAAAATTAGAAGTAACAAAAGTAGATTTTTTATTTGAAAATGCGGTTCAAATAATGAAATCAAATTGCATTTGTAATGTCTCAGTGAAGTAATTATTCAACATTAATTTCTCTTTGATCTTACATTATGTGTATTGCGGATTGTATCCTATTATCTTTTTCTTCTAAGAACTTTTTTCTTGGAAGAGTTTATGATTTTTCGTTGACACTACACACTCGGCTTTTTGCTTATGGGAATCTATATAAAATTTTCTATTCATAAGAGGTATTACATATATATGGATGAAAGCCATCATTAATTGAATATTTTAGTGAAAAACTTCTAGTTAGACTTTATTTTGGAAATATATATTAACAACAGTCATCAAGAGCAAAATATTTTCGTCCAAATACTTATTTATGTTCATATAGAAAAAATTCATACACGAAGTTTACAAAATTTCAGATTGAGGATTTTTAATTTTTAACTTATTAATGACTAAATACACTTTAGTGTATGGGAATTCATTCCATATTTTCGGCCCAAATGTTTTTTTTTGACTATATCGTCATTATTCAACCTGGATTCCAGCTTTCTCACTATTTATGGTCTTGTGTTCAAGCCTTGTTGAGAGTGTTTCAAAAGTAAAATCCCAAACGGACCAAGCCGACGTGGTGGAATGCACCCTTAAGACCACTTCGGAAAGTGAACTAGTTGAGACGTGGCGAAAATTGGCCTGGGAACCATCTTACCTCTAAAACAAAAGGAAAAGGAACATGGTAATTTCCCCACTTGACTTGCTAGCCCGGTGGTAAAAGGGTTACATTATCTTCCACGAGACCTCGTACCATAATGTCTCAAGGCATGAAAGTTTCGCAAATCTCATCCAAAACATCGAGTTTCTGATTGGGGGGAAGTTGAAATGCACGCGTTTGCAGAACTCAACAGAAACATGCGTTTGTTGCTTTTACAGTCTGCGACTATGATATGATGATCAGGAGAAGAAAATGGAACGCGTTTAGTTGGACAAGTCTTCTATTCGCGGTTCTCGAAAGCGACCCGTACGTATTAAAAGTCAAGATGGGTAGGTTTGCCTCAAAACGCAATCTCCAGAGATGACCTCTTTATGAGGGAATAAAACTTTCACTTATTAATGGAAAAAACACCCGTGCTTAAAACTTTCGTCCGTGCGAGCGAAACAACGTCGTTCGTTGGCCTTTTGAATCAAGGATTTGTCTACCCCTAAATTGAAAGAGTTGGATTTCTTGAATGGAGTTTCTTTTTTGGGCCTGAATTGAAAAATAGCATTGCAGATCTATGATGTTGAGCGTCTTCTTCGATTTGCATGGATAGAAAATTGATGGGTGTTGTAATTCCTTAAGCAAAAGTTTGGGATTTCTCTGAGTCGTTTGAAAAGTGGAGATATTTTTGTCCTATTAATCATATAAATATCATTGAGATTCTATCTAATCAAATAAATAAAATGAGTTGGAGGATGCAATCACACAAATTAAGAGTTCAATGAATCAATTGCATAAAAGAAGATAAGAAAGAACAAAGTGTACATTTATCCGTTTATACGTCAAAATCCAAAAAAAAAAAAAAATCCCAATCCTACATGACGTGATACCCTTAACTCATATATCGACTCAAAGCTACACATTGCAATAATTTTAATCATTTAACTGGGCTTGTAAACGTTGGCCATTAAGGCACTGTTTGATAACCATCCAAACAGTGCCTGATTCTGATTTTTTGTTCTCGGGATCAATTTGGAAACAGAATCGCGTTTAGCAAAATTTTTATTCCCTAACAAATTTTTATTTTTTTATTCTTGGAAATAGATTTGGAATAGAATCAAGAATAAAAAAAAAAAGTTAATTCTTGTTTCGGGAACAAATCTAAGAATCAAAACCAACTTTTCTTCCATTTTCTCTTCTTCTTCTTCTCTTTTCTTCTTCTTCATCGACTGCCATCCCGCACTGCTGTCCGCCACCGTCCGCCGCCGTCCGCCGTCACCGCCGGTTGTCAGCAACTAGTCCAGCGAGGCCGAGCCTTGCCAGTGGCTGGGTGGGCGAGGCTCGGCCGACGAGGGCTGGCCTCGCCGAGGGCCGACGACACTCCGGTGAGGTCACCGACCCTCGTTTAGTCGATCGCCGATCCGGGACCAACCATAAGAAGAAGAAGAAGAAGAAGAATAGGAGAAAAGGAAAATAAGAAAAGGAAAAAAGGAAAAAAGGAAAAAAGAAAAGAAAAAAAAAGGAAAAAAGTAAAAAAAATTATTTAAAAATTAAAAGAAATTGATTTACAACTGAATCAATGAGCACGGTACCAAACACAATTCTATTCCAGAATCAGAAATTTTAGACAGTTACCAAACGGTTTAAAATGTTTAGAAATTGTTCCCAGGAACATAATAAAAAAGAATAATTTCGATCGAATTTGTTCTCGGAATAGAATTGTTACTAAATGCGCCCTAAGCCAAAGCAAAAAACTTATTTATATATTATTTAAATTTCAAAAAATTATGAAAAATTGTGTATGTTAATTTACATGTTAACAATTACTTTTTTTTTTTTTTTGGTTGGTCCTTTGTCCCGCCTCATTGTAAGGCGTGAAAGTCGAAACTCACTTCCGAAACTAATTCATCCCCACCCCAACCTCCCGAGAAGATGGGGATTCGAACCCCCACCTCCCCTTCCATGTTGGAAGGTTGGCTACTTGGGGTAAACCCCAGTGGTTTATCAACAATTACTTATTGCGAAAGTTTTAGGCAATTCGAATTAAAAAAAGGTCAAAGTATGTTAGCTGTAAAATCTTGATTAAGCAAACCACAAAAAGTAAATGCCATTCTAGCTGTGTCCTCATAAAAAATAAAAAGAGAACTCCAAATACCCTCTTCTCCAGCACTGCCTTCTCTGTTTTTTTTCTAAGAGAGCACTTCGAAAAAACATCAAGCACAACCTAAACTCTTCCACCCAAGCATCACTTGCCGTTGTCGAACGTTGTCCGACCACCACGAGCCACCTCTTTTTTCGTCGGGCTTCACACGCACTCGGTTGCCACCTCTCTCTCCCTCTCTCCCTCTCTCTCTCCTCCCTCCATGCAAAACCTCGAGTCGCACCGTCCTAGTGCAACCTCTTGGTCACCCACTATGCACGACCTCGATCGATCGCCGGTGGCAAAGCTCGATGCTATGTCGAGCTCCACCTCTTCTAGTAGAGCCATCTCATCTGAGTTGGAGGCGACAACTCCTTCATGGCCGTCGGAACTTGGGGGTGGGGAGCAAGGGGGCTTGGTCATCACCGGTGCATCGCAAGAGTGGCAGCCGCAACTCGGTTATGATGGTGAGGATTTTTTTCAGTTGGGATCTTTTTGGAGGATTGGGGAAGTTCAGAACTATGAAAAGGTGCAACTTGGTGAATAAAAGTGGCAATTTCGGTAAGTAAGTCTAAGATGTCGACTGATGTGAGCTGTAATTCAGTGCCAACATGAAAATTAATAAGAAAAATGATGTTCTATTGCTAATGCAAATTTACAAAAAGTTACAAACACGAATATAACAAATGAGCACGTTGAGAGTGGGGGATTGAGATGTTTATAGGGTCTTGAATAGTTGGATTCGATCCCTAGAAATAGTAGAAGAAAGAAAGGGGCGAAAAAAAAAAGCCAGTGCAATTTAATGAAATGTATGGTGAATGGTATTTGTAGGTGAGCATCACCAAATACAGAACATGTATAAAATTACATTATGTCAGTCTTTTCTCTAAATCAGAAGCATTACCAATGACATGCACAACAAATTCATACACACAAATATAGGGGATTCTAGGCGCTTTAAAAATCAAGTGGAACTTAATGGCATGTTGTCGAATGGATGAATAAGCTGTAGAAACCAGTCGAGCCTCATGCGCGCAGACTAGATGATGCCAAAGCAAACATTAGGAAGCACGAATTGATAACCAGCCATGTGAGCAGAAAAAGGTCTGTCCAGAGAAGCAGCTCGAGGCCAAGAATCCCGAAACCAAAGTACAAGTACCAGTAGACCTGATTCAGGCTCGTGGGCCTGGTTACCTTAATCAATGATATTAGATAAATGACTTCGCAGATAAGCGTGATTATCAGCAGGTTCTGTTGGCGTTGGTTCTGTAGCTACTGATCATCGTTGCTGCATCGAATAAAAAAGAAATCAACAAAAAAACAAATCAAGATCTGACTAGTCGCTCGACCAGGACTTGCAACAGTGACGGCGGTTTTCCGAAACAATGTATCTGCCGGCGGAGTGCATACCTTTCAATGTCAACTTGATTTGTCACGGTATGATCCAACATGTTCCTTGGCTTGTGTTGCGACTCTGTTTGAAATCTGCAGACGTTAGAGCTCTACTCTGTGAAGCTTAATGAACTGATGGTTTTATGTGATGGGCTTAAGGCCCGTCCGCCCATGTTGGGCCTGAAAGCCCGGCCCACAGGATTAGGGCCCATGGATGGAGGGATACGATGAAGGGGTACGTTTCTATTTTTGAGGGAACGTATATAAGGGAGGAAAGAGAGAGACGAAGACACCTTTTGGCATTTTCAACGTACGTTCGTCTCTCCTCTCTCACTCCAAAAGAAAACCAAAAAGCTTAAGGCGACGCCGTCTTCCCTTAAAGGCTAATCGACGTCATCGGATCAAACAGGATCGTTTTTCCTCTTCCTCTTATCGGCGTCGGTGTTTAATCTGTGGCTAACAAGGTACGCTCGATTCCGTGGTGTGCTTTAGGATCGGTGATACATGTTTTTTCCCGGGCTTGTCTTCTGCATTCGTTTTAGGGGTTCGATTTAGTGTCGAATCCGGTTTTTGGGAATTCGATAAACCCTACATTGGTATCAGAGCCCTAGTTCATGTTTTCTCGACCCCTTTCATGTTTTTTGATTGATTTTTCGCGAAAATAATCGGCTGACACGGATCGGGGCGAAAAATCCCGACACCCGAGCACTGTTCATCCGTTTTTTTTTTTTTTTTTCGAGTTTCTGTAACTCGAAATCGATTTCTGAAGGCATAGGGTGAAAGGGCTCGTTGAGACGAGTCCGTCGATGTGTCGAACGCCACCGGGCGACACCGGACGCGCCCACACGCGCGGCCAGAAGCCGCTGCGCGTGGGCGCCACGCGCCGGACGACGAACCGGCACGTGCGCGCCGCCGGCCGGCGAACCGACGCGTGCTGACGTCACCGTGACGTCACCCAACGGTCGGTAACCGCTGGGATGACGTCATCGACGACGACCGTTGGCCGGCCGGTCACCGGCCGGCGACCCGACCCGACCGGCGACCCGACCCAAGATCCGGCTGGTCGCTCTCGCGTGCGAGGCACGTGCCGGGTCGGTCCGTCCAACCCGGCCCGACCGGCCCGACCGGTCCGACCGACCCGACCGGTCCAACCGGCCGTCCGACCGGCCCGCCCGACGACCGTTGACCTCCGTTGACTTTGACCATTGACCCAAAAAAAAAAAAAAAAGAGAGAGAGGAGAGAGAGAGAGAAAAAAGAATGTGTTTCTTTTTCTAATTAAGTCTATGTGGATTATCTCGTGATCTCTTATTTGTTCTGCATTTGTTGCGGGAACAATGCCTCCTTAGGTTGCGCACACCTATTCGCGCAATTACCGATGAACAAAAGGAAAGACTTTCTAAGTTGATAGCCGAGCTGACTGATCATCGATGGGAGAGTGGTGACTTAATTGATTACATCCTTGAAGTCAACGGGAAAATTCAAAAGGTCATATGGAATGGTCGTCCTATGCCACAAGGTCGAGATGGTGCGATTTTTCATGAACACCCTTCCACCGAATGGCAAGGAGTGTTGAATCGCATATGGGATGTCAACAGCAGCTTCATATAGGAAAATTGTGATGGATTTTGTAGATGAATATTACTGGATTGTTACAAGGAAAAGATCAAGAAATTGAACAAAAAAGGATCTTTCCCAGTTCGTGTACTGACTTGGTGTTAGATGTATTGGCTGATCTTTGTTAAGTGTGCTTTGTGGACATCTTATGTAATGTTTACTACCTGATTGTTGTTGATGTAGCAACCGATATGTTAGTTGTATTATGTGAAAGCATTTTTATTCTATTGGATGTCAAATATTATTTGTTTTCTCGTTATTGCTTTTGTGTGGGTAGTTCATAGAAGTTTTTGTAGCTTCATGGAATTTATTTTGCATAAGACAATTATATTAATAATAGTTTTAAGTTAGGATTTTTGGAGGGTGATTGGAAACATAGTGACCTTTTGATTCTGAAACCATACTTGAAATTATACATTAATGTGATGGGTCTCGTGCAAAAGGATGCATAAATGATAGGCATTAATAATTCGTGTATATATGTCTCGATGTGTTCGGATCAATGGCTTCACCACAAAGAGCATAGTTGCTAATGAACAAAGGTGAAAAGCTCAATGGTGACAACTATGAAATATGGCACATGAAAATCCAATATGTGCTTTGGAAGAGCAAGAGGCACTAGAAGCTCTTAACCCGACCATGGTAGAACTCCGAAGAAGGAAACACCGCACACAAAAGAGATAAGGAAGCTTTTGCTGCATGGAAAAGAAAGAACTCTCTTGCTCGCATCACGTTGCTTTGAGCGAGCAGCATGGAAAATGACGTCATGCGAGAGTTTAGGCGTTTTGACAATGCCAAGGAAATGTGGGAAGCATTGGCAGCGAGATTTGGTCATACTTCGGTGACTAGACTGAGGCAGCTCACTATTAGATTTGACTCTTATAAGAAGCCTCATGGTCAGACCATGAAGCAACATCTTAGAAAGATGTCAAACATGATTAATGAGCTGAAAGATGATGGCCATGTCCTAACTGATGAGCAGCAAGTGCAAGCAGTGATCCGTTCCTTGCCTCAAAGTTGGGAGCATATGAAGGTGCATCTGACCCACAATGAGAATATCAAAGTCTTTGAGGATGCAAAGTGCGCCATCTTGAGCTGGAAGAGGACCGCCTCCCAGCGCGGCTAAGCCGGAAACTGAAATATATAATGCTGGTTCTAGCTCAAATGGAGCTTCGAGCTCCAAGCGCAAATGTCCTGACTGGTTCAAGAGGTGGAAAGGCAAGGGACCAAGTGCTTCAGGGAAGAAACCAAAGGTTGACCAACATGAAAGAGGAAAGCGTCCTCGAATGAAGAAGCTGACAAGGGTGAAGTGTTACAACTGTGACAAGAAGGGTCACTATGCTCATGATTGGCGCGAGCCAAAGAAGGTACACACCCCTTGTGCTTTTAAGAACTTTGCTTATGTATCAAGTTCTATATTCTTGACTGAGTCTAATCCTTTGTGGACTGTAGATTCAGGAGCAACAGACCATGTAGCGAAGGATAGAGGATCCTTCGTGGAATTCCGACAAGTACCAACTGGAACTAAGTGGATCTATGTGGGAAACAACTCCAGAGCTGAAGTAAAAGGAATTGGCACATGCCAACTGAACATGCGTGGTGGACGCACTTTATTCCTACATGATGTATTGTATGCTCCGGAGATTCGTCGGAATTTAGTGTCTGTTTTAGTGTTGGTCAAGCTAGGTTTTAATATGAACTTCCATAATAGAGGTGTGGATTTGTTTTTGGATACAAATTACTATAGTTGTGGTTATTTTCTGGAAGGTTTCATTGTATTAGATATTGATTATGTTAATGCAAATGTTTGTTATTCCCTTCTCACGTCTCCTAATTCGTATAATAATGATGTGAATGTGTGGCATGCTAGACTTGGTCATATTGGCCAACAGCGTATGAATAGACTAGCCAAAGAGGGCTTGTTGGGCAATATTGAAAAAGTCGATTTGCCCATATGTAAGCATTGCCTAGAAGGGAAAACGACAAGGAAACCATTTGGAAAATGTAAAAGAGCTGAATTTCCTCTGCATTTAATCCATTCGATGTCTCGTGGTCCAATGAATGTGAGAGGAAGGCATGGGGCTGTTTATTTCATCACTTTTATAGATGATTATACTCGATTCGGATATGTCTATTTGATTTCTCATAAATCTGAAGCATTAAGTTGTTTCAAAAGGTATATGAACTTGGTAGAAAATCAATTAGACAAGAAAATAAAAGCATTGAGATCCGATCGAGGTCGAGAATATTTATTTGATGAGTTCAGAAAATTATGTGATGAAAGAGGAATAAAAAGACAGTTGTCTATTCCATATACTCCTCAACAAAATGGTGTTGCGGAGAGAAGAAACAGAACCCTATTGGAAATGGTTAGGTCCATGATGGCGCATGCTAACTTACCTATTACTTTTTGGAGTGATGCGTTGTTAACTGCTGCCTATATACTTAACCGGGTGCCTTCCAAATCAGTTACTTCCACTCCATATGAGTTATGGACAGGTAGAAAATCGGACTTAAGTTTTCTTAAGTCATGGGGTTGTGCTGCCTATACTCATCAGTCCTCTCACAAGTTTGGGAAATTGGGTCCCAGAGGAAAGAAAAGTATTTTCATAAGATACTCCGAACACTCAAAAGGGTATGTGTTCATAGGTGAGCAGGAAAGTGGGAGTACAACTGAATTTGAATCACGAGATGTCACATTCTTAGAAGATGAATTTCCTAAGAAGGGCGAAGTAGGGGAAGATTACTCCCTATTTGAGACCTTGGATCAAGATAATGATATTAGTGGAGTTCGTCCAAGTGGGAGTAATATGAGAAGTGATGAATTGAATTCAACTCATTCTCAATTACAACCACATGATAAGACGACATCATCATTATTTAATCCAAGTGGGAGCATAATGGGGAATGATGTGCAAAGTGTACAATCTCCCATACGGCGAACAAGTCGCCAAAGTATTCCCCGTCGACGTTTTGACATTGAAGGGGAAACTTTTATGATTGCTCCGCAAGATGAGGATGAGCCAAGAAATATTAATGAGGCTCTGAATTGCCCTAGTAAGGAAAAATGGATTCATGCAATGGAAAAGGAAATGGAGTCAATGAAATCAAACCAAGTCTGGGAACTGGTTGATCTTCCAAAAGGACGCAGCTATTGGGAACAAGTGGGTTCTCAAAATAAAGCGAAAGGTTGATGGCTCGATAGAAAGGCATAAGGCTCGCCTTGTGGCGAAGGGGTATAATCAACAGGAAGGAATTGATTATGAAGATACATTTTCTCCTGTAGTGAGATTTACCTCGATTGGCATTATTCGGCAATAGTGGCTAGTATGGATCTTGAGTTACATCGATGGATGTAAAAACTGCTTTCCTCAATGGAGAATTAGAGGAAGAAATATATATGGAACAACCTGCTGGTTTCATAGTGGAAGGCCAAGAAGAAAAGGTATGTCGACTTTTGAGATCGATATATGGCCTCAAGCGATCATCGAGACAATGGTATATACGTTTTCATAATGCCGTAATGGCATATGATTTTACAATGATTGATGAGGATCATTGTGTATATATCAAAAGATCCAAGGATCAATTTGTGATCATATCATTATATGTTGATGATATACTTGATTGCCGGAAGCAATATGGAGTTTGTTAATACTTCAAGAGTTGGTTGTCTTCCAACTTTGAGATGAAAGATATGGGTGAGGCTGTATACATTCTTGGAGTTAAGATTTCAAGAGATCGTTCGAAGAGATCGTTGTCTCTTTCGCAAGAAACATATATAAATAAGGTTCTTGAACGATTTCGTATGCAAGATTGTAAACCCATAGACACTCATATTGCAAAAGGTGAAGGATTGAGCCATAGACGTGTCCGGGAACTCCACAAGAGAAGGAACAAATGAAACATGTTCCTTATGCTAGTGCTTTGGGAGCTTGATGTATGCTATGATGTGTACAAGACCCGACATATGTTTTGCAGTTGGAATGGTAAGTAGATACCAATCCAATCTAGGTCCAAAGACATTGGAAAGCCGTTAAGAGAATACCGAGGTATCGAAGGGAGTTGCTGATTACAAGTTGAATTACCAAGGAAAGGATCTGCGACTTGAAGGCTATTCAGATGCTGATTGGGGAGGAGATTTAGATGAAAGAAAATCTACCTCTAGATTTGTTTTCTTACTGAACAATGGCGCCATATCATGGAGTAGTAAGAAGCAAACGTGTATAGCCTTGTCCACGATGGAAGCTGAGTTCGTGGCATTATCGCAGCGGTACAAGAAGGAGTTTGGCTTAAGAGATTTTCGGATCATTTAGGTGTTATTGAGAAAGCTGCAAATCCATTATTGGTTAACCGTGATAGCCAAGCAGCTATAGCGTACACCAAAGATCCAAAATATCATGGCAAGACCAAACATATAGATACCAAGTATAACTTTGTCAAAGATATGGTTGCACGAAAGGATGTGAACTTACGGTACATATCTACGCATAGAATGGTAGCAGATCCTATGACAAATCCAATACCTAGAGATGTGTTTTGTGGTCATGTAAAATCTCTAGGATTGCGTAGACTCTGATGTACTGGATTGTAATTTCCCTGATTTGTTCACATTTATGAACTTGTGTTTTTTCATTGTTAATGCCTATGAATTTTTGTTTGATCTTTATGCATCTTAATGCTCAGTGCATTACTTTAAGTTGAGAAAGTATGTCGGACAGATATAAGATTGGCCCACTCACACAGGTAATCGCCTCTATTTACTATGTGAAAAATATAGATGAGACTGTTTTTAAGCTTATTATCTAAGTGATAATCGAGAGCTCAAGCTTAAAATACGTGTGTCGCCTTAATCGAGTGTTAAGATGAGGACATAATACTTACTATGTCCGAAAGTAAAATATCCCACATATTTTACTTTATCTCTAAAATGCCGATGTGAGTTCGATGAATTTTGTGAATGAGTAGATATGTGAACTCAAGTTAGATATTGGGTATGTCTGAACTATCATCTGTACGGTATTGAAAGGTGTAGACATACGCTCCATGAGAAATGAGTTAATACCGTAATACGTATTTCATACTACGTATGCATAAGACGACCAATAAGAGTGGCAAAAGTTTGATCTCAACTTTTATGCCGTGTGAGACTCTTGAGGAAAAGAGTTCCTCAATTTTAGTGCCCTCAGGACTCTTACTTATTCTCAAGATTTCTATTTAGTGTTTTCTATCTTAGGATGTTGCCAATGGTCATGAGTTGATTCGATCTAATGGGGCATTTCTAGAAAAGCAAGCTGAACTGAAATTGAGAGTTTGAAGGGAAGAGGAAGATCGAATTTGGAGAATCACATTGCATTTTTGTATTCACTGGTCGACCAATTATGACTGTCTTTGTGATAATTATAATTGTGAATATATATATATATATATATATATATATATATATATATCATTGTTTAAAATAGATCAAGAGAGATATAAATGTGATTGATCGATCTAGGGTATTGCATACAAAATCTACTCAAAGTGTGATGCCCATTATGAGCTGCTATATATTTCTAACAGATGTATAGCAACGAGCTCTCAAAGTATGCTGGTCGCAGGGATTATTCACCGGTATGAATGTTGAAGAGAGGTAAAGAGAATCCTGTTCGGCCCACCATGTGCGAGTGGGAGATGATGGTTTTATGTGATGGGCTTAAGGCCCGTCCGCCCATGTTGGGCCTGAAAGCCCGGCCCACAGGATCAGGGCCTATGGATGGAGGGATACGATGAAGGAGTACGTTTCTATTTTTGAGGGAACGTATATAAGGGAGGAAAGAGAGAGACGAAGACACCTTTTGGCATTTTCAACGTACGTTCGTCTCTCCTCTCTCACTCCAAAAGAAAACCAAAAAGCTTAAGGCGACGCCGTCTTCCCTTAAAGGCTAATCGACGTCATCGGATCAAACAGGGATCGTTTTTCCTCTTCCTCTTATCGGCGTCGGTGTTTAATCTGTGGCTAACAAGGTACGCTCGATTCCGTGGTGTGCTTTAGGATCGGTGATACATGTTTTTTCCCGGGCTTGTCTTCTGCATTCGTTTTAGGGGTTCGATTTAGTGTCGAATCCGGTTTTTGGGAATACGATAAACCCTACATGAACCCGAGGCCGGGCGAGAAGTTGCCACCATGTGATGCCACACGATCAAGTTCGAGATACACCCGACGGTTCAAATTAACCATTCGACGGTGCCGAACCGCAATCACGACGCAATGTCATCCCTTCGTTCCATCAGCAATGAAGAGCTCAAAAGTTAGCCCCGACCAAAAGTGGGACAACAAACCATGCGAAGCCCAAGGTGGTCATAGGCATCCACCTTTCTATGCGAAACCCGTCACAGATTCCTTCGCATGAAAAAAAAAAATTGTCTTTCTAATAGCGAAGCAACAAAACAACATCTGCAATTTCAAAAGAATCGAAATTTCGGGGGCAAAGAACAGAAAAAAGCTAAAAGCAACCCGCGAGTGTGGGCGGCCGAGGAGAGCTCTCGCGCTCGCGCGGCGGAGTGAGATCTTTGGAGGCGACGGGCGTCGGTCGTCCCTCACGAGAGACGAAGAGAGAATGAGAGGCGGCGGGCGGCGGTTCGGCATGGTGGTGCAACGGCGGGTTCTCTAGTGAGGAAAGAGCTGCTCCTGGAGAGACGAGAAGTAACGCTTGAGCTTTCGGGCCCGGCTGGTATTTGACTTTGTTACCCAACACAAAGCCCATTAACTGACCGATGGATCCGGCTTTCTGGGTTTGGGTGGGGGCAGCCTACGGGCCGAAGCTGTCTAGGCAGACCCACTCGTTTTCACTAATTTTTTTTTCTTTTATCGGTTCTATTCTAATTCTCAGCTCACTCTTAGACTTTTATCCTTCCTCTTTACAGAGCGTGAAAGTCAAAACTCACACTTGAAGCTAATTGTCCCCACCTCAACTCCCTTGAGAATGTGAGAATTCAAATCCTCCACCTCCCCCTTTTCATGCAGGAAGGGTAACCACTGGAGCAAATCATAATGATTTTATTCACGAATGTTTGCTTCATATCCTTTTTTTTATTAAAAAAAAAAAAATTGGCTTAGAAGAAACAATGGAGGATTGGCAAGAAGAGTAGCTGCCTCCCCCTCAACATTATCATAATTCATAAATACTCCGCACCATATCATAGAATGGTCGGCAAACTTGTTGAGTGCAATGTTTGCTCGACCCCCATCGAAGTGTACAAAGCCAAAGGATGGACCTTCACAAAAGGTCTCCCGCCATCATGAGATCCCCAAAGTGCTAACAGGAGAGGTTCTCAGGTTCTTGAATTTGAATATTTTACCATCTTAAGCAAGATCCATTCAAGAGCATGTCTTATTAAAATAAACCAGGACATTAATAGTCATTTGCTTCCTATATTAGGAGTCGCATTTTGCACATGTCGCCTATTGAGTAGTTTGCGTGAATTTCCTTGTCGTGGAATATAGTGAAAATTATAATTGTAATTTGTCTTTTAGCATATTACGGATTCCCTAACACCTACTATATATGCACAGGAACTAGGTGATACAAAGTTGGCCGTCCTAATTCCTCGCTAATTCCTCGGGAAAGTTCAAAGGAAAATCAATTGATTTGGATAAGGGAAATACTTGTGATTGGACTAATTTTCATTATATGATGTAAATAATAAGATCCTAAGGCTTTATGATCTCATTCCACGAAGAGGAAGAACCCCACCGAAAATTAAAATGAAAAGTTGCTCGATATAATAAATACAACATGAGGTTTATCCTCTCGATAAATTTAATGACATGATTAACTTAGATTAAAAAATTAAAAGTTATTTGGCAGAAAAGTTTTCATAATCCCATGGAAACTGTAATGTAAACTCGTATAAATGCATTATTAGAAAAAATTACTATTCTACCACAAGAAACGCAACGAAGACATTATTCCCGAGTGTTCACCACGGTTATATTTGCCAAATTTGTACGATGAGATCTACGTTGCATTGGAGTTCAAAAAATTGAAGAAACCTCTCGTCATTATTAACTGCGAGAGGTTTAGCTATGGAACCGTGAGAGCATCAAAGCTGTTGCCTAAACACATCGTGTTCTTTGCAATCACACTTGGAAATGGTGGTGTAAACACTCGCAGACCGCAACATGATGAAAGCAAGAAGAAAAGACAAAAGGGGAACTTTCAAGGAACGCGGACGGACTAAAACGAACGGGACGTGCGAAACTTGTGACGTATCGATCAAAATCCTCGAGTGCGATTGGCGCGGAACTTTTCCACTGTTGCTTCCTAAATTCAACACTGACCCTACGTGTCGGTCTTGCTTAAGATTGCATAAACTAATGACCCTTTTCCCAAGAGGCACACATCATGGCTGGACTTGGGCCACGTGGATCTTGGACAGCAAGAGGAGAGCATGGGACGTCTCGAGGAATCGTTTGCAAGAAGCGGTTCACTTGGCATTCAATACATAAAAATTTGGTTGATGTAATAAGGAAGAGTATGGTTGCATATTCTAATTAAGGGTAGCTTTATTGAAAACTTTAAGGAAGATGACAACCTTAGATAGTAAAAGAGTTTACCACAGAGTCACAGAGCAAGCGATAGTCATTGCCCCCGTTAGTAAGATATATAGTGAAATGTAATCAATCATAAGTTTATCGCCTTTGCCCCGGAAGCAACAGTCCATATACTTATTTAGGTTCTTATTGAAAAAGTTCATATGCGAAGTTTACAAAATTTCAGATCAACGATGTTTGCTTTTTAACTCATTAATGATTAATATATGCTTTAATGTATGAAAATGTGTTCTATATTTTTGTGCAAAATGTTTTTTAACTATATTTCATCGGTATTCAACCTAAATCCTGGTGGTTCCGACACTATTTATGGTATTGAGTTTAGGCTTTATTGAGAGTATTCCATGTATAAGATCCCAAATACACTATGCCAATAAGGGGGAATGCATCCTAAAGATCACCTAGCAAGGTGAGCTAGTTGAGATACCGCAAAAATTGGCTGAGACACCATCTTACCTCCAAAACAAAAGGAAAAGCAACATGACAATTTACTATAAGACATGGTAGTCCGGTAAAGGAGTTACATTATCTTCCATAGGACCTCGTAATGTTATGTCCCAAGGCATGAAATTTTTTGCTAAATTATCTATAACATCAAGTTTTTAATTGTGGGGCATGGGCAAGCACAAAAGGACGGTGGATACGCACGCACTGCCACTACAATTTGGGCCTATAGTATGATGATGATTAGGATAAGAAAATGGGACACGTTTATTCGGACAAGTTTTTCATTCACGGTTCTCAAAACCGGCCCGTACGTATTAAACGTCAAAATGGTAGAATACGTACAAAATGGTAGGTTCGTCACAAATGCAGGCTCGAAAGATAAAGACAATTAGTCCTATCTTGCCTTTCCAGCGGTCCCCCCCTAATCCGCTCTTTGCCCATCATTTATTTTTGCTTGATTTTTTTAGCAAACAAAAAGAATATTACGACACTAAGTAAAAGTTTTTTTTAATAAATTATGACGCTTAAGTGATAAAAAAAGAAGAAATTATGGCACTCAAGTTAACGCTGTATAAAAATTATAGTACTTATGATGCCGTTCTCCCGATAAGTTTGTGTCACTTTGTTTTGTGAGAAACTGCCACACCAGACTTTTCCTCCATTTTTCACTATTTGTAACACTTAAAAAAGTTAATTGATGAAAAGTATTTGTATAATTACAAACTTCAATTTACAATTTGAGAAAATGAGAGACAATGTCAAGATGGTCCCTATACTTCAGGACAATTCCAAATTTGGTCCTTATATTTGAATTTTGTTCAATCTGGTCCTTGCACTCTTTCTTGTTGAAGTGACCCAATCCTCCTAATTAATTTGGGATATTGACATCTGATATTGGTATATCAAAGTCCACACCAACAAAATCATTTTGGAAAATTCACTTTGACCCCTATCATCATTATCAACCATTCTAATGGTCATACTCATGTCTCGATACCTTGACTCCAAGACACCCATGTTTGAATGTAATTTCCTAATGCCGGGATTACGGAATATGCTTCCGAACCGCCTATCTCCCGGTGGTTGGGTTTTGCTAGTTTAAAACCCATAGCAAGTTGAGTTGCAGGAAAAGATTTTTGTTGTAGGAACAAAGCATTTTTTTAATAATGTGTGGGATGGTGGTAATTTTAGAGTTTTGAAGGTTTAGTCAGTTTAAAATTGAATTTTAGGAAATTTTTTTGGTGAATTTGAAATTATCCTGACATTTGGTTTTGTATCTTATAAAAACATGTGTGATATGTGAGTGATTAGTTGGAGTATTATAATCAAATTCCCAGGTTAAAACCAAAAAAACTCTAAAATTGACAAAGAAATGCATGAGACTTGGGAATTTTAATTCATGAGGTGTGGGTTGAAATTGACTGTGGAAAAGTTTAAGGCTATTTTTGACTATGGGACATAATATTTCAATAATTGGACCAATGAGATCCCACCAGTTTGTCAACCAATAAGGTAATTTATCCATGGGGAAATTTGTTTTGTGCATGTGTTTGTGTGTGTGTGTATATAGATAGAAGAAATGACATTGGGGTTATTAATAAACCATGAAAACATCATCAAAGGACTAGATGGCAAAGAGGGAAAAGCAGTTGGTCGTGATTGCATGACCACTGAGAGTAGCTGTGGCAGCGGCAAAATATAATTCTCACTCGGGAAGGACAATTTTGTCCTCAAGTCCTCCCTATCGATGGATCACATGACATCATGTGATTGATTTTCAGGTTACAATGGAATCATAGTTGATGTTAGGGGTGACATGGAAATTAGTTTGAGTTGTCGTGGGGCTTTATACCAAAATTGATATATTGGGGGCAAGTTACGATAAATTTATAAGCAATTACATTGAGGAATCTAACCAATTCCTATTTGATATAATGATAATTGTATTTCATAGGGTCAAGTGGTGATGGCATTGAAAAGACCATAATCACCATAAACAAAAGTGTTGGTGGAGGATCTATTACCTTCAATTCAGTAGCTATTTGTGAGTTTATATTATTCTGCTATCTAGGATCTCGTGCATTTTATTCAAGATTAATATTAAAAAAAAAAAAAAAATGAAATTATCATATGCCAGTTAGAATATTCATTGGCCACTAGGCTTATCTTAGTAACTTACTATCCTTTATAAGATCATGGATTTGAAGACCCATACTATGGAGAGTATACGAACACGGGCCCGAGTCATTGACTACAAATAGGGTCAAGTGGGCAAGTTACCATGTCATCACAAGTGCAACAAAAGAAGGGGGGGGGGGGTAAGTATAATATCAGTGCCAAAAGTTGTGTACGGCGCTCACTTTGGTGTCAAAAGTTTATTTTGAATAACTTAAGTGCCAAAAAGTTTGAAAAACGATTATTTTAGTGCCAACGCCGATCCGATTGACCGAAAATCCAACGTGGCACTTTTTTATTAATTTTTGACCTTGATGTGGCTCACCGAGAGTACAACAAGATCGGCATCGTATAACAAAATGACGCCGTTTGGCGTTTTTCCCCAAGTCAAAACCCTAAATCCCTAAATTGAGAGAGAGAGAGAGAGAGAGAGAGAGAGAGAGAGAGAGAGAGAAGGCATGGCATGCGCTTACCCATTGTCTTCTTCTCCGAAGAACAACACGAGCACTAGCCAGCAATGACACCAACACCGGCGCCGGCACTAGCACCAGCACAACTCCGCCTCCAGTTCGTTCGACATTGTTGACAAGCCTAAGCTCTTGTCCTCCTCCTCCTCTCCTCCTCCTTCTCCTTCCCCCTTCAGAAAGACCCACTTCAGCCGCTCCCTACGCAGAGCCCAATCCACCATCTCCATCTGCGCCCTCCTTGTTTCCCTCGCCCTCCTCATTTTTGCTCTCTCCACCTTCGACCCCCTTCTTCCTCTTCCTCCTCCTCCTCCGCCCTCGCCTCCTGTTCTTCCCCGTCGCTTCTTGCTCGAGAAACGACCTCAACCTCTCCTCACTCACCTAGTCGAGCAACTACGATGGAGGTCGAGCGACAGTGGCCAAGCGAGCTAGGTCGGCATTGGGCGAGGATCGGAAAAAAAAAAAACCCTAATTTCAATCCCCATATGAGCTGTACGATGTCGTTTTTGTGAGGCCATCCACATATGACAGCAAAATGACGTCGTTTTCTTAAGGAGAACGGAAAACGACGTCGTTTAAAAGCCATGTCAATTTTTTTTAAATATAAAAGCCACGTAATCATTTTGGCCGGAATTTCTCGCCGGTGACACCAAAGTGATCATTTTTCCTCTGATTTGGCACTTAAGTGATCCGATAGAAACTTTTGGCACCAAAGTGAGTGCCATACACAACTTTTAGCACTGATAGTGTGCTTACCCCGCAACAAAGGCTTCAAAATTCCTCACCAATGGCATGCCGTACACATCTAACCTTTAAGCTTTGCAAAGGTAGACAATCATCAAGAAGCATAAAGTTTGACATAGAGAAAGATGATATTTAGATTTTATGCAATATATAGAATCCACTAATATAGTTAGAACTCATTAGGGATTTATATAAGATAATTTCCATTGATAGAGATATTTTGATAATTATGTTCATTATTCGTATCTCTCAAGATTGCACGCATATGGCACGTATATTACATCCATATGGCACGTATATTGCACGTACATCTCCCTTTGATTGTGCAATCCTAATTGAGATATTATCTTAAAATAGTTATCTAATAAAGCATATATAAATAGACAAATGTATTCTTCAATAATATATATATATATATATATTCCTATCTTTCGCATTATTGTTCTTAACTTGGTCTCAGAGTTTACTTCCTAGAAAACCCTTTTGTTATCCAACGTTCATGATCCTTCTCTTCTTGCCTCTTCTACTATCTCAAACCATTTCAAGCTATTCCTTTAGGACGTGAAATCATGGCGTCTAAGGCTGATATATTTGTGGTCCAAGATGGTTTGAGAAACTAATTTGTAAAGTGGCATCGAAGCGATCTGGCACAGCAACGCATATAATCTATATCAAGGCCGCTATGTACATGGAGAATGTTGAAGTTGGATTAAAATTGGAGAAACATTATGTTTGTGGGTGATGGCATTGGAAAGACCATAATCACCAGAAACAAAAGTGTTGGTGGAGGATCTATTACCTTAAATTCAATAACCGTTGGTGAGTTTATATTATTTTGTTATCTAGGATCTCGTGCATTTTATTCAGGATTAATACTAAAAAAGAAAAAAAAAATGAAATTATCATATGCCAATTAGAATATTCACAGGCCACTAGGCTTATCTAAGTAACTTAATATTCCTTATAAGATCATGGATTTGAAGATCCGTACTATGGAGAGTACACGAACACGGGCCCGAGTCATTGACTACAAATAGGGTCAAGTGGGCAAGTTACCATGTCATCACAAGTGCAACAAAGGCTTCAAAGTTCCTGCATGCCCTACACATCTAGCCCTTAAGCTTTGCAAAGGTAGACGATCATCAAGAAACATAAAGTTTGACATAGAGAAAGATGATATTTAGATTTTATGCAGTATATAGAATCCACTAATACAGTTAGAACTAATTAGGGATTTATATAAGATAATTTCCATTGTTAGAGATATTTTGAAAATTATGTTAATTATTCGTATCTATCAAGATTGCACGCATATGGCACGTATATTGCACGTACATCTCCCTTTGATTGTGCAATCCCGATTGAGATATTATCTTAAAATAGTTATCTAATAAAGCATATATAAATAGACGGATGTATTCTTCACTGGATATATATATATATATATATATATATATCAAAATACACAAATTCAATATTCCTATCTTTCGCATTATTATTCTTAACTTGGTCTCAAAGTTTACTTCCTAGAAAACCCTTTTGTTATCCAAAGTTCATGATCCTTCTCTTGTTGCCTCTTCTACTATCTCAAATCATTTCTAGCTATTCCTTTGGGACGTGAAATCATGGTGTCTAAGGCCGATATTTTGGTGGTCCAAGATGGTTGGAGAAACTAATTTGTAAAGCGGCATCGAAGCGATATGGCACAACAAGGCATATAATATATATCAAGGCCACTATGTACATGGAGAATGTTGAAGTTGGATCAAAATTGGAGAAACATTATGTTTGTGGGTGATGGCATTGGAAAGACCATAATCACCATAAACAAAAGTGTTGGTGGAAGATTTATTACCTTCAATTCAGTAGCTGTTGGTGAGTTTATATTATTTTGTTATCTAGGATCCCGTGCATTTTATTCAGGATTAATACTAAAAAAGAAAAAAAAAATGAAATTATCATATGCCAGTTAGAATATTCATAGGCCACTAGGCTTATCTCAGTAACTTAATATCCCTTATAAGATCATGGATTTTAAGATCCGTACTATGGAGAGTATACGAACACGGGCCTAAGTCATTGACTACAAATAGAGTCAAGTGGGCAAGTTACCATGTCATCACAAGTGCAACAAAGGCTTCAAAGTTCCCCACCAATGGCATGCCCTACACATCTAGCCTTTAAGCTTTGCAAAGGTAGATGGTCATCAAGAAACATAAAGTTTGACATAGAGAAAGATGATATTTAGATTTTATGCAGTATATAGAATCCACTAATAGAATTAATAAGGGATTTATATAAGATAATTTCCATTGTTAGAGATATTTTGATAATTATGTTAATTATTCGTATCTCTCAAGATTGCACGCATATGGCACATATATTACATGCATATGGCACGTATATTGCACGTACATCTCCGCAGCTCACAATAGCCGACATCTTAGCTTCTTTCCTTTTATTTCCGTCGCCGGAAAAGAAATCCAGGTGAAGGTTGTGTGGGGCCCATTTGGGCCCCACCTGCATACGGCTCCTCCTGCAGATAAAGAAATAGAACTTTGCTGCCTTTTTTATTTTATTCTATTTTATTTCCTCTTTCAGGAGTCCAAAGTGAAATTCGAGTGATAATGCTCGTTTTTTAAATGAATGATCCGAATGACCCAACTATTGAATGCATTGTCCCTTACAATTAGAGCTAGAGCTGGCAAAATGGGTCATAAATTCATATTATGACCCATTTTTACTCATGATCAGCTCTACACGTTGTAGCGATCATTGATTCATTCTTTCAATGGAATACTCACGGGTCAAGTTTCGAAAGCTAGAAAAAGTATAGGGACCTAGCAGCAAATTTAGGAGAATGTCCATTGACCTAGAGATATTTTGATAATTATGTTAATTATTCGTATCTTTCAAGATTGCACGCATATGGCACGTATATTACATGCATATGGCACGTATATTGCACATACATCTCCGTAGCTCACATTAGTCGACATCTTAGCTTCTTTCCTTTTATTTCCGTGGCCAAAAAAGAAATCCACGTGAAGGTGGGCCCCACCTGCATACGGTTCCTCCTGCAGATAAAGAAATAGAACTTTGCTTCCCTTTTTTAATTTATTCTATTTTATTTCCTCTTTCAGGAGTCCAACGAAACTTGAGTGATAATGCTCTTTTTTTAGGCGAATGATCCGAATGATCCAACTATTGAATGCATCGTCCCTTACAATTAGAGCTAGAGCTGGCAAAATGGGTCATAAATTCATATTATGACCCACTTTTACTCATGATCAGCTCTACACGTCGTCACGATCATTGGTTCATTCTTTCAATGGAATACTCACGGGTCAAGTTTCGAAAGCTAGAAAAAGTACAGGGACCTAGCAGCAAATTCAGGAGAATGTGCATTGACCTAGAGATATTTTGATAATTATGTTAATTATTCGTATCTCTCAAGATTGCACGCATATGGCACGTATATTACATGCATATGGCACGTATATTGCACGTACATCTCCGCAGCTCACAGTAGTCGACATCTTAGCTTCTTTCCTTTTATTTCCGTCGCCAAAAAAGAAATCCACGTGAAGGTTGTGTGGGGCCCATTTGGGCCCCACCTGCATACGGCTCATCCTGCAGATAAAGAAATAGAACTTTGCTGCCCTTTTTTTATTTTATTCTATTTTATTTCCTCTTTCAGGAGTCCAGCGAAACTCGAGTGATAATGCTCTTTTTTTAGGCGAATGATCCGAATGATCCAACTATTGAATGCATCGTCCCTTACAATTAGAGCTAGAGCTGGCAAAATGGGTCATAAATTCATATTATGACCCATTTTGACTCATGATTAGCTCTACACGTTGTCGCGATCATTGGTTCATTCTTTCAATGGAATACTCACGGGTCAAGTTTCGAAAGCTAGAAAAAGTACAGGGACCTAGCAGCAAATTCAGGAGAAGGTCCATTGACCAAAAAGCCCCCACCCTCAAAAAAATTGAGGATGCCACGTTCGTTCCGAAGTGGCGAAACCAGAGGATTTTGGGGGAGAGAGTCCGAAAGAAGTCCAGTCGCTTCTCTCTCCTTCTCCCCCAAACTCTCCCTCTCTCTTTCTCTCTCCTCTGTCTGATCCCGGAACACTGGAAGTTTGAATTTAGAATCCCGCCAATGGCGTAAGCTGCTCTCTCCATCTCTGAATTCGCTTTTACTTCAACTCGTCCTTCTCTGCAATCGTTCGATCGGCGTCCCGGAACTCGACCCTGTCTAGCTCGAATTGCTCATTCCGTGTCTAGGGTTTTTGTTCCCGTCTTCCTCGTTTCTCGACTCCGCGCGCGTCGGGTCCTGCATGTCGCTTCCGGCTTTCGCGGGTTTTGCGCATGTGGTGTCGTGTTGGGTCGTGGGTGGGTTGTGTTTCTGGCGTAGTTTTGTGGGTGCCGGCTTTGGAAATGGCCGGGGGTCATGGTGGTCTTCTGAACTATTGTAGGAAGTTGGATTCGAGTGTTGCTGTCGAGTGGAGGGATCGCGCGGCGGAGCAGTGAACTTCGAGGGAGTTCTCTATCTCTTTTTTTTTTAGAGGGTGTTGACTCTGGAATTGGGCGCTGATTGGTGAGAATTCAGCATGTTATTAAGTTTACGATTGCATGAATTGATACAATTGCAAAAAAGTTTAAGATTGAATTGGTAAAAGGAAAAAGTTTAAAATTGCGTTGGAAAAATTATAATAAGTTTACATTTTTTTTTTTTTGTGACCGAGGATCCGCCGGTCCGCCCTTGTTGGCTTACGCGGATTTGGGGTCCACAGGCCTCCAAGAGGCCCTTAGCAACTATATATCGGGGAAAACTGACCCAGCAACCTAAAGCCGAGGCCCCTTGCTTGAATCGCTAGCAGCACGGTGTTTCGAACCCTCGACCTCCATTGAAGGAAGGAGAATTCTCAATCAACTACGCTACCCACGGGTGAGTTATAATAAGTTTACATTGGAGCTCAAAAAATTGAAGAAACCTCTCGTCGTTACTAACTGCAAGAGGTTTAGCTATGGAACCTTGAGAGCATAAAAGCTGTTGCCTAAACACATCGTGTTCTTTGCAATCGCACTTGAAAATGGTGGTGTGAACACTCGCAAACCGCAACATGAAAAAAGCAAGAAGAAAAGACAAAAGGGGAACTTTCAAGGAACGCGAACGGACTAAAATGAACGGGACGTGCGAAACTTGTGTACGTATCAATCAAAATCCTCGAGGGCGATTGGCGCAGAACTTTCCCATTGTTGCTTTTCTTAAATTCAACGCTGACCCACGCATGTCGGTCTCACTTTGGATTGCATAAACTAATGACACTTTTCCAGGGAGGCATAACATCATGGTACGTCTCGAAAACGTGGGTGATTGATGGAGGGGCCTGAAGTTGGGCCCCGTGGATCTTGGACAGCGAAAGGAGCGTATGGGACGTCTCGAGGAATCGTTTGCAAGAAGCGGTTCACTTGACATTCAATACATAAAAAATTGGTCGATATAATAAAGAAGAGTATGGTTGCATATGCTGATTAAGGTAGCTTTATTGAAAAATTTTGGGATTAGGATGATTTGATAAGAAAGATGACAGCCTTAGGTTGTAAAAGAGTTTGCCACAAAGTCATGAAGCAAGTGATAATCATCACCCCACCAGTAAGATATATAGTGAAATGTAATCAATCGTAAGTTTATTGCCTTCCCACCAGGAGCAATAGTCGATATATTTATTTAGGTTCTTATAGAAAAAGTTCATATGCAAAGTTTATAAAATTTCAGATCGAGGATTTTTACTTTTTGACTTGTTAATGACTAATACATGCTTTAATGTATGTAGATGTTTACCATATTCATCAGCATTCAACCTAAATCCTGACTCTGTCACTATTCATGGTCTTGAGTTTAAGCTTGATTGAGAGCATTCTAGTTATAAAATCCCAAATGCACCATGCCGAAATCGGAGAGTGCATCCTAAAGATCCCCTAGCAAGGTGAGCTACTTGCGATGCCACGAAAAATTGGCCAAGACACCATCTTACCTCAAAAACAAAAGGAAAAACAACATGGCAATTTACTATATGACATGGTAGTCAAACCGTAAAGGGGTTACATTATCTTCCATAAGGCCTCGTACTGTTATGTCTCAAGGCATGAAATTTTTTGCTAAATCATCTAAAACATCGAGATTTTAATTGGGGGGCATGGGCAAGCACAAAAGGACCGTAGATATGCAGTACTGCCATTACAATTTGCGCCTATAATATGATGATGATTAGGATAAGAAAATGGGACACGTTTATTCAGACATTTTTCATTCGCGGTTCTCAAAACTAGCCCTTACGTATTAAACATCCAAACGGTAGGTTTGTTGCGAAGGCAGGCTCGAAAGATGATTTCCTTGTGAGTGAACAAAAACAAAATGAAAAAGGACAAGATAAAGTCAAAGACAATAAGACCTATCTTGCCTTTCCATCGGTCCCCCTCGAATCCGCTCTTTACCCATCATTTATTTTTGCTTGATTTTTTTAGCAAAGAAAAAAAATATTCTGACACTAAGTGAAATTTTTTTTTAATAGGTTATGATATTTAAGTGATAAAAAAGAAGAAATAATGGCACTCAAGTGAACGCCGTACAAAAATTATAGCACTTATAGTGTTGTTCTCCCGATAAGTATGTATCACTTTGTTTGATGAGAAACTGCTATACCATATTTTTATTTTTCCATTTTTCACCATTTTGTAACGCTTAAAAAAGTTAATTGATGAAAGGTATTTGTATTATTACAAACTTATAGTCAAATCTTTGTAAAATTGATTTATAATTTGAGAAAATAAGAGACAATGTCAAGATGGTCCCTACATTTCGAGGTAATTCCAAATTTGGTCCTTAAATTTGAATTTTATTTGATCTGGTCCTTGTACTCTTTCGTGTCAAAGTGAGCCAATCCTCCTAATTATTTTGAGACATTGGCATCTAATATCGATCTAATTTAGCCATGAGGCCAATATCTATTGGCATATCAAAGTCCACGCCAACAATAGATTATTTCTCACATTTCCTTGAAAACTAAAATCATTTTGGAAAATTCACTTCAACCTCTATCGTATTTATCAACCATTCCAATGTTCATACTCATGTCTCAATACCTTGACTCCAGGAAACCTTGATGTTTGAATGTAAGTTCCTAGTGCTAGGATTACGGAATATACCTAAAAACTGCCTATCTCCCCGATGGTTGGGTTTTGGTAGTTTTTAGTATTTGATGTTGCACAATTGAGCTAGTGATCTCTCTCTATCTCTCCCTCACAGTCACAGCAAACGTCGCAAGGACCTCCATTGTTGACCAATGCACTCTTTTGTCACTCTCTCCCCCTTTCTTGTTTAATTTTTAAGTTTTCCAAAGGAGAAGTCCAAAAAAGTTATTTTATTTTGGAAACTTGTACTTCTCATTACTTGGGTAATGACTGCGGCTACAAAAGGTTAAAGTGAAAAAAAAAAAAAAAGAGCCCATTAGGCTTCAGGAGTTTAGGACAACCTATCAAAGGTCAGGTATCTATCTTTGTGGGTTTTAACCAATCAATCTGCAACCTTATTCGCATTCCTGCCGCAATGGGTCAGGAATAAATCATCAAAGCCCATAAACTTCCTCTTAGTTACACTGATAAGCGCCTCCACATCCCAAGCAAATTGATCTGCTTTTGTCACTGCTCGTACCATAACTAGGTAGTCTAACTCAATTGAAGACATAGATAGCTTCGTATACCGAGGAAATCTAGGGTTTCCACTAGAGCCTTCGCTCCCGCTTGAGCTGCTAAAGTTACAAAGATTTCGTGAATATGCGTACCAAAATAGTCCGAAAGTTTTGTCCTTGTACTCTTTTGTACCGAACTAATCTATTATCCGAATTGATTTGGGATGTTGGCATCTAATACGAAATCTCGTGTAGCCGTGGGGCCAAAATCCGTCAGCATAGTAGAAGCTACATCAGTAAGGGACTCTTTCACAATCCTCCCAACATTAAAAAAATCATTTTGGAAAATTAATATATGTCGTCTACAATTACTTATTTATCTACCTAAATTTTTTAGGACAAAAATATGCTTAGCTTTCATTAAACACCTGAACATGACCCACGTGCGTTTCCAATCATAACATAAGAAAGACCAGCAAAGAAGGGGAGGTTTAGAAATCCAGTTTGGACTTAAGGAATTGGTATGATGTGCCTTTGCCACTCAATCCGCGACCTGGTTGGTAATTCTGGGGAAGGGGCTAAGGATACCCCTTTTGTTAGGCCATCAATTTTCGGTTGTCTTCCACCACTGGGCTCACGGTCCACGGGCTTTCTTCCTGGCCCAAAACCCACCCCACGCATGCTTTTTATTTTTTTTGACGAGACCCCACGCTTGCTTGGCCATCAACTTATCGACCTAATTGACATGGGATTTGTACGGAAGGACTTTCTACGACACGTCTGCCGTGTCACGTATTGAAAGAAGCTGCCTCGTCCACCGTCAAACAAACGGGACGTCCCGTTTCCTGGTGGGGCTGGGGACGCACGTTGCAGTGGCTTCCTTGAGTTCTTTTTCACCTAACCTTGGACAACAAATGCGGCATCTATTTTGAACTCGCACATTGTCAATGGATCGGGTCGTCCAATTCCCATATAACCTATCATTAAGGACGTGGATAATAATCATTCTAGTTAGAAATAGATTTTTAAAATATAAATAATTTTTTCTATTTCTATTCTTAAATGAGTTTTTAAGTAAAAATATACATTTATGAACGACATAAAATTTCTCCCTTTCGGGTAGAGGTGGCAAATGGGTGGGTCGGGTCGGTGTATGGGTCGGGTCGAAAATGGGTCGACCCATATTCGACCCATTTAACCCGTTTTGACCCATATTCTTGAATGTAAATCTAATGACCTATACCCGACTCGACCCGTATCCGACCCATACCCGACCCGACTCATATTGCTAAAACCTATTTATTGTTAAAACATTTTTATGTAATACAAATTTTTTAACAATTTTTATGCAATACAAATTTAATGGAAAATTTTTATAATTCTTTTTAAAAATTTTTTTAAAAATCGATTTTTTAATTTTTTTAAATATAATTTTTAATTTTTTTTTTTATTTTTTAAAAATATAATTTTTAATTATTTTTATTTTTTAAAAATATAATTTTTACAATTTTTATTTTTAAAATATAATTTTTATTTTTTAATATTTATTTTTAATTTTTCTCTTTTCTCTTTTCTCTGTTTTTTTTCTTCTCCTTCGACCATTTTCGCGGCCACGACGACGCGGACCGGCCATCAGCGAGATCGAGCTCGCCGGCGTCGGGGCGGGCTCGATCTCGCCGATCCGGCAAGGCCCAGCTCCGCCCGACGCCGCGAGCTCGAGCCTCGCCAGATCCGGCGAGTCTCGAGCCTCGCCCGTCGTCGCGAGGCCGAGACTCGCGGATCTGGCGAGACTCGAGCTCGCCGGCGTCGGGCGAGGCTCGATCTCGCCCGATCGGCGAGGCCGAGGCCCGCCCGACGCCGGCGAGCTCGAGCCTCGCCCGATCCGGCGAGTCTCGGCCTCGCCGATCGTCGGCGAGGCTCGAGACTCGCCGGATCTGGGCGAGGCTCGAGCTCCGCCGGCGTCGGCGAGGCTCGATCTCGCCCGGACGGCGAGGCTGTCGCCGGCCGCCGGCCGCCGGCCGGCCGTCGCCCTGCCTGCCGCCCGTGTAAGGAATGAAGAAAAAGAAAGAAAAAAGAAAAGGAAAAAGAAAAAAAAAATTGAAATATGAAAAATAATTATAATTTCGATTTTTTATTAAAAAATATTTTTATAAATTTAAAAAAGCCAAGAGTTTAAACTTTAAAATGGGTCTCCTTATAACCCATTTAGACTATTTCTTTTTGTTTTTGTGTTTTACATTCACCGACCCATATTTAACTTTCACTTGACCCATTTTTTACCCATATTTAACATTTACTTGACCCATTTCTGACCCATATTTAACTTTCACTTGACCCATATATGACCCATTTAACTAAAAATGGGTCATAATATGGGTTTTTGACCCACATTGCCAGCTCTACTTTCGGGCGGTGGTGGGTGGTGAACGGAGTCGGTGGCGACGACTTGCAATTGGCGGCGGTGGCGGGGGATAGCAAAGATGAGTGATAATAAGAATTTTTATTCCTCATTTCTGTTCCAAACTTATTTCTGGATTAAAAATTTGCTCCAAAAATTTAAAAAAAAAAAATGAAATTACGTTATCGATTTCTATTCCAGAAACAAGTTTGGAATAGAAAAATAGTTTTGGAATAGAAATATAGTTGTTGTCATGTGCGCTCTAAGATACAAGAGGAGGATAGGGCTAACTTGATGAAAATTCTTGCTCGGGGAGAAGGTCCATGCTATGGTAGCGATTCCATCTGGAAAATAATTGGTTATTCCTATAGCATCTCCTTTTCTGCTGTTCTTAAATGTTCATGTAAATAAAAGTAATTTCTCACCGGTTGAAGAACAAATCGATCAATAGTTTTCATTATAATTGCTTTGCTTAGCGGCCATATCCTTTGATGGAAGGTGAGTTACGCCTTTGATCGAAATAGAAATTCGGACTCCTAATTCTTACTTTCGATCTAGTTGTCAAGACAATTAAAAAGACATTACCTTGTTTCAAAGCAGTTTATCTTTACCTTAAAATCATTGGGCGATGCATATTATAACTCGATTATTAAAATATCAAGTCTTACAGACATTCTAATGCTATTTTGTGCAGGAAAAGATGCTTTTTTCCTCTAGTAAAAAGTAGGCCCACGCGTTTAAAACTTGCACAAAAGGATAAAGTTTAAAACTTGCATAAAAGGATAAAGTTTAAAACTTGCACAAAAGGATAAATGAATTGAACGTCCTTCTGGAAAGAAAGAACAAATCAAATAATCAAAAGGGGAGTCGAATTGCTGGAGACCCCACAACATATGAGGAAACTGGTCAACAAGTCTTTGCTCGAGGTCTTTGATTTCAACTTGTCGGAAATTCTCTTTCTTTTTTCTTTTTCTGGGTTTCTACTCCTATATGAGATTATTCCTGACGAAGCGATCAAATTGATGTTTACGGAAACGGTATTAGATGCATAACATGTGTGCTAAAAAAGTCAGATTAACTTCTTAAGATGTAAATTTGTCATTAATCATATTAAGTTTATGTACTCTCAACATGGAATACGTTTTTCCTGTTTTTTGTGCAAATTTTATGACACATAGGCAAAAAGGGAAGTAACAGATGTCGATCAAATAGACAATGTCCTCCCCAGCTTCGCCTTCTTCACTACCAACTAGTTGAGTCGGAGGGTTGTTGTTCATAAATGATTCTTCTCGGTCTGCAACACTGATTGTCATAAGAATTTCAATAATCACGTTTGCTTTGAATGAACAAGTTGCTGAGTCTTCAAGAAGTTGCTCTACAGATGAACTTGAAGACATGTTTCATCTCTCGAAAAACTTGTTGGTAATTGGGATTGACAGACTTGGAAAGTACTATACAGCAACCTACTGCTTGGATTGATGAAGCGGGTAGCTGTCGACATGAATGCTTTGATCTGCTGGGGCTTATGCATGAGAGGCCTCACGAATCGAAGCTGCACTTGGGGGTTGATGTGAGTAGCATAGATCAATTTAAGCTAAAGGAATGTCGCGGGTAGTCGACCTCCCGACGAGCAAACCAGAAACCTTGCAATGAACGCATGGTTCAGGAAGTTGGAAGATAACTGTGACAGGAAAAACCAAGTGAAATTGGTCGAAACTGTTGGCGCGAACAAGCGGATGGAGGTAGAAGTCGCCTCTAGGATAAAACTTGATGGTGGAGGCGTGAGCCCTACTGGCATGGACATTCTTAATGTGCACTTGCTGCTCAGGTGAACCAATGCGAGATCGATCAGAGTTTTTCCAGAAGCAAATCAAAATTATTTTTCTAGTTTGTTTTCTTATGTTGGGGATAATTATGGTATTTCTGTCAATTCTCCGTATCATTTTCCAGGAGCAAATAGAAATCATTTCCCTTTGATCGCTCTTCACTTGATTACAAAGTCACAAATCTAGAGAAGTAATACAAAAGACATACAGAACTAGATACATCTAAATACACCGTATTTGATATCTCGCTACAAATGACATACACGACAAATTCATACACACAAACGCAGCAGGACTCTAGGCGCTTCAAACATCAAACTGAACTTCGGAAAATGGCGTGCCATCGAGTGGCTGTATAAGCTGTAGAAACCGGTCGGAGCCCCGCGCAAGCACACCGGATGATGCCAAAGCAAACACTGCTAAGCCCAGATTGATGATCAGCCACATCACTAGAGAAAGATTCGTCCAGAGAAGTAGCTCGAAGCCAAGAGTCCCAAAACCGATGTACAAGTACCAGTACGCCCAATGTGGGCTCTCGGGTCCGGTCACCTCGATCAGTGATATTAGATAAATAACTTCGCAGATGATGTACAACGAGCCGAAATGCGTGATTGTCAGCAGCTTCAGTAAGCCAAATGCAATGTGGAACTTCCTGGTAGAGTTAAGCCACCCATGTTGCTGTTGGTGATGGTGCAGTGGCTGCTGACGGTCGTCTCTGCTCCGGGACAGAAAGAAATCGATCAACCAAAGAAGAAAAATCAAGACCAGACCAGTTGCTCGATCTGCGGTCCCAGCCGGCACAGCAGTTTTAGAAACGAAGTTATCCGTGAGGGAATTAGCATACCTTCCGATTTCGGCTTGAATTGTTATGCCCATATGATCCGCCATGTTCCTCTGCTCTAGCGTTCCGACTCTCTGCTCGAACTCTGCAGATGTTCGAGCTGTGCTCCACGGCGCTCTATGAACTTCTGTCTCTTGCGTCGCGAATGAGAGGAAGACGGCAGAGCGTGCTTATATAGTCTCTGTTGAGTAATTTAAAGTTTCTCCGTTCTTTCCCATGGAAAGAAACGGGTCGATCGGCAAATGAACGGGACGTCCTAGTTCTTTTCAATGTGCAGGGGAGGTGATTGGGATTGTCGGTTTTCTGAAGTTTTTCCTTAGAAGGGCCGATCCATGTAATTTCGCAGAAAGGGTCAACCAGATATGTCTTCGGCCGAAACATCTTTCAATGCTGCATATGCTCAGGGGAATATAAAGTTCTTTTGGTGCGAAAGTATATAATAAATAAACTAGTGATCAATTAAAAAGTTACGGTGCTTAAATTATCGATTGAGAAGTTATAAAAACAAAGTGAGCATCACGGCACGTGTGGTCTTTTTCCGGCCCACTACTGCATAGTTTTTGGCGTATGTTTGCCCTCATCAACTACCTCGGCCGAATAAAGCTTAGCGGGAATTTTCAGGGCATTCATCGAGATACTTGCCGAAAGCGAAAGCCGATGCAAGTCGCGTGAGCCCATCCAATCAACCATGCACTTTCATATCACCTGTTATGATAATAGAAACTCGATACTTTCATCCAAAAGATTGCAAAGATAGAGCTCAAGTTGGAGCTTTTAAAGAAATTGGGTCGGACTTGCTATTGTTGGCTGTAGGCCAATTGGAATATATCTTCGACGTGGGTCTTCTGTCCTTGATCCTTGTCACTAATGCCTCTCAATGAGCGATTTAACATAACTATTTTTAATCGGATTGCGCAATAATTTCGCTGTATCTCAGTGGCCCCATTTTTAAACCTTTAGATGCGCACCTTCTGAATGATCTAGACGTTCCGTACTTGGATAAATATAAATATATATATATATATATTATTTAGTTTTTTCTTGCTTTCTTAACTTTAGGAGTCGAATCAGAGTATAGTTCTCATACGTTCGAAAGAGACAAACCCTTGTCGAGGACCGTGTCTGTTCACATGAACGCCTGCCATCGTGGAAAGGACGTTCCATTCATCCCAAGTTTCTTAAGGTATATTGACAAATTGAGATTTTTGGCCACTTAAATTGATAATTGAAATAATAAATTCAATAATTTAAAAGAAAATAAGGAAGTTAACGTTACTTAATGTGTGATAATCGATTATTTAAAAACAAACCTAGGTTAATTGGTTTTTTATCGGGAAAATTATTCATAAAATCATAAGTCCATTACACTTTTATTAATTTAATCTTAAACACTTTTAGTTTTGCTATTCGAGTCCATCCGGCCAACTTTGACTGGAAATCATTGATGTAAATCCCAACCATCCTATATGGCATGATTAGTGTTGATGTGAGCATATTTTAATAATATTTTAATTTTTTTCAATTTTTTTCATTTTTAACTTCCTTTTGCCCTTTGTTGGTGGGACCACAGGGAGGGGCGACCACCACGAAAGTCGTTGGTGACCCTCACTAGCACAAAAAAAGAACGGGAAAAACAAAAAAATAAAAATAAAATGTTCAAAAAAATAAAATAAAAATTAAAAATATTAAAATATTATTAAAAATGTTCACGTTAGACCAATCATCCTATATAAGATGGTAGGTGTCCATGTCAAAGTTGGCCGAATGGACTATCGGCAAAGTGTGCAATTGTTTAAAACTAAGGGTTAATATATTGAAAAATCTAAATTGGTACATTTATGACAAATTTACTAAAAACTAATTTTTTTAGTACAAAAAATCCTAAACTGGTATGCTTTTGACAAATCTACCCCAAACTAGTACAATTATGATAAATTTATTCTCTATTAATTTCCTTTAAATTTTACTGTCAAATTGTTGAGTTGGATAATACGTGACAGTTGACTGGTGTACAATTTTAGGATTTTACTTTCTATTTGTTACAGTTGTACCATTGTTCTTTTTTTAGTATTAATTCAATTTAACGTAGGGTATATTTGTTACAAATGTATTAGGTAGATTTTTTTGTAATCAAATAAATTAGTTTGTGGTAAATTTGTTTCAATTGTAACGGTTTGGAGTTTTTTGTGGTCATATTAGGTAAATTTCTCATATGTGTACTAGTTTGAAGTTTTTCAGAGTATTAACCCTAAGAATAAATTGGCAAAATTGAATGGTTTATGATCAAAATTTGGTAAAAGTGCTATGTTTATGACTTTTTGGATAATTTTTCTAATTTTTTTTGTAACTTTACCAAATAAGGAAGGACTACCTTTTGTTCTAGAATGGCTATGGAAGACCTTTTCTCTATTCTTCACTATTTAGTCTCGCTTAAAGGAGTTAGTTAATGACAAATATTTTTTTTATAATAAATACATTTATAATCTAATCTTTGAAAAGTTGATTTCCAATTTGAAAAGAAAAAAGGAGACAATGTCAAAAATGGTCCTTGTACTTTTGGATAATTTCAAATTTGGTCCTTACATCGTAGTTTTGTTCAATCTAGTCCTTGCACTCTTTGATGTCAAACTAATCAAATCTTGCTAATTAAATTGGGATGTTGGCATCTGATATGCAATCTAGGGAATCCCTATCCGAATTGCCTATCATATTGATAGTTGGATTTTTTTTACTTTTTGGTGTTTGATGTTGTACTCTCTCTCTCTCTCTCTCTCAAAGGTCGCAAGGACCTCCATTGTTAACCAATGTACTCTGGGTCACACTCTCTCCCTCTCAATTGTTTTTGTTTTGTTGCTTTTTTTTTTTTAAAGAATAAGTGTACTGAAAGTCATAAAATTTTAAAAAATTGTAATTAAGTCTTAAAACTTGTCAAAATAATTCGATCAAGTCCTAAAAATTTAGTACATGAATTGCACTTTTTAAGAATTTTATGATTCAATTGCACGCTTTCATAACAGTTTTAGGATTTTCGATGCATTTATTCCTTTATTAAATTCTCTAGAGGAGGAGTTTGAAATGTTGAATCCTTGTAGTCTTTTGCATCAAACTAATCTAATCCTCCTAATTGAATTGGGATGTTGGCATCAGAAACACAATGTAGTTTAGTTGCGGGGAAATACTTGTAGGAGGCACATCAGAAGCCATCCTAAAGAGACTGTTTTTCATATTCCCTTGAAACATAAATATCCTTTTGAAAAAAATTAAAGTCTCTAGTCTGGATTTATTGATTCATCTAACTAATAAACATGGGATTGTTAAAAAGGAAGTCTCTTAGACACTTCTTCTGTGCCAATATTGAGAGAGGCTGCGGAGTCGAACGTCAAATGAACGGGACGTCCCCGGGTGATCATTAGCCCGGTTTTACGCCTCGGGCTTGATTACGACGGGGCGGCCTTTGTTTAAGGTCCTTAGGTTGGACCGAAACCTGCTCCTCTTCATCTTCCAAATACACGCCCAGCAGTCGTCGAGAGGCTGGGGAAGCAGAGCTAGAATCTGAGGGCGGGACGGCCAGGTCAGTGACCTGTTTGGTTACCGGAGCCCCCGGGTGATCATTAGCCCGGTTTTACGCCTCGGGCTTGATTACGACGGGGCGGCCTTTGTTTAAGGTCCTTAGGCTGGACCTCGTTTCTCGGCTATTCAAATAGCTTCTTCAGTTCTCTTTTTGACCTCCGCGTCTTTATGCCTCATTTATTTTCTGTCTTTCCTTTCTTAAACTCTTCAGGCAACACTTGCGAAGTGAAAATACAAAAGTCAAATAGGCGTAAAATCTCCTTTTCCATCGAAATAAACAAATCAGGACAGCCAGCGGGATAACGAACGGGACGTGCGAAACTTGTGAGGTATCAATCAAAATCCTCGACGGCGATTGGCGCAGAACTTTCCCATTGCCGCTTCCTAAATTCAACGCTGACCCACACGTGTCGGTCTCACTTTGGATTTGCATAAACTAATGACACTTTTCCAAAGAGGCAGAACTTTTCCAAAACGTGTGGTGGATTGATGGAGTGGCCTGAAGTTGGGCCCCGTGGATCTTGGACAGCAAAAGGAGCGTATGGGACGTCTCGAGGAATCGTTCGCAAGAAGCGGTTCACTTGACATTCAAAACATAAAAATTTGGTTTATGTGTGGTTGCATATGCTAATCAAGGGTAGCTTTATTGAGAACTTTTGGAATTAGATGATTTGATGAATAAGATGGCAACCTTAGATAGTAAAAGAGTTTGCAATGGCATCCCCAAGCAAGCGATAGTCATCGCCCCCGGCCTGTAAGATATATAGTGAAACATAATTAATCATAAGTTTATCGTCTTCCCATAGAAAAAGTTTATATTTGAAGTTTTACAAAATTTCAGATCTAGAATTTTTACTTTTTAACTTATTAATGACTAATTTATGCTTAATTGTATGTAAATGTGTTCTATATTTTAGTGCAAAATGTTTTTTTTTCACTATTTTTCATCGGTATTCAACTTAAATCCTAGCTCTGTCAGTATTTATGGTTTTGAGTTCAAACTTTATTGAAAGCATTCCAGAAATAAAATCCTGAATGCACTATGCTGATGTGAGGGAATCTGTCCTCAAGATCACTTAGAAAGGTAAACTAGTTGAGCTACCGTGAAATTTAGTTGAGACACCATCTTACCTCCAAAACAAAAGGAAAAGCGACATGACAGTTTACTATATGACGAGGTAGTCCAATGGTAAAAGGGGTTACGTTATCTTCCTTGCGGAGTCGTTAAGTTATGTCTAAAGGCATGAAATTTTTGCTAAGTCATCTAAAACATCGAGTTTTTAATTGGAGGCATGGGCAAGCACAAAAGGACCGTGGATATGCGCACACTGCCATTACAATTTGCGACTAAAATATGATGATGAATGGGAGAAGAAAATGGAACAAGTTTACTTGGACAAGTTTTTCATTCGCGGTTCTCAAAATTAATCCGTCTAAATTAAACGCCAAAATGGTAAGTTTGTCTCGAACGCGGGCTCAAAAGATCACCTATTTTTCTTTTTTGGTAAATATAAACAAAAGTAACAAAAATTAACATGGAAAGATCACCTTTTGAGTGAACAAATGCGAAATGAAAAGGACACGATAAAGTCAGAGAAGAAGACCTATCTTGTCTCTCTATTGGTCGCCCCGAATCCTTTTTTTACCCATCATTTATTTCTGTTTGATTTTTTTAGCAAAGAAAAAAATGTTATTCAAACACTAAATTTGAAAAAATTTATCCCTTAACTCCTGAAAAACGAATAGATTAGTCCCTCCATCGTTTCCACCGTTAATATAAAGTGGGCTTGTCGTAGAATTTGGTATTATTTAGATGCACAAAAATAAAAAGTCACTAGATGACAATAGCTCTGTTTTCCGAATGACCCAAAAAAGTACACAAACTTTTACTTAATAGACAAAAACAGTAGTGCCTTAAAACTTACATCTGGGCAAGCGAAACGACGTTGTTTATTAGTCCTTTTAATCAAGGACTTGTCTACCCCAAAATAGAAAGAGTTAGAATTTTCGAACCGAATATTTTTTGCCCGAATTGAAAAAGAGCATTGCGGATCTATGATGTTGAGCGTCTTCTTCAATTTGCATGGATAGAAAACTGATGGGTGATGTTATCTCCCAGGTAAAACTTTATGATTTCTTTGGGACGTTTAAGAATTCTCCCCTCTTTCGTATTGAAAGAAATTGGGTCGGAGCGTCAAATGAACGGGACGTCACATTGTGCAGGGGAGGCATTGGCCGTCGTCTTATTAAATTTCTTTTTCCTTAAGAATTACTTGTCCAATTAATTTTGAAGGAAAAAGGGGCCAACTAGATGTCTTATTAAGTGCTATGACTTCTAAAAGAATGTTCGCTTGAGTGTCATGACTTTTAAAAAAAATCGTTCAATTGAGTGTCACTTTGTTACATGAGAACCGCAATGCCAGACTTTTTCCCATTTTTCACTGTTTTGCATTGCTTTTAAAAAGCTAATTGATGAAAGTATGTGTATAATCAATACAAACTTATCGTCAAATATTTGTAAAATTGATTTACAATTTGAGAAAATGAGAGGCAATGTCAAGATGGTCCTTACACTTCAGGACAATTCCAAATTTGGTCCTTATATCTGATCCTTGTACTCTTGTGTCAAACTAACCCAGTCCTAATCAATTTAGGACATTGGCATCTGATATGTGATCCAGTTTAGTAGTGAGGCAAATATCTATTGGTATATCTGAATCCAAACCAACAAGACACAGTTTCTCTTTGGGAAAAGTGCTAAAAAATCATAAGCATTTTACATTTGTGCCAATTTAGTCCTAAATCTTTTTTTGGTGTCAATTAAGTCCTAAACCTTTTTACGTTGTACCAATTCAGTCATTTTCAGCCAATTTTGGCTAGATTTTGCCAATTGGACGCCGGCCAGTGATGTGGCATGATCGGCGTTGACATGGACAACTTTTAATAATATTTTAATATTTTTGAACTTTTTCTTTTGATTTTTAATTTTGTTCTTTTTATTTTTATTTTTTTCCTTTCTCTAGTTTTCTTTTTCTTTTTTTCTTCTCCTCCTCTTCCTCCAGCCGGTCGCCGGACCTCGGCCATCGGCCAAAGGCGATGGCCGGCGAGGTCGACCAGATGGAGGAAGAGGAGGAGAAGAAAAAAGAAAAAGGAAACAGAAAAAAATAAAAATAAAAATAAAAATAAAAATAACAATAAAAAAATATTAAAATATTATTAAATTTTGTCCACATCAGCCCGATCGTACGTTAACTCAAAGGCGTCCAACAAGAAAAATCCAGCCAAAATTGACCGAAAATGACTGGATTGACACAACGTAAAAAAGTTTAGGACTTAATTGACACAAAAAAAAAGGTTTATGACTAAATTGACACAAATGCAAAAGGTTTAGGACTTTTTTTTAGCACTTTTCCCGTTTCTCTTCTTTCCTTGAAAAACTGAATTTATTTTGGAAAGTTCACTTTGACCTGTACTATAATTATTAACCATTCCAATCGTTGATACCCTTGACTCCAAGACACCCCGGTATTTGAATATAAGCTCCTAGTGTCGGAACTTGTTTTTTTCCGCCATCTCCCCGATGGTCGGGTTTTGGTAGTTTTTAGTGTTCGATGTTGCACAATTGAGCTTTAGATCTCTCTCTGTCTCTCCTTCACGGCAAAGCTCGTCAGGACACCCATTGTTGACCAAATGCACCCTCCCTGTCGCTCTCTCCCCCTCTCTTGTTTTATATATATTTTTTTAAGCTTTCCGAAAGAGTGGTCCCGCAAGTTGAGTCCTTGTTCTCTTTTGTACCGAACTAATCCAATCCAGTGGGATTTGTCCGAAAGGACTTTCCAAGACACGTCTGCCGAGTCACATATTGAAAGACGCTGCCTCGTCACGTCGACCGTCAAACAAACGGGACGTCCTGTTTCTTGGGGGAGCTGGTGGGGACGCACGTTGCAATGACTTTTTTGAGTTCTCTTTCCCCCTTAGCCTTGGACAATCAATGCGGCGATTTATTTTTTGACTCGGACTCGTCAACGAATCGGATCGTCCTATTCCCGTAGGACCCATCACCGAGATCTGAGAGGCGGATAGGGCTAAGTGGACGGAAATTCTCGCTCGGTAAGAGCATCCATGCCGCAGCGATGATTCCATAATGGTCATGTAAATAAAAGAATTTTCTCACCGGTTGAAGAAAAAATCGATCAATAGTTTCCATTATAATTGCTTTGCTTAGCGGCTATATCCTTTGATGACAGGTGAACTATGCCTTCGATCGAAATAGAAATTTGGACTCCTCATTCTTACTTTTGATCCAGTTGCCGAGACAAATAAAAAGACATTACCTTGTTTCAAAGTAGTTTATCTTTACCTTAAAATCACTGGGCTATACATATTTTACAATGAGGGTGGTAACTCGATTATTAAAGTATCAAGTCTTACAGATGTTCTAATGCTATTTTGTGCAAGTAGGGATTTCTTTTTTCCTCTAGTAATGTAGGCCCGGGCGTTTAGAACTTGCACAAAAGGGTAAAGGAATTGAACGTTCTTTTGGAAATAAAGAATAAATCAAATAATCAAAAAGGGGAGTCGAGTTGCTGGAGACCCCACAACACGTGAGAAACAGGCCAACAGGTCTCTGCTCAAAATCTCTGATTTCAACTTGGGTTTTCTACTCCAATGTGAGATTATTACTGACGATGCGATGAAATTGATGTTTACAGAAACGGTATTAGATTCATAACATGTGTAGTAAACCAGTCAGATTAACTTCCTAAGACGTAAATTTATCATTAATCAGATTAACTTTTAAGTACTCTCAACATGTAATATGCTTTTCCCCTTTTTGTGTGCGGAAGTTTTATAATACAAAGGCAAAAAGAGAAGTAAAAGGTGTTGAATTCCATCACACGATCAACTAGACAATGTCCTCCCCGATTTCGCCTTTCTTACCGCCAATTGGTCGAGGTGCTGGGTTGTTGTTCATCGATGATTCTTCTCAGTCCGCAACATTGATTTCCACATGCTTTGAATGAACGGGGTGCTGAGTCTTGCAGAAGTTGCTTATGGACTAGAAGATTTGTTTCATCTTCTGAAAATATGTTAGTAAGACATAGCACAGATAATTCACTTGATGTAAGAAATCATATGATGGAGGTCATTGCTATTCCAACAACAAGACCTCCTAGTAGGAGAAATGCAAAATCAATGAATTGTTCCAATCGCTTTGTGTTGTTCATGAATTTTGGTGGTGATCATTTCTGCTAGATTTCTTGCACTTGTTTCGGCTAGACTTGGAAAGTAACATACAGCAACCTATCGCTTGGATTGATGAAGCTGGTAGCTGCTTTTTTTCCAGAAAACTTTGCCAAGAATTGCTGTCGACACTCGACATGAGTGTTTTGACCTGCTGGAGCTTATGCACGAGGATTGCCATGCGCGTCGAGAATCAAAGCAGCGCCTTGAGGTTGATATGAGCGGCATAGATCAATTTAAGCTAAAGGAATGTGGCGGGGAGTCGACCACTCCCGACGAGCATGTACAGAAACCTGTCAACGACAGGATGGTTATGGAAGTTGGAAGATAGCTGTAACGGGAAACACCGAGTGAAATTGGTCGAAACTGTCAGTGAGAACAAGCAGATGGGGTTAGAAGTGGCCTCCAGGATAAAACTTGATGGTGGGAAGTTGGATTCTGAAACAGGCGCGAGACCTCTTGGTGTGGACATTCTTAATATGCACTGCTGCTCTGGCGAACCGATGCGAGATCCATTAGAGCTTTTCCAGAAGCGAATCAAAACCATTTCCCTAGGTTGTTTTCCTAGAGATAATTAGGATATTTCTGTCAATTCTCCATATCATTTTCCAGAAGCAAATTTAAATCATTTCCCTTTGATCGCTCTTCATTTGATTACATTGTCACAAGTCTAGAGAAGCATTATAAAAGACACGGAACAAGATACGTCTAAATATACTCTGTATTTGATTACATTGTCACAAGTCTCAGTACAAATGACATACACAACAAATTCATACACACAAATGCAGCAGGATTCTAGGCACTTCAAACATCAAACTGAACTTCCGAAAATGGCGTGTCATTGAACGGCTGAATAAGCTGTAGAAACCGGCCGGAGCCTCGCGCAAGCCAACCAGATGATGCCAAAGCAAACACTGCTAAGTACAGATTGATGACCAGCCACATCACTAGAGAAAGATTTGTCCAGAGAAGCAACTCGAAGCCAAGAGTCCCAAAACCGATGTACAAGTACCAATACACCTTATTCGGGCTCTTGGGTCCGGTCACCTCAATCAGTGATATTAGATAAATGACTTCGCAGATGATGTACAGCGAACCGAAATGCGTGATTATCAGCAGCTTCAGTAACCCGAACGCAACGTGGAACTTTCGGGCAGAGTCCAGCCACCCCTGTTGCTGCTGGTGTTGTTGCTGTGGCTGCTGGTCGTTGTCTCTGCACCGGGACAAAAAGAAATTGATCAACCAAAGAAGAATAATCAAGATCGGACCAGCTGCTCGACCCGCCGTCCCAACCATCACAGCAGTTTTAGAAACGATGTATCCACGAGCAAATTAGCATACCTTTCGATTCCGACTTGAATTGTTACGCCCATATGATCCGCCATGTTCCCTCAGCTCTGGCGTTGCCACTCTCTGCTTGAACTCTGCAGATGTTCGAGCTCTGCTCCACGGCGCTTGATGAACTTCTGTCTCTTAAGTTGCGAATGAGAGGAAGATGACGGAGCGTGCTTATATAGTCTCCGTTCGGGACTTTAAAATTTCTCCCCTTTCCTTTCGAAAGAAACGGGTCGATCGGCAAATAAACGGGACGTCCCTGTTTTTTTCAATGTGAAGGGGAGGTCCTTGTGGGTGTCGTCTTTCTGAAGCTTTATTTAAAAGTGGCGGTCCAAATAATTTCGCGGAAAAAGGGGTCCACCGGAAATGTCTTCGGCCAAAACATCTTTCAACACAGCGTACCCTCGAGAAATAGGAAAATTTACTAAAAAATTCTTCAACTTATTGTAATTGTGTCAATTCAGTCTTAAACTTATTTCTTTTTCAACTAATTGAGTCTTAAACCTTTTGTAATCGTATCGATACGGATCCGTCGGCCAAAATTGGCCGATCGACGTTGACGTGACCGTCGGTCAACGCCGTCGATAACTTTTTGATAATATTTTATTTTTAAAATTATTTTATCTTTTTATCTTTTTTATTTTTAATCTCCTCCTTCCTCCTCCCTCATTCTTCCTTTGGCCCTAGCAACTGGCTAGAGGGAGGGTTAGCCAATCACCAGACCGAGGCGCCCGAGTGAGCTCGCCTCGTTGTCACTAGGCAAGGGGAGCTTGCGCAGCCATTGGTGGGGCGAGTCTAGTGAAGGGCTCCCCTTGCCATCACTAGGTCCGACAAGACAAGCCTCCGCCGGATCGCGAGGGCTCGCCTCACTAGTTGATGAGCTTGCTTTGCGATCGCCGGGCGAGGACGAGCTCACATAGCCACTAGCAAGACGAGCCCTCGGCGGATCCAATGGGAGCTCGCCTCACTAGACCAACTGACGACAAGCCCCCCCTTGCTAGTGGCTGGGCGAGCTCGCCCTTGCCCAACAATGGTGAGGCGAGCCCTCGCTACATCCGGCTAGGGCTCGCCTTGCCAAACTTAGTGACGGTGAGGCAAGCTCGCCTGGGCACCTTAGTTTGGCGACTAGTTAGCCCTCCCCTTTGGTCGGTTGCCGGAGCCAAAGGAAGAAGGAAGGAGGAGGAGGGAGAAGGAAAAACAAAAGAAAGAAAAGATTAAAAAAAAATTTAATAAAATAATTCAAAAAAATAAAATTTTCTCAAAAAAATTATTGCTGACCAGAGCTTTTAAGCAAATCGGGTCGGACTCGCTTTCAATAAAAAGACTTAACCCAGCTTCACACCGTGTCATTCTTCAATGTGGGTCTTCCTTACCCGATCCTTTTCACGCATGCACCTAAATAAGCGATTTAATAAAACTATTTTCGATTGGACTGCGCAATAAATTCCCGGTATCTCAGTGGGCCCATTTTTAAACCATTCCATGCGCCCCTTCTGAATGAAGCAGACGTTCGGTACTTTGACAATTTATTTATTTAGTTCTTTCTTGCTTTCTTAACTTGGAGAGTCAATCAGAGTATAAAGAGACAAACCTTATCAAGGATCGTGTCTGGTGGCAACGAACGACTGCCACCGTGGAAAGGAGGTTCCATACGTCCCCAAGAAGTTTTCAAAGTGTATTGACAATTTGAGATTTTCGGCCACTTAAATTGATAATTGAAATGATAAGTTCGATTATCTAAGAAAAAAATAAGGAAGTTAGTTACTTAATATGTGATAATTGATTATTAAAAAAAACTTGTAATAATTAGTTTTTTATACGTAAAATTATCTAGAAAGTTCTAAATCTATTAAACCTTTGTCGATTTATTAGTCATATACTTTTAAATTTCATCACTTGACCTTTAAACATTTTCATATTTTGCTAATTGAGTTTATTCAGTCAATTTTAATTGAAAATTGCTAACATAGACGCTAGTTATTTTACGTGATATGACCAATACTTGATGTGGAAAATTTTTAAATATTTTTTAAATATTTTTTATTTTAAATATATTTTTAAAATAATAATTTTTTTCTTTTTTTCTTTGATTTTTTTGTTCTTTTTTGTGTTGGCAAGGTTCACAAGCGACCTTCGCAACGGCCACCCCCGCCTAGAGCCGTGGGTCCGCAAAGGCCCTTGCTTGTAGCCCTCCGATAGAGGGCAAGGCCATCGCGCCTGTTGAGGGTTTCGCGACCCTCGCCACAAAAAAGAACAATTAAAAAAAGCAAGTAAACAAAAAAAAATCAAAAAAATAATATTAAAAATTGTTAACGTCGTCTTGTCCATGCTTGATGTCTACATTAGTGATTTTAAGACTCGATTGTTGATTGAATCAATTTGATAAGTTTTACGATTTAATTGTACTTTTTGAAAATATAAGACTTAATTGCATTTTCGTAAATAAATTTAGGACTTCCAAGATACTTAGGGTGCGCATGACAACGTTTCTCTTCCGGGGAAGAGTTTTTTTTCGTAAAAGTTCTTTTCTATTTCTATTCCGAGGAACAATTTCGAGTAAAAGAACCCGTTTGGTAACTACACAAAATTTCTACTTTGGAATAGAAATACGTTTGGTAACGCAACAATTTCTCTTTTGTATTTATTCGTTTTTATTCTTGCCCACGGATCGCTTGCCGCCGCCGCCCGTCCGCCGTCGCCACCGCGCCGATCGGCGGCCAATGGGCTCATCGTGGCGATAAACTTAGCCCATGGGTCAAGGGCGAGGTCGGGATGGCGGGCAACCCGGCGGACGTCTGGCACGGCGGGGCGATGGCGCACGGGCGCGGCCTCGGCCAGCCGACACCAGCAGCGATGCGGCGGCGACGAGCAGCGTGGCGCGACAGCGACCGGCAGCATAGCGGCGGGGCGGCGGTGGCTTTCAGGCGATTGGAGGTGGCAGCGGCAAGAGAAAGAAATAAAACAAAATTAAAAAAGAAAATTTACTTATTTCTAGAAATTGTTCACCCGGGACTAGAAGCAATTTTTTTTTTTCTCGTTTATTCCCCGGCTAACTTTTCTATTCCTAGGAATAAAAACAACTTAGCGTTACCAAACGGGTTTTTTTCTTTTTTTTGTTCCGGGGACAAAAGAATAGAAATTTTTGGGCTGGGGAAGGTTACCATGCGCAGCCTTATTCTTTTTTTAAATTCTCCAAAGGAGTTTAAAATGCTGAGTCCTTGTACTCTTTCGCATCAAACTAATCTAATCCTCCTCAGTAAGTCGGGATGTTCGACCAAAAAAAAATCGGAATGTTGGCATCAGATACGCAATCTGGTTTAGCTGTGGGGGCCAATACTTGCAGGCACACATTTCTCCATCTGAAGCCACGCTAAAGAGACTGCTTTTCATATTTCCCTCGAAAAATGAAAATCATTCAGGAGAAAATTAAAATCTCTCGTCTGGATTTATTTATTCATTTGAGTGATAAACTTGGGATCGGTGAAAGGGTAGTCTCCAAGACACGTCTGCTGTGTCATGCGTTCGGAGAAGCTGTCTAATCGACCGTGAAATGAACGGGACGTCCCGTTTCTTGGTTACGCAATAACTTTTTTGCGTTCCTTTTCTTGACCCACGCGTCTTCGTCCCTCATTTAAATTCTGTTTCTGCTTCCTTATACTCTTCAGACACCACTTGCGAAGCGAAAAACAAAGTCAATTTGGCGCAGAATCCTCTGTTCCATCGAAAGAGACAAAAGGACTTCAGGGGAGATGATGTGAACCGTGAAGGAATAAAAACATAGTGAAGAACGTTGGAAACGTACTGATGTTTGATTGGAGCGCTGATTACTGCCAAGTTGTCATCAAAGTAAGCTTTATGCTTGATTTGAATAAGCAAAAGGACGGGATCTTTAATCAAAAGAAACTCCTCTTCTTCATTCTGTTTTCTTTTTTTCTTTTTTTTGGTCGGGCCGTCAATTTGTGTTAGATTCGTTTATAATTTGTATGAATTTCTGGGGTTAAAACACAAATTTTTATTTATCGCAATAAACCCATAAAAGAAAAAACAAAGGTATTAACTCACATAAATGAATGTTAGAAACTTGCAAAATAAGCGAGTTTAATGAATATAAACAGATTTCTGTTTTTGGAAGAGATTTATTATCTGAAAAGTTTCTTGGATTTCTGTCATCTACAATAATTTAATAACCAGAAGATATGTTTGCATATTAACTTTATCAAAATTGGAGTTGAACAATCAATTCACTTACTTTATCCATTGTCCTCTATCTCTGCAGGACCACGCGTTTAAAACTCGCACAAAAGGTCAAGGTATGGAACGTCCTTTTGTGCACATATAAAAATTACGCAATTACAAGGCGAGTCCAAGAGCATGTGTCGTTACCAGTCAAATCAAATTCTTGTGGTGTAAATTATGCTATGAAGAAAGCAAGAGTGATCAATAAAAATTTCATATAGATGGAGCACATATGCAAAAGTTGCAAATTTTATGTCTGGATGGAGAACTACCATAGTTCGACCATGCTTTTACATATCGTACAAACACAATACATAAGAAAAAGTTCGGACGTACGATTTATATATCGTACAAACATCTTATCGTACAAAAGCAAAAATGGAAATTAGGGGCATCGAATTCCATATCTTGATCAACTAGACACTGTTCTCTCCAACTATGCCTCCATCACCACCAGCCGGTTGAGTTGCACGGTTGTCAGTCATCGATGATACTTCTTGGTCCTTAACAATAATTTTCAGAAGATTTTGGAGAGCCACTTGTACTTGATTGAACGAGTTTCCGAGTCTTGAAGAAGTTGCTTCGCATATGGACTTCAAGATTTGTTGCATCCCCCGAAAAGTTTGTTGGTATTTGGGATTTACAGCTACTGAAGCAATGAACAAAGCATAGATAACCCACTTGATGTAATAATTCAATATGATCGAGTCAATAGTTATTCCAACAATGAGACACCCTAGAACGAGAAACACGAAACTAATAGATGTCATTACACGATCGCTTCGTGTTCGCGGACTGATGCCGAAGACCGCAATGAGAGCTACGGAAAATGCGATGAGAGTTGCTTGCTTGTTTATAAGGAAATCCTTAGCTCCGAAAAGATCAATTGACCATCTAAGGGTGGACATCAAGAAATCTTTCGGTTTTTCAATGATGGCATCTTCTTGTTCTTCCAGTCTACCAAAAAAGAGCAACGAAATCTGAATTCATTAATTTATGGCACAAGTAAATAATACAAGCTTGAAGCAAGGAGCGATCCACCAGAATGCTTAACTCTTGCTTTACAAAGCTTGCTCATCCACAAATGAAACCGTACAATGAGTAAAATTAACTGTGCATATGAAATATTATGGTGAGAATTTCTCCCAGATTCCATTACGACATGTCACGTGCGAATTTAGAATTACAAGCTAGAACTCAGCATTAATGACATGCAAAGTCCATATAATTAGTGTAAAACGGATCAATCTGCTAAAGTCATAAATGACTCTCGATCGTATGGATGGATTTGCAGAAGTTGTGCAAATGAAAAGTTCCAGTAAACACAGAAAGCCAAGATCACCGAATGCTTGCGATTCAGAGGACGAACAGCTAACAAGAAACAAGGGAAACACGCACAAACTAACCTCCGAGCTTCAGCTGGAGTGAGGTTGATGTCAGACATTGATCTGCGTTTGCTTTCGGACAAAGAGAGCTGGTGTTTTGTTCCTCTGCTCGAGACGCAAAGAGCTTGCAGGGAATGCAAATCGAGATAGGCTTCATATATAGCCAAGAGGGTGTGCTTATAAGCCTTTTCATTTGATTATTTTTTTTAATCATTTTTGGTTTTGGTTGTTGACTTCAGGACCAGGTAGGCTAACTTGAGAGTAAGTTCATTTTTGCGCGTTCAAGCTTGTGAACACCCCATTTCATCGTCCACTCCATGCTTTGAAACTTAGGGACGTTTGAAACGTTCTGAGACGTATCAAATCTAATAGAATTTTGCATGTGGTTCAATTTTGCATGCACTCTTACCCGAAGAAGAAAGCGACAAGTATATTTAGTGGGGAGCCCTTCTGTGGGATCTCTCTCTCTCTCCCTTCAATTTTTATGAAATAAGGATGAATTATACATCAGTTAATTCTTTTAGCGAGAGTATCCGACGGGTCAATTTAGACAGTTCGATTAAATACAAATCCAAATTCAGTGGGGAATTTCGACTAGATCTAGCCAGCCCCGCAATTTTATTGGCGAGTTTAGTCTCTTAGATTTTTCATATTAATCGACCATAAGAAGGAACTAGAATTGTGATGTTAGATACTCCTTTCATAATTCATATTGCGCTGATTAGCTACACGTAGGAAAGTAATCAAGACAGGCCTTATGAATGATGCGTGGCTCTTTATAGATTCTTAAAAGAGGCACAATGGGAAATAAATGTGTTTCATCTTTAAATTAATTCGAAACTTGTGTAAACCTTAAAAGAGAAAGTCCTAAATATACTCCATGTCTTTTTTTAATTTTTTTTCTCTAATTGGAATCCTCTGAAATTAGAAGGTAACCACGTGCAATCATATCAAAATGATCAAATCGCGCCTATTTCCATGGGAAGTTTACCTTGCACGATAAAAAACCTACATTCAAACCTTAACCTAAACACCCGACCCCTTTGTTAAGTTACATTTGTGAGTTGTGTTAGAAAATCCCATATCAGAGAATTGGTATGGTATGGAATAGTTAATACATCTTCGTTAGCCCATAACTCATTATCTTAAGTTTTTTAGGGAAGGTAAGTCTGACTCATTAGCCTTGGGCTAAGGCTCCATCTTAGTGATTTTCCCGAGTGAAGGTATCGGATGCGTTACAAGCTCCCAACACTCCCATAGCCAATGCATCCGTGCTTGCGCTATCACGGTTGCCATCTCGTCTCGCCAACCATTGGCCCTCTATTGCACCTTTTATTGTGAACAAAGACAGAAATGTCCTATCCCGGACCCATCCACACTTAGCATATTTAGGACTAAATTGACAAAATCAAAAGGTTTAAAATTAAATTAACATACGTACAATAAGTTTAGGATTCATTGGTAATTTTCCCCTCGAAAATGATGTAAACTCCTCAAGACCCCAACATGATAAAGCAAGAAGAAGAAGAGGAGGGAACTTTCAAGGAACGGGACAAGACTCAAAAGAACGGGACGTTTCAAACTCGTGAGCGCATATGATACATGAAAGGATGTGGTGGCGTATTAATTAATTCCTTCGTGACGATTGGGGCAGAACTTCCCACTGTTGCCGATGAATCCATCGTGTCAGCACCTGAATTCACACTGAAAACGAAGTAGAGACGAGGTCGGCGCCACGAGGGATTCGTCCTAGTACATCCAAAAACGTTGGTGGATGGCTTGAGGTGGTCCCTGTGGACCTTGGCAAAGAAACGTATGAGACGTCTCAAAGAATCCTGGCGAAATAGTTCACAAGAAGTGGTTCCCCTTAGACGTTCTAAGACTTTCGGTTCTGGTTGATGTACTAAGGAAGATTATGGTTGCATTTACTAATTAAACGAGTCGATAAAAAACATGGCGACGTATGTCGACTTAGATGGCAAAGCAGTTTGCTCCTCTTCTGTGGTCAAGCAAAGAGCCGGGCAGCGAGCAACGGTAACCGCCTCCCTTTGAAGTTTCTTTCGCACATATATACACATTAATTATATGTTAACTGCGTTGGCCCCCCAGAAAATGATTTTTTGGGACATTTCATAAGGAAAATGAAGTTCTAATGCTAATGCAAATTCCCAAAAGTTACAAAAATGGGTATAACAAAGGAACATGGAGAGAAATAGTAGAAGAAAGAAGGCGAAAGAAAAGCCAATGGAATCAAAGTAAAATGTTCAGTGAGTGGTATTTTTGTGGGTAAATGGCATACACTGTAAATCGACATCGATACACCCCACACAGATTACTGTTACAAGTAAAGGAAAAGTCGTATTTGAATCAGAAACATTACAAATGACACACAACAGAAGATTCATACAAGCAAATACAGCAGGAGTGTAGGCGCTTCAAACATCGAACTGAACTCCCGAAAATGGCGCGTCATCAAGCGGCTGAATAAGCTGTAGAAGCTGGTCGGAGCCTCGCGTGAGCAGACTGGATGATGCTAAAGCATACACAAGTAAGCACAGATTGACAGCAAGCGATGTTACTGGAGAAAGGTTCATCCAGAGAAGCAACTCGAAGCCAAGAATTCCTGAACCGACGTACATATACCAGTACACCCAATGCGAGCACGCAGATCTCATCATCGCGACCAGTACTATCAGATTAATCACTTCGCAGATGATGTATGGAGAATGGGAGCCCGGGAGTATCAGCAGCTTCAGTAAACCGATCAAGACGTGGAGCTTTCTGGCCGAATCGAGCCAACCCTGTTGCTGCTGGTGTGGGTGCTGTGGCTGCTGAATCTCGTCCCTGCATCGGATCAGAAAGAACTCGATGAGAAGGCAAAAGAAAAATAAAGAGCGGACCAGTTGCTCGACCCGCTGTCCCGACAGCGACTGCAGTTTCCGAGACAATGTATTCGCGAGTGAGTTGCCGTACCTTTCGGCTCCGACGTCAATCGCTACGCTCATTTGATCCGCCATGCGTCCTCAGCTTTAGCGTTGCAACTCTCTGCCGGAACTCAGCGGATGTCGAAGCTCAGCTTGGTGGCGCTCGATGAACTGTGTTTCTAAACGTTTTGAATGCGGATGAGGAAGAAAATGGAGATGAGCAGGTGCTATGTTTACAAGTTAGGTGCTATATATACAAGTTTCTTTAATATTAAAAAATTCCCTGCTCTTTTCATATTGATAAAAAAAACTCCATCGTCAAGGAAACGGGACGTCTCGTTCTTCTGCAAGTAATTTCGCAGCAAAAGGGTCAGCCCGATTCGCGGTCGGCCCCACATCGTATACAGCCTACGCTTAAGAAATTTATACAGTACCTTTGGTGAGAAAGGAATCCATCTATAAATAAGCTAGCAATCCATTAAAAAGTTACGTCGCTCAAGTCATCGGGTTGAGAAGTCACGATACCATAGTGAGCATCATACCAAAATCAGAATACTTGTGATGTCTTTCTCCTGGCCAACTGCTTTGCATCGAATTTTTTTGCAAACCCATTGGTTCTCTAATGTGGGACTTGACACTTTGAACGTGCACCTCAACATTAATCCAAGTGTTGTCTTAACTCAAATCTACACCTAAGCCCGAAAGAGTTTTGCTGGATCCAGGCAGGAGTAACATTTGCCCATCTGACCCCCTTGTCAATTGTCTCGATCCGACAGAGCTCAGCGGGAAGTTAGGGACATCACCTGTCCCCTTGATTCAGGAGTTACATCCAAAATTCCTTCCTTGAGATAATTGTCGGAAGCCAATACGCATTGAGAGAGGCTACCAATCAATCATGGATTTTCATACCACTTGTTGGAATAGAACGGTGAAAACTCGATACCTCCGCCAAGGATCGAAAAAGGTAGAGCTTAAGTACAAGCCATTCGACATATCTAATCGGCCTCGCCTGCTCTAAAAAGGCTTAAGCCAATAATTTCGCTGCATCTCACTGGCCCCACTTTTACACGTTTACATGCCTCTGCTGAGTTATCTAGACGTTCGGTACTTGGCCCATTTATTTATTGACTTCTTTCATGCTTTCTTAAATTTGAGGATTTAAAACCGAAGCCATTCGGAGGAAAATTCTCTCTCCTTCCAGGACGTTTCATACGTCCGAAGTTCTCAAGTTTTATTGACAATTTGAGAATTTCGTCCACTTTAATTGATGAATGAATGGCATTTTCGATTATTTATAATAAAATAAGGAAGTTCACGTCACTTAACAAGTAATAAGTGGTTATCAAAAAAACAAAATAACAATTGATTTTTGTGAATGTGAGTGTCTTATCCCAGGAGCATATAAGAGTTTTTCATCCTATTCCTAATTGAAGTATTACTTTTATTTTTTACTATTTGGTATAGATTTAAAAAGTTAATTCGACTAAAAATATTTTCATAGGCAATAGAAATTCATGCTCAACCCTTTGTAAAATTGATTTGCGAGTTGGAAAAATTAGAGGTGATGTCAAAACGGTTGCTTATATTTTTGGATAATTCAACTATGGTCTTTGAGTTTTAATTTTGTTCCATCCGGTCCCTATACTCTTTCATGTCGATCCCATATAATCCTCTTAAGTAAGTCAGAATGTTGGCATCCGATATGCAATCTAGTTTGGCCATAATTTCCTTAATTTTAGGAAAATTAATTATCGCTAGTCTGCTTTCATTTATTAATTTAACTAATTGAAGTGGGATTGCAAAAAGAGAACTTTCTAACACGCCTGCCGCGTCGCGCATTGAAAGAAGCTGCCTTATGAACCGCCAAACAAACGGAACGTTCTGATTGTTGGGTTATGCCTGGGGATGAATATTGCAATGAACTGCGATGGAATATACAAACACTTTTTAGAACGTTGCAAACGTCCTTTTGTTTACCGAGTGCTAATTACTTGGTGGTATTTAATTTCACTAAAAAAAAAAAAAAACCCTTTTAAGTTACCGAGTATCAGGCCGACTAGTTATTTCAACTCTGGTTTCTAAAACTTTAGATTTTGTTTTTCTAACCTCAGGCGTTCAATGGGCATTATTTACTCTGATCTTACGCGATATAAAGAGCATCCGTCAAGAATCAGATCGTCTGGTTCCCATATAACCTAGTATTAAGATACAAGAAGAGGATGGGGCTACGCAGGCAAAAATTTTTGCTCGGAAGAACGTCCATGTTGTGGCAATTCCACGCAGAAGGTAACGAGTTATTCTTACAAACACTGTTCTTCTATTGCTCATATATGAATGAATGAACAAGCAATTCTAAATGGTTAGAAGAAAATTTTGGTTGGTAGATTTCACATAATTGCTATGCATAGTGGCCATATCCTTTATAACTCCAAGTCCCCTTCAATGCTATTCTCCCTTATGCCTACCCATCAGCTTAATTCAGTAATTGATTCCTTAATCATACTTTGCCTTCGACATTGTAGCGCCACCACCACCTCAAGCGGAAGTGGCTCGAGCTTTCTTCGTGTTAAGGGACTCTCTTGGCGACAGCGGGAATGGCCACCACCGTGTGAGTTGACTCCCTACGGTATGACATCTGACTCACCGGCCGACCGGCCGCTTCTCCAACGGCCTCGACTTACCTGACATTATTGGTATGTCAATTTCCTCTACTCTGTAATTGTTAATTCATGCTCCTAGATTTGTGTCGTGTAGTTTTTTGCCTCTTCTTTTTCTGGAGCAAACGATATGCATGCTGTAACTATATATTTAACATTAACATTTACCGAATGAAGAATTATATGCCACAGATGAAATATGGGCTTTAAAATCATTAAGTCATGCGTATTTTACAACGAGGGTGGTGACTCGATTATCGAAATATCAAGTCTTGCGGACGATTTCAGATAAATCTAATGCTATCTGAGCAAGTAGAGATGCTTTTTTCTTCTAGTACTCCAGGCCCACGCTTTTAAAACTTGCACAAAACGGCAAAGGTATGAAACGTCCTTTTGGGAATAAAATAGATTTACATAATTAAAAGGCGAGTCAAAATGCTCGAGACCCAACGCCACGTAAGAACCAGGGCAACAAATGTTTGCTCGAACCTCCGACCGCAACTTGTCGGAAATTCTTTTTTTTTAAATATATATTTATTTAAAAAAACACTTTTCTAGGTGGTTATTAGTACTTATTACTGACGACGCGATGGAATTGATGCTTAAGTAACGGTATTAGATCGAGACACGTGTTTTAATCAATCAGATTAATGTCATGCACTGTCAACATGGAATATTTCTGCTGAGACTAGGTTTTGCGAACGTGTTATTTTCTAATATTGGACTTCTTCACCTGGAAGAATGGATAAATAATGAAAAAAACGTATTGTACTCCCAGTTTCTTTGTGCGAGTTTTAAACGCCTGGCCTACCAAGGATAAAGTAAATCACAAATAAAATGAGCATAAGAAATCTCATACAGAGGAGATTGCATTGATTCATACTATAGGCGGGACAAAAAGAAAGGGATAGCATAGGGGACAAAATTAATTGGAAATATATTTTTCATTGTCAATCCCTGATAAATATGCGAAGTTGCAAATTCAATGCATCGATGAACAACTATTACAATCTAAACACACTACATATTTTACAAACGGATAATACAGAGGAGAAAACTTGAACCTCCATTTTACATATTGCACAAACATCTTACAATACAAAGGCGGAAAGAGAGATAGAGATGTCGAATTTTGGTCATGAGATCAACTAAACATTGTCCACCCTATTGTTTATCGATGGTTCTTCTCGGCTTGCGACAATGACGTTCAAAAGATTTTGGATGATCGGTTGTGATTGAATGAAGTTTGTGAGTCTCGAAGAAGTTCCTTCACACATGGACTTGAAGATTTGTTTCATCTCCCCAAAAACTTGTTGGTAATCGGGATTTATAGCCACCATAGCAAGGAACATAACGTAGATAGCCCACTTGATGTAAGAATTCTGTACAATCAATTTGATTGCTATCCCGACAACAAGACATCCTTGTAGGAGAAACGCCAACTTGATGAATTTTGTTCTGTGATTGCTTCGTGTTGTTCGCAAATTGATAGCAAAGAGCATGATGAGAGTTACGGCTATAAATATGAAGGCCTCTTGCATATTTATAAGCAAATCCTTAGCTCCAAAAAGAGCAAATGACCATGTCAGCGAGGCTATCAAGAATTCTTTGGATTTTTCAATCATGGCATCTCCTTGATCTTCAAGTCTACCCAAAAGAACGATGAAATCAGAAATTATTAGGTTATGGCGCAGGTAAGTATAACAAGTTCATAGCAACAGCGGTTCACCGATATGCTTATAAACTGCTCGACGGCAAACTAAAATTCAGCTTTAATGACATGCAAAGACCATATGATTAGCCTAAAAACACACTAATTATATTAAGTAATAAATGACTCCGATTGGATAGATTTTGCGAAAACCCTATAAATAAAAGTTTTGGCAAACGTAGAGAGCTGAGTGCACTGGAAAGGAGGGTATCGTTCATAAGGAACGAGATTAACATGTGCAAACAACGAAAGAGAAATGTTGCAGAACTAACCTCTGAGCATCAGTTGATGGAGCGTTGATGTCGGCCATTGATCTGCTGCACCAGCTTTCTGAGAAAGAGAGATGATGCGGCTTTCACCTCTGCGCGAGAGGCAATGATTTCGCAGTGAAGAACGCAGATTGCGTTGGGCTTGTCCATCAATGGAAGGTTTTTATAAGAAAAGTTGCATTATTCTTATTCATTTTATTTTTATTGTTAACCCATGGTGCAAATGTGCATCGCTGCAGAAGCTTCTTTGCCGTGTGAAAGCTTGCGGAAGCAACATTTTGCTCGTCTGCTCGATATTTGAATCTTTGCGGGGGCGTTTACAACGTTCTGCGACGTTTTCTTTTTTCGAAGTTCTGAGACGTATTCATTCAATGGAATTTTGCACGCACCCTCACCGAAAAAAAGAAAGCCAAAAGAAAATATTTAAGGTGGAGCCCTCATGTGGGATCTCGTCTCTTCTGTCTTAAGTAATGTCTCCTCCTCATTTTACACTTATTAAGGAAGAAAAGTACCTCATCTAATTGTTTTACTAAGCGTACTCGACGGGTCAATTTTTTTGGTCGAAGATAGAAATTTCATTGCTAACCCACTAAAGGGGTACCATCAGTTGGCAAGTCCAAACATAAAATTAAACATAGAGAGTGAGGAGGATTAGCAATCCAAAATACTAGGAAGTGAGTTGGGTCAATTTAGATGGTTCGGTTATATACAAATCCAACTTCAGTAGGGGATTTTGATTCGCTCTAGCTAGCTCAACAATCTTATTGCTCAATTTAGTCTCCGATTAATTAAAAATTTTCTAAATTGGTGGACCAAACTAGATTTGGGATGTTAGAACTTTGTGATAGGACTTTCAGAGATCGTTTTGGATTAAAGTTGAACTTGAGATCTCATCCTCTTTGAAAAATCTCTGTTAATTTACTGTTCATATGAAGAAATTGCACTACACTTGCATTTCTATAGTGTTCATCAGATTAAATGGACAAGTTGAACCGATCGAGAGTCTCATTTGGTGGATAATGCAGCTGATAATGTTAACCGCATTCCTATATTAATGATGTTATCCTCATCAACTCAATGCACACTTTATTGGGACACCAAATTGAAGGGAACGAAAGTATCTCTAGACCTAATAGAGCTAGCCTAGATTGAGGGGGTTGCGGGACCCAGACGTCTCCTCGGTGTCGCACGACCGTACACCAGAACTAGCCTTGGCTGGGGTCGCACGACTGAAGCGAGTGACGATGACTAGGGTTGCTCTATTCTAACTATCGACGGACTAAGGTCGGGCAACCTCGGCTTGTCATCACCCAACCCCGATGACAGTCCACGATGCCTCGGCAGCCCTTCTCAGCATGTTGGACGGCATGACCGTCGTCCCCTGTGGCCGCCTCTTTTTTCGGTCTTTTTCTCTCACTTGGAAATTACACATAAACACCGACTTGTCCGGTAAAGATCAATGAAGCGCTGCCCCATTTGTCGTCCACATCAACATTTCCATTTCTATTATAGCGGACTGATCGTTCAGAAGAAAAAACACGTATGCTTTAAGTAGCCAATTGTCCCAAAAATAGTACATGGACCTCATTAAATAATTGGGACAAGTTTAGGGACCTACTCGATGCCTTTATCACTCATTTAAATAAGTTTTTTCCTTTCTTAAACTCTTGAGACTTCGCTAGCAAAACGACAAACAAAAAAGTCAATTGGCGGGGAAATCCCATCTCCATAGAGAGAGAGATAAAAGACTGCGACTGAGATAATGTGTACTGGGAAGGACACTTCAAGAACGTGGTCAAGAACGTTGGAAACGTGGCTATACGTTCTTTTCGTGCTACAAAAAGAAGAAGAAAAAACGCCTTGTCATCAAAACGTCCTAATTTATGCAATAGACAAATTAGTTTAAAGAAAGGAAATCTTCTTCATATCCATGTTTCTTCCTGCTGGGGATCTTTATTCCAATGCCCGCGACCGCTGGGCCTTGAAAATGCATTTATAATATTTTTACGACATTTATTAATATAGGAAACATCAAAGAAGCTGACATCTAATCATAGATTGACATGTAGCAAGCTTCTAAAGAGCCGTGATGACTTATTGTGACCGCTTTAGTATAGTTAGGACTACACAAGTGTTGAATCACTTCAATAATTCCCTAATAATGGATTCAAAATGGACCTGCAAGTTTAAATCTATTGACATATTTAGTGGCACGTCATTTCACTATAAACTTTAAGTTATTGAGTATTGGGCGAACTAACTACATCAATTGTGGTTTCTAACCTTATAACTTTTTTCCTAACCTTAGTAGACATTCAATGTAGCGTTTTCATTGAGCTCACACAAAAAAATGAACATTTATCATGAATCTGATTGTCTAATTCTCATAGAAGTACTAGAGCTGTTAAACGGGTGGGTCGGGCGGGTTTGGGTCGGGTCATTAATGGGTCGACCCAAATTGACCCATTAACCCATTTATGACCCATTTATGTCTAATGTAAATTTTTTTGACCTATACCTGACCGACCCATATTAATAAAATATTTTCATATTTAACCAAATTTAGGAAAACTTATTCTTATGTTTTTTTTAAAGATTATATTACTAAAAAACTTCCGAGCAATACAAATTCAATCAATAATTTTTCAATTTTTTATAATTTTTCAAAAAATTATTTCTTGTATATATTTAAAAACTAAAATAGTTTTATACAACACAAATTTAATGGACAATTTTTATAATTTTTAAAATATTTATTTTAAAAATCGAATTTTAATTATTTTTATTTAAAAAAATTAACTAAAATAGTTTTATACAACACAAATTTAATGGACAATTTTTATAATTTTTAAAATATTTATTTTAAAAATCCAATTTTAATTATTTTTATTTTAAAAAATTAATTTTTAATTATTTTTATTTTAAAAAATTAATTTTTAATTATTTTTATTTTAAAAATTAATTTTTTAATTTTTTATATTTTTAATTTTTAATTTTCTTTTTCTTTTTTCTTTTTATTTCTTCTTCTTTGCCGGCCGCCGGCCACGACGACGGCCGCGGCCGCCACAGTGAGCCTCGAGCTCGCCCCTCCGGATCTCGGCGAGGCTTGAGCCTCGCCGGACGTCGGCAAGGCCTCCGCCTCGCCCAGATCCGGCGAGCTCGAGGCTCGCCGGCGTCGGCGAGGCCTTCGCCTCACTAGATCGGACAAGCTCGAGGCTTGTCGGCATCGGCGAGGCCTCCGCCTCGCCCGGACGGCGAGCTCGAGGCTTGCCGGTGTCGGGCGAGCTCGAGCTCACCCTCGCCGGATCGGCGAGTTCGAGTCTCGCCGGATCGACGAGGCTCGAGCCTTGCCGGCGTCGGCAAGGCCTCCGCCTCGCCGTCGGGCAAGCTCGAGGCTCACTGGCCGATCGCCGGCCATTGCCGTGCGGTGACCGGAGGAAGAAGAAAGAAAAAAAAAAAAGAAAGAAAAAAAAAAAAAATAAAAAAAAAATAATTATAATTTCGGTTTTTATAAAAATAAATTGTAAAGTTAAAGAGAGAAGAGAGAGATGGTGATGTTTTGAGTGAAAATAAATGGGTTCATTTTTAATGGGTTGATAAATGGGTCTTAAATGGATTAACTCTCGACCCATTTAAGACCCATATATTTTAGTCTTGACCTATTAAAACCCATTATGTGTGTTTTAGGAAATAAAACTTGACCCATTAACGACTCATTTAATTATAAATGGGTCCATAAATGGGTTGCACAACCCATTTAACACCTCTAACATGAGCTATAGCTATATCTGCATTTCCTTTTTCGACGAGATATTATGAAAATGACATGTAAATCTCTTGGAGCTTATGTCTTGTTGAGATATCACAAGAGAAGAATGGTAAAAATTGTCCCATCCAAATTGCTAAAATCAGTTAATCAACAAGTTTTAAACAGGTCTTCCAACCTCTGCGTGAATTTCACATTTGATCAGGAATAGAGATCTCGCGGAGGACATCACGTGGACACTTGAAAGTGATGTAAATCCAACCCCGACATGATAAAAGCAAGAAGAAGAAAATGGGAGAGACTGAAAAGAACCGGACGTATGAAACTTGAGGGGGCGGTTTACATTTGGAATATTAAACGAAAGAGTGTCATGACGTACTAGTCAAAATCCTCTGACGGCGATTGACATGGAACTTCCCCAATCATCGCTGGCGAATCTGCCGCGTCTTTTCCCAGAATTCAACGGGGACTCCTCATAGCCTCATTTTGCACCGAATCGAAAAGGATCGGAAAAAGAATGTTCGTCAATTGAAACGAGGTTTGGGTCCACGAAGCTTTAATGGCAAGTACGTACAAAAGGTTGGTGGTGGAGTGCCCCGAAGTGGCCCCCGTGGATCTTGGACCGGAGAAGAAAACGTAGGCGACGTCTTAAGGAATAGGGGTGAATAATTTATAAGAAGTAGCTGAATCAGGTCCATTTGGTTCGACATTTAGGAAAAGTGTTAGCAAAAATTGTAAAAGATTTTTATGGTGTGTTTGCTTTAGTGAAAGTGTTTCTCCAAATTTTCACTTGTTTGGTTATCAAAAAATGACTAATCAATCAAAAACACTTTTGTTTAACAAAAATATTTATGCATAAAATTAGGAGAGTGAATTCCTACACCTAAAGAGGTCAAAACAATTTCCATAATTTCTCCTCTCAAAATTTTTTAAATATATTTTATTTTCTTCTTTTTCTTTTTCCTTCTTCCTCCGTCTATCACAAGAAACAATGACCATTGTGGTCAAGCTCAAGCTCACCAGATATTGACGAGCTCAAGCCTTGTCTAAGGGTAGCGACAAGCCACAAGTGAGGATCGATCTTGCCTGAGACCGGCAAGCTCAAGCCACGTTGAGGTTCGGCAACCGATAGAGGAAAAAAGAAAAAGAAAAAGTAAAAAAGTAAAAAAAAGAATTATTTAAAATTTTGATTTTTTGTTTGCCTGAGGTAAATCATAAGATTGAAAATTATCTTCCTTATCAGATCCAAACACCACAAAAGTTTTATTGTTTTATCTTATATCACTAAACAAAGGAGAATTATCCATAATTCTAAAAAATGATTTAATGATTTTTTGAAAATGATTTCCTTTATTATGAAGTTTTCCCACAAAAGAAATATGATCACGTGTCGACTTAGATGATGAAAGAGTTCATTGCTCTTTTTGAATAAGCCACGGAGTTGGGGGGGCATGTCGATGTTACCCTATTTCCCGTGAGGCCGGATGCTCTAATGTCTAAAGGCATGATACCTTTTGTAGATTCCCCTGAAACATCGAATTTGCAATTGGGGGCATGGGCTACCAAATGCTTTTTGCGATTTCAAATTGTGAGTATAACACGATGATAAAAGACAAAAAAACGGAACGCGTTCATTCGGACAAGTTTTTTCATTCGTGGTTCTCAAAGCCGACCGGTACGTATTAAACGGTATAATGATAGATTCGTTTCGAACGCAGTCTCTAAAAAGATGATGATTACCTCGTGAGTGAAGCAAAACGTGATGAAAGGGACAACGATTGAGTCAAACGCAAGAAGACCTATCTGGCCTTTCCATGATGGGTCCCCCGCCAATCCGTTTTCAGTTTTCACCCACCATTTATTTATTTTTATGTGGTAACAAATGAGATTCAATGCTTTAAGCCTACATTTCATCTTTGAGAAGCGCTTCATGCCATGATTAGCTCGACTAGTTGTCAATTGACTTTGCCTTTACAGGCCCGTTGTAAATCTGAACAAACCAGTCATGTCGCTAGCCCAAAATCATGTACAAACAGTACCAGCAGATTATATCTCGCATAAACTAATGATTAAGCATGTTATGGGTTCCAATTATCGCTGAGATTGATTAGGGGAAACAATCTTAATATTAAGATGCAGGGAGGGCAAAAGATACAAATGGAAACATGAAGGAAGCATCATCCTTCACTTTATCTCATAAGACTAAGTTCCATTCGCGATTGTTATAGTTTGACATAGTTTGCAATTGGGTTGAATCCATTCACCAGCCTTGAACTTTCTAAGTTCTTCATGACGTATTCAAAACATGGGGTGACCACAACAGAAATATAACAAGAATAGAGTAATTGTCTGTGAAAAACTAATAGATTAGTCCCTCCTATTGAAGTAACAAATCAAATAGCAAAAATGTTGAATTTTCCCCTAATTGGTATAAAGATAACATATCAAGCAAATCATTTACAAGATGATCATTTCGCAGTTGATAAAATTGCAATTTTCATGTTTAACTTCCACCAAAATGCTAGAAAAAGTATTAATTGCAGCCACGTGTTTCCATACGCAAAGCAAACCCAACTTCTTGGAAAGATGATGGAACTCTTTCTAAATGAAGGTGTAAGCGGTGAAGGATCTGCACGAATCGAGAGCCCCTTTAAGGCATAATTTAGGAAAGGGTATCCCATTTGAGAATGACAATACCTTAAAGTTTGCTCGACCTTTTTAATTAAAGGGAGAGTGTCTCTCTGAGTCTTGGCCCCAACTTAAAAAAGAAAGTTTCCGATACAATATTCCTTATTCAAATGATGGTTACAAAGAGCAAATCTCAAACTGCTGCTCCCTCTTAAACAAGCAACTGTGTGCACATTTGATTACTTAAAAGGGCTCTCTCTCTCCTTTTTTCCCTTTTTCTTTGCTTATTTCAGTTGTTGGAATTGCCTGTTACTATTTGCTTATAACGTGCTGTTTGCTGGGGGCGCTCTGTTGAGGTCGAGTATTTCTCTGCGCATCTGCATATGCAATCTTCCAACTGCTGGTCATTTCTGTTCTTAATTTGGATGGATTTCTTTCTACTTAAATTGTACAAAGTGTGGATGGATATCTTTCTCTAGGCATCGGAACCAGGTGCCTTGGTCGATGTTGTCCCGTCACCGCAAGCCGCCTCTTTCTTCATCGAGCTCATAACTCCACTCGGCTGCCACATCCAACGACAGAGCCTCCCATGTCCATCCGCTACGCATCCCCTCAATTCGCCGCTAGTGGCAGAGCTCAATGCTATGTTGAGCTCCACCTCTTCTGGCAGAGGTTTTTCCATCCGAGTTGGAGACAACCACTCCTCTGTGGCCATGGGAACTCGTCGGCTAGGCTGAGATCCAACGGTCACAGAGGAGCCGCCAAACTTGGAGTGGTCTGTGATGTCAACTTGAGGTGTAATTTCGTCCAGTATGAAAACTCAGGATGCAAAGGGGTCTTGAATTGTTGGATTCAATCGCCAGAAAATAGTAGAAGAAAGGGGCGAAAAGTAAAGCCAATGAAATTCAATAAAATGTATGGTGAATGGTATTTATAGGTCAGCTTCAGCAACTACAGAGGTGGTTACATTCTCTTCAGTCTTTTCTCTAAATCAGAAGCAGTACAAAGGACATACAACTACAAATCAATACACACAAGTACAGTATGATTCTGGGCGCTTCAAAAATCAAGCTGAATTTCTGAAAATGCCGTGTCGTCGAATGGCTGAACAAGCTGCAGAAGCCGGCTGGAGCCTCGGGCAAGCAGACTGGATGATGCCAGAGCATACACTACCAAGCAAGAATTGACAACCAGCCACATGACTAGAGAGAGGTTCGTCCAGAGAAGTAGCTCGAAGCCGAGAGTCCCGAAAACAATGTACAAGTACCAGTAGACCCGATTCGGGCTCACAGATCCAGTCACCTCGATCAATGATATTAGGTAGATGACCTCGCAGATGATGTATATCGTATGGAAGCGTGCAATCATGAGCAGCTTCAGTAAACCGAACTCGACGTGGAACTTCAAGGCCGAGTCCGGCCATCCCTGTTGCTGTTGTTGCTGGTCCTGCAGCTGCTGCTGATCGTCGTCCCTGCATCAAATCAACCAATCAAGAACGGACTAGTTTGCTCGACTCGCACTTCCGATTGCGACAATGGTTTTCGAAACGACGTATTCGTGAGCGAATCGAGTACCTTTCGACTTCAACTTGAATTGTCACGCTCGTGCGATTTGCCATGTTCCTCGGCTCTGGTGTCAACGGCTCTGTTCAAACTCTGCAGATGCTGGAGCTCTGCTTTGTGGGGAGCTCGATGTATTCTGTCTCTCAGGTCTGGTAGATGACGAAGAGGAAGGTGAGCTGAACTTGCTTTATATAGCCTCCGTCGGTATTTCAAAAATTCTCCGCTCTTTCGTATTGAAAGAAACGGGTCGATCGGCAAATGAACGGGACGTCCCGGCTTTCTCCAGTGTGCAGGGGAGCTCGGCAGGTATGCGTTGACCGTCTTTCTGAAGTTGCTCTCCTCAAAATGACGGTCCAAGTAATTTCCCAGAAATAGGGGGTCGACCAGATGTGTCTTCGGCCACGACATCTTTAATCACTGCCTATACTCAAGAAATTTATGTAGAGTTCCTTTGGCAAGAACGGATTCGATGAGTGAATTAGCGAATGATTGAAAAGATACAAGACTCAAATTATCGATTGAGAAGTTATGGCATCAATACAGGTATCGACGGTTCGGTTCGCTTCAGGTTTCTGATTTGAATTTTCAGAAGACTTGAATCAAATCATTTTGGTATGTATTAACTTTGAATTAAACCGCTCCCCGAAACGAATACTCAGTTCGTTTTCGATCGGATCAGTTCAGTTTTTCGGTATTCTTTTTTGAAATATTAACAAGATGTTTAGTGGAAAATGATAGAGATTGTGTAAATTGTAATATTAAGAAGAGTGGAGAAACTATCCGAATCGGAATATACAATGGTTATTTTTTCATTATTCTAATGAAACCTAAACTAAACTAAAAATGCATGAAAATTCGGTTCAATTCGGGTTTCGATTTTGTGCTGACACCTCTAAATACAAGCACCATACGAAGTGTTGAATGTTGCAGCACTTGTGGTGTTTCTCCTGGAGCCAATTGCTATATATTAGTTAAGTGCTCCATGCCGGACCGATTCTCTAGCACTAGACTTTTTCCTTCGCCGATGCGCCTTGACATTAATTGAGAATCTTTATGCACCGAGCTATCTCCAAGCTTGAATCAAAACCTTAGCCCGATAGAGTTTCGGCGGATGTTGGTGGTAATGGCATATGCGCTCTGAGTCTTCTCGTCAATTGCGTCGAGGCCCAATCGAACTTAGCAGGGAATTAGGGATATCATCCATCACCTTGATTCAGAATTCACATCCAAGATTCCTTCTTCGAAGTATTCATTGAAAGCTGATATTTAATGGAAGAAGCCACTGAATACCGCTTCAAACATACCCGATTGGAGTCGTCTTCACTCAAAAACATTAACATGAAAATTTAGCCATTTTATCTCAATGGCCCATCTATACCCCTTTATATGCCTCTTGTGGTGATCTAGACGTTCGGTCCTTTTCTTTTTCTTTTTTTCTTTTTTGGCAAAAAGACGTTCGGTACTTGACTTATTTATTTATTGAGTTCTCTCTTGCTTTCTTAACTTTTTTTATTATTGACAATTTGAGAGTTTTGTCCATTTAAAGTGATGAATGCATGGTGGATTCGATTATGTAAAATAAATTAAGGAAATTCACGTTACTTAACAAGTAATAAATTGAAAGAAAGATATTTAATAATTTCTTTTTTCTGTGAATGAGGGTGTCGTTCCACACGAGCACACATAAATTTCCCTTTCTCAAATTCAGTCCTTAAATTTTGATTTTGTTCAATTTGGTCCTTACACTCTCACATGGAACTAATCTAATCCTCCTAATTAACGCGGGATGTTGGCATCAAACTTGCAATTTAGTTTAGCCACTTGTTGGCATATCAAAAGCCAAATCATTAAGAAACTATTTTCGCATTCTCCTCAAACAAAAAAAAAAGTAATTTTGGAAAATTAACATCTCTTGTCTGCGTCTTATTTATCTAACTAATTGACGTGGGATTGTGGAAAAGGAACTTTTCTAAGACGTGTTTTGCAGCGGCACACATTGAAAGAAACAGCCAAGTCGACCGCCAAAAGAAACGGGACGTCCCGATTCTTGAGTTCTTTTCTTGGAAAGGAAGGAGTCTCAAAGTGAATCTGGAGCGAGGAGGGGGATGTGTAAGAGTTTTCCTAATGTGGACTACATTAATTGATATTGTAATTTACCGTTTAACGGTTACCGTTTTACGGGGTTTGGTTTAAGGTGAGATAAAAGGTTTCTTAATTAGTCTAATATGGGGCTGGCTAGTGTGGGCCGAGTTGAGCCTGGCCCGTAATGAGGGGGCCTAGTTGGAAACTCTATAAATAGTGCTCAAGTCTCTCCTCTAACCCTAATTTTCACACGTATCCTCACCTAAGGGGCGTTTACCTAACGCAAAACGTGAGGGGGGCCGTCTCATTGAGCCAGTATTTCGGAGGGCAATAGAGGAGAAGGACTTGCGCGTGGAACATCGTGTTTCCGCTTCCGCTTCAAGAACGATGGATCCTAAAACAGGTGCGTTAATCTTTTTACTTGATGTTCTTGTTCTGGTTATGGTGATCTAGGGATTGCGGAATTTGCATCCAACATGTGGTATCAAAGCCTCCATAACCCCAGAACTTGAACGCATTGAATTTTGCCCTAATTTGAGAATTTCGAAATTTTTTCGTTCAATAGAAAATAAAATTAAACTATATATTCGGACTGGGCTCGTCGACGCGAGCAAATCCATGGGCGGCGCGTCGCCGGGGGACGCTGCACGCGCCCCCACGCGCCACCGAGGCGTCGAGCACGCGCCCCACGCGCGTTCACGCGCCCACACTCGCGGGGCGCGGCTCGCGCGTGCGACGCGGGTGCTGACGTCACAATGACGTCAGCAACCTGGACCCGGACCGACCCGATTGGCGACCGACCCGAACCGACCTGTTGACCCGACCCAACCCGGTCAACCGTTGACCGGACCGGTCAACCGGTCGGACCAGGCGGCTGGACCGGAAGGTCGGACCGCCACCGGTCGGACCGGTTTTGACCGGCCCTTTGACGCCGGCGAGTGAGCTCCACACGCCCCGCACTCAGGCGGCTCGTGCGGGCGCGTGGAGGCTCTAATTCGTGCGTGCCCGGCGGCTTTCGACTCGTATTGTTATCCTCTATCTTGTGGTGTGTTGATTATACTTGTTTGATGATTTTATGGATGTGAAAATGCATATCAAACCCTAAATACGTGACATTTTTAGTGTATTTTTGCGTATTTTTCTTGTATTTTTCTGTGATTTTGAAATACAAGTGTTGTATTGTCGATATGCTATCACATACATATTATAAATGTGTTATTCATTAATAATATACAATAAAGTTTAATTTTTATTAATGAATAAAGCAATGTAATTAGCATGATATGTGATTTTAGTGATTTATTGCCCCTATCACTAAAGTTAAAAATCACATATATATGGTGAATGTGAGATTTAAAGTTTATATCCCTGGTATGAGAGAGTTTCAAGGATTCAATTGAGTTGTGACCGCCAAAGTGGCACACTTGATTGGGTTTGAGAAATTTCGGTCTCGTATATTGATTGGGATGTCTCCTAATCTAATGCGTAATTATACTCCCAAAGGAGGTGATTGTGTATTAGTTCATGGAGGGATACATGATGGTGTGGTAGATGAGTGACTGATCCTAGTAGTTCTTTTGCCCAAAGGGAATGAATTCACAAAGATTGGAATATATTTTCATTACTGCTATCATGTGGGGAGTGTACAACTGCATGTCATGTATTCTGCCCAAAGGTGATTATGTGATTTTGCATGTAACTCTCTGGATGTGTACTTGTATGTCAAGTTACACGATGCTCACATGATGCTAATTATATACATTGCCTGTTTTTCAGTCACCTTTTCTGTAAATGGTAACTCCGTCACTATTGAGGTTCTTGCTGGTTCAAATTTTAAGAGATGGAAAGAAGATTTTCTGTTTGCTATGGAGATGGCGGATGTTCATATGGCTCTTACTGCTGATCGATCGGCAAATCGATCGCCAAGAGTACGAGGGCTCGAAAAGCAAATTTTGCTGCTTGGGAAAAGAGCAATAGAATTTGTTTGCTGTCCATGAAGCGTTCCATCCAAGAACACTTGAAAAGTGGTTTGCCCGCAAACCGCACCGCTAGGCAAATGATGGAAGCTTTGATGGCTAGAAACCGTGTGTCGCCTAATGCTTTGAGATAGGGACACACCCGCAAACACTATTTACTATGAAGTATGATGGTTCTGGTGGAGTTAGAGATTATGTCTTGAGGATGGTAGATTTGCGAGACAAAGCTTCGTGCTCTCAATGTTGAAATCCCCACGCTTGCATCGTGCATCAAGCTCTAAATACTCTTCCTCCCGATTTTGGGATTATCAAGACCAATTATAGTTCCCAAGATGAAACTTGGTCTCGTTAATGACCCGATAGCAAGGCTTGTGGTAGAGGAAGAGAAATTGAAGAAAGATAAAGGGCACATTGCTCTTTATACTTCTAGTTCGCTAGTGATAAGGGTAAGAAGGTGAAAAACTATACCCACAAGGGCAATTAAAGCTGCTGGTCCTTTCAACTACAAAGGAAATTCTCGAGGGTGCAGGTCCTTCTAACAGTCTGGGTCCTAAGAAAGCATTCACCAAGAAGGATGGTGTTCTTTGCTACTTTTGTGGGGAAAGAGGACACGTGAAGAAACGTTACAATAAGTTTAAGGCTTGGTTATCCAAAAGAACTAAGAGTGAGCCTAAAGGTAATGATTCTTTGGCGTTTGTTTGTGAATCTAATCTATCTGAAGTTCCAACCAATTCGTGGTGGTTAGATAGTGGTGCAACTAATCATGTTGCGTTCACCATACAGGGGTTCATAAACCGAAGGACGCCAAATCAGGATGAATCAAAGCTCACTGTAAGAAACAACATTGAAGTTGACGTTGAGTTCGTGGGAGATGTCCTTTTGATTTTGGATTCCGGATTTAGGATGATGTTGAGAAACACCTTTTACGTACCTTCTTTTAGGCGGAATTTAGTTTCCGTGTCTTGTTTGGACATATGTGGATACTCTTTTGAAATAAAGAGTAATACTATTTCCATGTTTTATGATTCAAATAAAATTGGGTGTTGCAATTTATCCAATGGATTGTATCGATTGAGCTTATCTCCCAACGACATGTACGTTGCTTATTCAGCTGAAAAGGTCGTTTCCAAAAGGCCTCTACCTAAAGAACAGTCTTATGCATTGTGGCATAAACGTCTTGGTCACATCTCCAAAGAAAGAGTAGAAAGGCTTATAAAGGCTGATATCTTGCCTACTCTTAAAAGTGATCTAGAGACTTGCGTGGACTATTGTAGAGGTAAGATGACTAAGATAAAGAAGAAATCCGCCGTACGAAGTTCTGACTTACTGGAGGTTATTCACACAGATATTAGTGGACCATACACAGCTACTTTGTGTAGAAATCTTTATTTCATCACATTTATTGATGACTTTTCCCGATATGGAAATTTATACTTGATTAAAGAAAAGTCCGAGTCTCTTGACAAATTTAAGATTTTTCGGACTGAAGTGGAGAAACAATTGGGAAAAGTTATAAAGATTGTCAGATCTGATCGTGGTGGTGAGTATTTTGGTAGGCACGGTGATGCTGGACAACTTAAAGGGCCATTTGCTAAATACTTAGAGGATTCTAGGATAATAGGTCAGTTTACTATGCCTGGAAGTCCTGAACAAAATGGTGTGGCTAAAAGGAGGAATCGCACTCTTATGGACATGATGAGAAGTATGATTAGTAGGACCAATTTACCTGATTTTTTATGGGGTGAAGCTTTGAAAACAGCTCTTTACATTTTAAATCGTGTTCCTACTAAAGCGGTTCCATTAACTCCCTTTGAGTTATGGACTGGACGTAAGCCTAGCTTGAATCACCTTAAAGTTTGGGGATGTCCTGCAGAGGTGAAGTTATATAATCCGACATTGAGTAAGTTGGATTCAAAAACTACTCAATGTTACTTCGTATCTTACCCAGATTATTCAAAGGGGTATCGGTTTTATAACCCTAATGGAGGTACAAGAATTGTGGAATCTCAGACTGCAAAATTTCTGGAATTTGATGTAGCTAAAAATGGTAGTTGCTCACGAACTATTGAAGATGATAGTATGGTGGGGATTACTTGGATCACTGTCTCATCCCGTGCGTACAATTATGGAGTCTCTGCGCCACAACCGAGCCTGTTGTGGCCCGGGATGCTATTGTTGAGACAGTTCCCGAAGAAATTCCACAAGCTCCTCGTTTCGAATGAGGATGAAGTAGCTCCACTCAGAAGATCAACTAGGAAAAGACGTTCAGCTATACCACCAGACTATTTAGTCTACCTTGGAGAGCATGATTATGATATTGGTTGTGTCATTGATCCGGTAACTTATGATGATGCCATCTCATGCCCTTAATCAGATTTGTGGCTAGATGCGATGAAAGATGAGATGCAATCTATGAAACATAATGGTGTTTGGGAGCTTGTTGAATTGCCTGAAGGTTGTAAACCTATTGGCTGCAAATGGGTATACAAGACTAAAAGGGATTCCAAAGGGAAGATTGAAAAGTTTAAAGTCGATTGGTAGCTAAGGGTTTCACTCAAAGAGAAGGAATAGATTATGAAGCAACATTTTCTCCAGTTTCTTCTAAAGATTCCTTTAGAGTGATCTTGGCATTGGTAGCTCATTATGATATGGAGTTACACCAGATGGATGTTAAGACTGCTTTTCTAAATGGAGACCTTAATGAAGAGGTTTATATGGTGCAGCCTGAAGGTTTTGCAGCAGATGACTCGGGTAATCTTGTTTGTAGATTGAAAAAGTCTATTTATGGCCTGAAACAAGCTTCTAGACAGTGGTATTTAAAGTTTCATAGCATTGTCTCTTCATTCGGATTTATTGAGAACAAAGTAGATCAATGTATATACATCAAGGTCAGTGGGAGGAAATATATTTTTCTCATACTTTATGTGGATGATATCTTGCTTGCTAGTAGCGACATTGGTTTACTGCATGAGACAAAGCGGATGTTATCGAAAAATTTTGACATGAAAGACCTTGGTGAGGCGTCTTTTGTTCTTGGCGTTGAGATCCATAGGGATCGCTCTCGCCATTCATTGGGTTTGTCTCAGAGGGCGTATGTTGATCGCATTTTAGAAAGATTCAATATGCAGCATTGCAAACCAGGAACTGTTCCTGTTGTTAAGGGTGATAAATTGAGTCTCTCACAATGCCCTAATTCAGATTTTGAGAAAGCCCAAATGAAAAATGTACCTTATGCTAGTGTGCTTGGAAGTATAATGTATGCTCAAGTTTGCATTAGGCCGATATTGCTTTTGCAACGGGGCTTCTAGGCGATATCGGTCAAATCCAGGACACAATCGGTGGGTTGCTTTGTCAAGAAGGTTTTAAGGTACTTAAAGAGAACAAGAGATTATATGCTGATTTACAGACATGTTCCAGACTTGCAGCTAGCAGGGTATTCAGATGCAGATTTTGCTGGCTGTCAAGATGATAAGAAGTCAACAACTGGATACATATTTATATTGGCAGGAGGTGCAGTGTCATGGAAGAGCGAGAAACAGAAATCCATAACTTCTTCTACCATGCAAGCAGAGTTTGTAGCATATTTTTCAGCTGCTACTCAAGCTATTTGGCTCCGGAACCTCATTAGGGAGTTATCAGTTTATGATTTTGTGAATAGGCCCATACAACTGCATTGTGACAATAACTCTGCAGTGTTGTTTATTAATAACAACAGAAGTCTCAAGGGGTCTAAACACATGGAGGTCAAGTTTTTGACCATAAAGGAATCGGTGCGAGAATGGTGACGTTGCGGTAGATCATATTCCTACGGATGATATAGTTGCAGATCCACTAACTAAAGGCCTACGCCCGTGTGTATTTGAGCGACATGTCATTAGCATGGGCCTAGGAGCATCTTGGGATGCTGTTATTTAGTGGGAGCTGTGTTTTATTTTTCTTGAATAAAGTTTACATCTGTATTTGTTACAATTTAGTAACATTTTGATATATATGTCAACTTTTGCATTCAATAAAATGTTTTTTGAATGGATTGTTATTATATTGAATAATATATTGTTAAAAGTCTTAAGGTATTGCTTAAACATTGAGTGAAGGCTAGGGGCATTCAGTTATTGGCCTTGTGCATATGCTTTGCTATATATAAAGAAAGGTTAACCATAAGGACAAGGCATATGTGGGTTCGTTGGAACCATAAAGACATTCTCTAGTGACACAAGTTTTTGTGACGCTTAAGGTAAGAGAATGGACATTCTCTAGTGACACAAGTTTTTGTGACGCTTAAGGTTAAAGAATGGACATTCTCTAGTGACACAAGTTTTTGTGACGCTTAAGGTAAGAGAATGGTGACTGACAAATGGGATCTCTCTATGAGAGATGTTATCCATTTGACACACTACCATATTGGATCCATATCAATAAAGTTGAAAACACTCGTGACCGTGGAAGGCTCTGTGTGTATACATGCAGTTACCGCCATGATTCGGTGTTTGAGACTTTATGGGATAAGATTGACTATTAAGAATTATCTCTAGACCAAAGTGCGCACATACAGTACGATTTCAATTAATATAGTCCAAGTGGGAGAATGTAAGAGTTTTCCTAATGTGAACTACATTAATTGATATTGTAATTTATCGTTTAACGGTTACCGTTTTACGGGGTTTGGTTTAAGGTGAGATAAAAGATTTCTTAATTAGTCTAATATGGGGCTGGCTAGTGTGGGCCGAGTTGAGCCTGGCTCGTAATGAGAGGGCCTAGCTGGAAACTCTATAAATAGTACTCAAGTCTATCCTCTAACCCTAATTTTCACACGTATCCTCACCTAAGGGGCGTTTACCTAACACAAAACGTGAGGGGGGCCGTCTCATTGAGCCAGTGTTACGGAGGGCAATAGAGGAGAAGGACTTGCGCGTGGAACATCGTGTTTCCGCTTCCGCTTCAAGAACGATGGATCCTAAAACAGGTGCGTTAATCTTTCTACTTGATGTTCTTGTTCTGGTTATGGTGATCTAGGGATTGCGGAATTTGCATCCAACAGGATGCCCCACGGCTTTATCCATCAAAAAGAGACAAACGATGACTGGCAGTGACATAATGTGAACTGCGAAGGAATACAAACGTGAGGGGCCTTTCTGTAATACCGTGGGACCAAGCGTTCTAAACTTCCAGAAAAGGTCAAGGTGTGGAACGTCCTTTTGGAAACAAATAATTATGTAATTACAAGCTCAACAACCCCTTGCTTAAATCCCTGACTCGAACTTGTTGGAATTTAGCCTCATTAGAGATCTATTAGACTACGTCTGGTCATCCGAATTTATAATCGGGATAGAACTGGATAAAATAGGATATGAAATCCTGGGATATTTTTTTGTATCCCGTCCATTGTTTGGCAAATCGTAGTATTAAAGTCGGATATATTCACATCATATCATGTATATTATTTTGATATAAATGTCATGTTATTATAAATGAACCTAAATGTCCATAAACGGAGATGATGAAAATCTCTCGTAACATTATTCCTTAATTTATTTTTATTTTATTTTTCCTCTTTTTTATATTATTTTCTTTATTATTTTTTCCCCTTTCATCATTTTTTAATAAAATTTTATCAAATAGTAAACTGTACTAACATACCTAAAATACAAAAATACCTAAAATATATAATAAATATAAATATTTAATTTATAGATTGAATGATTATTATAAAATAGAATTAAGTTGAATATATAAATTAAAATAAGATTAATTTAAAATAAATTTCTATTTTTTCAATTTTTAATTTCTTAAATTAGAATTCAAATATTATTGATAATGAAATATAATTTCAATTTTGTTAATTTAATAAATTATTTAAGAAAAATAATTTATTTTATTTTATTTTGGACATTAGAAATCATATCCACCTTTATCCCATCTTCCCCATGGGATAATATTATTCTACTTATATCCCCATTATATCCGACTTTATCATGTCCTGAGCGAGCACCAAACGTAGGATAGGATAAATCATATCTTATCTCAAATTTTATCTCGATTGCCAAACACAGCCTTAAAGTGCCAGATCTTCCTTTCTATGACTTATTTTAGTATAACAGCTTTCAATGGGATTAAGCAACTGATAAATATAACCTACCTCTTTATAAGCTAGAAAGGAGACCTAGCAAACCCTAATCAATAGCGTGTCAACTGAGTCATTTCCATTACGAGCTTTAATTAAACAAAATTGCCTACACTTTGCTGCTCAACTAGGCCCGTTATTGATAAATGCTAAAACCCAATTCAATAAAATTACTTAAGGGTTTAACAAATATTGGAATATCCTTTAACCTGATTATTTAGAATAGATAATCAATTAATTAATGTAAACCCACATTACAGGAAATTTCCAACATCAGTCACCCCCCGCAATGTCTTAACTGCAGTAGGAGGTGGAGGTTGTAGATTTCTAAGACCCAACCACAGTTAGAAACCGACTTGACCACTTTTAGCATCCAATGAGTTGGGTTTCCAAGCTATTATATCCTTTTTCATTATATGGAAAGTTCCATGAAGCGTTGAAGATGTGGACAAAACGTGCACAAAGGATTCATGTTTCTTCCTATTTTTGTGGTCTAAGAAATGACAAATTTTGTTCCGTCCTTTTTTTTTTTTTTTTGCATTTAATACCCTTTTTGGCCAATTCTTGTTGGTCACTCTAATTTGATCCACTTCGCAAGAGTCATTGCTCTTAAGTACGTGTGATAGAAATTAAGAAAATTGATAAGCACTTCAGAGCTCTAGATATACTCTGACATATTGGATTCAGGCTCTTGGGTCTAGTCACTTTGATTAGTGTTATGAGATAGATAACTTTGCAAATAACATAAAATCGTATAATCATGCTACTCAATGCCCTGATTTATTGCGAATTGAAATACATAATGTCACCTACCAAGAAAAAAAAATACATAATGTCGAGTAGCTTCAACGATATAAATACAATGTAGAGTCTCTTGGTTAGGTCAAATTTTTTTCTATTGTTAGTGCTGTTATGATTTTCCATGATCTCTATATCCACTTAGAAATGAATTAATCGGAAGAAAAATAGATTCAAAAGAAAAGAAAACTAGCTACTTAAGCAAAGTTTTTAGAGCACAAATTGACACGAATGAATTACATACCTCCTAAATGTCACTGGATGATCGGCAATGCTGTGCAGAAGGTAGACCTCAACGAACTCCGTGACAGTTTTGGTGGATGAGAAAGTGCAATAATCACTTGGTTGCAGAGTAAATATATAGAGGTATTCCTACTTTCGTTTTCTAATATCTTATGGGAGAGAAAACAACTGTTTCGTTTTTTAATATATTTGGGGAAGGTTCCAAGATTCCTCCAATATTAAACAATGAAACACTCAATTTTCTAATATTCTCTCAGAGCCCTCCCCAGAAATATTAAACAACGAAACTCTCATTTTCTGATATTTTTGGAAGGAGCTCTGTGCATACTCAGACAAGCACGAAGTTTAGCAGCCAAGCCCAAGCCCAGAGCGAAAATTGTTAAATCTGATTAGGATCGAGACGAATTGACGTGAAGCTTCCTCACCGAGCTGACATGGTTATCTTTTTCCGTTTAATACTTAAAAAAGGTCACGGCCCTAATATGTCCTGATTTTAATTAGATTAACTATTCGAAAAAGTGTATGAAACTACTACCGTGATATAGCTTGGAAAACCCAATTCATTATATGTTAAGTAATCACAATAGACAAGGTATAGCTTGGTTTTGCAGCGTATTATCTAAAATGATCAAAAAACTTATAATACTTTTGGTATTTTCAGATCATTATGTCCCATTTCAAATAACTAAAGAAGATGATAATTTGCTATGTCATTCAGTGTGGAGTGGATTGATAAATGATTCTAATACAACATAATTGGAAAATTTATCCAAAAAGCTCTAAACCTTTTTTCCCAGAAACAGGAACAGACTAAAACATGATAAAAGCAAAATCGCATTCTTTGCAATCACTCCTTGAAATCGCAAAGCGCAACACAATAGAAGTGGAAAAGACAAAAGGCGAGCTTTCAAGGAACGGGGCCGGATTAGAACGAACGGGACGTGCGAAACTTGTGACGTATCAATCAAAATTCTCGAGGGTGATTGGCGCAGAACTTTCCCGATTGCTGCTTCCTAAATTCAAGGCTGACCCCCATGTCGGTCCTACTTTGGATTTGCATAAACTGATGACACCTTTCCAAAGAGGCATCCATCATGGTACGTCTCGAAAGCGGTTGGTATTTGATGGAGTGGCCTGACGTGGGCATTTTGGATCTTGGACCGGGAATGGAACGTGCGGAACGTCCCAAAGAATCGGGGTGAAATAGTTTACAAGAATCGGTTCACTTAGACATTCTAAAAGACTTTAAATTTTGGTTGATGTATTGAGGAAGAGAGTCTTTGCATGTATTAATTAAGAATTGCTTTTATTGAAAACTTTTGGCGAGGGGAGCCCTCGTTGAGGCTTGCTCTCTCCCGGCTGGGGTGACCTCACTATATCTAGTGGGGCTAGGGGTTGAAGCTTATTGTCGCTGGATCTAGGGAGGCCGGGCCTCGCTTAAGCAAGGCTAGCCTAGCCATGGCCGATGGTTGGCCATCGCCTATGGCCGATCACTAGCAAAAGAAAGGAAGAAGAAGCAAGGAAAAAAAAAAGAAAAAAGGAGAAAAAAATTGTTAAAAATACCACATAGACTGATTGGCATCCACCTCAGTAATATCCGGTCAAAATTAGTTGGAATGATTAAATTGGCGCTAGATCAATATATTTTGGATTAAATTGACAATATAAAAAGGTTTATGATTAAATTGACATAAATATAATAGGTTTATGACTTTTCCGACACATTTTTCTCTTGTGATACTATGTCCCAAGGCATGAAATTTTTGCCAATTCATCAAAAACATTGAGTTTTTAAATTGGGGGCATGGGCAACCACAAAACGACGGTGGATATGCACACTTTGCCATTGCAATTTGCGAAAATAATATGATGATGACTAATAGGAGAAGAAAATGGAACGCGATTATTCAGACAAGTTTATCATTCACAGTTCTCAAAATTACCCCCATACATATAAAACGTCAAAATGATTACTTTGTGAGGAAACAAAACCGAGATGAAAAGGACAAGATAAAGTCAAAGACAAGAAGACATATCTTGCCTTTCCATCGGTCTCCACCTTCTCAAAGGGTTGGGATGGGAACGATTTAGTTTCAAATATAGGTTTTGACTCTCATGCCATGCAAGAAGACGTGACAAAAGTCTAAAAGTGAGAGTTAAAGTAGAAATGGTGTAGGACCGGGAAAAAAAAATAGTGAACGCTGCACAAATATTATAAATCTTATAGCACTTATGGTGCCATTCTCCCTATAAGTATGTGTCACTTTGTTTCTTGAGAAACTGCTATGCCAGATATTTTCTCCATTTTTTACTATTTGTAACGCTTAAAAAGGTTAATTGATAAAAATTATTTGTATTATTATGAACCTATAGTCAAATATTTGTAAAATTGATTTATAATTTGAGAAATGAGAGACAATGTCAAGATGGTCCTTAAACTTCAGGACAATTCCAAGTTTGGTCCTTAAATTTAAATTTTGTTTGATCTAGTCTTCTTACTCTTTTGTGTTGGACTAACTTAATCCTCTTATTAAGGACATTGGCATCTGATAAACGATCTAGTTTAGCTGTGAGGCCAATGTCTATTGGTATATCATAATTCATGCTAGCAAGAGACTATTTCTTACATTACCCTGAAAAACTTAATTCATTTTGGAAAATTCATTTTGACCTCTACCATAGTTATCAACCATTCATGTCTCGATAACTTGACTCCAAGACATCTCAATGTTCGAATGTGAGTTCCGCCTAGTGGCGGGATTCGGGAATCTGCCTTTGAACCGCCTATCTCCCCGATGGTCAGGGTTTTGGTACTTTTTGGTGTTTGATGTTGTACAATTGATCTTTTGATCTCTCTCTCTCTCTCTCAGTCTCTTCCTCACAGCAAAGGTCACCAGCACCTCCATTGTTGACCAATGCACCTTTATTATTATTTTTTTTTTAAGTTTTTCTCCTTGTACGCTTTTGTATCGAACGAATCCGATCCAGTGGGATTTGTCCAAAAGGACTTTCTAAAAGACACGTCTGCTGCGTCCCGCATGGAAAGTACCTGCCTCGTCGACCGCCAAAGAAACGGGACGTCCCGTTTCATGTGGGAGCTGGGGACGCACGTTGCAATGACTTTTTTGAGTTCCTTTTCCCCTAATCTTGGACAATCAAAGCCGCATTTATTATGAACTGGTACCCGTCAACGAATCGGATCGTCCTATTCCCGTAGGACCCATTGCCGAGATCCAAGAGGAGGATAGGGGCTCAGCGGACGGAAATTCTCTCAGGAAGAACGTTTATGCCGCGGCGGCGATTCCATTATAATTGCTTTGCTTACCGACCATATCCTTCAATGGCAGATTAGTTACGCCTATGATCGAAATAGAAATTTGGACTCCTCGTTCTTGCTGTTGATCTTCTTGTCGAGACAATTGAAGATGCATCTCCTTGTTTCAAAGTAGTTCATCTTTGCCTTAAAATCATTGGGCTATACAATCTCAAGCCTTACGGAAGATTGCTACTTTGTGCAAGAACAGATGCTACATTCCTCTAATGATGTAGGCCCAGAGGTTTAAAACTTTGCACAAGAGGGCAAAGCTATGGAACGTCCGTTTGGAAACAAAGAAAAAAATCAAATAATCAGAAAGGGGAGTCGAATTGCTGGAGACCCGACAACGTACGAGGAAACTGGTCCACAAGTCTTTGCTCAAAATCTCTGATTTCAACTTGTCGGACTCTTTCTTTCATCTTTTATGGGTTTTCTACTCCAATGTGAGACTATTACTGACGATGCCATCAAATTAATGTTTACAGAAACGGTATTAGATGCACAATATGTCCGGTAGCCAGTCAGATTAACCTCTTAAGACGTATTTTATCATTAATCAGATTAAGTTTATGTACTCTCAATATGGAATATGCTTCCCCCTTTTTTTGTGCGAGTTTTATAGGCTCGGTCCTACGGCACCAGCAACCGGTCAAGTCACAGAGTTGTTTTTCATTGATGATTCTTCTCAGTCTACAATGTTGATTTTCATAAGATTTTCAATAATCGCATGTGCTTTGAATGAACGAGTTGCTGAGTCTCGAAGAAGTTGCTCCAAACATGGACTTGAAGATTTGTTTCATCTCTAAAAAAATCTGTTGGTAATCAGGATTGATAGCTACCATCCCACTGAACATAGCATAGATAACCCACTTGATGTAAGAATTCAGATGATTGAGTTCATTGCTATTCTAATAACGAGACATTCTAGTAGGAGAAATGCAAGATCGATGAATTGTTCCAATTGCAGTGTTGTTCGTGAATTTTGGTGGTCATCATTTCTGCTAAATTTCTTGCACATGTTTCGACTGGAGTTGGAAAGTAATCGACATCAACTTATTGCTTGGATCGATGAAGCTGGTAGCTGCTTTTTTTGCCAGAAACTTTTGCCAACGAATGCTGTCGACATGAATGCTTTGATCTGCTGGAGCTTATGCACGAGGAATGCTATAGGCCTTGCGAATCCTAGCTGCACCTCGTGGTTGATATGAGTGGCTTAGATCAATTTAAGCTAAAGGACTGTCGTTGGGAGTTGACCACTCCCGACGAGCAAATCTAGAAACCTGTCAACTAACTCATGATTATGGAAGTTTGAATATAGCTACGACAGGAAACACTGAGTGAAATCGGTCGAAACTGTTGGTGAGAACAAGCACATGGAGGTAGAAGTGGCCTCCAGGATAAAACTTGATGATGGGGAAATTGGATTCTGAAACAGTGGGGAAGATGATGTCCCTCGCAGGCGTAAGCCCTACTGGTGTGGACATTCTTAATATGCACTGCTGCTCAGGTGAACCAATGCGAGATTGATTGGAGCTTTTCCAGAAGCAAATTGAAACCATTTCTCTAGGTTTTCCTATGTTAGAGATAATTAGGATATTCCTATCGATTATGCATGTCATTTTCCAGAAGCAAGTTGAAATCATTTCCCTTCGGTCGCTCTTCATTTGATTGCAACGTCACAAAGTCTAGAGAAGCATTACAAAAGACATACAGCACAAGATACGTCTGAATATACTCCGTATTCGATTACATTGTCACAAGTCTCAGTACAAATGACATACACAACAAATTCATACACACAATAACAGCAAGATTCTAGGGAGTCCGAACATCAAACTGAACTTCCGAAAATGGCGTGTCATCGAACGGCTGAATAAGCTGTAGAAGCCACTCAGAGCCTCGCGTGAGCCAACCAGAAGATGCCAAAGCAAATACTGCTAAGCACAAATTGATGACCAGCCACGTCACTAGAGAAAGATTTGTCCAGAGAAGCAACTCGAAGCCAAGAGTCCCGAAACCGATGTACAAGTACCAGTACACCCGATTCGGGTTGTCGGGTCCGGTCACCTCGATCAATGATATTACATAAATGACTTCGCAGATGATGTACAGCGAACCAAAATTCGTGATTGTCAGCAGCTTGAGTAAACCGAACGCGACGTGGAACTTTCTGGCAGAGTCGAGCCACCCCTGTTGCGGCTGGTGCTGGTGCTGTGGCTGCTGGTCGTCGTCTCTGCACCAGGACAGAAAGAAATCGATCAAACCAAAAAAGAACAATCAAGATCGGACCACTTGCTCGACCCCCAGTCCCAACCGTCACAGCAGTTTTAGAAACGATGTATCCACGAGCGAATTAGCATACCTTTCGATTCCGACTTGAATTGTTACGCCTGTATGATCCGCCATCTTCCCTCAGCTCTAGCGTTGCCCCTCTCTGCTTGAACTCTGCAGATATCTGAGCTCTGCTCCGCGGCGCTCGATGAACTTCTGTCTCTTGAGCAGCGAATGAGAGGAAGATGACTGAGCGTGCTTATATAGTCTCCGTTCGGGACTTTAAAATTTCTCTGCTCTTTCCTTTTGAAAGAAACGGGCCGATCGGCAAATAAACGGGACGTCCCTGTTTTTTTTCAATATGCAGGGGAGGTACTTGTGGGTGTCGTCTTTCTGAAGTTTTCTTTGAAAATGGCGGTCCAAATAATTTCGCAGAGAAAAGGGTCGACCAGATATGTCTTCGGCCAAAACGTCTTTCGATATTGGGTATCCTCGAGATATATACATTTCCTTTGGTGCGAAAATATTCAATAAGTAAACTAATGATCAACTAAAAAGTTGTGATACTCAAATTATCGATCTAGGAAGTTATAGAATTGACGTGGGCATCATATCACACCACTGAAAATGTCCTCTTCCGACCAACTACTATGTAGTTTTTGGTAGACGCTAGTAGTAGGGTGTGCAAAAGAACTGGAGACTGTCCCGGATTGGATCAAAATTGGTGGTTCCCATGGGGGCCAGTCTAATTTCCAATTCAAATTTAGTGGAATCAATGAGTAACGATCCAATCCATCGCAATTACTTAATTATTTTGTAGTATTTCAATGAAATATATATATGTATATGTATGTATATTTGTAGTTATTAAATATTATTGACTAATTTTGTCTATTGAGTGTGTAATAGGACTAATCCCTTAGCCATTTTTTCCCATTCTAATAATCCATTTACTTGCTTTCTCAACCAAAACAAAGTAAACAAACGAATATGAAGAATATGACCGATTGGAGATGTCGATAAATGTTGTGGTGCTTTGTCGTCATAATATGAAATTAAGAGCTAATATAAGGTTGAACAAGTTTTGGTGTTCCCCTACCAAAAAAAAAAAGTTTTGGTGTTCTAAAATAGTAAATTGATTTAGCTTGATATGAATTGATTAATGCAATTTTATAGAGATTGAGACCGGTTCTATGAACTCACTCAAGAATCGGACCGAGCCAACAGTTCGGTTCCCAGGTGGATCCATGGATCTAATGAGTGGTGGCTTTCTATTCCAATTTATTGGAATCAGTTTTTTATGGGCAGTTCCCAATTTCAAGATGGAAACCGCTCACCTGAACCATACTTATCCTTAGTTAGTAGGATCATCAATTACCTTGGCCCAACTAAACTTAGTGGCAAGCTAGGGCCTTCTATAAGATAATTGTAGAAAACTTATGCATGTTGCAACAGAAATTAAATACCTTCGTTCGCAAGATTGCAAAGATAGAGCCCCAATCGAGGCTTTTAAACAAATTGGATCGGACTCGCTTTCGATTAAAAAAAAAACCTTAAGGCAGCGTCATGCCACGTAATTCTTCGACGTGGGTCTTCCTCCCCTGATCCTTTTTCACACATGCACCTAAATAAGCGATTTAATATAACTATTTTTGATTGGACTGCGCAATGAATTCGCGGTATCTCAGTGGCCCCATTTTTCCAGCAGTCCATGCGCCCGTTTTGAATGATCCAGACGTTCGGTACTTCGACAATTTATTTATTTAGTTCTTTCTTGCTTTCTTAACTTGGAGAGTCAATCCGAGTATAAAGAGACAAACTTTATCAAAAAAACGTGTGTGGTGGCACGAACGACTGCCACCGTGGAAAGGAGGTTCCATACGTCCCCAAGTTTACGTGGCATATGGCCAGGTATTGACGTGGAGAATTTTTAATTATATTTTATTATATTTTGAATATTTTTTAACAATATATTTTATTTTCTTAGTTTCTTTGCTTTTTCTGTTCTTTTTTGTGCCGACAAGGTTCACAAGTGACCTTCGCAACGGCCACTAGTGCCCTCGCTTGGAGCCAACGAGTTTGCAAAGGCCCTCACTTGTAGCCCTCTGCCAATAAACGACAAGGCCTTCGTGCTCGGCAAGGGTTGTTGGTGACATTTGCTGACACAAAAAAGAATAGTTAAAAAAGAAATAGTAAAATAAAAATCAAAATTCAAAAAAATTTATTAAAAATTGTTTACGTCGGTGCCATCCATACCACTTATTTATTATTATTTTTTGTCGGTCCTACTATACTCCTATTCTAACTCTCACTTTCAGACTTTTGTCATGCCTCTTAAGTCGAAACATACTTTTGAAATTAATTCGTCCCCACCTCAATTCACCCTGAGAAGGTAGGGATTCGAACCCCTCATCTCCCTCTGCCATGTTGGAAGGGTGGCCACTGGGATAAACCCCAGTGGTCCCGGCCAATATCCACATTAGCGATTTTAAGACTCAATTGTTAATTGAATCATTTCGACAAGTTTTATTATTTAATTATACTTTTTAAAAGTTTTAAGACTTAATTGCACTTTCGCGAAAAATTTTAGGATTTTCAGTGCACTTATTCTTTTTTAAAATTCTCCAAAGAAGTAGTTTAACATGTTGAGTCCTTGTATTCTTTTGCATCGAACTAATCTAATCCTTCTCATGAAATCGGGATGTTGGCATCAGATACGGAATCTAGTTTAGCTGTGGGCGCACATTTCCCTCGAAAAATGAAAATCATTTCGGAAAAAATTAAAATATCTCGTCTGGATTTATTTATTCATTTGACTGATGAACTTGGGATTGTTAAAAAGAAAGTCTCTAAGACACGTCTGCTGGGTCATACGTTCAGAGAAGCTGTCCAATCGACCGTGGAATGAACGGGACGTCCCGTTTCTTGGTTACGCAATAACTTTTTTGAGTTCTTTTTCTTGACCCACGCGTCTTCGTCCCTCGTTTAAATTCTGTCTTTGCCTTCTTAAGGTCCTCAAAAGTCGATTTGGCGCAGAATACCCTTTTCCATCGAAAGAGACAAAGGACTTCCAGGGAGATAATGTCAACCGAGAAGGAATACAAGCATTGTGGAGAACGTTGGAAACGTACCGATGTTGATTGAAGCGCTAATTACTGCCTAGTTGTCATCAAAGTGAGGTTTATGCTTGAATTTAATAAGCAAAAAGATGGGATCTTTAATCAAAAGGAACTCCTCTTCTTCATTCTCTTTGTTTTTTTCTTGGCCAGGCCGTCAATTTGTGTTATATTCGTTTATAATTCGTACGAATCTCTGGGGTTAAAACACAAACTTTCATTTTCCACCACAACCCCTCCCCCCCCCCAAAAAAAAAAAAAAAAAAGGTGTTAACTCACATTAATGAATGTTCCGAACTTGCAAAACTCACATTAATGAATGTTCCAAACTTGCAAAATAAGCGAGTTTAATGAATATAAACAGATTTTTGTTTTTGGAAGAGATTTAATATCTGAAAAGTTTCATGGATTTCTGTTATCTATCAATCATTTAATAACAAGAAGATATGTCTGCATATTAACTTCTTTTAAAATTGGGGCGAGTCAAAGAACATGCGTCGTAACCAGTCAAATCAACTTCTTCAGGTGTAGATTTACCAATTAGCGAGATTAAATCTTAAGGTGTAAATGATGCTATGAAAAAAAAAATCAAGAGTGATCGATAAGAATTTCATGTAGATGGAGCAAATATGCAAAAAATTGCAAGTTTTATGTATGGATGGAGAACTACTATAGTTTGACCACACTTTTACATATCCTACAAGCACAATACAGAGGGAAAAGCTTGGACATACGTTTTACATATTGTACAAAAATCTTATTGTACAAAAGCAAAAACGGAGATAAGGGGTGTTGAATTCCATATCTCGAACGACTAGGCATTGTCCTCCCCAACTATGCTTTCGTCACCACCAACGGGCTGATTTGTAGGGTTGTTAGTCATCGGTGATTCTTCTCGGCCCTGAACATTAATTTTCAGACGATTTTGGATGGCCACTTGTACTTGATGGAACGATTTGCCGAGTCTTGAAGAAGTTGCTTCGCATATGGACCTCAAGATTTGTTTCATCTCCCAAAAAGTCTGTTGGTAATTGGGATTTATAGCTACCAAAACAATGAAGAAACCATAGATGACCCACTTGATGTAAGAATTCAGCACGATTGAGTCAATTACTATTCCAACAATGAGACATCCTAGTATGAGAAATGCCAAAGTGATATATGTCATTCCATGATAACTTTGTGTTGTTTGCGAACTGATGCTGAAGATTGCAATGAGAGCTACAGAAAAGGCGATGAAAATCGCTTGCTTGTTCATAAGGAATTCCTTAGCCCTGAAAACAGCAAATAACCATATAAGCGAGGACATCAAGAAATCTTTCGATTTTTCAATGACGGCATCATCTTGCACGTCCAGTCTGCCAAAAAAGAACAATGAAATATGAATTGATTAATTTAGCCTAAATTTACAAGCTAGATCTTAGCATTAATGACATGCAAAGTCCATATAATTAGTTCCAAAGGGTCAATCTGCTAAATTCATAAACGACTCTTGATCGTATGGATGGATTTGCAGAAGTTGTGCAAATGAAAAGTTCCAGTAAACGTGGAAAGCCATGATCACTGAATGCTTCCGATCCAGAGGAGGAACAGGCAAGAAAGAACGAGGGAAACATGCAAAAACTGACCTCCAAGCTTCAGCTGGAGTAACGTTGATGTCAGACATTGATCTGCGCTTGCTTTCGGACAAAGAGAGCTGATTTTTTTTCACCGTGGCTCGAGAGGCGAAGAGCTTGCAGGGAATGCAAATCGAGATAGGCTTCATATCTATCCAACATTGTGTTCTTATAAGCCCTTTTTCACTTTGATTTTTTATCCTTTTTATTTTTTGTTGTTGACTTCAGGACCAGGTAGGCTAGCTCGAGACTAAGTTCATGTGGCGGATGGCTTAAGAAACTTCTCGTTGCGCGTTCAAGCTTGTGAACACAACATTTCATTCGTCCACTCGATGCTTTGAAACTTAGGGACGTTTGAAGCGTTCTGAGACGCATCAAATCTAATGGAAATTCGCATGCAGTTCGATTTTGCACGCACTCTTTACCCAAAGAAGAAAGTGACAAGGACACTTAGAGTGGAGTCCTTCTGGCTTTTGTGGATCTCCTCTCTTCTCTCTCTCCTCATTTTTTTTTTTTTTTATGAATTAAGGATGCAAAATTCATCATCTAATTGTTTTAGTGAGAGTATCCGACGGCCAATCTAGATGGTTCAGTTAAATATAAATCCAACTTCAGTAGGGAATTTTGACTAGTTTTAGCCAGCTCGGCAATTCTATTGTCCAGTTTAGTCTTAAAATTTTCATAATAAATGACCATTAAAAGTAACTAGACTTGCGATGCTAGATATTACTTTCATAATTCATATGCACTGATTAGCTAAACGTAGGAATGGATTCAAGACAGGTATTATGAATGATGTGGGGCTCTTTCTAGATTCTTAAAAGAGGCACAACGGGAACTAAATTTGCTTCGTCTTTAAATTGATTTGAGACCTGTGTAAACCTTAAAGAGATTGTCCTAAATATTCTTCATGTCTTTTCTTAACGTTCTTTTCTAATTGGAATCCTTTGAAATTATAAGGTAATCATGCCCTATCAGATCAAAATGATAAAACCGCACCTATTTCCATGGAAAGTTTGCCCCACACCAAAAACCTATACCTAAACACCCGACCCTCCATTGAGTTGCACGTGTGAGTTGTGTTAGAAAATCCAACGTCGGAGAATTGGTGTGATGTGGAGCAGTTAATATATCTTAATTAGTCTATAACTCATTAGCTTAAGTTTTTCGACTAGATACATTGAAGGGCTCGGACTTAGATTCCTTCTTGGTAATCTCTTTGGATAAATGTATCGAATTTCTGTTGCATACTTCAAGTCCCCCTCCCCCCCCCCCCTTCTCTCACACACACACACATCACCAACCCTTTGACATAGCTACAGCACCCGTGCCTCCACTATCACGGTTGCCGTCTCGTACCGCCAACCATCCGCCCTCTGTTGCACCCCTTATTGTCAACAATGATAGAAATGCCCCATCCCAAATCCATCCATACTAAGCATATTTAGGGTTAAGTTGACAAAATTGAATTGAAGCTTTAGGATTGATTGGGCAATTTGCCCCTTATAAATGAAGTAAAGCCTCGCAACCCCGACGTGACAAAAGCAAAAAGAAGAAGAAGAGGGAACTTCCAAGGAACGGGTCAAGACGCAAAAGAACGGGACGTATCAAAATTTTGAGGGCATCCGACATTGAACATGATACATGGAAGAACGTGGCGATGTATTAATTAAATCCTTTGTGACGACTGGCGCAGAACTTTCCACTGTTGCCGGTGAATCCATCGCGTCGTTACCTGAATTCACACGGAAAACTAAAAAGAACGAGGTCGACTCCACGAGGGATTCGTCCTACTACGCTCAACAACGTTGGTGCTGGAGTGGCCTTAGGGTGGGACCTCTTGGACCGGGAAAAGAAACGTATGGGACGTCTCAAAGAATCGTGGCGAAATAGTTCGTAAGACAAGGTTCCCCAGGACATTCCAACGCTTAAAAATTTTGGTGCATGTACTGATGAAGAGCATGGTTGCATTTACTAATTAAACGAGTTAGATAAGAAACATGGTGATGTATATCGAATTAGATGGCAAAGCAGTTTACTCCTCTTCTATGATCAATCATAGAGCCAGGCGGCAACCGACGACAACCGCCTCCCTCTTGAAATTTCTTTCGCATACATATGCAAATTAATTTTATGTTAATCGCATCGGCCCCCCAAAAAATGATTCTTGGGACGTTTCATAAGGAAAATGATGTTCTACTTCTAATGCAAAATCCCAAAGTTACAAACATGGGTATAACAAATGAACATGGAGAGAAATAGTAGAAGAAAGAAGGCGACAGAAAAGCCAATGGAATTGAAGTAAAATGTTCATTGAATGGTATTCTTGAGGGTAAATGACATACACCGTAAATCGACATCGATACACACCTCACGGATTACTGTTACAAGTCAGGAAATTGAATCAGAACCATTACAAATGACATACACAACAGAAGACTCATACACGCAATTACAGCAGGAGGGATAGGCGCTTCAAATATTGAACTGAACTTCCGAAAATGGCGCGTCATCGAGCGGCTGAATAAGCCGTAGAAACTGGTCGGAGCCTCGCACAAGCAGGCCAGATGATGCCAAAGCATACACAAGTAAGCACAGATTGACGGCGAGCGACGTTACTGGAGAAAGGTTCATCCATAGAAGCAGCTCGAAGCCAAGAGTCCCAGAACCGACATAGAAGCACCAGTACACCCAATTCGAGCTCGCGGGTCCGGTGACCTCAATAAGTGATAATAGATAAATGACTTCGCAGATGATGTTTAGAGATTGGGAACGCGTGATTATCAGCAGCTTCAGCAAACCGAACAAGACATGGAACTTTCTGGCCGAGTCGATCCACCCCTGTTGCTGCTGGTGCGGGTGCTGTGGCTGCTGAACCTCGTCCCTGCATCAGATCAGAAAGAAATCGATCAAGAACTGACGAGTTGCTCGACCTGCAGTCCCAACCGTGACCGCAGTTGCCGAGACGATATCTCCATGAGTGAGCTGCGTACCTTTCAGTTCCGGCCGGAACTGGTATGCTCACGTGATCCGCCATGTTCCTCTGCTTTAGTGTTGCGACTCTCTGCCAGAGCTCTGCAGATGTCGAAGCTCAGCTCTGTTGGCGCTCGATGAACAGTGTTCCTGAGCGCTGCGAGAGAATGCCGGTGAGGAAGAAAATGAGCTGAGCGGGGAGCTATATATATAAGGCTCTGGGCTATTAAAAAAATTTCCTGCTCTTTTCATTTTATAAAAAGAGAAGGGGGTTCCATCGCCAAGGGAACGGGACGTATCGTTCTTCTGCAAGTAATTTTGCAGCAAAAGGGTCAGCCCGATTCGTCTTCGGCCCCACATCTTTATACAGCCTATGCGCAAGAAATACATACAGTACCTTTGGTGGGAAAGGATTCGATCGATAAATCAAAAGGTAAATGTGGTTCAAGTCATCAGGCTAAGAAATTACGGCATCCGAGTGAGTGTTATATGAAAGTCAGGGTACTTGTGGTGTCTTTGCCCGATCAATTGCTTTGCATTGATTTTTTTTTCTGCAACCTAATTGGTTCTTTGATGTGGGACTTGACATCCCAAATGTGCACCTCGACATCCATTCAAATGTCTTTCCACACTAATGTTAGCTTAACTCGAATCTACACTTGAACCCGATAAAGTTTTGCTAGATTTCAACAAGAGTAACATTTACCCATTTGATCCCTCCTTGTCAATTGCTTCGGTCGGAGCAAGCTCAGTGAGAAGTTAGGGACATCACCCGCCTCCGCCTTGATTTGGGAATTACATTCTAAATTCCTTCCTTGAGATGATCACTGAAAGCCGATACACGTCGAGAGAGGCCACTGATCAGCTATAGACTTTCATATCACTTGTTAGGATAGAGCAGTGGAAGCTCGATACTTTCATCAAGGAGACCACAAAAATAGAATTCAAAGCACAAGCCGTTTGACATGTAATTGGCCTCGTCTGCGCTAAAAAACTTAAGCCAATAATGTCGTCATATCTCAATGGCCCTACTTTTACACCTTTATATGCCTCCGCTGGGTGATCTAGACGTTCGGTACTTGGCCCATTTATTTATTGACTTCTTTCTTGCTTTCTTAAATTTGAGGATTTAAAAGCGACGCCATTCGGAGGAAAATTCTCTCTCCATCCAGGACGTTTCATACGTCCGAAGCTTTCAAGTATTATTGACAATTTGAGAATTTCGTCCACTTTAATTGTAAAACAATGGCGTATTCGATTATTTATTTTAAAATAATGAAATTCACGTTAGTTGACAAGTGATAACTGGTTATAAAAAAATAATAATAATTGATTTTTGTGAACGTGAGTGTCGTATCCCTGGAGCATATAAGAGTTTCTCGTCCCGTTCCTAATTGAAGTACTACTTTAATTTTTCACAATTCGGTATAGCTTTTAAAAGTTAGTTCAATGAAAAAAATTTCATAAGCAATAGAAATTCATACTTAGATCTTTGTAATATTGATTTACAATTTGGAAAAAAAATGAGAGGTGATGTCATCCGGTATGCAATCTAGTTTGGCCGTGGGGACTAATATTTGTTGCCATCAGCAACACACCGTTTTTAACGTTTCCTTCATTTTAGGAAAATTAATTATCTGTAGTCTGCATTTATTTATAAATTTAACGGAAAAAAAAGTGGGGATTGTAAAAAGAGAACTTTCTAATCACGTGCCTGCGGCACCACGCGTTGAAAGAAGCTGCGTTTGGTGATGGCTGGGGATGAATATTACGAAGGAATACAAACATCGTCAAGAACGTTGCGAACGTCCTATTGTTTACCCAGTGCTAATTACATGGTGGTACTTAATTTCACTTAAAAAACATCCTTTAAGTTATCGAGTATTTGGGCCAACTAGTTATATCGCTTTCTAAAACTTAAGATTTTGTTTTTCTAAACTTAGATGTTCAATGTAGCATTTACCTTGAACTTGCGCTATAAAAGAACACCTATCAATAATCTGATCGTCCAGTTTCCATATAACTAATTATCGAGAAACGAGAGGAGGATGGGGCTATGGGGACAAAAATTCTTGCTTGGAACAACGCCAATGTTGTGGCAATTCTACCCAAAAGGTAACGAGTTACTCCTACAAAGACCTTACTTCCTCTGGTCCTATATGAATGAATGAACAAGCAATTCTAAAGGGTTGAAGAAAAATTTGATCGATAGATTTCACTTTATTGCTATGCTTAGTGGCCATATCCTTAATAGCAGCTTAGTTACCCCTATGCCAAGTCCCCCTTCAATGTTATTCTCCTTTATGCCTGTCCCTCCGCTTAATTCAGTAATTGCTTCCCTGGTCATACTGTGCCTTCGGCATTGTAGCGCAACCACTCTCGGCGACAGTGGGAACAACTAATTCTTGGCCATCACCGTGCGCGTCGAATTCCTGCGGTATAGCATCGATTATCTGACTCACCGGCCGACCAGCCGCTTCTCCAATGGTCCCAACGTACCCGACATTATCGGTATGTCAATTTCCTCTACTCTGTTGTTATTACTTCATGCTCCTGGAATTGTGTAGTGTAGTTCTTTGCCTCATCTTTTTCTGGAGCAATGATATGCATGCTTAACTATATATTTAACTTTAACATGAACGTTTACCGAATGAAGAATTATATGCTACAAATGAAATACGGGCTTTAAAATCATTAAGTCATACGGATTTATAACGAGGGCGGTAACTCAATTATCGAAATATCAAGTCTTGCTATCTGTGCAAGTAGAGATGCTTTTTTCTTCTAGTACTGTAGGCCCATGCGTTTAAAACTTGACAAAACGGCAAAGGTATGGAACGTCCTTTTGGGAAAAAATAAATTTACAAAATTAAAAGGGGAGTCAAAATACCGGAGACGCAACGCCGTGTGAGAACCAGGTCAACTGGTCCCTGCTAGAACCTCCGACTGCGATTTGTCGGAAATTCTCTTTCTTTATTATTTCATGTGATTACTACTGACGATGCGGTAGAATTGATGTTTACGTAAACGGTATTATTAGATCAAGAACATGTGTTTAATCAAGCAGATTAACGTCATGCACTGTCAATATCGAATGTTTCTGCTAAGACTAGCTTTTGTGAACATATGCTTTTTCTAGCGTTGAACTTCTTCACTTGAAAGAATGCGTAAATAATGAAAAAAACGTATTGTACCTCCAGTTTTTTTGTGTGCGAGTTTTAAACGCCTGGTCCTACAATTTAAGAGGACGAAGGATAAAGTAAATAAAATAAAATGAGCATAAGAAATCTCATCTGGTCAAAGCACCATACTTTATCTCATTGCCAACCGATATTTTGCGGGAAATCGCATTGTTGATTCACACTATAGGCAGGAAAAAAACTAAAAGGGATACCATAGGGGACAAAATTAACTGGAAATAGATTTTACACTGCCAATCTGGGGCAAACATGCATAGTTGCAAACTTAATGCATCAACGAAGGACTACTATAGTCTGACCACACTTTTACAAATCATACAAACACATAATACAGGAGGAAAAACCCAGAGATCTATTTTACAAGTCGTACAAACATCTTATGGTACAAAAGCCAAAAGAGAGATAAAGGGCGTCGAATACTATCATAACATCAACTAAACAATGTTCTCCCCAACTCTGCTTCCGTTGCCACCAACCGCTTGAGTTGCGGGGTTGCTATTCATCGATGGTTCTTCTCGGCTTGCAACATTAATGTTCAAAAGATTTTGGATGATCGGTTGTGATTGAATGAAGTTTTTGAGTCTCAAAGAAGTTGCTTCCCACCTGGACTTGAAGATTTGTATCATCTCCCGAAAAATTTGTTGGTAATTGGGATTTATAGCTATCATAGTAAGGAACATAACATAGATAGCCCACTTAATGTAAGAATTCTGTACGATCGAGTCGATTGCTATCCCAACAACAAGACATCCTTGTAGGAGAAATGCCAAATTGATGAATGTTGTTTTGTGATTGCTTCGTGTTGTTTGTGAACTGATGGCAAAGAGCATGATGAGAGCTACCGCTATAACAATGAAGGGCACTTGCATGTTTATAAGTAGATCCTTAGCTCCAAAAACCGCAAATGACCATCTCAGCGAGGCTATCAAGAATTCTTTGGATTTTTCAATCATGGCATCTCCTTGATCTTCGAGTCTACCCAAAAGAACGACGAAATCAGAAATTATTAGGTTTTGGTGCAAGTAGAACAAGTTCATAGCAACAGCGGTTCACCTATATGCTTAAATACTGCTTGACGGAAAACCAAAATTCAGCTTTAATGACATGCAAAGTTCATATGATGAGCCTAAAAACAGACTAATTATAGTAAGTAATAAATGACTCCGGTCGGATGGATTTTGCGAAAGCCCTATAAATAAAAGTTCTGGCAAACGTAGAGAGCCGAGTGCACTAGATGCTCGTGAGTCAAAGGAGGGTATAGTTCAAAAGGAACGAGATATACATATGCAAACGGCGAAAGAGAGATGATGCAGAACTAACCTCTGTGCTGCAGTTGATGTGGCGATGATGTCGGCCATTGATCTGCTGCACCAGCTTTTGAAGAAAGAAAGAAGATGCGTCTTTCACCTCTGCGCGAGCGGCAATGATCTCGCAGTTGCATATTGCATCGGCCGCGTCCATTTTTATAAAGCAAATTTGCATCATTCTTATTCATTTATTTTTATTGTTGACCTATGGTGCATATGCATCGCTGCGGCAGCTTCCTTGTCCTGAGAAAGCTTGCGGACACGACATTTCGCTCGTCTGCTCGACATTTGAACCTCGGGGGCGTTTAAAACGTTCTGGGACGTTTTTTTATTTTTATATTTTGTCAAAGTTCTGAGACGTATTGATTCAATGGAATTTCTTACGCACCCTTACCTAAAGAAGAAAGCCAAAAGAAAATATTTAAGGTGGAGCCCTCATGTCGGATCTCCTCTCTTCTGTCTTAAGTAATGGTCTCCTTTTAATTTTACGTTTATTAAGAAAGAAAAAACCTCGTCTAATTGTTTTACTAAGCGTACTCACGGGTGGATTTAGATGGTTCGGTTAGATACAAATCCAACTTCGATTGGGGATTTTGATTGACTCTAGCCAGCTCAATAATCTTTTTGATCAATTTAGTCTCCAGTTAATTAAAATTTTTCTAAATTAGTCGACCGGACTATATTTGTGATGTTAGAACTTCGTGACAGGATTTTCAGAGATCGTATTGGACAAAAGTTGAAGTTGAGATCTCTTTATCGTGAAAGGTCTCAGTTGTTTTACCGTTCATCTGAGAAAATTTCACTAAACTTGCATTTCTATAGTGTTCATCAGATTAAATGGACATGTTGAACCCATCGGGCGTCTGATTTGGTGGCTAATGCAGCTGAAACTATAAACCGCATTTCTATATTAATGCTGTTATCCTCATTAACTCAATGCACACTTTATTGGGACACCAAATTGAAGGGAACGAAAGTATCTCTAGCCCTAATAGAGCTAGCCTAGGTAGAGGGGTTGCAGGACCCAGACGTCTCCCTGGTGTGCGAGAACTAGCCATGGCTGGGGTCGCACGACTGAAGCGTGTAGCGACGACAACTAGGGTTGCCCCATCCCACCTATCAATCGACTAAGGTCGCGCGACCTCGGCTAGTCATCACCCGACCCCGATGACAGTCCACCCTGATGACAGTCCACGATGCCTCGGCGGCCCTTGTCAACTTGTTGGATGGCATGACCATCATCCCCTGCGGCCACCTCTTTCTTCAGTCTTTTTCTCTCACTTGGGTTTTCTTTTTAATTTTCTAATTTTTTTTTTATCCAAGGAAATTACAGAGACACAAACTTTTGCGGCGAGCACCGATGTAGCGCTGCCTGATGTGTCGTTTGCATCAACATTTCCATTTCTATTTTAGCGGAATGATCATCCGGAAGAAAAAACACGTATACTTTAAGGACCCAGTTGTCCCCAAAAAATTGTTCAAGAACCTGATCAAATAATTTGGAAAAGTTTAGGGACCTACGAGGAGGCCTTTATCACTTATTTAAAATAGGTTTTGTTTTTTCTTTCTTAAACTCTTGAGACGTTACTCGCGACATGCAAACAAAAGTCAAATGGGTGGAATTTCCATTTCCACCAAGAGAGACAAATAGACTGCGACTGAGATAATGTGTACTGGGAAGGACAGTTCAAAGAACGTTGTCAAGAACGTTGAAAACGTCCTTTTGATTATTGGAGTGTCAATTACCCTGCTACAGAAAGAAGGAAAAAAAACGCCTTGTCATCAAAACGTCCTAATTTATTCAATAGATAAATTAGTTTAAAGAAAGAAAATCTTCTTCATATCCAGGTTTCTTCTTGCTGGGGATCTTTATTCCAATGCCCACGACCGGTGGGCCTAGAAAATGCATTTATACTATTTTTACAACATATATAAATATAGGAAACATCAAAGAAGCTGACATCTAATCACATATTGACATGTAGCAAGCTTGTGAACAACCGGGATGACTTATTGTGACCGCTTTATTATAGTTAGGACTACAGAAGAGTCGAATCACTTCAATATTTCTACAATAAGGGATTCAAAATGGACTTAAAGTGGTACATCATTTTACTATAAACTTTTAAGTTATTGAGGAAAGGGCAAACTAGATAGATCAATTGTGGTTTCTAACCTTAGATTTTTTTTTTCCTAACCTTAGATGTTCAATATAGCATTTTTATTGATCTTGCACCAAAACACGAGCATTATCATGAATTGGATCGTCCAGTTCCAATAGAACCTATCAGTAAGATACAAGGGGAGTGTAGAGCTACGTGGACAAAAATTCTTGCTAAAAAAAACATCCATGTCATGGCAATTCCACCCAAAAAGTAATGGGTTACTCTTAGAAAACACCCTTCAACTACCTAAAGGGTTTAAAGGGAAATTCGATTGATAGATTTCATATGATTCCTATGCTTGTGGCCATATCCTGTGTAGCAAATTACTTATGCCTACAATGGAAATCTTGGACTCCTCATTTTCATTTTGATCTAATTGTTGAGACAATTAAGAAAAGCAATTTCCTTGTTGCAAGGTATCTTCGCCTTGAAATTATTGTGCCCTGATACTGTATGACCAGGCGTTTAGAACTTGCACGAAGGGGCAAGGTATGGAACGACCTTTTGGAAAATATATATATATATATATAGTAAAAGGCGAGTCAAAGTGCTGGGACACAACACCACATACGAAACAGGTCAACAAGTCTTTGCTTGAATCTATGATTTGTCAAAATTCTCTGTCTTTCCTAACTTTTTCCTCCAATGCTTTGAAAGCAAATTGATGTGTACAGGTCTTAGTCCACGACACCCCATTTCTCATTTTGTTGATTGAAAGAGGATAAGCGCTATCCATTGAGTAAAGGGAGGGTTTGCTACAGTGATTCGGGCGGTGGGTGGCCCTTTCGAGAGTTGCCTGTCCTTCAAATCGAAATCGGATAGGATAGATGGATGGATCTATCTTTCTATTCATATAGATTACTAAACAAAATGGATTTCTATTGTGTTGTTGCGTAGCAAGAAGGCGATCAGTACCCAATCCAAGAGGATGATAAGCCACATTGGGACTAAGATGAAGCCTGAACTCCTATGGGAGGCAGCAATGGGGAGTTTTTCGCAGTGGGCAAAAGCCGCCCCTTCTTCGTATTGAACTATAATTCCTATTCCTATCCCTTCGTTCCCTCTTTTGGTCTATCTACATTCCAGGAAATTCATACGCTCTATGGACTGAGAAAAACCAAGCATTGCAACATTGAAGTAACCCATGCCATACTCTTAGAAAAGCTCGAATGACCTTCAACAAAAGAGTACCTATACTTGAAACCAACATAGGTAGCCAAACAAAGTAACATTGGGGGCAAGTTCATGACCAGATGCGTTGAACCAATCCAATTAACTTCTGAAGATGTAAATTTACCATTAATCTAGAACCCTCCCTTTTTCAATACCAACGTTAAGATGAAAAATCAGTTTTCTAATGTATTATCAGCATAGAATATTCTGCTATGGACTCTTTTGTGTGAACAATTTCTTTTTCTTTCTTTGTCAAGAAGTTTTCTAATGTTGGACTTCTTCTTAGAAGAATCAATGAAGGAGGCGCGAGTTAATTGCCAAATAAATGTAAAAGACGTATGGTACTTCCTTTTCCTTGTGCAAGTTTTAAACGCCTGGGGTCAACATTAGAGGACCTTGGATAAAGTAAATCAAATAAATCGTGAATAAGAAATCTCATCTAGTCAATTGATTTATTTATCTCATTGACAACCGTTATTTTGCCTGAAATGGCATTGTTGATTAACACAAAGGGTAGGACAATAATAAAAGTGATACCATAGGGGACTCAATTAACTGGAAATAGATTTGCACCATCAATCTCGGACTGATATGCAAAGTTGCAAATTCAATGTATTTATGAAGAATCACAACAGTCTAATCGTACCCTTGGGTACCATACAAGTACATAATACAGAGCTAGAAAATCCAAACATACATTTCACATACATCTAAGGATACAAAAGGAAAAACAGAAATAAAGGTTGTCAAATTCCATCTCGAGATCAACTAGACATTGCCCTCCTCGACTCCGACTCCGACTCCGTTTCCGTCACCGCCAACCGCTCGAGTCATAGAGTTGTTATTCAGAAATAAAGGTTGTTGAAGTCCATCACGAGATCAACTAGACATTGTTTTCCCCGGCTCTGACTCTACCTCCATCACTGCCAACCGCTCGAGTTGTGGGGTTGTTATTGATCGATGATTCTTCTTGATCCGCAACATTAGTTTCGAAAAGATTTCTGATAATCTCTCGTAATTGATTGAACAAGTTTTCGATGCTCAAAGAAGTTGCTCTACACATGGATCTGAAGATTCCTCTCATCTCTTGAAAAATATGTTGGTGATCAGGAAATGTAGTGACCATAGCAAGGAACATACTATAGGTAATCCACTTGTTATAAGAATTTAGTACGACCCAGTCGATTGCGATCCAAACAATAAGATATCCTAGTACATGAAATGCGAAACCGATGAATGTCTTTTCATGATAACTTCGTGTTGTTCGTGAACTAATGCCAAAGAGCATTGCGACAGCTGCAGAAACTGCGATGAAGATCGCTTGCTTGTCTCTAAGAAAATCCTTAGCTCCGCTAAAAGCTAACGACCATGTAAGCAAGGATATGAAGAAATCTTTAAATTTTTGAACAGTGGCATTTTCTTGTTCTCCGAGGCTGCATGACAGAAACGAGAGAATCTGAAATCATTAATCTACGGTGCAAATAAATAATACACGCTTATAGCAAATTGCCCTTTCCGGGGCTACATGCTTACACCATCAACTTATGGTCCACCTACATGCTCAAATCATGCTCGACAGAAGCTTACTTATCCACAAATGAAACTGCACAACAAGTCAAATTAATTGTCCTTGCAATAGACGATGGTTAGATTTTCTCCCAAATTGCGTGTCCAAAGTCTATAAAGTAAAGCTCAGCATCATGCAACGTCCATATAATTAATCTAAATGGATTAAATGAGGTAAGTAATGAATGACTCCTGTCGATATGGAAGGATTTTGGGGACGGCGCCCGTTTAAAAGTTCCAACAAATAACTAAAAGTGTACTAAATGCTCATGCCCCAAAGGATGATACAGTTCACAAGGAACGAGATAAACATATGCGAACAACTAATTTAAATTTAAACTATTTGCATGCAAACTGACCTCTGAGCTTCAGCTGAAGTTATTTCAGACATTGATCTGCTAGCTTTCGAACAACGGCAGTTGATTTCGGCCCCTGATCTGCGCTAGCTTTCGAACAACGAGAGTTGATTTCGGACCCTGATGTCTGTGCTAGCTTTCGAATGACGGACTGGGAGTTTTTATAGAGGCTAGAGCGACTAAAGCTCGTGTGGTGGATCGCTGAAGAAGCATCGTCATCCGCGTTCATGCTCGCGAAGACAACGTCTAATACGTTTCGATGAATATTATATTTTTCTGAAGTGTTGATTTTGCATGCACTCTCATCGCAAGGAAAAAGCGAAAGGTAAATATCGAACGTGGAGCCTCGTCTAGGATCTCCTCTCTTCTGTCTCTCCTCATTTAAATAATAATTGAGAAGAAAAGTGCATTACCTAGCTGCTTCACCGAGCGTATTCAACGTACTCAACCGGTTGATCCAGACGGTTCAATTAGATAACAATCCCACTTCGGTAGGGCATCTTTTGACTAGTTCTAGCCAGCTCAATAATCCTAATGACCAGTTAAGTCTTCATAATGGAAACTTTTCGTATCAATCGATCATTGAAAGGAACAAGATTTGTGATGTCGGAAGCTCCTTTCATAAATCGGATCCTTGTTAGCTAAACGTGGGAAAGGAATCAAGATTGGCATTATGCGGAATGATGTGTGGGTGGTTCTGTTTTACAAACTCCGAGAAAGGCCCCCTCAGGAAGTAAATGCGTTTCGTCTTCTTGATATTGTTATTTTAAGTGGAATTTTCTAATATGAGAAGGTAACCACATGAATCACACAGGGTAGATTTTAGGTTTTGGGGTATGCAGGTTAAGTGCTATATTTAAAAAACTGATGAATTAATTCTAACAGAGTAGATTTCAGGTTTCAGGTGAAATTTGGACCAATCCTAGAATGGCTCATTCCTAACTTTAGCCATGCCTCCATCATCTGCAGCTGTTGTCCTCTATCGCCCACCGTCGGACCTTCGTCACACCCTTTATTATAGATGCCTCATTCCTGTCCTATGCTAAAACCAGGCTTATTTATGTGCCAAATCTCGAACCCTTAAGGTATGCTAATTTTTTAGCCTTAGTTGTCCCACGACCTCACGGAAAAAAACAACGTTTCAGCCTTCATGCTGATGAACTATAGTGCAAATGAAGAAAGAATAAAATCACTTAATCAGAAAAGAACAAGGATAGAAACCAAAGCATTCATGTGGTTACGATGTCGACAGAATACATAGAGTCCAAGATACACATGCTTTGGTCGACATACGTTCGAACAATTGAAAAAGGAAGTACCTCGATCGGATGATTAGGATATAGGCTCGTGCTTCATTGTCAAACCCAGCATTGATGAATAAAAGAAAGTTCACTCGTTGTCCAGACTGATTGGCCAAGCTGTAGCTTAATAAAAGTCAGAACTAAGAAGACGTTTCTAAAGAATATGAATGTCTTAGAGATGGCCAAACTGCCGCAACGGCCATTGTCCTCAGATTTGACTGAAGATGGAAATGAAACCGGAGAAGGCAGAACAATCGAAAAGAGGTGAATTGATTATTCATAGAGATTTTGGATTCTCATGGCGATTTTGCAAAGAAGGCGTGTAACAAGTGTATGTTGTGCCATTGGAGTTTAGATGCTGTAATAAATGAAGAGCTTAGGAAGTAGAAATTTTAGTTATTAGATGAAAACAAAACATATACAATTTTAAATACTTGAGAGAAAGGAGAAGTGGGGATGACCACTAGAAGGGTGGAGGGATACTCTTCGTAGTCATTGTTCGCCCTAGGGAGGGCCGGGTACACTCCCAATGAGGGTCGGCCGCCCTCATCAATGAGCAGTGATGGTTCATCTCCTGCCCTCCTCCCCCTTTTGTTTTTGGGGACTTGTTGATAACTCAATTAAGTACTAAAAAAAATTCAATGAAATTTAACATGCTTGATAACCTTAAACAGAATTGATTTAAATCATTCAATTATATCATTTATCCATTATGAAAGAATCGACATGTCAAATCACCGCCAGTTGCGCTATATTGAACATCCGATGATGACTAGACTGCCACGACGGCAATGATGTTCGTTGTAATTACCCCATATGGAGTTCTTGAGAAAATCATCAAAAGGTTGAGAACTTCATTAGCCAAATTGAAATGACTTTTTATGTGATAGAACTACATCATGTCTTCCTTAACATGAGCAACCACAATATTCGTATTTTCTTTTTCGATGAGATATTATGAAAATGACCTGTAAATCCCTTCTGGGCTCATGTCTTGTTGAGATATTAAAAGGGAGGAATGGTAAAAACCATCCGATCCAAGTTATTACAATCAGTTAATCAACAAGTTTAGGACGGGTCTTTTAAACTCCGCGTGAATTTCACATTTGATCAGGAATAGACATCCTCCACATTACACATACGCTTGAAAATGATGTACATCCTCGCGATCCCGACATGATAAAAGCAAGGAGGAAGACAAAAGGGAGAGTCTAAAACCAACGGGACGTATGAAACTTGGCAGGGCATTTCGCATCTAATATTATAAAGAGTGTGGTGACGCACCTGTCAAAATCCCCCGACGGCGATTGACGTAGAACATCCCCATTGTCGCTGACGAATCTGTCGCGTCTTTTCCCAGAATTCAATGGGGACCCCCTCGTTTCCTGAATCTGCACCAAATCGAAAAGGACTGGAAAAAGAATGTTCTTCAATTCAAACGACGTTGGGTCCACGAGGCTTTTATTGCAGTACGCTAAAAAAGGTTGGTGGTGGAGTGGCATGTGGATCTTGGACCGGAAAAGAAAACGTATGGGACGTCTTAAGGAATCAGGGCGAATAATTTATAAGAAGTGGCTGATTTGGGGTCCATTTAGTTCAGCATTGAGGAAAAGTCTTATGGAAAATGTAAAAAAAAAAAATTAGGGTGTGTTTGTTTGAGTAAAAATATTTTCTGAATTTTCATCTGTTTGGTTCATCGAAAATAATTAGTCCACCAAAAACACTTTTGGTCAACGAATATATTTATTGATAAAATTAGGAAAGTGAATTTCTAAATCTAAAAAAGTGAAAATTATTTTGAGAATTGCTTTTATCGAATTTTTGATATGTTATTTTATTTTAATTTCTTTTTTCTTCTTCCTCTATTGGTCATTGGGCCTAAGCGATGACCAGTGAGGTCGAGCTCAAGCTCACTAGATCTTGACGAGCTCAAGTCTCGTTTGAGGCCAACAACAAGCCATAAGCGAGGATTGACCTCACATGAGACTGACAAGCTCAAGCCTTGCTCATGGCTTGTCATTGGCCGCTGTTGAGACTTGGCAACTGACAGAAAAAGAAGGAAAAAGAAAAAGAAATAAAAGAAAAGTTAAAAGAAGACGTAAAATTAAAAAAAAAAAATTATTTAATTGATTTTTTGTTTGTCTGAAATAAAGTCATGGGATTGAAATCAACTTCCACGTAAGATCCAAAAAAACAAAAAAACTTTCTTTGTCACATATCATCAAACAATGGAAAATTATCAAATTTTCCTAAAATTGATTTTTAAAAAAGTCATTTCCTTTATTAGGAAATTTTCCCACAAAAGAAATACCATAACGTTTCGACTAAGGATAAGCCCCGGAGCTGCGGGCATGTTGATGAAACTTTTCGCAAATTCCCCTGAAACATCGAAATCGCAATTGGGGGCATGGGCTAACAAATGCTTTTTGCGATTTCAATTTGCGAGTATAATATGATGATTAAGACAAGAAAAGGGAACGCGTTCGTTCGGACAAGTTTTTTTATTCGCGGTTCTCAAAGCCGACTCGTGCGTATTAAACGGCACAATAGCAGGTTCGTGTCGAATGCAGACTCTGAAAATATGATGATTTACCTAGCGAGTCAACCAAAACGAAATGAAAGGGACAGATTGGGTCAAACCCAAGAAGACCTATCTTGCCTTTCCATCTTTCACCCTCCGATCCGTTTTCACCCACCATTCATTTATTCATTTTTATTTTTTTTCCGAGCCAAATAAAATATAATTCGACATTAAATTTCAAAAACCGAATACCTCAACTCGAAAAAAAAAATTTGATTAGTCCCTCTTACTGAAGATTCAAATCAAATAGCTAAATGTCGGCATAGTTATGGTGTAGAACTTTCTACTAATCAACATGGAAATAACACATTAAGTAGATCTTTGGAGATTAATTCCCGACTTTTTTTAATTCAATTTTCATTTGTTTTGTTAGGAATTTCCTATGTTGATAAAATTGTAATTTTCATGTTTAGCTTCCACCATGATTTTAGGGGTACTGTACTTGCTTACCGCAGAGAGATGTTAGAAAAGATACCAAATGCAGCTACTGTTTCCACACACAAAACAAGCCCAACTTCTTGGAAAGATGATGGAACTCTTTCTGAATGATGGTGTAACGGGTGAAGGATCTTTACAAATCAAGAGCCCTTTTATGGCATAATTTAGGAAAGGGTACCCCATGTGAGAATGACAATGCCTTAAATTCTGCTCGCCCTTTTTAATTAAAGGGAAGAGCGTCTCTGTTTGAGTCTCGGCCCCAGCTAAAAAAAGAAAGTTTCTGATACAATATCCCCTTATTCAAATGATCTTTTTTTGTTGTCTGTTTGCCTGTTTCAGTTGTTATAGCTACCGTTTACTGTTTGCTTATAAACGTGCTGATTGTGGGGGGGTGCTCTGTTGAGGTCGAGCATTTCTCTGCGCATCTGCAAATGCAATCTTGCGACTGCTGTTCTTAATTTGGATGGATTTCTTTCTATTTATACTGTACAAAGTATCAATGGATAGCTTTCTCTACGCATCGGAACCACCTGCCTTGGTCGATGTTGTCCCGCCACCATGAGCTGCCACACGTTGCAGCGCCACCTCTTGGCCACCCACTACGCATTACCTCAGTTCGCCGCCAATGGCAAAGCTCGATGCTATGTTGAACTCCACCTCTTCTGGCAGAGGTTTCTCATCCGAGTTGGAGGCAACCACTCCTCTGTGTCCATAGAACTTGTCGGCCAGGCTGAGATCCGACGGTCATAGAGGAGCCGCCAAACTTGGAGAGGTCTGTGATGTCGACTTGAGGTGTAATTTCGTCCAATATGAAAACTCAGGATGTATAGGGATCTTGAATACTTGGATTCAATCGCCAGAAAATAGGAGAAGAAAGGGGGGAAAAGAAAGCCAACGGAATTCAATAAAATGTATGGTGAATGGTATTCATAGGTCAGCTTCAGCAACTACAGAACATGTATGTGACTACATTCTCTTCAGTCTTTTCTCTAAATCCGAAGCAGTACAAAGGACATACAACTACAAATCAATACACACAAATACAGATTCTGGGCGCTTCAAAAATCAAGCTGAATTTCTGAAAATGCCGCATCGTCGAATGGCTGAATAAGCTGCAGAAACCGGTTGGAGCCTTGGGCAAGCAGACCGGATGATGCCAGAGCATACACTAACAAGCAAAAATTGACAACCAGCCACATCACTAGAGAGAGGTTCGTCCAGAGAAGTAGCTCGAAGCCGAGAGTCCCGAAAATAATGTACAAGTACCAGTAGACCCAATTTGGGCTCACGGATTCAGTCACCTCGATCAATGATATTAGGTAGATGACCTCGCAGATGATGAATATTGAATGGAAGCGTGCTATCATGAGCAGCTTCAGTAAACCAAACTCAACGTGGAACTTCAAGGCCGAGTCCAGCCATCCCTGTTGCTGTTGTTGCTGGTCCTGCAGCTGCTGTTGATCGTCGTCCCTGCATCGAAACAACCAATCAAGAACGGACTACTTTGCTTGACCTGTACTTCCGGTTGCGACAACGGTTTTCGAGACAACGTATTCGTGAGCGAATCGAGTACCTTTCGACTTCGTCCTGAATTGTCACGCTCGTGTGATTTGCCATGCTCCTCGGCTCCGGTGTCGACTCTGTTCGGACTCTGCAGATGCTGGAGCTCTGCTCTATGGGGAGCTCAATGAACTATGTCTCTCGAGTCTTGTAGATGACGAGGAGGAAGGTGAGCTGAGCGTGCTTTATATAGCCTCCGTTCCTAAAAATTGTCCACTCTTTCGTATTGAAAGAAACGGGTCGATCGCCAAATGAACGGGACGTCCCGGTTTTCTCCATTGTGGAGGGGAGCCGGGGAGGTATTCGCTGTCTTTCTTTCTGAAGTTTCTTTTCCTAAAATGACGGTCCAAGTAATTTCCCAGAAAGAGGGGTTCGACCAGATGTGTCTTCGGCCACGGCATCTTTAATCACTTGAGAAGTTAAGATACGAGATATGTACGGTTCCTTTGGCGAGAATGGATTCGATGAGTGAATCAGCGAACGATCGAAAAGATACGAGACTCAAATTATTGATTGAGAAGTTATGACATCAATACGAGTAGGAGTCTCGACGGTTTGGTTCAATTTGGTTTGGGTTTTCGGTTGGGATTTTCGGGCAATCCGAACCGAACTGTTTTTGTGTGTATTAACTTTGAACTAAACCGCGTTGAACATCTTAACTGAACCGTTTTGGTTTGTATTAATTTTGAACTAAACTACGCCCGAAACGAATACTTGGTTCATTTTGGATTGGATCGGCTCAGTTCTTTAGTTTTCTGTTCTAAAATATTAAAAAGACGTTTAGTAAAAAATGAGAGAGATTGTATAAATTATAATATCAAGAAAGGGGGCGAAACTATGAACCAGAATATATAAGAGTTATTTTCTTTCATTATTACGAACATAAAATGCACGAAAATTCGATTCAGTTCCGATTTCGGTTGGTTTTGACACTCCTAAGTACAAGCAGAGCGTTGAATGTGGTGGCACTCGTGGTGTTTCTCCCGGAGCCAATTGCTATATATTAGTTAAGTGCTCCGTGCCCGACCGATTCTCTAGTGCTAGACTTTTTCCTTCATCAAATGCTTCGCCAATGCGCCTTAATAGAGTATCTTTATGCACCGAGCTATATCTAGCTCGAATCAAAACCTTAGCCTGATAGAGTTTTGGCGGATATTGGCGGTAATGGCATATGCCCTTCAGAGTCTTGTCGTCAATTGCCTAGGGGCCCAACTAAGCTTAGCGGGGAGTTAGGGATATCATCCATCACTTTGATTCGGAATTCACATCCAAGATTCCTTCTTCGAAGTATTCGTTGAAAGCTGATATTAAATGGAAGAGGCCACCGAATACCACGTCGAGCATACCCGATTAGAGTCATCTTCACTCAAAAACATAAAAATTTAGCCATTTTATCTCAATGGCCCCATCTATACCGTTTTATATGCCTCTTATGATGATCTAGACGTTCGGTCCTTTTCTTTGTTTTTATTTTTGTTTTTGTTTTTGTGGCAAAAACATGTTCGGTACAACCCATTTATCTATTGAGTTCTTTCTTGCTTTCTTAATTTTTTTTATTATTGACAATTTGAGATTTTTTTTCCGCTTAAATTGAAGAATGAATGATGGATTCGATTATTTAAAATAAATTAAGGAAACTCACGTTACTTATCAAGTAATAAATTGAAAGAAAGGTATTTAACAATTTGTTTTTTTCTGTGAACGAGGGTGTTGTTCCGCACGAGCACACAAGATTTCCCTTTCTCAAATTCGGTCCTTAAATTTTGATTTTGTTCAATTTGATCCTTACACTCTCACGTCAAACTAATCTAATCCTCCTAATTAAAGCAGGATGTTGCCATCAGATGTGCAATTTAGTTTAGCTACTTGTTGGCATATCAAAATCCAAATTATTAAGAAACTGTTTTTCGCACTCTCCTGAAAAAAAGTAGTAATTTCGCAAAATTAACATCTCTCGTCTGCATTTTATTTATCCATCTAACTAATTGACGGGGGATTGGGGAAAATGAGCTTTTCTAAGACGCGTTTTGCAGCGGCACACATTGAAAGAAACTGTGCAGTCGACCGCCCAAAAGAAACGGGACGTCCCGACTCTTGAGTTCTTTTCATGAATTGGATCTGGAGCGACGAAGGGGATGCCCCACATGTCTTTATCCATCAAAAAGAGACAAATGATGACTGGCAGTGACGTAATGTGAACTGCGAAGGAATACAAACGTTGTCAAAAACCGTTGGAAACGTCCTCCTCGTTTATTGGGGCGCTAATTTGCTGCCTAATTGTCAGAAAAAATGAGCTATAAGCTTGAATTGTATAAGTGAATTAGTTTAAAAAATGGGAAATCGTCTTCATATCCATCTTCTCCTCGCCGGAAATCTTTGTTCTAAGGAAAGGAACTCTACAAATTTCTCTCTTTTTTTGTTTTTTCAAAAAGATTGAAAATCTTAAAAGGTTTGATGTAACTCATTTTTATTTTTGATCTAGTTGTCGAGAAAATTAAAAAAGGAATTTCCTTGTTCCAAGATATATGATCTCTGCTCTAAAATCATTGGGTTTTGCATGTTGTACGGTGCGGGTGGAAATTCGATTATTGCAATCTCAAATCTTCTAGACGATTGCACGCTATTCTGAAGTACTAGAACTGATGCAATTTTTCTATAATACTGTGGGACCAGGCGTTTTAAACTTCCAGGAAAGGTCAAGGTGTGGAACGTCCTTTTGGAAACAAATAATCATGTAATTACAAGGTCAACAACTCCTTGCTCAAATCTCTGACTCGAACTTGTCGGAATTTATATATATATATATATATATATATATATTCATCTTTTTTGGCTTTTTTTTTTTTACTCTAATGTGATCATTATTGACGATGCTATAACATGTGTCATAATCATTGGATTAGCTTCTTAAGATGTGAATTTATCATTTTAAAACCCCCTCTTTTTCACCATCAAGGCTATGTCTGATGAAACGCCGGTAGAGGAAGATGTGAATTTAATTTCTTTCTTTCTTTTTGTTTTTGTGAAAAATTATCATATCATTCATGAATATGTTGTACGGATGTCAATTTAGTCTTACATCTTTCAATTTTAATAATACCATACATGATCCACCTAAGTAAGAATTTAGTAAGATCAAGTCGATTGTTGTTCAAACAACAAAACATCCTAATAGGAAAAATGAGAAATTGATAAATGTTTTTCCATGATTGCTTCATGTTATTCATGAAGTGATGCCAAAGAGCACGAGGAGAGTTATGGAAATTGCGATGAAGTTTCGCTTGTTTTTAAGTAAATCCATAGTTTCGATAAGAGCTAATGACCTTGTAAACCAGTATATGAAGAAATCCTAGATTAAAGAAATTGTGCAAATTAAAATACTTGATTGCAGAAATTGAAAATTGGTGGATTCAATTGCCAAGCTACATATGCAGATCTGAATACAAAAGTATCCCCAAAATTGTACATAAAAAATGAATTTTCATGGACAAAGTACAATTATAATAATTCCATTAATGTTCAAGGAATATGTATTAATATTTTTTCATTTTTATAAAGCTGTTTAAACAATAAATACAAAAAATTCATTTCTCCACAATAGCAATGCCAGTGCTTATAAAATGAGGGTTGTTTCTTCCTCCATCCATTCATGGTTAGAGGGAACTTCTTGCACTGTTCAAATTACATGTGTTGGACATATATTTAGGATGAGGTTAATTGTAGTTTACCTTAATTATAATTAACTCTAATTGCTTTCTCTCCCTATATATCGGGGTCTTTTACTCTTCTTTTGGTAATATACATAATATTACATTCTTCTCTTTTTTACTACAAATCTCTTCAAATCATTATAGGCATCTATTTGCCTTCCTAATCACATATTTCCACACTTTAAACGTAAGCAAAAGTCCAGCCCGCGAGAGGGGCAAATTTTAGAATATTTAAAAGTGAAAACCCACTCATTTATCTAATAGTTTAATATTTTTATACCGTTGGCAGTGATCCATCAAATCTTACAGGGCTGAGAAAGTTTCCTCTAATCAAAATTGGACGAAAATATGGCCCTAATCTATTTAAAGTCCATGCATCTCAAGATCAAATCGTCGGTCATAGGTTTATTAATAATATTTTCTGTATTGGATACGAGTATTGATATGAATAAAATTATACATATGCCAACAGTTATTGGTGAAATTCAACTTTGTCATGCTTGAAGACACTTTTGCATGCAATCCAATGATGGATCAATAGGGGCTGAGAATGGATTTGGGCTACATGAAGATCGTGTTCCATTGTCGTGTTGATGGGCCTCCAGTGAGCAACGGCTTCATCATTGTCGTGTTTGGAAGCTGTACAATTGAGGCTTTTGATCTCTCTTCCCCCTCACGGCAAAAGGTCGCCAGGTCCAAAGGAGGAGTCCGAAAGTTGAGCCCGACTGACTTGGTGTAGGACTAAGTGACACACTATTCGGCCCAATAAGTTTAAAGGTTTTCTTGTAAAAAAATTTCAAGATGAAATTACCAAAAATCCGATACTGCTATGTCCGCCCAAACTAATCTTCATTTCTCCAAAAAAAAAAAAAAAAATGTAATCACCCAAATCTTAGATTGGGAAATACGCTTTAATTTGCTAATTTTTCCCTAAGAGTTCGCTCACATTTCGAAAATCTGCTAAAATTCTTAAACTTTTACGACACAAAAATTAGTTTTGGATTAATGCAATGCAGTACAGATGTACCAACTTGAAATTTTTTGTGAAGTGAAAATTACTGTATGGAAATATAGTGTGGGAGTACTAGTTTGAGATTTTTTCCTAGATAAAAATTAAATTTGGGTATATGTGATATGAGTGGATAAATTTAAAGTCTATGATGATATTAACCCAAATATTCACTCTAGTATTTAAAAATTGCTACAAAAACCCACACAATTAAATACTATCTTTTTGTTACACTTTTGCCTCTCGTACTATATATATTTTTATAGGTTTGACCCGCCCGCCTGAGGATTAGGGGGACCAATCATTATCAAAGATTAATTATCATAGTCCACATGAAATTCACCATAACCGATGTCGCTTGACTGGTGTAACTCCACGCAAACTTGAACAAGTATTTTAGGCGATCATGGAGTGCGGTAGCCAGCGATAAAGGAATTTCATTGTGTTTCATGAAATTACGAGGATGTTACGAGGATATTACAACTTCGAGCCACCTTGTAAATGAATCTTTGCCCAATTTGTACCTTAAGCATTTGTTACCTCATATGGAGAGATTTCTTTGCTTCTGACTTGTTTTTAAAGCTATAGCAATGGGTGAATTGATCTCGGATATTGGGGCTCCAAGTGGACGAAGTACCAAACTAGGAGCAAAGAGTCGGAGACTATATCGTGATCATTTCTCAATTACTTTTTGCTTTTGTTTAGTCTAAGTCATCACTAGTTGATCTTTGGTGTCCACGGCAGGTTATGTGGTAAAAACAATAATTTATTGACCCACTAAAAAAACGGTACGTATTAAAAGTTTTAAGGTCATTTCAGATATGAATCCGATGAGTTGGGCTTTCCAAGCTAGATTACCTCTAAGGAATCCTTTTTCATTACATGAAAAGTTCCATGGGATGTTGAAGATGTGGACAAAACGTACACAAAGGATTCATTTTTTTTTTCCGCTTTTTGTGGTCTACGAGATGACAAATTTTGTTCCATCCTTTTTTTACTGGTTGGCAGAAGGATCAACTTGTTGGTCACTCTAATTTGATTCATTTCGCAAGATCCATTTCTCTTGAGTATGAGTTATAGGAATTAATCTCTGGAAAACTCATAGGCAATTCCCAAAAGAAAACAGAAAAAAAAAAAAAAACAATTCGGCCAAAAAGAATATTAGAATAATCGTTTAGATAATTTGGCAATCGAGAAATGTTCACCAACTACAGAACATGCATATGATAACATTCTCTGGTCCATAAATCATACGCATTTATGAAAAATGACATGCAACAAGATGATATACAAGAACAGTATGGTTGCAGTAACTTCAAAAATCAAACTGAATTTTGAAAATGACATATCATCGAATGGCTGAATAATCTCTTTAAACTAATTGGAACTTCGTGCGAGTAGACCAAATGATGCTAAAGCAAACAATAGCAAACACATATTGACGACCAGCCATATGACGAGAGACAAACTTGTCCAAAGAAGCAATTCAGAGTAGATAACTCCAAAAACTATGTACAAATATAAGCATATTGGGTTTGGGCTCTTGGCTTAGGTCACTTCGATCTGTGCTATAAAATAGATGGATTCGCAAATGATGTAAATCTTTAGAGCCACGTGACTTAATGCCTCGGTTTGTTGTGAAATGAAATGCGCAATGGTAGACAATTTAAACGGGATAAATATAATATGGAATAACTTTGTTAAGTCAAACATTTCCTGTTATTACTGCTATTGTGATTGTTTATCGTTTGTGTACCATATCAGGAGAAGGGAATTAATTGAAAGAAACCAGGTTTAAAAGGGAAAAAAAATCTAGCTACTTAAACAGAGTTCTTTGAGCATATTCATACGAATGAATTTCATACTTTTTGAGTGTCATTGTATGATCGGCCATGCTGTGGAGAAGGTGGAGCTCAAGAAACTCCGTGAATGTTTTCGTGAAAGACAAAGTGGAACAAGCATTTGGTTGCAGAGTATATACAGAGGTCTTCCTTCTTTCATTTTTTGTGTTCCTGAGTGTCTCACGACAGCCAAGCCACGAGCGAAATAGTCAATCTCATTAGAATCGAGACAAGCTCATGTGAAGCTTCCTAACCATGACGATACGATTATCTTCTCATTTAATACTTCAAAAAAGTTTACAACGTTAAAATGACCAGACCCTACGATTCTAATATTCTGAACAAGTTGACAAGATTGTCTCTTTCTAATACTAAAAAAGTTTACGATCTTGATATGTCTAGATTTTAATCAAATTTACTATTCGAAAAAAGTTTACTCAACTACTAAAGTGATGTGGCTTAGAAAACCCAATTTATTATAGGTTAAATATCACAAAAAACCCCAAAACCATGTTAATTGTGACACAAACAACTTCAATTTTTTTTTTTGTATAATCAAAAACCCTAAATTTTCTCACAGTGATGCAAATACCCTTAACTTTTTTGTGTCACAAAAAACAAAAAAACACACACACACGCACACGCGCACACACACATGCGCGCACGCATGTTTAACATATATACCATCAATTTCAATTATATTCAAAGTATACCCTAAATTTTCTCACAGTGATGCAAATACCCTTAACTTTTTTGTGTCACGAAAAACACACACACACACACACATATATACATATATATAATTTTCTTACAGTGATGCAAATACCCTTAACTTTTTTGACTTTTTCACACACACACACACACCATCCCACCATCCACCATCCACCATCCATTTCAATTATATTAAGGGTATATTTGTCACGCTAATATAAGCTCAAGACTTTTTGACACAAAAAACAGTTTTGGGTATTTGTATCGGCATCAACAGGTTTAAGATTATTAGTGACACAAAAAAAGTTGAGGTATTTGTGTCACAGCGATCATAGTTTGGAGTTTTTTTTTTTTTTTGTGGTATTAACCATTTATTATGGTTTTGCGATGTATTATCTAAAATGATTGAAAAAATTTTAATACTTCAGTTTTATCATATCATTATTATTCTCTTTCAAAAAAAAAAGAAGAAGATGATAATATTAGGTTTAAGCAAAAGAATTGAACCGATTCGGCCGATTCTAGGCGATTCTCGATTCCTAAAATTTTGGACCGGCGAATATCAATTTGATTCCCGGTTGTAGGTGTATATCACCCACTCAGACCACATGGATCGGATTGATTAATTCTAATTATTCCAAATTTTCAAAACATTAATTTATATTATTTTCTCTCTCCAAGTCTCGAACTCAGTCACATTCGTCGCTCATGCCTCTCACTCTCATTTCTCTTAGTCTCAGTCACGTGGCTCAATGCCTCTCACTTCTCGCGGTTTCAATCATGTTCATGCCTCTTAGGGAATAGAAAAGTAAAACAAAAGGAAATATGGTTGGTTCCTAAACCCACTTGGAAACCAGACTGAGAGCCAAGTTCCTAATTCCACATACTGGAAACCGGGGAATCAACCCATCCTAGAATTGATCACTTTGAGATGATATGACGTTTCATTCGATATAGAGTGGATTGACAACGTAACCTACCAAAGGCATCAAAGATCACTAAGTGATGACTTGGACTAAAGAAACCAAATAATAATTAAAAAATAGTCATGATGGAGTCTTTTGACTCTTTGTTTAGCATGTGCTTTTTCGTGCACTTGGAATCCCAATGTCCAAGCCGCTTCACCAATGAATCAAAAGTGAGAAAATCGCTCCATATGAGATGGAAAGTACGTGAGGCATAAGTTGGGCAGATGATTATTTACAAATGACTCGAATTCGTGATATTGAATTCCTTTATTGTTGGGCCACCAGGTTCCGTGATAGCCTAACACGGCCGTTCAAAACTTTCAGACTCCTCCTTCGGATAACTTTACAGAAACAATAGAGGGGAAGAGAGTGATGAGGAGAGTGCATCGGTCGACTGTGGAAGGTCTGGCGTGCCGTGAGGGAGAGAGACGTCAAAATCTCAATTGACCAGCATCAAACACTAAAAATACCAAAATCCAGCTAACTGGGGATAGGCGATTCAAAGGCAGGTTCCATACTTTAGGCACTTCGAATTTTTCAGGAGAATATAAGGATCTCTCTCTCTCTCTCTCTCTCTCTCTCTCTCTCTCTCTCTCTCGTAATTTTTTTTAATGTGTCTGCTGATAGGCCAATATATATTGGTCGCACGGCAGACCAAAGTTCTTGAATACAGAATCACTTTTTTTTTCTGCTAACTAATGACAAAATCGCTTTTTTCTGCCAAATAATGACAACATCGCTTGAATAAAAAATTATGCAAAATACAAGCTTTTAAGACTCAATTACACATTTGTGACGAATTTTAGAACTTCAAAACACTTCTCCAAAATTTTGAGGGGTTAAACACTAGGTTTCATGATAAACGAAAAAGTGGTGCCAACTTAAATTAATTAAAGTTAAAACTTGCAAAAGCGATTTTACCGCCAAAATGCAACAAATTAACGAATTACTAGAAAGGTTTTATATGTTGCCATAATATATATTGTAATAGTGTAAACAGATCACTAGAGAACTTGCATATTTACATTTAGCATTTAATCTTTTATGATTTAAGCAATTTAAAATAATGCATACTGTAATACTATGACTGAATTAGACCAACATGTGTTGGAATAGGGCAGATTGACTTCTTAAGATGAAGCGAGTCAAGTCAATGAAAACGTCAGCTCTTCGTCCTTGAGCACAGTCCGATCTCGTTTACCGATTACACGCACAACTCCGACCATTCTCCTTTTTGTCAAATAGCAGCTTCTTTCGATTGATCATCCGACTAATTGCTCGTACAGAAGAGGGGAACCTATTACACGATGAGGTGTGCATGTGCGTCTGTGGCTGTTTTATGTAGTATTTTACATTTAATTCCTATGTATCTTTGACTTTAGGACCATCAAAGTGGATTTTCCACTTATAGATGAAGTACTGCTACAAATCCAGACATATGACCTTTCAAAATCAAATCACAACCTAAAATGCAGCATTTATGTAAAAGTTGCTATGAAAGAAAAAGTGATCAATAAAAATTTCATGAAGATGGAGCAAATATGCAAAGTTCCAAAGATTAATTGTATCAATGAAGAATTATTATAATTTAACCACACTTTTGCGTAGTCGTACTAGCACATAATACAAAGGGAAAACCTCGAACATCCATCTCACATATCGTGCGAACATCTTATGATACAAAGGGAAAAAGAGAGATAAAAGTGTGTCAAATTCCATCGTGAGATCAGCTAGACAATATCCTCCCCGACTCCACTTCCGTCACCACCAATGGCTAGAGTCACGACATTGTTATTCACAGATGATTCTTCTCGGTCTGCAACATTAATTTTCAAAAGTTCTTTGATAATCCTTTGTGATTGAATAAACAATTTTCTGAGTCTCAAAGAAATTTCTCCGCATATCGACTTGAAGATCAATTTCATCTCTAGGTAAATTTGTTGGTAATTGGGATTTGTAGCTACCATAATAAGGAAGACACCATATATACCCCACTTGATGTGAGAATTCTGTATGATCAAGTCAATCGCTACTCCAATGACGAGACATCCTAGTATGAGAAACGCGAGATTGAGGAATGTCTTTCCATGATTGCTTCGTGTTGTTCGTGAAGTGATGCCAAAGAGCATGATGAGAACTATGGCTATCGTGATGAAGGTTGCTTGCTTGTTTAAAAGTACATCCTTAGCTCCTAAAAGAGCAAACGACCATTTAAGCGAGGATATCAAGAAATCTTTCGATTTTTCAATGATGGCATCTTCTTGCTCTTCGAGTCTACCAAAAAGAATAACAAAATCTGAAATCATTAATTAATGGTGCAAGTAAATAATACCAGCTTGTGTCAGGAAGATAAAGAAGGATTAATTGGGGCAAGTTATTACTTTTGACAATATGGATGGGTTTTTCAGAAGTTGTACAAATAAAAATTCCAAGCAACATAGGAAGCCAAGTGCACTAAATGGTCGTGACCCAAAGGAGGATATAGTTCCTGAGGAACGACATAAGCATATGCAAGCAATGGAGAGTACTATTCTATGTAAATCTCGACTTGTTGAATACAAAACTGACCTCTGAGCTTCAGTTAAAATAGAGTTGACGTCAGACATTGATCTGTGCTAGCTTTCGAGCAAAGAGTGCTGATGTTTGTTTCACCTCAGCGCGAGAGGCAAAGAGTTCGAAGCGAATGCAAATTTTGTTGGGCTTCATGTCTATCGAAGTCCGTTTTTTTATAAGGGGAATTTCACGGATAAGCCTTCGAAGAAGGAGAGGTGGTGCTCCGTTTCCCACTGTTGATTTACCCGTAGCCGGGGAATTTCATGGATCCACCCTCCACCGATTCTGCAGTACTCCATTCAACGTCGATTCTCCAGTAGGACCCTCTCGGCCTACAACATCGATTGGAAAAGAGTGCTTGGGAAAATATTGTAAAGAGCAGTGCTTTCTAGTAAAAGAAAAAAAAAAAAACATAACGTGTTTACAATTCTCCAGGAGGACCATCGATTGCAAAGGGGTGCTTGGGAAAAGATTGCAAAGAGAGTCCATATTTGGTTCTCCAGTGGTACCCTCAACATATGACATCGATGGCGATGTCTTCACAATCTTTTCCCAATATACCCATCAATGGTGCTTGGGCCATCGATGGTGTTTGGGAAAAGATGGTAAAGAGGGTGCTCCTGAGAGTCTATGTTTGGATCTCCGACATCGATGGTGATGTCTTCACAATCTTTTTCCGGTATATCCATCGATGGTGCTTGGGAAAAGATTGTAAAGAGGGAACAATGGTCGATGGTGCTTGGGAAAAGATTGTGAAGACATCGCCATCGATGTCGGAGGTCCAAACATGGACTCTTGGGAGCACCCTCTTTACCATCTTTTCCCAAGCATTATTGATGGGTATACCGGAAAAAGATTTGTGATGCCTTTTTGCCTAGTACTAAATGTGAACATATTTAATTGTGAAAGCAAATGGGACTTGTAATCTTATTCCCTCTTTACAATCTTTTCCCCAGCACCATCGATGGGTTTATCGGAAAAAGATTGTGATGTCTTTTTGCCTAGTACTAAGTGTGAACATATTTAATTGGGGAGGCAAATGGGACTTGTAAAATTTGAACTCATAATCTATAACTTTGATATCGTGTGAGATTTTGATAATATTATTGCCAACTGTTCTAAAAGCTTAAGCTTGACATGATTTAGTATTTAATTATTTCAACACAACATGGACTCTTTACAATCTTTTCCCAAGCACCCCTTTACCATTGATAGCATACGTGGAGGGTCCTCTTAAAGAATGGTAAACAAGTGTTTTTACAAAGCTCTACTCTTTACAATCTTAGCACTCTCTTTTCAGGTCTCCCTCTTTTTCTCGCTTTTCCCCTTTGTTCCCATCGGGAGAAGCTTCCAGTGGGAGCTCGCATTCACTTCCTTAATGAATGTGCTTGGAAATACCGGTGGAAAAATGAGAAGCCCATTCTTAATTTGAGTTTATTTCTTACCTGTTTTTTTCATCTTTTTGTTTCAATTTTTCTTTTTTTCTTCCCTTTTGGCCATTTGGGATGAAAAAGGTGTCCCCCCTTTTTTCAAAAAAGTAGTTTATTTGGTAGATAACCAACTAGTTATTGTGTTAATAAGTTGAATATTTTTCTGTTTTCTTGTTTTGTACGATGAAAGCATTATAATAAAAGGCTAATATTACGAAAAACTCCAAACTAGTACACATGTGGTAAATTTATTCAAAAGTAAATTTTTTTATCGCGAAAAACTTAAATAGCTATATATATGACAAATTTATCTCAAATAGCAACAAAAAACCCCAAATTAATACGCTTGTGATAAATTTATTCTAAACTAATTTTTTTGATTGTCAAAATCCCCAAACTAGTGCATTTGTAACAAACACACCATCCATTAAATTGAATTAATGCTATAAAAAATCACAAAACTAGTATAACTGTGACAAACAGAGAATAAAATCCTAAACCGGTATACTAGTCAACTGTCACGTGTTATCTAACTTAGCAATTTGACAATAAAATTTAACAAAAACTAATAGAGAGTAAATTTATCACAAAAATACTGACTTGAGATAAATTTGTCAAATGTGTACCAGTTTTGGATTTTTTATGGTCAGAAAATTAGTTTGGGATAAATTTGTTAAAAGTATACTGGTTTAGGGTTTTTCGGGTATTAACATTATAATAAATAACCTAAGTACAAGTAAGAGTGAAAAAAATCATCTACTAGTTTCAATGAATGCATTTGGTTTAATCAATATTTAAATATATGTCATTATATTATAGTCCCTAGATTTTAACTGCTTAGCTTTCATTTTATTTGGTGAATCTAATGGACTATTTTTTATTTATTTCTCATGTCATCACTACACAACTTCTTGATGGATGTTTTCCAATATATGTATAGTAAAGCTTAGTAGATTGGAAATTATGAACCTCCATTATTATCATGCAAATTCAAAACAAAGGACCTTGTGAAATATTATTTTTGCCTTGATTATATGAAATAATTAGCTGTTGACAAGAAAATTAGGGCAGCTATAATTGCATTATAAGACAAACTGTTCAAACCATTTCAAATACATGTTTTCTTGTCAATTTTAAATACATCAGAATTTTCATGGAACCATTAAAAAATATATATTTTTAGTGCAAATGTACAACAATAGTAATAAGTTGCATATGCAACTTAACACAAATACTTTCCATTCAACTGCTTGGCTTCTCTAAAAAGGCTACTTAATTGGAAACGAATAATTTCCTGGAGTCACTCAATAGAAGTTTTTAGTGATATCAATAAAAGATTCAGTTTTTACTCAAAAGCAAATAAATATCAAGGACTAATTTTCAATGTCATGATGATTGATAAATAAAAGAAATGGACTTTTCCTTGTTATCCAAATTGATTCGCCAAGCTATAGCGGGACTTAATTAAGGTTAGATGTCCGTAGAAAACGCTCTAAGGACTTTCTAAAGAGTACAAATGTCTTAAAATTTGATGTGTTCCATGTCTCCATAATGCCTCATAAGGATGGTATAGATCGCCACCCGCATTGCCTAAAGATGACCAACAATCAAGATAAATGAAATAGAGAAGGCAAAACAATCAAGAACGAGTAAATTGCTTATTTATAAAATTTAGAACATTTCTTTAGCTATTTTACAAAGAACATGAAGGCGAGACACTATAAGGGTGGACGAACACTCTTCATAGTCTGTAAGAGATGGCAACCCTCATAATCGCGAAGCATGTCTCTAGCTATGCAGTTTGCCCTAGGGAGAGCCAGGTGCACCCCTGGTGAGGGTTTACCACTTCCATTTAGAGAGCACCGACAATTCATTTCCGCCCTCCCCTTCCTCTCCTCTCTCTTTGGGCCTATTTGATAATCCAATTAAGTTTTGAAAATGAACTTACTGAGATTAAGCTTGTTTAAGAACCTTAAACAGAATTGACTCAAATGATTAAATTAAGTCGATAATCCTCTTTAGTAAGTAAAGGAGGTGTCAACTGATTCTTTTCATAGAAAAGTAATTTATAGTAATTAGAATCTTATCAGATATGTCAGAAAACCTATAAAAAAGAAAGTATTTTCTCTAAATTTGGTTAGAGATCAATAATATTCAACTATCAATTTAAGTACAATCAAACAACTTTTAAATTCATTTTAGCTTTTAAGAATATCACTTAAAGCTCAGTATTTAAACTTTAGCACATAATATGGAATATCATCAATAAAAGTGGGGTTGGTTGCCCTGCGGAGTAGGGAGGACCCAGAACACTCCGAGCAAGGGTCCACCACTCTCATTAGGGAGCACCAACGGTTTATCGATGCCCTCCTCTAACTCTTTTTCCTTTATGAGCCTGCCTGATAACCCAATTAAAATACAAAATTTAATGAGATTAAACTGGTTTGACAGCCCTAAACAGCTTTTACTTGAATAATTCAATTAAGTCAATAATCCACTTAATCTAGTAAATAAAGGAGACGTCACCCAATTTGCTCAACAGAAAATATTTGATGGCAAATTTATATTTGCCATATTTTTGGAACATCTACAGATAATGGTCTTTTCTTTATATTTGGTGAGAGATTAATAATATTCAGTTATCAATTTTCTATCATCATCGAACAACTTTTAAATTACACTTTCAACACTTAAAATTATCATCACGTATAATTCAGAACCTAAATTTCAGCATTTAATTTTCCATTTTATCGAATTGGCCCTTTTGTATCCATCTCTCTTTTTCCTTTTCTTTTTCCCATCAATTTTTCAAATATGTTAATGAGCAGCAATGAATATTTAAACCTTTTCTTTTAATATTTTTTTAGCCAAAAAAATCCTACATCAGCGTCTGAGTGCCGCATCCAAAGTTCTTAAATTTATTAATGACAAAATCACTTGATTGTAAAACTTATGAGTCAAAATACTCGATTGTAGAAAATGAAAATTGGAGGACTCAATTGCCAAGCTACATAAATTACAGATCTAAATACAAAAGTATCCCTAAAATTGAACATAAAAAATGAATTTACATGGACAAAGTACAATTATCACAATTGCATTAATGTTCTAGGGACATGTGTTAATATTTTCCATTTTTATTAAGCTATTTAGACAATAAATACAAAAAATTAATGTGTCCAAAATAGCGGTGCTATTGCTAATACAATAAGGGTTGTGTTTTCGTCCATCCAGAATTAGAAGAAACTTCTTGCACAATTCAAATTACATGTGTTAGAGATATATTTAGTATTATGATTTAGGATTAGGTTAGTTGTGGTTTATCTTAACTGTAATGGAGTCTGATTGCTTTCTCTCCCTATGCATAGGGGTCTTGTTCTTTTATTCTAGTAATTTACAAAATACTCTCTTCTCTCTTTTACTTCAAAGCTCAACATGGTATTGAAGTATGAGATATTGAGTTCAAATCTTTTCAAGCCCTTATTTGTCTCATCAATTACATATTTCAACTCTCTAGACTTAGGCCAAAGTCCAGTCTATTTGTGAGGAGGAGTCTTAAAATAATTATATGTCAAAACCATGTTTTCATTTAACGATTTAAGCTTTTAGAATAATTGACAGTGATCCCATCAAATCTCACAACTTGTGAGTAGTGTTCATGTGTACTTGCAAGCTGTTAATCGAAAGGCTGGGTTGATAAAGTTTTCTCTAATAAAAAATGGAGCAAAATATGGTCCAATCTACAAACCCCTAGTAACCTATTTAAGTCCATAAATCTCAGAAGCGAATCGTCGGTCGCCACAACTTAATTCTCCCCGAATAAGTATACTTTATTTATAATATTTTCTACTGCCAATAACGAGCGTTGAATAAATTATACATGATGTCAAGGTTGGAGTTATTGGTTCAATTCGACTTGTCATACTTGAAGACAGTTTTGCATGCAAGCCCCTGTTGGATTGATAGGGGCCGAAAATGGATTTGGGCCACATGAAGATTGTCGTCTTGTTGTCGTGTTGGTGGGCCTCCAATGAGCCGGCTTCAACGATTGGTCCTCCATCGTTGACTGATACAATCTCTGTCGCTCCCCCAAGTTCGTCTACGACACAATTCCCAACGAAAAGTTTGAATATTTGAACGCTTACTATATCTGAAGACGGCTTTATACCATCCCACACAATACTATATATTCTTTTTATAGAATTGACCCATGGATTAGAGGGACCAATCATTAACGAAGATTAACTAGCATAGCCTACATGAAATTTGCCATCACCCAGCACGCTAAACTAGTGCATCTACTTGCAAAATGAACAAGTGTGTTAGGCTGTCATTAAGCGTGGTAGCCAAGCTTGGGAAAACAGCACATCCTTGAGTGGTTGAACAATCTCTCGTAAATGGTCAAAACCTTGCGCGAGTAGCTCGGACCATGCCAAAGCAAACACTAGTAAGCACATATTGATGATCAGTCACATGGTAAAAGACAAGCTCATCCAAAAAAACAAAAAAAAACTCGAAACTGAGAATTCCAAAAACAATGTACAAGTACTGATATATAGACAAGTCAAAACTTTTATTTCGTTGTTCATATTGTGATTGTTCGTTATCTCTATGTTAAATTGTGAAGAAATTAATTAGAAGAGAAAATAGATTTGAGAGAGAAAAGAAACTAGCAGCTTTACCGCGCTCTTGGCATAGATATGAAAATGAGTGAATCACGTGCCTTTCCAAAGCTGCTGATTGATTTGGCATGGCTGTGGAGAAGGGAAGCGCGAGCAGAGAACGGGGAGGATTCGAAGGGCGGGAAGAGACTTTGCAGTTGACCGAGGAGCTCCTCTGCTCTCGCTTGAACGATTTTTGTTCTGTCTTATTATCTAGAGAGTCCCCCAAATCTCACTCGCCCGTCACCCCTCTCTCCTCACCCGCCGCCCATCCCAGCCCTCCACGTGTCCCCCCACCCCACAAAACACCGTGCTCGCCCCCCGCAGTATCTTGACCGCAGTAGGAGTTAGAGGTGGTGAATTTCTTAGACCCAACCACGGTTAGAAACCGACCTGATCACTTTTGTCATCCGATGAGTTTTTTCTTTTTTTTTGGTCTGAGCATCCGATGAGTTGGGTGTCCAAGCTATTAATCCTTTTTCATCATATAGAAAGTTCTATGAAGCGTTGAAGACGTGGACAAAACGTACACAAAGGATTCATGTTTCTTCCGGTTTTTGTGGTCTAAGAAATGACGAATTTTGTTCCGTCCTTTTCTTTTCTTTTCTTTTTTGCATTTAATACCCATCATGGTCAATTCTTTTTATTCACTCTAATTTGATCCACTTTGCAAGAGTCACTGCTCTTAAGTACGTGTGCTAGGAATTAAGAAAATTGATAGGCACTTCAGAGCTCTGGATATATTCTGACATATTGGATTTAGGCTCTTGGGTTTAGTCATTTTGATTAGTGTTATGAGATAGATGACTTTGCAAATGATGTAAAACCTTATAATCACGCTACTCAACACCCTGATTTACTGTGAATTGAAATACATAATGACGAGTAGTTTCAACGATATAAATACAATGTAGAGTCTCTTGGTTAAGTTAGATCTTTCCTATTGTTACTACTATTATAATTATTTGTGATCTCTATATCCAATTAGAAATGAATTAATTGGAAGAAAAATAGATTCAAAAGAAAAGAAAACTAGCTACTTAAAGCAAAGTTTTTAGAGCACAAATTAATGAATTACATACCTTTCAAGTGTCACTGGATGATCGGCAATGCTGTACAAAAGGTAGACCTCAACGAACTCCGTGACAGTTTTGGTGGATGACAAAGTGCAACAGTCACTTGGTTGCAAAGTATATATATAGAGGTATTCCTACTTTCGTTTTCTAATATTTTCTGGGATAGAAAACAAGTGTTTTGTTGTTTAATATATTTGGGGAAGGTTCAAGATTCCTTCCGGGAAATATTAAATAACGAAACTCTGTGCATACTCGGACAAGCTCAAAGTTCAGTAGCCGAGCGCGAGCCCAAGCCCAAGCCCAAGCCCAAACCCAAAGCGAAAATAGTTAAGTCTGATTAGGATCGAGACGAATTGACGTGAAGCTTCGCCACCGAGTTGACACGGTTATCTTTTTCCGTTTAACACTTGAAAATGTTCACGGCCCTAAAATGTCCCGATTTTAATTAGATTAACTATTCGAAAAAGTTTATGAAACTACTATGGTGATATAGCTCGGAAAACCCAATTCATTATATGTTAAGTAATCACAATAGATCAGGTATAGCTCAGTTTTGCAGCGTATTATCTAAAATGATAAAAAAAAAAAAAACTTGTAATACTTCATGTATTTTCAGATCATTATGTCCTGTTTCAAATAACTAAAAAAGATGATAATATGCTATGTCATTCAGTGTGGAGTGGATCGATAAATGATTTTTATACAATATAATTGGAAAAATTATCCAAAAAGCTATAAACCTTTTAATTTTGTTAATTGAGTCATAAACTTTTTTTACATTTTGTCAATTGAGTTTATCCGATTAATTTTGATTGAAAATCGTTGACATGAATGTCGGTTATTATGAGGGGTAGAATTGGTGCTAATGTAGATCATTTTTAATGATATATATATATATATATATATATTTTACGTTTTTTTTTTTCATGTTTTCTTCCCTTATTTCTCTAGCCGGTCATTGAGCCTTGGTAATTGTTGTCGATGGGCAAGGTCAATTTGGTTGACCTCGAGCAAGCCTAGCCTAGCCTATCGCTAGTCAGGCTTGAACTCGCCAAATCTAGCAATGTTTGTCTCTTTGGATTTGGCGAGTTTTGCCCTTCTTAGCGGCCAGTGGGGGTGACCTCCGGGATCAGTTGCCTCTGGCTGGTCATCGAGGCCCAGCAACAGACTAGAGGAAAAAAAGGAAGAAATAAAAAGAAAGAAAAGAAAACGAAAAAAAGGAAAAATTGTCCATGTCCACTAACCGCACCACATTGGATAGCTAGTGCCAACGTCAATAATTTTTGACCAAAATCAATCGGATGGACTCAATTGAAAGGCTTAAGACTTAATTGACACGATTTTCAGCAAAAAAAAAAAAGGCATAATGAAAAGTTTATAACTGAATTAGCAAAACTGTAATAAATTTAGAAATTTTTGGACAAATTTTCCCAAAATAATCTACTAAAGGCACCAAAGATCACTAAGTGACTTGGATTGAAAAAAATCAAAAAATTATTTTAAAAAATAGTCATGATAGCCCCCAACTCTTTACTCTAAATATGCTACTTCGTACGAATAGAACCCCAATGTTCGAGATTAATGAGCCCATGGCCGCAGCTCATCCACAAGCCAGAAGTGAGGAGATCCCTCCATGTGAGGTAACAAATGTACATACTCTGTAACCAAGTGCTTGTTCTCGGAAAACTTGGTCCAAGAAACGCACATGAGGCCCATCGACATGACAATAAGACCATGATTTTCAAATGCCCCAGATCCATTCTTGGCCCCCGTCGATCCGTGTCACGATCTAAATTTCGAGTGCACCACCTAAGTCTTTAAATTTAGCTCGGGCTCTTCCAAACCCATACCAATTCGCAACTTAAGATTCAAATATTTAACAAGCAAATGATTAATATCTAGAAGTCGTCACTAATCAGTTTATGGTAGGTCGATTAGACACCTAAGTAAAATAATGAGAGAATTATTTTACTCCTACGAACTATAGATTAAGGGTACCGGAACTTGGTTACATTAGATTTCTCTAATACATTTTCGGTATCATTTCTTTTTAATTTTTAAAAATGTTTTTGCAGGCAGCTTGGATTTATTTTAACTTAAATTATATCATGTCAAAAGGTAATCACACGGGTGCTCAACCATTATTAAACATTCAATAAATAAAATAAATTGCATCACACAAAACAAATCACACAAAACAAATGATTTTTTTTTTTGGGTTCTCTTTGAAATTAGAATTCTTTTATAAAAAAATGCATTTTTAACTACATGACATAATTTTGCTAAAAAAAAATTTCTAATTAAATGATCCTATTATGCAAACTAGTTAATATGCATCTCATGACCTAATTTTTATTTTTTATTAGAAATTCGGAATTAATAAAAACTCTAATTAAACTATCTAAAATGAATAATTTTCTAATTTATTTTAGGGATTAATTTGACTTAAACCCTATACTATTTTAGAAAACTATTTTTTTAATGAGATAATTAAAATGTGCAAATATTATCTAAAACCCTATTTATGTAAAAAAGTTATTTAGGTCCAACCCTAACCTATTTCAAAAAATTATCTAAAAATGCAATCCTAAAAATGTAATCCTTAAAAAAATTAATTTATTAGACCTACATGTCTAATTTACTAAGCTTACATGTTCTGATGCAAGATTTTGATTTTTGATTTTTTAGAGTTTTTCCAAGGCAAGTAATTATCAAATAAACATTAAATCTAAATAATCAAGACATTCAACAAATAAATGATTAAAATAATCGAAAAAATAATCTGTTGTCTCACAAAGTTAAATCAACAATTACTTTAATCCTAAACATCACAACATAAAGCTCAAAATAATTAAAAATCTAATCCGAAATCTTACGGATCAAACTAATAATTATAATGATTAACAATTAAAATACTATTAAAAAACCCCAAAAATTAGTATAATTAAAAAAATGATCCGACATCTTATGGATTAAATTAGTAATTACAATAATTTTGGGCAAAACCCCTGAAGTTAATGCTATGAACATCAAAATCCAATGTTCCAATTTGTACAATAATGACGAAATTAAAAATATATATAATAAATAAAAATAAAAATGGAAATGGAAATATAAAAATGGAAATAAACTACCTTTACTGTTTTTTATTAACAAGAAAAACGGGCAAAGTGACGAGCTGCTGGGACGGGGGTGACCGACGTCGGAACTCCGGCGAGGGGACCGGCGGAGGTGAGCAGGCCGCGGGCTTCGGAGGCGCGGCGTCGGGCAGCGGATCCGAAGCTGCAGGCGTTGGCTGGGCAGTGTTCGGCGCTGGGTCGCGGGTTGCAGAGGCGCGGCGGCGTCAGGCTCCAAGCGGATGCGTAGGCGGTAGCCGAGGGGTCCGGCAGCTGCTGCGGGCGAGCGACGGCAAGAGGGAACGGGCTGCTGGCGGACAGGCAGTTTCTGTGGTGTGCGTCGCTGAGGGGGTTGGTCGCCGGCGTTCGGAGCTCCGGCGAGGGACAGCAACCGGCGGACCAGCAGCGGCAGAGGGCGGAACAGCAACGGCCAGGGGCGGAGCAGCTTGGGTTGCAGCGTCGGGTCGCTGGACAGAGGCCGCGGTGGTCGAATCTAGCTGCTGGAGCGGCGCAGACCGGCACAGGGTGCGGCGGCGCAGCTGGGTCGCGGGCAGAAGCGGCTTCGCTGCTGGAATCACAAGGGGGTCGGGCGGCGGTGCCGGCTCGCGAAAATCAGATGCAGGCAGCGAGCCCGGGGCTGAGCAGGATTCGGCACGGCTGCTGCAGGGGTCGGCAAAGGGGATCGGAGGCGGAGGCACGGGCGGAGCAGCTGTCGGACGCTGGGCTGGGCAGATCATGTCAAAGCAGGGACCGCGGCGTCGCAGGGAGGACGAGCAGTGGGAGGAGGCGAGAGATCGTCGCGGCGGATCAGCAGGGCGGCAGTGGTGCGGAGCAGGGCTGTGAGTCGCGGCGAGACTGGCGAAATGGCAGTGATCGGCGGCTCGGCTACCGGGGCTGAGCTTGCAAACGGCGGACGCGAGCAGGGGAGGAAGAAGATGAGCAGTGCTCTGCTTTTTACCTTTTCTTTTCTTTTCTGTTGTTTTTTTTTTCTTTTCCCTACCTCCACGTCGCTCACGTCTGTCTCTCTTTCTCTGCTACTGACTTGCTTCTTTCTTTTTCTCTGCCTTGTCAGAGAAAAGAAAAGAGAAAACAACCTTTTTTATTGATTGAAGATGGACGGAGGCTTCTTTTCCTCTGTTCTTTTTCACTCTCTCTCCTGCACGAATTCTTTTTCTCTTCCTCGCACGAATTTTTCACTCCATTCTCACCCCCTCTCCCTTTTTTCACAAAATTTGGTCCCTTTTTCAGTGGTTCCGAGCACCATCTTCCATGGCAATTTTTGAGCTTTCTTTTTTCGTTTCCTCAATTTATGATCTGCAAATTGAAATAAAATCTTGCAATTGGTTTGATTTTTCCTGGAATGTTTTGATTCCTTTCATTTTATCAAACTCCTTGCTTTTTTATTCACCTGATTTCTCTGATCGAGAATTTGCTTCCACATTTATTATGATTTGAATATTCGCCGGAGCAAAGATGGCTAATCAGCATTTCCACATTCCATTCATAATCAAATCAGGCCAATCCTCCCCTTATTTTCCTTTTATTCATTTTATTTGTTCTGATGCATTTTTTTTAGGGGTTAAAATTAACCCCTTTTTTATGCAAAAAATCCATGACTTGGTCGCCAAAATTTATGTGTCAACAATCCGCCTTTGGATTGCATGCAAAGCTGTCTTCAAGCATAAGCAATTCGAATTTCACCAATTAAGGTCACACTTGGTATACGTATAATTTATTCAATACTCGTCAACACATATTATAAATGGAGTAAGATACTTGCTCGTGGAGAATGAAGATTCATATGCCAAGTGTGGACTTATTGGTAAAAGTCGACTTCGTCATGCTTGAAGTCGCTTTTGGATGCACTCCAATGGCGGATGAATAGGGGCCGAGAATGGAATCGGGCATTGTCGTGTTGATGGGCCTCCAATGAGCAACGGCTTCAACGATTGGTTTCATTATCGTCGTGTGTGGAATTTGTGCAGTTGAGGCTTTTGATCTCTCTTCCTCCCTCGCGGCAGAAGGTCGCCAGCTCTAAAGGAGGAGTCCGAAAGTTGAGCCCGACTGAACTGGTGTAGCAATAATAAATGACACAACATAGTCCTCGACGCAATCTGCTACAAAGAGTCCTAAAGATTTTCACACGAAAATTTAGAGATGAGACTATCAAATATCTCATACTGATATATTCATGCCACATTTGTGACAGCCCAAGGAAGGGGAGGGATCCTCTCTAGTCCCACATCGCTTGCAGGGGAGTCGCGAGTCCCGCCATATAGGCGCGGGGTCCCCTTTGACTCGTATAACGCGTTTCACGTACGCTCCGCTGCGCGAAAACAAAGCCATGAGGGAGGACGGGCCGGTGGGCTGTGCCTCCAAAGCGGACAATATTATGGCTTGGGAGAGGGAAGGCCCGAGGCCCCTGCGTAACGCGTTTTAAGTCCGTGAGAACTCAGTGTCCTAAGCGGACAATATTACACAGTGGGGCCCGGGTCGTTACAACATTTATTCCAAACTAATTTTTGTATCTTAAAAAAAAATCCCAAATCACCAAAATCATAAATTGTGGAATCCGCTTAAATTTGCTAATTTTGTCCTAGGAGTTCCCTTAAGTTCCGAAAATTTATTGAAAATTCTAATTTTTTGTGGCATGAAAATTAATTTTGGATAAATGTGGCATGGATGTGCTAGTTTTAGATTTTTTGCAATGCAAAAATTAGTTTAGGCATACCAATTTGAGATTTTTCTAAGACAAAAATTAAATTTGGGTACATATAATATGAGTGTACAAATTTGGGATCTTTGATTATATTAACCCAAATATTCACTCTAGGATTTGAATATTATGTTACACTTTTTCCCTCATACTATATATTTTTCATAGGGTTGACCCAAGAATTAGAGGGACCAATCAGTACCAAAGATTAATCGTCATGGTCCACATGAAACTCCTTGCCAAATTAAACAAGTGTGTTAGGCTATCATGGAGTGTGGTAGCCAGCAATAAAGGAATCTCGTTGTCTGTCACGATATTACAAGTTCGAGCCATCTTATAGGCGAACTTTTGCCCAGTTGTATCTTAGGCATTTGTTAACTCATATGGAGAGATTCCCTTGCTTCTGACTTGTTTTTGGAGTTATGGCAATGGGCTTATTGATGTCGGACATCAGGGCTTCAAGTGGACGAAATAGCAAAATTAGGACCAAAGAGTGGGAGACTCTAACAGCACTATATTTAAATTCATTTTTGCTTTTTTCGGTTTAACTCATCGCTTATTGATCATCGATGACCACAGTAGGTTATGTGGTAAAAACAATAATTTGTCGACCCACTAGAAAAGCCGGATGTATTAAAAGTCTTAAGGTCATTTCAGATAATAAACTAGAATGCCAAGCCATAACTACAATTAAATTATATATAGGGACAATAATATAAATAGTCCATGAATTTGGCTCAATGTGCAATATGCTTTCTGAACTTTTAATTTGTTCGATATAATCCCTAGACTTTTAATATTTGTTCAAGTTGGTTCTCAGACTATATAAAAATGTTCAATTTTATTCTTCCATTAATTCAAGTTCAAGGATAATATTGAATAGTTTCCTATTATCTAAGGAATATATTGAACATTCATTAAAAGTTCAAATACCAAATTGAACAAATTAAAAGTTCAGAGATGATATTAAATATTAGGTTAAAGTTCATGAATCACATCAAATAAATTAAAATTTCAAAAATAATATTATACATTAGGGCAAAATTTAAGGATTATTCGTGTCATCTACCTTCTATGTGTGACCTTTTGTTCGATATATGATGAACTAAGCTTGCCAAGCTGTACAACCATGAGGCAATCCTTTAACGTTATATGAAAAGTTCCATGAGATATCGGACATGTGGACAAAAAGTACAAAAGGGATTCCTATTGGCTCCCCTTTTTGTGGTCTGAGAAATGGTACATTTTGTCCCATCTTCTCTTATTGATTGGCAAATGATTTCATTTGTTGGTCACTCTAATTTGGTATATTTCGCAAGATCCATTTCTCTTAAGAATGAGTCATAGGAATAAATCTTTTAAAAACTCATAGACACTTCCCAAAAGATATTAGGAAAAAAAAAAACAATTTGGCCAAAAGGGGTATTAAATGATATTAGCAGAACTGTGTAGATAACATGGCGGCAATAAGGTATGGTTTGCCAAATACATAACATGGATATGACAACATTCTCTAGTCCCTAAATTAGAAGCATTTATGACAAATGACATGCAACAAGAGGATACACAAGAGCAATATGATTGTAGGAGTTTCAAAAATCAAATTGAACTTTGGAAAATGGCACACCATCAAAAGGCTGAGCAATCTCTTCAAACCAATAAGAATCTCATGCAAATAGACTGGATGATGCCAAAGCAAACAAAAGCAAACACATATTAATGACCAAACACATGATTAGAGACAAGATTGTCCAAAGAAGCAACTCGGATCCAAGAGTCTCAAAAACTATGTATAAGTACCCGCATATTGGATTTGGGCTATTGGGTCTAGTCATTTCGATCGGTGCTATGAAATATATGACTTCGCAAATAATGTACATCTTAAGATCCACTTGGCTCAGTGTCTCTGTTAATACCTAAATTTTATGATTTTATTTAGAGTTTAATCGTGTACAAAATTAGGAATTAGACACAAAAAAAATCATCAAAAATCAAAAAAATTAATTAATTATTTATTTGAAAAAAAAAGAAAGTCTTAAAGGTCGAGTCAGGCCGGATCCGGCTTCAGCCTGGCCCGCTCTCCTTCCTTCCTTTTCTCTTCCCTCGCGCTGGGCCCGGCCTAGCCCTTTTTCCTTTTCAGCCTAGCCCGCGAACGAACTGGTCTTCTCCCTTCGGTTGGTCTTCGCGCACGACCTGCAGAAGACAGAACAGTAGGAGGAGCAGGGGGATCGGGATGGCAGGCGGCCAGCGTGATCTGCGGGTCGCAAACAGCTTGGCCGGCAGCTGGCACGGCAAGGCTCTTCGCGCGACGACCTGCAGAAAAAAAGGCAAAGAGAAACCCAGGGAGAACGGAGAGAAGTAAAGCGGAAACGAGAGAACCGAGAGGGAGAAGAAGACTCGTGGGGGTTAGTCGAGGAGCTGAGGAGCCTCCTGGAGCACCCTGCCGCTGCCGGTGAGCCGCCGACCACCGCCATTCCCACCGGAAACCAGGTAGGCCTTTCCTCGAACACTTGGCGTGCGCCTCTGAAAATGAGCCGGCCGAAGCTCATCCCAACCAGTTCGGGTGAGCTCTAGCCACCTACCTGTCTTTGTTACCCTGTTTGATGCTCTAGCATGCTTGGTTTGGAGTCCAGATCGGTGCTCGGGCCTCGGCCGAGGCAAAGTCCGTTAGGTTTTAGCGCCCCCTACCTGTTTGTCGAAATACCAAAGCGAAAACCAGCCTTTGTCCCGAACCTCGAGCCATTTTTTTGGTTGCCAGAATCCTGCTGCGACCCGGCTGGAGTCGGGCTGTCCCCCTTGCCTAGCTGAAAGCACGTCCGTCCCGCCTTAGCTGGAGACTGCCGGGCCGTTCGCCTCCGCTGTCTTCTCTGTGGCGATTGGAAGTCGTGGCCCAGGGGTCATAGTCCATCGGGACAACCCCCTCAGCCGACCCCTGTGCCGCCTCGTTGAATCCCTGACTGGCGCCAGCCACCGCCACCCCCTGGCAGAGACCTTCCGGAGTCGTGCCGTCATAGCCTCCTCTGGTCACGACCAAACGGTCATAGACCAGAAAGCTGGCCGAGTTGGGCCAGATCAAAGATCTGGCCCACTCGGCTCTTCTCTTCCATGTGGGCCCGCGTTGGAAGCCCACTTACAAGAGGGTTGGGCCCTCTTGATTAGGCCCAATCCTGGCCTCCTCTCACGCGAGCCCGACCCGGGCGGGTGTAGCCAGACTCGCTCGATCGAGTCAGACCTGGGTCGGGTTAGACCGAACTCGACCCGGTCCGGCCCTAAAAAAATATTTTATTACCTCTTTATAAAAATAATAATAATAAAAAATTAAAAAATTAAAAAATTTTCCAAAATCCAAAATTGTAGGATTTGATTAGGATTTGTTATGTCTTGCCTTCTTAGTGTAATTAAGCCTTTATTTGCTCGTATTTTGATTATATCGTATGTTTAATTTGCCTATCTAATTATATTTAATTGCACGTGTTTAATTTTACTACAATTAGGATATTGGTAACTATGATTGTTACTTTAATGACTACGCACTCGCATGAACACCTCACATGTTAGTGGATAGGTATAAAATCAATCCAAACCGCCTGACAAAAATTATTTCTTTTAAAATGAACAAGATTAGGTACCGAAAGGGCACTAATTGGTTAATTAGTGTAATCAAGTCCCCGACCCTAGATTCTCTAATTGCATAGGAAGTGTGGCATACTCTCGTGCCTCACTTGGTTTCTAACCGACCCCAATAGGCTAGTGGCGACTCCTTTTGCGTAAAATTTCTAAAAAAAAAAATCTCAATGTCACGCGGGGTATGGGCTTGGGAGAGTCCGCACCTAATCATGGGCCTTTGGCCCGTCCTTCAGGCAATACCCCCGAACCTGTTCCCTCTCCCTGAGGGTAGGTCGTGATAGTCTCGATATGCTATGAATTAAAATCACGATGGAGAACAGCTTGAACGGGGTAAATACAATGCAAAATCTCTTTATTGAGTCAAACCTTTCCTGTTGTTGTTGCAGCAGCAATTGCTTTGCATCTCTATATGGAATTGGGGTTGGCAGAATTAATTGAAAGAAAAACGGCTTTAAAAGCCCACTTAAGCAGACTTTTCTGAGCATAGTCACATAAATAATTTACATACTTTTCGACATCATTGTATGATCTGCCATGCTTTGGAGAAGGTGGAGCTTAACAAACTCTTGACTGTTTTTGTGAATGATGAAATGGAACAAGCATTTGGTTGCTGAGTATATATAGAGGTCTTCCTTCTTTCCTTTCTTAAAATCCCATAAATGTTCAAAAGAAGAGAGGGAATAAAACAATACCTCCATGCACACAAGCACCAGCAACCAAGCCAGAAGCCCGAAACAAGAGCGAAATGTTAATCTGATTAGGATCGTGACCGGCTGATGTGACGCTTCCTAGCGAGAATGACATGGATAGCTTTTCTCATCTAATAATTTAATAAGTTTACGATGCTAATATGTCCAGATGATAATCTGTCTTGATTCTAATATTCTGACCAAGTTGAAAAGATTGTCTCTTTTTAATGCTTAAAAAGTTTACGACTTGATATGTCTCGATTTTAATCATATCAACTCTTCAAAAAAGTTTACAAAATTACTACAGTGATATGGCTTGGAAAACCTAATTCATTATGTTAATCACAACGGACAAGGAATAGCTTGGTTCTAAAGTGTCTTGTCTAAATTGACCGAAAAACTTTAATACTTCTGGCCTTATCAGCTCATTATTGTCATGTTTCAAATAACTACAAAATGATGATTGTGATGATGATGATAATTGTTATTATTACTAGGGTGAGTAAAAAAATGGGAAAATTACCAAAAAAAGTCCTAAACCTATTGTAATTGTGCCAATTTAGTCCTAAACTTATTTTTTTGACCAATTGAATCCTAAACCTTTTACAATTATTCCCGATCAATCCATCCAGCTAAAAATAGCCGGCCGGTGCTTGACGTGGCAGCCGGTTGCGCCGGCGACATTTTTTTAGTAATATTTTTTTTTTGAATATTTTATTAATTATTTTTATCTTTTTTTTCCTTTTTTTTTCCCCTCTCCCTCCTTCCTCCTCCTCTCCTCCTTCTTCCCTGGGCTCCGGCGACCGGCCAGAGGGGAGGGCTGGCCGGTCGCCGGACTGAGGCGGTCGGCGGAGCTAGCCCTCGCCAGATCCGGCGAGGGGGGCCTCGTCATTGCCGGGTTTGGCGAGGCGAGCCCCGCCCGATCGCGGACGGCGCGTGCCCAACGGGCGGCGGGCGAGCCCCGCCGGATCCGGCGAGGGCTCGCCTCGCGGTTGCCGGGGGGCGAGGCGAGCCCTCGCCAGATCCGGTGAGGGGGGCTCGCCAACGGTCCAGGAACTGATCTAGAGGAAGAAGACCTTGGAGTTGCCGACGGAGGCGGCGAGGATGAGGCGGGAGTTGAGGAGGCCGAGGATGCCGCCGCAGATTTTGGAGAGCTCGGCCTCGATCTTGGCGCGGTAGTCGCGAATCGCGTCTGGCAAGGCGCTCCTCGCCGGATCGGTGAGGGCTCGCCTCTCGGTCGCCGGGCGAGGCGAGCCCTCGCCAAATCAGGCGGGGTTCACCTCGCCAGACCTGGCGACGGCGAGGGCTCGCCCCGCCGGCCGCCTCAGTCCGGCGACCAGCTAGCCCTCCCCTCTGGCCGGTCGCCGGAGCCAAGGGAAGAAGGAGGAGAGGAGGAGGAAGGAGGGAGAGGGAAAAAAAAAAGGAAAAAAGAAAAAAATAATTAATAAAATATTTTAAAAAATAAAATATTATTAAAAAATGTCGCATGTGCCGGCCGGCTGCCACGTCAGCACCGGCCGGCCATTTTTGGCCGGATGGACTGATCGGGAATAAGTGTAAAAGGTTTAGGACTCAATTGGTCAAAAAAATAAGTTTAGGACTGAATTGGCACAATAACAATAGGTTTAAGACTTTTTTAGTAATTTTCCCGTAAAAAAATGAACTGAACCAGAGTCAAGTTTGGATGATTTCTGATTCCTAAAATTTGGTACTGGTGAATCAAATTGGTTCCCAATTCCTGGTGCGGACCCACCCTCCTCGACAATCTAGATTGAATCGATTTTTTTTTTTAATTCTTATTATTCCGAATTCTTAAAAACCCTAATTCATATTATTTTCTCACTCAAGGTCTCAAACTCAGTCACACCACACTTGCCGCTCATGTCACTCACTCTCACTTCTCTTAGTCTTAGTCTCACAGCTCTCACACCTTCCTTGTGGTTCGCGGCTCAATCCCTATGGCTCGAGGCCTCTCACTTTTCCATCTTAGTCAAACTCACACCTCATGGAATATGAAAATAAAAATAAGAAAAGCCTCGTACTCATGCCTCATGGAATATGAAAATAAAAATAAAAAAGGTGATATGGCCGGTTCCTAGACCCATCCAGGAATTGGATTAGACCAATCGGTTCAGTTTTCGTGTGTGTCCAAGACTAGTGGGCTAGTTGTTGGTTCAACAAATAAGGAACTAGTCCAATTTTGAACCAATTACTGTTAGATTATGACATTTCATTCAGTACAGAGTGGATTCACAAATGATTTCGCTCGCAACATAACCTACTAAAGTCATCAAAGGCATGAAAGATTACTAAGTGACTACCTGGACTAAAAACAACAAAAAAACAATTAAAAAAAAGTCATGATAGAGTCTCTGACTCTTTTTTCTTTTCTTTTTTTTTTCGGTCAGAGTTGACTCTTTATTTAGAATGTGCTTTTTCGTGCACTTGGAATCCCACTCTCCAAGATGGATGAGCCCATTGCCCTAGCTTCATCAATAAATCAGAAATGAGAAAATTACTCAATATGAGATGGAAAGTTGCCGAGGCATAAGTTGGGCGAATAATTATTTACATATGAGTCGAATTCATGACATCAAGAAAGACACTGTAATTCCTTTATTGTTGTCACACTTGTTCAAAACTTTCAAACTCCTTCGGAGAACATTACAGAAACAATGGAGGGGGAGAGAGCGATGAAGAGAATGCATCGATCGACGATGGAAGGCGTAGGGATTTGTGCCGCGAGGGAGAGAGAGACTCAATTTTCCGACATCAACCACAAAAAAATACCCACATCTAGCTGATGGGAGATAGGCGATTCAAAGGCAGGTTCCTTGGTCTAGTGTTATGGGCCGATCGATTGGGATCGTGACCGCGCGGCGACTCGGGCTATTTTGGATCATCCAAGCCAAGCCTTGCTCGATCAAACGCTCACTCACTCGTATACCCGGATCGTAGAGAGAGAAAGTTTAGAGAGAGAGCTCTGGAAAGAAAGGAGCTTTGATATTACTGAAATAGTTGGATGATTACAAATGAGGGAGGACACCCCTTCTTATAGTCGAGGCCCTTGGATTACATACGTTGATTTAGATTTGATCCGGCGGATGAGATCGCACCGCCTCAACTACCGGCATAAATGCTAACTATCATCTACCGACATAAATAATGGAAGAGACTTCTAGAATTAGGCGTAATGACAATGTCGCCCGCCTTTGGAAACTTCAGGGAGAAGACTTGGTGAAAGGCCGAGTGAGAGCAGGAGGTCCTCCACGGATGAGTCACGGCCGTCCCTTGGGAACCTCTCGAATCGGTCCTCTTTCGGCCCGTGACACTAGGCACTACGATTTTTTCAGGGGAATGTGGGAATCTCTCTCTCTCTCATGTAATTTTTTTTAAGTGTCTGCTGATGGGCCAATATATATTGGTCCCACGGCAGAACAAAGTTTATGAATATATTAATGACAAAACTAAATAATCACAGATTACTAGAGAGGTTTCATGCATTACCATAATATTTATTGTAATAGTGTAAACAGATCGCTTGAAAACCTGCATATTTACATTTAACATTAAATATTTTATGAATAAAGCAATTTTAAAAATGCATACTATAATACTATGACCATATTAGATCAACATGTGTTGGAATCAATCAGATTAACTTCTTAAGATAAGGAAACAAAGGAGCGAGTCAAGTCAATGAAAACGGCAGCTCTTTGTCCTCGAGCAGAGTCCAATCTCATTTACCAATTATGCACCCCTCCCCCCCCCCCCCCCCAAAAAAAAAAAAAAAAAAAAATTCCCCAAAAAAACAAAAGCTCTGACGAGTGTGCATGTGCATGTGTGGTTATTTTATATAGCATTCCGCGTCCAATTCCTATGTATCTTTGATTTAGGGTCATCGAAGTGAATTTTCCACTTATAGATTAAGTACTGCTTCAAATCCAGACATTTGACTTTTCAAAATCAAAATCACAACCTAACACGCAGCATTTATGTAAAAGTTGCTATGAAAGAAAAAGTGATCAACAAGAATTTCATAAAGATGGAGTAAATATGCAAAGTTCCAAAGATTAATTGCATCAATGAAGAACTATTATAATTTAACAACACTTATGCGTAGTTGTACTGGCACATAATACAGAAGGAAAACCTCAAACATCCATCTCACATATCACACAAACATCTTACAACCCAAAGGGAAAAGGGGAGATAAAGTGTGTTGAATTCCATCGTGAGATCGACTAGACAATGTCCTCCCCGACTCCACCTCCGTCACCACTAACGGCTAGAGTCACAACAATGTTATTCACTGATGATTCTTCTCGGTCCGCAACATCAATTTTCAAAAGTTCTTTGATAATCCCTTGTGATTGAAGAAACACTTTTTTGAGTCTCCAAGAAATTTCTCCGCACATGGATTTGAAGATCCATTTCATCTCTTGGTAAATTTGTTGGTAATTGGGATTTGTAGCAACCATAATAAGGAAGAAACCATAAATAACCCACTTGATGTAAGAATTTAGCACGATTGAGTCAATTACTACTCCAATGACGAGACATCCGAGTATGAGAAAAGTAAAATTGATGAATGTCTTTCCATGATTGCTTCGTGTTGTTCGCGAACTGATGCCAAAGAGCACGATGAGAACTACGGCTATTGTGATGGTGGTTGCTTGCCTATTTAAAAGTACATCTTTAGCTCCTAAAAGAGCAAATGACCATTTAAGCGAGGATGTCAAGAAATCTTTCGATTTTTCAACGATGGCATCTTCTTGTTCTTCAACTCTAACAAAAAGAACAACAAAATCTCAAATCATTAATTTAAAGTGCAAGTAAATAATACCAAGCTTGTGCCAGGAGAATATAGATGGATTGATTGTGTAAGTTATTATTATTTTTTTTTATCAAGGATGGGGTTTTCAGAAGTTACACAAATAAGAATTTCAAGCAACATAGGAAGCCAAGTGCACTAAATGCTCGTGACCCAATGGAGGATATAGTTCCTAAGGAACGACATGCATATATGCAAGCAATGGAGAGTACTAATCTAACTGAATCTCAACCGTTGGAATGCAAAACTGACCTGGTCGAAGAAAAGTCGATGTCAGACATTGATTTGTGCTGGCTTTCGAACAAAGAGTGTTGATGTTCGTCTCCCCTCAGCACGAGAGGCAAAGAGTTCGCAGCGAATGCAAATTGTGTTGGGCTTCTTGTCTATCGAAGTCGGGCTTATGTAAGGAGAATTTCACGGATAAGCTTTCGAACAAGGAGAGGCGATGCTCCTTTTCCCACTCTTAATTTGACCCATAGCTGGGGATTTCATTGATCCTCCTCTCCACCGATTCTCCAGTAGGACCCTCGATCTATAACATTGATGGAAAAGGAGTGCACGGGAAAGGATTGTAGGGAGCAGTGCTAAGGAAAAACTTTTGTACCGTTTTCTTTGTAAAGTTTTTACAAAGGGCTGCTCTGGCACTCCTTTTCAGGCTCCCCCCTTTTCTCGCTTTTCCCCATTGCTTCCATCGGGAATAGAGATGAGCATAAGTCCGAAATAAAATTTAGAATCGAAAAATTAGATTGATGATATGGCATCCCAACATTTGACCCCGTTTCGAATATATGGAATAGTTGTTTCGCTAATGCACTTATGGTTATTTTACTCGGGATGACCACTCACGAGTTAACTAATTTATTAGGTGAGGTCGTTAAGAGATATAAACGTGACAAACTAGAGAATTCGATCAGAAATCGAACGCTTGACCATAATAATCGGCAAGGGTCAATATGACACCGTTATAAATCAATTAGTGAACGGATATAAGTCAATTCGATGGAATCACGTAGTCGAATTGAGGGTGATTCCACACGATTGCGATATTCACGTCGAACGGTAATAACTTGATTTTCGAATTGATATTATACTCGGGACATGTAATTGAAACCTCGCGATTATGTGACAATGGAGAATCCTTTACGATTCGGAGATGCACAAACGTGGATTGAAAATTATCGACCACGGGTCAAACGCACTAAAATCTCTAAAAGCTACCCGATAGGTTAGGTCGTACAAAAGTCGCGTTCGGTCGATTTTAATCACGAAATTTAATTCGATTTCAGGAATCGGACGTTCGAGCGTGTCACGATTTATTTATTGATGTCGTCTCGGAGAATTTTTGACGAGTTTGGAATTTTGCAGAAAAACGGTTTTCGGACAAAAAGAAAATAGAAAGTGAAATTCGGATTAAGAGGAAAAAGGGGAATTTGCTGCCCAAAAAGAAATTATTTGTGAGAAATTAGAAGAAATTTGGTGACTGAATGACCATTTGACTTTGAGGGCATGAAGATTGTGAGGGCACATGGCATATGTAACGAGGGCTTATATATTTCCCTTAGCTTCTCATTGGTCATTCTCTTGACTTTCTTCTCTCTCTCCCACCATTTTTCCTTTCTTTCATGCGTGCGCGCACCCCCTCATCCGACCACCTCCCTTCTACTTCTTCTTCTTTCATTCTGCCCTCACGCTCTTTTTACGACCCAGGGTTTGGGTTAATTGTGGTTCATCTTAATTTAAGTTAAGTCTAATTCCTTTCTCTCCCTATATTTAGCAGTATTATACTTTTCTTCAGGTAATGGACGTAGTATTACGCTCTTGTCTCTTCCTCTTCAAACCTCAACATGATATCAATGAAGGAGGTCCTGAGTAAATTCTTTCCAAACCCCTATTTGACTTTCCAATTTCATATTTCCACGCTTTAAACTTAGGCCAAAGTTTAGTCTACGCGTAAGAGGGAGTATTAAAAATTAATTTTTTACATGTAAATGATGGAACCACTCCCAATTCAAGATGAAATTAATTTGGGTACCCATAAACTAAAGATTCACACCTAGGATCTCCCTGCTCCATTTCTGGTGAGGATTGATTGGATGATCAATCAATCTTCCCATTATGAGCCGGGAAAAAACATGCTACTTAGGTAGTTTGATTAACTCGAATATTGCATGTGGGTGGTGGAGTTGAAACTCTTATGTAGCTTTTCTCGAAGTCAAGGTAGAGGAAATGTCCGGGCCGCAAAGAAGCTGCTATATGACAAAAACAAGGAGAATATGTCCGAGTGGGGGTAAGTGGCAAATTAGATCGAACAGTGCTCAAGATAAGCAGCCGGCGTTTCCATTGACTTGACTCTCTACAGTTTCATCATCTTAAGAAGTTAATCTGATTGGTTACAAGGAGGATCATCAAGGCGATTCATTTCAGAAGAATGAATGAAGTTATTAATATAAAGTTCAAAAAGTTCCGAGTCGATTTTGCAATTAGAGATTAAATACTGCTTCAAAACCTGGCATTTCACCTTTCAAAATCAAAACCACAGCCTAAAATAATGTGATGTTCCTACGGGAAAAAAAAAGTGATCGATGAAAACTTCATTAAGATGGAGCAAATATGCAAAGTTGCAAATTTAATTTATCAATGAAGAACGAGTATAATCTGATTGCATTTTTGAGTGTTGTACAAACACATAATACAAAGGAAAAAGTTAGCACATCCATTTCACATGCTGTACAAGCATCTTATTATACAAAAGGAAAGAGAGAGATATAGGATTGTGAATTGCATCATTTATCAAATAGACAATGTCGTCCCTGACTCCGCCTTTGTCATTGCCAACCGGTCAAGACGCAAGGTTATTCTTCATCGATGATCTTCTTTGTCCGCAACATTAATTTTCAAAAGATTTTCAATAAATAATTGTAATTGAATGAACAAGTTTTTGAGTCTCAAAGAAATTGTTTCCCACATGGACTTGACATTTTGTTTCATCGCCTGAAAAAGTTGGTAATCGGGATTTGTAGCTACCCAACCAAGGGACATATCATAGATAACCCACTTGATGTTAAAATTGGTATGATCGATTTCTGTGCTATTCCAACAACGAAACATTCTAATATGAGAAATGTGAAATTGATTAATGTCGTCTCACAATTGCTTCAAGCCCTTCGCAAATTGATGCCAAAAAGCATTATGAAATCTATGAATTGGGATGAAGGCTGCTTGTATAGATAATCCTTAGCTCTGATAAGAGCTGCTGACCACATAAGCGAGGATTTCAAGAAAATTTTTTATTTTTCAACGATGCCATCTTCTTGTCCTCTGAGTCTACAAAAAAGAACAACAAAATCTGAAATTGTTAATTTAGAATTCAAATAAACAATACAAGCTTGTAGCACGAGAGGTCCCCCCACACGCTTAAATCTTGCTCGATGGAAACTTACTTATCCACAAATGAAACCGCAAGATGGTTAAAATAAACTGTATATGCGAAATATGATGTTCAGAATTTCTCCCAGATCGCATTACGACATGTCACATGCGAATCCAAAAGTACAAACTAAAGCTCAGCATTAATGACAAGCAAAGTCTATATAATTAGTCTAAACGGATTGATTGCAGTAATTAATGGAAGACTCTTGATTGAAATGGATTGATTTTGGGAAAATAACAACAAATATAGAAAGCCCAGTGCACTATATACTTGTGACCCAAAGGAGCGAGATCAACATACGCCTACAACGAAGAGTAGTCATCAATGCAAATTTCGCCTGTTTTAATGCAAAACTAACCTCTGAGCTCCGGTTTAAGGGAAGTTGATGTCGGACATTGATCTTTGCTAGCTGTCTAACAAAGAGAGTTCATGTTTTTATTTAAAATAGAGTGTACATCGTTTCCCATATTCTAACCGGGCTGACACATTGTCTTCTTTTTTAATTCTCCAATCTGTTCTAATGTCTCTTTTTTTTAATCAGATTAACTATTTGAAAAAGTTCACGGTAATTTAGCTTGGAAAAGCCAAATCATCGGAGTCAAACGAAAGGTTGTGTATATTAATTCATCATAATAGATAAGGTATAACTGTATAATTTTTTAATTCTCAAAAGGTTCGCGACCAATTCGTCTCCATTCTAATGTCTCCATTTTTAATTGGATTGACCATTTTAAAAGGTTCACAGTGATATAGCTTGAAAAACCCAATTCATTAGATGTCAAAGGAAAGGTCGTGTACATGAATAAATCATAATAGACAAAGTATAACAGTAGTCTTTCTTAATTCTTGAAAGGAATACGTGTTAATTTCTTCCATCTTCATTAGTCTACTTAAATAATAATTATTGAAAAGTCATATCTCCAAAATAGTGGCGTTAGCGGTAACATAATAAATGTTTGTGTTTTCCGCCTTACATTCATGAGTAGAGAAAACATTTTACAATATTCAAATTACATGGACTAATCTTCGTACAAGTTTGTAATTGGCTAAACAAAGGGCTAGTTGGAGCTAACTTCCCCTAATTAGAATTACAGGAAAATATGGTCTTATCACAAAATCCCCAAATCTATTTAAAATCCATACATATCAGGACCAAATCATCAATCGCCACAACTTAATTCTCCACGACTAAGTGTCGCTACAACTTTTTCTCCACGACTAAGTGTCTTACTTCATTTATAATATTAATGTATCCAATAACGAGTATTCGATAAATTATACGTATGTCAAGTGTGGACGTATTGGTGAAATTCAATTTGTCATGCTTGAAGACACTTTTGCATCCAATCCAAAGGTGGATCGACGGGGGCCGAGAATGGATTTAGGCCATATGAAGATCGTGGTCTTAATGTCGTGTTGATGTGATGGGCTCCAACGATTGGTTTCATGATTATTTCTTGGACCAAGCTTTTCTCCCAGTTTTTGCCTGTTTGATAAAAGTTCACACGATGGCATTTGATGATCACTCCCTAATTAGATGAGTCAGTCATAGCTTCCCGAGAACAAGCACTTGATTACAGGATATATACATTAGTTACCTCCCACGGAGAGATCCCCTCGTTTCTCACTTGTCGGCGAGCTATGCTAATGAGCTCATCCATCTCGGAAATTAAGGTCCCAAACTAAGAAGTAGCAAATTCGAAATAAAGAGCTGGAGACTCTATCATGACTATTTTTCAAATATTTTTTCAATCATTTTGTATATTGTCGGTCTACACCTAAATTTATCACTCTCTCCCCCACTATTTTTCACAATATTACAACTCCGAGTCATCTTGTAAGCGGATTTTTGTTCAACTCTTAAGTCATTTTGACTTGTTAGTAAAGCTGAGGCAATAGCTCATCAATCCCGAGCAATGGGTTTCCAAATTGACGAAGTAGCAAATTAGAACAATGAGCCGGAGACCCTGTCGTGACTATCTTTAGGCATTTTTTTTGTTTTTTGTTTTTTGGCCCAAGTCATCAATTAGTGATCTTCAACCTCTACCGTAAGTTATGTGGTAATAAAGATCATTTGTTGATCCACTCACCCTTGAATGACATGTCAAGTTATCATTTTCTTTTATCATTTGAAACGGGAAAAATGATCTCAAGAAATCTGGTTGAGGATCGTCTAGAGAAGCAACTTAGAGCCTAGAGTCCTAAAAAGATGTACAAGTATTGATATATCAAGTTGAGGCTCATGAGTCTGGTCACTTCTATTAGTACTATGAGATGGATGGCGTCGCAAATGATATAAAACTGCATAATGATATGCTGTGTATTGAAATGTATGACAATGAGTAACTTCAACAAGGTGCTTGCAATGTTGACTCTCTTGCTTAAGTCAAACGTTTCGTACTGCTGCTATTGTTGTGGCTGCTGGTCGTCCTTGTATCGAATTGAGAAGGAATTAATTGTAATAAAAATAGATTCAAAAGAGAAAAAAATGGCAAAACCATCAAAAATCCCAACTTATGTTCATTGTGACATATTTATTTTAATTTTTTTCTATGACACGAAAATTTCGAACTTATACATGTGTAACATGTTTACCTTCCACCGAGATTTCATCAATAAGTACTGTTAAAAATCTACCTAATGAACTTTAAAAAGTAAATGGTGTTGACATGGCATCGACATGACTTAAGTGAAATAAAAACAATGCTATTTTGGCTAAAAATCATTTGATGAAATCTTGACGGAAGGTAAATATGTTATATAGGTACAGTTTATGGCTTGTTATATCACAAGAAAAAATGTAAAGTATATGTATCATAGTGAATATAGTTTGGTCCTTTTCATATTATAAAAATAAGTTTATAATAAATGTGTCATAGTAGATATAGATTAGGGTTCTTATGATTTTTTCCTCAAAAAGAATTGGCTACTTACTCCGCTCTCTAAGTTCTTAGAGTTCTTAGAGCATATTCAAATAAATGAATAATGTACCTTTCAAGTGGCAATGTATGATCTGTCATTTTTTAGTTTTTTAGAATTGTGAAAGACGAAGTGGAGCAAGCCCTCGGTTGCAAGGGATACATAGAGGTGTTGTGTTGTCAACATTAACATTCTTGATTTTCAAGGTTCTACATCTAATGGTGCAACCCCTTCACACTCTTGTTGAGAAAAAGCACCGCCTCTCTCTCTCTCTCTCTGGATTTCTCTAGATCTCTTCCTTCTCTAGAATGTTCTAGCAAAATCCATAAGCTGCGCCACTTCTAGACTTCTCCATAGAAATCTAGTTGTGAGGTTATAATAAAATAATAATAATACTTTTAGAAGAGTGTAGAAAGTTAGGAAAGTCACTAACTTTCCATCCTATAAATAGGAGCAAGTTGCTCCTCATTTGAGTGTCCAACTAAGAGTGTGTAAGTAAGAAGTCCAAGGGGGTGTGTGGGTGTGTGTAGTGGTCTTGAGAGTGTGTTGAGTAGAGTGTGTTGTATATGCATGTGAGTGTGAGAGAAATTGTGTAGAGTTGTCCAAGTATTGTATGTGGTGTGAGAAAATATTGTAATAGTGAAAGTTATATTTTGTAAAGTATATTTGTACCACGTTTCCGCAAGATTCAACAAGTGGTATCAGAGCAAGGTTGTCGGAGACCGTGCAAAAACAGTGGTCGGAGACCATTGTAAGTGAGTAGGCGGTCAGGGATCGTCGAGCCAAGAAGTGAAGAAGCGAAGGACATCGGAGTTCTGCCAGTGCACAATCTGGGATTGTGAAGTCGATTGGTCCGGGACCAGGCTTACTTGGTATAGTGCGGGGCATTATACTCAAGTCACAATGGCGGATTTCTCAAGTTCTGTGAACGGCATGGAGAAGCTCAGCAACTTCAATTATAATAATTGGAGTACCGGCATGCAATATTATTTGCTTGGACAAGATTTATGGGATATCGTTGGCAGGAGCAACACCACACCACCCACGAATAATAGCGAATTAAGAAAATGGAACATAAAATCAGGTAAGGCTCTTTACGTTCTTGCCGTAACTATTGAAGATGAATTATTGCAACACATAAAGAGTGTGAAGACCTCGAAGGAGGCCTGGGATAACTTGGCGACGCTGTTTGCGAGGACAAACGATGCCAAGTTACAATGCCTGGAGAACGAGCTCCTCTCAATCTCGCAACAAAGTATGACGGTAAGTCAATACTTTTCTAAAGTTAAATCTATTTGCGAAGAAATTTCAAAATTAGATCCTCAGAATGCCATCTCTGAGACAAGAATGAGAATAATAATAATTCACGGGTTAAGGCCGGAATATAATGGTGTTGTTACAGCCACCCGTGGATGGGCAAATGAGCCAACTTTAATAGAGTTGGAAAATATATTGGCCAATCAAGAGACCTTAGATAAACAAATCCCTAAGGTCACCATTAAAGATGTTGAAAGTGCCCTCTTCAGTAATAAAAGAGAGTTCAAGGGCCAGAATAGAAATAGAGCAGGTGCAAGAGATGGCAAACCATGGAAAAATCATGGAGATTGGTGAAGGCAACCATAAGAGAAGGGTTATCAGCTAGGGGGAGCTCGTCAAGATTGCGACGACGACGACGACAAAGGTAAGAGCAACAAAAGGCATAGCAAACGGTGTTATATTTGTGGCAAGGTAGGACATATTGCCAGATTCTGTTGGTATAGGCGGGAAGAAGGAAATGCCGTCACTTCCTGCAAGAAGGAGATTGAAAGCGAAGAAGAATGGGACTTTCAAGCACCTGTTGCAGTGAAGGAACGAGAAGAGCTTGCAACCGCTTGTATAATTGAGTTGGATAATTCGACAGGTTCTACCACGACCCCGAATAAGAGCAAGCCAAGGGAGAACTCGAAGAAGCAACTAACAACGCCAACAAGCAGTCATGAAAAGAAACTGCAAGAGATGCAGGAGATGATAAAGAAGCTAAAAGTTGAGAATGCAAAGATGGAGAATATGTTGAAGAAAAGGGATGAGATGATAAGGCAGAGGGATCGAGAGCTCAAAGCAAAAGAAAGGGAGCTAGAGAAGTTCCGATGTGAGTTCAAGAAGCTGCAGAAGCTTCAGGACCTCAAGCCCTCTATGACGTTCCGAATTAATCATATCGGAAGAGACAACGAACAAATGAAGGAGAAAAAGAAAGTTTTCTTTGAGAAAAGGAGGCCATCTACACCCTACATTCCGTGGAGTAAGGATCGGTGGAATAAGATCAAGGAGAAGAAATTTTATGAGGAAAATGATCAAGAGGTCTACATTGAAATGCTTCGGATGGGATTGAATCGGTTGAAGCACGAAATGAAAGTCACAAATGAGAAGGTTGACCGCATGAGTTCCAATCTCAAAATTCTGAGAGGAGATATGTCGAATACGACGACCGAATCTAGTGAGAAGAAGGAAAAGGAGACTAAAGGGCAGAATGAATTGACACTGCAGAAACCCAAGCTTCAAAAAGTCCGATGGAAAGTCGCAACAGGAGAAGTAACTGAAGATGGAGCCATAGAGCCATCCACGTATGAGGAAGCTTCGCAATATGTTGAATGGAGGAAGACAGTTGAAGAGTCCAAAAGCAATATTGGCATGGCTACTATATCGAGAGAGAGTAGTCGGTGAGGGGGAGTGTTGAGAAAAAGCACCGCCTCTCTCTCTCTCTCTGGATTTCTCTAGATCTCTCCTTTCTCTAGAGTGTTCTAGCAAAATCCATAAGCTGCGCCACTTCTAGACTTCTCCATAGAAATCTAGTTGTGAGGCTATAATAAAATAATAATAATACTTCTAGAAGAGTGTAGAAAGTTAGGAAAGTCACTGACTTTCCATCCTATAAATAGGAGCAAGTTGCTCCTCATTTGAGTGTCCAACTAAGAGTGTGTGAGTAAGAAGTCCAAGGGGGTGTGTGGGTGTGTGTAGGGGTCTTGAGAGTGTGTTGAGTAGAGTGTGCTGTATATGCACGTGAGTGTGAGAGAAATTGTGTAGAGTTGTCCAAGTATTGTATGTGGTGTGAGAAAATATTGTAATAGTGAAAGTTATATTTTGTAAAGTATATTTGTACCACGTTTCCGCAAGATTCAACAATTCTTGATTTTCAATGTTCTACATGTGACAGGGACATGAGACACCTCCTTGGTTTTCAAAGGGGATCCCATTGGATCCATTCATTTCTTGACCCTTTCCAACCAGCATCCTCGTGAGTTGGTGGTAGGACAAGACAGCAACATTGTGTACGAATTTCTTGAGGGGTTGAAACACCAGTTTTCATTTATCACGCTGAACGAAAAAAAAAAGTATTACGCTTAGGTATGGTTGAAACATGCAAAAGTACATTAATGCCATAGAGCATGACAAATTAATGACCTATCAAAGAGAGTCGGTGGCGTTACCGCGTTGTCATAGTATAAATTGTCATAGTGTCCTATTCGTTAGAAAATCTGCATAATTACATTTGACATGATCTCAGTGCCAGCTGCCTCCATTAGGGGAGTTCTCCTTGTTTTTGTCATGTACAGCTTCTTCTCTGCCCGGACATTTCTTCTGTCTTATCTTTGAGAAAAAGCTAAGGGAGGGTTTGATCGATCATCCTACTAATTTCTCGTACAAAGGGTGGGACTATATACACGATCCGGTGCGCCTGTTCATCAGTTGTTCAAAGGGGATTTTCCACTTCTAGATGAAGTACTGCTTTAAATCCAGACACGTGACCTTTCAAAATTAGAATCGCAACGCAAAACGCAGCACTAAATGTGAATGTTGCTATGAAAGAAAAAGTTATTATATGAAAATGGAGCAAATATACAGAGTTGCAAATGTTAATGTATCAATGAAGAACTATTATAATTTGACCACACTTTTGCGTATAGAAAAAACACGTAATACAGAAGAAAGACCTTGGATATCCATCTCACATAGCGTACAAATATCTTACAATGCAAAGGAAAAAAAACGAGAAATAAGGGTGTTGAATTCCATCATGAGATCAACTAGACAGTCTCCTCCTTGATTCCGCCCCCATAGCCGCCCACCGATCGAGTCGCAAAGGTGTTATTCATCGATGATCCTTCTCGGTTTGCAACATTAATATTCAAAAGATTTTCAATATACACACATAATTGAATGAACAAGTCTCTGACTTTGAAATAAGTTGCTCTACACATGGACTTGATGATTTGTTTCATCTCCTGAAAATGTTGTTGGTAATCGGGATTTGTAACTACCCTAGCAAGGAACCCAACAAAGATAGCCCACTTGATGTAAGAATTTAGTACGATTGAGTCGAGTGCTATTCCAACAATGAGGCACCCTAGCATGAGAAATGCAAAATTGATTAATGACATTCCACGATCACCTTGTGTTGTTCGCGAACCGATGCTAAAGAGCATGATGAGAGCTACAGAAATCCTGATGAAGGTCACTTGCATGTTTATAAGTAAATCCTTAGCTCCGAAAAGAGTAAATGACCATTTAAGCGAGGATATCAAGAAATCTTTCACTTTTTCAACAGTGGCATCTTCTTCTTCATTGAGCCTAATAAAACAAACAACAAAACCTGAAATCATTAATTTATGGTGCAAGTAAATAACACAAGCTTGTACCAGGAGGATACAGATGGATTAATTGGGGTAAATTATTATTTTTGAACAGTATGGATGGGTTTTTCCAAAGCTGTACAAATAATAATTCCAAGCAGCATAGGAAGCCAATTACTGTAAATGCTCATGACTCAGATGAGGATATAGTTCCTGAAGAATTACATCAACATATGCAAGCAATGAAGCATACTAAACCATGTAAATCTCAACCGTTTGAATGCAAAACTGACCTCTGAGCTTCAGTTGAAGTGAAGTTAACGTCAGACATTGATCTCTGCTAGGTTTCCAACAAAGAGTGTTGATGTTTGTTTCACCTCAGTGCGAGAGGCAAAGAGTTCGCAGCAAGTACAAATTGTGTTGGGCTTCATGTCTACTGAAGTAGGTTTTTTGTAAGGGGAATTTGACGCATAAGCTTTCGAACAAGCATAGTTGACTCTTCTTTTTCCCACTCTTGATTTGACCTATAGCCGGGAATTTCACGCATCCTTCTTTCCACCGATTCTCCAGAATGCCCCATTCAGCCTCGATTCTCCAGTAGGACCCTCGATCACTCCTTTTCTCGCTTCTCCCCTTTGCTCCCATCGGGAGAAGCTTCCATTCATGAGCTTACCTTCGCTTTGTTAATGAATGTGCTTGGTTTTTCCTGTGGAAAAATGTGAAGCCCTCTCTTCATTAGAGAGTAATTCTTACCTCTTTGGTTCTTTTTGTTTTGTTTATTTTTTTTCTTATTTGGGACGAAACTAGCGTCCTTTTATCATTTTACTTCGGAGATAGCCCACTAGTTGTATTAATGAGTTGTGCATTTCTTTTTTTTTTTTTCCCTTATTTTGTACTAGGAAACCATTGTTCTAAATAAACTAAATACAAGCAAGAGTGAAAAAAAAAAAACTACTAATTTCAATGACACAGTGAAAAAAAAATCTACTAATTTCAATGACGACCAACTACATGGCACAAGATAGGCTCATTAGGGAAGCAATTTAGAGTTGAGAGTTCCCAAAACAATGTAAAAGTACCGGCATATTGGACTTGGGCTCGCAGGTCCCATCACTTCAATCGATATGATAAGATTGATGACATCGCAAATAATGTAAAACTGCTGAATCGCATCGCTTACTGTCTAGATATGCTGCGAATTTAAACGTGCGATGAAGAGCAAATTTAACGAGGCGAATACAATGTGCATTTACTTGATTAAGTCAAACATTTATTGTAGTTGTTATTATTGTAGTTACTTGTGGTCCTTGTACCGAATGAGGAAGAAATCACTTGCAAGAAAAATAGATTCCATAGGAAAAGAAAAATTAGCTACTTAATCTGGCCTTGAGCGGAGTTCTCAGATTATATTTACATGAACGAATTAGGTATCTTTTGAGTGTCGATGAATAGTCCACCATGCTCTATAGAAGTTGGAGCTTAATGAACGCCCACTGATTGCACGGTATATAGAGAGGTCTCGGTATGTGAATGAGGAAGTGTCTTAAAAAGTGCAGATGAAAGAAGCTTTCGGACAATTTGAACAATATGACACGCGTCATTGGTGTCAAGCCATTGACGTCAACGACACCAATGTCCAAAAGTATCATTTTTATTTTATTTAATTGTCCGATGTCCCAAAGTATCACCTTAGTATTATTAAATTGCCTAAAGTATAGAAAGTGTAAGTTTATTTAATATTAAAGCAGACACTTCCTGATACATGTCCTCAATATGAGCATTAAGCTTGAATTGGATAAGTAAATTGGTTTAAAGATAGGAAACCTTCTTCATATCCATGTTCTCCTTGCTGGGGCTCTTCATTCAAATTGGAAAAAAAAAAAAACCTTTCATTTTTGCCTAGCTATCAATTTGTGTTAGATTTGTTTATAATTTGTACGACTTTCTAGGGTTAAAACACCGACTTTTATTTTCAAACTACAATAACCGAAAAAAAAAAAAATGTGTCGACTCACATTACTGTATGGTTGAATCTTGCAAAAGCGATTTTAGCGCCAAAAATAAATTCAGTTAATGAACTCCTAGAGAGGATATGCGGGGCTGCGATGTAAATCGTCAAGTATTCTCGTTGCTCAAAAATCTGTGTACCTACATTTAACATTGGGAAAAGACCACCAAAAATCCCAAATTTTATCCAAAGTGACAAATTTATCTCAAACTTTTTTTTTTGTGACATGAAAAACCCCAAATTTTGTTAATTGTGATAGATTTACCCAAGCTTTTTTTTCGTGACACAAAAAACCTTGAATTTATAACCCTAAACTATAAGGCATTTTTGTCTTTTACTTTTTTAAATTTTTTTTTTTTTTTTTTTTTTTTTTTGTCTTCTTCTTCTCTCTTCCCTCCGCCTACCATGGCGGAGGGACACCGGACTCAGGTGGAGGCCGCCCTCGCCGGCGTCGGGCGTCGAGCGGCCCTAGCCAACCCCAGGCGAGGGCGACCCTCGCCCGACGCCAGCGAGGGCGGCCCTCGCCTGAGTCCGGCTTCCCTCCGTCATGGCCGAAGGAGGGAAGAGAGAAGAAGAAAAAAGGGAAAAGAAAAAGAAAAGAAAAAAGAAAAATAGAAAAAATAAGACAAAAATGTTCTTGGTGGGGTAAATGTGTTATGCTTAGTAAAGTTTGGGATAAATTTGTCACTTTGAGCAAAGTTTGGGGTTTTCGGTGGTCTTTTCCCTTTAACATTTAATCCTTTAAGAATAAAGCAATTTAAAATAGTGCATGCTGTAATACTATGACGAAACTTTTTTGAAGATTGAAAATCTTAAAAAAAAAAAAAAATTGATGAACTTCTAGCAATTATTATGGCTGCATATTAAATTTATCAGAATTGAAGTGCAGGATTACATGAAAATGTGAATCAAATATTTTCTCTCTATCAAAGATGAATTCATTGTTGTTTTCATATTTGAACAAAAGAATGAACAAAGTAGGACTTTGAACTTCATTACAACTTCGACCAAAAAACAAAACTTCATTAGAAGAAAATACCTTCCCAAATAAGCTTTCATTAGATTATAATCACTGGTTAATGCCTGAAAATATAATTTTAATTTAGATATAGCATTCGTAAATAACATGGATAAAATATCCATCAATGCAAAGAAGAATTTACCCCACAAAGCATGTTCGAAGTTATTGTAAGATTAATATTAGAAATAAGAATACGTCTATTTTTATCGTTGTTCATGAGTAATTTATTAGTTTTGAATTACTAGTGCCTCAAAATGAAATTACTATTTAGATGTAACATTTGAAAATAAAATAAATAAAATATCAATCAATGCGAAGAAGAATTTTTTACATAAAGAATGTCCGAAGTTAATGTTGTATTTCTATCAGAAATAAGAATAAGTTTGTTCTCATCATAATTCATGAGTCAATTGTTAGTTTTCATTATCTAAAGAAATAAACCTTGCTCTCGGCCCTTGATAATTACATCAAAGCACAACGAATTTTTAGTCATTAGAATATTTTTTTTATAGATTTATTAAATATAATTTAATTTTATATTTGTAAATACGATAAGGAAATAAAGACAAAAAAAACAAGAAAATTGCTTCGGAAAGAAGAATTGGGATGATGTGCCGAAAGATTGGAACCTGGCATGGCCAACCCAAATGAGCAAGCCATCGAAGTGCTAGCATAATTTTGTGACGACGCATTTTCTATAACTAACTTAAAGAAGATTACATCGATTCACAAAATGACATTTAGCGAGCTTAAGAAGAGCCCCAACGGTTTTGCCGCTTAAGTATTTTCAGGAATAGAGAAGTGTCGCGACAATTCAATATTTTCATAATAAGGGGTTCCAAATCAAGTTGAAAGTTTGAAACTATTGGCATACTTTAATGGTACTTAATTTCACTAAAAACTTTAATTTTTCGAGTATTGGACCAAGTAGTTCTAATCTTAGACGTTTATTTTTCTTAAAGTTAGTCGTTAACTATAGGATTTATTTTGACTCGCATCATAAAACAAGCACCAATATTTTCCGAAAGTTGAGTCCTAAGGATGGACTTGTTTTTTCTTTTATTTTCTTTCGATTGGCAGAAGGATGGACTTGTTGGTCACTCTAATTTGACCCGGTACGTAAAAGCCCTTGCTCTTAAGTATGAGTCATTGGACTTAATTTATGGAAAACTCGTTAGCACTTCCCAGAAGAACTTAGAATAAGCCAATTTCACCCAAAAAAAAAAAGAATCAAATGAAGTTACAATGGTCGTGCACTTAACCTGGTATTAAGTAGTGAAAAAAGAAGAAACAAAAATGTTCCATGAAAAATGAATTATTTCAATAATATTTTCCTAAAAACAATTGCTTGTCTCGCTTATTTTTTTTTTGGCTAATTATTTCAAGCAAAAAAATTTTAGAAAATATTTTTTATTCATTTATTTTCCACGATCCATTTGTTTTGTGGAAAATGAATGCTATAGAAATATTTTTCCAAAAAAGATCACTGTCTCACTTGTTTGTTATAGACTAATTATTCAAGCGATCGCTTTTAAGAAAAAAAATTATTCATTTATTTTTCACAAAATAAATGGAAGCAAATATTAGAAAAATAATTGGGATGATGGGGCTAAAGATTGGAACCTCGCACCCCCCAGCTCTGTGGGCTGTTTAGTCAATAGCCCAAGACTGCTCGGCCATTAAATCCATACATATCAGGAGCAAATCAACAATCGCCGCCACTTAATTCTCCACGAATAAGTGTCTTGCTTCATTTATAATATTTTCCGTATCCAATAACGAGCATTGAATAAATTATACGGTTGCCAAGCGTTGACTTATTGGTGAGATTCGAACTGTTCCAGCTCGAAGACGGTTTTGACCGCAATCCAAAGGTGGGTCGATAGGGGCCGGGAATGGATTTGGGGCATATGAAGACCGTGGTCTTATTGTCGCGTTGATGGGCTATCAATGATCCGGATTCAACGATTGGTTTTATGATTGTTTCTTGGACCAAGCTTCCCGAAAAAAAGCTCTTGGTTACGGAATATATACACGTTACCTCACATGGAGAGGAGAAATCTCTTTGCTTTTGACTTGTTGGTGAGCTGCAGCAATGGGCTTATTGTTGGGATGTGGTTCATACTCCCCATCAACAAAATAGCACGAGAATCTCACCTAGTGGGAGGTGACAATTATAGTGGAATTCTCAGCTAAACGTTACCCTAGTTTAAGGGTGAATTAGGATAAAATCCTACATCTTAAATTCACTTTCTCGACTTTACTCTCTATTTTCTTTATAATTATGCAGCCTAATACTCATCAATCTAGGGCATCGGGTTTGCCAGCGTAGAAGGTAGCAATTTTGAAATAAAGAGTCAGAGACTCTATCATGACTATGTTTTTGCCGCTATCTTTCGTGATATTACAAATTTGAGTCATCTTGTAAGTGAATCTTTGTTCAAACTTGTGCCTCAAGCATTTACCACTTCAGATGGAGAGATTTCCTCCATTCTGACTTACTAATGAAGCTGCAACAATGGGCTCATTGATCTCAAGCAATAGGGTTCCAAGTGGATGAAGTAGTAAATTAGAACAAAGAGTCGGTGACTCTATCATACTATCTTTTTAGGCATTTCTTTTTTTCGTTTTTTTAGTCCAAGTCATCAATTAGTGATCTTCAACGTCTATAGTAGGTTATGTGTTAAGAAAAAACATCTGTTGATCCACTCACTACTGAATGACATGTCACGTTATCAATTTCTTTAATTATTTGAAACGGCAAAAATGATCTCAAGAATTAAGAAATGCAGACGTACCAAAAGTGTTGAGGCGATTAAAACTTTGCGAAGCCGAGCTCTATATTTGTCCATTACGATTGATTAATATATTTCACCTTTCGCTTGAGGTCCGATGACTTGGGTTTCTAGGATGAACTTAATTTATTTTATTGGCATAAGGATGAATTTGTTGGTCACTCCAATATGATCCATTTCGTCAAAGCCCTTGCTTTTAGGCGTGAGCCATAGGAACTGATCTCCGGGAAACTCATGGACACTTCCCAAATGAAATTAGAAAACAAAAAAAATCTAGACAAGAAAAGAATCAAATGAAATTTAAGTGGTTGCGTACGTAGATTTCCGAACTGAGGATTCGATCGGTAGAGGTGGCTACTTTACCTCCCCGGAATAAGAATAGCTGCACTCTCTAGCTGACGGATTTGGTTGCATGTATTTGAAATAATTACTTATGATTTAGAGAAAAGAGAATACATGTTCTTTATTGATGCACAAATACAGCATGTTTGCCGGAGTTTAAAAAATCAAACAGAAGTTTGAAAAATGGCACATTGTCTAATGGATGAACAATCTCTAGAAATTAGTCGGAACCTTATGCGAGCAGACAAGATGATGCCAAAGCAAACACTAACGAACACATATTAATGACCTGCCACATTGCTAGAGATAAGCTCGTCCAAAAAAGCAATTTGAAGCCAAGAGTCCCAAAAAAGATGTACAAGTACCGATATATTTGGTTTTGGCTCATGAGTTTGGTCACTTCTATCAGTATTATGAGATAAATGACCTCATGAATGATATAAAATTGCATAATCATGTTGTTCAGCACCCCAATATGCTGCGAATTGAAATGTGCGAAAACGAATAGCTTCAACAAGGTGAATGCAATGTGGAATTCTGGCTTGAGTCAAACCTTTCATGTTGTTGCTATTGTTGTGGCTACTCGTCTTTCTTGTACCAAATCAAGAAGTAATTAATTGAAAGAAAAACATATTCAAAAGAAAAAAAAAAAGAAGAAGGCAAAAACCCCAAATATGCCTACGGTAATACTTTAACCCTAAACTTTTTGCTGTAACACAAAAATTTCAAACATGTAATTGCGCGACACATTTACCCTCATTCAAAGTTCCATCAATGAATACCATTAAAAATTTGCCTACATGGACTTCGAAAAGCAAACGGTGTGGATAAGATGCCAACATCGCTTAAGTAAAATAAAAACAACGTTAATTTGGCTTAAAAATCATCTGATAGAACATTGACGAATGATAAATATATCATATATATTTAGGATTTTTTATATCACAAGAAAAAATTTATGATAAATGTGTCATGGTAAACATAATTTGTTATTGTTGATATAAAAAAAAAAAAAAAATTCATGATAAATATATCACGGTAAGTATAGTTTGGGATTTTTGGTAATTTTTCCCTAAAAAGAATTGACTACTTGGTCCTCTCTCTAAGTTCTTAAAACATATTCATACAATTGAGTTATGTAACTTTCAAGTGGTATTGTGAATCCGTCATGTTCTAGACAAGTTGGAGTGGAATAATTTTCACAATGAACTCTGATCTTTTCCAAGTGGCAACGTACGATCTGTCATATATAGTTTTTGTACTTGGTTGCAAAAGGTCTTGTGTTGTTAATATTAACGCTCTTGATTTTCAAGGTTCTACATCTCACGGGGGCAGCACCTCAACACTCTTGATTTTCAATGTTCTACGTCTGATGGGGTCACGAGACATCCCCTTGACTTTTGAAGAAGATCCCATTGGATCCATACAGGATCCATTTTCCCAACCACTCCCAGCCAACATCTCCGTGCGTTGGTGGAAGGACAGGATAACATTGTGTACGAATTTCTTACGGGGTTGAAACATCGATTTTCATTTATCACGCTAAACGAAGAAAATAGTTACAACTAGATAAGGTTGAAACATGCAAAAGAGATCTTAGGCCTCAAAACAAATCAAACTAATGACTTACTAGAGAGAATTTGCGGCGCTACGCGTTGTTACATTATAAATCATTTCAATGTTCTGTTCACTAAAAAATTTGCATGTTCACATTTGACATCTTATCTTACTACTTACTGTAATACTATGACTTTATGAGATCTAACATGTGTTGTAATCAATCAGATTAACTTCTTAAGATAATGTCCAGACCAAAAAAATAAAAATTCTTAAGATAATTATTGGCTGTGGCAAGTCAAGTCAATGAAATGCCAGCTCTTTACCCTAGAGCACCGTCCGATCACATTTGCCAGTTGCCCCTGCTCGGGCAGTCCTCCTGGTTTTTGTCAGATAGCAGCTTCTTATCAGCCCGGACATTTCTTCGGCCTTGTCATTGAGAAAAGCTGAGGGAGGGTTTTATCGATCATCCGACTAATTGCTCGCACAAAAGGTGGGACTACCTACACGATCAGGTGTGCCTGTGCATCTGTTGTTGTTTTATATAGCATTTCGCATATAATTCCTATGTATCTTTTACTTTAGAAGGTCATCAAAAGGGGATTTTCCACTTCTAGATGAAGTACTGCTTCAAATCTAGACATGTGACCTTTCAAAATTAAAATCACAGCCCAAAACGCAGCATTAAATGTAAATGTTCATCAAATGAGATTTTTATGGTACACAAAATCTTCTAATTTTGTTTTATGACATTCATCAAATGAGACTTTGTTTTATGACATTGTGACCTCATAGAATTAAAAAAAAAAAACTAATATTTTCTATGTATTAGGAAATGTTACGATATCGTGAATTATAAAAAAAAAATAGCATTTTACAATTCCGCACTTTTCTATGGCAAAAATGCCATAAGTCTTTGTAAAATATCACAAATTGCATAAAAAAAAAACATATTTGCACTCAGTCAAAACTAAATATCGTGACATTGTGAAATAAAAAAAATTATTTTACAAATATTTTTCAATATGTATGTTGCCAATGAGAATACAAGTTGAAACTACATTTTCTTGCAGACTAGTCTCTTTCTTTTCTAAATAAGGTCATATTGTTGATCATCCTAATGCTCATCTTCTATTCTATATTGGTAACTACTATTTATTTCCATACCCACAACAGTTGTATCCTAACATTTATGCTGAAGCTAGTATGTGATGAGTTGTTTGCAATATATTTCTAAGCCCTAGAAATGACTTCAAAACTCAAAAGTCGAAACAATGTGGAACAAGACTAACAACAAGATAGTGGAGCTAAGCTTGATGGAAATTGCAGAGTCTTGGAGGTAGAACCAACAAAAAAACAGCAAAATACTGCTCATGTTATGCTGTGTCCGGGTGCAAGAGATAGCCAAATGCAGTTGGTGGTGTTGAAGTTCGGGTTTGGGGACCCTATACATACACTTTGTGATTGGCCTCACGTGGGCCCCCTATTTCTTTTTGGCCTTCTTTTTTGTCCAATTTCTTCTCGGATGGTTCTCTAAAGATGATAGGATTCCAAAAGTAGCCAAAAAAGAGAGAAAAAAAACACTGCAGCATTTAGATAAAACCTTCTCTTGACTCCTAACGTTACTTTCGTTGTTCTTGGGGAAGCTCTGTTTCATCTCTAAGCTAAGTGCAGGCATGCATCCATGACAAATGCTTTCTTTCTTTTTCTGGTTTGAAATGCAAGTATTATCTATAAAATGACGTATAGGAGTAAAGGCATTTCCCAGCATTACATAGATAACTAAGAACGTGAAAAAATGGAATGAGGAAGTCTCCATATAATAGTTAGTATTACATTTGTCTGGGAAGGTCTAAAATTTTTGTAATATGAAGTTTGCCCTCTTACAAGTTTAAAAATTTTAGCAAGAATAATGGGTATTGACACCCAAATTTTTGTCAACATTTTAAATATCCATTTATTTTGCAAAAATATAAAAGAGAAAAAGAAAAAAATATATAAAACATAAGAAAAGAAAGCAAGAAAACAAAAAATAAAAGGGGGAAATCGAGCGGGCCGGCTTGTCTAGCCCACTTGGTTATTTTCGGCTCACCCTTCGACCAAGCTTTCTTTCTTTTCTTCGGCCCATTTTCCTTCCTTTCTTGGCCCACCAGAGCCTAAAAGGTGGCCTAGCCCAAGGCCACTTATTCCCCTTCGTTTGCACAAACCAGCGCCCGTGAAGCAAAACCGCCACAAGAGTGACGTGAGAAAAGGAGGGGAAGCCTTCTAGCATGCATGAGCTGGCGTGGCGAGATAGGGATACGTAACAAAAAAGACGCTGAGGCGAGGAACGCCGGCGGGTGGGGGTTGGAGCAAAAAGGGGTGACGGAGGAGTTCGTGAGGGAGGGAGCAGGCTTCGCAAAAACCGAAAAAAAGGGAAGAGAGCTCGGGGAAGAAAGGGGTCTGGTTCTTCTCCTTTGGGGAATCCTTTCTCGGGAGAAAACCATATGACATGGAAGGAGGGAGGGAAGGGGGAGATCCTCGACGTTCTCGGAGAAGGTTGGCTTGGAAAAAGTTGGGGTTTTCTTTGGGGGGAGCTCTCGACAGGCAAAAGAGGGTCTGATCTTCTCCGTTCATCTGGGCTCTCCACACAAAAAGATGGTCTGACCTTCTCCGTTCATTTCCTCTCTCCGGACGGTCCTCTCGATCTTGCCTCCGCCCAATCACCCGAGATCTCTCTTCCGAAACTTGGCCGTCTCCACTACCGTTCCGAGCTCGCGCCTTGATGATCGAACGAAGATACCATCGCTGTTCGAGGAATGCTTGTCTCCGTTTCACACAAAACCTCGGAGCCACGGTTGAGCGGCGTCATGGGCCATCGATCTTGGTCATGGATAGTTAGGGAAGACAAGGATACAAGGGCTTGCCCTTGGGATAAGAGAAGCCCGGTGGTTTTCGGTAGTAGTTTAGAGCTTCAGCAGTATTACTTCCTGCGACTCCATCTCATCGAGTGAGTCAAGGATCATTCCGGATGGGAGTCAAATGCGGTACCTTCCACCTGCATACCACTTGCTTGACAAAATGTCTAAATGGAGCATTGAACTTTTACTCTAGAAATCGAAGCTTAGGATCTTTGTTGCGAGTCTGTTTCATCCTAATGATGTTATTTTGTCGCTATATCTTCATTTTCTGTATGATTACATTACATATATCTCACTGTTTAAGTATGAAAATCCATCGCCGCTAGCGCTGCGGCGACAAAAAACGCCGGCTTAATTAGTGGCCGATGGTGATAGGTGGAGTCGAGATAAACAGCCGATGGCAAACGGTTCGATACTGGTTTGAGCTTGGGTGATGAGCTCGTTCGCGATGGAAATGGTCTCGATAAAAAGGATGTATGGGTCGCCGCGAGGAAGAAAAAAATGTTCGGGAAGGAAACGATGCGGGGGAAGGGATGAAGAGATAGAAAAAGACAAAAAAAGTGATAAGAACGGAAAGAGAAAAAAAAAAGTAAAAAGGCCAAAATAGAAAGAATATTGAAAAGGGTTTCGGGCTTTTAATTGTGGACTGGTCGTCCGTAAAAAAGGTGGGTCTCAGGCTTGCCACGATGAAATGTTATACAACCTTTGTAGCGTCTCACCAAAAAGGAACTTCATACTTGACGTGTTGCACTGGATTACCATATAGTGTGGAGAACATTCTAACACGTGCTTACACAATTAGCCATCCAAAATTAGATGATGAGTTATCAACACTCCAATATGATTTCCAACAAGTCATCCTCAATTGTCTTTTATGGTACATCACCACATTAGAGATTTTCAGCAAATATTGACGAAAGGGCTATTTGAAATTTTGCACAAATGTTAACAACAAAATTGATAAATTTGAAAAGTTTATAATTGAATTAGTATACATGCAATAGGTTTAGAACTAATTTGACAGTTTTGTCCTATTATTCATCTTCTTTTTAAGCTTAGGGTTTGAACCTTGGACTTTAGTGTCTCCATCCCAACCACCTAATTATTGGAACGGATGCCTCATAGGCTTCCCCCTATTGTGCTAGTAAAATGAAAATGATGGATATCCTCTCCCTCCCTCCGCCCCCTTTCTCTTTCTTTTCTTTTAGACACCTCACTTTTTTCTTCTTTTTTTTAGAGAAAGTTCATGCTGCGATTTTCAGCTTATATAAAAATTTACTTCCTCTTGATACCGGATAATCAATTTATCCGGTTCCAAGGGAAAATTGAAGGGTGGAGACGCCAAAAGTGATAGAACCGTCACATTACTCAATTTTGTATTTTTTTTTTCTCCGATTTGAAACGAAACCGGTCTCCCTCCTTACCTCAAAAAAATAAAAATAAAAATTATTTGGCAGATAGCCAACTTATTATTGTACTATCGGTGGACCTAATGATAATCCGAAGAGTTATATGACCTAGAGGAAATTCAAAACAAAAAGTCTAGTATTCTATTTTCCTTTAAATGAAGTAATTTTTCATTTCTAGTCGTAGTTATTTGAAATATTTTCATGGCAAAGCAACAATAAGAATTAGCAATCACCCAATTTCAGCCTCTAAAGTACATAAGTAATCTTAAGTTCGAAAAGAAAAGGCATAGAGAATGAAAAATTATTATTAACATTGGATTGATTCAATGGGATCCATGAGGACCTCACATTAAACCATCCAGATTTAATAGTTCATATTCAAGTTATCATATGTACCAGGCTTATCAATACTTAATAATAGAAAATGACTAGAAAAGGAATACATACATACATATATATATATATATATATATATATATATATATAATATGTTGGCCCCAAGATGAATCCCCAACCCTAATCAAAGTTATCTTATTTCATCGAGGGTGCTTTTGAAGAATAAATGGAAACTGGCCACATTTTAATTGAGATTATATATGTCATGGGCACTGCTTTCAAATCGGATCATATCGAACCTTCGGCAAGTACAGTATATTTGGCAGAGAAGACATGCCCTTTAAAATCTCATTTGGTTTCCTCTTCTAGGGCGTCTTTATTTCACAAAAAATAAATGATTTAAAAAATATTTTCTTAAAAATAATTACTTATATCAATTGAAATAATTTTAATTAAAAGTGTCTTCATTATTGGCAATAATTTAAATCTAACCATTTTTGTGGATAATGAAAATATATCATTTTATTTTTGTAAGCAATATAAACAATTATTTTTGGGAAAATGTTTGTCGAAACAATCGTTTTTTGTTAAACAAACGGAACCTAATAGAAAATATTACTTAGTCTCCCTGTGCTTCACTTCAAATAATTAGTCAATGGAAGAAGTTCTCATTATTGAAAATATACAAGACGTGTCCGATGTTAGTGTCCTAATCTCTCTATAATTAAGAGGTGCACTCTTAGTTATGTGGATGCAAATTTGTGAGTTGATAATACATGATAATTTCTCTTAAGTGAGTGATTCTTGTGATTCTTTCCAGTTTGCTAGAAGTGAACCTTTGACTTCTTTATCCTTGGAGTACTTTTTTTTTTTTTTTTTTAATACCTTGGTGGTGAACTCTTCCATATCAAAGTTCTTTCTTTCCTCAAACACATCCACATTTTCATTCCATCAAACACGTTTAGCAATCTCACGTAGTCTCACCACGCATCAGTTCATTTTTAGGGAGGGCTAGGTACTTCTCTAGAAAAGGGCTGCCACTGTCTTTAGTGAGCAGCAATCGTCCATCTCAACCCTATCCCTCTCCCTCTTTCTCTATTTTTGAACTTGTTTGATAATCCAATTAGCTTTTGAAAACTAAAAATCATAATGTAATGAGATTAAACTTTTTTGATAATCGTAAATAGAATTGACTTAAATGACATAATTAAGTCGATATTCCACTTAATCTAGTAAGGAAACGAAGGTTTACCAAATTGGTCAATAGAAAACTAATTGAGAGCAATTAGAATATTACCAAATATATTGGAAAACCTATCAATAATGGTTTTATCTCTATGTTTGGTAAGAGATTGATAATATTCTACTCTTAAGTTTTAATTATCATCAAACAACTCATATAAATCGGTACTTAAATTTGTAGCACTTAATGTCCAGTTTTACCTCAACCCTTTTTATTTCAATCGCTCTTTTTTTCTCTATGTTTTGGCAAGATATTGATAATATTCTACGGTTTTTTCTCTATGTTTGGTGAGGGCGACCTCCGCCTTCACCAGCCCAAGTAAGCCCTCTCCTGCCTTTTGGCGAGGGCTCGCCTCTGGTCAGCCAAGATTGGTGGCTCTCTCCCAAGTGTTGCCTTTGGCGAGGAAGCTTGCACTCGACACCAAGGAGGGCAACCTTTGCCTGCCCAAGTGAGGGCAACACTTGCCCTTGCCAGCTCAAGCGAGCCGTCTCTCGCCTCTAGCGAGGGCTTGATGGGCCTCACCTCTGGTCGGCCAAGGTCGCTAGCCTTCACCTAAACACTGACGACCCCGCCAACCTTCGCTACTGCCCCACCGGCGAGAGGGCAGCAACTATCGCCTGTGTTTGCTTCCTTTTTTTTTTTTTTAGTTTTTTTGAAAAGAAAAAAGAATAAAAAAAGAAAATTTTAAAAATTAATAAGACAAAATTACCCTTCACATTTAGTGAGTTCACGCCCTTCTTTGAAACTGATATATGCACTTCAGGCTCTTATTTGAAATAAGGTTCACTTCAGATCTTATTGAAAAAAATAATAACATTTCAGGCACTTATTTAGAATTTTCCCTTTTTGAATTAATATTGTGGTCTGCATTTGCATTTTTAACCAAAGGAAGAAGGTCACATATCATATAATTGATAAGGTGTGGATGTACTGGTTGTCCAGCTCGTGCTGATGTGGCATGATGTGGCATTAGTGTGTCAGTCCACATCAACATTTCCATTTCTTTTTTAAAAGAAGGATCAACTTGAAAAACACAGATACTTTAAGGACCTAATTGCTTAGGAGGAGAAAAAAAAAAAAACGGTTACGGACGCGATTAGTGAGATGATGTACAAAAACTAATTTTTCCTGAAGGAATACAAACATCGTGAAGAATGTTGGATACGCCCTATTGTCCATTAGAGTGCTAATCACTACCTAATTGTTCTTTTCACCCCACCCCCTTTGTCAATCAATAAATAAAACAAAACAACGGCTTGTCATCAAAATGAACTTTAAGCTTGAATTGGAAAGTAAATCAGTTAAAAGATAGGAAATCTTGTTCATATCCATTTTCTCCTTGCTGGGGATCTCCATTGTAATAGAAAGGAACTCCTTTTGATTTCTTGGCCTGGCTTGTGTTAGATTTGTTTATAATTTGTACGAATTTCCGAGGCTAAAACACCAACTTTCACTTATCAAGGTAAGAAAAAAAAATGTTTACTCACATTAATGTATGCTTGAAACATGCAAAGGCGAGTTCAGCACCAAGAAATACGACCAATTAACGAACTACAAAGGAGGGTTAACGCGTTGGCATGATATAAGTAGTCATGGTATTATGATTGCCATAAAATCTGCGTATTTGCATTTAACATTTAATGTTTTTACGAATAAAGCAAATAAGAATAGTGCCTGCCGTAATACTATGATGATTTTTATTTTATAAGAGATTGAAGATTTTAAAAGGTTTGATGGACTTTTATCAATTATATGATAAGAATGTCAAATTTATCAAGACAGCAGTGTTGGACTACATGATAATATGAGTAAGTTATTCTCTCCCTAGCAAAGATAAATTCGTTGTTGTTTTCATATATCAATAAAAGAATGGGCAAAGTGAGACTTTGAACTTCATAGAGGGGAAAAGCATTACCCTCCCTAATAAGCTTCATTCGATTATAATCCATGACTGATGCCTCAAAATAAAACTTTAATTTAATTTAGACATAGCATTTGATTTATCACATAAAGAATGTTCGAAGTTAATGTTGTATTTTATTAGTGATAAGAGTATGTCTTTTCTTATTGTTGTTCGTGAGCCGTCATTTATTAGTTTTCAATGACCAATGCCTCAAAATGAGATTTTAATTTAGATGTAACATTTAAAAATAGCACGGCTGAATAATTAATCACTGAAAAAAAATCTTTTAAAAAAGTGACGTTCAATCACCAATTAACGCATAGCAAGCTTGTGAAGAGCCATAACGGTTTTCTCTTTAGTATTTCTAGAGAAGTGTCAATAAAATTAAATGTTTTCATAATGTGGGTTTCAAAATGAAGTTGGACGTTTAAATTTATTGACATAATTTAGTGATATTTAATTTCACTAAAAACTTTAAACTACTTGAGTATTGGCCCAACTAGACATATCAACTCTGATTTCTATCCTTAGATATTTTTTTCCTAACCTTAATCGTTAGCTGTGGGATTTGTCTTGACTCACGCGATAAAATGAGCGTCCATCATAAATCAGATTGTCCAGCTCCTTTAAAACCTATCACTCGGATTCAAGAGGAGGATAAGGATAAGCGGACAAAAATTATTGCTAAGAAGAACGTCCATGTTGTAGTAATTCTAATTAGAAGGTGGAGTACTCCCAAAACACCTCCCTTCCATTGCTCTTAAATAGATTTAAAACAAAAAAGAAGTTCTAAAGGGTTAAAGAAAAATTGTTGATAGATTTCATATTATTGCTTGGTCAGTGGCCATATCCCTAACAACAGATTAGTTATGCGTATGTTTGAAATGGAAAGTTGTTGAGACAATTTTTTTTTTTAAAGATACGTTGTCAGTTGAAATTGGAAAAGTTAATCGCATGAATGGAAGGATTTGGAAGGGAATGATTACAAGATAGATTTTTTCACTTTTTATTTTTTTGCACGAAGATTGCAAGATAGATTAAAAACTGGCAAAAGAATACCTGGAGTATCAAAATTTAGCACGAGTGGATATTTAAGTGCCAAAATTATGAAAGTGATACTTAAGTGTCAAAATCGGAGCAAAATGGATCAATTAAGTGCTAACGGCGATAAAATCCAACCAAAATACCGACTTGGCGATTTTCTAGCGAAATAAGTGCAAAATCACATCGTTTTGCGTCATTGTTAAACAAGTGAAAAAATGAAGTCTTTTACTAATGTGGATTAAATTTTAAACTAAATTTATTTACATATTTATAAAAAAAAGAAAAGGGAAAGAAGATAAAGATTGCAGGCGGCTAAAGGCTGAGCCCTCGCAGCAGCCTCCTCATTGTCGCCAGCCCTTCCAAATGATGGTGGGGAGGCCGCGGCAAGGGCTCAACCCTTGCCTTATGCCTCCTCCTCCTTTTTCTTTTCTTTTTTTTTTCTATAAAAAAATAATTATAAATATTTTAATTTAATTAATATTTATGTTAAAATTTTAAAAAAATAAAACGACATCGTTTTGGTTTTTCGTCGCTGGCTCAACTCTCTAGTGTGCCATGTAGGTGAGTTGTATTATTAAAAAATTACCACGTAGAATTTCCAGTCACCTTCGCCGAAATTAGCATTAAAATGTCCCATTTTTCAAAAAAATGACATTTAAATGTTATTTTCGCAATCTTTTATATTTAAGTGTTCTTCTATCTCAAGTTTTAATACTCTAGATGTACAACACTCATTAAAAACCTGTTCTCTGTGCAAGTTTCAAACGCCTGCTCCTGTGGCGTTGACCGAGAAAAGTCGTGGAAATGCATGAGACAAGACATTGTACGAGGAACGGGAAAGGGGAAGATTCAGGAGAAAATCGTTCGAGAGAGAGAGAGAGAGAGAGAGAGAGAGAGAGACCCAGGAAGAAGACAAGGGAGAGAAGATAGAGAAAAGACACGGGAAGTACGCGGTTTCCGGGGTGCTTCCTTTTTTTCTCCTCTTTGGTCTCTCCCTTTGCATCTTCCTTTCTTTCTTAGACAGGCTATTCACGTGCGGGGTCTCAATCTCAAGCTACAAATTCTTATTAAATTGCATCTTTGATCAAAATTAACATTTTTTCTATTAAATACCCTAAAATAATCTGTCGATCATTCCGATTGTTTCTCTCTATTCCAAGGATTACAGATTACCTACAACACAATATCGATCTCTAACATAGATGAACATAACCCAAGCTTTGGTCTTTTTGACTTTTCTAAAGAGTCCCGCGTTTGAATTTTGCTCACGATAATGCAGGAGCAAATCCTTTCAAAAAAGAGAGTCTAGATGCTCGTAACTTTGTGGAGCGGCAACAACGAATTGACAATTCTAAAAGATTATCCTCGGTGCACGAAAAAAATATGACTCCAACAAAAAGTTCGAAATGTTATGATAACCTAGGTCATTGCGACTTTTTTACCTTTTTATTATTAAAAAACTTTAGCATAACTTATGATTCCTTTGTCATGTGAGATGCTATATAATCTTCAACAGTAAACATGACATGATTGGGTTTTTCATCACAATTTTTGCCAGAAAGGGCATTGTGGATTCATACTACAGGCAAGATGAAAATAAAAGTGAACAGCATAGGGCACAAAATTGATAAGAAATAGATTTGCAGTCAATCTTGCTAAAATATGCAAAAGTTGCAAATTTTAACATATTGTCTAACCACACATTTTCATATTGTACAAACAAATAATACAAAGAAAAAAGCTTAGACGTTCATTTCACATAACGTACAAACATCTTGAAATACAAAGGGGAAAGGAGAGATCAAGGGTGTCAAATTTCACTACGAGATCAACTAGACAATGTCCTCCCCAATTCCGCTTCCGTCACAGCCAACAGGTCGAGTTACAACATCATTAGTCATTGATGGTTCTTCTTGGTTTGCGATAATAATTTTTAAAGGTTTTTTTATGATCCCATGTGATTGAATGAACAAGTTTTTGAGTCTTGGGGAAATTTCTTGGTACATGGATTTGAAGATCCGTTGCATCTCCTCGTAAATTTGTTGATACTTGGGATTTGTTGCTACCATAATAAGGAACAACCCATAAATAACCCACTTGATGTAAGAATTCAGTACGATCAAGTCAATTGCTACTCCAAAAACAAGACATCCTAGTATGAGAAACATGAAATTGATGAATGTCTTTCCACCATCGCTTTGTGTTCTTCTCGAATGGACGCCGAAGAGTACGATGAGAGTTACAACTATCATGATGAAGGTTACTTGCTTGTCCAAAAGTAATTCCTTAGCTCCTAGAAGAGCAAATGACCATTTAAGTGAGGATGTCAAGAAACCTTTTGATTTTTTAACGATGGCATCTTCTTGCTCTCCCAATCTACCATAAAGAATAACGAAATTTGAAATCATTAGTTCATGAGGCAAATAAATAATTCCAGTTTGTAATACGAGCTATCAACTTGCATGCTTAAATCGCTTTATGGAAGCTTGCTTATCCAGAAATAAATCTTTACGATGAATTGTACCTATGAATCGATATATGATGGTGACGATTTCTCCCAATTTGCATTATTACCGTTCATATGCTAATCCAAAATTACAAACTAGAGCTCTGCATTAGCAACATGCAAAGTCCACATAATTAGTCTAAATAGATCAATTGCAGTAAATAATAAATGACTCGTGATTGACATGGATGGATTTTGCCGCACAAATAAAAGCTCCAACTAACATAGAAAGCCAAGTGCATTGATTGCTCCTGATCCTAAGGAGGAAATAGTTCATAAAAGTGTGCATTTGTCTTGCCCTAATTTGGGAATCGAACCAAATCAGCTAGTTTTGGGTGGCTTCCGAAAGAAACAGTCCCGTTCTCGATTCCGTAAATGTGGAGCAAAAAATAATTGGTCAAATTTCCGGTTCCACATGAAAAATCAAACCGAACCAACGGGTCAACCCAGGTTACTTAACTTCTTTTATTTGTATTTTTCTTGTTCTAAAATAAATCCTAAGCTGGTACATTGCATTTCGATCTTCTCTCTCTCTCTTTCCGTGGACACCTTTCTCTTGATCTTGATTGAGATTGCTTTCATTTTCACCGTTTATTATTGTTACTTTTTTTTTTTTTTGGGGTTCTTCTTGAGTACTCCTATTTTTTCAACATGGCACCCTGCTTTTTGACTCAGTGAAAATCGTCTCTGTTAGTTTAGCTTCCCAGTATCAAATCAAAGAATGGTCTATGTGAAAGCATGACAACCGCAAGAGAATCAAGCCCAGAACATAGCCTAAGAAGTAATGCAGGAGTGCTATAATCATATCAGAGAAAGATCAGAATGGGCGTTTGCCAAACAAGCAAATAAAGCAAGTGATCCACAACATATGGAACTAAATGGTCGGCAGACTAATGAACATTCCAAAGGTGAGTGATTTATAGGATAACCCAGGCAAAACAACCCACCAGTTTCATTTATCATGCTGCCATCTCAGCTAATTGTCAGCTAATGTCTGAGCATGTACCATAAGAAATAAGGAAAAGAAAATATAACCAGTTCCCATCCAACTTGTCCGGTCCGGTTCTCAAGTGAACAGAATGGATTCCTAATTTTACGGTGGAAACCGACTCACCGTATAATTGATCGGCCCTTTATAATTCAAACAAGATATGCACATATAAATCTATCTAACCAACGTAAAATAGGTCTGTTCTAATGCAAAACTAACCTCGGAGCCGCGGTTGAAGTAAAGTTGATGTCAGACATCAATGTTGCAAGCTTGTCCAACAAAGAGAGTTGATGTTTCTTTCAGCTCTGCGCCAGGGGCTCTGAGTTTGCAGTGTTCACACTTCAGGCAATACTTGGGTTTTCACGGAAGGCATTTTTGGTTTTTCTTTTATACACGGCTAGTGCTGCCCAGAGCGGTAGAATTCGACTCGATCTTACGACGGCTCCTGAAGTGACGATATTATCCCTCCTCATTGTACATGCATCTGCGTACAAACATATTTCAACCATGTCACCCTCCTCGTGAAGTAACGATAGTATCGTTCCATCAGCAGACCAAACAATTGGTCAACTCTTGACTTGTATTCTTAGCATTTCATTTTTCCTTTTTGTTTAGTTGGATATCTTCTTTCCCTTGTTTTTTCTTTGACTATTTCTAGGAAAACGCGCCTTATTTCTGGTCGATGACGATGGAGAAGCCTTTTTCAAAGAATGGGCAACTGAAGGGGTTTTGGAAATTCATCGAATGAGATTTTTTTTTTTTTTTACACAAAGTCCTTTAATTTTGTTTTATGACATTTTATAACAAACTATTGAAAAAATTGATATTGTCTATGCATTAAGAAAATGTTACGATATGGTGAACTATTTTACAATATTTTGCACTTGTCTAAGGCAAAAATGCCTTAAGTCTTTGTAAAATATTATAAATCACACAAAAGAATCACATTTGTACTTGGTTATAACTCCATATCGCGACATTGTGAAATACAAAAATTATTTTACGAACGTTTTACTTTTTAGTTAGGACAAACAAAATGTTGTCAAAAAAATTGTACGGTTTAGGACCATTTCAACTCAAATACAATTAGATATAGAAAACATTTGTACAATTTCATAAATTTAAATATATGGATTCAACGACATTCTCTACTTGGCCCTGATGACACGTTATGCAACCTTTTCAATGTATCATAAGAAAAGAAATTTCATGTTTGCATCTCGCACTTGATTACCATATAGCATTGACAAAATTTTGACACGTGCTTACATAATTAACCATCCTAAATTAGATAATGACATATTGACACTCAAATGTGATTTCTAGCAAGTCATTGCCAATTGTCCTATATGGTACATTCTCGCATTAGCAATTTTTGGCAAATATTGGTCAGAATGGCTACACTAAAATTTTGCACAAATGTTTAAAAAAAATGGTAAATTTGAGAAATTTGGGATTAAATTAGCATACGTGTTAAATTAATGTTTCGAGTTTGAATTCGAATAATCAAATTTATCGATAAAGTTTTCCCAAGTAGATTTCAACTCGGATGAAGAAAGACGAAACAATTTCCTTCTTGGATTTTTTCTTCTGGATGTGCAAAACAAGACAAAAGATGATATAAAAGATAAAAAGAAGAATTTCTTCTTTGGACACACACGTAGACATCTACGCCGAAGTCTCCAGGAGGTTCCTTTCTAGGGACGGCCGAAACCTACGAAACAGAAAAACAGGAAGGCTTGACCTTTATGTGCAGCGTCCCTCTGCACGTGAAGAACGGAAATTGGTGGGGCCAAGGTCAATGGGCACACATATATATAAAAAGCGGACAGACCAGTAAAGTTTCTTTTCTTTGGTTGCTGCGCGTACAAGCCGAGAGAAGGAAGGAGCCGCCGCACGACGTCAAGCTGACGCACGTAGCAGCACGTGGGAGCCAGGCGAAGCCATACGTAGATCGTTTTGTTTCGAGCTTGAACGCGTAATTTTGTATAAAAAATTTATATTCAAGTGAGTTGTTTATTTAAAAACACTTTGACTGCGTTTGGCAATCGGATAAAATTTGGGATCCTTTGTTTGGTCTTGTTCGGGACAAGGATAAAGTCGATATAATAGGAATATAAACACGACAAAATTTTCCCATGTGGATGTGATAAAGGTAGATAGGATTTCTAATGTCCATAATAGGAAAGTTATTTTTCTCGAATAACAAACTTATTATATTAACAAAATTGAAATTATATTTCAATATAAATAATATTTGAATTCTAATTAAAGAAATTAAAAATAAAAATAAAATTTTATTTTTAATTAATCTCGTTTTAATTTATATATTCAACTTTAATTCTATCTTATAATAAAAATTTAATATATAAATTAAATATTTATATTTATTACATATTTTATGTATTTTTGTATTTTAGGTATGTTAGTACAATTTACTATTTAATAAAATTTTATCAAAGAATGATGAAAGGGGAAAAAATAATAAAGAAAATAATATAAAAAATAGGAAAAATAAAAATAAATTAAGGAATAATGTTATGAGATATTTTCACCATCTCCGTTTATGAACATTTAGGTCTATTTATAATGATATGCATTTTATATCAAAAAAATGTATACGATATGATGTGAACATATCCGACTTTAATACTGTGATTCACCAAACAATGGACATGATATAAAAAAATCCAAGGATTTCATATCTTATCATATCCAATCATATCCCAATTAGAAATCCAGACGACCAAACGTAGCATTTGGGTTTGGGGTTAAATTTAAGTGTGGGAAACACTTGAGCGTTTGAGCGATTATAAACTCTAATTTTTCGATTATAGTAGATTATTTGCTACTAACTCTCCCCGTGGACGTAGGGGACGTAGGTACCGATACTCGGACCGAACCACGTAAATTTCTGGTGTCTTTATTATTTTTCGTTTATTTCTCTAATGATTTTGCGTTGACGTAAATTGTAAGATCCTGTCGTTTCTGCGTATTATATCCCAACAATATGTGTAGCAGGTTTATAATCAATTGGATAATATCTTCATATTATTATTCTTCTTCTTTTTTTGGCTTTAACCAAGCTTTGATCGTTAGACTTTAACGTCTCCATCCTAACTACCCCACCAATACAGGTGTCTCATTGGCTTTTCCCCTATAATTCTAGTAATATAAAAATGGTGAATATCCCAGGTTTTTTTTTTTTTTTTTTTGAGAAACCCCACTACTGCTACTTCTTCTTCTCCTTTGTTTGAGTGAAAGTTCATGCTGTGATTTTCAACATATATAAATTTATTTCCTCTTCACACTGGATGATCAAGTTACCCGGTTCCAAGGGGAAATTGAACGGCGGAGACGGAAAATGTGACAGCACCGTCACGTTACTCAATTTCAGGTTTTGTTTTTTTTCCATCTCAAATGGAAACTGGTGTCCCTCCTTTCCCAAAAAAACTAACTTATTTGGCAGATGGCCAACTTATTATTACTATCGGTGAACCTAATAATAATCTGAAGTGCTATATGACCCGGAGGAAATTCGAAACAAGAAATTCTAGTATTCTATTTAATTATATGTGAGCTAATTTTTCGTATCTAGTTGTAGTTTGATTTGAAATATTTTCATAGAAAACCAACAATAAGAATTAGCAATCACCCAATTTCACCCGCTAAAGTATGTAAGTAACCTTAAGTTTGAAAAGGAAATGCATATAGAGTGAAAATTTATTTTGAAAGTGTGCTAATATTAGATCGATTTAGTGGGATTCATGTGGGCCTCACATTAGACCTTCCAAGTCAATTAGTTCAAATTCAACTTAGCATATGTACTGAGATTGTCAATACTTAATAGAAAATGAATAGAAATGGAAAAAGAAAAAAGAAAAAAAAAAAGAATGGTTGTTGGCACCAGGATGAATCCCCAACCCAATCAAAGTTATCTTATTTCATCTTGAGGGGTGCTTCTGAAGAATAAAAGGAAAGTGGCCAAATTCTAATTGCGAAAATTTTGAGGAAAATACTTTTCAACCATTCATTTTCCTTGAAACAAATGAAACTTTAAGGTATTATAAAAGAACATAATAAATAGGTTTGATTTCTTTCATTTTTGTGATATATCTTTGATGCATTCATTTATTTATCGAATTTTTTTCTCATAAAGAAAAAAAGCAAACTTTTGATATTTCATTAGGATAGAGAGCCAGATTGGATTGACCGGTCCCATCCGATCACATGGAGCCCATCCATTAGCGAATTTTTTTTTAAAATTAAGGAAAATACATTAACTATTACTATTTTAGTTTTTATTGCTATTTTTAAGAAATCAAAATGTAAATTTTAATTAAAAAAAAAAAAAGAGTTGGTCTGGCCTACTTCTCCGGAATTGGGAACTAGATCGACAATCACCTGTTCTATCTTTATGATATCGGGAACCGGACTAAATCGGCTGGTTCAGTCCAATTTGGGCGATTGCCGATTTGAGCAGTCTGACATGCTAATCCCTAGGCAATAATAAAAACATGCATATAGAATGAGGAGGGATAGTATCGTGACTTTCTTTTTTCTTTGACTTCAGGAGAGACTTTTTTCAGTGTTGGATTTATATTGCCTTTTTATTTTTCCTTTTTGTTTGGTTAGATCTCTGCTTCTCTTCTTTTTTTCTTTTAAACTTTGTAAGAAACCGTGTCTTATTTCCGGTCAATGACGGTCGAATTATGACCCCAGAAAGCCTTTTTCAAAGAGTGGGCAACTGAACGGGTTTTTGGAAATTCATCAAATGAGATTTTTATGGTACACAACATCCTCTAATTTTGTTTTATGACATTTTTCAATATAGTTATACCAAACCATTGTGACCTCATAGAATTAAAAAAAAAAAAAACTAATATTGTCTATGTATTAGGAAAATGTTATGATATTGTGAATTATAAAAAATAGCATTTTACAACTTTCCGCACTTGTCTATGGCAAAAATGCCATAAGTCTTTGTAAAATATCACAAATTGCATAAAAAAACATTTTTTTTTATGCCGAGGATCCGGCCTAACTCACCTTACGGGAGTACAGCACCGACTATACCTCGGGGGAGATTGGCCTAGCAACCTACCGCCGAAGCCCCCCACTTGAATCACGGAGCATACCTTAGGGGTTCGAACGCCTGACCATACGGTCCGCAGATTACAGAGGAGAACGCCCCCACCAATGCAGCCATGCGTGGGTAGTGTATTTCACAATGTCACGATATTTAGTTTTGACTGAGTGCAAATATGTTTTTCAATATGTATGTTGCCAATGAGAAAACATGTTGAAACTACATTTTCTTGCAGACTAGTCTCTTTATTTTCTAAATAAGGTCATATTGTTGATCATCCTGATGCTCGTCCTCCATTCTATATGGGTAACTACCATTTATTTCCAAACCCACAACAGTTGTTTTCTAACGTTTATGCTGAAGCTAGTATGTGATGAGTTGTTTGCAATATATTTCTAAGCCCTCGAAATGACTCCAAAACTCAAAGTTGAAATAATGTGGAACAAGACTAATAACAAGATAGTGGAGCTAACCTTAATGGAAATTGCAAAGTCTTCGAGGTAGAGCCAACAAAAAAACAACAAAATACTGCTTATGGTCTACTGTGGCCCCATTTGGCTTGGCTTTCCCAAGGGGCTTTGGGCCCCCAAAGCCCATTGGGGAAAATATTTTGTGTTTGGCATGTGTTTTTGAAAGCTCATTTGGCCAATGTCAGCATTCCCAATGCTGAAAGCCCAATGCTAGGGTGGGGCTGCTTTGAGCATTGGGCATTTCGGAGATGCGATTTCACTATTCACTGAGTCACTGTTCATTGTCTCCTCCGATGTTTGTCTTCTTCTTCGCAGTGGGCTGCGCTCAGCCGCGAGCAGCCAGATCTGGCCACTGGGAAGCCTCGCTTGAAGTCGCACCACCTCGGGCGAGGTGGCCTAAGGTCGGGCGACCTTGGGTGTCGCCCGGGTCGCGCAACCTTGGGCATTGCCTTAGGCTGCGCGACCCCGGCGACGCAGCCTCGAGCGTCGCCTCGGTCGCGCGACCCAAGGCGTCGCTTGAGGTCGGCGTGACCCATGGCATCGCTTGAGGTCGGCGCGACCCAGGCGGCTGGGTTGGTAACCCAGGGCGTCGCCTGAGGTCGCCAACCTCAGGCGAGCCGCCTCCTCGCTACCGCCGCCGCCACCGCCTCCCCACCACCACTAGTGCCACCGCCACCAGCCGTTCCCCCATGATCACCCAAGTGCATCTCCTCCTCCCTTTTTCTTTTCTTTTCTTTTTTTTTTTTTTTTTCATTTTTCTTTCACCTTAAAATTGAATTGCAAAATATACACTTCCAAACACACTTGCTTTCATAGAATGCCCATTCACTCAAAGATATTTGGGGAAATGCAAAGGCATTTCCCCAAAGTTGAACCAAACGGAGGCATTTCCCCAAAGTTGAACCAAACGGGCTCTGTGTCCGGATGCAAGACATAGCCAAATGCAGTTGGTGGTTTTGAAGTTCGGGTTTAGGGACCCTATATATACACTTTGTGATTGGCCTCACGTGGGCCCCACTATTTCTTTTTGGCCTTATGATTTGTCCAATTTCTTCTCAGATGGTTTTCTAAAGTTGACAGGATTCCAAAAGTAGCCAAAAAAAAAAAAAAAAAAAAAAAAAACTGCAGCATTTAGATAAAACCTTCTCTTGACTCCTAATGTTACTTTCGTTGTTCTTGGGGAAGCTTTGCTCCATCTCTAAGCTAAGTGTAGGCATGCATCCATGACAAATGCTTTCTTTCTTTTTTTGGATTGAAATGTAAGTAAAGTATTATTTATAAAATCATATAGGAGAAAAGTGTTAAAGAAGTCCTAAACGTTTTGCATTTGTATCAATTTAGTCCTAAATTTTTTTTGTGTCAATTTAACCCTAAAGATTTTTACTTGGTGCCGATTCAGTCTTTTTCGGTCAATTTTGGTTGGATTTTGCTGACTGGGTGCCGGCTAGCTGACGTAGTCCAACCGGTGTTGACGTGGACGACTTTTAATAATATTTTAATCTTTTTGAATTTCTTTTTCTTTTTCTTATTTCTTTTTTTCTTCTCCCCCCGCCCCTTGCTCCAGCCAGTTGTCGAACCTCAGTGACTTGGCAGAGGTGATAGCTGGTGAGGTTGAGGTCGACCTCGCTTGCCACCTCGCCAGCCCGGCGTGAGGCCACCCTCGCAGCCTGAGCTTCCTCGAGCTAGCCTCACCGCCCAACGCCAGGCCACCCTCGCGGCCACTGGCAAGGTACCCAACAAGGTAAAGCCAACCAGTGATCAGCTGGAGGAAGGAGGAGGAGAAGGGGAAAAAAGGAAAAATAAAAAGAAAAAAAATTTAAAAATATTAAAATATTATTAAAATTTGTTTACGTCAACGCCGATCAAGCCACGTCAGCCGGCCGACGCCCAGTTAGCAAAATCAAACTAAAATTGATTGGAAAGGACTGAATTGGCACCAAAAAAAATGTTTATGACTTTTTTAACACTTCCCCCGAACTTAGAGGCATTTCTTAGCATTACAAAGAAAACTAAAAATGTGAAAAAAAAAAAATGGAACGAGGAAGTCTCCATATGGTAGTCGGTATTACATTTGTCCGGGAAGGTCTAAAATTTTTGTAATACGAAGCTCACCCTCTTACAAGTTTACAAATTTTAGCAAGAATAATTGGTATTGACACCCATATTTTTGTCAACATTTTAAATATCCATTTATTTTGCAAAAATATAAAATATAAAAAGCAAAAAAATAATATAAAACATAAAAAAATAAACCAAAAAAATGAAATGAAATCTTGTGGGTAAAAAATATAAAACATTAAAAAAGAAAGAAAGAAAACAAAAATAAAAGGGGGAAATTGAGCGGATTGGCTTGTCTAGCCCACTTGATTATTTTCAGCTCACCCTTCGACCTAGCTTCCCATTTTCTTTCTTTTCTTCGGCCCATTTTCCTTACTTTCTTGGCCCACCAAAGCCTAAAAGGTGACCCAGCCCAAGGACACTTATCCCCCTTCGTTTGCACAAAACCAGTGCCCGTGAAGCAAAAACGCCACAAGAGTGAGGGATAAGTGCCAAAAAAGTCTGAAACCTTTTGTCTTTGTGCCAATTTAGTCATAAACCTTTTTTCGGTACCGATTTAGACCTAAAAATTTTTATGTTGTGCCAATTCAATCCTTTCCGACCAATTTTAGCCGGATTTTGCTGACTGGACGCCGGCCGGCTGATATGGCCTGATCGGCGCTGACGTGGACAACTTTTAATAATATTTTAATATTTTTGAATTTTTTTCTTTTTTATTTTTATTTTATTTTTTACTTTTTCTTTTTTTTTTTTCCTCCAAATGGCCGGTCACGGACCCGGTCGCGAGGTCCAAAGAACCGCCCAGAGGCGACGGTTGGCGAGGTCGAGGTCAACCTCGCCGGCCACCTCGCTAATGGCCGCGAGGCCGCCCTCGCCGGATTTGGCGAGGGTCGAGCCTCGCCCATGGCCGGCGAGGGCAAGCCCCGCCAGCTCGGCGAGAGGGCGCGAGGAGGCAGCCTCCAGTTGGCCTCGCACTGGGCCACTAGAAGCCTCGACCGACGACAAGCTCCGCGTGCCGTCGAAGATCTCTCTCTCTCTCTCTCTCTAGCGTGACCGTTGAGATTCCCTCTGCTTCGCGATCCTCTCGTTCTCCGCGTCCCTTGCGTCACCGCCGGAGACGGCCTCCTCACGCCGAGCTGGCGAGGCTTGCGCTCGTCGACCATGAGTGGAGACTCGACCCTCGCCGAGATCCGGCGAGGGCGAGCCTCGCCGCCCGTGCCTCGAGGGCGCTCGCGCCCGGCGGGCGAGGCTCGCCCTCGCCGCCCCGCGCGAGGCCGCCCTCGCGACCACTGGCGAGGTGGCCGGCGAGGTCGAGGTCGACCTCGCCGGCCGTCGCCTCTGGCAGATCGCCGAGGTCCGACGACCGACTGGAGGAAGAAAAAAAAAGTAAAAAAAGTAAAAATAAAAATAAAAATATTTGTGGGCGTGGAAGAAGATCTTCTTCCCAACCTACTTGTATGTTCGTGGGCGTGGAAGAAGATCTTGCAGCTAAGAATTTTTTTTCACCAGTCCTTCCGATGGGAAATTGGTAACGGTCTTTTGGTGTCTCTTTGGCAAGACAATTGGCTTCATTGCGGTCCATTAGACTCGATGGTCCCTAATTCTATTATGGATGACTCTGGCCTACCCAACTATGCAGTTGTTGCAGATCTTTACACTCTAACTGGTTCCATGCTCAAATCTCTCCTGGAGAGTTGGGGTTTCACCCTCCCGGTTTTGTCCAATGCCCGTGATCGGTTCTTGTGGTGTTGCGACCCGTCTGGTTCGTTCTCGGTAGCATCAGCTTGGAACTTCATTAAATCTAAAAAAGATCGCATTCCTTGGGCTTCTCTCGTTTGGGATAATGCTTTAGCTCCGCGGCTCCAATCCCTCTTATGGCTTATTGCTAAGAATCGCCTACCAACCCAAGTGCTCCTCCTCTCCTATGGCAGGATTGATTATTCGGTTTGTGCTTTTTGCTCCGCTCAGCCGGATTCAATTGATCACTTGTTCTTTCAATGTCACACCTCGGCTACTCTCGCATATTTTTGGGCTTCCAGGTGTAACTTACCTTGGAGGAAAAGATCCTAGAGCGAAAACCTTACCTGGGCTGTGAAGTTCTTATCGGGTAAGGACTTCTTCCATAGTATGGCGTGATTCTCTTTCGGAGCCCTTTGTTATCTTATTTGGAAAAAGAGAAATTGCATCATCTTTCGTGGTGAAACATTAGTCTTATCGGCTCTAAAAAACCACCTCATTAAGGTTGTGAAGGACAAAGCACTTTCCTTCAAAAATGTGCCTGCTTCTCCAAGGAATAGAAGACTTCACAGAGGATGGGGCTTTGACCCCTCAGTGTTTATTCAGTAGCCTTGCTTCTCAAGCTTCTTGGGTTGTGTGACTTTCCCCCAGCCGTCCTGGCTTTCCAGCTCGCCCCGCTTCTTGGTGTGTGTTGAGGTTTGGTAGCTGCTAGTGTTTGACTCTTTTGCCCGGGTTGTGGGCTTTTTTTTGCTCTGCGTCTGTTGTTGCCCTTGTGGTATTTAGTTCGGCTCCCTTCCACTCTTTCTGTTGTAGTTAGAGTGTAAGTTTTGGCGCCGTCTTTTCTGTATTTGTCCAAAGCTCAATATATATTCTTACTTTTACCAAAAATAAATAAATAAACAAACAAATAAAAATAAATTCAAAAAAATTAAAATATTATTAAAAGTTGTCTACGTCAACGCCGATCAGGCCACGTCAGTCGGCCGACGTCCAGTCAGAAAAATCCAGCAAAAATTGGCCGAAAAGAACTGAATTGGCACAACGTAAAAAGGTTTAGGATTAAATCGGCACAAAGACAAAAGATTTAGACTTTTTTTGGCACTTTTCTCCGAGAGTGACGTGAGAAAAAGGGGGGAAGCCTTCTAGCATGCATGAGCTGGCGTGGCGAAATAGGGACACGTAACGAAAACGATGCTGAGGCGAGGAACGCAGGCGGGGAGCAAAAGGGGATGGAGCAGGCTTCGCAAAAACCCAAAAAAAAGGGAAGAGAGCTCGGGGAAGAAAGGGGTCTGGTTCTTCTCCTTTGGGGGATCCTTTCTCGGGAGAAAACCATATAGCATTGAAGGGCGGCGGGGGGGGGTGGTGAGATCCTTGACGTTCTCGGAAAAGGTTGGCTTGGAAAAATCCATCGCCGCTAGCGCTACGGCGACAGAAAACGCCGGCTTAATTAGTGGCCGATGGTGATCGGTGGAGTCGAGATAAACAGCTGATGGCAAACGGTTCGATACTGGTTTAAGCTTGGGTGATGAGCTCGTCCGCGATGGAAATGGTCTCGATAAAAAGGATGTATGGGTCGCCGCGAGGAAGAAAAAATGTTCGGGAAGGAAACGATGCGGGGGAAGGGATGAAGAGATAGAAAAAGACAAAAAAAGTGATAAGAACGGAAAGAGAAAAAAAGTAAAAAGGCCAAAATAGAAAGAATATTGAAAAGGGTTTCGGGCTTTTAATTGTGGACTGGTCGTCCGTAAAAAAGGTGGGTCTCAGGCTTGCCACGATGAAATGTTATACAACCTTTGTAGCGTCTCACCAAAAAGGAACTTCATACTTGACGTGTTGCACTTGATTACCATATAGTGTGGAGAAAATTCTAACAAGTGCTTACACAATTAGCCATCCAAAATTAGATGATGAGTTATCAACACTCCAATATGATTTCCAGCAAGTAATCCCCAATTGTCTTGTATGGTACATCACCACATCAGAGATTTTCAGCAAATATTGACGAAAGGGCTATCTGAAATTTTGCACAAATGTTAACAACAAAATTGATAAATTTGAAAAGTTTATGATTAAATTAGCATACATGCAATAGGTTTAGAACTAATTAGACAATTTTGTCCTATTATTCATCTTCTTTTTAAGCTTAGGGTTTGAACCTTGGACTTTAATGTCTCCATCCCAACCACCTAATTATTGGAACGGATGCCTCATAGGCTTCCCCCTATTGTGCTAGTAAAATGAAAATGATGGATATCCTCTCCCTCCCTCCGCCCCCTTTCTCTTTCTTTTCTTTTAGACACCTCACTTTTTTCTTTTTCTTTTTTAGAGAAAGTTCATGCTGCGATTTTCAGCTTATATGAAAATTTACTTCCTCTTGATACCGGATAATCAACTTATCCGGTTCCAAGGGAAAATTGAAGGGTGGAGACGGCAAAAGTGATAGAACCGTCACATTACTCAATTTTGTATTTTTTTTTCTCCGATTTGAAACAAAACCGGTCTCCCTCCTTACCCCAAAAAAAAAAAAAAAATTATTTGGCAGATAGCCAACTTATTATTATACTATCGATGGACCTAATGATAATCCGAAGAGTTATATGACCTAGAGGAAATTCGAAACAAAAAATTCTAGTATTCTATTTTCCTTTAAATGAACTAATATTTCGTTTCTAGTCCTAGTTTGATTCGAAATATTTTCATGGCAAAGCAACAATAATAATTAGCAATCACCCAATTTCAGCCTCTAAAGTACATAAGTAATCTTAAGTTCGAAAAGAAAAGGCATAGAGAATGAAAAATTATTCTGAAATTGCATTAATATTGAATCGATTCAATGGGATCCATGAGGACCTCACATTAAACCATCCAGATTTAATAGTTCATATTCAAGTTATCATATGTACCAGGCTTATCAATACTTAATAATAGAAAATGACTATACATATACATATACATATATATATATATATATATATATATATATATGATGAATCCCCAACCCTAATCAAAGTTATCTTATTTCATCGAGGGTGCTTGTGAAGAATAAATGGAAACTGGCCACATTTTAATTGGGATTATATATGTCATGGGCACTGCTTTCAAATCGGATCATATCGAACCTTCGGCAAGTACAGTCTATTTGGCAGAGAAGACATGCCCTTGAAAATCTCACTTGGTTTTCTCTTCTAGGGTGTCTTTATTTCACGAAAAATAAATGATTTAAAAGATATTTTTCTAGAAATAATCACTTATATCAATTAAAATAAATAATTAATTAAAAGTGTTCTCATTATTGGCAATAATTTAAATCTAACCATTTTTGTGGATAATGAAAATATATTATTTTATTTTTGTAAGCAATATAAACAATTATTTTTGGGAAAATGTTTGCTGAAACAATTGTTTTCTGTTAAACAAACGGAACCTAAAAGAAAATATTACTTAGTCTCCATGTGCTTCACTTCAAATAATTAGTCAATGGAAGAAATTCTGTTCTTAAAATTCTACACGCAAGTGAACGTGTCGAACAAGTAATATAATGATGAGATAAAGTATCGTCCCACGGAGATCGATGATTAATAAACTAATTAAATACTAAAATAGATTAATTCTAAAATTTATCTAACGGATCAAAATATAATTGAGAATAAACTAAAAACAAAATTTGTAGACTAAATGTACTAAATCAATCAGATAAATATGTTAGAGCATCCGATTTCACCATAACCACTAGATATGAATTTCAGATTGTTGTGAGTACAAGAACGATATCGAACATGTGATAGCGGAATTTCCTAATCTATTTACTATCCTATCTCTAGGTATAGCAAACCTACTCAGTTTATTAATCCACTATATTTCTATGTGAATTAAAATAAACATAAGTGCATTAAAAACTATGAATATTCCCGGCTTACAATGAGTCTTTTGGATTACTTTATTACCGAAAGCTACACAAATAACGCGGTATATTTCTATCCACGTTTAATTCATGGTTATATATTATAATGAGCAATTGCATATTATCACTTCTCAGCCTCAAACATCCACATCAAATCATTCAAGTGGTGGCCAGTCACTCAAAAGCATTAAGCACAATAATATATAACTCACATGAATGAAATCAATTGCAACACATAAAAATCATGAAATTCACATCATCATGGTTAGGCTACATCGTAGCTCTAACAAAAGAAAATTAGAACATAGTAGATGAAGAAATAAAAATATAAATCAAACTCAGCATCTTGAATCAAAGAACAAGAATTATGTCACCACTTTTGTCTTCTCTTCAAAATACTTAAAAAACTCTCAGAACAATTAAAAAAAAAATTGATCTAACAGAAAAACCTAGTTTAAACTTAGTTGCCCTCTCTGACTCTCCTATTTATAGGAGATATCCAAGATCCTATCTCCCAACACTTGCAGATAACATTAGGGAACAGAATCAAGAATTTCCTGATTTGATATCCATCTTCCACTGCTTTTTTTATTTGAATTCCTGATATTTGCCATTATTTTCCTTATCTTCTCCATATCTCATTATTCTGCATAAACAAGGAAAATTCAAATAATCATAAGGAAATCCAAATAATTTCTCATAGATAATGCATTAATTGTTTCCTAAAATAGGTAAAATAACTCTATTTTTATAGAGTTATCAAACCCCCAAACTTAACATTTTGCTAGTTCTCGAGCAAAATTAAGACATAACGCATACTCAAGCTAACAACCTCCTCCATGACATCTTTCCATAATTGCTCAAATTCACAATTCAAAGAAAAACACAAATTTCATCCAAACATTGAAATCGATTTATAAGTTAAGACCAATTCTAAATATATGATCCAAGTGTGTGTGTGTGAGTCCTCATCTTTTTCGAATTATATGCAATCCAGATAAATTCACATTGACATGTAACCTCTCAAAAATTCTCAATAATTATGATCAAATCTCATTGGTTTGCTTTTCATTCCTCTCTCCACTAATGTAAGCTAATTATCCAACCAAAAATCAATAGGGCTTTTCTCGGGTTGTAATGTAAGGTTGGGCTAAAGGTGAGATAACGGAAATTTTAAGCTCAAATCACCCATTAACACGTTGATTTCTAGGATCTAATTAGAGCCAATGTCACAATCCAATTTCATCCTTCAAGATAATTTTTCTACCACCATATATCATCATTCCTTTTTTTTCTTTCACCTTTTTTTTTCTTTTTTTTCTCTTTTTTTTTTTTTTTGAATTGCTTTATGGTGGAGTTTCTCCCAAAGTCCCTCCTAATATAACATGAAAATTTCCAACCCATTGAGTATCCAAAAGGCTCACTCAATTGAAAGTTGGATAGGGAACCATAAAAGTAATTTTTTTTTTTAACAATACACCCCAAACAACCATTGCAATCACTTTTTTTTTTTTGCATACTCCATCATTCCTCCCAAATTTCTATCAAGCTCAAATAATTTTTTATCCCAAAAGAAAATCAACGTGTTCATAGGGTATGAGACAAGAATATAATTTGATAACGGCTAGGCTAAATATATATGGGTGCCAATGAAAAATTGGGTTGTAATTAAGGCTCAACGGGGTGACTAGGGATAAATAAACAGGGTTAGCTTGAAAGGCTCAATCGATCCAAAAACTGCCTAAATCATTTTCTCGGTTAGATTTAGCTTAGGATTTCACCTCAAGAGAAAATCAAACAAATTCTAAGATTTGGGTGAAATCTAAGAAAATCACGTACTTCACATGAATGTTCTCTAGATTTACACATAATTCAAAAATTAAGGACTTTTAGTGCTTAGTAAGTGGAACAACATAATCAGAATTAAGATTAACTCACACATCAATTGCAAGTTTAAATAAAATTTAAATTTTCCTAAGAATCGCAAAAATTCACAATCAAGAAAGCAATCATGATAAAAAAATTATCCAAAAAATAAATTTGTCTCCCCCCCAAACTTGAATGAAGCAGTGTCCTCAATGCGAAAAATAGAATAGGAAGAAGAAAACTCCCCTGGTTGTAGAATAAGTCCATAGATGATCTTGATGATTAAACTCTTGAAAGATGCTCCCTAAAAAAATTAACCTGGATAAAACAGAGAAAAGTTAATATTTTTTTTTTGTTTGCAAAACATAAGCGTAAAAATAAATAAAAACATAATTAAAATGCTTGGGTTGCCTCCCAAGAAGCGCTTGCTTTATAGTTTTCAGCCAAACTATCTCAGATGTCGTTATTTCGGAGGATGAAGTTCAATGGTGGTCTTCTGCTTGTTGTAACCACCTTCAAAGTAGGGCTTCAAACGTTGACCGTTCACTTTGAATGTACCCTCAGTGTCTGCGCAACTTCAACTGTTCCATATGGGAATACCTGTGTAACTGTAAAAGGACCAGACCATCTAGACCGTAACTTTCCTGGAAAAAGTTTAAGACGAGAGTTATAGAGTAAGACTTTTTGACCAATTTTAAACTCTCTTCTGAATATGTGCTTGTCATGCCATCTTTTTGTACGCTCCTTGTACAACTTAGAATTTTCATAGGCCTCATTATGAAATTCCTCCAATTCATTCAGTTGCAATAATTTTTCTTCACCTGTAGACTGCATATCAAAATTCAGAAATTTCAATGCCCAATATGCTTTATGCTCTAATTCCACTGGTAAGTGACAAGCCTTTCCAAATACTAGCCTAAAAGGAGACATCCCAATTGGAGTTTTGAATGCTGTCCTATAGGGCCAAAATGCATCATCAAGTTTTATTGACCAATCTTTCCTAGAGGCATTCACTGTTTTTTCTAAAATTCTCTTGATTTCCCTATTTGAAATCTCTACTTGACCACTAGTCTGAGGATGATAAGGGGTTGCAACCTTATGTGTGACTATGTACTTACTCAAAAGTGCTTCAAACTATTTGTTGTAAAAATGTGTCCCCCTATCACTTATGATTGCCTTAGGAGTGCCGAATCGGGTAAACATATTTTTCTTCAAAAATTTGACCACAACCTTAGCATTATTTGTTGGCAATGCTATAGCTTCTACCCATTTAGACACATACTCCACAGCCACTAAAATGTATAAATTTCCATAAGAAGGTGTAAAGGGTCCCATGAAATCAATACCCCAAACATCAAATAATTCACACACAATAATGTTGTTTAAAGGCATCTCATTTTTTCTTGAAATATTTCCAGTTCTCTGACACCTATCACATGAAATTACATAAGAGTATGCATCTTAAAAAAATTATAGGCCAATAAAATCAAGATTGTAAAATCTTAGCTGCAGTTTTGGTGGCACCAAAATGGCCACCCGCCTCTCCATCATGACAATGATGTAGAATGTTTACCTTCTCTTCATCTGGAACACATCTCCTTATGACCTGATCTGCACATACTTTAAACAAGAAAAGTTCTTCCCAAAAATAATTTTTAACATCAGAAAAGAATTTTTTCTTTTGTTGATGTGATAATTCAGGAGGAAGAACATTACTTACCAAATAATTTACAAAGTCAGCATACCAAGGAATTTTTGTGGACTTGATGGAAAATATTTTCTCATCGGGGAATTTTTCTAAAATTGGTCTTACCTCTTCCTTTGAATTTGGAATTCTTGATAAGTGGTCTGCAATTAGATTTCCAGTCCCTTTCTTATCTTTGATTTCCAAATCAAATTCTTGCAGTAATAGATCCACCTAATCAACCTGGGTTTTGATTCTTTCTTTTCAAGCAGATACTTAAGAGTAGAGTGGTCAGAATAAACTATAACTTTTGAGCCAATTAAATAAGAACGAAATTTATCAAAAGCAAATACTACCGCCAAAAGTTCCTTTTCTGTTGTTGAATAATTCAATTGTGCACATGACAAGGTTCGACTGGCATATTATATGGTTTGAAAAATTTTATTCTTCCTTTGTCCCAAAACAGCTCCTACTGCAGAATCGCTGGCATCACACATCAGCTCAAAAGGTAAATCCCAATTTGGTGCTGCCATGATTGGTGCTGAAATTAACTTCTCTTTTAAAGTGTTAAAAGCCTGCATGCATTCAACATAAAAATTAAAAGGAGCATCTTTTTCCAAAAGATTAGAAAGAGGTTTAGCAATTTTTGAAAAATCTTTTATAAATCACCTGTAAAATCCTGCATACCCCAAAAATCCTCTGACAAGTTTCACAGATGTTGGCGGAGGCAATTTTGCAATGACCTCCACTTTGGCTCGATCGACTTCTATTCCGTTTCGAGAAACTTTATGCCCAAGCACTATTCCTTCCTGCACCATAAAGTGACACTTCTCCCAATTCAAAACAAGGTTAGTCTCCTCACATCTTTGTAAAACCAAAGCCAAATTATTTAAACAAGAATCAAATGATAAGCCAAAAACAGAAAAATCATCCATGAAAATCTCAATATATTTTTCAACCATATCAGAAAAAATAGCCATCATACATCTTTGAAAAGTAGTTGGTGCATTACAAAGACTAAAGGACATTCTTCTAAAAGCAAAAGTACCATAGGGACAAGTGAAAGTAGTTTTCTCTTGATCTTCTAGTGCAATAGGAATCTGATTATACCCCGAATATCCATCAAGAAAGCAATAAAACTCATGCCCTGCAAGTCTTTCTAACATCTGATCAATAAATGGTAAAGGAAAGTGATCTTTTCTAGTGGCATCATTCAATTTTCTATAATCCATACACACACACCACCCAGTAACTGTTCTAGTTGGAATCAATTCATTGTTGTCGTTTTTCTGAACAGTCATACCACATTTCTTTGGCACAACTTGTACAGGACTTACCCAAGGACTATCAGAGATAGGATAGATGATACCTGCATCAAGGAGCTTAATTACCTCAGCTTTCACTACTTCTTGCATCTTCGGGTTCAAACGCCTCTGAGGTTGGATAGTGGGTTTATATTGTTCCTCCATCAAAATTTTGTGCATGCAGATTGAATGACTAATTCCTTTGATATCAGCTATTTTCCATCCAATTGCACCCTTATGCTCTCTTAATACTCTGAGCAATTTCTCCTCCATCAAATTTGTCAAAGAAGAAGATATAATTACCGGTAAAGAAGAAACTCCATCTAAATAAGCATATTTTAAATGAGAAGGTAAGGGTTTGAGTTCAAGAATTGGAGGCTCTTCAATTGATGGTTTATGCTTTGTAATGTGTTGTCCCAACTCCTCAAATTTAATTGCCTTTTGCCTTGAATATGGTGGAATTGCCTCCATGAAATTTGCGTATTCCTTTATCTCCTCATTCTGAATATCTTTGTCCATTGGTTGAATCAGACATGCTTCAAGTGGATCTTCAAAAATATTTTCCTGAAAAACCTTATTCACCAACTTGTCAACTGTCTCAACTCTAAAACAAGAATTATCATCAGATGGATATTTCATTGCTTTAAAAACATTAAATGAAACAAGATCATCTTGAACTCTAAGGATCAACTTCCCTTGTTGTACATCAATAAGAGCTCTTCCTGTTGCTAGAAAAGGTCGACCTAAGATAAGTGGTACCTCAAAATCTTCCTCCATGTCAAGAACTATGAAATATGTAGGAAAGATAAATTTGTCAACTTTTACCAAAACATCTTCCACGTTACCTCTCGGATATTTAATTGATCGATCAACCAGTTGAAGTGACATTGTGGTTGCTTTTACCTCGCCCAATCCTAATTTCTTAAAAACTGAATAAGGCATCAGATTAATACTAGCACCTAAATCACATAATGCTTTTTCAAAGTAAGAATCCCCAATAGTGCAAGGAATAGTAAAACTCCCTGGATCTTTCAATTTCGGAGGTAATTTGTTTTGTAGGATGGCCGAACACTCCTCATTTAACTTCACAGTTTCATAATCCTCCAATTTCCTTTTGTTTGCCAAAATCTCCTTCAAAAATTTTGCATAACTAGGCATTTGCGCTAAAGCATTTGCAAAAGGAATGTTAATGTGCAATTTTTTAAATACATCAAGAAATTTATAAAATTGCTTATCTATTTTGTGCTGCTGGAGTCGCTGAGGGAATGGAATTGGCGGCACATATGGCTTGGGATTATCTAGAAAAAGTTTACTCTTGCTTGTCTCCTTTGATTGTTTATTGACCACCTCTTCCTTGTCTCTGAAAATCTCTTCTTCTCCCACTTGTTTACCACTTCTCAGGGTAATAGCCTTTATGTTTTCAATTGGATTTTTTTCTATGTTGCTCGGCAAAGAACCCTGTTGTCTTCCTGACATCATACTTGCTAACTGACCCATTTGCATCTCCAAATTTCTGATCGAAGCCTCTTGGTTTTGAAATCTCACATCAGTGTTTTTGATGAAGTCATGAGTTGTGTTAGCAAGTTTGATGACTATGTCTTCCAAATTTGACTTTGTCTCTTCTGATTGTTTGAATCCCAGTGGTCCCGTCACATTCTGATTATTCCATGAAAAATTTGGATGATTGCGCCATCCCGGATTACACGTGTTGGAGTAGGGATTATTCTGTGACCTGTTAAAATTCCCAACAAAGTTAGAATTTTCATGAGATTATTTGAAAGTATTACCTACCTGACACTCTGTGCTAACATGTCCTCCACCACAAAAATCACATGTCAAATTCTAAATTTTCATGACTGAAACACTCATATTATCAATCTTTTTGTTGAGTGTTTCGATTTGTGCAGCAATTGCAGCAAAAGCATCTACTTCGTGAACTCCGCTAACTTTTCGCATCGGTAGCCTCTCAGTAGGCCACTGATAACTATTGGACGCCATCTCCTCTAATAAATTGTAGGCTTCTTCTGGTGTTTTATTATTTAGAGTTCCTCTTGCAGCTGCATCAATCATAGAACGAAGATTTGTACTAGAGCTATTATAAAAAGATTGTACCTGCATCCATACGGGTAGTCCGTGATGTGGGCATCTCCTAAGAAATTCTTTGAATCTTTCTCATTCTTCATATAATGATTCATGATCCATCTGCATAAAATTAGTAATATCGTTACGCATCTTCGCAGACTTTGCAGGTGGAAAGAACTTACCAAGAAATTTCTGAGCCATATCATTCCATGTAGTAATTGATCCTGCAGGAAGAGAAGAAAGCCAACTCTTAGCTTTGTCTCTAAGAGAGAATGGAAATAATCTCAATCTAATAGCATCATCTGTAACTCCATTATATTTAATAGTGTCACAGATTTCAAGAAAAGCATCGATGTGAGCGTTTGGATCATCGCTTGGTAGCCCACTGAATTGCACTGATTGTTGAAGCATCTGAATGAGTGATGGCTTGATCTCAAAGTTGTTTGCTTGAATTGCAGGTCTTCTGATACTTGATGTGGTGCCTTGAACTGTTGGCGTAGCATAATCTCTTAAGAGTCTACGTGGATTTTCATTCTCACCGTCTGCCATCTTAGCGTGATTTCTCTGTTCTCTTAGTCGCCTTTTGAATGTACGCTCGATTTCTGGATCAAGCTCAACAAGTTTCCCTTGTTGGCTACGTGTCATAAACCGATGTATACCCTGAAAAATAAAACAAAACGAAAGCTAGATTAAACTTAGAATTATCTGGTATCAATATTAATTAGTATTAAACAAACGATCCCCGGCAACGACGCCAAAAACTTGTTCGTAAAATTCTACACGTAAGTGAACATGTCGAACGAGTAATATAATGATGAGATAAAGTATCGTCCCACGGAGATCGACGATTAATAAACTAATTAAATACTAAAATAGATTAATTCTAAAGTTTATCTAACGGATCAAAATATAATTGAGAATAAATTAAAAATAAAATTTGTAGACTAAATATAGTAAATCAATCAGATAAATATGTTAGAGCATCCAATTTCACCATAACCATTAGATATGAATTTCAGATTGTTGTGAGTACAAGAACGATATCAAACATGTGATAGCGGAATTTCCTAATCTATTTACTATCCTATCTCTAGGTATAGCAAACCTACTGCCCCATCGACGAAAGGGTAGTGACCATCGCCTGTGTTTGCTTCTTTTTTTTTTTTTTTTAAATTTTTTTAAAGAAAAAAAAGAAAAATTAAAAAATTAAAAAGACGAAATTACCTTTCACATTTGGTGAGTTCACGCCCTTCTTTGAAACCGATATATGCACTTCAAACCCTTATTAGAAATAAGGTTCACTTTAGATCTTATTGAAAAAAATAATAACATTTCAAGCACTTATTTGAAATAATGTCATTTTTATGCCCTTATTTGAGAAAATAAGGGCACTTCAAGCCTTTATTTAAAATTTTCCCTTTTTGAATTAATATTGTGGTGTGCATTTGCATTTTTAACCAAAGGAAGAAGGTCACATATCATATAATTGATAAGGTGTGGATGTACCGGTTGTCCAGCTCGTGCTGATGTGGCATTAGTGTGTCAGTCCACATCAGCATTTCCATTTCTTTTTTAAAAGAAGGATCAACTTGAAAAACACAGATACTTTAAGGACCTAATTGCTTAGGAGGAGAAAAAAAAAGGGTTACGGACCCGATTAGTGAGATAATGTACAAAAACCAATTTTTCCTGAAGGAATACAAACACCGTGAAGAATGTTGGAAACGCCCTATTGTCCATTAGAGTGCTAATCACTACCTAATTGTTCCTTTCGCTTTGTCAATCAATAGATAAAACAAAACAACGGCTTGTCATCAAAATGAACTTTAAGCTTGAATTTGAAAGTAAATCAGTTAAAAGATAGGAAGTCTTGTTCATATCCATTTTCTCCTTTCTTGGGATCTCCATTGTAATGGAAAGGAACTCCTTTTGGTTTCTTGGCGTGGCTTGTGTTAGATTTGTTTATAATTTCTATGAATTTCCGAGGCTAAAACACCAACTTTCACTTATCAAGGTAAGAAAAAAAAATGTTTACTCACACTAATGTATGGTTGAAACCTGCAAAGGCGAGTTCAGCACCAAGAAATGCGACCAATTAACGAACTACAAAGGAGGGTTAACGCGTTGGCATGATATAAGTAGTCATGGTATTATGATTGCCAAAAAATCTGCGTACTTGCATTTAACATTTAATGTTTTTACGAATAAAGCAAATAAGAATGGTGCCTGCTGGAATTCTACGATGATTTTTCTTTTATAAGAGATTGAAGATTTTAAAAGGTTTGATGGGCTTTTATCAATCATATGATAAGAATATCAAATTTATCAAGACTGCAGTGTTGGACTACATGATATTATGAGTAAGTAATTCTCTCCCTAGCAAAAATAAATTCGTTGTTGTTTTCATATATCAATAAAAGAATGGGCAAAGTGAGACTTTGAACTTCATAGAGGGGAAAAGCATTACCCTCCCTAATAAGCTTCATTAGATTATAATCCATGACTGATGCCTCAAAATAAAATTTTAATTTAATTTAGACATACCATTTGATTTATCACATAAAGAATGTTCGAAGTTAATGTTGTATTTTATTAGTGATAAGAGTATGTCTATTCTTATTGTTGTTCGTGAGCCGTCATTTATTAGTTTTCAATGACCAATGCCTCAAAATGAAATTTTAATTTAGATGTAACATTTAAAAATAGCACGGCTGAATAATTAATCAACGTGAAAAAAATCTTTTAAAAAAGTGACATTCAATCACAAATTAACGCATAGCAAGCTTGTGAAGAGCCATAACGGTTTTCTCTTTAGTATTTATAGAGAAGTGTCAATAAAATTAAATGTTTTCATAATGTGGGTTTCAAAATGAAGTTGGAAGTTTAAATTTATTGACATAATTTAGTGATACTTAATTTCACTAAAAACTTTAAACTACTTGAGTATTGGCCCAACTAGACATATCAACTCTGATTTCTATCCTTAGATATTTTTTTCCTAACCTTAATCGTTAGCTGTGGGATTTGTCTTGACTCACGCCATAAAATGAGCATCCATCATGAATCGGATTGTCCAGCCCCTTTAAAACCTACCACTCGGATTCAAGAGGAGGAATGGGATAAGCGGACAAAAATTATTGCTCAGAAGAACGTCCATGTTGTAGTAATTCTAATTAGAAGGCGGAGTACTCCCAAAACTCCTCCCTTCCATTGCTCTTAAATAAATTTAAGACAAAAAAGAAGTTCTAAAGGGTTAAAGAAAAGTTGTTGATAGATTTCATATTATTGCTATGGTCAGTGGCCATATCCTTAATAGTAGATTAGTTACGCGTATATTCAAATGAAAAGTTGTTGAGACAAATTTTTTTTTAAGATACGTTGTCAGTTGAAATTGGAAAAGTTAATCGCATGAATGGAAGGATTTGGAAGGTAATTAGGCTGATTGCAAGATAGATTTTTTTTTTTTTGGCACAATGGTTGCAAGATAGATTAAAAACTGGCAAAATAATACCTGGAGTGCCAAAACTTAGCATGAGGGGATACTTGAGTGCCAAAAATTACGAAAGTGATACTTAAGTGCCAAAATCGGAGCAAAATGGATCAGTTAAGTTCTCACGGCGAGAAAATCCGACCAAATTACTAACTTGTCGATTTTCTAGCGAGATAAGTGCAAAATGATATCGTTTTGCATACTAACATGGTTAAATAAGTGAAAAAATGAAGTCTTTTACTAATGTGGATTAAATTTTAAACTAAATTTATTTACATCTTTATTAAAAAAAGGGAAGAAGATGAAGATTGCAGGCGACTGAGGGCTGAGCCCTCGCAATTGCCTCCTCACCGTCGTCGGCCCTTCCCGATGATGGTGGGGAGGCAGCGGCGGCGCAAGGCTCGCCCTCGCCTTATGCCTGCTCCTCATTTTTCTCTCTTTTTTTTTATAAGAAAATATAAGTATAAATATTTTAATTTAATTAATATTTATGTTAAAATTTAAAAAAGATAAAACGGCATCGTTTTGGTTTTTCGTCACTGGGTCAACACTCTAGTGTGCCATATAAGCGAAAATTGTCACGTAAGATTTCTAGCTATCTTCGTTGAAATTGGCATATAAGTGTCTCAATTGTTTTAAAAAAGTGACATTTAAATGTCACTTTTGTAATTTTTAGCACTTAAATATTTTTTCGTGTCAAGTTTTGATATTCTAAGTATCCGGCACTTATTAAAACCTGTTTTCCGTGCAAGTTTCAAACACCTGCTCCTGTGGCGTTGACCGAGAAAAGTCGTGGAAGTCCAAGAGACAAAACAGCGTGATACGAACGGGAAAGGGGAATGGTCAGGAGAGAATCGTTCGCGAGAGAGAGAGAGAGAGAGAGAGACCAAGGAAGAAGACAAGGGAGAAAAGATAGAGAAAAGACACACGGGAAGTACGAGGTTTACCGGGGTGCTTCCTTTGTTTCTTAGACTGGCTATTCACGTGCGGGGTCTCAATCTCAAGCTACAAATTCTTATTAAATTGCATTTTTCATCAAAATTAACATTTTTTCTATTAGATACCCTAAAATAATCTCTCAATCATGATATGAGGCTGGTTGATTTTGTTTTTCTTTTCCGATTATTTCTCTCTATTTCAAAGATTACAGATTACCTTCAACACTCTAACATAGGTGAATATAACTCAAGGCTTTGGTTTTCTTGACTTTTTCTAAAGAGTCCCACGTTCGAATTTTGCTCACATTAATGTAGGAGCAAATCCTTTCAAGAAAGAGAGTCCAGATACTTGTAACTTTGTGGAGCTGCAACAACGAATTGACAATTCTAAAAGATTATCCTCGGTGCACTAAAAAAATATGACTCAAACAAAAAGTTCGAAATGGACGTAAGACTCCTATGATAACCTAGGTAATTGTGACTTTTTTGACCTTTTTAATATTAAAAAACTCTAGCATAACTTATGATTCCTTTGTCATGTGAGATGCTATATAATCCTCAACAGTAAACACGACGTGATTGGGTTTTTCATCACAATTTTTGCTAGAAAGGGCACTGTGGATTCATACTACAGGCAAGACGAAAATAAAAGTGAATAGCATAGGGCACAAAATTGATAAGAAATAGATTTGCACAGTCAATCTTGGACAAATATGCAAAAGTTGCAAATTTTAACATATCGTCTAACCACACTTTTTCTATATTGTACAAACAAATAATACAAAGAAAAAAGCTTAGGCGTTCATTTCACATAACATACAAACATCTTGAAATACAAAGGGGAAAAGAGAGATCAAGGGTGTCAAATTTCACTACGGGATCAACTAGACAATGTCCTCCCCGGTTCCGCTTCCGTCACTGCCAACAGGTAGAGTCATGGCATTATTAGTCATTGATGGTTCTTCTTGGTTTGCGATAATAATTTTTAAAGGTTTTTTTATGATCCCATGTGATTGAATGAACAAGTTTTTGAGTCTCACAGAAATTTCTTGGTACATGGATTTGAAGATCCGTTGCATCTCCTCGTAAATTTGTTGATACTTCGGATTTGTTGCTATCATAATAAGGAACAACCCATAAATAACCCATTTGATGTAAGAATTCAGTATGATCAAGTCAATTGCTACTCCAATAACAAGACATCCTAGTATGAGAAACATGAAAATGATGAATGTCTTTCCACTATCGCTTCTTGTTCTTCTCGAATGGATGCCGAAGAGTACGATGAGAGCTACAACTATCATGATGAAGGTTACTTGCTTGTCCAAAAGTGATTCCTTAGCTCCTAGAAGAGCAAATGACCATTTAAGTGAGGATGTCAAGAAACCTTTTGATTTTGTAACGATGGCATCTTCTTGCTCTCCCAGTCTACCATAAAGAACAACGAAATTTGAAATCATTAGTTCATGAGGCAAATAAATAATTCTAGTTTGTAATACGAGCTATCAACCTGCATGCCTAAATCGCTTTATGGAAGCTTGCTTATCCAAAAAAAAAAATCTGTACGATGAATTGTACCTATGAATCGATACATGATGGTGACGATTTCTCCCAATTTGCATTATTACCGTTCATATGCTATCCAAACTTACAAACTAGAGCTCCGCATTAGCAACATGCAAAGTCCACATAATTAGTCTAAATAGATCAATTGCAGTAAATAATAAATGACTCGTGATTGACATGGATGGATTTTGCTGCACAAATAAAAGCTCCAACTAACATGGAAAGCCAAGTGCATTGATTGCTCCTGATCCTAAGGAGGAAATAGTTCATAAAAGTGTGCATTTGTCCTGGCCTAATCTGGGAATCGAACCAAATCAACTAGTTTTGGGTGGCTTCTGGAAGAAACGGTCCCGTTCTCGATTCCATAAATTTGGAGCAAAAAATAATTGGTCAAATTTCTGGTTCCACATGAGAAATCAAACCGAACCAACGGGTCAACCCAAGTTACTTAACTTTTTTTTTTTGTTCTAAAATAAATCCTAAGCTGGTACATTGCATTTCGATCTTCTCTCTCTTTCCATGGGCACCTTTCTCTCGAGCTTGATTGAGACTGCTTTCATTTTCACCATTTATTATTGTTACTTTTTTTTTTCTTTTTTTTGGGTTCTTCTTGAGCACTCCTAATCTTTCAACATGGCACCCTGCTTTTTGACCCAGTGAAAATCGTCTCTGTTAGTTTAGCTTCCCAGTATCAAATGAAAGAATGGTCTATGTGAAAGCATGACAGCCGCAAGAGAATCAAGCCCAGAACATAGCCTAAGAAGTAATGAAGGAGTGCTATAATCATATCAGAGAAAGATGGGAATGGACGTTTGCCAAACAAGCAAATAAAGCAAGTGATCCACAACATATGGAACTAAATGGTCAGCAGACTAATGAACATTCCAAAGGTGAGTGATTTATAGGATAACCCAGGCAAAACAACCCACCAGTTTCATTTATCATGCTGCCTTCTCAGCTAATCGTCACCTAAAGTCTGAGCATGTAGTAGAAGAAACAAGGAAAAGAAAATATAAATGGTTCCATCCAACTTGTCCGGTCCGGTTCTCAAGTGAATAGAATGGATTCCCAATTTTACGGTGGAAACCAACTCACCGTATAGTCGATCAGCCCTTTATAATTCAAACAAGATATGCACATATAAACAAGGGAAGAGTTTTATCTAATCAACGTAAAATACGTCTGTTCTAATGCAAAACTAACCTCAGAGCCGCGGTTGAAGTAAAGTTGATGTCAGACATCAATCTATGCAAGCTTGTCCAACAAAGAGAGCTGATGTTTCTTTCAGCTCTGCGCCAGGGGCTCTGAGTTTGCAGTGTTTACACTTCAGGCAATACTTGGGTTTTCACAGAAGGCATTTTTGGTTTTTCTTTTATTCACGGCTAGCGCTGACCACAGCGGTAGAATTCGACTCGATCTTACGACGGCTCCTGAAGTGACGATATTATCCCTCCTCATTGTACATGCATCTGCGTACAAACATATTTCAACCATGTCACCCCTCCCTCGTGAAGTAACGATAGTATCGGTCCATCAGCAGACCAAACAATTGGTCAACTCTTGACTTGTATTCTTAGCATTTCATTTTTCCTTTTTGTTTAGTTGGATATCTTCTTTCCCTTGTTTTTTCTTTGACTATTTCTAGGAAAACGCGCCTTATTTCCGGTCGATGACGATGGAGAAGCCTTTTCAAAGAATAGGCAACTGAAGGGGTTTTGGAAATTCATCGAATGAGAGTTTTTTTTTTTTTTGGTACAAAAAGTCCTTTAATTTTGTTTTATGACATTTTTTAATATATCTATAACAAACTATTGAAAAAATTGATACTGTCTATGCATTAAGAAAATGTTACGATATGGTGAACTATTTTACAATATTTTGCACTTGTCTATGGCAAAAATGCCTTAAGTCTTTGTAAAATATCATAAATCACACAAAAGAATCACATTTGTACTTGGTTATAACTCCATATCGTGACATTGTGAAATACAAAAGTTATTTTACAAACATTTTACTTTTTAGTTATGACAAACAAAATGTTGTCAAAAAAATTGTACGGTTTAGGACCATTTTAACTCAAATACAATTAGATATAGAAAACATTTGTACAATTTTATAAATTTAAATATATGGATTTAACGACATTATCTACTTGGCCACGACGACATGTTATGCAACCTTTTCAATGCATCATAAGAAAAGAAATTTCATGCTTGACATCTCGCACTTGATTACCATATAGCGTGGACAAAATTTTGACACGTGCTTACATAATTAACCATCCTAAATTAATGATGACATATCAACACTCAAATTGTGATTTCCAGCAAGTCATTGCCAATCGTCCTATATGGTACATCCCCGCATTAGCGATTTTCGGCAAATATTGGTCAGAATGGCTTCACTAAAATTTTGCACAAATGTTAAAAAAAAAAAAATTGGCAAATTGAAAAAATTTAGGATTGAATTAGTATACGTGTGGCAGGTTTAGAATTCTTCTTCTTCTTTTGGCTTTAACCAAGCTTTGATCGTTAACTTTAACGTCTCCATCCTAACCACCCCACCAATACAGATGTCTCATTGGCTTTTCCCCTATAATTATAGTAATATAAAAATGGTGAATATCCCAGTTTTTTTTTTGTTTTTTTTTTATTTGAGAAACCCCACTACTGCTACTTCTTCTTCTCCTTTGTTTGAGTGAAAGTTCATGCTGTGACATTCAACATATATAAAAATTTATTTCCTCTTCATACTGGATGATCAAGTTACCCGGGTCCAAGGGGAAATTGAATGGCGGAGACGGAAAATGTGACAGCACCGTCACGTTACTCAATTTCGGTTTTTTTTTTTTCTTTTCCATCTCAAATGAAAACTGGTGTCCCTCCTTTCCCAAAAAAAAAAAACTAACTTATTTGGCAGATGGCCAACTTATTATTACTATCGGTGAACCTAATAATAACCTGAAGAGCTATATGACCCGGAAAAAAATTCGAAACAAGATATTATAGTATTCTATATAATTATAAATGAGCTTATTTTTCGTATCTAGTTGTAGTTTGATTTGAAATATTTTCATGGAAAACCAACAATAAGAATTAGCAATCACCCAATTTCAGCCGCTAAAGTCGTAAGTAACCTTAAGTTGGAAAAGGAAATGCATATAGAGTGAAAAATTATTTTGAAAGTGCGTTAATATTAGATCGATTTAGTGGGATTCATGTGGGCCTCACATTAGACCTTCCAAGTCTAATAGTTCATATTCAACTTAGCATATGTACTATGCTTATCAATACTAAATAGAAAATGACTAGAAATGTAAAAAAAGAGAGAGAAAAAAAAAGGTCATTGGCACCCGGATGAATCCCCAACCCTAATCAAATTTATCTTATTTCATTTTGAAGGATGCTTCTGAAGAATAAAAGGAAAATGGCCAAATTCTAATTGGGATTATGTATGTCATGGACACCGCTTTCATATTGGATCATCAAACCTTCAATATGAAAATGTCACTTGGTTTTCTTCTTTAGGGTGCATTTGTTTCACGAAAAATAAACAATTTGAAAATATTTTCTTAAAAATAATTACGTGTATCAATTGAAATAATTAACTAATAAAAAAATATTTTCATTAGTAGTAATAATTTATGTTTAGACATTTTTGTGGACGATGAAAATATTTTTTTCTTTCATTGTGTAAACAATATAAACAATTTTTTTAGGAAAATGTTTTCCGAATCAATTCTATTCTACGAAGCAAACGGAGCCTAAAAGAACATATTACTTAAACTCCATTTGTTTCTCTTGAAATAATTACAAAATGGAAAATAAATTTTCATTATTGAAAAATATTTTCTTCATTTACGGAAATATTTAGACGTAAATTATTATCAGTAATAAAAATATTTTTTGATTAATTAATTCAAGCGATATATGCGAAAATTTTGAGGAAAATAATTTTCAAACCATTCATTTTCCTTAAAACAAATGAAACTTTAATATATTCTAAAAGGAATAGGTTTGATTTCTTTCATTTTTGTAATATATCTTTGATGCATTCAATTATTTATCCAATTTTTTTCTCAACAAGAAAAGCAAACTTTTGGTATTTTACTGTTTTCTGAATCTGAAATATTTCAGGCTACGAATGCGACAGCAAATGAGTTTTTTCAATTCAAACCATATCTATTCTCTGATCTATATATCTGTATAGCTTTTCAAGGCATAGTTTTCATCACCCAACAAAAAAAGCATAGTTTTGTCTTCAGCTAGTTAAACAAGTATTGCTCAGGTCACATTTCCAAGTTGAATTTGCTTCTCACTTAAAAATGGAGATAAATTTTTTTTTTCTCCATTTTTTTATTCTCTGGACTTTCTCGCTTGGGGATAACCACCGGAAGAGTGGAAGGACACTCTTTCTAGTCCCTAAAAGACCAATTTCGAATTTTTGGGACCAGGGATTGAACTAGATAGTCTTAGGACAGAGAGCCGGATTGGACTGAGTGGTCCCATCCGTCACATGGAGCCCATCCGTTAGCGAAAAAAATTTAAAAAATTAAGGAAAATACATTAACTATTACTATTTTAGTTTTTATTGCTATTTTCAAGAAATTAAAATGTAAATTTTGATAAATAAATAAATAAAAAGAGTTGGTCTGGCCTACTTCCCCGGAATTGGGAACTAGATCGACAATCACCTGTTCGATTTTTATGGAATTGGGAACCGGACTAAAATCAGTCGGTTCGGTCCGATTTGTGCGGTTCCCGATTTAGGCAATCCGACATTCTCATCCCTAGGCAATACTAGGAACATGCATATAGAATGAGGAGGAATAATATCGTGACTTTCTTTTTTCTTTGACTTCAGGAGCGACTTTTTTCAGTGTTGGATTTATATTACCTTTTTATTTTTCCTTTTTGTTTAGTTGGATCACTACTTCTCTTCTTTTTCTTTTAAACTTTGTAAGAAACCGTGTCTTATTTCCGGTCAATGACGGTTGAATTATGACCCAGAAAGCCTTTTTCAAAGAGTGGACAACTGAACGGGTTTTTGGAAATTCATTAAATGAGATTTTTATGGTACACAAAATCTTCTAATTTTGTTTTATGACATTCATCAAATGAGATTTTGTTTTATGACATTGTGACCTCATAGAATTAAAAAAAAAACTAATATTTTCTATTTATTAGGAAATGTTACGATATCGTGAATTATAAAAAAAAAAATAGCATTTTACAACGTTCCGCACTTTTCTATGGCAAAAATGCCATAAGTCTTGGTAAAATATCACAAATTGCATAAAAAAAAACATATTTACACTCAGTCAAAACTAAATATCGTGACATTGCAAAATAAAAAAAATTATTTTACAAATATTTTTCAATATGTATGTTGCCAATGAGAATACATGCCGAAACTACATTTTCTTGCAGACTAGTCTCTTTCTTTTCTAAATAAGGTCATATTGTTGATCATCCTAATGCTCATCTTCTATTCTATATGGGTAACTACTATTTATTTCCATACCCACAACAGTTGTATCCTAACATTTATGCTGAAGCTAGTATGTGATGAGTTGTTTGCAATATATTTCTAAGCCCTAGAAATGACTCCAAAACTCAAAAGTCGAAACAAATGTGGAACAAGACTAACAACAAGATAGTGGAGCTAAGCTTGATGGAAATTGCAGAGTCTTGGAGGTAGAATCAACAAAAAAACAGCAAAATACTGCTCATGTTCTGCTGTGTCCGGGTGCAAGAGATAGCCAAATGCAGTTGGTGGTGTTGAAGTTCGGGTTTGGGGACCCTATACATACACTTTGTGATTGGCCTCACGTGGGCCCCACTATTTCTTTTTGGCCTTCTTTTTTGTCCAATTTCTTCTCGGATGGTTCTCTAAAGATGATAGGATTCCAAAAGTAGCCAAAAAAGAGAAAAAAAGCACTGCAGCATTTAGATAAAACCTTCTCTTGACTCCTAACGTTACTTTCGTTGTTCTTGGGGAAGCTCTGTTTCATCTCTAAGCTAAGTGCAGGCATGCATCCATGACAAATGTTTTCTTTCTTTTTTTTGGTTTGAAATGCAAGTATTATCTATAAAATGATGTATAGGAGTAGAGGCATTTCCCAGCATTACATAGATAACTAAGAACGTGAAAAAATGGAATGAGGAAGTCTCCATATAGTAGTTAGTATTACATTTGTCTAGGAAGGTCTAAAATTTTTGTAATACGAAGTTTGCCCTCTTACAAGTTTAAAAATTTTAGCAAGAATAATGGGTATTGACACCCGAATTTTTGTCAACATTTTAAATATCCATTTATTTTGCAAAAATATAAAAGAGAAAAAGAAAAAAATATATAAAACATAAGAAAAGAAAGAAAGAAAACAAAAATAAAAGGGGGAAATCGAGCGGGCCGGCTTGTCTAGCCCACTTGGTTATTTTCGGCTCACCGTTCGATCCAGCTTTCTTTCTTTTCTTCGGCCCATTTTCCTTCCTTTCTTGGCCCACCAGAGCCTAAAAGGTGGCCTAGCCCAAGGCCACTTATTCCCCTTCGTTTGCACAAACCAGCGCCCGTGAAGCAAAACCGCCACAAGAGTGACGTGAGAAAAGGAGGGGAAGCCTTCTAGCATGCATGAGCTGGCGTGGCGAGATAGGGATACGTAACAAAAAAGACGCTGAGGCGAGGAACGCCGGCGGGTGGGGGTTGGAGCAAAAAGGGGTGACGGAGGAGTTCGTGAGGGAGGGAGCAGGCTTCGCAAAAACCGAAAAAAAGGGAAGAGAGCTCGGGAAGAAAGGGGTCTGGTTCTTCTCCTTTGGGGAATCCTTTCTCGGGAGAAAACCATATGACATGGAAGGAGGAGGGAGGGGAGGGGGAGATCCTCGACGTTCTCGGAGAAGGTTGGCTTGGAAAAAGTTGGGGTTTTCTTTGGGGGGAGCTCTCGACACGCAAAAGAGGGTCTGATCTTCTCCGTTCGTCTGGGCTCTCCACACAAAAAGATGGTCTGACCTTCTCCGTTCATTTCCTCTCTCCGGACGGTCCTCTCGATCTTGCCTCCGCCCAATCACCCGAGGTCTCTCTTCCGAAACTTGGCCGTCTCCACTACCGTTCCGAGCTCTCGCCTTGATGATCGAACGAAGATACCATCGCTGTTCGAGGAATGCTTGTCTCCGTTTCACACAAATTGAAGAGGGTTTCGGGCTTTTAATTGTGGGCGTCCGTAAAAAAGGTGGGTCTCGGGCTTGCCTGTTTTGTGGTTTGGCATAGAGTGGGCTGAGAATGAGGAAATGAAGGTGGGCTGGAGGCTAAGATACTTCTTTTTTCGTTTTTTGGAAATGTTGGTAGGCCTTTTCAATTAATTATGAGCGGGCTTTTAGGGATAATGTTTTTAGTCCAACCCGATCCAATAGGGTTCGGGTCGGTTTAGTTGAGTCGGATCTCTTGACGCGATCCGAATCCTCTTTTATTAACTATAAATAGATAAATAGTTAAAAAACTAAAAAGAAATCAATTAAAATTTTTAAAATTAATTAAAATTAATTAAAACTTTTTAAAAAAAATTGTTAAAAATTCAGAAAATGATAAAAAAAAAAAAGAGTTTAAAAGCTTTAGGAAATAATAAAGATTTCAGAAAATTCCGAAAATCATTAAAAAAAATAAAATTTAGAAAAATCATTAAAAAAATTCAAAAAATTTTCAAAAAAATCGATTAGAAAATTTTAGAAAAATTGGAAAACCCTTTAAAAATGTTAAATCCCAAAATTTGGACAAGCGTTTAGGGCTTTACAATAGGGTTCTTTGTTTAGGATTGTCTTTATCTTTTTAGGGACAATTTGAGGATGTTTGTGTATTTCTTTTGTGATTATACTTGATTGTGCTTCTCAATATCTTAGATATTATTTTCTTCATTTTAGAATGGTTAGGACAAAACCTAGAATTCTTCGATAGGTTGCTATGGCGTTACTCAGCACATGATTAGGTTTGATACCGAAAGGGCATTAGCTTTAGGGTTGACCTAATCAAGTTCTCAAATAAAAAATCTCTAGTTGCGTAAATAGTAAGATATCCTCCCATATCTTACTAGATTTCTAGCCAGTTTCAAAAAGGTTAGTGATGACTCCTTAGTCGAAATTTGCATAAGCTTAAAAGTGATTAAAAATTTGAACATCTGATATTGCGCGAGGCATGGGCTTAAGAGAGCCCAAGTCAATGGAAGGCCATTGGCTTGAAGTTGACAATATCCCTAAACCTAACAATCTCTCCTTGCAAGAAGGATTAGATCGCGACAATGGGGACATCAGTTGACTTGTTTTCGAAACATTTACAGGTATGTTCCATCCAAATGCAATATATAGTTGCTAAGAAAAATACTTTGAGAAGCCTTGCTATCAAGTCTTTGCGTTTAAAGCCCTAATCATCTGTTGGAGTTCATTATTCCATCCTCCTAAAGAACCACGGATTCCATATTCTGCAAAGGATAATACACCATAGGCAAAATTTTGTTAAAAAAATTGTGTGATGTAGAAAATACTTGTACAATTTCATAAATTTAAATATTTGGATTCAACAACGTTTTGCTTAGCCACGATGAAATGTTATATAACCTTTGTAGCGTCTCACCAAAAAGGAAACTTCATACTTGACGTGTTGCACTTGATTACCATATAGTGTGGACAAAATTCTAACACGTGCTTACACAATTAGCCATCCTAAATTAGATTATGAGTTATCAACACTCCAATATGATTTCCAACTAGTCATCCCCAATTGTCTTGTATGGTACATCACCACATCAAAGATTTTCAGCAAATATTGACTGGAAGGGCTATCTGAAATTTTGCATAAATGTTAACAACAAAATTAAAAAGAATTGAAAAATTTAGGATTGAACTAGCATATATGCAATAGGTTTAAAACTAACTAGACAGTTTCGTCCTATTATTCATCTTCTTTTTAAGCTTAGGGTTTGAACCTTGGACTTTAATGTCTCCATCCCAACCACCTAATTATTGGAACGGATGCCTCATATGCTTCCCCCTTTTGTGCTAGTAAAATGAAAATTATGGATACCCTTTCCCCCCCCCCGCCCCCCCCCCCCCCCCCTTTTCTTCTTTTCTTTTAGACACCTCACTTTTTACTTTTTTTGAGAGAAAGTTCATGCTGCGATTTTCAGCTTATATAAAAATTGACTTCCTCTCGGTACCGGATAATCAACTTATCCGGTTCCAAGGGAAAACTGAAGGGTGGAGACGGCAAAAGTGATAGAACCGTCACATTACTCAATTTTGTATTTTTTCTCCGATCTGAAACGAAACCGGTATCCCTCCTTACCCCAACAAAATAAAAAAAATTATTTGGCGGATAGCCAACTTATGATTATACTATCGGTGGACCTAATGATAATCTGAAGAGCTATATGACCTAGAGGGAATTCGAAACAAAAAGTCTAGTATTCTATTTTCCTTTAAATGAACTAATTGTTCGTTTCTAGTCGTAGTTTGATTCCAAATATTTTCATGGCAAAGCAACAATAAGAATTATCAATCACCCAATTTTCAGCCTCTAAAGTGCATAAGTAATCTTAACTTCGGGTCTTTTTTTCCTAGGTGCTCATTTTGTATGAGCCCAAACAGTGGATTCAATAAGTTCTTGCCAATAACCACGCCTGCTGAAAAAGGCATAGAGAATGAAAAATTATTCTGAAATTGCATTAACATTGGATCGATTCAGTGGGTTCCATGATGAGCTCACGTTAAACCATCCGGATTTAATAGTTCATATTCAAGTTATCATATGTACCAGGCTTATCAATACTTAATAATAGAAAATGACTAGAAAAGGAAAATATATATCCCCAACCCTAATCAAAGTTATCTTATTTCATCGAGGGTGCTTTTGAAAAATAAATGGGAACTGGCCACATCTTAATTGGGATTATATATGTCATGGGCATCGGGCACTGCTTTCAAATCGGATCATATCGAACCTTCGGCAAGTACAATCTATTTGGCAGAGAAGATATGCCCTTGAAAGTCTCACTTGGTTTTCTCTTTTAGGGCATGTTTATTTTACAAAAAAATAAATGATTTAAAAAATATTTTTCTAAAAATAATCACTTATATCAATTGAAATAATTAATTAATTAAAAGCGTTTTTATTATCAACAATAATTTAAATCTAACCATTTTTGTGGATAATGAAAATATTTTATTTTATTTTTGTAAGCAATATAAACAATTATTTTTGGGAAAATGTTTGCCGAATCAATCATTTTCTATTAAACAAACGGAGCCTAAAAGAAATATTACTTAGTCTCCATGTGTTTCACTTTAAATAATTAGTCAATGGAAGAAGTTCTCATTATTGAAAATATACAAGACGTGTCCTATTTTAGTGTCCTAATCCCTCTATAATTAAGAGGTGCACCCTTAGTTATGTGGATGCAAATTTGTGAGTTGATAATACAAGAGAATTTCTTTCAAGTGAGTCATTCAAGAGAATTTCTCTCAAGTGAGTCATTCTTTTTATTCTTTCCGGTTCGCTGTAGGTGAACCTTTGGCTTCTTTATCCTTGGAGGAGTATTCTTTTTCTTTTTCTTTTTTTTTTTTAATGCCTTGGTGGTGAACTCTTCCATATCAAAGTTCTTTTTTTCCTCAAACACATCAACATTTTCATTCCATCAAACACGTTTAGCAATCTCATCAAACACGTTTAGCAATCTCACGTAGTCTCACCACGCATTAGTTCATTTCTAAGGAGGGCTAGGTACTACTCCGGCGAAGGGCTGCCACTCTCTTTATTGAGCAGCGATCGTCCAGCAATCTCACGTAGTCTCACCACACATTAGTTCATTTTTAGGGAGGGCTAGGTACTTCTCTGGCGAAGGGCTGCCACTCTCTTTAGTGAGCAACGATCGTCCATCTCAACCCTATCCCTCTCCCTCTTTCTCTATTTTTGAACTTGTTTGATAATCCAACTAGCGTTTGAAAACTAAAAATCAGAATGTAATGAGATTAACTTTTTTGATAATCTTAAATATAATTGACTTAAATGACATAATTAAGTCGATATTCCACTTAATCTAGTAAGGAATTGAAGGTTTACCAAATTGTTCAATAGAAAAATAATTGACAGTAATTAGAATATTACCAAATATATTGGAAAATCTACCAATAATGGTTTTCTCTGTATGTTTGGTAAGAGATTGATAATATTCTACTCTTAATTTTTAATTATCATCAAACAACTCATATAAATCAGTACTTAAATTTTTAGCACTTAATTTTCAGTTTTACCTCAACCCTTTTTGTTTCGATCACTCTTTTCCACTTTTCTTTTCATCAAAATTTTCAAATATGTTAATGAGAAATAATGAATATTTAAATATTTCCTGTAATTTTTATTTTTTAGCAAGAAAAATGTAAAATCAGCGTGCCAATGCCACATCTAATTTCTTGCATTTATTAATGACAAAAATTACTTGACTAAAGAAATTATGCAAATTAAAATACTCGAAAATTAGGGGATTCAATTGCACAAGCGACAAAAAATACAAGACTTAACATAAAAGTATTCTCTAATTTAAACGTAAATGTTGAATTTTCATAGACAAAGTACAATTATCATAATTTCACTAATGTTCTAGGAACACGTGTTAATATTTTCCATTTTCATAAATCTATTTAGGTAATAATTACAAAAAAAAATCATTTGTCTGTAATAGTAGTGCTAGCACTAATATAATTGAGGGTTGCGTTTTCCTCCGTTCATTTATTATTAGAAGAAAATTCTGACAATATTCAAATTTCATGTGAGCGATGATCATGTATATATTTGTAATCTATTAATCGAAGGGTTGATTGAAAGGAGTTTCCTGAATCTATCATTAAATTTCCTAGCCTATCTAGAATCCACACATGCAAGGACCAAATCGTCAGTCACCGCAACTCAATTCTCCATGACTAAGTATCTTGCTTCATTTAAATATTTTCCGCATCCGATGACGAGTATTCAATAGATTACAAATATGGCAAGTGTGGCGTTATTGGGAAATTCAACCTTTTATGCTTGAAGACAGGTTTGCGGGCAATCCCATGGTCGACCGATAGAGGACGAGAATGGATTTGCCCGCGCCCGCACCCACCCCCACCGCCCCCCCCCCCCCGCGTCTTCCGGTGAACTTCAGAAGTTACTTAGCTGATCTCCTTTAAGGCCATTTTCCCTCGTGTCAAAAAGATTAAATATTATGTTAGTAAAATCAAAAAATTTATAATTGAATTAGCATCTGTATAATATATTTAAAACTGATTTGGTCATTATGTTCATGATCGGATGTACATGTGCATCTATGATTTTTTTTTTTTGGTGAAAAGGTAAGTATTATAAGGGGAGGTCAAAAAGTACAAAGAACCAGCTTCAAAAACTTACACTCTAATGAACAGGCTCAAAAGGGTGAAAGGATGCCGTACAAAACTAGGCGGAGTAAAGCAACAACGCCCAGACGCAATGCCCTCGGCACCAACCCTAGACAAAAATAGAAGGGTCTAACTCCCAGGATCGTTGCAATCTCCTATTCTTTGGGGAATCCTCCACATTCTTGAAGGTGCAAGCCTTGTCTTGGACTACCTTCATAAGATGCTTCTTCATGTCGGATGTAGAGCTCTGCACCCCCCTGAAGAGCATATCATTCTTCCACACAATGTGGCATAGAGCGCCAAAAGAGAACCGGCCGATACAACCATGAAAGTCCTTACCCGAAAGCAAGGTTGAGGCCCAGGTAAGGTTGTCCTCCCAAGTCTTGTTTTATGTAACATTTCACATTTAATTGCTATGTATCCTTTACTTTAAGGTCATCAAAGTGGATTTTCCACTTATAGATTAAGTGATGCTTCAAATCCTACCATTTGACCTTCCAAAATCAAAATCACAACCTAAAACGCAACATTTATGTAAATGTTGCTATGGGAAAAAAATAAGTGATCCATAAAAAAAATCATGAAGATGGAGCAAACATATGAAGTTGTAAATTTAATATATCAATGAAATACTACTATCGTTTGACCATATTTTTGCATATCATACAAGCACATTATATAGAGGAAAAAACTTGGAGATCCATTCCACATAGTGTTGAATTTCATCACTAGATCAACTAGACAACTTCCTCCCTGCCTCTACCTCCGCCACTGCCAACCGATCGAGTCGTAGGGTTATTATTCATCAATGATTCTTCTCGGTCCACAACACTACTTTTCAAAAGATTTTTGATTGACACCTGTGATTGAAGTCAAAGTGCATGAAGAGAACAATGACTACCCCTATACAGGTTGTTGACACATGAGTTGATTCTCTCTCTCCCCCATCTAATGGAATCCGTTTCATCACCACAACCACTCACGGTCACAATAACACCAGAGAAGCACAAGATATAACCGGGAAAGCTCAGGAAATTCTCTCTTGGATCATCAATTTTTAGTGGTTTTCTTTTATCTTCACTCCTCAATCACTCTCAATCCACCAGTAGCCGCTGTCGATCCACCAATGCCGGCTACAACAACTCTCATACGTTCAGAGCGGAAAACAAAGTCCATATACATAAATAGATAACAAGTGAGGGCAAAATCACGTTGTTACCAGCTTATTTGCACTGAGAAATGGGGATAGGTTAGAGTTGAAGGCGTATGTTAAAACTTCAAGACACAACGAGCCAAGCCAAGTAATAACATTCCACGGGAACATTCTCTGGAATGCAATTACTAGCAATGTCTGATGAGGTGCGCGGACGAGGAGTTCTTTAGTTGTACAAAAAGATTCGCTGGTTGATCTATCCAAGTAGAGTAAAATCTATGATGTTTTGGGATTGAAAAAATAATCAAATGCTATTAACGTGTGCATCATTCGCAGATGCACAGGTTAAATACAGATTATACGTTTAACAGGATTAGTAAAGCACGGAGTACTCTGCCGCTATTATATCTCGAAGATGTGGCCAAATGTTAAAAAGAGGGATTCCTTTTTGTTCCCCTTTTTGTGGTCTAAGAAATATAAAACTTTGTTCCATCCGAAGGATAAACTAGGGTTTTTTTTTTTCTCTTTTATTGGCTGAAGGATGAACTTGCTGGCTACACTAATTTGATCCATTTCGTAAAAACTGTTGCTCTTACACGTGTGTCATAGGAATTTATCTATGGAAAACTCTTAGACACTTTCCAGATTAAGGAAAACCAATTTGGCCCAAGTAAAAAGCATCAAATGAAATTAAAATGCTCGTTTACACAACGTGGCAACCAGGCAAGGTTCACCAAATACAGAACATGTACATGATGATACTCTCTTTTCCCATGTATCAGAAGTATTTATTACAAATAACATGCAATAACAGTGATATACAAACAGTCATATCAGCTTCAAAAATCAAACTGAAATTCGGAAAATGACACAATCAAACCGGTGAACAATCTCCCGAAATAGGTCGGAACTTTGTGCAAGCAAGTCAGATAAAACCAAACAAACACGAACAAGAACATATTCATAACCGGCCATGTGACCAAAGACAAGCTCGTACAAAGAAGAGACTTAGAGCTAAGAGTTCAAAAAACGATGTGCAAGTGCCGATATACTTGATTTGAGTCGGCAGTTCCAGTAACTTCAATCAGTACTATGAAATAGATGACTTTGCAAGTAATATAAAACTGCTAAATCGCATAGCTTGGTGCCCTAATATTCTAGGAATTGAAATGTGCAATGAGGAGCAACTTTAAGGAGGCGAAAATAATGTGGAATCTTTCAATTAAGTCAAATATGTCCTGTAGTTGCTATTGTTGTGGTTGCTCACCGTCCCTATACTGAATCAAGAAGAAATCACTTGAAAAAAAAATTCATATATTAAGGGGGAAAATAATTGACTACTTAATCTGTGCTCTGAGCAGAGTTCTTAGAGCATAATTACATGAATAAATTACGTAAAGAGTCATTGGACGATCCGTCATTTTCTGTAGAAATGTGAGCTCAATGAACTCCCATTAATTGCAGAGTATCTATATTGGTCTTGTTTAGTGAATGAGGAAGTGTCTTAGAAAGTGTAGATGAAGTGATACTTTCGGACGATTGACTAATATGACGTTGGCGTCATTGAAACGTGTTCCGCGTCTATGACACGAATGTCAAAAAGTATCATTGTCATGTTATTCAATCGTCCAAGGTTCCAAAGTATCACTTAGTATATTGTCCAAATTATAGAAATTGTAACTTTCTTTAATACTAGATGCAGAAACTTCGTAATACATGTACTCGATATGAGCTTTAAGCTTGAATTGGATTAGTAAATTTAGTTTAAAGATAGGAAATCTTCATATCCACGTTCTCCTTGCTGGGGATTTTTATTCTGATGGAAAAGAACTCCTTTATATTATTTTTTTTACGAGCGCCAATTTGTGTTAGATTTATTTTAAACTTCTACGACTTTTTGGAATTAAAACGTCGACTTTCATTTTCACACTATATGAAAAAAAGTGTTAAATCACATTTTTGTCCCCTAAAATAGAGCCAATTAATGAACGACCAAAGAGGGTCTGTGCATTGCTGCAGTATATTTCGTTAAAGTATTCTTGTTGTTAGAAAATCTGCGTACTTACATTTAACATTTATTCTTTTAGGAATTAAGCAATTTAAAATGGTGCATGTTGTAATAGTATGAAAAAAAATTTTACAAGACGAATTTTCCTTAGAGATTGAAAATGTTAAAAGGTTTAATGGACTCCTGTCGATCACTATGGGCCTGTTTGTTTATGTTCTTTATTTCTGTTTTTGAACAGATTTTCTGTTTTTTTGTTCCCGGGAACAAAAAAAGAACAGAAACGCGTTTGTTTGCATTTTTGTTCCAAATCTGTTTTTTTGTTCCCGGGAACACAAAAAGAACAGAAACAAGAAACAAAAAAAAGTTGTTTCTTGTTTCTGGAACAATTTTTAAGAACAACTTTTCTCTCTCCTCTCTTTTCTTTTCTTTTTCTTCTTCTTTTCTTCTTCTTTTTTCTTTGGCCGGTCGCCGGCCTCGGCCATGGCCGGCGACCGACCGTCGCGGGCCGGCGACGCCGTCGAGGGCCGGCGACCTCGCCCGCCACGGCGAGGCTCGCCGGCCCCGGCGAGGCCGAGCGTCGCCGTGGTGGGCGAGGCTCGGCCTCACCGGTGGCCGGGCAAGCTCGGCCTCGCCGAATCCGGGCGAGCCCGAGCTCGCCAAGCCTCGCCCCGCGCCGGCCTAGCCTCGCCGGGCTGGGGCGAGCTCGACCTCGCCCGGATCCGGCGAGGCCGAGCTCGCCCGGCCACCGGCGAGGCTCGGCCTCGCCGGGCCACCGCCCGCGACGCCGACTGGCCTGGCCCGGCGAGGCCGAGCCTCGCCGGTGGCTGGACGAGCTCGGCCTCGCCGGATCTGGGCGAGCCCGAGCTCGCCCAGCCAAGGCGAGGCCGAGCCTCGCCCAACCACGGCGAGGCTCGGCCTCGCCGGGGTCGGCGAGCCTCGCCGTGGCCGGGCGAGGCCGCCGGCCCTCGTCGGCCCGGTCGCCGGCCATGGCCGAGGCCGGCGACCGGCCAAAAGAAGAAAAAAATAAGACAAATATTAAAAAATTAAAAGAAATAAAAAAAGAACACAAATTTACCAAACATGTTTCTGTTCGTTTTTATTCTTGGAACAAGTTTACCAAACGTGTTTTTCTGGTCAAAAATTGTTCCCGGAACAGAAATAATTTTTTCTATTTCTTTCCCCGAACAAAAAAAGAACAAAACACAAACAAACGCACCCTATATCTGCATGTTAAATTTATCAAAATTGAGGTTTTGGACTACATGATCATGTGAATCAATTATTTTCTCCCTTGCAAAGACAAATTCATTTTCGTTTTCATATTTCAACAAAAGAACGAGTAGAGTAAGATTTTGAACTTCATAAAAGGGAAAAAGCAATACCCTACCTAATAGTCTTTGATTATAATCTAATCAAAGACTAATGCTCAAAATAAAATTTTAGTTTAGATAGAGCATTTGAAAATGACTGGGATGAAAATATCAATCAATGCAAAGAAGAATTTATTACATAAAGAACGTTCAAAGGTAATGTTGTATTTACATAAAAAAATAAGAATATGCCCATTCTAATCATGGTTCATAAATCATTTATTGGTTTTCAATGTCTAAAAAAATAAACCTTAGTCTTGGTTGTTAATAATTACATCAAAGCTAAACAAATTCTTAGTTTTTTGAAATTTTTTTTGTAGATTTTTTTGACATTTAATATAGAATTTGTAAAATATAATTAGGGATGAAAAAATAAATAAGTTTGGAAAAAATTAATTGGGATAATGTGCCTAAAGATTGGCATCTAGCAGCTTCCAACTCTACGAGCTGTTTTGTCATGCCTCGAACCTCCCCAAGACATTAGAACGCGACATCCACAGGATTAATTTGCGACGTGTCAAGAGATGTCGCCGTCCTGTTACTTTTATCTTTTGATTAAGCACACGTGGAAGCGTTTAACTATATCACCCAACACTAAACAATAAACAAATAGTAAGAAAACACATACAAACACAACTTATATTATGCATTATTAGGATTGGAAGTTCTATTTACAAGCCCACTTAATTGGGGTTGTTTTCAATTACATCCAAAAGGGGATAGGAGTTAGTCCTAGCTCCTCTACGAGGGCGACTTCCAAAAATGGTTTCCATCAGAAGATCAGCTCTCTATGACTCAAGCTCAAGTCATAGTCAGGATTGAAGTCAAGGTCATCCACAGTACTATCAGGAGGATTCACCACCGCAGGGCCCGATGAGGATCCATTGGGGCCACTAGATGGTCCATCAAATCCACGAACGGGCCCAAAGACCTCATTGATCCAAACAAATCACGCCTTGTACTGATGCAGAACTAGGTATCCTAAGCTCTCATCCACTCACACCATAGCGGTATGCTTCTGGTACGTGATATCAGTTCTCACGTCCTCTCTATCCAAAATAACCACTTCCATTTGTACAAGCAAACCAAAACGAAAAGGAGGGAGACTTACATTACAAGCTTGAAAAAGGAAAAACAACAATAAATGAGTGAACACTCAATAAGTAAATCGCTTAAATCTCGTATAAACAGATGCCTCGTATTAGAATTGTACAAATACTTGACGCTAATAAGTCGATGGCATATCAATAGAAAAGCCCTTACTTTGCCTTAATTATGTACATGAAAGGAAGTTCTCAAGTACTTAAAATGCTGACATGATCAAGGACCCACAAAATGTTTCATAAGTATATAAATTATATATGTACCAAATAATAGCTTCTAAAATATATATGTGACTCTCAAGTCCCAAATAATGACACATAAAATATGTATGTGCCAAATAATAGCTTCTAAAATATGTACATGACTCTTAAGTCCCCAAATAATGACACATAAAACATGTACATAGCAATTGTTGGAAAAAACATCTTCAAGTGATTTTGATGATATCCAAATTGTCCTTAGTATATTACTTACTATAGTGAATGCATATGTTTGGGCTAAATGACTACACAACATTCATGGTTTGATCCACTGAAAAGAAGTTTGCATATGTCCTGTTATAACAAACAACACCAGTCAACCAAAAAGATCAGCGACTAATAATGTTTATGTCAAAACTGTAAAGATCAGGTTGATAGTAATGTAACAACCAAGTACATCAGATGATATTTGTTGGGTCAACTAAAGAGCTGTTGAAAGATCTAGATTCGCATAGCAGCAAAATTAGAATAAAGCATGTAGCAAAGTAGCTAGGTTGTCTAACAGATCAGTCATAAACTGTAGTGAGAAAACAACACAGTTGTCATTTTTGGTTAGCCTATGGAATTCCAATAATAGAAGCTGTATGGGCAATATCTGCCTAGACAGCAGCTTAACAGAACCCAAAAGAGAGTGACAAAAAAAGAAAAAAAAAATCAAGTAGCTTACGTATTGTTATTCTTAGCAAAAAGCTCTCTATCTTACTATTTTGATATTCATGTTGTTTAGCAATTGTGCTAAGGATTAGTGTACAAGTGAAAGAGTAGTAATTGAGTCCAAATACTGGGATCTATCGTATAAAGGATCGGTGCTAGTCATTTGTAACTTATAAGCAGATTCTTGGTTGAATCCAGCTCATCTTGAGGCTGTTAGTCTAAAAAATGGATGTCGGCTTAAGGATAAAGCTATACTACAATAACTCTTTGTGTCCTACTATTATTCATCTTCTTTTATACATTGTCATACAACTAGTGAATATTTATGTAAACATTAAGTTGAGGTGATCTTCACTTAGCAATTAGCTAATTTTTGTAAAAGATCATTAAAGTTTGAAAACAACCTATTCACCCTCCCATGGGTTGTGTTGCTAGTTCTAACAATTGGTATCAGAGCTCTGTTGCTTATTAGCTAAAGTGCATTTCTTCTGAGTATACAAATCTTTTATTATGGCTAACCTCGATAGCTTTTTTTACTAATGATGCTCAAGCTCCCAACAAGCCACCATGTTTCAACGAAAGTAACTATGGCTATTGGAAGCAAAGAATGGAGTCATGCATCGAAGCCACAAAGTTGGATATGTGAGATGCAATTGCAAATGATTTAGAAGTACCAACTCCTGCTTGACAAGAAGGTCAAGAAGCAGCAGCTATTAACAATACACAAGAAGCTCGAGAAAGAGTTGCTCTTAATGCTAAACCTCCCGTATTGTGCGTTATCACCTTCTAAGTTTAATAGAATTTCTGCTTGTGATACAGCAAAAAAATTATGGGATCACATCATGTTGACATTTGAAGGAATAGAAAGAGTCAAGTAAACAAAGCTACTTGCTTGGGAACTAAGAGCTATTTATATGAAGTATGATGAAACAGTAACACATATATTCACACGATTCATTGAAATAGTAAATGGGCTTGCTCTTTGAGGAAAAATTTACATAGATACTAAGAAAGTAAACAAGTTACTACGAGCTATTTCCAAAAAATGGAATATTGTGAAGACCTCACTATGGAAAACCATGAGGATTCAACCAATCACAATGGACAAGCTTATAGAAACGTTCATGTCCTATGAAGTTGAACTTCAAAATCAAGAAAGCAACTCCAAAGGTGAGAAAGTGATTGCGTTTAAAGCTAACTATGATGATACAAATGGAGAAATATCTTCTGATGATGAAGAAAGTGATGAAGACATGGCATCATTAACAAAGAAGTTTAAAAGCTTCATGAAAAAAAAGGAGGAAACTACAAAAGAAAAAGATCATCTAAACATCCTAAAGAAAAAAGCTTTATAAGAACAAGGAAGAATCCAAAGGTAAGGATATCATGTGTTATGAATACAGGAAACCTGGACATATAAAACCAGAATGTCCATTGATCAAGAAAAAAGAAAAGGAAATTCGAGAAGAAGAAAAATACATTAAAAGCTGAAATATTGAGTGACACTGAATATGAGTCAACTGATGGAGAAAAAGCAAATCTTTGTCTCCTGGCTGACTCAAAACTAGAAAAAACTGAGGTAAAGGATTCTAAATTGTCTTATGATGAATTGTAACATCTTTCAAAGGAAATGTTTGAAGAACATCAAAAGGTTCACGTAAAGCTCCTGACAAGATCTCATTGACAACCTAAAAAAAGAGCTTGATCTTCAAATAAATCAAGTAAAGTTCCTACAGGTTAAAAATGAGAATGTTAAGGATGAAATTTCAAAAATCAGCACCAAATTTTCTCTTGGTTCAAAAACCTTACAACACATTCTCTCTATATAAATTCCTCACTACAACAAAAATGGTCTTGAACGTGAAAGAAATGAAAACGAGACAAATCCTTTTTTAGAAACAAAAGATAGATTAAAGCATAGACCTCCTATACGCCTTTACAAGTCCCATTTTGTTAAACATTTCACTAAGGTTACTAGCAAGAAATTTCCTAAATGTTCAAACTGTGAAGGATATTGTGACATTCTGAATTTCAGGCTTTGTTTTCGATTGAATAAGGTTGGGCTTTTCATTGACGCGCCTATAGTTCTATTCCCTGAGTTGGCCACTCACAGGATATCTAGCCTACCAGGTGAAGTCGTTAAGGAAACTAAATGCAATAACCTTGAGAATTCGATCGGGAATTGACTGCTCAGCCGTGCTAATCTACAAGGGTCATTACGGCACCGTCAAAATCGATCAGAGACCGGAGATAGGTCGATTCGATAGAGGTATGTGATTAGTGTGTGGGTGATTCCACCTAATTGCAAAATTTCTATCAAACGGCACTTAACCGATTTTTCTATTTTCGTACCGTGTATTCGTGTTTGAAATCTTGAGATTTTCACGACAACCGAAAGTCGCCAATGTGTCGAAAATGCATAATGTGGCTAAAAAATAATCGACCATGGGTCAATTACATTAAAAAATTCCTAAAAGTTACCCGGTAGGTTAGGTTAAGCTAAAATCACGTCAGATTGAAATTAATCGCGAATTTGAACCCGATTTCAGAAATTGAAAGTTCTGTCGTGTTACGATTTATTTTAGGAACGTCGACTCATCCTTTGAAGAATTTTCGATGAGTTCAGGAATTTTATGGAAAATCAATTCGGACGATTCGGAAACGAAAGGAAATTCGGATGGGCCAAATTGAAGGGATTTTTGGCCTCCTTAGTGAGTTATTTGGTGAAGGGAACTTGCTAAAATTGTGTGGGCTTCCTTCACAGAAAAATTTGGACATCAAATTGGGGAATTTGGTGAAGAAATTGAAGCCCAAAGTGAGGAAATTCGTAGGCTTGATGGGGGCTACAACGTTTGGCACCAAAATGGAGTTTTTGTGGATTAATTTGCAAGAAAGTATTTGGGGGACAATGGGATCATCATGTTGACTTCGGGGATTAAGTTATGATGATTATTGGATATTTTCTTTTGACTTTGAACCCCTTTTCTCCAACTTCTCAAGCACGCCTCAGCCGGATCCCCCTCCTTCACTTGCTCCCACTTTCATTTCATTTCCCTACAACTTCATCTTCTTTCATTCTTCCACCAAAGAAACTCCTTTCTTCGTCCATCTCTCTCTGCCATCGCCCCTGCAGCTCATGCTCTTCCACCATCACTTGCCCCCCTCCATCTTGCTGCCACGAAGACACCAACAACGGCGCCTATCTCCCAACCGAATGTGTTGTTCCATCTTCATTTGCCCCCCACCGATCCTCTTGCACATTGCCCACGATTTCCCTCCACCTCTGCCATCTCCACCGAGTTCTTCCCTTCAAGCTGTCACACGTCCACGTATCCTCCACGCTCGGTCAACCCCTCGCCATCCAAGCCCCCATCGTTGACCGAAGCATGCTCCACTTCCATCTTTGTCTCTCGCCTTTGCCCACTGCTCCACGTCTCCTCGAGCTCAACCTCCGCACGTTCCCACTGAATCAACCTGCAGCCCACACAATTTTCTAGCCTGTCAATTAAGCTTAGCTTAGCCTACAACCTCCACCGAAGTCAGCCCAACTTTGATCCAGCTCAATTCAAGAACGAATCTCAACTTAGGCAAAGATTTGTTGGGCCGTTTTCAGCCTAGTCCGAGCTTCCATTGGCGCCGCCATAAGCCCAAGTTTTAGCCGTTGTCGCGCTACCGTTGCCATGAATCGGTTTTTGCGCTAAACCGGTGAGTTTATGCACTAAACTCTACTTAGGATGCTAATGACGTATAATGGATGTTTAGTTAAGTTAATTAGGGATTAGGTGGTTAGTTAGATTAAATTAATGATTTAATTATTTGATTTTGCATGTTAGGTGATTAGAGTAGCATAATTAGAGACTAGATAAGTTGTATTATTTATCTAGATTGGTTTGGAAATTTTCTGGGCCCGTTTCGGTATTTAATTAGTCATTTCTGGCCTAAGTTTCCATTTATGGTAATTAATTGTATTTATTTAATTAATTTAGGAAATTATTTAATTATTTACTTATTTTTCGGAAATTAGACCGGGATAGCCGGTAATCGGAATTTCGTGCTGATTGTAATGGTGTGTTCAGTTTATGCAATTGGATGTTAATTTGTGCAAATTGAGTGCTGATTGGAAATTTGGTCATTTATTCCAAAATTTGTGAATTTCGATATCTATTTAGAAAATTTCAAATGTCAGGTTTTGACGCCGAAAATAGTTTTACATGCTATATCAAGCAGTGGGATTTTAAAAACAAGGGTATCAGTTTTTCTGGTCCAAATTGACCGTGTACCCACACACGATTATTTTACCGGGTATTTTTAATACGAAGAAAATAGGCAAGGATCACTATTTTAATTGAGGCATTTGAGTGCAATGCACGGTGTCCTGGGCTGAGATTGAATGGTCGTGTATTGGTTAAGAGAACCCGTCCTAAGCGTTTACGCTGGACGTTACCTTATATGGGATTTGGGTCGCAGTATATTTTAGACCTATGATCTTTTGGGAAAGCCATCTTTGAGAGGCGTAGCCATGCTTAATGGGGTGAGACGATGCTTGGCTATGCTAGTAGACCGCCGAAGTTGGGAGTAGGCTGTGCCCTAGAGGGGTGTAATTATCAATTGGAACACATGATTGATTGAGTTAGATGTACTTGATTATGAGACAAAACTGTGTGGCACGGTATGTGACGTGCCATAATAGTTTGGCCTTATAATCGGGACCTCTGTGATTGATGGAGTTGATGAGGTGTTTCAATTGTGGTGTGTTATGATTATATGCATTGTGTATATGAACTGTGCTGATATGTAGGAGGAAAATGAGACAAGGTAAGTTCTTTGTATTGTGTGGTTAGGATGCCATAGGCGTATTACTCTCCTAATCGGGGTTTAGAGCATGAACTCGCTGAGATTTATATCACACCCTGTTGTGAGCTCAATTCTTTTTAGGGCCGTAGAGTGGAGAATCTGGAGCCGAGCTAAGAGGATCCGAGGTGTAGGTCAGATAGGACAACCTCTTTTTGAGAACTACTCTTTTGAAGTCTTTTGGTTGTAGACTTTTGTACATGACTCAGTGTGTATATAAAAGAATGTTTTGTTTGTGAATCTATTGTCTTGCTTTTTCTATCCTGAGATGGTTACTGTCAGGGGATTTGTTATTCGCTTCCGCATGTGCAATAAAATAAAAAGGGTTGGCGACTCGTCCTGGGAAGTCGTAAATTTTAATCGACCACCGAGGGATGGGCACGCGCTCAAGGATCGGGGCGTGATAGATATAGTCATTTCAAAATAGACTATCCAAAACAGCAAAAGAAATTCAGGAAGACTAGCTGGTCTCTTGGTCCTAAATCAAAACCTAACCATAAGGGACGCAAACTTGTGTGGGTACCAAAGAAAAGACGAGATTCACTTTGATTTCGAGTTATCTTAAAGAAAAACAAGTGGTACCTAGACAACAAGTGTTCCAGACATATGACTGGAGACAACAACAAGTTTGTAATGCTTACAACCATAGATGGAGGCATAGTCAAAAGAATCATCGGGAAAGGAAACATCAAGATGGAAACCCTAGTTGTTGAAGATGTCTCACTTGTACAAGAGCTAAAGCACAATCTCCTAAGCATAAGTCAACTCTGTGACAAAGGATACAAGATAAAATTCGAAAAGAAAGGTAAATGTATTGGCATTAACAAGGACAAATCACAAACCTTCACTAGGAACAACTGAGCAACATCTACTTACTTGATATCGACTTTGAGGAATCATGTTGTTTAATGTCTATCAAGAAAGAATGTAATCTATGACACCAAAAATTAGATTACATCAATGCAAAGTAGATCGAGAAGATATCATTTAAAGATTTAATTTGTGGTTTACCAAAAATCAATTACAGTAAGTGTGACTCATATAATGCATGAACACTAGGAAAACAGGTAAGAAGCTATTTTAAATCTACAAAAGCTATTGCCACTAACAGATCTCTGCAGCTATTGTATATGAACCCGTTTGGATCAACATGAACAATCAGTCCAAGAGTAAGAAAATATTGTCTGGTCATAGTGGATGACCACTCAAGATTCACTTAGTAATGTTCGTATTATATAAGAATGAGACATTTCATTCTTTTGAGAAATTTGCTCAACAAGTTTAAACGAGAAGGGATATAACATCACCACCATCAGGACTGACCATAGAGGAGAATTTGGCAACCAAAATTTTGCTAAGTATTGTGATGAAAATGGAGTAGAAAACAACTTATCCACTACTTATATTCCTCAACAGAATGGGATGGTAGAAAGAAGAAATTGATCACTACAAGAAATGGTAAGAGTAACGTTGATCAAAAGTGGTGTACCTACCTATTTTGGGCTGAAGCTATTGTCGCCGCATGTTACATACTCAATAGAATATTACTGAGACCTATGGTATAAAAGGCTCAGTACAAAATATACAAAGGAAGAAAGCCTACTCTGCAATATTTCCATATATTTGGATGCAAATGTTTCATTCTCAAGAATACAAATGGCAACATCAAGAAGTTTGATGCATGAGCTAATAAAGGTATTTTTCTTGGTTACTCAACTACAAGTAAAGCCTATCAAGTCTTTAACAAAGATTTAAAGGCAGTGGAAGAATCCATAAATGTGAAATTCTTGAATGATTAAAAAGGAGTACAAATTGATGATTGTGAAGACATCATACATATATCTGCACTAGTCTCTCATAAACAACGGTAACCGTAACCATCAGCTGATCTCTCAAATCAAGGACGATCTTCCAAAGATTGGAGATTTAAGTGTAAGCATCCTAAGTAGCAAACAATAGGAAAGCTGGATGAAGGAATCAAGACAAGATCAAGAGTATGTTAAACTCCTTAGCTCTCATATTCTAATTTGAACCTAATGAAGTGGAAGATGCTCTCAAAGATTAAAGCTGGATTGAAGCCGGGTAAAAGGAATTGCATCAATTCAAAGTCAACGATGTATGGGAACTAATTGCAAGACCCAAGGATTAGACAGTAATAGGAACTAAGTGGGTATTTCGAAACAAATTTGACGAAACAGGTAATGGCATACATAACAAGACAAGATTAGTCGCTAAAGGATATCTACAGGAGAAAGGTATTGATTTTGATAAAATCTATGCTTCTATTGCTAAATTAGAGGCTATATATATATATATAGATAGATAGATATAGGGGTGAGCGGTTCCCGGTTCTTTACAGGTTCCGTCTGGAACCTGGAACCTACCCTCGGGTACAGGTTCCTCATTTTTTGGAACCTGGAACCTACCCGTCAGAACCAAGAACCCGGAACCTACCCTCACACGTTCCGGGTCGGTTCCGTGTTCCTACGGTTCTTCTTTTTTTTTTTTTTTTTTTTTTTTGGTCTCATTTTTTTTGTTTCATACAATTGCTCAGTCCCGCCATTGGGTAAGATCATAAGAAAAAGCTGTGTCTGATGTTATAAGCCAGCATTGTGATATTCCAAACCACTCTTAAGTTTTACAAGCAAACTTAGTTTTGCTATATCAAATTTAAAAAAAAAGGTACCAACAGCATACCTAAAACAATTCGGATGTCGAACTCACATCTATCTCCTTCTCCGGCGAATCCAGTTGCAAGCATTTGGGGACTTCACAGCTGTAGTCCCCACTTCTATTTGGCGATGCCAAGTCCTCCCTCCGCACAACATTGAGCACAAATCCATCAGAACCCTTTCGCTTGTAAAAGATCGGCGGTGTTCCATCAAGTATGTCATTGGATTCTTCCGCTTTCATGGTACAAAGGTTAGAGTAGGGAAAAAGAACACAGCATACCTAAAAAAATTCCAAATCCCACGGCGGATGATTTCCAAGCTAGCAATGATTGCAATCAAGGCCTGGAAACTCTCAATAAGTGAATTTATTGAGTCATCCATCTCGGTTTCGGATACCGGACAATTGGTATTATCCAAATCAGCATACACATCAACATCATATTTAGCCTCATCCTCATTGACGATCTTGTGTTCGGGCCATAGACTCCTGCTTGCAACTGTTTGTAGAATTACACCATAGAGAAGTTAACATTTAAAAGGACAGAAAAAAAAATATCGGAAGTTAACACATGATGCCAAGTTCAATTTCAACTTCAAGCATAAGACTACAGAGCTAAATGACTACATATATATCTGGCAGTCTACATACTACGGCATGTTTAAATTACTTTGAAAGGACCTCTACTATACCAACATGACGAAAGGACAGAACGCAACTTCAAGCATAAGACCACAGATCGAGATCATCACGGCTAAATGACTACATATATCTCGCGCGGTGTACTTACTAAGGCATGTTCAAAATACTCCTATAGGACCTCTACCATGCCAACATGACAAAGAACAAAGCTGTGCATGTGAAAAAGGAAAATTCATGAGACCTAAGAGGCACATATACCAGCGCCTCCCCTGCAATACTGGTATACTTTATCCAAAGTCTAAAATAGTTGCTCACATTTGTGGTCTTCTGCTGATGAGTTTACTGCATTTCTACTACTATTTTGGCACACCTGAGCGCCAATGCATGGCCTGCAGGTGAAAAACAAAAAATGTCACGGAAAAGATCAGACTGACGGGGAATGTGTAGAAGGAGTTGAATAACCTAGAACCTGATATTTTTCGGAGCGATTGTGCTTCTCTGCAGCTACCACAAATTTTATCTCCTTTCCATGTTCCACACCAGTTACAAAGTGGAGCTGCATAACAACAATACATTTTGGCCAAAAAGAGAAGGATTAATACCATAATTACTGAGAGACTAACACAACAAAACAAGTAGTCAAAAGCCCATCTATGAGTTCAGTCTTTGAAATTAGGCCCTTAAAGACAACAACAGAACCAAGTCATTGTATGTGCACTGTCATAAAGTATAAACTGATAAAAAAAAGCAGAGGATAGCATATTCATCTGCTCAAATGTATGTGCACTGTCATAAAGTATTCCATCCACTTCCAAAGACAAAAATCAGAACAAAATTGACTAGGAAAAGACATAAAAAGCTACCTTCACTCTCTAAAGGTTTGTCACTCCCATCATGTCGTGGGGGTTCACGAGGCATTGGCAACGAAAAACTTTCACACTTGAACACCACCGGACCACCGAGGACCAAAAGAATGAGACAAATTAGATTAAGACAAGTGCACAAATAATAAATTGAAACATGACTTGCTGAATTAAGACAATTAAAAGTACCTTCGAGATGCATTTACTGTAGGTCACTTCCATTGTTCATGTTGATCACAAAGAAGACAAGACATCGATGGACACATGAACAAATATATTGTACAATGAAACGTGGATTCTCTATCAGAGGTCGGTGCATTTAGAATCAGCCACAGTCCTCTATAGACATTCCTCAAAACCATAATGGCAGAGCAACTAATTCTCCCTAACCATAAAACTTTGCTTTCAGCGAGAACAAAATTGGAACACCATCAAACCCATCAGCCATTACACGATGATAACAAGAATCACCCAGAAAAGAGTACAACCCAACCACAACTCAATCGACTCTAGAGCTGGGTTCCCAAAATTCAAGAGAAAAACGTAAAAAAATTTTACCTCCAGAATTCTTCGATGGTAGAGAAAGTGTAGATCGGGAGCATGGAGGCACCCCAAGCCATCTCGCTTCGATTTTGTGGCAAGGTTATCGAACCATAAAGTCCACGAGTGCTCAAGGGGATGCGGCTGGTCCGCCTTGGGCTCCTCCTTCGCCGACCGCTCGGCTCGCCTCTTCGCCCGCAATCTCTCCCTCCTACAGCTCCAGTCGCCACCGCTTGCAATGCCCTTCGAATTAGGGTTAGGGTTCGCGGCGACGGGGTTCTTCGTCGTCGCGAGCGCGCCGCCGCCGCCACTACCACGCATTTCACCGTCTCTTACACCACCATGTTTTTTTCTTAGGAAAGTTTTGCAGCTCTCTCTCTCGCTATTTCTGTTGCATTCGCATCTGAAATCAAGGGCGGCGCGAGTGCGGGCCGACTGGCGTCCAGTAGCGGGACGACCGGCGTCCGGCGGAGGCTGAGCGGCAAGGTGAGCGAGGGGTGACGGCGTCGAGGGAGGCAAGGGCGAGGCGAGCACAGGGCGACTGGCGTCCAACGGCGTCCGGTGGCGACTTCGAGGGTTAGCAGAGTCTGCTGGCGACGTCGAGGGCGAGCAACGTCCAGCGGTGGCGTCGAGGGCGAGCAGCGTCGGCGACGGCTGTGCGAGGCGAGGACGGGAGAGACCGAGAGAACCATCAAAGCGTGAAATGAACGAAGGTTTGAGTCGAGGCTTTTTTGATTTGGGGCTTTGGAACCCTAACCGGTTCCGGTTCCGGTTCCGGTTCCGGTTACTTTCCCATAGGAATCGGAACCGGAACCGGAACCGCCGGTTCCCGAAAAAGGGAACCGGGAACCGAACCCCTTTAGGAACCGGAACCCGGAACCTCCGTTCGGTTCTCCGGTTCCCGGTTCTACCCGGGAACCATGCTCACCCCTAGATAGATAGATAGATAGTTTATGCTTGCTTTCATGATTTCAAACTATATTAAATAGATGTCAAAAGTGCATTTTTAAATGGTTATATCAAAGAAAATGTGTATATTGAATAGCTACTTGCTTTTGAAGAAGTAGGAAGATCTGGTGATGTCTATTGTCTCAAGGGGGAGTTCTATGAACTAAAGCAAGCACCTAGAGCCTGATATAAAAGATTAAATAACTTCTTGACAAATCATGAATTTGAAAAATGTAAGGTTGAGACACTACTCTCTTTACCAAAAAAAAGAAACTAAAGATTTGCTTATCATTTAAATATACGTTGATGATATAATTATTGGAGCCATGACGACATGCTATGCAAGGATTTTGCAAAGATGATGAAAAGTGAATTCGAGATGAACCTGATCGGTGAGCTAAACTTCTTTCTCGGACTTCAAATCAAGCAATCACCTGAAGGCATCTTCATCTATCAAGAAAAGTATACAAAAAAAATAGTGAAGAAATTCGATTGGGAAGGATGCAAGAAAATCAAGACACCTATGTCATATTCTATCAAGTTAGACAAATATAAGAAAGGTAAGCCCGTCGATTCCAAGCTATACAAAGGTATAATAGGTTCACTTCTATACCTAACAATAGACATGATATTTTTTTAGCACCTGTTTATGTGCTCAATTTCAAACAGATCCAAAAGAATCGCATTTATTAGCTATCAAACAAATTATTCGATACATTGGATCCACTAAAAAAATTATGGATTCAGTATCTCAAAAATACAGACATTATGCTACTTGGATACTCATATGCTAACTTTGTAGATTGTAAGGTGGATATAAAAAGTAGGGATAAGTGCTATAGAAGTCCTAACCAACGGTTAGGGGATCTACTTATGAAACTAGAATGAGAACAAAGACGGATAGCGAGAGGCTCATAGTGAGCAGGCGGCAACGACGGCAACAAAGAAGCGGTGGTGATGGTAGCTCATGATGGGCAGGTAGAAAGGAGACTAAGAGAGAGAGAGGGCATGTGAGAGAGAGAGAGAGAGAGAGAGAGAGAGAGAGAGAGAGAGAGAGAGATGAGTGAGCTTAGGGAAGAAGAAAGAGAGAGAGAGAATAGTCATTCTAGGCCCTTATAAGAGAAGCTCAATAATTTGATTAGTAACCAACTAACTAAGGGTAACTAACTTGGTTAATCATTATTTTAAGGGTAACTAACTTGGTTACACTAACTAGACTTATTCTTCTCATTTCCCTCTTTAAAAGTGGTACCCTCCTCAACTTGTCCTCAAAAGACTCTTTAAGTCTCACCTTTGGGGTAATTATGGCCTAAATCCGTAAAATAAGCACATGACTCAACTATTGCACTTATGGACTATTTTCTAAAACTAAGGATGGGTTTGAACTTTGCAAAACAACTTGATCTTTAAGTCCCCTCCCAATCTTAGGCGCGTGGGCTTCCTTGGCCTCTAATAATTATTCACTTTTAATTGTTCCCAATTCAAGAGGACAAAAGTAAATAATGAGGACTAGCTAAATGTTGTCTTAACCGAACATGAATTGTCATGCCCCGATTCTCGAGCGTGCGCCCATCCCTCACCGGTCGATTAATTAGTGACGTCTCAGGACGCATCGCCGACCCTTTCATTTTAATGCGCATGCGGAAGCATATAAATAATCCCCAGACAATAAAACAATGGGATAGGAAAGTAAGACTAAAAACTTTGAACCTGAAAATCACAACCACACATATATACATTGCAAACCATAGTGCAAAGCCAGGTCCTAATCAAACAAGTTTAGAAGACAAAGTCTGCAGACATGGGTGGGGATTTTCATCTACTTTGGGTGGTCATCCACCTTGATGATCTCACTTTCTTCTTCGCTCCAGCCGGAGCCCACGACTGAGTACATCGGAGAGTCAGAATCACCTCGAACTTGGGATCCTCCGCATCTACCACCGATCCACCCTTAGGATCTACTGTCTCCTTTCCAAACGCAACCTCCATCACATACAGAGGTGTCGCAACCCGATCTCGCCGCCCCTCGAAATGTCAAAAGGAGGGAAAGGTCGAGTTTAGGAATACTTGATCACAAGATCATGAGCTCTCCCAAGCTCGTACCCCGCGTGACAGCGAATTTTGTTTATGCGATCTAGTTATTTATGACATCCTAAAAATAGACGGGAGTCGCCACTAGCCTTTTTTTTTGGGTCGGCTAGAAAACCCAATCGAGGGTCGGGAGTGTTCCCTCGATTCCTACGCAACCAGATATCTAGGTTCGGGGACTTGGGTTACGCTAATATTGCTATTAGCGCCCTTTCGGTACCTAAACAGTATGTTGTATTTTACCTAACATATCCATACGTTTTCTTTTTACATTTTCAGGATCAGTCCTAAACTAAGTGATCATGCGTGGTTGATCATTTTCATGCTATTCTATTTCTAAAAAAAAAAAAAAAAAAAAAAAAAAAAAAAAACACTCAATGGAATTAAAATTGCAAGAGAGTAAGTAAACAAACAAGGAAAAGCGGTAAATCTATCATGTCATCCTAAAAGTATAAAAGAGAAAACAATTGGGAAAGAAAGGAAACCCGCAACTCGTCAGGTTTTATACAATGCATGGAACCCGAGACATATGTCGGGAAAATGAATATTACATAAAAATGGTCGGAATGGACATCGACCTCCACCATCTTCACGCCAAGGTCTATCTTTGGGATCCTAATCTAAGCCTAATCTGAGAAATTTGTAACTAGGCATGTACAAATGAGAGAAACAAACATGCACATCAAAACAATTTTCATGAAAGGAAATTTCCTAAGATGTATCAAGTTCAAATAAGGTCAAATTCATGGCCGAAAAGCAACAATCACTAAAGCATGCAAATCAATCATAAGCAAAGCGGAAAATGATGTATGGTAACTAACTTGTTAAGCCACCTAATCAACGCATGAAAATTATGAGATTGGAACATGACGTAGTGGTAAATGTGAAGAAAAAGTTTGATTTAGACATTTAACCCTAAATCCATGTACAAAAGATCACACAAATTCATTAACATTGATGTGTGACTTGTCATTAGGGGCAAAGGCATGACATCTCCAGTTGTGACATATTGACTTGCTACATGGTTTTTGCATAGTCCATGATCCTCAAATGAGGCATGCCATACATCATTGCGAAGCTTATGATATGCTCTGAGTATGTCTAGAAGGCATCAAGCATCAAATATGCTCTTAAGGAGCTTGATTGAAGACATTTTCATGGCAACGCAATCAATTAAAATCACAGCAGGGATTGCACAAAACATGGATGATATTGATTGAAATGAAGACATAAAAAAAAAAAATGAAAGTCCAAGTATATAGAAGGAAATGTCCTGATCATCTATCATGAGACATCGAAGTCCTACTTTGTTCACAAAAATCTATATGAAAACAAAAAAGAAACAGGGCAAAAATCCACATTACAGATTGCAGCAACTCAAACGTGATTTTATGGAAGCCATTGACCTTGCTAACGATGACCATTTGATTCAATCTATACCTTGTTAGAAAGCTTATGAAATTTCCAATGACTCTCATGAAAGATTCAACTCCAGCAAAGCATGTTTACTAGCTCAAATTTGAGCACACACATCAGGTCTCAAACAGGACAGATTCTGAACAGAACTTTAGACATGTGAAAACCATATCAAATGAGATCCAATCAGGGCATTCTATAGTTCATTGGAAAGATATTCGAACCATCTTCGACCTTCATGAAGACTTCGAACACAGAAAACCACAAAAACCAGCTCATATCAAGTCATTTGCACAGAAGGTCTGTCAGGGATACGAAATTGCAGAACGAAAGTTCAAAAGTCATTTCAAATAGCAATGCATCCTGGCCCCAAACCTTCGTTGTCGAGAATGTATTTCGACACGAGAAGGTTCTCGCCTCATCGGACACTATGATGATCACCAACAACATAGTATAAAGGCAATCGACCGAAGGAAGCACCCATAAGAGAAGCAAGGTCAGCTGAAAACCAATCACCTCAAGTATATAATTTGCTGTCTTGCATTTTTTGGCACAAAAATCCCCAACAAAAGAGATTGATATGCAAGAGATAGAACAATAACTGCAAAGTTGTACATCTGCAAGAACTTAAAAATCCTATTTCTCTTCTTCAATATGGTGAGTCTCATTCGAAAGAAAACCAGAGGAAAGGCAAGACATCCAAGATGCAATATATCGTACCGCAAGGTCCCAGTAATTAAAACTAGAGCAAGCATGAGATCCAACAGACGGCCACAACAATATATCCTCAAGTAGTCAGGAACTGTCCACATGCTTTTAGTTTCAAATGAGAGATCTCTCCATACAAATATGTTTTTACACTGAGACATCACTTCTCTGTAAGTATATGATCCCGAAAAGCTAGACCTGTAATCGGCACGAAGTTTTGAATAAGCAAGCATGAAGACCATGAAGTAATTGATCAGGACATAAGAATCATCAATGATAAAACCTAACCGATATAAAGCACCTTCAATCACGCCAGGACTTCATTGACACAGGCTTCACACAAGCATCAATGACAAATGGAATCAGGCATATAAAAATAGTAATAGCAACCTGATCAACTTCCAACAATTCTAAAAATCTGTACGCTGTAACCAAAGACATTTCTTCAAGCTCCAATTCATGAATCCAAGTATAACATCCAGCAGAAAAAAAAAAAAAAAAAAAAAAAAAAAAAAAAAAAAAAAAAAACAAGGTTGGACAATGCATATCAGTAAAAAATCACCATCCAACTTTCATAAAGAAACAAATTTCAGATGGCAACGTATCCTACTTGTTCCATGTTTTCAAGGCACGATCTCCCATGATTAGCAGCAGATTATTTGATAGCTGGTTGGTTTCTCTTCACCTCACCAAATGTCTATTACTCATTCTTCTATTGAAAATCCATTGAATCCAAATATACATTTCTGCATTATATTGCTAACCTAAGTCTCGCTTCCTCTTGAACTCATCTATCTTAAAGGTTGGACACAATTCATACAGGAATGATGCACAGAAATGACCGGCTCAGTAATCTAATAGAAACACACTCAGATCTAGTTCCAGCATTTCATCAAACATGTGATATGCATTTCCATCAAGGAGTTTATACAAGAATATGAATCGACGATTCACTTTTATTACCATCACAACAACATCAGAGCAAGCTTAAATCCCTAATAGAACCTCAATCGTGGCCGATTTTCACACAAACGGTGGCAACAATTCCTAGTCTCTGCTTCGTACATAAAACGCACAAGCACGCCTGACTAAGGACGCACCGAAACCTCAAGAACTCAAAAATGTCACCGCACCAGGAAGCTACCATGACACCATGGAATCAAGAAAAATTCGGAAAGAGAACGAGTTTTACCTCCTTCCGGTTCCCTAACAAACCAGCGCCTCCATTCCGGAGGTCAATTCAGCAGCGGCGGAAGAGAACTTGAGTCAGCGCACCGGACGAAGAGAAACGAAAAACTGAAGGCGATCAGATTCGAAGCCACCACAGGGGAATCACCGAGGAACCGGGACAAGGGAATGATCGGAAACTGATGTCGCCGTCGCTGTCGCTGTCACCGCCATTGATCGGCTTCTGATCTGAGCCCCTCACCTCAAGCTCCTTCGCCGGCGGTTACTCTGTTTTCTAGGGTGTTTTGGAAGTGCAGAGGAGGAGGTCAAGATTCAGAGAGTGAGAGTCAGAGAGAGAATCCTCATGAAGAGAGAACGGGAGCCCGAAGAGAACAAAAAAAGCCATCCAAGTGAGAGAGCTCCGCGGGAAAAAGAGAGTCCCCCGAGAAAAATAAAAGTGAGAGACCCTGAAAGAGAATCCCCCTCCTCCTTTTCTATTTTTTTTTATTGTTTTCTTTACATTTTTTTTATTTTCTTTACATTTTTTTTCTTGTTTTCTTTTCATTTTTCAATTTTTTTATGTTTTCATTCATTCATTTTTTTTTAATCTTTTTGGCTCTTTATTTTTTCATATTTTTGTAAAAATGATGTTTTAAATGTCGACAAAAAATCGGGTGTCAACAAGAGGTATATCGATTTTGGCACTGAGCCCACCCTTTGTCCATCACTATAGTGGCGATACCACACCTGGTATTCATGGGGCACATTTTTGGGTAAGCCCGCATCAACCCAGACTGTAGATTTCACCAATACATACACTAACCCTTTAGGGTGCCCGGTCATAGGAATGTGATAACGTATTTCTATGAACTTCTTCGGCTGACCAAAATGCTCGGGAGGAGTTGGAGGTGCTACCATCTATGGACCTGAAATGTTGTCCCACAACGGGGTAAGACAGTGTCTTAACGACTTCCACCCCCTAAGACCCGACTAGGAAGCAAATATGCCCTAAGGGCTGCCTAAGTACAACACGGGTTAGAGGACTTACATTGGCCTCAGTTCCTTCCTGCAAGTCAATTAAATAGGCATCCAATCAATCACTGCAAATCAAATAATTGATCAATCGACTTAGTCGATTACATATCATCACGACCTTCTCTCGGTCGGCCAAATCAATATTGTCTAATAAGTCTGCTTGTATCAGGACTGCTCCCTCTAAGCTGATATTAGATAATATAGCTCGCGCTAAGCTGATAAATAGTATATTGCTCTCTTACTAAACTGACATATCACCCGCAGGTTGATATAGTATACTAACCATGCTCACCTTAAGCAGATCAATAATATAGCTCGCTCTAAGCTAATAAGGTATAATGCTCTCTTACTAAGCTACCATATTAGAACCCGTAGATTGATATAGTAGATCGGTATACTGCTTGTAATCTAAGCTGACATATCACCCATAGGCTGATATAATATACCACCCCAACCATTTAATCAATTCATCATTTTTATCATACCCGATGAAAATACTCGTGTGTGAGTACATGGTTGGCCTTAGCCAAAATACCATAATTTCATTTCCATAAATCCCACCATTTTATATCTTCCACCAAAATAGTTTTGGCGCTATCTACCGATGCCTGGTGATTTTCCAATTAATTAATTGAGGAATAGAATCATAAAATCACAATCACGTTAATTCAACACAAAATTGGGCTCAATTAAATAAACGGACCACACCACAGCAATCGGCATAAAATTCCGATCGCTTGCTATTCCGGTCTAATTTTCGAAAAATAATTAATTAATTAATTAATTACGAAAAATAATAAAGAAATGCTAATAAATCAAGCTTAGGCCCGTAAAATTGGAAGCCGAGACGAACACGGAAAATTTTTGAATCACTTGAGATAAATACTAGAGCTTGTCTAAGCTCTAATTGCACTAACTATCTATCTAACATGCATCGATAAATAATTAAATTCACTAATATAATCTAACTATCCACCTAAATCAGGCTTAATCTAAACTAATCAACCATTAAGCATCATTAACCTACTAAGTAAGGATTAGTGAGTTAAACTCACTTGTTTGGCCATCCGATCGGTGTAAATCGACGAGGACACAACGAGGCTCGATTCTCTCCAAGGAGGGCCTAGTTTCGAGGCTGGGAAACAGGCCAAAACGGACCTAAACCTCCGCTGGAAACCCACTATTTTTGCTCTATGTTCTGCACTGATCTTGGCCAAGAAAGGGGCTGATTGGTGCTGGTTGAGGCGGCCACGGGCTGAGGAGGGCAGAGGGGACTGAACCGGGTCCAGGCGGTGGCAGTAGAAGCTTCGGCGGGCTTCGACGAGGAGGAGGCTGAGCTGGTTCTTCTCTGTGGTTGCTGGGCATTGAACAGCAAGAAGAAAGGAGGAGGAAGTAGTCAACGGGAGAAAGAAGGGAAACAGGGAGAAGGTGGGGCAAGGGGGGACGAAGCTGGTCTCCACACTTCTTTTGTTCCTTTGACCGGTCCCACACCCCTCAGTTGACTTCCTCTGCAATCTTCAGCCTTCAAGCTTCCCCAACAAGGCAAGGAGAAGGTCCAAAAGTCATGGGTGAGGGGGCATACGAATTTCACAAGATTTCCCCTCAATTACACCCCAATTGTCTCTTGATTCATTCCTATTTGACCCTAAAAAATTCAATCAACCCACCATCGATCATCTTGGCATTTTTTTTATCACCAATACAACTCATTTGCTTCCTAAATTCGCAATTAAAAATGATCTCTAACATTTTCTGGACAAAACGGCCATACCTCCACTTTTTCCCAAAAAGTCCCGGTTTGCAGAAACATCTTCTAAGACTGAGTCGTCGTTCCTAAAATTAATTGTGACATGACAGAACTTTCAATTTCTGAAATCGGATTCAAATTCACGGTTAATTTCACTCCAGTGCGTTTTTAGCGTGACCTATGCTACTGGGTAGTTTTAAGAAATTTTTAGTGCAAATGACCTGTGGTCGATTTTTTTCAAGCCACAATGAACCCACTCGACACATTGGCGACTCTCGATTGTCGTGAAAATCTCGAGAATTCAAATACGGACACAGGGTACCAAACCAATAGAAAAATCAATCTAGTGTCGGTCGACGAGAATTTTCCAATTTAGTGGAGTCACCTACGATTAGCCAAACATCTTAGTCGAACCGACCTATCTCTAATCCTTGATCGATTTTTAATTGTGCTGTAATGTGAGCACGGTTGAGTAGCCGATTCCAGGTCGAATTCTCCAGTCTATTGCATTAAAATTCCTTAATGGCTTCCCTAGATAGTCTAGTTATCTCGAGAGTGATCAGCTCTCAGAACACTTCTATAGGCTCGTCGATGAAATACCCGATTAATTCAATGGAAAACACAATTAAAAATTTGGGAGGTCACAACTCTTCCCCTCTTATAAAAATTTCGTCCTCGAAATTTCAACTATTACAATACTTAAGCAAAAAGGTGGGGGTACAAACGTCTCATCGACTCTTCAGTCTCCCACGTTGCTCCTTCAGTACCGTGGTGTTGCCAGACCATTTTGACCAACGAGATGGTCTTTGTACGCAGAACTTGCTCTTTTCTATCCACAACCTAAACCAGGCTCAACGTATGACACTCGGTCATCCATTTTCAATTGTTCAAAATTAAGCACGTGGGTCGGGTTAGGCTCGTACTTCCTCAACATCGACACGTGAAAGACGTCGTGCACTTGCGCCAATCTCGGTGGCAACGCAAGACGATACGCTAAGGTCTCGATTCTCTCTAGAATTTCAAACGGACCTACGTACCTCGGACTTAGTTTTCCTTTCTTACCGAAGCGCAAAGTTCCCCTCATTTGTGACACCTTTAGAAAAACGTGATCACTAACTTGGAATTCCAATGGTCTCCGGTGCTTATCTGCATAACTTTTCTATATGCTCTGAGCGGTCTTTAATCTGCCTCTAATCACTGTAACGGCATCCACTGACTGCTGGACCAACTCTGGACCTGTAATCTTTCTTTCCCCAACTTCATCCCAACACGTTGGTGTCTTGCACACTCTGCCATACAACGCTTCGAAATGAGCCATCTGAATGCTCTGCTGATAACTATTATTGTAGGCAAATTCCACAAGATGAAGCTGTTCTTCCCAACTTCCCTTAAAATCTAGTACACAAGCTCGCAGCATGTCCTCGAGGGTCTAAATTGTCCTCTCAGATTGGCCATTTGTTTGAGGATGATATACTGTGCTATATTGCAACTTGGTACCTAAATTACTCTGTAAGCTCTTCCAAAAAGCGGCGGTCAACCTCGGGTCTCGATTTGAAGTTATCGTAACCGGTATTTCATGCAAACGAACTACTTAACGCACATACAAATCTATGTGTCTATCCAAACTTAGGTCCTTTCGTACTGCAATGAAGTGAGCCGACTTTGTTAGTCTCGCCGACCACTACCCAAATCGAATAATTTCCTTTTTTACTCATTGGTATTCGGTCACGAAGTCCATCGTGATATGCTCACATTTCCACTCTAGGTTCTCGAGAGGTTACAGAAGTCCTTCCGATTTGCAATGTTCAACTTTGACTTGCTGACACATCAAACACTTGGCGACATGCTTGGCGATATCCATATTCATATCCACCAATAGTATTGACGCAGATTCTGATACATCTTGGTACCGCCATGATGAATACTCGAATCGCTACGATGTGCTTCGATAAGATATCCTCTCTAAGCTCCACATCGTTAGGTACAACCAAACGTCCTTGGAACCTTAGTGTTCCTTCATCAGAAATCTAAAAGTCAGCTTTCCTTTTCTCAGTGTCTTCTTGTATAATCTTCTGCACATCTGGGTATGTCGATTGGAGTAATTTAATTCTGATATGGACATCCGGCTCAATTTTGAGGGTTGCCAAAAGACTAGAAAGGTGGCCTACCTCAAATTTGAATACCGAATCTATAGCTCTCCCAATTAGGTTCCACTCCTTAATCAGTATATGAGCAACTGAAGACTTTCGACTCAAAGCGTCGGCGACCTTGTTCGCCTTTCCCGAGTGATATAGGATATCACAGTTGTAGCCCTTCAACAATTCCATTCATCGACACTGTCTCATGTTCAACTCCTTCTGAGAGAACAAATACATAAGACTTTGATGGTCCGTGAAAATATGGAATCTTTTTCCACACAAATAATGCCTCCAAATCTTCAAGGCGAAAATAATTTCCACGAGCTCTAAGTCATGCGTCTAATAGTTCTGTTCATAAGGTCTCAACTGACGGGAGGTGTATGCAACAACTCTGCCATGTTGCATCAGCACGCAACCCAACCCTCTGAATGATGCATCACTATCTCGAATCCTCCAAGACCAGATGGAATGGTCAGCACAGGTGCGGTAGTCAGCTTTTGCTTTAGCTCTTGAAAACTACCCTCACACTTGTCTGTCCACACAATTTTTTCTTCTTTCTTCAGGAGTTTTGTCAAAGGCAATGCTAATGATGGGAACCCTTCCACAAACCGTCTGTAATAACCTGCCAAACCCAAAAAAATTTCTGATCTCGGTCACTGTAGTCGATCTTGGCCAATTGATCACGGCTTCAATCATGCTCGGGTCCACAGAGATTCCTTCGCTTGAAATCACGTGACTTAAGAAAGCAACACGAGTCAACCAGAACTCGCACTTGCTAAACTTGGCGTACAACTGATGAACTCTCAGCGTTTACAGCGCTAATCTCAAGTGACTCTCGTGCTCTTCATCACTCCTCGAATACACCAGAATATCATCGATGAACACGATCACAAACTGGTCCAGATATTCCTTGAATACTCGGTTCATTAAGTCCATGAAGGCAACTGGAGCATTCGTCTACCCGAATGGCATCACTGTGAACTCATAGTGACCATACCGAGTATGAAATGCTGACTTTGGAATGTCTTCCTTCCTAATCCTCAGCTGATGATATCTTGTCCTCAAGTCGATTTTCGAAAATATTGATGCTCCTTGCAACTGATCGAACAAATCATCGATCCTCGAGAGTGGATATTTGCTTTTAATTGTTACCTGATTGAGTTGCCGATAGTTGATGCACAGGCACAACGAACCATCTTTCTTCATTACGAATAGAACTGGTGCTCCCCAAGGTGATATACTAGGACAAATGAATCCCTTATCCAATAACTCTTGTATCTGCACTTTCAGTTCTTTCAACTCAGATAACGCCATTCGGTAAGGAGCCTTGGAGATTGGCTCTGTCCCGGGTGCTAGCTCAATCACGAACTCGATTTCTTTCTCAGGCAGTAATCTTGGCAATTCCTTTGGAAAAATATCTAGAAATTCTTGTACCACAACAATGTTTGCCATCTTTATCTCCTCAACTGTCATATCCACGACAGTTGCCAAGTAATCTTGGCAACCCTTTTCTAACAAGCGAGTTTCCTCTAGCGATGAGATCAAGATAACCGAGGGTCCTCCTCGATTCCCGACAAACTTAAAGCTCTCACCCTCTAACGGGTCAAACCGAATTGTCTTGCGATAGCAATCCATCTTAACTCATTGCTTGGTAAGCCAGTCCATGTCAATTATTAAATCAAAGTCATACATAGCTAGAACTAACAAGTCTATTTTCCACACTCCCTCACCAATCGCTAACTTGCAATCAAAACAACCCAAAGCAGCTATTACTTTATCCTTCAATGATGTAGATATACTAACTGCTAACACCAATAATATAGGACTTACTCCTATCAACTTAACATACTGCTCGGTAATAAAGGAATGAGTTGCTCCTGGGTCGAATAAAGTGTAACAGGATGGTCGTTCAGCGAAACCATACATGTGATCACGTTAAGCGCAGCCTCTGCCTGACCTTGCGTGATAGCATACACCGTGCCTTGCACTGGGGGTCTGAGCTGTCCTCCTTGTGGTGCGTTCTGAGGTGCATAACCCCTAATTTGACCCATAAGTGGTGGCGGCGGTAACTGCGGTTGTCCTCTTAGTCGCCTCAAACAATCTCTGGCCATGTGGCCCTGCTGGCTACATTCAAAACAGGCACCCGTCCTTCGGAGGCACTGGTTCACACCATGTCGTCTTCCACACAGACAACATATACTATTTTGGCTCGGCCCTAACTTTCAGACTCCGCCTTTCCTATTGGGCGGGACCTAGAATCTACCTCTAGGCATGGGCCTCTTCCCATGTCGGATTCCTTCTCAGTGCGAAGTAAACCTCGGTCTAGACGAGGTGACTTGCTCTTTTAAACTCCTTTCAAGCAACTGTGCTCAACGATAAATCTCTCAATAATCAATCAGATCGAACGGCACTAGCGGCTATTTCAACTCTTGTCAAAGGCTATTCTTGAACCTTCGAGCCTTCTCTTCCGTATCTTCAATCAGCCTCAGAGCATACTGTGAAAGCTCCGCGAATTTGACCCCATATTGGTCAACAGTCATTGTCCCCTGACGGAAACGCTGAAACTCTTCTATTTTCTACTCCTTAGCATTCCTTGGGAACTACTGTTCATTGAACACCCTAAGAAATGCGTCCCATAGTGGAACCACTCCTTCTGGAAATACCGTCTCTCTAGCAACTCTCCACCAGGTATTAGCATTGCCCTGCAACTAATAGACAGTCAGGGTCACTTTCTCTGTCTCGGTGCACATTAGAAGTGCAAAGGCTTTCTCCAAATCCTGGATCCATAGAGACACGGCCTTGGGGTCTTCAGTACCCGTGAATCTTGGTGGGTTCAGCTTTAAGAACTGCTCCACCAACTTGTGGATTGATCTCTTAGCGATCATGACTCCTAGCGGAATTTCAGCAGGTGCTGCAACAGGTGCGGCGACAGGTGCGGCCTCAGCGGCCACGACAATGGCAGCAGGAGCAACAGCGGCAGAAACGGCAGCTTGATTCTATGCTTGCTGTCCTATCATGTCTCTCATGGCCTCTAGCGCTTGCATGATCCCCTCGATTCTAGGATCACCAGAAGTTGCTACCTCGACACCAACGGGAGGCGGTGCCATTCCACTCGTGCTAGCCTGAGCTGGCGCTCGACCTTGGCCTCCTCGGGTACCGACCCTGGTTGGCATCCTACCCCAAGTCATGGCCCTAACAGTCCTTTGCTAGGAGTCTTTTGCTCTTGATCACTCATGGCTTAGCTTTAACTACTAAAACCTGCTTCTAAGTCCACATCGAATTAGAAATAGGGTGATCTAAACCACAAGTAATTCTACCAAACGACTATCACAGACATGCATTAACATGAATTTAAAGGTCATTCCTACTACTATCCCACAAATTATCGCACCTTATCACTCAAATCCTTAACCATTGCTCTGATAGCACTTAAACGAGGATGTCACACCTCGATCCTCGAGCACGCGCTCATCCCTCACCGGTCGATTAATTAGCGACATCCTAAGATGCATCGCCAACCCTTGCATTTTAATGCACCTGCAGAAGCATATGAATAATCCCCAAACAATAAAACAATAGATAGGAAAGTAGGACCAAAAACTTTGAACCTGAAAATCACAACCACACATATTTCCATTGCAAACCATAGTGCATTATATACAAGGTGAACTACCAAGCCAAGTCCTAATCAAACAAGTTTAGAAGACAAAGTCTGCAGACAGGGGTGGGGATTTTCATCTACTTCAGGTCGTCATCTTCCTCGACGATCTCTCATTCTTCTTCACTCCAATTGGAGCCCACGGCTGAGTATACCGGAGAGTCAGAATCACCTTCGAGCTTGGGATTCTTCACATCTACCACCGATCCACCCTTAGGATATGTTGTCCCCTTTCCAAACGCAACCTTCATCACATACAGAGGTATATCAAATTCCGGCATTAGGCCCACCCTTCGTCCGTCATTGTAATGGTGATACCACGCCCAGTATTTATGGGACACCTTTTTGGGTAAGCCTGCATCAACCCAAAAGGTGGATTTCACCAATACATACTTTAACCCTTTAGGGTGCCTGGTCATCAGAATGTGATAACCTATTTCTGTGAACTTCTTCGGCTGACCAAAATGCTCGGGAAGAGCTAGAGGTGCTGCCATCCATGGACTTAAAATGTTGTCCCACAATGGGGTGAAACGACGTCTCAGCGAGTTCCACCACCTAAGACCCGACTAGGAAGCAAATACGCCATAAGGGCTGCCTAAGCACAACACGGGTCAGAGGACTTACCTTTGCCTCAGTTCCTTCCTGCAAGTCAATTAAATAGGCATCCAATCAATCACTGCAGATCAAATAATTGAACAATTGACCTAGTCGATTACATGTCATCACGACCTTCTCTCGGTCGGCCAAATCAATACTGTCTAATAAGTCTGCTTGTATCAGGACCGCTCCCTCTAAGCTGATATTAGATAATATAGCTCGCGCTAAGCTGATAAATAGTATACTGCTCTCTTACTAAACTGACATATCACCCGCAAGTTGATATAGTATACTAACCCATGCTCACCCTAAGCAGATCAATAATATAGCTCGCTCTGAGCTAATAAGGTATAATACTTTCTTACTAAGCTACCATATCAGAGCCCGTAGGTTGATATAGTATATCGGTATATCTTTTGCTCGCAATCTAAACTAACATATCGCCCGTAGGCCGATATAGTCTACCACCCCAACCATTTAATCAATTCATCATTTTTATCATACCCGATAAAAATACTCGTGTGTGGGTATAAGGTTGGCCTTAACCAAAATATCATAATTTCCTTTCCATAAATCTCACCATTTTATATCGTCCCCCAAAATATTTTTGGCGTTATCAACCGACGCCCAGTGATTTTCCAATTAATTACTAAAATTAATTAATTTAGGAATAAAATCCTAAAATCACTTCAACACAAAATTGGGCTTAATTAAATAAACAGACCACACCACAGCAATCAAAATAAAATTCTGGTCGCCGGCTATTCTGGTCTAATTTCCGGAAAATAATTAATTAATTAATTAATTACGGAAAATAATAAAGAAATGCTAATAAATCAAACTTAGGCCCGTAAAACCTAATTGGAAGCCGAGACGAACCCAGGAAATTTTTGAATTGCTTTAGATAAATACTAGAGCTTGTCTAGGCTCTAATTGCACTAATTATCCACCTAACATGCATCGAAAATAATTAAATTCACTAATCTAATCTAACTATCCACCTAAATCAGGCTAAACCTAAACTAATCAACCCTTAAGCATCATTAACCTACTAAGTAAGGATTAGTGAGTTAAACTCACTTGTTTGGCCATCCAATCGATGCAAATCGACGGGGACGCAACGGGGCTCGATTCTCTCCAAGGCGGGCTAGCTTTCGGGGATGAGAAACGGGCCAAAACAGGCCTAAACCTCTGTTGGAAACCCACTATTTTTGCTCTCTGTTCTGCGTTGATCTTGGCTGAGGAAGGGGCTGATCGGTGTTAGTTAAGGTGCCCACAGGCTGAGGAGGGCAGATGGGACTGAACCGGGTCCAGGCGGTGGCAGCAGGAGCTTCAGCGAGCTTCGGCGGTGGCTCAGGTGTCCTCGGCAGTTTGCTGGAGGCGAGGACGAGCGGAGACGACGTGGCTGGAAGCGACGAGCCGGGCGGGCATGCGGGGGCGCGAGCGGCGAGCGGTGGCACGAACGGCGGTCCGGCGGTTGGCTGCGATGGCGAGGAGGTTGAGCTAGTTCTTCTCTGCGGTTTCTGGGTGTTGAATAGCAAGAAGAAAGGAGGAGGAAGCAGTCGATGGGAGAGAGAGAGAGGAAATAGGGAGAAGGTGGGGCAAAGGGGGGACAAAGTTGGTCTCCACACTTCTCTTGTTCCCTTGACCGGTCCCACATCCCTCAACTGACTTCCTCTGCAATCTTCAGCCTTCAAGCTTCCCCCAAAAAGCCAAGGAGAAGGTCCAAAAGTCATGGGTGAGGGGGCATACGAATTTCACAAGATTTCCCCTCAATTGGACCCCAATTGTCTCTTGATTCAATCTAATTTGGCCCTAAAAAATTCAATCAACCCACCATCGATCATCTTGACATTTTTCCTCACCAATATAACTCACTTGCTTCCCAAATTCGCAATAAAAAATGATCTCTGACATTTTCTGGATAAAACGGCCCTACCTCGACTTTTTCCCAAAAAGTCTCGGTTTGCAGAAAAATCTTCTAAGACTAAGTCGACGCTCCTAAAATTAATTGTGACATAACAGAACTTTATTGGATTCAAATTCGCAGTTAATTTCACTCCAACGCATTTTTAGCGTGACCTAGGCTACCGAGTATTTTTGAGAAATTTTAGTGTAAATGACCTGTGGTCGATTTTCTTCGAGCCATAATGAACCCACTTGACATATTGGTGACTCTCGGTTGTCGTGAAAATCTCGATGATTCAAATACGGACATAGGGTACCAAAATGATAGAAAAATCAGTCTAGTGCCAGTCGACGAGAATTTTTCAATTTAGTGGAGTCACCCACGATTAGCCAAACATCTCAATCGAACCGACCTATCTCTGATCCTTGATCGATTTTTAACTGTGCCATAATGGTCTCTAAAGATGAGCTCGGTCGAGTAGCCGAATCTTGGTCGAATTCTCCAGTCTATTACATTAAAATTCCTTAATGGCTTCCCTAGATAGTCTAGTTATCTCCCGAGTGATCAGCTACGAGAACAACCATATAGGTGCGTCGATGAAATGTCCGATTAATTCAATGGAAAACATAATTGAAATTTTGGGATGTCACAGGAATATCTCGAATTTACCCATGATTGACACCGATAATTGGATTGAGGTTTGTGGCTGAGTTTTGATCGAAAGTGGCTGTAACGCAGCCTACACAAATTGGGCGGCTTCAACAATGCTCGGGAGGCCAAGCCCGTATCGAATTCAACACTTGTCTGGGGTTTCATGCATGACCCATGGTTGGTTTGGAATCAACCAATGTTTGAGCCTAGTCAATCCATGAATGAGTCTCGGTTGTTATGTAATCGTGTAAAAATGATTGACTTAACCTTGACTCACAGTCACACGGAATATGTTTAGGGTGGTTCACGAACAATATGTGGAGTAACCTGCAATTGGTATATACTCGATCTGAATTGATTCATGCCATCCATTAATCGACTCATGATGGTGCATGATCATCCACATCGATACTTATAGTCGAGCAGCCTTTTTATGGTCAAACACTCTAGCCTAATGCATCTTGATCCTGAGTCGTGTGGGCACCAATCAGCTAGTTGCCTCGTGAATAATCCTTGGGATCAACTCACGATCCATCCTCGTTATTGACATACCGATCTCTAGTCCATTCTTTGCGCCTAAGATAGGGGTCCAAATTGAGGATGTCACATGTTTAGTCCATAGCCACAACCAAAGGGCCATCAAGATACATCTATAACATTATTGTTGAGGAAAATTCCCTTGTTAGTTTTGATGATTAAACAAACTTTCTTTAATAGTTTTTGATTTTGATGATAGGATTTTCCAGGTGAAAACTCTAATGAGCACTATCGGATATTACTCACCAAACTCTGAAAATCAGACTCTATGTTTTTGATGTAATTCATATCTTTGATATTTGATTATCGAGATACTATCCTAGAAGACAATCCTCATGCAACGGTCAAAAAATTGGTGGATTCCTTGCTTGTATTAAGAGATCTATCCAAGAAGGAAAGAATATCATATCCAATCTCTCAAGATGGAATTTAGCAAGTCTTGGATAAATCAATTTGCAAAAGGCGAAATGCTCTTTCCAAATGAAGCACTCTTCTTATGGAAACTCTATATGTTGTATGGGTGGCAAAATCAACAAGAGACTTCAATCTCGGTAACCTTGAAGTAATCAAATCTTCTGACAAAGTTCGAGTCTAACGAGTAGATTGGCTAAGCGATAAGCTTGGATATAGAGGATTATATAAGAAGGTGAGATACTAAAAGGGTGAATATAGCTAAAAATTTTACGTTCATAATTCCTAAGTTTTGAGTGATCTTTAATAATAAATATTCGTCTCCGAGAGCCTACACTGTAATCTTTTAGAGGTTGAGAGTGTGTGAGGAATTTGTCGCACGAGCTTGAGTATTCATTACTCGGACCTTGTAATCTCTAATAGATTGTTCTAATGGAATCCAGCCAATCGGCTGTTAGCGCGGGAGAGTAGACGTAGGGTTACCAAAGGCAAACTACTATAATCATTTGCGTGCAATTTTTCTATCCATTACTATATTCTGTATTAAGGGTTATTTGCACACTAGTAAGATCTAATAGTTATTTGGGTTGTGGTCAAAAGTTGTTCCATTGCAAAATCGTTTAAATTTATTTTATTTCGCTTAATCACCAATTCTCCCCTCTTGGTGATCCATCTAGCCGTAACAATTACAACATACTTGATCTAAAAGCATTAAAGAAACCAACATCCAATTTCAAATTAACACGTAGTGAGCGTGTGAAAAACCTTGATAATTTGTCACTTTAGTATTTTCAGGTATGGACGAGTCTCACAACACTTCAACATTTATATGATAAGGGTATCAAACGGAGCTTAAAGTCCAAATTTATTGACATGGTTACTGATACTTAATTACACTAAAAACCTTAAGTTATTGAGTATTGGGTCTAACTAAATGTATCTACTCTACTTTTGACCTTAGACATTTTTTTTTTCTAGCCTCAAATTTTCAACTTGGCATTTTTTTTTTAACTCACACCATAAAACGAGCACCCGTCGTGAATTAGACCATGCAGTTCCCATTAAACATATCACTACGACACAGGAGGAAGATAGGGCTAAGGGGACAAAATTTCTTCAGCAGCAGAACGTCCTTATTGTGGAAATTCCACCCAAAAGGTAATGGGTCGCCAGTAAAACACCTCTATTCGTTGCTCTATATTATATATGAAAAAGAGAAATTCTAAAGGGTTGAAGAATCATTTGGTCAATTGATCTCGTATATTTGCTATGCTTAGTTATGCCGGTACTCGAAACGAAAATTAGGACTTCTCTTTCGTATTCTTGATATAGTCATTGAGAAAAAAAAATTAAAAAGGGATTTTCCCTATTCCAAGATATTTTATATTTGCCTTAAAATCATCGGCTTATACATACGAAACAATGCGGGTAGTAACTTGATTATTGCAATCTCAAGTCCTACGGACAATCCCAGACGATTCAAATGCTATTTGCGCAAATGCAAATTTTTTCTTCAAATTTATTGATTAACGAAAAGAATTTAAAAGAAAAGAAAGCAAACGTATTACGTTAGGAAACATAACGTTCCATTTTGAGAGTTCATCTTCCTCTACTGGCTTTTTACGTCGCAAGAAGCTAATCTGAATGGTTACAACACATGCCGTCGATCCATTTGAACGCATCGACAGTAACAATTGCATTGGAACGAAAGCCAGAAAAGATGAAGAAAGAGAATTGGTACAAGTTAAAGTCAGAGATTCGACATGTTGTTGTCTTTTCCCTCATTCCTTGCCCTTTCGTTCACACTTTCCAAATTCTTACTGACATGAAATTTAATTACCATTTGAAATTAAAAGCTGATCGGACGACTGGACAAAAACTCCTTCGATTGGATAAATTACTGGTTAAATTAGAGGAGAAATGGAAAAAGTAAATCGAATAATCTTTGAATGAGAAATCTCATTTGGTCAACGGAATCCCACCTTTGTTTACTCACCGGCAACCGTCATTTGGCGTGAAATGGCGTTGTTGATTCGTAGTAGAGTCAAGAAGATAACTAAAGTGACACCATAGGGACAAAACCAAAAGACCCCATGTTTCAAAGATAATTCCAGCGTGTTACATAAGCAGATATTGTTCGTGTAAAGCAACGAACAGTCAATGGTGAACAAAATCACAGCCTAAAATGCAGCATTAATGTAAATTTTGCTAGGAAAAAAAATGTGATCAATAAAAATTTCATAAAGATGGAGCAAATATACAAAGTTGCAAATTTAATGCATGGATGAGGAACTATTACAGTCTGACCACACTTTTGCATGCTGTATCAACATAATACAGAGCAAAACATCTAATAATATAAGGGGGAAAAGGAAAGATAAAGGGTGTCAACTCCCATCACAAGATCAACTAGACAATGTCCTCCCCGACTCCGCTTTCGTCATCTCCAACTGGTCGAGTCGCAGGGTTGTTATTCGTGGATGATTGTTCTCGGTCCACAAAATTAATTGTCAAAAGATATTGGATAATCACTTGTGATCGAATGAATAAGTTTTTGAGTTTCAAAGAAGTTATTCTGCACATGGACTTGAAGACTCGTTTCAGCTCCATAAAAAATTGTTGGTAATCGGGATGTGTAGCTACCATAGCAAGGAACATACCATAGATGACCCACTTGAAGTAAGAATTCAGTATGATCGAATTAATTACTATTCCAACAACGAGACACCCTAGTATGAAAAACGCGAAACTGATGAATGTTGTTCCATGATTGCTTGATGTTGTTTGCGGACTAATGCCAAAGAGCGCGATGACAGCTATGAAAATCGCAATGAAGGAAGCCTGCATGTTTACAAGTAAATCCTTAGCTTGGAGAAGAGCTAATGACCAGGTAAGTGAGGATTTCAAGAAATCTTTTAATTTATCAAAGATGGCATCTTCTTCTTCTCCGAGTCTGCAAAAGAAAAACACAACAAAATTTGAAATCATTAGTTTATGATGATATTATATAATACAAGCTTGTAGCAGAAGTGGTCCACCTGCATGCTTAAATCTTGATCGACGGAGGCTTACTTATCCACAAACGAAACTGTACAATGAGTAAAATTAACTGGACATATTCTGAGTGCAAATTGCTTTACAACATGTCATAGGCGAGTCCAACAATACAAACTAAAGCTCAGCTACAACGACATGCAAAGTCCATATAGTTAGTCTAAACAAGTAAATTGCAGTAAGTTATAAAGAACTCTTAATATGCAAGGATTTTTGCAAAAGTAATACAATTAAAAGTTGCAATAAATATAGAAAGCTAAGTGCCCCAAATGCTCGCAACACAAACCAGGATACAATTCATAAGGAATAAGATAAACATATGTGAACAATGAAGAGTCGAGTCAAACCCTCTCTGTTGTTGCCGTTGTTGTGATTGCATGCTGTCTCTGTAATAAATAGGGAACAAAATATTTCAAAGAAAAATAATTTATAAAGAAAAATAGCTGCTTTATCCGTGCTCTAAGCAAAGTGCTTAGGGCATTTTTACATGAAAGAATTACATACCTTTCGACCATGATTGTGTGACCCTCCATGTTCTGGAGAAGTTGGAACTCTATGAATTCTGTGGTTGCTTTTGTGAATAAGGAAGTGGATCTGGTTGCAGTGAGTATGTGTGTGTGTGTGTGTATATAGGTCATCTGCTGTGCCTTTAATTATTAGTTTATCTAATTGAAGTGGACTTGACTTTTGCAAATGCCGTCACCAAACTGGCGTGAAATCAACGGTTGAGGCTCACTCCTCAATCATGAGTTTGTGACCATCATCCTATAGTTATAGGCTCAGTGAATTCTTCTATTTTCTAAATTTTTTCATGATGTTGCTAGCACAAACACTTGGTTGCATATTATATGTATAGGTCTTGTTTATTTTTCCCTTTCTTCTTTTTAAATATTTCTCCTTTGCATTCATTTACTCATATATATTTTCTTTTCTTGACGGGAAAAGCTAACTTTTGTAATTTTACTATATTCTCAATTTTTCATGATTTAAAACAACAAGCAAAACGGCAAAAGAGTTTTTCAATGCAAACCATTTGGATTATCTCTATTCTATTCTCTTCTATCATCTATCTATCCATCTGTATAGTTCTTCAAAGCAGAATTCTCTCTTCTTGGGCCAAACCCTTTCCCGTGGCCATTTTCCTTCTCACTTGCAAATGAAGATGAAAATTTTCTTTTCCTTTCTCCTTTTCTTATCTCTTGCGGTCCCACTTTGACATGCTTTTGCAACTTTTGCATCTTGCATGGGATAGAAAATGCAACAATATAGAAGTAAAGGAAGTAAACAGTTTGCATCAAGAAACTTCTTGGCGCCAAGGCAAAGAGAGAATTGGTTCCCAAAAACATGGTTTTGCAACTTTTGCTTTTCCACCTTAATTTCTCCGTAGTCCACTTTAACACGCTTTGGCAACTTTTGCATCTTACGTGGGATAGAAAATGCAGCCTGAACCAGGCAAAAGTCAAGCAACTTCCAGTCTTCCACGACTTTGGCATTTATTACTTACAAATCTACCGGCACAGTAAAAGGTTAGGCGTGGGCCACTCTTAATTTGCGCTTATTCCCCACCTTTTTTTATTCTTTTTGTTGTCTTTTAGGTTACTCTTAACTTGAGCTTATTCCTTACCTTTTCTTTATTCTTTTTGTTGTCCTTTTGAGCTCCAAGAGGTTTTTTCTGTTTGGCCTCTTTTTAAAAAAATTTCCAGTGGAGACGAAAATGCTGTCCCTCCTTTTCCCAAAAAAAGAAGAAGTTTTATTTGATAGATAGCGAACTAGTTAAAGTGTTAATAAGTTGTATATTTATCTTTTTATTTTGTACAAGGAAACCACTATTCTGAATAACCCAAGCACAAGTAAGAATGGAAAAAAAAAAATCTTTTACTAGTTTTAACAAATGCATTTGATTTAATCATAACTTCAAAACATGTGATTTCATTATAATCTATTTTCTTAATTGCTCAACTTTCATTTTAATCAACAAATCTAACAATCCAAGTTTCCTAATTTTTCAAGTCATCACCACACGATTTTTTTTATGGTTAGTTCAAACAAAAAAGTTTCACAATATGATAAAGCTGAGCACGTTAGAAATTCTAAACATCCATTATTTATCATGCAAATTCAAAAGAAAAAGCTCCCTAAAACATTATTACATGTGAATATCCTCTTTGCATTGATTAAATAGAATGATTAGTTGTTGAGAAGAAAATTGTGGCAATTGAAATTGCATTATAAAACAACTTATTGAAACCATATGCAGATATATATATATATATATATATATATATATATCAAAAGAAAAAGCTCCCTAAAACATTACTGCATGTGAATATCCTCTTTGCATTGATTAAATGGAATGATTAGTTGTTGAGAAGAAAATTGTGGCAATTGAAATTGCATTATAAAACAACTTATTGAAACCATATGCAGATATATATATATATATATATATATATATATATATAGATAGAGAGAGAGAGAGAGAGAGAGAGAGAGAGAGAGAGAGAGACACACACACACATATTGTAAATTCTAAATGCATCAAAATTTTCATAAAACCATCCAAGGAAAGTAAATGGTCTACATAATACAAATGTAATGCCATGGTAACAAATCGTATATGCAACTTAACAATAAAACATTGTTCCTTCGGCTACTTAGATCCCATAAAAAAGGCTACTCTATGTTACCTTAATCAAACAATAAAAAGTTTTAGTTACATTACTAAGAGAGTCATTATTTGCTCAAAAATATAACGGGGAGTGATTCCAATGTTAGAGTGCGAGAAACTCCAACCTTAGAATAGGCCTTTCGGGTTGAATTATTGCCTTTTACAGTACTCTGCCTATTATGTTTCACCACCGTGGATTTTAATGGCCTTGAATGTCAGTTTCACATTCACCTTTCGATTTAAATGCCCGACTATTATGCCCATAACCTTTACAAGTACCACATTTCTTCCCTTTTTCAATAATTTGAAATGACGAAGGATCACGTCATTTGGAAGTTCCTTCTCCTTCAATCTTTTAATTCCTACCTTTATGATATGTAGTTAAGGGCTCATATAAGAAGGAATCACTTATTCATACAATATGCTCAATTTGCTTTTCAAGAACTTCCTTTTTCAATATTAGCCGTTCTTGATATTTCCTTTCAACTCGTGAAATAGTTGCTTAAATGAATCATCTCTATTATTTCGAGTAATATCATGATAAAAAGAAAGACCTTAAATAAATCATCTCCATTATTTTGAGTAATATCATGATAAATAGGACCTTATATTAAGCCTTTATCGTGGATTAGTATATCTAGAGATAGACCATCGAAAATCCTAAATCTTATATAATGCGTACATGGAAGGTCCATGGATTGCAAAAATGTACAATACAAGTAGGTGGCTTTACCTACTTTTAGCAATCTCGTATCGCTTGTAGAGCTCATCTAAAAATGTTTATTAAAAGTAGAATATAACTATGACGAGGAACTCTTACCTTCTCGCTTGACAATTTCGTTTTGACTTTTCGAAACTAATTCTCAACTGCAATGAACATTTTATTTTTTACCTCTTCATTTCTCATTGAAACTAGTAGATATACTTTCCAGATTGAACGTAACCCTTTAGCAGTTGAAGTAACACGATTCCCAAAATGCATGAGCAAGTTTGTCATAGCAGGCACAAAAAGCTCTTTGAAACGAACCAATTTATTTTTAATACACCTAAGAACTGATGGCTTCTTCTTACAATGGTCTTCAAATTGCTGACTTTTTTCATCATATTCTACTTCACTCTTTGAGTTCAGAACCTTGCACAAATCAGATATAAAAGAATTCCAATTCATTCCATCTTCAAATTGAGATTTACATTTTATCACGTTATTCTTTTCAATGGTCCAAAGACGCAACAAATTGGCACTTTTAGGAAAAGTGCTTCAAACTTCTCTATCAATGACAAAAGCTACGGGTTGACAATCAACACCCAATATGCTGCTAAACATTGTCAAAAGCCAATCCATAGTCTTCTTTTTCCTCCTTTCTCGAAAGGACAAAGCATGAGTAGACAAAAGCATTAAAGCTAGGAACTCCAACCATATCCAACAAAAGCATTTTGTATCAATTAATTTTGTGAGTGCAATCGATTACAGAAACATTTGGTAAATTCTTTGTCAACGCCATAAACATAAGTTAAGAGAAAAACAAGTGCCTAAATCGACCCTTAGCATTATGTTTAAATTCGTAGATGAATCGATTAAGCTCATCCAATCAAGCTTGGACCATAAAGCGACCATTAAGATTTTCATCATAGATTTTTCTTTCATGTTGCAAATAGTTTGAGCAATAGCTTGATTATTGGGATTACTTTGTCTCAAGGAAGAACGTAATTGGGCAATAAAGTATACTTGTTTAAGACATCTCTTTTACATGCAAATCTTCAACTATAGAAAGCAACAACAATTAGGATTTCCGAACGTATCATGCAGAGGATCATGATTGTGTAATATATTCAATACTTTGAGTGGCCCTAATCCGTTCTTTTTATAGCCACAAACTTCAAAAGGATAGTTTATGGTAGGTTGATTAGACACTTAAGTAAAATAACGTGAGAATTATTTTACCTTTACAAACTAGAAATTTTGAGTACGGAAATTTAATTCTATGAAATTTCTCTAATGCCCTTTCAGTACCGTTCTTTTTATGAAAAAATGTTTATCATGTAGCTTGAGTTCATTTTATTACTCCATAACATTTGAGGTGATCATGCGGGTGCGCAATCCACCAATTCAACACCCAAATAAATAAATTGCAGGACTTACCTCATAGCAACGAAAATATCTACAATGTTAGCTCAGAATTTACATCCATGGTCCTAGATATGATTTTTAATTAACACGCATCACTCGATCTTTTTTTTTAGGATTTTCTATTATTTAATGAAACCTAATCTTCATGCAATGCAAGGATGTATAAATATATATCTATATTAGCATGACATGCAATGTGCAACCTAATATGCAAACTATATGCCATGCGACGTTACTAACGTTACTTAATCTAATGACAGGCAAATATTAATACAACTATTCTAACATGTCACACTTTTAAATGATCTCAAACATGCAATGACTAAATGACGGACAAGGGATGGCATAATTTTACGTGACACATGCATGATATTTGTTATGTTTTATTTTCTTTTTAATTTAAATTCGAAATTAAAATTACCCGATGATTAAACATGCAATTTTAATTAAGGAAAAGGGAGTCTAATATCCTAAAGCAATTTTTTTGGTATTTTTATTTTGAAAATAAATAAATAACCTAATCTTAACATGCAATTTAGCCTAAAAGAAGCAACATTCTAGCCAGAATTAAATCTAATTCAAAGATATATTTTTTTTAAAGCAAGCAATCAAATAATGGATAGATATTTAATTAAATAATATAATCCACAATCTTAGGTTATCTATCTCAATAAGGAGATGAAATAAACCAACGATCATATCCAAGCAGTTATTGACATTGATGGAAGGCTTATCCATTTAAATTTGGAAACGGGTAAATCAACGATCATATCCAAATGGTTATGGATAAAATAAAAGATTTTCCGTACTCCGGGCATCATATCTCATGGTTAGAGATATGTTATTAAGTTGGGAAAGTTTCCTAACTTGAGGAGTGCATCTTAGGCATTTCTGGATTATATTATTTAAATAAATATCTAACAGAATATTCTATCATCCAACGGAATATTTCTAATATCTAACTTGATATATTAGAATATACTAAATCACTCAAATAAGGCAGCAAAATATGCAAATATACTAGAAATGTGCATCTTACCTAATTTGAGGATACTCTTTCAAAATTTGGACTGAACACAATCAGACCGAGATCCCAATCGGCTCCTCGACAGTGAATGGCAACGGTGGTGAGACAAAGTGGCGAGTGGTGGTGAGCGGCGATGAGCGGTGAACCATGAAGGATTACTTCACGGTAGTTCGTGGTTCTCGACCCATGTCTCAACTCACAACAAGGTGGCTGCTTGTGGTCGTTCGAGAACAATGGTACAATGATTCTTCAGTAGACTTGCAAAAACCGAAAGTTCGTCAAGGTGCAATAGGTTTATCGGCGTCAAGGCAGCAGCATGGATCTCGTCTAGTTGTCGGATCAAGAAGTAAATCGGCAAGCTCGGTGAAGCTTGGAGACAGCAAGGAGGTCACGCCCCGAGCCTCCGAGCGCGTGCCCATCCCTCTACGGTCGATTAATTAGCGACGTCCTAGGAAGCATCGCCGACCCATTCATTGTTATACGCATGCGAAAGCAGATAGATAATCCCCATACAATAATACAATGGAATAGAAAAGCAAGGCCACAAAATTTGACAACTGAAAATCATAACAAGCCTTTTATAAACACTTCAGGTTTATACACAGTACTAGGCTGATTACAAAAGATCGGCTCAATAAAAAGAGAACTGTCCTATAACCCATTAGTCAGACACGTTCGCCAATTCTTCAGTTTCCTCCTCATCAAAACTCCAGGGCTTCGAGTCCTTCTCCACTGTCATCTAAGGACCTGAAAAAAAGTTATCCCACAATGGGGTGAGACGACGTCTCAGCAAGTTCAACTCCCTAAGACCCAACTAGGAAGAAAATACGCCCTGAGGGCTGCCTAGGCACAAACACGAGTCAGATGACTTACCTTGGCCTCAGTTCCTTCCTGCCAGTCAATATAATTCAAACAATTATTCAATCATTTCAACCATCCAGATCGAATCATCGATCAATCGACTTAGTCGATTCCATGTCATCGAGACCATTCTCCGGTCACCTTAATCACTCAAACCAATTAATGATTACGACCACACTTGGGCACGACCTACTAGATGTTCGGCGGTGAATTACGGCCCAACGGGCACAGCCGATTCCAAGTTCGGCGGTAAATTACGGCTTAATAGGCACGATCATATTTTGGCAGTTGATTACGGCCCAATGGGCACAGCCATACTTCGGTGGTGGATTATGGCCCAATGGGCATGGCCATGCTTCGGCGGTTTTCCGATCTAACTCATAATCTCACGCACAACATGCGTCATCTCAACCTTCAATAGTCATTTCACTACGACTATAAACCTGTCACCCATTTTCACCATTTTAGCATACCCAATAAAAATAATCGTGTGTGGGTACACGGTCGGTCTCGGCCAAAAAAATATAATATTTACACTTTCAAAATTCCTACCATTTATATAATCAATAAAAACATTTTCGGCGCTGTAAACCGACGCCTGATGATTACCATTTATATAATCAATAAAAACATTTTCGGTATCGTAAACCGACGCCAGGTGATTTTCTAATTAAATACTGAAAATATAAAATTTTGGAAAAAAATCCCAAAATTACAAATCACACTCAATCAGCACAAATTATAACTCAATTAAATAAACAGATTACACCACGGCCATCAACATAAAATTCTAGTCATTGGCTATCCCGGTCTAATTTCTAGAAATTAATTAATTAAATAAATAGTTATGGAAAATGGTTATTAAATGCAAATAAATAGAAATTAGGCCCATAAAGCCTAATTAAAAGTCGAGACGAGCCCGGAAAATTTTCAAATCACTCTAGATAAATACTAGAGCTTGTCTAGGACCTAATTGCACTAAACTAACCACCTAACATGCATTGATAATCAACTAATTCACTAATCCAATCTAACTAACCACATAATCCAAGCTTAACCTAAACTAATCAACCATTAAACGTCATTAACTTACTAAGCGAGAATTAGTGAGTTAAACTCACTTGTTAAGCAATCCGCTCGGATCAAAACGACGGGAACGACGGGAACGCCGAGAGGCTCGACAAACTTCAAAGCGAGACCGCCAAACGAGGTCGGGAAATGGTCCAAAGCGGGCCAAACAACAACTTGGAGACCCACTCGGTCTGATATTGGTCGAGGCTGAGAAAAGTTGGATCGGCGGCCTGTTGAGCAGGAAACAGCAGGCAAAGGCTGCAGCGGCTCAAGCGAGGCTCCGACGGGGCTTCACGGTGGCGGTGGCGAGTTGGACGGGCTCCGGTTGAGCTTGTCGTGGCCTGAGGAGTCTCGAGCTGGGCGGCACTACAGTGGACAGCGATGAGGCTCGACGAGCGACGAGGCCCGTGGGGGTGCGCGATGGCGAACGGGGGCGTGCAACGGCGAACGACGGAGCTCCGGTGGCGAGCGGCGGTTCGAATGGAGAAGGAGGGTGGGCTACTCTTTTTTTTTTTGGGAATTTTGAAGCTCCTTGGTCTTCAATGGAGGTGGTCAACGACATAAGAGGGGGGACAGGGGACCGGCTGGTCTTGAGGGGGCCACCAATGGCCTCTTCCTCATCTCTGTCCCCTTGGAGGGCTCCACCTTGCATAGCTGGCTTGCACAACCAATTTCCAGACCAAAAGACCCCTTCTAGAAGACTTGAGGAGGTCCAAATGTTGGGTCCATGGGGGGCACACGAAATTGCACATATTTTCCCTCAATTGAACTTCAATCCTTCTTGAATCAACTCAATTTGGCTTCTATAAATTCAATTATTGAACTCACAATCAAATTGGCATTTTTCCTCGCCAATATATCCCACTTGCATCCCAATTTCACGATAAAAAACGGTCCTCCGAATTTTTTGGACAAAAACGACCCTACTTCGACTTTTTCCCAAAAAGTCTCTATTTTCATAAAAATCTTCGGAGACGAGTCGCGTTCCTAAAATGACTCGTGACATGACAAACTTTCAATTTCGAAATCGGATTCGAATCGCGGTTAATTTCAATCCGGCACGATTTTAGCGTGACCTAGGCTACTAGGTAGCTTTTAGAAATTTTTAGTGCAAATAACCCGTGGTCGATTTTCTTGAGCCACAATGAACCTTTTCGACACATTGGCGACTCTTAGTTATCATGAAAATCTCGAGGATTCAAATATGGACACGGGGTAAGAAAACAATAGAAAAATCGGTCTAGTGCCGGTTAACGAAATTTTTTCAAATTGGTGGAATCACCCACGTTTAACCACACATCTCTGTCGAACCGACATATCTTTGGTTTCTAGTCGATCTTTACTTTGTGCCGAAATGACATATGCAAATAAGCACGGTCGAGTAACCGATTCCTAGTCGAATTCTCAAGTCTATTGCATTAAAATCCCTTAGGGACTTCCCCAGATAGTCTAGTATCTCATGAGTGATAAGCTCTGATAATAGCACTATAGGCGCGTCAATGAAAAGCTCGATTAATTTAATTGAAAGCAGAACTGAAAAATTCAAGATGTCACAAAGGACATCGGAGTCGACTTGTTGCGTCACGGTGCAGATTAGAACAACTCGCCCTTGGGAAATTGCAGCTCGTCACGAGGCTGCTGGTGTCGCAGATGATGATAGCAAACAGCCTCGACGTCATCGCTCAGGAGGCCACGGTGTTGCAGGAAAACACCAATGTCGTTGAAGGGAGCTATTGCTTCCTTTCTCCCTCTCTTTATTGTGCTTTTCTTTTCCTACTCAATTGCAGCCATGTATTGAATTGTGTGGCCCCCCATTTTCCTCGTCTATAATGGGTCTTTTATAAGCAGGGATGCCTAGGGCTCTTCCAAGGAAAGACCAAAATCCACTCTGCTTTTGAGGGTGTCTTCAATATATTATATTATGATTTCTATCCCCTCATCGCTCGCACATATATTTTGGCGAATACCATGTGCACAATATTCAGCCGATTTCCTCTTTATTTCCCATTCCTTTTTGATTGACCGAATATTGCCACGACCTATTGCTCTTCGCCATACTTCTCACTTGCCCTAATGGGCGCTCACCAAAATTGATAAGGATTATGTCTTATTGCTCTCTGAATTTAAGCAGAAAATTAATATGTTCTAACTTGGCCTGCCACCTCATTATTCTCGGTCATTTAAGGGATAATGGGCTTGAATTTTATGTTTCTACGGGCTCAATCTAATGGTTCACCTTACTGGCCTCATTGAACTCAAAACCATTTGTCCCATCACCGGTCCAATGTAAACACAATTGATAAATGCTCCTAAAATTATATGCTATGTAATTTAATATCAATGTTTTTGTTTAGGGGTTAAAAATTAATCCCTAATTTTCTTTGTAATAAATAAATGCTAAGGTTGCCAAAATTGAAATGTCAACAACTTTTCCTTCAGGATTATAATGAATGACTAATGCCTAAAAATAAAATTTTAATATAGATATAGCATTTGTAAATAACATGGATAAAATATCAATCAATGCAAAGAAGAATTCATCCCCCAAAACATGTTCGAAGTTAATGTTAGATTAATTTTAGAAATAAGAATATGTCTATTTTTATCGTTCTTCATGAGTAATTTATTAGTTTTTAATTACTAGTGCCTCAAAATGAAATTTTGAAACGAAAAAAAAAAACATGAATCAAATATAAATCAAGTTAATGTTGTATTTCTATCCGAAATAAGAATAAGTATGTTCTCATCATAATTCATGAGTCATTCGTTAGTTTTCAACATCTAAAGAAATAAACCTTACTCTTGGCCCTTGATAATTACATCACAGCACAACGAATTTTTATTAGTAGAATATATTTTTTATAGATTTATCAAACATTATTTAATTTTATATTTGTAAATATGGTAAGGAAAGAAAGACAAAAAAAAAACAAGTAAATAAATTCGAAAAGAATAATTGGGATGATGAGCCAAAAGATTGGAACCTGGCATGGTCAACCCAAAGGAGCAAGCCATCGAAGTGCTAGCATAATTTTGTTACTACACATTTTATATAACAAACTTAAAGAAGATTACATCGATTTACAAAGTGAGGGGTAGCGAGCTTAAGAAGAGCCCCAACAGTTTTGCCACTTAAGTATTTTCAGGAATAGCGAAGTGTCTTGACCATTCAATATTTTCTTAAGGGATTCAAAATCAAGTTGAAAGTTTGAATCTATTGGCATAATTTAGTGGTACTTAATTTCACTAAGAACTTTAATTTTTCGAGTATTGGGCCAAGTAAATATATCAACTCCGCTTCTAATCTTAGACGTTTATTTTACTTAACGTTAATGTTAACTATAGGATTTGTTTTGACTCACATCATAAAACAAGCACCAATATTCTTTGAAGGAGGAGTCCGAAAGTTGAGTCCGACTGAATTTGTTCCATCCTAAGGATGGACTTGTTTTTTTTTTATTTTCTTTCGATTGGTAGGAGGATGGACTTGTTGGTCACTCGAATTTGACCAGGTACGTAAAAGCCCTTGCTCTTAAGTATGAGTAATAGGACTTAATTTATGTAAAAGTCGTTGACACTTCCCAAAAGAACTTAGAATAAGCCAATTTCACCACACACACAAAAAAGAAGAAGAAGAAGAAGAAGAAGAAGAAGAAGAAGAAGAAGAAGAAGAAGAAGAAGAAGAAGGAATTAAATGAAATTACAATATCGTGCACTTAACCTGGCGTTAACGATTCGACCAAAAAAAAAAAAACTGACAATAAGGACAAACACAGAAAGTATAGGGTAACTTTTCCTTTTCCCCAGTAAGAAGTATTATTTGCAAATGACATGCAACAAAGTAGATACACAGATACAGTAAAATCAAAATAAACATCAGAAAACGGCGCTTTGTCGGCTGAACAATCTCTTGAAACCACTTGGAACTTTAGGCAAGCTAACTGGATTATGTAAAAAAAATACTAATAAGTACATATTGATGATTGGTCACATGGTCAGAGACAAGCTCATTCAAAGAAATAACTTGAAGTCAAGAATCCCAAAAAAAAGATGTACAAATACCACTTACCAGTATATCGGGTTTGGGTTCAAGAGTCCGGTCACTTAAATTAGTGCTATGAGATAGATGATTATGTAAATGATGTAAAATTGAACTGGTGGCTTCGCACGTCAATATGCTACGCATTGAAATATACAATGATGATCAGTTTAAACAAGGCAAATACAATATAGAATCTCTTGGTTGAGTCAAACCTTTACTATTATTAATGTTGTTGTGGTTGCTCATCGTCCTTGTGCAATCCAAAAGTGGATCGATAAGGGCGGAGAATGGATCTTGGGCATATGAAGATCGTGGACTTAATGTCGTGTTGATGGGCCTCCAATGATCCCTTTCTTTTTTTTTTTCTTTTTCTTTTTCGGTCAGAACAATGATCTGGGGCATAGGAAGATCGTTTCAACGACTGGTTTCATGATTGTTTCTTGGACCAAGCTTCCCGAGAACAAGCACTTGGTTACAGAGTATATACATTTGGTATCTCACATGAAGAGATTTCCTCACATTTGACTTGTTGGTGGATTGCGACAATGGGCTTATCGATCTTGGACACTAGAGTTCTAAGAGTAAGAAGTAGCAGATTCATAATAAAGAGTTGGAGACTCTATCATGACTATTTTGTAAAAAAATTTCTGTCATTTTTTATATTATCATAATCTACCTTAAAATTTATCGATCTCTCTTCATTGTCTTTCACAATATTATAAGTTCAAGTCATCTTGTAAGCGAATCTTTGTTCAACTTGTACCTCAAGCATTTGCTACCTTATATGGAGAAATTTCCTCCCTCCTGACTTGTCAATGAAGCTATAGCTAGAGGTGTCAAAATGGATATTAGACTTATATAGGACCCATTTAAATCATAAATTGATCACATATGAGCCACTTACTTTTTGAAGAAACTAGTTAAATGGATTTGAAAATTGAAGGTTTAAAATAAATGCGTCTTAAATGGGTTGGACTTAAATGCGTCGTAATACTGTGACTATATTAGATCAAGAGCATGTGTTGTAATCAATCAGATTAACTCCTTAAGATAATGAAAGACTGGAGCGAGTCAAGTAAACGAAAATGCCAGCTTTTTGTCATCGCGCATAGTTCAATCTCATTTACCAATCGCCCCCGCTCGGACAGTTCGCCTTTTGTCAAATAGCAGCTTCTTTTCAGCCCGGACATTTGAGAAAAGCAAATTGAGAGTTCACAAAACTTCCTTCTTACCTTTGCCTTTCCCGGCTCGTAATGGGAGGGTTTGATTGATCCTCCGATTAGTTGCTCGTACAAAAGGTGGGACTACACGCACGATCAGGCGTGCATGTGCCTCTATGCTTGTTTTATATAGCATTTCGCATTCAAATCCTATGTCGGCTTGACTTTAGGGTCATCAAAATGGATTTTCCTATTATAGATTAAGTATTGCTTCAAATCCAGACATGTGACCGTTCAAAATCAAAACCGTAACTTAAAACGCAGCATTGATGTAAATGATGCTATGAAAGAAAAGGTGATCAATCAAAATTTCATGAAAATGGAGTAAACATGCAAAGTTGCAATTCTAATGTATGAACGAAAAACTACTATAATTTGACCACACATTTGCATATAGTACAAACACGTAAACGGAGGAAAAACCTCGTATATCGTTCAAACACCTTACAATGCAAAGGAGAAAAAAAAGAGATAAATGGGTGTTGAATTCTATCACGAGACCAACTAGGCAATGTCCTCCTCGTCTCCACCACCGTTGCCATCCACCGATCGAGTTGCAATGGTATTATTCATCGATGATTCTTCTTGATTTGCAACATTAATTTTCAAAATATTTTCGATGAACCCAAGTGATTCAATGAACACGTCTCTGAGTCTCAAATAAGTTGCTCCGCACATAGACTTGATGATTTGTTTCATCTCTTGAAAAAATTGTTGATAATCGGGATTTGTAGCTACCATAGCAAGGAATATACCATAGATAGCCCACTTGATATAAGAATTCCCGGTACAATTGAGTTGAGTGTTATTCCAACAATGAGACATCCAAGTATAAAACGCATAAAATTGATGAATATCATTCTACGCTTGCCTCGTGTTGTTTGCGAACTGATGCCGAAAAAGAATTATGAGAGCTATGGAAATCACAACGAAGGTCAATTGCATGTTTATAAGTAAATCCTTGACTCCAAGAAAAGCAAGTGACCATCTAAGCTAGGATGTCAGGAAATCTTTCAATTTTTCAGTGATGGCATCTTCTTGTCCTCCGGGTCTACCAAAAATAACAGCAAAATCTAAAATCATTTATTTAATGTACAAATAAATAATACAAGCTTGTAGTAGGAACGGCTTAAATCTTTGCTTAACGGAAGCTTACTCATCCACATAGTAAAATTAAGTGTACATGATGGTGAGAATTTCTCCCAGATTGCATTACGACATGTTATATGCCAATCCGAAATAGCAGTCAAAAGCTTAGTATCAATGACATGCAAAGTCCTCATGATAATTACATCGAGAAAAAAAGGTCCCTATAATAAGTCTTAAACTGATTAATGACTCGTGATCAAAATGGATTGATTTTGTGAAAGTTTGTGCAAATGAAAGTTCCAAGAAACATAGAAAACCTGGTGCCCTAAAAGCTCATGATGCAAAGGAGGATATGGTTCCTAAGGAACGACATACACGTACGCAAGCAAATGAAGAGTAGTAATCGATGTAAATTTCGAGTTGTTGAATGTAAAACTAACCTCCGAGCTTCAGTTGAAGTAGAGTTGATGTCTGACATTGATCTATGCTGGCTTTCCAATAAAGAGGGTTGATGTTTTTTTTTCACCTCAGCACGAGGCAAAAAAACGGGGAGGATTCGAGTTGTTGAATGTAAAACTAACCTCCCCGCTTGATTTGAGCAATAGCTGGGGATTTAATGGTGAGGCTTCTCCAAGTGACAAAAGGGGACGTAAAGAGGATTCAACCCGGACAAAAACAATTGTCACTCTCATAGCATAAAGTCTAAAAGAGGATAATTATGCTATGAGAGCCACAACTATTTTTGTCTGGGTTGAATCCTCTTTACGTCCCCTTTGTCCTTGAGAAGCCTCACCATTAGATCCCGGCTATTGCTCAGACCCTCCTTTTCTCGCTGATCTTCAAAAGTTTCCGTAGCATATCAACAAAGAACTACTATTATCTGACACGATTAGTACACAATGGTTGGTAGAAATCACTGCATACTTACATTTAACATCTAATATTTTCTCAATAAAGCAATTTACAATGGCACATACTGTGATAGTGTGTACTCTTCTAACAAGCTTTGATTAGAGTGAAATCAATGACAAGGTCTCAAAATAATATTTTAATTTTGATATAGCATTTGAAAATTACACGGATGAAGTATTGGTCGATGCCTAGAAGAATTTATTACATAAGGAATTTTCGAAGTTGATGTATTTACATCCAAGTAAGAATACGCTCTATTCTCATCATGTTAATTTTCAATATCTTGAAAAATAAACCATAGTATTGACCCTTTAATAATTACATCAAAGCACAACAAAGGTTTAGTTCTCGGAATTTTTTTTTTATTGATTTGTTAGATATTATTAGATTAATATTTGAGCGGACAATAAGGAAAGAAAGAAAAATAGTTTGATAATAGATTGGAAAAGATAATTATTCGGATAATGTGCCAAAAGATTGGAACCTGGCACCTGCCACCTGAATGGCCGGTTTGCTCAAAGACATCCGCTAGTTTTCTGGGTTGACGACTAGACGGGCTATTTGGCCAGAAATAGAAATAAAGTTTCATTTGGCGGGGCGAAAGTCATGTTACTTGTGATCACATAGAAATTAGTGGTAATTTAACTCCACCATAGAAATTTGGGAAAATTTATAACTAGGTTACTGGAACTTTGAATTTAATTGCCCAATAATTAAATGTAAGATTTTTTACAATTAATGTACCGACTGATTTTTGGAGAACGATTGACATACCGAACAAATCACCAATTCTAAAATTATTTTAATGGGAAAATAATTCGATTTCTTCAAAGGACATCAATCGGAAAAAAAGTTCAACATTACATTTTGGAGATTGAAATCAAAACCTAGCAACTTGATCACAAATTTCACAACAGTGACCACAAGTAAAATTGACTTGAAATCAACACAAAGACGCATGGAATTATAAGGTTATCAACTAGTGCAATAGCATCTCACCGCCCTACACCTTACATAAACACATTAAAAACCACATCATGCGAGTTTCTAGGTCTAATGCGATAGCCTATACACGGCGATGAAGAATAACAGATATATTTAAAATCCAGCGAAATAAGCGGACTTCTGATTTTATAAATAGATAATGCACCATAAAATCAAATGTAGTAGGAGAGTTCTCCAAATCTTTAAATATATATTTAAAAAAAAAAGAATTTGGAAAAAGAGACACCATGCTTAGTGCAAATTAATTAAATAAACAAAGAGTTTCGATGCTTTATTTTCAGATTGATATTGTGTGCTTGAATGCAAAAGCTAAAGTAAGTCATTACGCAACTATAATAGTTAACATACATTGGTTAGTGTATTAGAAAAGTCTTGTAGTTAATAATATCACCCCAAATAAGTAATATCTCTAACAAAATTAAGCCAAGTCAGATGAACTCGGTGCTTCCATGCCAGTAAGTTTATTATATTTTCATCAATTTTCAGTGATGTTAGAATAAATCCAGAGAAAACTATGCCCCCTTTGATAATGAAACCCTAAAAGAGTCCACAAACCCGATAACGATCATTTATTATAATTTTGAGGAGAAAACACAATTATTAAGATAGCATATTTACAGTTTTTATGGCACATCATTTGATGACCTTTATCAGAGGGATT